>CAWUFW010005773.1:0-1265000 GCA_963921515.1 Calotriton arnoldi | reverse complement strand
GTCATCAGTGATGTCACTGACCATGTCATGAGTGATGTAATATGTGACGTCATCAGCAGTGCATTGCGGGGCGCGAGTTATAGTTAGCTGAACTAACTATAACGGGGGAATTTCACGGGTTTTGTTCGAGTGCAATGTCCAAGTAACTATAACTGTCCCTAAAACCTATGGTTTTTTCAGTGAATATATATATATATATATATATATATATATATATTCCACCAAATGCTACACCAGAATTGCCAAACACCATTGAGCGGGTGCCTCCGTATCGTGAGAGTGGCTTCACGTCGTTTAATTCACCATCAACATTCCACAAGAAACACGGAGCACTCTGCGGGTAGATAAAAGTGCACTTTATTAGCCAGTGTCACGAGTAGACGCGTTTCGGCTAACTGCCTTTCTCAATACTGGCTTAACATGTGGAGTCACATGACTGGTTTAAAAAGACACTTGCTTTTGGTCCCATTGGATCGCCTATTAATTACCATGGAGATGCTTTCTCCTGTCTCCATTCACATTACCCAGCCAGCGTGTAGCCATCTTGAAGTGTATTAAAAATCATTATCAGAAGCAGAGTCATTTAGCAAAATGCAGCGTAAGTAGCTCTTCCTTCCACAATGGACCTCAGCCGCATGGCTCATTCTTACATCACACGCTGACTGTCTGTTGATCTTTCTTTGTTAGGCTGGGAATGATGTTTTTTATTACAACCCTCGTCGCCGCAATTAACACTTCGTGGAAGTATGCCTGAAGGCGCCGGTCTGTGTAGCCATCGCTTATACATTTAGTAATGTCCCTTTGCGGCGAGCATACCTCTGTGCCTGCGCGGTTCAAGCAATTTTTACTTCAGATATTCCACCAAATGCCACGCCAGAATTGCCAAACACCATTGAACGGGTGCCTCCGTATCGTGAGAGTGGCTTCACATATACATATATCTACATATATATGTAAGGGCCTCGACCTGTCTGTTCAGTTTCAATCCAGTGTCGGTCTTCCGATGGTTCTTTTTAGCAGCATAGAAGCATAGAGGGGAGTAAAACGTCATAAATCAATTAAATTACATTGCAATCAAAACAAAAGCACCCAAATCCACAACCAGTTGAAGTTTAGTCACATTTATAACAAGTTCAAAAATAGTTGAATATACACAAATCTTAACATGAGAGTATAAAAATACAGGAGAAACAGAAGAAAGCCAAAGCTTTTAAAAGGTTCACTCAGTGGAGCATTAAAAGAACAATAAGTTCTATGATGATTATGCATGAGATGAGAAAGCTAAAGTTCAAGTCCCCCTGCATCGGCACTTCTTCGATGTACAGCATTCAATTTAACTATCCCTACTCTAGCTCTAAAAGTGGCATCCCTAAGTTAGCATTTAAGCATAGAATTTGGAAGAGAAAATATGTTAGCGGGTAGAGCCTTCCTAAGAAGTCACTCCACCATGAGATGGGTCTGAGACATGAAGCCACAAACAAGGGAAAAGAAGCAAGATAGCACTCAGGTGCTCTCTGTTGAGATGGCAGGCAGGAATGGGGTATCTGTACCTTTCTACGATGCATCATATATTTAAAATCGTAGTCCGCAAATACACCATGATGCTTTTCTCACTATTCCACAATGGGCTCGGCCACAAACTTTTCCATGACGTCTACTCCCTTCACGACCTTCTCCATGAACGCCCCTCCGTGACAGTTCATCCTTGGTCTTCTCTCCTTCTTCCGTGTGAAAAGAAAGCACTCTGCGAAACCCACATAAGAATTCGAACATTATTTCAGAAACGATGACATTTCAAATATGCTGCAAATTCGGGCCTACGACTTAGGCTAAAATATTGAATTTGCTTTACTGTGTATGTTAGAAATTACATAAACATCAGGATTCATTACGAATAGTTTCTTTAGTTACATCAACACGTGACTTGCACTGTACATCATTAGCCTATAAGAGCTTCTAACACAGTTAATACATCATTAAATCACATTCACTAATGAGGCCTATAAACAAATTGCATTGGTTACATTTGCCATCACAAGTTGTATGTGTTAACTATCAAGCTCTACATTAGAACGTACTGCTTTCGTAAGAACATGTTACTTGATTCAAGTTTCTTCTAACATCAAATTTTTCTCATAACATTGAATAATATGTGAGTGTGTTCTACAAGCGATTACATTGCACTCCTAACGGGTACTCCAGGTGGGATACGATTTTTCCACTCTATCACATATCACCTACTGGCAGTCACCAATGGGTAGTTATAGTTAGGACCTAGTTTCCATAGGAAAAACGTTTTTTGTTTTCCCAATAACTTTGGCGCCGTTTGATGAATCCTCATGAACTTTTAAAAATTAGTACAACACTTGATTCAGCTGCTGTGTTGAAAGTTTCAGAGTGATTCGTCAAGCGGAGGCCGAGAAAAAAGGGGGTCCCTAAATGCATTTTCCCCATGCAATTTCCCATAGGGATTTTAGACATGATTACAGCCCGAACCGCTGAACGGATTTACACCTAAATAGGCAAAAAGTTAGCTCTTTGTCCAGAAAGAGACCTTTTTGTGATGTGGTGTAAATAAGGTCAGTAGTTTTCGAGCAATTAAAAGAAAATGACATTTTTATATCTAGAGGCGTGAACCCTTCACGAATCCCGCCGATCTTGTGCAGAGATCTGTTTGGCTGCCAACACTTCAACCAGGAAGTGTTGGCAGCCATTTTGAAACTCGGACTCAGCCGAGTCCCAAACAAAAAGATTAAAGAAAGAAAAGGGGGCAGGATAGGAAAACCCTGACCTCCCCCCCCAGGCCTAAAGCTAGGGTCCCACAGGGACTCCACCAGGACCAAAAAGCATTAAAAAAAATATATTTTACTGCAAAAGTCACAAGGATTCATAAATCCCCACAAAAATAATTAAAAAAAAGAAACGTAGGGCTTCTATGCTTGTTTTTGATAATGTCCCCGGGTTCACCAGGTTTTCATTCTGGGAAATTGGTTTGTATTGCAAATGTTGTGGGGGTTTATGTTGTTCATTTTGGCTCTAGAAGTTGTATTTGTCTGCTGTAAGTATTATTTATGTGCTTGTGTAATTTAACTTTTTCGCTCAGCCTCTCGCAGTTTTAATGGCTCCTCCTGCCACGGAGCACTGGAGCTGAGAGCAGAGATTGAGGCGAGTTGCTCCCTTGCTCGTGGCAGCTAGGCCCCAGCGTCTCCAGATGAGCTGACCTCTCTGACCCCAGACCTTATGGAGCATCTGCTCCCCATGCACAGCCCCCCGCGGGTCTTCCTCCCTGCACCTACAGCCATCTTGCCAGCCTGACAAATGAACTCCATCAGAGCAGCCAATGGGAGACACAGGCGAGTGTCGAGGCTGTGCCCAGTGCAGCAGGAGAGGACCAATGGCGAGGAAAGGGGTAAGAGCACCGATTCCATACATCCTGGCACAAGGAAAGGGTCTTGCTTTGTTTTTTGTCCCTGGGCCTAAAGTCGAGTCACCCTCCTCTGCATCCTCCCTCACAAACTCTGTAGAAAAGAGGATGGGGCAGTCAGGGGGACTTGCTAGGCCCGCATTGTGCCATCTGTAACAAATTAAAGTACTCCTACTTTGGGGTGAGTTGTATCAGTTGGTGCTTTGTGTTTTTCATAAGCGGTCCCAGCAGCATTGTACTCTCTTAGTCTAGTCCCTCGATCACCCCCTTACTGTCTGTCTAGTGCTTTCTGGTCGTAGTGGTTACTGTCACAGCCTTAGACCATCAGCCGTACCCTGTGACAGACAGGAGAAATTAGGACACCATGCTTGCGCATCCTCCCCTTGTGCAGGCTGGTATCGCCCCTTATGCATGCTCCCCTGGAGCTCTCCATTATCTGGCCACGGCGCCTGTGATGGTGCCCCTTCCATTGCTCCACACTACACGGCTGTTTCCTGTTTTTGTCTCTCAGCTGAGCAATTGCAACGTACATTTTCCGTGCATATTATAACATTGTGCTGTTACATCGCTAATGTTCCAGCGTAATGTTTTATGTACTAAGTGAAACTTTGCATTTGAGAGAGACATGTTAGCCAAGTCACCAAGATCATTGTTTTTCAGGTGGCAGTGCTATAGTATAGATCAGGCTTCTCCAACGAGTAGCTCAGCAGCTACCTCTCAGTAGCTCTCCTGGGTGCAGCCCAACATACCAAATAAAAAAACATTTGCATAGTTGAATTAATATGTGTATACCAAAATTGAAAAGTGTGTATTTGAGGCAAAAATGTATGAATTTTCAAAATCCATCATTTCAAAAATATATTTAAAGCTGATATTTGAATGATAAATCATGCAGCCTTGGGAGACATATTACTAACATTATTCCCTTTGTGCTGGGGCATTGTAGCTGTGGCTGTTATGTATTACCCTTGTAGAGATATCCCAAACTGACTAAGCCTTTTCAGGTCGAGCCTGGGCAGCGCATGCCCTGCTCTGCGAGGCATGCTGTATTCGAGTATGGACTTGAAACCCCGCCCACTCTCTGCCCATATTTGTCATTGGCTTGTGTCATTGCCCTTTGTAAATGCTGGCTTCTGATTCGTTAATAGGCGTGTTAGTCCCTCCTTAGTCCCGCCTTGTCTTCATTTGTATTCTCCCATGAGGACTGGCCCTTTTACTTTGGTTGTTACACGAAACGTCTTATTTTAGTCTGTAAGCACTATTTTCTTTAATGAGTTTCACCTACTGCAGGCACGACATACTTTCCTGCAACGCGCTTTCACTTTCAAAGCAGCCCGGACAATGGCGGCTGCTTCTTTGAAATGCAATAGGTCTTGCATTTACAAGAGTTTGAGCTATTGGCATTGTAAATGACTGCCTTTTATTTATGTGTTAATTATCAAAACATAAATAAAAGGCATTGTCATTTACAATGCCAATAACTTAAACTCTCGCAAATGTGAGACCTATTGCATTGCAAATGCTTTTTTACATTACTGATGGCAATTATGCACTGAAGTGATCACAGCTGGTAATCATGCATAGGGTGGCCACTAATGTACTCTTGTCTTAAATGTACAACCCTAATAATTTTGGTAGCTCGGGATGCTTTTCGTGGAACAAAAGTAGCTCTCATTAGTAAAAAGGGTTGGAGACCCCTGGTATAGATGGTCCGGTAAGTTGTTCTGGTTAGCCGTTATACTCTGTACTTGGCAGACGCGACATCTCAGCCTAAATGATGGCATTCTTCTAGCTGGTAAATGCAGATCACCCCCACAACCCTAATGGAAATTCAGGCCAAGGAATTATGTCCATACTTAAAGCATGAATGTTCTTTGTTGCACTAAAATATGTAACTTACTGCAAAAATTGAGCAAGGAACTATGATTTTTCGTTTTTAAATTATAAAATGGTCATTTAATGTCCACGTTAGCTGAAATTCGAGGTGCTGTTTTAACCCACTGTATCAAAATCACAATAAAAGTGTAGGAAGGAACATTAAAATACACCCAGTTGCATCATGTCTGTTGGTACCTTTTGGAAGAACTGACAGTGAGGTGCCACATGATGTCATGATGACCACAGTTGGATCAAAGACAAGTTATTCTGTTTACTACACTATACTGACTTTTAGGGCCCTATTTGGTTAAACAACTCCTAGTAAAATCTACAATCTATTCTGTGACCTAGGTCACACTATGTTGTAGGAAGGACCTGGCTTGGCAGATCGCGCTGGACTGTTCCTATGGGGAGGAGGGTCAAGGCTGATTTGCATATGGCTAGGTCCAAACTAGGGTGGCATGGTCAGCAAAAAAAAAGATGGATTTAGGCCCAGATCTCTGTACTAGGGGTGAGTGTTTGGCATTGTTGAGCATTCCCTGCATCAATTGTTCTTTTTTGCATTTGTCACCCAAAGTGGGACGCGTGTGCCCAATCGTGGGTCCCGTGCTCGCCATGCCACTGGATTCAAGCTATCCTGGTTAATGAGGGGTGATACCCCAAAACCAGTCCTAGGAGGCTTGTTTCCGGTCCAGGGAGGACCTGGCTTGGCAGTTCAGGCTTGACTGTTCCCATGGGGAGCAGGGTCAAGACTGATTTACATATGGCTAGGTCCAAACTGGGGTGGCATGGTGAGCAAAAAAAATGATTTAGGCCCAGATCTCTGCACTGGGGGTGATGTTTGACATTGTTCAGCATTCCATCCATCAATTGTTCTTTTTGCATTTTTCACCCCAAGTGGGATGGGGATGCCCAGACGTGGGTCCCGTTCTCGCCATGCCACTGGATTCAAGCTATCCTGGCTAATGAAGCGTGATATTCTGAAACCGGTACTAGGATGTTTGTTTCCGGTCAAGGATGGACCTGGCTTGGCTGTTCGGACTGAGCTGTGCCCATGGGGAGCAGGGTCAAGACTTATTTGCATATGGCTAGGTCCAAACTGGGGTGGCGTGGTGAGCAAAAAACAATGGATTTAGGCCCAGATCTCTGCACTGCGGTTGAGTGTTTGACATTGTTCAGCATTCCGTCAGTCTATTGTTCATTTTGCATTTGTCACCCCAAGTGGGACGGGGATGCTCAGACGTGGGTCCCGTGTTGCCATGTCACTGGATTCAAGCTGTCCTGGCTGATGAGGTGTGATACCCTGAAACCGGTCCTAGGATCCTTGTTTCCGGTCCAGGGAAGGACCTTGCTTGGCAGTTCGGGCTGGACTTGGGGAGCAGGTTCAAGACTGATCTGCATATGGTTGGGTCCAAACTGAGGTAGTGTGGTGAGGAAAAAACACAATGGATTTAGGCCCAGATCTCTGTACTGGGGGTGAGTGTTTGGCATTGTTCAGCATTCCGTCCATCAATTGTTCTTTTTGCATATATTTATATATATCTATATATATCTCAAAGAGAAAGTCCGCTCCATTCAACAGGGGTGCTGCGTGATATCATGAACAGATCAGACCATCCAGATCCATTGCAAACATTCCAGTTATGACCGTAAACAGGCGCACTCAGGACTGGAAATCAGCTTGTAGTTTATTCAAAAGAAAAGCACCAACTCAGGCAATGCGTTTTGGCCTCATGGGCCTTATCACACACATATATATATTTATATCTATCTATCTATCTATCTACCTATCTATCTATCTATCTATCTATCTATATATTCACTGAAAAAACCATAGGTTTCAGGCACGTTATAGTTAGAAATTAGCATTTAAAAAACCTTTGAAATTCACTGAAAAAACCATAGGTTTCAGGCACGTTATAGTTAGAAATTAGCATTTAAAAAACCTTAGAAATTCACTGAAAAAACCATAGGTTTTAGGGAAAGTTATAGTTAGTTGGACATTTCACTCGTACAAAACCATACAAATTCCCCCGTTATAGTTAGTTCAGCTAACTATAACTCGCGCCCCCGCAATGCACTGCTGATGACGTCACATATTACATCAACGGCCCCAACAGCGCTGGGATGCCTGGCTTCACCTTGGGGGTGCCCAGGAGTGGACATTTCACAGGGAAAAGCCAGGAAGGGTTCCACAGCAGTATGCGTACAGCGCCGGGACACCCCTTTGGGGGTATAAGTGCGCTTTACAAGTACAAATTTCATTTCATTTCACTCATGACATGGATAGTGACATCACTGATGACATCACTGATAAAATCTCAAATGACATCACTGATGACATCACTGATGTTTGACCGTCCTGGAGAGCAGTTGGCTTTGAAGAAGGGCGTAAGCCTGAAACGCGTCGCATTAAACTGCTGGTCAGTGTCTTTTAATATCCCAGTTCCTGTGTCTGCTTACTTCCTGGGAGTGCATCTCACAAGATGGCAAACCTTTTCAAATAAATAATTCGGCCCGCCTAGGTCGAGAGAAGCACCACTGCAAGATCCCAAGCGGGGCCGCCTGCTGTTTTATATTGACTGCGGGTGGAACAGGAGGAGCGGCCTGTAAAGAGAGCTGTGTTTCTTTGTTTTAAAGCACCATTTAAAGAACTTTGAAAACCAGTGATGGCTACAAACAGACCCACATGGGTAAGGAACTACCAGCCCCATCATGCTTTGCAGGCAATGTGATTTGCCGGCCCACTTGGGGCGTGACTTGAAGCCCACTTGGGGCGTGTCTTGAATAAATGGAGGGAAAATGCTGGCAGAAATGTTTGGCCGTCCTGGAGAGCAGTTGGCTTTGAAGAAGGGCGTAAGCCTGAAACGCGTCGCATTAAACTGCTGGTCAGTGTGTTTTAATATCCCAGTTCCTGTGTCTGCTTACTTCCTGGGAGTGCATCTCACAAGATGGCAAACCTTTTCAAATAAATAATTCGGCCCGCCTAGGTCGAGAGAAGCACCACCGCAAGATCCCAAGCGGGGCCGCCTGCTGTTTTATATTAACTGCGGGTGGAACAGGAGGAGCGGCCTGTAAAGAGAGCTGTGTTTCTTTGTTTTAAAGCACCATTTAAAGAACTTTGAAAACCAGCGATTGCTACAAACAGACCCACTTGGGTAAGGAACTACCAGCCCCATCATGCTTTGCAGGCAATGTGATTTGCCGGCCCACTTGGGGCGTGACTTGAAGCCCACTTGGGGCGTGTCTTGAATAAATGGAGGGAAAATGCTGGCAGAAATGTTTGGCCGTCCTGGAGAGCAGTTGGCTTTGAAGAAGGGCGTAAGCCTGAAACGCGTCGCATTAAACTGCTGGTCAGTGTGTTTTAATATCCCAGTTCCTGTGTCTGCTTACTTCCTGGGAGTGCATCTCACAAGATGGCAAACCTTTTCAAATAAACATATATATATATGTATATATCTGCCCTGGGTCGAGAGCTTACAGCTCTCGGGGTCCTGAAACAAAGCACATCCTGGGACGAGGTGCCAAGCCTCCTCCTCCAGGAAGGGCAGGGTAAATGAAGGGGAAGCTTCAAAGGCCTGCCGCCTTTGTGAGGTATCCCATCCATTTGCTGCTCCCAATAACTGGCCCCTACCAGTTCTGACCCCACTTTGGGTGGGAGAATCATCGGGAAAACCAAAATAGGAAGAGAGGTATGCCCACCTTTGCCAAACCCACCCCTCAGGAGGGGAAGGCGAGGTGAAGCACAACTCTCAGTCCCTGCCATCCTACAGATGGGGGGACCCAGCTAACCAGAGTGAGGCTCATGCCCCCCTCTCCCTGGAGGGTGGCATAATAGGGGGGGTACCCACCCCAAGGCAGGGACCCATTGGTCCAGACCTGTACCTACCTGTAATCCCCCTAAATGTAGTATTTAGGGGCAACCCTGAACCTTGCCTCCTGAGACCAAAGCCGTCAAGAGGAAACAAGAAGAAGAAGGACCGAACAGCCACGCTGAGGGAAGAAGAGGAGGACACCCACTGACTTGGCCCCAGTCCTACCGGCCTGTCCCGACCTCAGACTCCTCCAGCAGAACCTCAGTGTGTCCTCTGCAGCCAGCAGCCCTCAAAAACCCAGAGAACCTGCACTGCCTTTGCAACCAAACAGACTCTGTCTCCTGTGAGCACTGGACTTGCACAAAAAACAACCGACTCTGACTCTGGCCGATTCTGTGAGGCTCCATCACTCCGCTCCTGACACCCCGAGCCCAAGCCTGAGTGACACAATACCCTAAGGAGGTCCCCCCGGCGTTCCTAGTCTGGATCCCAGTGACCCCTGAACCCCTATAAGCTCCTAAACCAAACCTGCAGCCAATAACTGGAAGGTCCCCTCAACCGTGACCGAAGGAAACACCCTCACCGACTCCATGACCGAAGCAGTCCAGAAGAACCAACAGCGACCGTCTGTCCGACTCTCTCCAAATGCTGGCGGTCACAAGATGACGACTCCCAAAGACCCCATTTGCCTGTATCCGCTGACTGACTCCGAGGGACACTCTACCGAATCTGCAGCATCAGCCAAGATCGCATTCTACACTCTGCCGCCTCTGTGCCACCAGAGGTATAGTACTTGTGTTGGCCATTCGGCCCTACAGTGCTGATCCAGACCACAGGAGCTTTTAGTTTCCCAAACTGGTGGTCTGCTCGCCGCAGTCCCCAAGTCCATGGCCGTGCTTAGCCTGTTGGCTAACGTGTGGTCCCGGCACTCTGCTCCCGGCCGCCTCTGTGCCGCTGGCGGGCATTTGACCGAATCCTACCCATGGACCAATAAATCCAGCTCTGTTGTCCCAGGACTAAGTGTGTATCGTGAGTAATACTGTAAACCTGTACTGAGCTTGCAAAACACATCATCTCCTTTTTTTCCTTACCTTAGGAAATGCACCGGCCTAGTATCTAGAGATACCTGTCTGCATAAGAAAAGTAACTGAAGAGTAATTCCGACTATTTGCGAGTACAAAGTATTTATTCTGTAACCAAACCATTGCATTCTACTGCATTTCAACTGTGTTCAAACTGCATTCTGCTTGCAAAGTATCATTCTACTTACCTGTACCAGGCCTGGCTTGGTTCTAGAAAATAAATATAACTAAATAATATTTGTATACAAACAAATTGGTCTAAGTTCAGTCTTTGAGTGTGTGACATCATTTCTTGCCTGAGTGTGTACAATAAATGCTTAGCACTTCCCTCTGATAAAGTCTTACAGCTCACCCACACTACCACAAATAGAGAGTAAGGTGTTATCTACTTTTACCTCTGCCTACCTTTGGGGATCCACTGGACTCTGTACACTATACCTTACTTTGGTATTGTATATACAGAGCCAGCTTCCTACAGCTGTCAAAATTCCTGCCAAGTCACAGCAAAGAGCTATGTCCCGGGGGTGGGCCCTGGGTCTTGGTGGTCCCCAGGGACATTATTGGCCCTAGGAGGGCAGCGGCGTGGCTCCCTCCCCCTTTCTAACAGGGAATTGGCCCCGAGGAGGTGGTGGTCCCCAGGGCTGGGTCAGGGTATTCCTACCCTTCCCCCTTTTCTTGTATTTACTGTTTTGTGTGGCACTGTGCTGAAGCCAAGTCCAAAGATGGCTGTCAACACTTCCTATTTGAAGTGTTGGCAGCCAATCAGAGCTCTGCATTTCCCTACACAAGCTTGTTATTATTAGTTAAATAGTACCACGGACTATCGGACACATCCAAGCTAGTTTTAACTCTCACAAACTGCACATTTCTTTGGTGATCCTACTATTTTATGTTCGTATTGTCTTCCCCTCCC
Source organism: Calotriton arnoldi (assembly GCA_963921515.1). Lineage (NCBI taxonomy): Eukaryota > Metazoa > Chordata > Amphibia > Caudata > Salamandridae > Calotriton > Calotriton arnoldi. The sequence continues at coordinate 1,253,888 of CAWUFW010005773.1, read as the reverse complement.
TTGTGCTCCACCCCATGAGTTGGTCTGCGCAGGGGTGTCAGTTAGCAAGCCCGATGATGAAGCATGTCACAAATTGTGAGTGAGGGCAGTCTTTTCTCACAGAGCATGCGCCACTACAGAACCGTAATACACATTCCTACCTCCTGTTTGTGTGTAATAGATTGTGACTGGGGAGGATGGGTAGGAATGCAACCTCTCCCCCTTCTTTGAGTGAATCAGGTAATCAGCGTGGTGGCTGAGCCACAGGAGAATTGCCAGTGATCTATTTTTAACCACAGGGTACAGCCTACTATGTCACTGAATCAGTATTCCACCCGTAATTGTGAAGATACCTTTGGCCATTATGGCTGAGGAGCAAGGCCAATCGTTTGGTGAGGAAGCGGTAGCAGAAACCCTTTCGGGGCCCTCTCTTTTGGGTGACACAACGATCAACCAAGTACTTACCCATGGAGAAGGGTGGGACACACTACTGGAACTAAAAAAAACACATGTAAAGACCATTTTACATGGTGCAATCTTGACAGAATACCTTAGAAGAAACGCTGCACCACGGGATCTACTGGTTGTGAATGAACCATTGATTTTCCTTGAAGATGATGCCTTCCGGAGAGACTAGGCACTTATTGCCTGGAAGTGCACCAGGGATTGGCTGATCCTTATAATAAACACGGCAAAGAGTATGGCAGACACACTGATCATTCAGAAACAGGCCAACGAACAGGGTCTAAAAACGAATGTGGTTATAGGCACATACAAACGTAAACTAGAGGAGATCAACAGTGAACTGGGTGAATACAAGAAATACCTTATGCAATCCAAAATCACTAAACTGCAGAAGGACTTGAAATGCTTCTCCAAAGAGTAAGTGTACCCCTATATAAGAGATGAATATGTCCAACAGAAACAGCCAGACATGAGGAGGGGCCCCCAGGCAGGAAGGAGAGAGTTAGACACACAGAGCAGTAGCAGTGATGGCAGCAACTATGAATCCAACCCACGGAGGAGGGGGAGAGGACGCGGGTCCCAATGGGGGCCATGTCCTGTATACACAATCCCCTATCAAGGCTACATCAACCAAGGGTTTGGATGGCCAGCAATGATGCCCTCACAACTACAGGGATTCCAGAACCCCCAATTCCCACAGCCTCAGAACCCTTTTTTAGAAAGAGTCAAAGGAAGGGGCAGAGGGAGGCAGAAAGGACAGCAAAGGGTACTCTGGGAGGTCCTGAACCAGTGGGCAACCAGGAGCATGTCACAGAACCAAGGCCCCGGGAAAAGCAGGGAGGGCCACTAGTGGTCAACCTCACGGACACGCCACTATCCCCTCCAAAAGAAAACCTTCTGAACAAGGGATTGGGTTTTGTACCCACGAATGTATTAAACAGCTTTCAAGTGCGACAAGAATTGGCAAATTTTTTAAGAAACATCAGATTGAGGGTTTTCTTTGAAGGAAAGGAGGATAGTAGAACATCGACGGGGGACACAACACTACTCCCAAAATCTAAATTCACGCCTCCAATTTCTCCTCTACCCCTTGAGGTAGCAACACTTGAGCAGGCAGTGACTCATGATTTTGAGGAACTGAGTAGGACACAGGGCTCATCATTTAGAAATTTGAACAAGGTGGAAAAAGATGCCTTGGAACAACTGAGGAGAAACTCGAACCTGGTAATAAAACCGGCAGACAAAGGGGGAGCAATTGTTCTCCAGGACAAGAAGGCTTATCCAGACAAGTGCTTGCGATTGCTATCTGACCAGAGAAACTATAGCATCCTCCACAGGGACCCCACAGCTGAAATAAGGAGAGAGATATGTTCCATAGTGAAAGAAGGCTTACCCAATGATTAGAACTCGCAACAAGAAGCTGACTACCTTTGCAAAGACCAACCAGTAACACCGTACTTCTACACACTCCCCAAAATTCATAAACCCATGAGACCACCACCAGGGAGACCCATTGTATCTGGCATTTTTTCCATACTGGAACTTTTGTCACAATTTTGTGACTTCTATTTCAAGCCCCTGGTACAGAAGATGGAAGCTTATGTACAGGACACACGAGACATATTGAATCTAATTAAGAGAATGTAGTTTGACCCCTCCAGCGAATACCTGGTGGGTCTTGACATCAAATCTCTCTACACCAATTTTACCCAGAGAGAAACCTTGAGGGTTGTGGAGGACCTTCTATACGCAGAGGAATTGGCATACAAAACACTGAGAGCCTTCATCTTAAATCTGACAGAGATCGCCCTTGCCAAAAATGACTTCATATTCGAAGGTACTATCTATCTACAGACCCATGGTACATCTATGGGGAGTACCTTTGCCCCCAGCTTGGCAGGTCTGTACGTTGGGGCCTTTGAGAAGGAGCACATCCACAACCAGGACAGCCCCTGGTCCCAGCACATAAAGTTATGGCGAAGGTTCATCGATGATGTCCTAGTAATATGGAGGGGAAATGAAGTATCAGTACAGGATTTCCTACACTGGCTCAATAGTCAGAATCCGCTTCTGCACTTCACCTTGACTATCACAAAGACGGAACTGCCCTTTCTCGATTTGATCATTGAACCAAAAGCAGGAACCTTAACCACCTGGGTCTATCACAAACCAACAGACAAGAATGCCTTATTGTCATTCAAGAGCTTCCATCCGAGATCCTTGAGGGAGAACCTGCCAGTGGGACAATTCTTCCATCTCCGAAGAAACTGTACAGATAAAACAGATTTCGTGGAGAAAGCGTCGATTTTAACAAAAAAATCCATGAAAGACAATATCCTGAGAAGGTGGTAAAGCGGACAAGAAAAAAAGCCATGAATGTCAACAGGGAGAGCCTATTGGAAAAAGTGGAAAAACCTACTGTTACGCACACTGTTTGTGTAACAACCTTCAATATAGCCTCACACCACATAAGATGCCTCATTCTAAAGAATTGGCGTATACAACGGCCTCAATTTGAAAAAACCCTTCTAATGGAGAAGTGCCAATTTGAAAAACCTGTTAGTACATACCCGACTGTGTACCACAGTACAAGACAGAGTGCAGGGTCCTTGGGGCAACGCCCCCGTGACAGGCCACACAAGATGTGGCTCTTGCGATGTGATTAATCAGACCAGGGACACAAAGAGCATACATGTGGGTCTTACTTACCCATGGGTGCAAAAGATCCATACAGATTGTATTTCTGAGAATGTAATTTACTTGATAGAATGCGCATGCAAGAAACAATACATAGGCATGACGACAATGAAGGTGAAGAAACGCATCATGGAACACAGAAGCAACATCCTGTGCCAAAGATCTAACACTAAATTCACCACACACTACCTAGAGAAACATCATTCAGTGGATGACATCTTCTGGACAGTATTGGATAAACTGAAGATTTACAACTCTACAGGAGATGTCAAGGGATTACTGCTCCTTAGGGAACAGAAATGGGTATGTATACTCCGCAGTCATGAAGTGGGGCTCAATGACGATATCCCTTGGAATTCCCTAATCAGATGACGCTTTAGGTAGGTTTAAGGTAGATGTCTGGACATACATGTAGCATGTACGTATCACCACTATAGGCACACCTGTAGGGTGATTAAACTACACGATTATGTACCCTATTGAGTAATATATGAGATGGAATGCATCAGGATTACTTACCCCGCATTTGATTGGGTAACAAGACATAGGGGGACAGTACCCTGGGAAATGAGTATCCATCGATCAGTTGCTCTATACCCCCTGTGATGCCCCTGACAGATTCTCCTATATGCACTTTAGTTATTAGTGGATTGATGCATTTAATCTGGATATTGAGCTGTGTTCCAACACTTGAAACTTGCACCTTTTCCTACTAGATGCAAATGGAGACAATACTTAAACTCTTACGCCTAGGCAAAAGAGGACAAAGAGCGTATGTAATGTGGTAGAATGCTGTGCGTCTATCGATATGGTCACAGACGATCTGTGAATTCATGCACCTGCTGTGAGCATGAAGGAGTATGACACATTCATAGGCAACGCATAATTTATTATATGGAGAACCCGGTGTAATTTAAATACTGGACGAGTGAGAGATACAAATTTGGTAAGCAGTAGAACACATTACCGCCCCATCTCCAATGTTAATGCCTTACTTAGCAATAAAGTTATACATTTGTTTTTAAAAACTCACGTCACTGTCCGAGGGCGCGATGTGACTACCCGCAAGGCATAGACACAAGCGAACGCCGACGTCAGCGCGTTCCGGTCACGTGACGGAACATCGCCTCACGTGACTGGAACAACCTCTGTTAAGCAGAGCTGCCTAGGAGGGAGACCGCTACCTTCACGACGAGAGAAGGGCACACACCAGGCAGCGGTCTCACCATGACAAAGTAAGGAGTCGGCGGCGGGGGTACGAACCTTCCTAGACCCGTGGTAACTGTTGTAGGGTCTTGGCGGATGGAACTCAACGAGTGCTTTGGACATTTCAATACAGGGCGACCTAGTTAGTGCCCACAGCAATGTTTAGGCACTAAAGAAAGTCACCCATAATTGATAATACCGCTGTATGCAAATGTGGGTTTGCTCTTACCACACTGTAAATTTGCTTTTACCATGCTAGCACTTCGCGACTATGCACGATGGTATGACACACACACCGTGCTGTTTTTCGTGGGGAAGGAGCAACACTTTTGCAGTAAGGAGGGGTGAAGTGATCCTTACTTTCTCCTTTCACCACCATCCTTCATGTTTTTAACCCTAGCCTGGTGGTCCAGGAATAAAATAGTACCACGGACACATCCAAGCTAGTTTTAACTCTCACAAACTGCACATTTCTTTGGTGATCCCACTATTTTATGTTTGTATTGTCTTCCCCTCCCTTTTGCTCCACCCCAGGCATTGGTCTGCGCAGGAGTGTCAGTTGCAGGAGTGTCAGTTAGCAAGCCCGAAGATGAGGCATGTCACAATTTGTGAGTGAGGGCAGTCTTTTCTCACAGACCACGTGCCACTACAGAACCATAATACACATTCCTACCTCCTGTTTGAGTGTAATAGATTGTGACTGGGGAGTGCAAGATAGGAATGCAACCTCTCCCCCCTTCTTTGTGTGAATCATCAATCATTTGTGAATTACCTGTGAGATATCCTTATTTTTTGCCTTAAATTTCTCAACAAATAATGAACGGATTTACACCTAATCAGAGAAAGCACAATCTGTGGACCAACAGCTAGCTTACTGCCAAATTTGGTATAATTCTGTTCAGGAGTTTGGGCTGCAGCAGTGTCTAAAGAGTCTAGGGGAATTAACATGAGAAACGCACTTTTTTTGACCCCCTTTCTCAGCCCCACTTGACAGATTACCCCGAAACTTTTCATGCACAAAACGACTCACTATGACACTTTTTTGGTAAAATTTCGTGAAGATTCGTCTAACTGCACCAAAGATGTGGGCTAGTTAATAAAGGCTTTCTCTATAGAAAAATGCCCCTGTCACCAGTATGTAATATATATATATAACATTTTACTGACAAAAAACAAGGGATGTTATAGTTAGGCTTAGATTTCACTCTTACAAAACCATTGAAAATCAGTATGTTATAGTTTCCTGAGCTAACCATACACCCCCATAATGCACTGCTTATGAACTGACAAAATATATCATTCATGGAATGGTCAGTGACATCACTGATGACATTTCAAATGACATCACTGATGTTATCACTGATGACATCATCAAGTGAGTGTAAGTGTTTTTAAGAGTTTATGGGTGTTAAACATATATACTAACTGCAAAAGTTAGATTAATAAAACTAGTTGTACTACAAATGAATGATACTATTTCAACATGTGTGATCTGAGTGGGTGTGTGACTGTCTGTATAAGTGTGTGAGTAGATGTGTGAGCGGCTATATGGGTGTGTGAGGGCATGCATGAGTGTCTGTATGGGTGAGTGAGTGGATTTCTGACTAGGTCTGTAGGTGTGTGAGTGGTTGTGTCAGTGGTTGAATGGGTATGTGAGTGGGTATCTGAGTGGTTGTATAGGTGTGTGAGTGAGTGTGTCAGTGGTTTTGTGGGTTTGTGAGTGGCTACATGGGTGTGTGAGTAGTTGTATGGGTGTATGAGTAGGTATGTGAGCAGATGTATGAGTGGGTGTGTGAGTAAATATGTTGATGAGCAAGTGGGCATGGTAATGGCAATATGGGAGAGTGAGTAGCTGTGTGAGCATCTGTATGGGTGAGTTAGTGGGTGTGTGAATGGCTGTATGAGTGGGTGACTAGGTGCGTAAGTGGCTGTATGGATAAGTGAGTGGCTGTTTGAGTGAGTGTTTGGTTAAATGAGTTGGTGTGTAAGTAGGTATATTGGAGAGTGAATGTCTATCTGAATGACTGTATGGCTGAGTGAGCCGATGTGGGAGTGCTTGTATGGATGTGTGAATAGGTATGTATGTGGTTGTATGGGTGCGTGAGTGAGTGTGTGAGTGCTTGTATTGGTGAGCGAGTGGCTGTGCTGAGAGGCTGTATGGGTGTGTGAGTGGCTGTATAGGTGAATAGGTCTGTATGTGAAGCTGTATGGGTGAGTGTATGGCTATGTGAGTGGCTGTGTGGGTGAGTGACTGGTTATATGAATGGCTGCACGGGTGAGTGAATGGTTGTGTTAGTGGTTGTATGAGTGGGTGAGTGGCTGTGTAAGTGGTTCTATGGAGGAATGAGTGGGTGTGTGAGTACTTGTATGGGTCTATGAATGGGTATGCGAGAGGTTGTGTGGGTGTGTAAGTGGGCATATGAGAGGTTGTATGGTGTGGGAGTGGTTCTGTGGATGATGCCATCAGTGATGTCATTTGAGATGTCATCGGTGAAGTCATCAGTGATGTCGCTGACCATGTCATGAGTGATATAATATACGAGGTCATAAGTAGTGCATTGCGGGGGCGTGAGTTAAAGGTAGCCCAGGTAATTATAACTGCTGAATTTTAATGGCTTTGTATGAGTGAAATCTGAGCCTAAATATAACATCCCTGTAACCTTTGCTTTTTCAGTGAATTTCTATGTTTTTTTTAATCCATTTCCTAAATATAACATCCCTGTAAACTTTGTTTTTTTAAAAATTAATTTCTAAGGTTTTTGAAATTCTATTTCCTAACTATAATGTCCTTGTAAACTTTGGTTTTTTTAAGTGAATTTCTTTTTTTTTTAAACTTTATTTGTCATTTTCAACAAACAGTGGTTGTTAACATATTTGTCACTTCACATTTGCAGCTAGGTCACACAGTAAAACAAAACGCTGATAGGTTCGCTTACTACAACCGTCGTTTTTGTATAGCATACATAACTGTAAAGGGTAAGAGGTGATTCGCAATGTCCAGGTTACACACGCCAGCAGCCTGTAGGCAATCTTATAACAGATGGGCAAGTCTGTTCCTCTCCCCCACTGGTCATTTGATGACTGATTAGGCTACATCTGTGGTTAGGTGTGTGGTATAGAGTGGGGGATGTTGGAATGTAGATTTATTATCCTACAGATGCAGTATGATGCGCGGGCTAATTAAGTGGGGTCTTGTGATAGTGTATTTCTGGTCACTGGAGGCACGGGAGCAGCTCCTTCGTTCCGTGCAGTGGCCCAAGTCACAAATGGGGCCCATATGTCCTTGGGCCTAGATGCCGTTGGCATCATGTCCCAGTATGCAATGAGCATCTCCTGGCAGTATGTAATGTCGTGTATCCATGTGTCCACTTTGGGTGTTCTTGGCGTTCCCCAGTGTATTGCAATGCAGCGTTTGGCTAGGAGGAGCATCATGGCAGACAGACGCCCCGTGCCTGGCGGTGTCACAGCCACATGCCCTAGTAGGGCTGTCAGTGGAGTGCAGTCCAGTTGGAAGCCGGTAACCTCATGGATAATATCAAATACCGCGACCCAGTATTGCGAGATGGGACGGCATAGCCATGCCAGGTGCAGAAAGGACGCCTGTGTGTTGGCGCATCTCCAGCACTGAGTATCTGGCCTCAGGCCCATTTTATGTAACTGCACAGGTGTACGGTATAGTCTATGTAAGTACTCAAAATGTATTAGCCTCAACTTGTAATTGGGAGATAGATATTTAAGCTGGGCGCAGCAGTAGGCCCATTGTTCCTCAGTGGGAGGTGGGTCTAGGTCCGCAGTCCAAGACTCCAGAGCGCTCGGTGTAATGATCGGTGAAGTGCGTTGTGTACTGTTGTAGATGCATGTGACCAGTTTCTTGGGTGAAGGATTTACTAGCATTCCCTCAAACATAGCTAGCGGTGGTGGTGCGGAAGGGAAGGAGGCGTGTATTTGCCTACAGTTGGCCCTAAGTTGGTAGTACAGGAATAGTTCTAGGATAGGAGAGCGTGAGCCTTCTGGGTGCTGAGGACTGGCAAGAAACACGTTATCTGGATAGAGGTCGGCGAAGGAGGTTAGTCCCATCTGACGGGCTCAGTGGATAGAGCTGGCGTCTTGTAGTGGGGGTAGGCTAGGGTGGAATGCCAGTGGCACTGATGTGGCGTATAGTAATGGGACCTTCGCACGTCTTCTGAGACCCTCCCAAGCCCAGCGCATCGTCTCCACTGTATTTATCTCTGCATTTGGTCTTTTGTAGGCGTGGTATATGGCAGCTGGTAGCGGGGCATGGAAGGCGACATCCTTCTCGACAGCAACATGGGGCTGAAATGGAGTGGGGTGGGTCCAGTAGTGGAGGTATTGAGCTTGTGCACTCAGAGCATAGAGCTCGAAGTCTGGCGCCCCGAGGCCTCCCTGAGCCAATAGTAGCGTCAAAACTTCCCATGTAATATGCGGTTGTTTCCCCGCCCAGACGAGGGACACAAGAAGAGAGAGCAAACACTTGAAAAAGGCCTGTGTGAGAGGAATGGGGATGTTGACGAACAAATAAAGGAATTTGGGCAGAATTATCATTTTAGAAATTGCAATCCTGCCTGCCAGAGATAGCGGCAATTTAACCCATATGGCCAATTTGCTTTCTAGCCAGGTAATGAGCCGACCATAGTTCAAACTCCAGATCTCCTGCTCCTCCCTGCAGAGCCAGATCCCCAAGTACTTGACCGCTCCATTCACCCAGGTAAGGGGAAAATCCAAATTTAGTGCGATTGGGGCCGGTGTTAGAGCGAGGAGCGTCGATTTGGTCCAGTTAACCTGTATGCCTGACATGCCTCCGAATAAGAGGACTTCGCGTAGCACTGGATTAAGATTGGTCTCGGGTTTGCATACGTATAGCGTGATATCGTCTGCATATGTTGAAATAATCAGTCCCCTATCCGAGAGGCCAAGTCCTCTAGCAGGATGATGTTGGCTTGCTTTGGTTGCGTCTAGGAACGCAGAGAGAGCAGGCAGATTTGGGTCAAGTAGATGTAGGATTGAGAAGAAGGTACGTAAGTTATGCGAAGTGGACCTGCCCGGGATGAAGCCGGATTGGTCAGGTCTGGCGACAATCGGGAGCAGTGGTTGCAATCTATTGGCAAGCAATTTGGCCAATATCTTAGCGTCTATGTTGATAAGTGAGAGCGGGCGGCAGGAGTCGCACTTGTTTGCCGGATTGTCCGGCTTTAAAGTTGTGATTATTACAGCTTTGCGCATCGTTGGAGGAAGATGGCCTTGCTCAAGGGATTCCTGATATACGGCCAGCAAATGGGGAGCGAGTTCCGCTGAATACGCTTTATAGAATGACGCCGGTAGTCCGTCCAACAGAGGCGCCTTGTCTCCCGGCAGGCCGTTAATTACTTGGGTGATATCTTCTGCTGTGAATGGCTCATCTAGGTATTGGCGGTGGGAGTCACTGAGCAGACCAACTCAATAGAGTCTAAGTAGGCTTGCAGCTCAGGGTTAGGGCTGTCTTGTGTTGCTGTGTAAAGGGAAGAGTAAAATTGCCTCAAGCTGTCTAATGTGGCTGACTGCCCCCGGACTGGATTGAAGTCCTCATCTAGAAGTTCAGTGATAAAGGAGGAATTGTGGTGTTGTTTCAGTGTATGGGCTAAAGCTCTGCCCGGACGATCCCCTTCCTCATATCTGCAAACTCTAGCATGTTTACCCAGGAAATTTGTTTCACAAGTTGCTTCCTCATCATATTCGGAGATTTTAGCACGGATGGTGGCTAAGTGGGCTGGTAGACCAGTGCGATGATATAATGACTCCGCTAGGTGTACCTCACTCTCTATCCTTTCTAAGGTTGACCTGATAGATTTTAATACCCCGGATTGTTTGGCTATGCAAGTGCCACGAATGACCGACTTGAAGGCTTCCCACAGTGTGGAGCGGGAGTCTACCGACTTTTCATTTATCGCAAAATATTGCAAGAGTTCTTCGCGTACCTCTTCCTTGAATAAAGTGTTGTGTAATGCATGCGGTGGCAGGCGCCAGCTGAAAGCGTGCGGTGCAGTTAGTGGTATGGTCCAGGTAAGCAATACCGGAGCGTGGTCAGACAGGGTGCGTGGCATGTGTTTGGTGTTAATGGTCCAGGAGGCTATGTCCCGTGAAATTAACCAATAGTCAAGTCTAGACCATTCGTTGTGACAAAAAGAGCTGCACGTTCCCTCTCTGGTATCCGGGTGCCAAGAGCGCCAGATGTCCACCATCCCATATTCCTGCCCTATGGTGTTGAGCACGTGTGAAGTCTTAGGGTGTAGTTGTCGGGAGGTCCCCACCCGGTCCAGGGAGTCCTGCATGACCGCATTGAAATCACCGCCCCAGGCTACCATGTCTGTGCCTAGGAGAGTAATCTTGGACCAAATGGTTTCAAATAAAGTTGGGTCATCTACATTGGGCCCGTGTACAGCAGCTAGAGTCATTGGAGTCGTGTGCAGAGTACCTTGTAGGAGGACAAAACGGCCTTCAGGATCGAGGACCGAGTTGGTGGTAGTCCAGCCAACGTGTCGTCGGATCAGGATAGCAGTTCCTCAGGCATAATTTGAATAAACTGCTGAGTGAATCTCCCCCCAGTATCTGTTGTGTAGCTTAGTGTCGGTCGCGCATTGGAGGTGGGTTTCTTGCAGGAAGCATATGTAAATTTTATGTCTGATCAGATATGCGTGAATGAGTCTCACCTTTCTGTAATTGTTTAATCCGCGAATATTCCATGTTAAAAACGTTACAGTCGACATTTGTAGTGATCTGAAGAGAGATACATGAGCCCTAGGTACGCTGCCGGTCGTGTGCTTATGGACAGGCGTGTGACACCGTGTAACAAACTGGACAGACGTGTATAGCAGAGCGAGCAATTGCTCCGAGTGCGTGGTGCACTGAAAAGGCTTAGCGGCATGATAGTGACCTTATGAACGTGAGTTAGCAGAAGTGATACCCAACCCACCCCTCCACCCACACCAACCCCCAACTAGGTTTTGAATTCCTCCCCCCCGACCCCAACAGACCCATGGAAGAAACAAACATGAAGAACCGTGGGAGATCTCCCTATGGGAGCATGGGTTACCGGCGAACTACCCTGCGTAGGTGGCAAGGTGGCCGGGTTGACTAGAATCGACACAGGAAGCATACTTTGATAGGTGACAAAGGAGCCATAAATGTGGCACTAAACGGAACCGTTTTACAATTGCATTGTGAACAATTAAAATGGTACAACTCGGTGCAGGGGAAGCGCCATAAGACAGCCAAACATAATCCCGTTGTTAATCATTGTCACTGAGTCTGTCCGGCGCTTCAGCCTGTTGGGATGCCCGGGGCGGCTGCTTTCTAGAGCAAATGTGTTTCACGAACTTAAGAGCAGATTTGGAGTCTGTGAAAAAGTGTGCTTGGCCATCATACGAGATTTTCAATTTCGCCGGGTAGAGCATGGCATATGGAATTTCAGCACGTTGTAACAAGCGTTTGGTGGAGAGGAATTCTTTGCGTGTGGCCTGTACCAGGGGGGTGAAGTCCGTGAAAATAGATATGTATTTCTTTGGTGGTGGATAGGACCGTGTTCTCTGGCAGCTTTTAGTATCGAGTCTCTGTCGCGGTAGTTTAATAACCGCGCTATTATGGGTCTAGGCGTGCCTCCGACAGGTGGCTTAGGTCCAAGTGATCTGTGCGCACGCTCCACCACGAAAACCGTAGAGAGTGCAGTTGGAAAAAGGTCTCGCAACAGGTCTTCCACATAGGGTTCCATCTTTGGTATGGCGGTAGTCTCTGGTATTCCGGCTATGCGTAGGTTGTTGCGCCGGGAGCGCGCCTCTAAATCCTCATTTTTGGCCTTGATCAGTGTGAGGACTCGTTCCATGTTGAGGAGGTGTTCTTTAGAGTCAACCTGGTATTCATGTGCCTTCGTTGCGCGGTTCTCCAGGGAGTCCAGCCTGGTCTCATGTAAGTCAATTTGACTCTTAACCGTGTCCAACCTGGAGGTAAGCACGTCTAATTTGGTGTCCATGGATCTTAAATTAGAACGGACCTCCAGCATAATAGTGCACAGATCGTCGTCCTGAATCGTTACTTTGAATTGGTTCAGTCTCTGGTTGCGAGCTGATGTCTCCTGTTCTGGTGTGGCGCTTGTTTTCAAATGGCAGTTTGGGCTGCTTAGGGTGGTTTTTCCCCATGGTGAGGGTAGAGCAGGTGGTTTGAGCACAGAGTCAAGCTGACCACCTGCGCCGCAGTGTCATCGCAGCCTCCAGGTATCTGACCAGTCGCAGAGTGTGTGTGTTCTTCTGCAGTCTGAGCGCAGCTGTAGGTGTGCCTGGGTTGCAAAGGCGCCAGGGGGGATGAGAGTCAGCAAACGAGGCCCCACCAGGAGGGGTAACGGTCGCGCCATGGCCCCAATGACAATGGAAGACCAAGCTGTTTGGGACCGCTGCACCCCGCACCGTCCTGGCCCACACTCAGCACTCGCTCCCACCCCTCTGCGCTATGCCTCTGGGCCCACAGAGTCACGCTCAAGCACACAATGAGCAGGGGTCCCACACCAGCAGGGGAAGGCTATAATGCTATACCCCGGTGCAGGGGGAGGCCCCACCCACCGGCGCAGCAACCAACAACTCACTGGGCACAAGGCCTACTCACATGGTCGTAGGTCATCCGCGCCTGGTCTGCCAGGCAGGTCCGCTGGTCCGGGCAGGCACCGTTGGAGGCGTCTTCCTATCAGTCTCCACTTTAGATGTCTGCCACTGCAGCCGCGTCCGCACACGCGGCGCCCGCTCTACCACTGCGGGCGCTGTTATGGTCAGGGAGGCGTATGTGGTCTTGTTCGCTAGGGCATCCACTTCTTTGGCCCAGCGCAATCTCCCGGCTTCAGCTCCCAGTCTGTCCCATCAGGGCAGAGCGCCAGCCGCGGCCCGCTACCGCAGCAGGCCGGCCAGGCGGTTAATGTATTTACTGCGGTGCGCAGTGCCGTTGGGCCGCGAGGTCTCCCCCCGCACCGTCTCAAGGAGCGCCAATAGATAGGGGTGGCCAGGGGATGGTGGCAATGTTGTGCAGCCCAGGGGCATGGTGAGCGCCGAGTTGCGAGGCGCTGTCCCGGGCTCCGCAGCGGCGGCTCAGCTACGCTTCTGACCGTGATGTCGTCGCTGATCATAGCCTCCGCCCTGGGCTGCAGATCAACTCAGGAAAGGGATGAGCATGTCCCTCGCAGTGTGTAGCGTCCGGCTCGCAGTGTTAGGATGCACGATTACCCCGTGGTGGGAAGGATTTTGCAGGATAATGACCCCGGCCGGCAGAGCCCCTTCAGCAGGCAGCCGTCTTGCTGCACGGCCAAGCCACACACCCCTTTTTAAGTGAATTTCTATGATTTTTTACTACTAGGCACGTTTGCAGAGTGGTGGAGAAAAGGGACGGGGCCTCCGGCAATCTCTCAGCAATCCCGCTGTGTGGGACCTACTGGAGATAACAGGAGGGGTTCTTGCCCCCTCCAGGACATTCAGCATCCAAGGGACTTCATCCCTCAACCAGTAGTGTGCTAGAAGGTGCATTTGCAGAGTGTTGGAGAAAGGGGGCGGAGCGTCGGATGAGCTCCTAGGAATCCCTCTGTGTGGGACTTTCTGGAGGTAACAGGAGGGGTTGTTGGCCCCCAAGGATCCTCAGCAGCCAAAGGGACTTCCTCCCCCAACCAGCAGTGTGCCAAGAGGTGAGTTTGCAGAGTGGTGGAGAAAGGGGGCCCGGCCTCAGATGACCTCTCAGCAATCCCTCTGTGTGTGACTTACTGGAGGTAACAGGAGGGGTTGTTGGCCCCCAAGGACCCTCAGCAGCCAAGGGGACTTCATCTCCTGACCAGTAGTATGCCAGGAGGTGCATTTGCAGAGTGGTGGAGAAAGGGAACTGGGCATCCCACGAGCTCTCAGCAATCCTGCTTAGTTGGACTTACTGGAGCTAACAGGAGGGGTTGTTGGCCCCCAAAGACCCTCAGCAGCCAAGGGGGCTTCATCCCTCAACAAGTAGTGCACCAGAAGGTGCATGTGCAGAATGGTGGAGAAAGGGGGCGGGCCTTGGATGACCGCTCAGCAATCCCACTGTGTGGGACTTACTGGAGGCAACAGGAGGGGTTGTTAGCCCCCAAGGACCCTCACCAGCCAAGGTGACTTCATCCTCCAATAAACTGTTCACCAGGAGGCCCTTTTGCAGAAGCATTGAGAAAGAGGGTGGAGCCTCTGTCAACTTCCCCTGGGGCTGGACTTTTTTTATTATATGAGGGGGCTGATATTGGCTCTGGGGACCGCATCCCCTGGGGCCCAGCATTCTTTTAATAGGGTGGGGGGCCATGCTGCCCTCTGGGGACTGGCTTTTTAAAAAAAAATGTTTAATAGGGTGAGGGTTACAAGGCCCCCCTCCGCAGGCCAGATTCAGCCCCATGGACCCCAAGACGTGGGGCCCAACAGTTTTGCAATGGGGGAGAGGGGCCGTGCAGCACCCCTCCCAGGACCGATTTCAGCCCTGGGGACCTCATTCCCCAGGGCCCAGCCTCTTTATTCTGGGTGCGTTGGGACCAGCAGGGGGAGCCTCATGGCCCCCGCAGTCGCTTCCGGGTCTCCACTTCCTGAGGGAGCCGGCATTGCTGTGACAGAAAGGCAGCCCCCTGTCTGTCAGAGCAATGTTTTCATCTGTTTCTCTGCACGCATATTTGCGTGCAGAGAAACAGATGAAAACTCTGCTTTCTGCAGGTCAGAGCTGTTTGACAGCTCCGGATTGCAGACAGTGGAGTTATGTTCACTTTTGCTTGGTAGGGGCTGTCAGCTCCCACCAAGCAAAAGCAAACAGCTACCTCCAGAGGGTGGGTACCTCAGGGGGATAGCAGGAGCCGGCCCTGGGGCGCGGCAGTCCCCAGGGCCATAAATGGCTCCACAAAGTGCCCCCCTCCATCTTAAATCTTGGCCCCGGGGAGGTGACGGTCCTAGGAGGCTGCGGGGGGCCATTTGTCCCCCTTAAATTCAATAAATTGCCACAGGGAGGTAGCAGTTCTCAGGGCTGTGAGGGGTCCATGCATCCCCCTGCATTGATTTGAGTTTTTTGACCTGGGAGGTGGCGGTCCCCAGGTGTGGGTGGGCCCAGCGGACCTGTCTATATATTTTTTTCATATTGCCCCTGGGAAGTGGCAGTCTCTGGGGCTGCGGGGGGGCTGCACTGGTCCCCCACATTAACTTATCTTGACTTGCCCCGGGGAGGTGGAGCTCATCAGGGCCAATGGACCCACCCGCACACATATTTGAAAGTGCTCCTGGGAGGTAGCGGTCCCTGGGGCTTATGATAAGCCATAGAAAAGGGGCCGCATGCACCCCCCTCTGTTATATAAGTGCTCATGCCCTCGGGACGTGGCCCATCCGGGGGCCTATTTGAAATGAAGCGCTGGAGCCTGCCAAGAGGCCTAGGGGGGTCAGGGCATTCCTACCCTGCTCCCTTTTCTTTTTTTTTTGTTTTGGGGGAGATGGTTGCCAACACTTCCTGTGTGTATATATATATATTTATATATATATTACCTACTGGCGGTCGCCAGTAGGTAGTTATAGTTAGAACCTAGTTTCCATACGAAAAGCGGTTTTTGTTTTCCCAATAACTTTGGCGCCAATTGACGAATCTTCACGAAATTTTCAAAACTAGTGCTCAGCTCCGGTCAGCTTCTCTCTTAAAAGTTTCGGGGTGATTCGCCAAGCTGGGGCCGAGAAAAAGGGGGTCCCAAAACGCGTTTTCCCATGTTATTTTCCATAGGAAACTTTAGACAAAGCTACAGCCCGAAATGCTGAACGGAATTACACCAAATTTGGCAAAAAGGTAGGTCTTGGTTCAGAAAGAATCCTTTTGTTAAATGGTGTAAATCTGTTCAGTAGTTCCTGAGAAATTAGAAAAGAAAAAGTTTTGATATCTGGGGCAGCGGTGGGTTTGCGAACCCTCCCGACCACGAGCTTCATTCTAATTGGCTGCCAACACTCCAAACCAGGAAGTGTTGGCAGCCATCTTGTGACTCGGTAGAACCGAGTCACAAGAAAACAGTAGAAAAAACATTAAAAAAGAAGAAAAGGGAGCAGGGTAGAAACACCCTGACCCCCTAGGCCTGCTCAGGGGGTCCCACAAGGACCCCCAGCACCAAAAAAAGCATTTTTTTAAAATAATTTCGGTGGAAATCGCGATGGGGTCGCGAATCTTGCCGAAATTATTAAAAAAAACGAAGCGCTGGCTCCCGCGGTTCGTTTAAAAAAAGCCCCCAGGTGGGCCAGGTCCCGGGGACACTGTAAATTCATTAGTGGGGGCCCGCAGGGGCCCCCGCCGCCCCGGGGACCACCATCTCCCCGGGGCTGTTTAAAAAATGCGTAGGGGGTCCCAATCCCCCCACGCTGCCCTGGGGACCGCCACCTCCCTGGGCTTTTACAAATAACCGTGGGGGGGGCACAGGGCCCCCCCGCAGCCCCAGGGACCACCACCTCCCCGGGGCTGTTAAAAAAAAAGCATGGGGGGTCCCAATCCCCCCCACGCTACCCCGGGGACCGCCACCTCCCCGGGGCTCTATTTTTTATAAAATAACCTGTGTGGGGGGGCTCGAGCCCCCCACACGCCCCAGGGACCACCACCTCCCCGGGGCACTAAAAATGTAAATGCGGGGGTCTGTTATGGACCCCCGAGCCCCGGGGACCACCACCTCCCTGGGGCTTTGCAATGGTTGGGAGGGGGGCTGCGCGGCCCCCCTCCTGGAGCCCTCCATGGCCCTGGGGACCGCCATCCCCCAGGACTGGCTCCTGCAGTGTCCCGGGGTGCCCACCCTGGGACACTGCTGTTTGCTATGGCAGGGCGGGAGCCGTGCGGCTCCCGCCCTGTCATAGCAAACTCTGCTTTGGATTTTGGAAGCGAGAGCAGGTTTCCTGCTCTCGCTCCAAAATCCAAAGCAGATTGCCTTTCCACAAGGGGAGCTGCATGTCAGCAGCTCCCTTGTGGAAAAGCAATGCCGGCTACCGCAGGAGGCGGGGAGCTGGCGGGACCGTGGGGGAATTGGGGCTCCCCCCACGGTCCCCAACGGAGAGGCCAGGCCCCGGGGGATGGGGTCCCCGGGGCCATAATTGGCCTGGGAGGGGGGCCACACTGCCCACCTCCGAAAAATTAAAATAAAATAAAATGGATGGCCTTTGGAGGGGGGCCACGCGGTCCCCCTCCACATAATAAAAAAAAGGGTGCAAGGCCCCGGGGGGTGGGGTCCCCGGGGCGAAAAGTGGCCAGGGGAAGGGGGGCCACGCAGCCCCCCTCCCCCCCCCAAAAAGGAACCGGCAAATCGCCAGAGGCCCCGCCCCCTCCCTGCACCACTGTGCAAACGCGCCCGTGGCACGTTTTAAGGTGGGGAATTAGTTCCCCTTGAATCCTGAGAGTCCCTAGGGGCTATCTAGCCCACCAGGTACCTCCAGTATGCGCCACAGGAACACCTCTCTGCAACGCAGCTCTGTACCGCATCCTGGAGGTACCTGGTGGGCGAGTTGGCCCCCAGGGACCCTCAGGATTCAAGGGGACTTAATCCCCCAACTTACAACGTGCTAGGGGCACATTTGCACAGTGGTGCAGGGAGGGGCGAGGCCTGATATAAGAAGTTAGCAATCCTGCTGTGTGGGACTTACTGGTGGTAATAAAAGGGATAGTTGGCCCCAAGGTTGACGTTGAGGCTAACTACTCCTCCTGTTACCTCCAGTAAATACCACACAGTGGGATTGCTAAGAGGTGTTTCGGAGGCCACGCTCACCTTCCTCCACCACTCTGGAAACGCGACTGGTATGTTATAGTTAGAAATTAGCATTTAAAAAACCTTGTAAATTCACTTCTGATGACGTCACATATTACATCATTCATGACATGGTCAGTGACGTCACATATTACATCATTCATGACATGGTCAGTGACATCACTGATGACATCACTGATGACATCTCAAATGACATCACTGATAACATCACTGATGACATCATCCACGTGAATATCTGATGCACCGCCTCACACTCTAATATAACCTTTGATACACCCACTGTAAAATACAGACTACCATTTTCGAAACCATCGACACACCAATACCAGTTGCTACATACGCACTCACTGATTCCTAGGTCTACACACACATCCACTCATTCACCCATAAAGTCACTCATAAATGCAGTCACTCATCAATACAACACTATCATAAGCACTCATACACCTATACAGACACTCACACACCACCACTCATCCATGGAGTTACTCACACAGCTAGTCAGTCATGCAAAAACTCAATCACACTTCCATTTACTGACCTATACAATTATACCCACACCACATCACTTATTAAAACAGAAACAAACGCATACTTACTCTCTTATACAATCACTGATACAAGTACACACTCATCCATACAGCCACTCTCACAATCACTGACTCTCACGTATAGTCATTTATATACTCCAACTCTCACATACACTGCCTTTTACATATGTAGTTACTTGGACATGTACCACTGAGACATCCATTCTCTCACCAACACACCCATACACACACTCACCCACCCATACAGCTGTTTGCACATGCACTCTTGAACCCATACACCCAGTGAATCAATCACTCACACATCTATGCACAGAGTCACACACCTCCCACCCACCCACACACACACACTCAGGTACCCATACAAATACTCAGGCAACCAATCAATAGCCCATATAGACACTCATGTAGAAACTGACCAACCCAAGCAGCAGCTTAAACAACAACAGACAGACTGATACAGACATTCACACAGTTTAGTCACTAACCCATGCATTCAGTAAGACACGTTTAATCACTAACTTATACAATCAGTCACGCACCTACAAAATCCTCCATCCACACATTTATACACCCACTCATTCTTCAATACACCTTTGCATATATATAATAAAACATATTTAAACTTTACAGAAACACACAGTAACTGGATGATGTCATCAGTGATGTCATTTGAGATGTCATCAGTGATGTCATCAGTGATGTCACTGACCATGTCATGAATGATGTTATATGGGACGTCATCAGAAGTGCATTGCGGGTGCGCGAGTTATAGTTAGCTGAACTAACTATAACGGGGCAATTTCTATGGTTTTGTACGAGAGAAATGTCCAACGAACTATAACGTCCCTGAAACCTATGGTTTTTTCAGTGAATTTTTAAGGTTTTTTAAATGCTAATTTCTAACGATAACGTGCCTGAAACCTATGGTATATATATATATATATATATATATATATATATATATATATATATATATTATCTACTGGCGGTCGCCAGTAGATAGTTATAGTTAGGACCTATTTTCCATAGGAAATCCGCAACATTCTATTCCCAATAACTTTGGCGCCGGTTGACGAATCTTCACGAAATTTTCAAAACTTATGGCCCGCTCCGGTCCGCTCCTATCTTGAAAGTTTTGGGGTGATTCGTCAAGTGGGGACCGAGAAAAAGGGGGGTCCCAAAACATGTTTTCCCCATGCAATTTTCCATAGGATCCTTTAGTCGCAGCTACAGCCCGAATTGCTGAACGGAATTACACCAAATTTGGTAAAAAGGTAGCCCTTGGTTCAGTGTCATGCCTTTTGGTTAAATGGTGTAAATCCGTTCAGTAGTTCCTGAGAAAATCAAAAGTAAAATCACATATATATCTATGGCTGCGGGGGATCCGCGCACCCTGAGCGCACCCTCCCGACCACGAACTTCATGCTAATTGGCTGACAACACTCCAAACCAGGAAGTGTTGTCGGCCATCTTGTGACTCAGTAGAACCGAGTCACAAGAAAACAGGGAAAGAAAATGTGCAAAAGAAGCGAAGGGGGCAGGGTAGAAACACCCTGACCCCCTAGGCCTGCTCAGGGGTCCCACAAGGACCCCTGGGCAGAAAAAGTATATATTTTTTAAAAATCGGCGGTTGCGCTTAGGGTGCGTGGATCCCGCCATGAAAAAAAACAAAGCGCGGGCTCCCGCGCTTGTTGTTATTTGCCCCCGGGTGGGCCAAGTCCCGGGGGCATGCGGGGGTTTGTAAAATGTATATATGGGGGGCCTCTAAGGCCCCCCCATGCCCCGGGGACCACCACCCCCCGGGGCTTCAACTAAATAAGGGTGGTGGGGGGCACACGGCCCCCCCGCAGCCCCGGGGACCGCCACCCCCCGGGGCTTCTTTTTTTTAATAAATAAATGACCTGTGTGGGGGGCTTCAGCCCCCCCACATGCCCCGGGGACCGCCACCTCCCCGGGGCACTAACAAAAGAAATGTGGGGGTCCGTTTTGGACCCCCGAAGCCCCGGGGACCACCACCTCTACCTTTACTAATGAAGGGAGGGGGGCCGTGCGGCCCCCCTCCTGGCACCCTCCATGGCCCTGGGGACCACCACCCCCCAGGGCCAGCTCCTGCAGTGTCCCGGGGTGCCTACCCCCGGGACACTGCTGTTTGCAATGTCTACACATACATCCACTCATTCACCCATACAATCACTCATACATGCAGTCACTCATCAATACAACACTATCATATGCACTGATACACCTATACAGACACTCACACACCGCCACTCATCCATGGAGTTACTCACACACCTAGTCAGTCATGCAAATAAGCAATCACACTCCCATTTACTCACCTATACAGATACTAACGCATACTTACTCTCTTATATAATCACTGATACAAGTACACACTCATCCATACAGCCACTCTCACAATCACTGACTCTCACGTATAGTCATTTATACTCCAACTCTCACATACAGCCTTTTCCCTATGTAGTTACTTGAACATGTACCACTGAGACAACCATTCACTCACCAACACACCCATACACACACTCACCCGCCCATACAGCTGTTTTCACATGCACTCTTGAACCCATACACCCAGTGAATCAACCACTCACACATCTATGCACAGAGTCACACACCTCACAC
The DNA here is from genome assembly GCA_963921515.1 of Calotriton arnoldi. Taxonomy (NCBI): domain Eukaryota; kingdom Metazoa; phylum Chordata; class Amphibia; order Caudata; family Salamandridae; genus Calotriton; species Calotriton arnoldi. The sequence continues at coordinate 1,232,561 of CAWUFW010005773.1, read as the reverse complement.
CCACCCACACACACACTCAGTCTCCCATAAAAATTCTCAAGCAACCAATCAATAACCGATATACACACTCATGTAGCTACTCACCAACCCATGCATTCAGTAAGACACATTTAATCACTCACTTATACAGTCAGTCACGCACCTACTAAATCATCCATCCAAACACTTATACACCCACTCATTCTTCAATACAACTTGGCATATATATAAAACATATTTAAACTTTACAGAAACACACAGTGACTGGATGATGTCATCAGTGATGTCATTTGAGATGTCATCAGTTATGTCATCAGTGATGTCACTGACCATGTCATGAATGATGTAATATGTGACGTCATCAGCAGTGCATTGCGGGGGCGCGAGTTATAGTTAGCTGAACTAACTATAACAGTGGAATTTCACGGGTTTTGTACGAGTCCAATGTCCAACTAACTATAACTTTCCCTAAAACCTATGGTTTTTTCAGTGAATATATATATATATATATATATATATATATATATATATATATATATATATATACACCAACCAGGCTCTCTCCTCTCCTATGAAAAGAGTGTGACACTGCTCCGGGGGTCAGAAGAGAACGGCTTTATTTTCTTACAAGCATTGTCATTAAAGAGCCTCTGGAAACGCAGGGCAGATGCATTTCCGCCTCAATGGCTTCATCAGTGCCCATTCCAGATTGTTTCTTTGCTGTTCCGGGTTTTTTTTTCTAAAGTTGTTCTGCCTGTGACCACTCCCAGTCACATGGTTGTTGGCCCTCCTACGCCTCACAGGTGCAAGGCACTTGGCGCTCCTCATTCGCACTGCGGCATTCTGGTTAGTGGAGTCCTTCGTAAGAGCCCATACCGTGACGGGGCCTCTTATAATACCAAGTGATGTACCAAACTGTGTTGGCCTGGATCCACACGCCGCCGCAGCCCTGCGGGTGGTAAAGCCGTCCTGTGTCCCCCTTGTCAGGCAAACAATTTTGCCTCCTCTCTCCCCATGCTGGCGATAAACTCCACGTGGAAATCAAACGCCGGGGGGGCGACGCGTTGCAGTCTCATGCGAACACCAAAAGTGCAGGTAAGCCGCGTAGCACCATACCGAGAGGGCGTGTCACTCAGCCAGCACCTGCAGCTGCCACAACATACCAACCAGGCTCTCTCCTCTCCTATGAAAAGAGTGTGACACTGCTCCGGAAGTCAGAAGAGAACGGCTTTATTTTCTTACAAGCATTGTCATTAAACAGTCTCTGGAAACACAGGGCAGACGCGTTTCCGCCTCAATGGCTTCATCAGTGCCCATTCCAGATTGTTTCTTTGCTGTTCCATGGGGTTCTTTCTAAAGTTGTTCCGCCAGTGACCACTCCCAGTCACATGGTTGTTGGCCCTCCTACGCCTCACAGGTGCAAGGCACTTGGCGCTCCTCATCCGCACTGCTGCATTCTGGTTAGTGGAGTCCTTCGTAAGAGCCCATACCGTGACGGGGCCTCTTATAACACCAAGTGATGTCCCAAACTGTGTTGTCCTGGATCCATACGCTGCCGCAGCCCTGCGGGTGGTAAAGCCGTCCTGTGTCCCCCTTGTCAGGCAAACAATTTTGTCTCCTCTCTCCCCATGCTGGTGATAAACTCCACGTGGAAATCAAACGCGGGGGGCGACGCGTTGCAGTCTCATGCGAACACCAAAAGTGCAGGTAAGCCACGTAGCACCATACCGAGAGGGCGTGTCACTCAGCCAGCACCTGCAGCTGGCACAACATACCAACCAGGCTCTCTCCTCTCCTATGAAAAGAGTGTGACACTGCCCTGGGGGTCAGAAGAGAACGGCTTTATTTTCTTACAAGCATTGTCATTAAAGAGTCTCTGGAAACGCAGGGCAGACGCGTTTCCGCCTCAATGGCTTCATCAGTGCCCATTCCAGATTGTTTCTTTGCTGTTCCGGGGGGTTCTTTCTAAAGTTGTTCCGCCTGTGACCACTCCCAGTCACATGGTTGTTGGCCCTCCTACGCCTCACAGGTGCAAGGCACTTGGCGCTCCTCCTCCGCACTGCTGCATTCTGGTTAGTGGAGTCCTTCGTAAGAGCCCATACCGTGACGGGGCCTCTTATAACACCAAGTGATGTCCCAAACTGTGTTGGCCTGGATCCACACGCTGCCGCAGCCCTGCGGGTGGTAACGCCGTCCTGTGTCCCCCTTGTCAGGCAAACAATTTTGCCTCCTCTCTCCCCATGCTGGTGATAAACTCCACGTGGAAATCAAACGCCGGGGGGGCGACGCGTTGCAGTCTCATGCGAACACCAAAAGTGCAGGTAAGCCACGTAGCACCATACCGAGAGGGCGTGTCACTCAGCCAGCACCTGCAGCTGGCACAACATACCAACCAGGCTCTCTCCTCTCCTATGAAAAGAGTGTGACACTGCTCCGGGGGTCAGAAGAGAACGGCTTTATTTTCTTACAAGCATTGTCATTAAAGAGTCTCTGGAAACGCAGGGCAGACGCGTTTCCGCCTCAATGGCTTCATCAGTGCCCATTCCAGATTGTTTCTTTGCTGTTCCGGGGGGTTCTTTCTAAAGTTGTTCCACCTGTGACCACTCCCAGTCACATGGTTGTTGGCCCTCCTACCAGGGGCGGCTGGTGACATTTCAAAGTGGTGGGGCGTAAAAGTTGGAGAGGAGTGTTATGTTATGAAGCGAGCGAGCCCAGCAACATAAAGGGGGTTCTTTCCCTCCACCCCGAGAAAGTTTGAAAAAAGCATGTGGCAAATTGTGACAAGAAACACACTACATAATTAGCAGTAGCAATTCACCAAAGCACTGAATTCATCCTGATTTCAACTGTGGGGGGAGGATGGTAGGGGGGTAGTTCTGAGCTAAAGACTGTTAAAAATGACAAAACAAACTGTACTGATGTGAATGCGCCTCGTGAAAAAGGGTGCAAGAGGATGACAGACCCCACGAACGCCTACAGCAGACAGGGGGTGCGGTTGGTAGAAATTAACAAGGCACCGAGCAGCACATGATATAAAGTGCACCCTTCGTAGACGTTTGAATAATAGATACTGTAATCTGACCAGACAGTGATAATGAGCTTGTCAACGTGGGGAGAATGAAAGTGGGAGTCAGCCATACCAGCAGAATGCTCATGTTCACATATCAAGGATTCAAACTTTGTCTGTACATGTTTTTTTATCATCATTTCATACAGACACACCACACACCTTGGCATCTGTCAACAGCACGTCCGACTGCCTGCAAAGAGTATTATTTCTCGTTACAGTGCACGTGGTAGCGTCAGTTATGTGGCAGTGTGTGGAATGAACAGTTAATGCTAAAACAAGCCCGGCTCCGGCTATAGCCAATAAATGAAAACAAATAGTTGTGGCACAGAGTTCAATTGAAATACATGCCGTAGCAACAAGACCTTTTCAGCCATTTCTTTCTAGTAATCTGGCAACCATTACTTAGCCCACAGTTGTCTTCAAGGAGCGCTGGACCGGAATGCCATTGCCCCCTTCTGCTCTTCTAGTGCCCTTCAGTTGAGATGTCGGAAAGTCTGAGAATAATGTGTTTTATTAGTGCGAAAAATCTGCGTGAACATCCTTTGAAGGACCAGGAGTTTCTAGTGTCACGCGCTAGTGCGCCGAGGTCCTGCCCCTAAAACGCTTTGTTCCTCGATGCCAGGAATCTATGCTGATGTTGGACGCAGCAATTCAGAACGACTTTTCGGCTTTTTGTTTTTTCTCAATATTTCCTACCACATTACTGTAGAAGAACGAAGCTTGGATTGCCGTTACAAAAAGATTAACATCTGTTTGAAAACTAAACATAATTTTTTCTTAGCATGGTTTTACCGAAGCGTGCAGCAGAGACAGCAGGGCTGCCACACAATCTGTGCACTGGGCGAGCGTGGGGAGAGGATGGGTGAAGATGAAGTCTCACACACAAATGTATCGGTAACACACAAGGCGCGGTCTGCAAAGCACAGCTTCTAATTGGTGAAGCCGGCAGGGTAATGTTCAAGATGTTTCGTAGCTACAAACCATCATGCAATCTGAGATCGGCATTAAATAACGTGTTCAACTTACTTTGCCCAATTCAACAAGAAGAGTATCACAGCAAAACCATAGAAATGTGAGCCAATAGCTTGGAACAGTCTAAACACAGTCCTCCGACAACTGCAATACAATCTCAAAGTTCAGAAGAGAAAAAAAAAGCGTCAAACTGCCTGTTTGGTCAGGACTCCCCAAGAGCAGTCGCGGCTCACGCTTCAAATAATACTCGCGGGGGGTGTTGGGGGTAGCGCGCGGCACGGGGGAGATTAAAATAAAGCAGAATTATTTATTAAGTAAACTAAACTTACCGGGTCCGAGCCGCCTCTGCGAGTCCTCTGAGTCCTGGGCCGGAGTCCGACTCCCGCGTTGGCGCCTTGGCAAGTACCGCCTGCGTCGGTCTCAGCCAATCCAGACGCCTGTCCAGCAGCAGCGCCAGGATTGGCTTGAGCCGTAGTGCGCATGTTCTGTTTAGGGCTTAACATTTTTTGCGACCAGCCCAGACATGCGCACTAGGCTGCTCATTAGAAGAGCGGCATGGAACAACCCTCGCTCTTCTAATGAGCACCGCCTACTGCGCATGTTCGGGCTGGTTGCAAATTTTTTAAGCCCTAAACAGAGCATGCGCACTCTTGGTGTTGTGCGCACCGCTGACCACCTGAATGATACATGTGGATGTCAATCACTTGCAGCAGCTGATCTCCTGTAGTGCTGCCCCGCCCCCTTCTGAGCCGACTGCCTCCGGCTCCGGTGGCCTGGGATAGAATGATTGCATTGTGTGAGTGTGACTGAGTGAGTGAGACGAGAGTCAGAGAGAGAGAGTGACTGACGGCAACGCTCAGTGGGGGGGCAACGCCCAAGCGCCCTAATGGATGCACCGCCCCTGCCTCCTACACCTCACAGGTGCAAGGCACTTGGCGCTCCTCATCCGCACTGCTGCATTCTGGTTAGTGGAGTCCTTCGTAAGAGCCCATACCGTGACGGGGCCTCTTATAACACCAAGTGATGTCCCAAACTGTGTTGGCCTGGATCCACACGCCGCCTCAGCCCTACGGGTGGTAAAGCCGTCCTGTGTCCCCCTTGTCAGGCAAACAATTTTGCCTCCTCTCTCCCCATGCTGGCGATAAACTCCACGTGGAAATCAAACGCCGGGGGGGCGACGCGTTGCAGTCTCATGCGAACACCAAAAGTGCAGGTAAGCCGCGTAGCACCATACCGAGAGGGCGTGTCACTCAGCCAGCACCTGCAGCTGGCACAACATACCAACCAGGCTCTCTCCTCTCCTATGAAAAGAGTGTGACACTGCTCCGGGGGTCAGAAGAGAACGGCTTTATTTTCTTACAAGCATTGTCATTAAAGAGTCTCTGGAAACGCAGGGCAGACGCGTTTCCGCCTCAATGGCTTCATCAGTGCCCATTCCAGATTGTTTCTTTGCTGTTCCGGGGGTTCTTTCTAAAGTTGTTCCACCTGTGACCACTCCCAGTCACATGGTTGTTGGCCCTCCTATGCCTCACAGGTGCAATGCACTTGGCGCTCCTCATCCGCACTGCTGCATTCTGGTTAGTGGAGTCCTTCGTAAGAGCCCATACCGTGACGGGGCCTCTTATAACACCAAGTGATGTCCCAAACTGTGTTGGCCTGGATCCACATGCCGCCGCAGCCCTGCGGGTGGTAAAGCCGTCCTGTGTCCCCATTGTCAGGCAAACAATTTTGCCTCCTCTCCCCCCATGCTGGCGATAAACTCCATGTGGAAATCAAACGCCGGGGGGGCGATGCGTTGCAGTCTCATGCGAACACCAAAAGTGCAGGTAAGCCGCGTAGCACCATACCGAGAGGGCGTGTCACTCAGCCAGCACCTGCAGCTGGCACAACATACCAACCAGGCTCTCTCCTCTCCTATGAAAAGAGTGTGACACTGATCCGGGGGTCAGAAGAGATCGGCTTTATTTTCTTACAAGCATTGTCATTAAAGAGTCTCTGGAAACGCAGGGCAGACGCGTTTCCGCCTCAATGGCTTCATCAGTGCTTATTCCAGATTGTTTCTTTGCTGTTCTGGGGGGTTCTTTCTAAAGTTGTTCCGCCTGTGACCACTCCCAGTCACATGGTTGTTGGCCCTCCTACGCCTCACAGGTGCAAGGCACTTGGCGCTCCTCATCCGCACTGCTGCATTCTGGTTAGTGGAGTCCTTCATAAGAGCCCATACCGTGATGGGGCCTCTTATAACACCAAGTGATGTCCCAAACTCTGTTGGCCTGGATCCACACGCTGCCGCAGCCCTGCGGGTGGTAAAGCCGTTCTGTGTCCCCCTTGTCAGGCAAACAATTTTGCCTCCTCTCTCCCCATGCTGGCTATAAACTTCACATGGAAATCAAACGCCGGGGGGGCAACGCATTGCAGTCTCATGCGAACACCAAAAGTGCAGGTAAGCCGCGTAGCACAATACCGAGAGGGCGTGTCACTCAGCCAGCACCTGCAGCTGGCACAAAATACCAACCAGGCTCTCTCCTCTCCTATGAAGAGAGTGTGACACTGCTCCGGGGGTCAGAAGAGAACGGCTTTATTTTCTTACAAGCATTGTCATTAAAGAGTCTCTGGAAATGCAGGGCAGACGTGTTTCCGCCTCAATGGCTTCATCAGTGCCCATTCCAGATTGTTTCTTTGCTGTTCCGGGGGGTTCTTTCTAAAGTTGTTCCGCCTGTGACCACTCCCAGTCACATGGTTGTTGGCCCTCCTACGCCTCACAGGTGCAAGGCACTTGGCGCTCCTCATCCGCACTGCTGCATTCTGGTTAGTGGAGTCCTTCGTAAGAGCCCATACCATGACGGGGCCTCTTATAACACCAAGTGATGTCCCAAACTGTGTTGGCCTGGATCCACACGCCGCCGCAGCCCTGCGGGTGGTAAAGCCGTCCTGTGTCCCCCTTGTCAGGCAAACAATTTTGCCTCCTCTCTCCCCATGCTGGCGATAAACTCCACGTAGAAATCAAACGCCGGGGGGGCGACCCGTTGCAGTCTCATGCGAACACCAAAAGTGCAGGTAAGCCGCGTAGCACCATACCGAGAGGGCGTGTCACTCAGCCAGCACCTGCAGCTGGCACAACATACCAACCAGGCTCTCTCCTCTCCTATGAAAAGAGTGTGACACTGCTCCGGGGGTCAGAAGAGAACGGCTTTATTTTCTTACAAGCATTGTCATTAAAGAGTCTCTGGAAACGCAGGGCAGACGCGTTTCCGCCTCAATGGCTTCATCAGTGCCCATTCCAGATTGTTTCTTTGCTGTTCCGGGGGTTCTTTCTAAAGTTGTTCCACCTGTGACCACTCCCAGTCACATGGTTGTTGGCCCTCCTATGCCTCACAGGTGCAATGCACTTGGCGCTCCTCATCCGCACTGCTGCATTCTGGTTAGTGGAGTCCTTCGTAAGAGCCCATACCGTGACGGGGCCTCTTATAACACCAAGTGATGTCCCAAACTGTGTTGGCCTGGATCCACATGCCGCCGCAGCCCTGCGGGTGGTAAAGCCGTCCTGTGTCCCCATTGTCAGGCAAACAATTTTGCCTCCTCTCCCCCCATGCTGGCGATAAACTCCATGTGGAAATCAAATGCCGGGGGGGCGATGCGTTGCAGTCTCATGCGAACACCAAAAGTGCAGGTAAGCCGCGTAGCACCATACCGAGAGGGCGTGTCACTCAGCCAGCACCTGCAGCTGGCACAACATACCAACTAGGCTCTCTCCTCTCCTATGAAAAGAGTGTGACACTGATCCGGGGGTCAGAAGAGAACGGCTTTATTTTCTTACAAGCATTGTCATTAAAGAGTCTCTGGAAACGCAGGGCAGACGCGTTTCCGCCTCAATGGCTTCATCAGTGCCTATTCCAGATTGTTTCTTTGCTGTTCCGGGGGGTTCTTTCTAAAGTTGTTCCGCCTGTGACCACTCCCAGTCACATGGTTGTTGGCCCTCCTACGCCTCACAGGTGCAAGGCACTTGGCGCTCCTCATCCGCACTGCTGCATTCTGGTTAGTGGAGTCCTTCATAAGAGCCCATACCGTGATGGGGCCTCTTATAACACCAAGTGATGTCCCAAACTCTGTTGGCCTGGATCCACACGCTGCCGCAGCCCTGCGGGTGGTAAAGCCGTCCTGTGTCCCCCTTGTCAGGCAAACAATTTTGCCTCCTCTCTCCCCATGCTGGCTATAAACTTCACATGGAAATCAAACGCCGGGGGGGCAACGCATTGCAGTCTCATGCGAACACCAAAAGTGCAGGTAAGCCGCGTAGCACAATACCGAGAGGGTGTGTCACTCAGCCAGCACCTGCAGCTGGCACAAAATACCAACCAGGCTCTCTCCTCTCCTATGAAGAGAGTGTGACACTGCTCCGGGGGTCAGAAGAGAACGGCTTTATTTTCTTACAAGCATTGTCATTAAAGAGTCTCTGGAAATGCAGGGCAGACGTGTTTCCGCCTCAATGGCTTCATCAGTGCCCATTCCAGATTGTTTCTTTGCTGTTCCGGGGGGTTCTTTCTAAAGTTGTTCCGCCTGTGACCACTCCCAGTCACATGGTTGTTGGCCCTCCTACGCCTCACAGGTGCAAGGCACTTGGCGCTCCTCATCCGCACTGCTGCATTCTGGTTAGTGGAGTCCTTCGTACCATGACGGGGCCTTTTATAACACCAAGTGATGTCCCAAACTGTGTTGGCCTGGATCCACACGCCGCCGCAGCCCTGCGGGTGGTAAAGCCGTCCTGTGTCCCCCTTGTCAGGCAAACAATTTTGCCTCCTCTCTCCCCATGCTGGCGATAAACTCCACGTAGAAATTAAACGCCGGGGGGGCGACCCGTTGCAGTCTCATGCGAACACCAAAAGTGCAGGTAAGCCGCGTAGCACCATACCGAGAGGGCGTGTCACTCAGCCAGCACCTGCAGCTGGCACAACATACCAACCAGGCTCTCTCCTCTCCTATGAAAAGAGTGTGACACTGCTCCGGGGGTCAGAAGAGAACGGCTTTATTTTCTTACAAGCATTGTCATTAAAGAGTCTCTGGAAACGCAGGGCAGACGCGTTTCCGCCTCAATGGCTTCATCAGTGCCCATTCCAGATTGTTTCTTTGCTGTTCCGGGGGGTTCTTTCTAAAGTTGTTCCGCCTGTGACCACTCCCAGTCACATGGTTGTTGGCCCTCCTACGCCTCACAGGTGCAAGGCACTTGGCGCTCCTCATCCGCACTGCTGCATTCTGGTTAGTGGAGTCCTTCGTAAGAGCCCATACCGTGACGGGGCCTCTTATAACACCAAGTGATGTCCCAAACTGTGTTGGCCTCGATCCACACGCCTCCGCAGCCCTGCGGGTGGTAAAGCCGTCCTGTGTCCCCCTTGTCAGGCAAACAATTTTGCCTCCTCTCTCCCCATGCTGGTGATAAACTCCACGTGGAAATCAAACACCGGGAGGGCGACGCGTTGCAGTCTCATGCGAACACCAAAAGTGCAGGTAAGCCGCGTAGCACCATACCGAGAGGGCGTGTCACTCAGCCAGCACCTGCAGCTGGCACAACATGCCAACCAGGCTCTCTCCTCTCCTATGAAAAGAGTGTGACACTGCTCCGGGGGTCAGAAGAGAACGGCTTTATTTTCTTACAAGCATTGTCATTAAAGAGTCACTGGAAACGCAGCGCAGGCGCGTTTCTGCCTCAATGGCTTCATCAGTGCCCATTCCAGATTGTTTCTTTGCTGTTCCGGGGGGTTCTTTCTAAAGTTGTTCTGCCTGTGACCACTCCCAGTCACATGGTTGTTGGCCCTCCTACGCCTCACAGGTGCAAGGCACTTGGCGCTCCTCATCCGCACTGCTGCATTCTGGTTAGTGGTTATATATATATATATATACAGGATATAGATATATATATATATATTATCTACTGGCGGTCGCCAGTAGATAGTTATAGTTAGGACCTTTATCCATAGGAAATCCGCAACATTCTATTCCCAATAAGTTTGGCGTCGTTTGACGAATCATCGCAAAATTTTCAAAACTAGTGGGGCGCTCCGGTCCGCTCCTGTCTTGAAAGTTTCGGGGTGATTCATCAAGCAGCGGCTGAGAAAAAGGGGGTCCCAAAACGCGTTTCTCCGTTTTCTCCATGTTAATTCCCATAGGAAATTTTAGCCACGGCTACAGCTCGAACTGCTGAACGGAATTACACCAAATTTTGCAAAAAGGTAGCGCTTGGTTCAGAAAGCGACCTTTTTTAAATGGTGTAAATCCGTTCAGTAGTTGCGGAGAAATTAAAAAAATAAGAGTAAAAAAATCAATTTCCCATAGGAAAATTTATGCAAGGCTACAGCCAAAACTGCTGAACGGAATTACACCAAATTTGGCAAAAAGGTAGTGCTTGGTTCAGAAAGCACTCTTTTTAAAGATGGTGTAAATCCGTTCAGTAGTTGCTGAGAAAATCCAAAATAAAAGTTTCGATATTTATGGCCGCGTTGGATCCGCGCACCCTCCCGATCACGATCTGCATGCTAATTGGCTGTCAACACTCCAAACCAGGAAGTGTTGACAGCCATCTTGTTCCTCGGTAGAACAAGAAACCATTAAAACAAGTGCGTAAAACTGCTCAGGGGGTCCTATATTTAATAATATGGGGGGCCTCTAAGGCCCCCCAAGCCCCGGGGACCGCCACCCCCCGGGGCTTTAAAACAATAATGGTGCAGTAGGGCTCTCGGCCCTCCCGCAGCCCCGGGGACCGCCACCCCCCGGGGCTTCTTTTTTTTAAAATAATACACCTGTGTGGGGGGGCTCGAGCCCCCCCACACGCCCCGGGGACCGCCACCTCCCCGGGGCACTAAAAAAAAATGCTTATTTGGGGGTCCAGAACGGACCCCCGAGCCCCCGGAACCACCACCTCCCGGGGGCTGTGCATGTGAAGGGAGGGGGGCCGCGCGGCCCCCCTCCTGGAGCCCTTGATGGCCCTGGGGACCGCCACCCCCCAGGGCCGGCTCCTGCATTGTCCCGGGTTGCCTACCCCCGGGACACTGTAGTTTGCAATGACAGGACGTGAGCCTGCTCTCTCTTCCAATATCCAAAGCACATTGCTTTTCCACATGGGGAGCTGCATGTTAGCAGCTCCCCATGTGGAAAAGCAATGCCGGCTCCCGCAGGAGGCGGGGAGCCGGCAGGGTCCGTGGGGGAGTAGGGGTCCCCCCACGGACCCCAAAGGATAGGGCCAGCCCTGGGGGATGGGGTCCCCGGGGCCATAAGTGGCCTGAGGAGGGGGGCAACTAGCCCACCAGGAACCTCCAGTATGCGCCAGGGGGCTGCGTTGCAGAGAGGTGTACAGAGGCCACACCCCTTTTTACACCTCTCTGCAACGCAGCTCTCTGGCGCTTACTGGAGGTACCTGGTGGGCTAGTTGGACCCCAGGGACCCTCAGGATTCAAGGGGACTTAATCCCCCAACTTAAAATGCGCCACGGGGTGCGTTTGCACAGTGGTGAAGGGAGGGGGCGGGGCTTCAGGTGACATGTGTGCAAACAGGCCCCGTGGTGCATTTTAAGATGGGGAATTAAATCACCTTCAATCCTGAGGGTCCCTGGGGGCCAACTAGACCACCAGGTACCTCCAGTAAGTGCCACGGAGCTGCGTTGCAGAGTGTTGTAAAAAGGGGCGTGGCCTCTGAACACCACTCTACAACGCAGCTCTCTGGCGCATACTGGAGGTATCTGGTGGGCTAGTTGGCCCCTAGGCACCCTCGGGATTGAGGAGGAATTAATTCTCCAACTTAAAACGCACCACAGGGCGTGTTTGCAGACATGTCACCTCAGGCCCCACCCCCTTCCTTCACCATTGTGCAAATATTCCTCTAAAATCAGCCGAACTACGAATTCCGATTTACTCACCTGTTATCAGGAGAGACCTCAGTGCTGCATCTTTGAGCCCAGTACTGATCCTGAAAAGTAATTTTAACCGTACTTACCAGTAACTTGAATTTCCTTCCATAGGCTAACATTGACTGGTTTCACTTGGAAATTCTTCTAAGTGTGGAGTTTTGGAACTTTATAATATTCCTCTAAAATCTGCCGAACTACGAATTCCGATTTACTCACCTGTTATCAGAAGAGAACCCAGTGCTGCATCTTTTAGCCCAGCACTGACCCTGAAAAGTAATTCTAACCGTACTTACCAGTAACTTGAATTTCCTTCCATAGGCTAACATTGACTGGTTTCACTTGGAAATTCTTCTAAGTGTGGAGTTTGAAACTTTATAATATTCCTCTAAAATAAGCCGAACTACGAATTCCAATTTACTCACCTGTTATCAGGAGAGACCTCAGTGCTGCATCTTTCAGCCCAGTACTGATCCTGAAAAGTAATTTTAACCGTACTTACCAGTAACTTGAATTTCCTTCCATAGGCTAACATTGACTGGTTTCACTTGGAAATTCTTCTAAGTGTGGAGTTTTGGAACTTTATAATATTCCTCTAAAATCAGCCGAACTACGAATTCCGATTTACTCACCTGTTATCAGGAGAGAACCCAGTGCTGCATCTTTTAGCCCAGCACTGACCCTGAAAAGTAATTCTAACCGTACTTACCAGTAACTTGTATTTCCTTCCATAGGAATCCATTGTCTGGTTTTCAGCAGAAAAGTTTCAAAGTGTCGATTTTCACAAACTACAAATATTCCTTAAAAATCGCCTGTATGACTTAAACGCATTCTTTCAACTGTTTACAGGAGATGCACCAGTGCTGGATCCAAGATCCACCACTGAGTAAGAAAAAGTAACGATAACACTACTTACCTGCTAAGTGAATTTCCTCCCATAGGATAACATTGGTGATTCTATGTGAAAAAGTTTCTAAGTGTCAACTTTTAAAATACAATAATATTCCTTAAAAATCACTACTGTAACCAAAACGCTTTTACTCAACTGTTTACAGGCGATGTCCCAGGACTGAATCTAGGATCCAGTCCTGTGGTTAGAAAAGTAATCCATAAAGTAACTAATTGCATTTAACTTGAAATTCACATTGAGCTCAATGTTGCATTGTGTTTGAAATTGTGTTGCCCATTGCAACAACTGTAACTACTGTACTTAAAAGTCTATTGCCTATTTGCAAAGTATTTAAACTAAAGTAATTCATTCTGAGAAAGTATATTTTGTAATGTAATGTATAATGTAATTACAATGTAATTTAAAAAATAAAATATCTAAAAATAAATAGTTTAAAAAAATGTAGTAAATCAGTATCAAAAAAATAAAGATAACAATTAATACATTTAAAAATTGTCATTTTCAAAACCTTTGAAATTCACTGGAAAAAACCATAGGTTTCAGACATGTTATAGTTAGGAATTAGCATTTAAAAAACCTTTGAAATTCACAGAAAAAACGATAGGTTTCAGGCACGTTATAGTTAGAAATTAGCATTTAAAAAACCTTTGAAATTCACTGAAAAAACCATAGGTTTCAGGCCCGTTATAGTTAGAAATTAGCATTTAAAAAACCTTTGAAATTCACTGAAAAAACCTATAACATGTCTGAAACCTATGGTTTTTTTCAGTGAATTTCAAAGGTTTTGTAAATGACAATTTTTAAATGTATTAATTGTTATATTTATTTTTTTGATACTGATTTACTACATTTTTTTAAACTATTTATTTTTAGATATTTTATTTTTTAAAATACATTGTAATTACATTATACATTACATTACAAAATATACTTTCTCAGAATGAATTACTTTAGTTTAAATACTTTGCAAATAGGCAATAGACTTTTAAGTACAGTAGTTACAGTTGTTGCAATGGGCAACACAATTTCAAACACAATGCAACATTGAGCTCAATGTGAATTTCAAGTTAAATGCAATTAGTTACTTTATGGATTACTTTTCTAACCACAGGACTGGATCCTAGATTCAGTCCTGGGACATCTCCTGTAAACAGTTGAGTAAAAGCGTTTTGGTTACAGTAGTGATTTTTAAGGAATATTATTGTATTTTAAAAGTTGACACTTAGAAACTTTTTCACATAGAATCACCAATGTTATCCTATGGGAGGAAATTCACTTAGCAGGTAAGTAGTGTTATCGTTACTTTTTCTTACTCAGTGGTGGATCTTGGATCCAGCACTGGTGCATCTCCTGTAAACAGTTGAAAGAATGCGTTTAAGTCATACAGGTGATTTTTAAGGAATATTTGTAGTTTGTGAAAATCGACACTTCAAAACATTTCTGCTGAAAACCAGACAATGGATTCCTATGGAAGGAAATACAAGTTACTGGTAAATACGGTTAGAATTACTTTTCAGGGTCAGTGCTGGGCTAAAAGATGCAGCACTGAGGTCTCTCCTGATAACAGGTGAGTAAATCGGAATTCGTAGTTCTGCTGATTTTAGAGGAATATTTGTATGTTTCAAAAATCGACACTTAGAAACTTTTTCAGCAAAAAGCAGGCAATGTTATCCTATGGAAGGAAATTCAATTTACAGGTAAGTACGGTTAGAATTACTTTTCAAGGTCAGTGCTGGGCTAAAAGATGCAGCACTGGGTTCTCTCCTGATAACAGGTGAGTAAATCGGAATTTGTAGTTCGGCTGATTTTAGAGGAATATTATAAAGTTCCAAAACTCCACACTTAGAAGAATTTCCAAGTGAAACCAGTCAATGTTAGCCTATGGAAGGAAATTCAGGTTACTGGTAAGTACGGTTAAAATTACTTTTCAGGATCAGTACTGGGCTCAAAGATGCAGCACTGAGGTCTCTCCTGATAACAGGTGAGTAAATCGGAATTCGTAGTTCGGCTGATTTTAGAGGAATATTTGCACAATGGTGAAGGGAGGGGGCGGGCCTGAGGTGACATCTGTGCAAACGCGCCCCGTGGCGCTTTTTAAGTTGGGGGATTAAGTCCCCTTGAATCATGAGGGTCCCTGGGGTCCAACTAGCCCACCCTGTACCTCCAGTATGCGCCAGGGAGCTGTGTTGCAGAGAGGTGTTCAGAGGCCACGCCCCTTTTGCACCTCTCTGCAACGCAGCTCTGTGGTGCTTTCTGGACGTACCTGGTGGGCTAGTTGGCCCCCAGGAACCCTCAGGATTGAAGGGGATTTAATTCCCCATCTTAAAACGCGCCATGGGGCCTGTTTGCACACATGTCACCTGAAGCCCCGCCCCTCCCTTCACCACTGTGCAAACGCGCCCCGTGGCGCGTTTTAAGTTGGGGGATTAAGTCCCTTGAATCCTGAGGGTCCTTGGGGTCCAACTAGCCCACCAGGTACCGCCAAAAAGCGCCACAGAGCTGCGTTGCAGAGAGGTGTAAAAGGGGCGTGGCCTCTGTACACCTCTCTGCAACACAGCCCCCTGGCGCATACTGGAGGTTCCTGGTGGGCTAGTTGGCCCCCAGGGACCCCCAGTATTCAAGGGGAATTTGTTCCCCATCTGCAAACGCGCCAGGGGGCGCGTTTGCAGAGTGCTCCAAGGACAGGGCGTGGCCTCCGGCGTGATGCCGGTATTTTTAAAAAAAAAAAATTTAAGAAGGGGGGCTGTGTGGCCCCCCTTCTTTTTCACATTTTTTGGCCCTGGGGACCCCATCGCCCAGGGCCTGCCCCCTAATATTTTTTTTTTTTTTTTTTTTTTTAAATTGAAAGGGGGCCGCGTGGCCCCCCTCCCCAGGCCTTAATTGGCCCAGGGGACCCCATCCCCCGGGGCATGGCCTTCTTTTTTTTTTTAAATGTTATGGAGGGGGGCTGTGTTGCCCCCCTCCTTAGGCCACTTATGGCCCGGGGACCCCATCCCCCGAGGCCGGCCTTTGTTTTTTTTTTGTTTTTTTTTAAATTAACATTTGGGGAGGGGGGCTGTGTGGCCCCCCTCCCGGGCCACTACTAGCCCCGGGGACCCCATCGGGCTGGCCTTCTCCGTTGGGGACCATGGGGGGGTCCCCAATCCTCCCACGGTCCCGCCGGCTCCCCGCGTCCCTCGGGAGCCGGCATTGTTTTTCCACATGGGGAGCTGCTAAGATGCAGCTCCCCATGTGGAAAAGCAATTGTCTTTGAATTTTGGAAAAGAGAGCAGGTTTCCTGCTCTCTCTTCCAAAATCCAAAGCAGTTTGCTATGACAGGACGGGAGCCGCGAGGCTCCTGTCCTGTCATAGCAAACTACAGTGTCCCGGGGGTAGGCACCCCGGGACACTGCAGGAGCCGGCCCTGGGGGGTGGTGGTCCCCAGGGCCCTCAAGGGCTCCAGGAGGGGGGCCGCGCGGCCCCCCTCCCAACTTCTTCAAAGCCCCAGGGAGGTGGTGGTCCCCGGGGCTTCGGGGGTCCAAAACGGACCCCCATTTTAAATTTGTTAGTGCCCCAGGGAGGTGGCGGTCCCCGCGGCATGTGGGGGGGCTGGAGCCTCCCTTGTGGGACCCCCTGAGCAGACCTAGGGGGTCAGGGTGTTTCTACCCTGCCCCCTTTGTGCGTTTAGCGCACTTGTTTCTTGTGTTTTTTTTTTTTTCAATCGGCGGGATCCGCGCACCCTAAGCGCATCCCGCCGTTTAAAAAAAATGCTTTCTTCTGCCCAGGGGGTCCTTGTGGGACCCCATGAGCAGACCTAGGGGGTCAGGGTGTTTCTACCCTGCCCCCTTTTTGCGCTTTGCGCACTTGTTTCTGTCCCTCGGTTCTACCGAGGGACAAAATGGCTGCCAACACTTCCTGATTTGGAGTGTTGACAGCCACTTGACAGCCAATTAGCATGCAGCTCGTGATCGGGACGGTGCGCGCAAGGTGCGCTCAGGGTGCGCGGACCCTACTTGGCCATAGATATATATGTGATTTTACTTGTGATTTTCTCAGAAACTACTGAACGGATTTACACCATTTAAGCAAAAGGCACGACACTGAACCAAGGGTTACCTCTTTGCCAAATTTGGTGTAATTCCATTCAGCAGTTCGGGCTGTAGCTGTGACTAAAGGTTCCTATGGAAAAATGAATGGGGAAAACGCGTTTTGGGATCCCCCTTTTTTCTCGACCCCCGCTTGATGAATCACCCCGAGACTTTCAGGATAGGAGCGGACCGGAGTGCCCCAACAAGTTGGAATCTTTCACGAAGATTCGTCAACCGGCGCCAACGTTATTACAAATAGAATGTTGCGGATTTCCTATGGAAAATAGGTCCTAACTATAACTATCTACTGGCGACCGCCAGTAGATAATATATATATATATTGACAAAGGCCTCTTGAAGGCTGAAACGCGTCTTTCTTGCGCTTGGGATTGAGGGCGACCTGAATAAATAAAAAGATGCCGAATCCGGAACCACCTCGAGTCCGTGCCTTCTTCCATAGAGCTTCTGTGGGAGTGTTTGTTTCATATATATATATATATATATATATATATATATATATATCAGAGCAAACATTTTGTCCCAAGATGAAAGGCACTCACATGCAGATTCTCCTTGTAATTTATTGTGAGCTCCAGCAGACACTGAAATCGACATAAAATCCCTGCTGCTAGGCCTTACGCGTTTCGGGCTTCCACGCCCTTGCTCACAGGCCATGCGTCACAACTTGGCAAATAGTTTCACAATTAATTACCACCGGAAATAAGTAAGCTGGTATACCGCCCCAGTGGGCCTCAGGTGAGTAAAACAAAGTGCATTCTGGTAACCTTAATTCTGTGAAAAGTACATTACCCCAGTGGGTTTGCTGATTGCTCAGCTCGTAATTAAAATTTAATTCTTCATCCCTCCGTTGGTTGACTCAATGTCAACATTCCCCTGTTGCTGGGAATATACATACAAAAAATGGAGTCTGCCGTCCTGTTCGTGAAACAAATACCCAGGTCACAACAGGTCTGCAAAGCAGACTTGCGTGTATATTTTCGGCCTCTATTCCTAAGAGTACATGCTGGGATAATCGGTTTCCCAGAAAATAGAGGACCTGATAAAGGTAGAGACATAGAATTGGTCTGATATTGAAAACAGACAAGAACAGAAGTTGGTTCTGAATAAGACCATTGAATTAAGTATGGTTTTTTCCTTTTTTGTTTATCACAAATTGAGCAGAGTGACAAGACATTGGTCCTGAAGAATGCCGCGAACCTCTGGTCATCTGGGCAGAAACATGTTGACCTAGTCAGATAGGGAACATCCTTACCCCTATCGTTCACACTGGTTTTTAATTCTATCCATAGGGGATACTTATTAAACTATTTCCCCTATGAGATGGATTTAATTCACTTTTGATATTAATTTTGCACTCTGCCCCTCACTCACATTAGACATTGGAGTGATAAAACACCTCACGCTCCTCTCCTGCGGGAGAGTTGTAGCCCACACAGTGCACCTTGCGGGCACTGTGTGTAAGAGGGAACCCAATGATGAAGCATGTCACCCAAAAGGTGAGTGAGGGTTCTCGTCTTTAAAAAGCAAATGCCCTTTTCTGTTTTTGCACATTTAGATTTTAGTCAGGTTACCATCCGGTTACCTTTTGTGAGTATTGTATATTTCCAGCAACAGGGGAATTTTGACATGGAATGGCCTGTGAGCAAGGGCTTGGAAGCCCGAAACGAGTAAGGCCTGGCAGCAGGGATTTTATGTCGATTTCAGAGTCTGCTGTAGCTCACAATAAATTACAAGGAGAATCTGCATGGAGTGCCTTTCATCTTGGGACAAAACGTTTGCTCTGATATATATATATATATTCACTGAAAAAACCACAGGTTTCAAGGACGTTATAGTTAGTCTGACATTTCACTCATACAAAACCAGAGAAATTCAGCCGTTATAGTTAGCTCAGCTAACTATAACTCATGCCCCCGGAATGCACTGTTGATGACGTCACATATTACATCACTCATGACATGGTCAGTGACATCACTGATGACATCACTGATGATATCTCAAATGACATAACTGATGACATCACTGATGATATCATCCAGTGACTGTGAGTGTTTCTAAAAAGTTTAAGAATGTGATATATATATGATGATTCAGTCAGTGTGTGACTGGCTGATTATACGTGTCTCAGTGAATGTATGGGTGAGTGACTAATCTGTGTGAATGTCTGTATCAGTCTGTCAGTTGGGGTGAAAGTGGCTGCATGGGTTGGTGAATAAGTACATGAGTGTCTATATGGGTTATTGATTGGTTGTCTGAGTACTTGTATGGGTGCCTGAGTGTCTGTGTGTTGTGTGACTACCTGCATGGATGTGTGAGTGCGTGATTCACTGGGTGTATGGGTTCATGAGTGCGTCTGCGAGGGGCTGTATGGGTGAGTGAGTGTGCATATGGCTATGTTGGTGAGTGAATGGATGTCTCAGTGGTATATGTGTGAGTAACTGCATATGTGAATGGCAGTATATGTGAGTGTTGGCGTATATATGTGACTGTATGTGAGAGTGAGTGATTGTGAGAGTGGATGTATGGATGAGTGTGTGCTTGTGTCAGTGATTGTATAAGAGAGTAAGTATGTGTTAGTATCTGTAAGAATAAGTAAGGTGGTGTGTGTATAACTGTATAGGTGAGTAAATGGCAGTGTGATTGACTATTTGGGTGACTGACTAGGTGTGTGAGTAACTCTATGGATGAGTGGCGGTGTGTGAGTGTCTGTATGGGTGTATGAGTGCATATAATAGTGGCTGTAATGATGAGTGACTGCATGTATGAGAGACTGTATGGGTGAGTGAGTGGATGTGTGTGTAGACCTATGAATCAGTGAGTGGGTATGCAGTAACTGGTATTGGTGTGTCTATGGTTTCGAGAATGGTAGTCTGTATTTTAGAGTGAGTGTATGAAAGGATATATTAGGGTGTGAGTAGGTGCCTCAGAGATTAAGTGCATGATGTCATCAGTGATGTCATTTGAGATGTCATCAGTGATGTCATTGACCATGTCATGAGTGATGTAATATGTGACATCATCAGCAGTGCATTGCAGGGGCGTGAGTTATAGTTAGCTCAGCTAACTATAACAGCTACATTTCTCTGGTTTTGTAAGAATGAAATGTCAGACTAATTATAACGTCCATGAAACCTGTGTTTTTTTCAGTGACTATCTGAGGATTGTTAAATGCTAATTTCTAACTATAATGTCCCTGAAACCTGTGGTTTTTTCAGTGAATTTCTAAGGTTTTCTAAATGCTAATTTCTAACTACACTTAGATAAGGTAAGACATGTGAAGAAAGAGAAAGAAAAGTGCAGAAAGAAGCAAGAGAAGTGCAGAAAGAGGCAAGAAAAGTGCAAAAAGAAGCAAGGGAGGTACAAAAAGAGGAAGAAAGGGGCAGAAAGAAGCAGGAGAAGTGATGAAAGAGGCAAGAGAGGTGCAGAAAGAAGCCAGAGAAGTGTGGAAAGAAACAAGAGAGGTGCAGAAAGAAGCAAGAGAGTTGCAAAACGAAGAGAGTGAGGTGCAGAAAGAGGAAGAAAGGCGCAGAAAGAGGCAAGTGAGGTGCAGGAAGAGGCAAGAGGCAAGAGAGGTGCAGAAAGAGACAAGAGAGGTTCAGAAAGAGGCAAGAGAGGTATAGAAAGAGGCAAGAGGTACAGAAAGAGGAAGAAAGGTAAAGAAGGAGGCAAGAGAAATGCAGAAAGAAGCAATAGAGGTGCAGAAAGAAGAGAGTGAGGTGCAGAAAGAAGAGAGTGAGGTGCAGAAAGAGGCACGAGAGGTGCAGAAAGAGGCAAGAGTGGAGCAGAAAGGCAAGAGAGGTGCAGATAGAGGCAAGAGAGGTACAGAAAGAGGCAAGAGAGGTGCAGAAAGTGGCAAGAGCGGTACAGAAAGAGGCAAGAGAAGTGCAGAAAGAGGCAAGAGAGGTGCAGAAAAAAGAGAGTGAGGTGCAGAAAGAAGCAAGAGAGGTGCAGAAAGAGGCAAGCGAGGTGCAGAAAGAGGCAAGCGAGGTGTAGAAAGAGGCAAGAGAGGTGCAAAAAGATGCAAGAGAGGTGCAGAAAGAACAGTGAGCTGCAGAAAGAGGCAAGAGAGGTGCAGAAAGAGGTAAGAGTGGTGCAGAAAGAGGAAGAAAGGCGCAGAAAGAGGCAAGTGAGGTGCAGAAAGAGGCAAGAGAAGTGCAGAAAGAGGCAAGAGAGGTGCAGAAAGAGGCGAGAGGTGCAGAAAGAGAAAGCAAGGTGCAGAAAGAGGCAAGAGAGGTGCAGAAAAAGGAAGAAACGCACAGAAAGAAGCAAGAGAAGTGCAGAAAGAGGCAAGAGAGGTGCAGAAAGAGGCAAGAGAGGTGCAGAAATATATATGTATATATTCAATCTCCTCTTACTCTTACAAGGAAGGAATCAGCACTCAGGTTGTAGTTTGGAAGTATTTAATCTGCAAAGGACGCGATCCACGCGTTTCGGCTCATCCGAACCTTGATCACGATACAAGACGTCATTGTAGCTTCCTTATTTAAATGTACAAATGCCTCCAGTTGCCAACATTAACAAAGGACCAAAAAGCTGTCGGCCATATTGGCCTGGTCACGATGCGAAATTTCAGGAATTCATACAATAAAGAAAAGAAAACAAGTGTTAATATGCACACAATGTCATTTCAGCATATCATGGCCGTGACCGCCGTACCTGTATGTTCGTCAACGTGAATTGTTCATAATAAACATACTTGCGATTGCAAACATAAACAATGGACTACACATTACTTTAAAGTGAAAGGCTATCAGCCATATTGATCTGGGCACGTTGCGTATTATAGTGGTTCTTACACGAAAGAAAAACAAAAAGGGGGTGTTAATATACACACACTATCCCTAAATAAAGTTCTAGCGATTATAGTTCCATTCCATTCACAGCTCATTTGGGATGTCATGAGTGATGTCACTGACTGTCATGAATGATGTAATGTCTGAGGTCATAAGCAGTGCATTGCTGGGGCGTAAGTTATAGTTAGCTCAGGTAACTATAACTGCTGAATTTCACTGGTTTTGTACGAGTGAAATCTATAACATCCCTGAAATGTTTGTCTTTTCCAGCAAATTTCTAGGTTTTTTTTAACGTTAAGTAAGATGTCTATCACAATGGATGGTGGGGGTTGGAAGCAGGGCCTGGCCTGGCATTGTGCTGCCCCCACCCAAGCTTGCTGCTCCTGCCTCCCCTCCTCCTTGCCATCCATTGTCCAAGTCCATGCCCCTGCTCCCTCATTACAGCCCTGTGTGGCCGTTGTTCTGCCACTGGCCTTCCCACCTTCTCTGAACAGTTAGCTTGCTGCCCCATACACTTCCTCCCTATCCTCTGTTGTCTGAATCCATGCACTAGCCTCCTCCCTCCTGCTATGCATGGTCTGATGTGCTGCCACTGCCCTCCATTTAGCATGATATCCCAGTCCACTCCTCCTGCACTCCATTGCCCAATTCTATGCCCCATTATTGCCCTCCTGCTTAGCCCCTGTGCTTAGCTTGCTGCCCCTACTCTCCTTCCCCTTGCCCTCCGATGTCTGTATGCATGCCTCAGATCCGTCCTTTTTGCCCACCATGTTCTATTGACCTGCCCCTCCTATCTACTCTGAGTGTTCTGTTGAGCTGCCACTCCCCTCCCACCTGCCTAGCATTGTCAAATGACTGTAACCTAACCCTGGGCGGAGCAGGCTGAGTTGCTCTACGTGGAGCTCCACGGAGTTGGGAAAAAACTCTGTGGTGCTCCGCTCTGCTCCACTCCGCGCCTCCACCCCCCTCAAATAAATGTTTATAAAATTAAAATTAAAGTAAATAAAACGAACTTACCTTTATCGCGTACGTCGTGTAGGACTGCGCTCGCATGAGCAGTCCTACCATGACGTTCGTCTGACGTAGGGGATTCTGCAGGACCACGGCGAGGGGGGGTGGAGGCGGGAGGGTCCAGGGCTGAACTCCTCTCCGGTGCGGAGTCGGAAGTTTTGCCTGAACTTTGTGTTCTCCACAGAACGCGGAGTATGCAAAAATCCGCAAGCTCCGCCAGCGGAGCGGAGTTCCTGCCCAGGGTTACTGTAACCTCTCCCTGCCACCTCCACCCTACCTGTCCACATTCCATGCCCCTATCCCCTTCCTCCTGTCCTCCATTGTCCATTTTACTGCCACACCCTTCTGCCCTCCCTGGTTTGTTTTGCTGCAACTGCTCCTCCTGCCTGCCCCGCGTGGTCTGTTGTGAGGCCCCTTCCCCTGAACTCTCTTGTTTGTGCCCAGCTCCTACCCCTTCCTTCTATCTTCCATGGTCCTTTGTTCATGCCCCTGTCCCCTCCTTCTTGCCCAACATGGCCATTGTGCTGCCACTAACCCTCCCACCTTCCCTGTGTGGTCAGCTAGCTGCCCCTGACCCCCTCCCACCTTCCCTCCATGGTCTGTGTGTGCCATTGTAGTCTCACTGTTGCCCTTCAAGGTGTGTTGTGCTTCTAGTGCCCATCCTGCCTGACCTCCATGGTCAGCTTGCTGCTCCTGCCCTGCCCTCTTGCCCCCTGCCCTCCATTTTCCATGTGCAGACCCCTATTCCCTTCCTCCTGGCTTGTCTGTTCCATTGTCATGCCCCTGATCCCTCCCTCATGCCCTTTATGGTCCGTTATGCTGCAGCTTTCTCTCCTGTCTGTCCAGTATGGTCAGCTTGCTGCCATTGCCTCTTTCTCCTCTGTTCTCTGTTGTCCATGTGCATGGTCCTGTCCACTCCCTATTGCTTTCCATGGTTTGTTGTGCTGCACTGCCGTCCCGCATGCCCTGTGTGGTGTATTGTGCTGCTGCAAACCCTGATGCCTGCCCTGTAAGGTCAGTTTGGTGCACATGTCCATGTCCCTCCTGTCCTCTGTTGTCCCTATCCCAATTCCTCTTGCCTTCCATGATCCAATGTACCATGCTTGCTAATATTTTGAACTTGGTAAGAGGGAGATTTTGACAAAAAAACTGGGGAATTGATTTTCCACATTGACTTACATTGAAAAAGAGGAGATTGTAGACAAGAGACAGATAAAATAAAGCCCTTTTGGGCTTAAAAACATTGGGCGTTTCCTGCCTGAATCGGCTCTGTTGGCATGTATGGTTGTACTACCACTGCCTCTTCCTTCTGCCCTCAATGGTCTATTATATTGCCACAGCCTCTCTTGCCTGTCCTGCATTGTTGGTTTGTTGCCCGTGCCCCCCTTTCCACTGCCCTCCATGTTGTGCTGCTACTGCCCTTCCTGCCTGCCCAGTGTGGGCAAATTGTTGCCTCTGCACCCTCCTACCTGACTTCAATTTTCCGAGTCCATGCCCCTGACCTCTGCCTCCCAACAGTATCCTAATGAACAACTAGATTGCTAACATTCTATATTTATTACAAAAGTGTGGCACGCCTGACGTCATCTTGATGTAATCAAAACTGTAATACCTAAAGCATTTCCTTTAGAAATTATAGAAATGAGAGGGTCTTATTTGCATAGAAATTATGGTTAGTGCTCTAAAAAACTAAAATGAGGACATATTGTCTGCGTTCTCAAATAGCGACAAAGCACTTTTCAATTATTTGTTATCTTTATGTTTTTTTATCCAGTTGACCACTTGATTAAATGTTATGCTTAGGGGGGAGGATGTGGTGTTACTTCCAGAGCTGCAGACTTTGCAACTGGGGAATCAGGTTGGAGTTTCTGCTTCAGCTCGACATTCTGTGATTCTGGTCAAATCACTTAATCTCCCCATGCCTAAAGCCAAAATGAATTTGTCCTTGTATGATGTAACCAATGCTCATGTAAAGCACTCCAATACCTGACCAGTCTGCACTATATAAAACTGCAGAAAAACAAAGAATAAAAAGTGTTTTTCACACTTCTGTCATTGGGCTATAAGGGGCTACATCTGGGTGATATTTGTGCTACATTTGGGCTCTTTTTTCTCTGGTGGCCATCTTGGGTGACTTATTTGTTATGAAATTTCCTAATTTCCTCATTTACTGCAGTCTCCTCAGTAGAAAATGCTTTCAGTTTTTTACTTTGATTCCATCAAGAAGGCATTCAGATGTGTCACACATTTGCCATAAATTCAGAATGTTAGCACTCTAGTTGCTCATTAGATCACTGTAGTAAAGCTACTGCTCATCAGGGAGTTAACTGGAAGTCTGCTGCAGGTATTGAAAGTGCATGTTTCAGTCTGCATGTCAGAATTTTTTAATGAAATAGAAGAGGATTTGAGAAGTCACTAACAATGTGCCCTAATTTTTCTTTCTGCAGCACTAAGCATATTTTCTATAACAAAATGAACCCCCTCATTTTGTTCCTTTTTAAATGTTTTAAGTGTTACCAGTTTATTCCAATAAAGATGGCTTCAGGTGTGCCATACTTTTGTAATAAGTAAGACTGTTAGCGCTCTAGTTGTTCTTCAGAACACTCTGGGAAGCTGCAGTAGAACACAAAGGAATCAACTGACAATCTCTGCCCTTGTTGGATGTACATGTTTTACTGTGAATGTCAGACTTCATTCTCACATGACTGAGAAAGATAATGTGAATTTACAGAAAATATGCTCTCATTTTAGCTTCTGGAGCACCTTCCAAACCTCTGTGGGAAAAGCATGAGAAAATAGTTTTCTCTCAAACATGATTCATGATATCCCAGCAGAAGCCTTTTTCACAGGGTAAAATCACCTTAGAACACACCACAATTCCTAGAATTAGTATGGTACCATCAACAAATGAATTATAATGTAACTAAAGTCTGTTATCACCCTTTATACGTTCTCCTTTTGGTGACCCTCAAAACCTTCCATTCACTACAATGCATTTTAATGGGGTGCTATCATGTATATTGGTCCCAAGATGGCTGCAAACACTTCTTGGATGAAGTGCTGACAGCCAATCAGATCTCATGATGTGATGTGTGGTTAGGCTCCACCCAGATATCGATATTTATTTTTCCTTTAATATTTCAAAAACAACTGAACAGATTTACACCATTTAAAGCAAAGAGTGCACTCTGGACCAAGAGCTACCTTTCTGCCAAATTTGGTGTAATTACGTTCAGCAGTTCAGGCTGTAGCTGCGACAAAAGTTTCCTATGGAAATTAACATGGATACAACACGTTTTGGAACCCCCTTTTTTTCTTGGCCCCTGCTTGAAGAATGACCCCGAAACTTTCAAGACAGGAGCTGACCGGAGCGGGCCGTTAGTTTTGAAATTTTCACAAAGATTCGCCAAACGGCGCCAAAGATATTGGCAAAAGAAAAAACGCTTTTGAATAGAAACAAGGTCCTAACTATAACTACTTACTGGCGACCGCCAGTAGGTAATGTGTGTATATATATATATATATCGCTGACTTCGTCTCTAAAATATCCAATTCCAAGGACAGATGAACACGGACCCAAAGTTCCTTGTGCAAAAACAATTTATTTTCTATTTGCCCTGCATCTCCACCATCATAACGCGTTTCAGCCCCACCTGGGCCTTGATCACATGATGCGTTGCAATTGTTACCACCCATATTTAAAGTGCCAGTGCATTAGTGACGTCTGAACCATATGACCACTCTATAGACATGGAAGAGGTATTCAAAAGATATACACATCATTGCACAGCGTCAGACCTAACATCTTGAATGTGCAAAAAGGCATGATTTGGTTTACATAAGTACATGAATTTAAAATATGACTTTGAATAAATATATACATAAAATATATATATATAAAAACTCACAATTAGTGTGACTTCTATTCAAATAAAATCATGAAAAGACACGTATCATATTGTTTTCTAGCAAATCACTATTTGGTTTAACATTGTGATTCGTTCTGTGTGAGACCTATACCTCTACACAAACATTTGATAAACCTACTCATATATTCTAAAATAGAAAATAGAAAAATAATGAGCCATTGATGTTAAAATTCAAGCACATAAAACCAAGGAATTAAACTAAAATCATTCATAAAATAATGATTCTAGATATCCTCTTTGTGCAAAAAACGCAATGTGCAAACAATGAAGCCCCAGTGGGCAGAATACATATTACATGTAAAGCTAGTCAAGTTAAAAGTGCTGTGAGAGATATATAAAGTGCCACCACTTGGACCCAAAGGATCCAATAAAGTGCTATGTGCCTTAAAATGTACAATTATTTTTGAATGATTCTTTTAGGATAAAAACAGGAAAATACAGAATGATTCAATGATGATTGAGGAAAATTACAAGAGAAACTGTTGCCATCTGTGTTATTGCATCAGGATAAAGACAAACATTAATGCTGATGTTAAACAGGCAAAAAGATGAAAGAAATGAAACAGTGATCTAGATAAATATCCTACAAGCAGGTAAACAAATCCTCACTGGCGTTCAGCCCAGTGGGTATCTTAGTGTCTAATTCTAATATGTACCTTGTTTCAAGGAGTCGCAATTGGGCTTCACGATTACCTCCCCTTCTTAACGGGGGAATTGAATCAATTACATAATATCGCAGATCTGCCAGGTTACTGTGATGGCTTTCCTCAAAATGTCTGGCCACCGGGTACGCATGATCCTTGTTGGTAATTGCTCTAATGTGCTGGAGTATCCTTTTATGAACTGGCAATTTGGTACTGCCTATGTATCTTAAATTGCAAGGACACTGCAGCACATAGACCGCATACTCGGTTTTACAAGTTAGTCTTTTACCAATTACAATTGGGTCTGTTTTAAAAGGGCTTGGAAAACTCGTCATGTTTTGTGCATATTTACAGGCTTTACAGATAGTGCATTTAGTAAAGCCCTTATGAGCAGTTAGCCAATTAGTAGGAGGTATAGTTACCGGATTGTTCCTCACAAGGCTTTGGCCCATAGATCTGGCCCTTCTAAACGTGACCTGTGGTTTCTTCGGTTGGTGTACACCCACTATAGGGTCACTGCGAAACAAGTTCCAATTTTTGTTGAATATCCTCCTAAGAGATTGATGTTGTCTACTATAGGTTAGAATAATTCTACAGGATTGATCCATTTGGTTTGTAATTGGAACTTGTTGCTTGGTATTCATTTTAAGGGCCTGTGTTCTGGTAATTGGCATAGTTTTATTGATAGCCCTGTCTACAGTAGCTGATGAATAGCCCCTTTCCAAAAACCGTACCTTACTTGCCAATTGTGCTGCATGGCACTCCTCTTCGCTGCTGCTGATACATTTTACCCGAAGGATCTCCCCATAGGGGATACTTTCAATTAAATGTCGTGGGTGTTGACTCGAGGCATGCAGCAAGGTATTGCCAGCAGTAGGTTTGCGGAATAATTTGGTGGCTATATTTCCGTCTTTAATGTAGACTTCTACATCTAAAAAATAGACCGACTCCTTGCTGATGTTAGCCAAAAAGTGGAGATTGAGACTGTTATCGTTCATCTGTTCTATAAACTTAAGGGCTTTTGACTCCGAGCCTTTCCAAATAAAAAACAGGTCATCAATATACCGCAGCCATAGGGGCACATGCTGTTCAAAAATACTTTTGAATTTATCATTGAGGGCCCGCTCTTCCCACAGTCCCATATGTAAACAAGCATAACTGGGAGAAAAGCAGGCCCCCATAGCAACTCCCCTGGTCTGCTGGTATATTTGGTTCTCAAAAAGAAAAAAATTCTGTTCCAAACAAGTTGTGACCATCTCAATCAACATCTTATTATGCATATATAAGTATGCAGGTCTACGATTTAAATAATGCATGATTGCTTTGATACCATCTTGATGCCGAATGGATGTATATAGTGAAGTTACATCCATGGTTATCAACAGCAAATCGGAACTCCAAGCCATTTCATTTATCTTCCGTAGAAAATCTGAAGTATCTTGCAAATAGGAAGGCAACTTTTTGACCCAATCCTGTAGAAAATAATCTATATATCTTGATGTATTCTCCATCAAACTATTGATGGCCGAGATTATTGGCCTACCAGGTGGGTTTGTTTGGTTTTTATGTATTTTGGGGATTAGGTACAACTCAGGGATAACTGGATGTTCTTTCTTTAGGAAGCGGTATTCATCCTCACTAAGAAGCCCCCCACTTTTCCATGCCAACAATTTAAGATAATAATCATTCCATGCAGATTTAACAATATGGATATTACTTTTTCTGTAGCATTCAGTATCACACAATTGAGACAGGGCCTCTGTCATGTATAGTTCTCGAGGCCACAGAACAACGTTTCCTCCCTTGTCAGATTGTCTTATTATGAGGTTATCATTGTTCTGTAAATTTTTCATGAGTTGAATATAGCGATGATTGTCCTGACTTGTTTTATACCTCACGCTGTTAACTGATTTATACAAGTATTTCAGTTCCTTTGTGACTTGTTCATGATAAACATCCAAGTTGTCATGTAACATAATCGGTTGAAAAATGGACTTTGGCTTAAACGGGGTTTTGACCGTCCCACTGATGTTCATAGTCTCAAGGCCCAGTAACGTAGTAGTAGCAGTTTGTTCATTCTGAAGGTCTCTGAGGTCCTGAAACAAGCTCACATCTCCTGCTGTAAATAGAGGTGGGCTGTTATTCACTATTTCCAAGGAATCTAAATCCTTACTCGCCCGTAATGTGTGGAATTTCTGTAATTTAAGTTTCCTGATGAATCTAAAAACATCCATCCTTGTTTCTGTATAATTAAAGCTACTTTCTGGGCTAAAGGACAGTCCCAAAGACAAAATTTGTTTCTCCGCCGTAGTTAAATTGATATCTGTTAAATTGACCACTGTGTTGGAGTTACTGTTGCTTCTTACTTCTGTTTGCGGTTCCATCTGCCTCTTGCTTGTTTTTTGAAAGTCTGCCTTTCGTTGCTGGTTGCACCTTCGTCTTGCGCCATGTTTCTGATTGGCTCTTTTATTGTTGTTTTCATTTTTTGACCAGGTTGGGCTCTTGGTCTGAGTGTTTCTCTCCTGTCCTGGCGCAAGCAATCGATCTCCTGCGCCAAGGACAATTTTATAAACCCCAATCCTTGAGCTCTTGACATTTCTCCTTCTGTCTCACTTTCTGGGGCAGAACTGAGGTCAGATGCAGATGACGAAACCGGAGCTGCTTCACTCAAGACTGTCTGATTATTTATTGCTTGTTGGCTAATGCCCACTTTCGTTTTTACAGCATCGAATCTGCACGCAAATGTAAACACCTGGCCATTTAAATAGTCCATTCTGTCACGTTGAAATTTGTATATTTTACGTTTTTTTATTATTTCTTCATCTTTCTGTAAGCATACAAGCATTTCTTCCCTTAGTTTCACGATGTAATCTGTGACTTCCAATTTACTTATAGTTTCATTCAGTTCCTCTATTTGTGCTTGTAGTTTGCCTCTGTCACTTTCTGCAAACTTGATTAATATGCGAACAAGTCTACTGGAAGACTCCAAATTGCAAGCGGCCCATTCCGCCAGCATGTCAGGATCAGGATTCTCATAGCTGGGTGCTAGAGTTATCCGTAAGCCTCTTGGAATTCTGCCAACCTCCAAATAGCGGGATAAAGACTTGTGCTCCCACCATTTAGCCTGTTCACAACGCATAAGCTTCTCCAATTTCCTAAACATGTCTCTTGTATTAACATTTCCTGTAGATATACTACTTTGCTGCAATGTCATTGCCGGTCCCCCGTCCGGGGAATCGTTAAACATATCATCTGCCGCTTCTTCGCGGTTACGCAACGCCTCTGCGGACATGATGCACTGTTGTGGGCAATTATAATGAAAAACAAATTCAAAACGCTCGGATGAATATCCGCGTTTGAAATGCGCACACTCCTCACTGAACAGTCTGTCAGTTACTACCTTTGGAGTTGACTTGCCGTGATCCAGTACAAAAAAATCCGGTCACGCGCACCTCAGCAGGCCGGTAAGAAGCTATCCAGCGTTCAGGGGTTGATTGCGGCTTTCTCCTTACTGGAGTCTCGATTCAAGTTCCGGTGACACCGAAACCAACTGCTTCCTGCCGCTGCACCCAACGTCGAGGAGGGGTTACCGCTGGTGCCGTGAAAGCAAACCGGCACTATTACATCGCTGACTTCGTCTCTAAAATATCCAATTCCAAGGACAGACGAACACGGACCCAAAGTTCCTTGTGCAAAAACAATTTATTTTCTATTTGCCCTGCATCTCCACCATCATAACGCGTTTCAGCCCCACCTGGGCCTTGATCACATGATGCGTTGCAATTGTTACCACCCATATTTAAAGTGCCAGTGCATTAGTGACGTCTGAACCATATGACCACTCTATAGACATGGAAGAGGTATTCAAAAGATATACACATCATTGCACAGCGTCAGACCTAACATCTTGAATGTGCAAAAAGGCATGATTTGGTTTACATAAGTACATGAATTTAAAATATGACTTTGAATAAATATATACATAAAATATATATATATAAAAACTCACAATTAGTGTGACTTCTATTCAAATAAAATCATGAAAAGACACGTATCATATTGTTTTCTAGCAAATCACTATTTGGTTTAACATTGTGATTCGTTCTGTGTGAGACCTATACCTCTACACAAACATTTGATAAACCTACTCATATATTCTAAAATAGAAAATAGAAAAATAATGAGCCTTTGATGTTAAAATTCAAGCACATAAAACCAAGGAATTAAACTAAAATCATTCATAAAATAATGATTCTAGATATCCTCTTTGTGCAAAAAAACACAATGTGCAAACAATGAAGCCCCCAGTGGGCAGAATACATATTACATGTAAAGCTAGTCAAGTTAAAAGTGCTGTGAGAGATATATAAAGTGCCACCACTTGGACCCAAAGGTTCCAATAAAGTGCTATGTGCCTTAAAATGTACAATTATTTTTGAATGATTCCTTTAGGATAAAAACAGGAAAATACAGAATGATTCAATGATGATTGAGGAAAATTACAAGAGAAACTGTTGCCATCTGTGTTATTGCATCAGGATAAAGACAAACATTAATGCTGATGTTAAACAGGCAAAAAGATGAAAGAAATGAAACAGTGATCTAGATAAATATCCTACAAGCAGGTAAACAAATCCTCACTGGCGTTCAGCCCAGTGGGTATCTTAGTGTCTAATTCTAATATGTACCTTGTTTCAAGGAGTCGCAATTGGGCTTCACGATTGCCTCCCCTTCTTAACGGGGGAATTGAATCAATGACATAATATCGCAGATCTGCCAGGTTACTGTGATGGCTTTCCTCAAAATGTCCATCCTGACAGCGTCAATCAAACAGGCACCGACTCCGTGAGAATTTTGGCACAGATGGCGATTTATTCCAACAAAGGTCAGACGCGTTTCGGCGGCAAGACCGCCTTGTTCACTGCATAAAAAGCTCTGCCATTTTTCATCTTAAATACATGTTCAACATTCTCCCAAGGTTGCCGTAGCAACCGGAACCAACCATAGACATAGAAGCTAATCTACGGCTGTGTACCATGGCAATGCAGAATAAAGCAAAAGAAATAATATACAAAGGTTTTACAGGTAACGAAAATAAAACACACATTCTAATTTGAGTTTAAATATATCACTCAAATGTATCTCATAGTGAGAAAAATGAAAAGTGTGTGCTGTCACTAATTCCCGACCTGCAGACATGATTTGATCTTGCTTTGAGTGGCACATAGAATCGAGTGCCATGGACATAGAAGTGACAAGTTGAATTGTGAAATACACCTCCGTTTTCTCCATATTTACAATAAAATCGTGTTGGCCTCACATACAGTGACGAAAAAGAGTAGCACTAAAATAAAGGAAATTACATCCATCACTGATGTTGCCTTACTGGGAGTGAAAATAAACATTCCCAGGGCATATCTTAGCTGTGTCTCCCTGCGCTTGCGTGTAAACCCTGAACTGTGTCTAAGGTACAGCCTGCGCTGATGCAAGTAAACTGTGCTTGTATTTCCCAAATAGTGGGATGGTAGTAGAGGGAGAAAAATAGCTCATGTGGCTGTACTGTGAGGCGGCTGATGGAGAGAGGGAGGTGTCGCAGAAAAATGCTGCCCCAGTGGGCCTGCGTTTCTAACGTGGATTGAATGTCCATGTATGATTACAACAATAAACCATAGATCAAATATAGTAGTGTGTCGGGAAATGGGAAAAAGTAAAAAATACCAAAAAGATATCGGAAGAGAGAACTTTACGCTAGGAGAGATGGATCTCTATGGTATGTTGAAGAGCGCAGTCTTATTACAGGTGGACATTCAGCGCTTCATCGGCATTCATCCCTTGTGGGATTTTGGAGTTGAGGAGAATGATGTATCTCGATTCCAATCTCCTCAATGCCAGTTGTCTGTTGCCTCCCCTTGGGTTCTTAGGAACATTGTCAATGACAAAATAGGAGAGGTCTTGTGCATTTCCTGCATGGCAAGAGTTAATGTGCCTTGCAACTGGGTATGATTGGTCATCATTCGTAATGGCCCTCAGGTGCTGCAGGATGCGGACGTGAACAGGGTGGATGGTGCTCCCTACATAGAGTTTGTTGCATGTGCATTGAAGGACATACACAGCGAAGTCTGTCTTGCAGCTATAGCTACCACGTATGTTATATGGTGTCTGTCTGAATGGCATAGTTATTGATTTCTTGTTTGTGCCGTGTCTGCAGGCTTTGCACCTACTGCACTTAGTGAACCCTTTGGGTGATTGTAGCCAGTTTTGAGTTCTACTATAGTTGGCGCGTTACGCACCAACTCCTGGCGCATAGATTTTGCCCTTCTGAAACTGATTGAGGGGACTTTTGGACACGTAGGGCCCAATACTGGATCACTACGTACGGTGTTCCAGTGTCTGTAAAGTATCTTCCTCAATGTGGTGTGGTATGCATTGACTATATATGTATGTATGTATGTATATATATATATGTATATATTATCTACTGGCGGTCGCCAGTAGATAGTTATAGTTACAACCTATTATCCATAGGAAATCCGCGACATTCTATTTGAAATAACTCTCTTGCCGGTTGACGTATCTTCGCGAAATTTTCAAACTTCATGGGGCGCTCCGGTCCGCTCCTACCCTGAAAGTCTCGGGGTGATACGTCAAGCGGGGGCCGAGAAAAAGGGGGTCCCAAAACGCGTTTTCCCCATGCATTTTCCCATAGGAAACTTTAGACACGGCTACAGCCTGAACTGCTGAACGGAATTACACCAAATTTGGCAAAGAGGTAGTTCTTGGTTCAGAAAGAACCCTTTTTGTTAAATGGTGTAAATCCGTTCAGTAGTTGCTGAGAAAATCAAAAAGTAAAAGTACATATATATCTATGGGCACGGAGGATTCGCGCACCCTCCCGATCACGAGCTGCATGTTAATTGGCTGTCAGCTGGCTGTCAACATTCCGATTCAGGAAATGTTGGCAGCCATTTTGTCCCTCGGTAGAACCGAGGGACAGAAACAAGTGCGCAAAGCGCACAAAGGGGGAGGGTAGAAACACCCTGACCCCCTAGGTTTGCTCAGGGGGTCCCACAAGGACCCCCTGGGCAAAAAAAAAAAATTTTTTTTTTTTAAAAATTGGCAGGATGCGCTCAGGGAGCGCGAACCTTGCCGGAAAAAAAAAAATCGAAGCGTGGTCTCCCGCGCTTCGATGTTGACTGGCCCTCGGGTGGCCCAAGTCCCGGGGGCATGCTGGGGGGGGGTTAATTTTATGTGTGGGGGCCTCTAAGGGCCTCCCAAGCCCGGGGACCACCACCCCCGGGGCTTTATGTACAATGGTGCGGGAGGGCTCTGAGCCCTCCCGCAGCCCCGGGGACCACCACCTCCCCGGGCTTCTTTTTTAATTAAAAACCTGTGTGGGGGCTCCAGCCCCCACACGCCCGGGACCACCACCTCCCCGGGGCACTAAGAAAAATTACAATGGGGGTCCGTTTTGGACCCCCAGAGCCCCGGGGACCACCACCTCCCTGTGCACTGAATGGGAGGGGGCCGTGCGGCCCCCTCCTGGAGCCCTTGATGGCCCTGGGGACCACCACCCCCAGGGCCGGCTCCTGCAGTGTCCCGGGGTGCCTACCCCGGGACACTGCTGTTTGCAATGACAGGACGGGAGCCTCGCGGCCCCGTCCTGTCATTGCAAACTTGCTTTGGATATTGGAAGAGAGAGCAGGAAACCTGCTCTCTCTTCCAATATCCAAAGCCGACAGCTTTCCACATGGGGAGCTGCATCTTAGCAGCTCCCCATGTGTAAAGCAATGCCGGCTCCCGTAGGACACGGGGAGCCGGCGGGACTGTGGGGGGATTGGGGACCCCCCACAGTCCCCAACGAGAGGGCCAGCCCCGGGGGATGGGGTCCCCGGGGCAAGTAGTGGCCCGGGAGGGGGGCCACGCGGCCCCCCTCCCCAAAAAAA
Source organism: Calotriton arnoldi (assembly GCA_963921515.1). NCBI lineage: Eukaryota > Metazoa > Chordata > Amphibia > Caudata > Salamandridae > Calotriton > Calotriton arnoldi. Next base: position 1,197,334 of record CAWUFW010005773.1, on the reverse strand, counting down.
AAAAAAATTTTTTAAAAAAAACGATCGGGCCCGCAGGCCCCGCCCCCTTCCTTCACCACTCTGCAAACGCGCCCCCTGGCGCGTTTGCAGAGGGGAACGATCCCCTTGAATACTGGGGGTCCCTGGGGCCAACTAGCCCACCAGGAACCTCCAGTATGCGCCAGGGGCTGCCTTGCAGAGAGGTGTACAGAGGCCACGCCCCTTTTTACACCTCTCTGCAACGCAGCTCTATGGCGCTTTTGGAGGTATATGGTGGGCTAGTTGGACTCCGGGGACCCTCAGGATTCAAGGGGACTTAATCCCCCAACTTAAAACGCGCCACGGGGCGCGTTTGCACAGTGGTGAAGGGAGGGGCGGGGCTTGAGGTGACATGTGTGCAAACAGGCCCCGTGGCGCGTTTTAAGATGGGGAATTAAATCCCTTCAATCCTGAGGGTCCCTGGGGGCCAACTAGCCCAACAGGTACATCCAGAAAGCGCCACAGAGCTGCGTTGCAGAGAGGTGTAAAAGGGGTGTGGCCTCTCTACACGTCTCTGCAACGCAGCCCCTGGCGCATATTGGAGGTTCCTGGTGGTCTAGTTAGCCCCTAGGGACCCTCAGGATTCAAGGGAACTTAATCCCCCAACTTAAAACGCGCCACGGGGCGCGTTTGCAAAGATGTCACCTCAGGCCCCGCCCCTCCCTTCACCATTGTGCAAATATTCCTCTAAAATCAGCCGAAATAGGAATTCCGATTTACTCACCTGTTATAAGGAGAGACCTCAGTGCTGTATCTTTCAGCCCAGTACTGGTCCTGAAAAGTAATTTTAACCGTACTTACCGGTAACTTGAATTTCCTTCATAGGCTAACATTGACTGGTTTCACTTGGAAATTCTTCTAAGTGTGGAGTTTTGGAACTTTAAAATATTCCTCTAAAATCAGCCGAAATACGAATTCCGATTTACTCACCTGTTATCAGGAGAGACCTCAGTGCTGCATCTTTCAGCCCAGTACTGATCCTCAAAAGTAATTTTAACCGTACTTACCGGTAATTTGAATTTCCTTCATAGGCTAACATTGACTGGTTTCACTTGGAAATTCTTCTAAGTGTGGAGTTTTGGAACTTTAAAATATTCCTCTAAAATCAGCCGAAATACGAATTCCGATTTACTCACCTGTTATCAGGAGAGACCTCAGTGCTGCATCTTTCAGCCCAGTACTGATCCTGAAAAGTAATTTTAACTGTACTTACCGGTAACTTGAATTTCCTTCATAGGCTAACATTGACTGGTTTCACTTGGAAATTCTTCTAAGTGTGGAGTTTTGGAACTTTAAAATATTCCTCTAAAATCAGCCGAAATACGAATTCCGATTTACTCACCTGTTATCAGGAGAGACCTCAGTGCTGCATCTTTCAGCCCAGTACTGATCCTGAAAAGTAATTTTAACCGTACTTACCGGTAACTTGAATTTCCTTCATAGGCTAACATTGACTGGTTTCACTTGGAAATTCTTCTAAGTGTGGAGTTTTGGAACTTTAAAATATTCCTCTAAAATCAGCCGAAATACGAATTCCGATTTACTCACCTGTTATCAGGAGAGACCTCAGTGCTGCATCTTTCAGCCCAGTACTGATCCTGAAAAGTAATTTTAACCGTACTTACCGGTAACTTGAATTTCCTTCATAGGCTAACATTGACTGGTTTCACTTGGAAATTCTTCTAAGTGTTGATTTTTGAAACATACAAATATTCCTCTAAAATCAGCCGAAATCCGAATTCTGATTTACTCACCTGTTATCAGGAGAGACCTCAGTGCTGCATCTTTCAGCCCAGTACTGGTCCTGAAAAGTAATTTTAACCGTACTTACCAGTAACTTGAATTTCCTTCCATAGGCTAACATTGACTGGTTTCACTTGGAAATTCTTCTAAGTGTGGAGTTTTGGAACTTTAAAATATTCCTCTAAAATCAGCCGAAATACGAATTCCGATTTACTCACCTGTTATCAGGAGAGACCTCAGTGCTGCATGTTTCAGCCCAGTACTGATCCTCAAAAGTAATTTTAACCGTACTTACCGGTAACTTGAATTTCCTTCATAGGCTAACATTGACTGGTTTTCAGCAAAAAGTTTCAAAGTGTTGATTTTCACAAACTACAAATATTCCTTAAAAATCGCCTGTATGACTTAAACGCATTCTTTCAACTGTTTACAGGAGATGCACCAGTGCTGGATCCAGGATCCAACACTGAGTAAGAAAAAGTAACGATAACAGTTTTTACCTGCTAAGTGAATTTCCTTCCATAGGATAACATTGGTGATTCTATGAGAAAAAGTTTCAAAGTGTCAACTTTTAAAATACAATAATATTCCTTAAAAATCACGACTGTAACCAAAACGCTTTTACTCAACTGTTTACAGGAGATGTACCAGGACTGAATCTAGGATCCAGTCCTGTGGTTACAAAAGTAATCCATAAAGTAACTAATTGCATTTAACTAGAAATTCACATTGAGCTGAATGTTGCATTGTGTTTGAAAATGTGTTGCCCATTGCAACAACTGTAACTACTGTACTTAAAAGTCTATTGCCTATCTGCAAAGTATTTAAACTAAAGTAATTCATTCTGAGAAAGTATTTTTTGTAATGTAATGTATAATGTAATTACAATGTAATTTGACAAATAAAATATGTAAAAAAAAATTGTTTCTAAAAATGTAGTAAATCAGTATGAAAAAAATTAATATAACAATTAATACATTTAAAAATTGTCATTTACAAAACCTTTGAAATTCACTGAAAAAACCGTAGGTTTCAGGCACGTTATAGTTAGAAATTAGCATTTAAAAAACCTTTGAAATTCACTGAAAAAACCATAGGTTTCAGACACGTTATAGTTACAAATTAGCATTTAAAAAACCTTTGAAATTCACTGAAAAAACCATAGGTTTCAGACACGTTATAGTTACAAATTAGCATTTAAAAAACCTTTGAAATTCACTGAAAAAACCATAGGTTTTAGGGACAGTTATAGTTACTTGGACATTGCACTCGTACAAAACCCGTGAAATTCCCCCGTTATAGTTAGTTCAGCTAACTATAACTCGCGCCCCGCAATGCACTGCTGATGACGTCACATATTACATCACTCATGACATGGTCAGTGACATCACTGATGACATCACTGATGACATCTCAAATGACATCACTGATGACATCATCCACGTGATAATCTGATGCACCTCCTCACACCCTAATATAATCTTTGATACACCCACTCTAAATTACAGACTGCCATTCGCAAAACCATAGACACTCCAACACCAATAACTACATACCCACTCACTGATTCTTAGGTCTACACACACACATCCACTCACTCACCCGTACAGTCACTCATACTTACGGTCACTCAGTACAGGACTATCATATGCACTCTTACTCCTATATAGACACTCAAACAACGCCACTCATCCATAGAGATACTCACACACCTAGTCAGTCATGCAAATAATTAAACACACTGCCATTTACTCACCTATACAGTTATACACACACCAGCTCACTTACTCATACAAATAGTAGCACATTGTTACGCTCTTATACAATCACTGATACAAGCACACAATCATCCATACAGCCACTATCACAATCACTCACTCTTGCTTATAGCTATTTATATACTCCAACACACATATATACTGCCTTTCACATATGTAGTTACTCACACATGCACCACTGGGACATACATTCACTCACTAACACACTCTTACACACACTTACCCACCCATACAGTCTATCACAGATGCACTCTTGAAACCATCCACCCAGTGAATCACCCACTCACACATCTATGCACAGAGTTGCACACACCCCTCCCACACAAACACTCAGGCACCCATACAGATACTCAGACAAGCATTCAATAACTCATATAGAAAATCATTTAGCTATTCACAAACACATGCAGCCACTTACACAGCAACAGACAGACGGATACAGACATACACCCAGTTTAGTCACTAACCCATGCATTCAGTAAGATACGTTAAATCACTCACTTATAGAGTCAGTCACGCACCTACTAAATCATCCATACTAACACTTACACACCCACTCATTCTTCAATACGTCTTTTCCTATATATATTAAAAATATTTAAACTTTACAGAAACACACAGTCACTGGATGATGTCATCAGTGATGTCATTTGAGATGTCATCAGTGATGTCATCAGTGATGTCACTGACCATGTCATGAGTGATGTAATATGTGACGTCATCAGCAGTGCATTGCGGGGCGCGAGTTATAGTTAGCTGAACTAACTATAACGGGGGAATTTCACGGGTTTTGTACGAGTGCAATGTCCAAGTAACTATAACTGTCCCTAAAACCTATGGTTTTTTCAGTGAATATATATATATATATATATGTGTATATGTATATATATACATATATATATATGTATATATATATTATCTGTGTGTGTGTGTGTGTGTGTGTATATATATACATATATAACCAAAGTCCTGACCCTACAATAGCTGGGAGGGAATACACCGCAGGTCCGGACCAACACAGAGGCACTCACTTCAGCATAAATCAAGGCTAGACGAGTTCAACAATCCATGGTAAGTTTATTGATTCCATGAGTGATACAGACAAGTGTCCGCCCCAGACGCGTTTCGATCGCCTCCGCGATCTTGCTCACATATATATATATATATATATATATCAAAGCTCCAAGGTTGCCCCTCGATTCAGTCGCACTCAACTGCAGCATGCTCGAAGCCTTTATTAGGTACAGACGTAAGCCCACATGTAGAATCCATAAACAGCTCGCATGTCGATCAGCCTGACGCGTTTCGGGCATAATTTCTCCTTCTTCAAAGGCTCGACAGTTATATATATATTCACTGAATAAACCATAGGTTTCAGGGACGTTATAGTTAGAAATTAGCATTTAAAAAACCATAGAAATTCACTGAAAAAACCACAGGTTTCAGGGACGTTATAGTTAGTTGGACATTTCACTCATACAAAACCAGAGAAATTCGGCCGCTATAGTTAGTTGAGCTAACTATAACTTGCGCCCCCGCAATGCACTACTGATGACATCGCATATTACATCACTCATGACATGGTCAGTGACATCACTGATGACATCTCAAATGACATCACTGATGACATCACTGATAACATCATCCAGTAACTGAGTGTTTCTAAAAAGTTTAAATATGATTTATATATATATATGCCAAGGTGTATTGAAGAATGAGTGGGTGTATGAGTGTCTGAATGGATGATTTAGTAGGTGCATGACTGACTGTATAAGTGAGTGATTAAACGTGTCTTACTAATACATGGGTGACTGACTAATCTGTATGAATGTCTGTATCAGTCGATCAGTTGGTATGTAAGTGGCTGCTTGGGTTGGTGAGTATCTACATGAGTGTCTATATGGGTTTTTGATTGGTTGTCTGAGTACCTGAATGGGTGCCTGAGTGTCTGTGTGGGTGGGTGGGGTGTGTGTGACTCCCTGCATGGATGTGTGAGTGGGTAATTCACTGGGTGTATGGGTTCAAGAGTACATCTGTGAGGGGCTGTATGGGTGGGTGAGTGTGTGTATGGCTGTGTTGGTGAGTGAATGGATGTCTCAGTAGTACATGTGTGAGTAACTACATATGTGAAAGGCAGTATATGAGAGTATTGGAGTATATAAATGATTATATGTGAGAGTGAGTGATTGTGAGAGTGGCTGTATGGATGAGTGTGTGCTTGTGTCAGTGATTGTATAAGAGAGTAAGTATGTGTTAGTATCTGTATAAATAAGTGAAGTGGTGTGTGTATAACTGTGTAGGTGAGTAAGTGTGATTGATTCTCTGCATGACTGACTAGCTGTGTGAGTAACTCAATGGGTGAGTGGTGGTGTGTAAGTGTCTGTATGGGTATATGAGTACATATGATAGTGGCTATATTGATGAGTGACTGCATGTATGAATGACTGTATGGATGAGGGAGTGGATTTGTGTGGAGACTTAAGAATCAGTGAGTGGGTATGTAGTAACTGGTATTGGTGTGTCTATGGTTTCGAGAATGGCAGTCTGTATTTTAGAGTGGGTGCATCAAAGGTTATATTAGGTTGTGAGGAGGTGCATCAGATTATCACATGGATGATGTCATCAGTGATGTCATTTGAGATGTCATCAGTGATGTCATCAGTGATGTCATCAGTGATGTCACTGACCATGTCATGAGTGATGTAATATGTGATGTCATCAGCAGTGCATTGCAGGGGCACGAGTTATAGTTAGCTCAACTAACTATAACGGCCGAATTTCTCTGGTTTTGTACGAGTGAAATGTCCAACTAACTATAACGTCCCTGAAACCTGTGGTTTTTTCAGTGAATTTCTATGGGTTTTTAAATGCTAATTTCTAACTATAATGTCCCTGAACCTTATGGTTTTTTCAGTGCATTTCAAAGGTTTTTTAAATGCTAATTTCTAACTATAACGTCCCTGAAAACTATGTTTTTTTCATTGAATTTCAAAGGTTTTTTAAATGCTAATTTCTAACCTTATGGTTTTTTCAGTGCATTTCAAAGGTTTTTTAAATGCTAATTTCTAACTATAATGTCCAACTATGTTTTTTTCAGTGAATTTCAAAGGTTTTTTAAATGCTAATTTCTAACTATAATGTCCCTGAAACCTATGGTTTTTTCAGTGAATTTCAAAGGTTTATTAAATGCTCATTTTTAACTATGCCTACAGAGGTAGGACATGTGCAGAAAGAGGAAGAAAGGCGCAGAAAGAAGCAAGAGAAATGCAGAAAGAGGCAACAGAAGTCCAGAAAAAGGAAGAAAGGTGCAGAAAGAAGCAAGAGATATGCATAAAGGACCAACAGAGGTGCAGAAAGAGGCCTTGTTGCAAAGTCATCCTGTGCCCTGGGCACCCCCAACTTTTTGCTGACTGGTACTGGTGGTAACTGACTCTGACTGACCCTGGGCTCTGCCTAACCAGGCCTGGATCCAGTGTTATGCTGAAAGACACTCAGAATACAGTGAAAACATCTACATACACTAGGGTACACTATGGGTTGGGGTACCCCTGTGATTGGCATGACCTCCCCTCTAAGGCCCTAGTACATAATAGGGCAGGGGGATTAAAACTACCTCTAAGTCCCTAGCATATAATAGGGCATGGCAGTTTAGAGGCCAGCAGCCCTTTTCTGCACTTGCATGTGTGCACTGCTGAGCCTGAGGTCAGTTTAAAAGTAGCCCTGTGTGTGCAGAAAGAGGCAAGAGAGGTACAGAAAGAAGCAAGAGCGGTACAGAAAGAAGCAACAGAAGTACAGAAAGAAGCAACAGAGGTGCGGGAAGAGGGGTGCAGAAAGAGGCAACAGAAGTACAGAAAGAAGCAACAGAGGTGCAGAAAGAGGCAAGATAAATTCAGAAAGAGGCAGCAGAGTTGCAGAAACAGGTAGAAGAGGTGCAGAAAGAGGGAACAGGGGTGCAGAAAGAGAGAAGAGGGGTGCCAAAAGAGGCAAGAGGGGTGCAGAAATCTGAAAGAGAGGTGCAGAAAGAAGCAAGAGCAGTGCAGTAAGAAACAACATAGGTGCAGAAGGAGGCAAGAGGAGTACAGAAAGACGCAAAAGAAGAGCAGAAACAAGCAAAAGAGATGTGGAAAGAGGCTAGAGAGGTGCAGAAAGAGGCAAGAGAATTCCAGAAGGAAGCAAAAGAGGTGCAGAAAGAGGCAAGAGAACTACAGAAAAAGGCAAGAGAGGTGCAGAAAGAGGCAGGAGAGGTGCACAAAGAGGCAAAAGGGGTACAGAAAGAGGCAAGAGGGGTGCAGGAAGAAGCAAGAGAAGTACAGAAAGAAGCAACAGAGGTGCTGAACAAGGCAAGAGGGGTGCAGAAAGAGGCAAGAGAAGTGCAGAAAGAAGCAACAGAGGTGCCGAAAGAGTCAAGAGAGGTGCAGAAACAGACAAGAAAGGTGCAGAACAGGGGTGCAGAAAGAGGTAAGAGGGATACATAAATTTGCAAGAGAGGTGCAGAAAGAAGCAAGAGCAGAGCAGAAAGAAGCAAGAGAAGTGCAGAAAGAAGCAAGAGAGGTGGAGAAATAGGGAAGACGGGTGCAGAAAGAGGCAAGAAGGATACAGAAATTTGCAAAAGAGGTGCAGAAAGAAGCAAGAGCAGTGCAGAAAGAACCAACAGATGTGCAAAAAGAGGCAAGAGAGGTGCAGAAAGAGGTAGGAGAGGTGCCCAAAGAGGCAAGAGGGGTACAGAACGAGGCTGGTGGGGTGCGGAAGGAAGAGAAGTGCCGAAAGAAGCAACAGAGGTGCTGAAAGAGGCACAAAATGTGCAGAAAGAGGCAAGAGAAGTGCAGAAAGAGGCAACAGAGGTACAGAAAGACGCAAGAGAGGTGCAGAAATAAGCAAGAGAAGTGCAGAAAGAGGCAAGAGAATTGCTGAAAGAAGCAACAGAGGTGTAGAAGGAAGCAAGAGAAGTGCTGAAAGAGGCAAATTAGGTGCAGAAAGAGGCAAGAGAGGTGCAGAAAATGGTAAGAGAACTGCAGAAAGAGGCAAGAGGGATGCAAAAAAGGGAAGAAGGGTGCAGAAAGAAGGAAGAGAGGTGCAGAAAGAGGGAAGACGAGTGCAGAAAGAAACAACAGGAGTGCAGAAAGAAGCAACAGAGGTGCAGAAGGAGGCAAGAGAACTGCAGAAAGAGGCAAGAAAGTTGCAGAAACAGGCAAAAGAGGTGCAGAAAGAGGGAACAGGGGTGCAGACAGAGGCAAGAGAGGTGCAGAAAGTGGGAAGAGGGGTACAGAAAGGGACAAGAGGGGTGCAGAAAATTGCAAGAGAGGTGCAGAAACAAGCAAGAGCAGTACAGAAAGAACCAACAGAGGTGCAAAAAGAGGCAAGAGGGGTGCAGAAAGAAACAAAAAAGTGCAAAAAGAAGGAACAGAGGTGCACAAAGAGGCCAGAGGGGTGCAGAAAGAGGGAAGAGAGGTGCAGAAACAGGCAAGAAAGGTGCAGAAGAGGGAACAGGGTCGCAGGAAGAGGTAAGAGGGATACATAAATTTGCAAGAGAGGTGCAGAAAGTAGCCAGAGCAGAAAGAAGCAAGAGAAGTGCAAAAAGAAGCAAGAGAGGTAGAGAAATAGGGAAGACTGGTGCAGAAAGAGGAAAGAGGGATGCAGAAATTTGCAAAAGAGGTGCAGAAAGAAGAAAGAGCAGTGCAGAAAGAACCAACAGATGTGCAAAAAGAGGCAAGAGAGGTGCAGAAAGAGGTAGGAGAGGTGCACAAAAGAGGCAAGAGGGGTACAGAACAAGGCAGGAGGGGTGCAGAAAGAAGGAAGAAAAGTGCAGAAAGAAGCAACAGAGGTGCTGAAAGAGGCGCAAAGTGTGCAGAAAGAGGCAAGAGAAGTGCAGAAAGAAGCAACAGAGGTACAGAAAGAGGCAAGAGGGGTGCAGAAAGAAGCAAGTGAGGTGCAGAAAGAGGCAACAGAGGTGCAGAAAGACGCAAGAGAGGTGCAGAAACAAGCAAGAGAAGTGCAGAAAGAGGCAAGAGGATTGCTGAAAGAAGCAACAGAGGTGTAGAAGGAAGCAAGAGAAGTGCAGAAAGAGGCACGTTAGGTGCAGAAAGAGGCAAGAGAGGTGCAGAAAATGGCAAGAGAACTGCAGAAAGAGGCAAGAGGGATGCAAAAAAGGGAAGAAGGGTGCAGAAAGAAGCAAGAGAGGTGCAGAAAGAGGGAAGACGAGTGCAGAAAGAGACAACAGGGGTGCAGAAAGAAGCAAGAGAGGTGCAGAAAGAGGCAAAAGAAGTGCAGAAAGAAGCAACAGAGGTGCAGAAGGAGGCAAGAGAACTGCAGAAAAAGGCAAGAAAGTTGCAGAAACAGGCAAAAGAGGTGCAGAAAGAGGGAACAGGGGTGCAGACAGAGGCAAGAGAGGTGCAGAAAGTGGGAAGAGGGGTGCAGAAAGGTACAAGAGGGGTGCAGAAAATTACAAGAGAGGTGCAGAAAGAAGCAAGAGCAGTACAGAAAGAACCAACAGAGGTGCAAAAAGAAGCAAGAGGGGTGCAGAAAGAAACAAAAAAGTGCAAAAAGAAGGAACAGAGATGCACAAAGAGGCAAGAGGGGTGCAGAAAGAGGGAAGAGAAGTGCAGAAAGAAGCAACAGAGGTGCAGAAAAAAGGCAAGAAGGGTGCAGAAAGAGGCAAGAGAGGTGCAGAAACAGGGAGGAGAGGTGGAAAAGAGGGAAGATGGGTGCAGAAAGAGGCAAGAGAGGTGCAGAAAAAGGGAAGAAGGGTGCAGAAAGAGGCAAGAGGGGTGCAGAAAGAAGCAAGTGAGGTGCAGAAAGAGTCAACAGAGGTGCAGAAAGAGGCAAGAGAGGTGCAGAAAGTAGAAGAGATGTGCAGAAAGAGGCAAGGGGAGTGCAGAAAAAGAAAGAAATGTGAAGAAAGAAGCAACAGAAATGCAGAAAGAGGCAAGAGAGGCGCAGAAAGAAGCAAGAGTGGTTTGCACACCATTAGTACCAATTTAACACCCACATTTAGCAATAAGTAACAGGTGACCATTCCAGGTTTGCAAAGGGCCTTCCAGCACGCTGTAACACTTGTTGCTGCATTTTTGGTAACGTTTGTGCCGTTTGAACTAGAAACAAGGTTTTTTTTGTTCAAATCTGCAGATTATGCAGCAGTTGATGGATTATGTGGGAAATGCGGAAAATGTATAATTGTGCGAAAGTTGGTGCAGCCAAACAGTCGCATAATTCCAGTGGCCCTGCTCATAACTCTGACTAGGTCCAGAAGTGCTCCTCAGTGGTTCCTTCTTTTTTTTGTCTCATTGAGTTTATAGTTCAGCTTTTATGTAAACGAGGAAGACTAAACCTGAGGTTACCACTCCACAACATAGACTACCATACCACATAATTACTCTCCATAACACATAATCCCACTCTACATAATTCCTATACACTAAATACCACGTACTTGCTATCCACATAATTTAACTGCACAACATACCACATAATTCCACTACACACAACGTACATCCACTCCACCCCAAAAAACATTAGTAAAGCTTTTACATTTACAATGCCAATAGCTCTAACTCTCGCAAATACGAAACCTATTACATTGCTAATGCTTCTTTAACAAGTAGTTGCATTTGCAGAGAGGTGGAGAAAGGGTGCTGGGCCTCCGACTAGCACTCAGGAATTCCGCTGCGTAGGACTTACAGGAGGTACCAGGAGGGCTTCTTGGCCCCCAAAGTCCCTCGGAAGTAAATTGGATTTCATCCCCCAACACGGAGTGTGCCAAGAGGCGCGTTTGCAGAGTGGTAGAGAAAGGGGGTGTGGCCTCCAAAGACCTCTTATCAATCCCACTGTGTGGGACTTACTGGAGGTAACAGGAGGAGTAGTTGGCCCCCGAGGACATCTTTGGGGGCCAACTACCCCTCCTATTACCTCCAGTAAGTCCCACACACAGCAGGATTGCTAAGTTCTCATAGCAGGCCACACCCACTTTGCCCACTACTCTGCAAACGCACCTCCTGGCGTGCTCTTGAATGGGGATTAAAGTCCCCTTCGCTGCTGGGGGTCCTTAGGAGCCAACTAGCCTACCTGATACCTCCAGTAAGCCCTAGCTAGTGGGATTGCTGAGAGGTGGACATAGGCCACGCCCCCGTTTCTCCACCACTCTGCAAACGCGCCTCCTGGCGCGCTCTTGGTTGGGGGATGAAGTCCCCTTGCCTCCTGTGGGTCCCTGGGGGCCAACTAGCCCACCAGGTACCTCCAGTAAGCCCCACACAGCTGGATTGCTGAGCGTGGTCCAAGGCCACGCCGCCTTTTTACACCACTCTGCAAACGCGCCTCCTGCCGCACTGCTGCTTAGAGGATGAAGTCCACTTTAGTCCTGAGGTCCTCAGGACACAAGAGGACCTCTTCGACCCACCAGCAATGCACTAAGAGGCGCGTTTGCAGAGAGGTGTAAAAAAAGGAGTGGCCTCAGACCACCTCTCAGCAATCCCTTCACTTCTTTTTTTGTTTGTTTTTTCGGCCGGATTTGCGCACCCAGCGCGAATTCTGCTGATTTGTTTTTTTTTAAAATGCTTTTTTTGGCCCTGGGGGTCCTTGTGGGACCCCCTGAGCAGGCCTAGGGGGTCAGGGTGTTTCTACCCTGCCCCCTTTTCTTGTTTTTTTAATCTTTTTTACCTTTTTCTTGTGACTCGGTTTTACAGAGTCACAAGATGGCTACCAACACTTCCTGGTTTGGAGTGTTGGCAGCCAATCAGAATGAAGCTCGTGCTCAGGAAGGTTCGCGAATCCTCCACGGTGCTCAGATATCGATATTTTTATTTTTTAAATTTCTCAGCAACTACTGAACGGATTTACACCATTTTAAAAAAAAGGTTGCTTTCTGAACCAAGAGCTACCTTTTCCCCAAATTTGGTGTAAGTCCGTTCAGCAGTTCGGGCTGTAGCGTGTCTAAAGTTCCTATGGAAATTAACATAGGGAAAAAGCGTTTTTGGACCCCCCTTTTCTCTCGGCCCCCGCTTGACGAATCACCCCAAAACTTTCAAGACCTGAGTGAACCATTAGTTTGGAAAATTTCACAAAGATTCGTCAAACGGCGGCAAAGATATTGGCAAAAGAAAAAACGCTTTTTGAATAGAAACAAGATCCCAACTATAACTACCTACTGGCGACCGCCAGTAGGTAATACACACATATACATATATATATTTTTGTAAATCCGTTCAGTAGTTTTCGAGATATTAATGGGAAAACAAATTTGTGTATCTAGGGACGCGGATTGTCCTCGGATTTCCGAATCCACGTGCCAACAGCAATGCCGTGATTGGCTTGCCGCAACCGGAGAGGAAATTTGAGGCTGCCATTTTGTTCATTGAGACTCAGTTCCTAGCGAGGAAAATAAAGTTAAAAAGGAATAGAAGGGGTCAGGGTAGAGGTATCCTGACCCCATAGGACTAATGGAGTGGTCTGTGAGGGACCCTTCATGGGCAAGAAATTCTCCAAAACCCTTTTTAGGTCTCGTGCCTAGCGTTGCAGTGCGCAGCATTGCTCGCGCAGCGCGAGACCTCTTGTATGGGCTTCCGAAAACTAACCACACGCTCGTGCGTGTGGTTTTGCTTTCACAGGCTGTCATTGGCTGTAGCGTGCTTTTTTTTTTTTTAAACGGCACGCAATTGGGCAAAGGCGGGCGCATGTCCTGCCTTTGCTCCGCCCATTCCCGTCCATGTCTAGGACGCGCATCAGCACGCGGCACAGACGACAGGCTCCCTCACCCCCCCGCTCCTCTGTGGTGCGCGCGCACCACTGGTTTTATTTATAGTGGCTGGTGGTATGGGCAAGCGCAGTTGCTACTTTAGTCTTCCCAGAAAATGAGAACGTTCAGTTAGTGCCCAGTGTGAAGCGAGCAGCCTCTTGACGCTGTGCACTTATTGGCTGTCCTTGAGATTCCATTAGGTATAAGCCTCACACTACAGGTTTCGGATTGGGACTGTGTTGTAATGTTGTGATAAGTAAAGCTGTGCTGGTGCCTCTCACTTCGTTCTGGTCCATTCATTCATCTTTGCGCCACATACGCTTCGCTTTTCTCTTTCACGCGGTGCTGAAAAGGGTGGAGGGCGATTCCTGCCTGAGGAAAAAATGCATGTCTGTTGAAACCGAATTTCATCTGCAAGGAGGTGGGTAGTCGAGGCTTCAGGAGGCAGCACTGAGGCGCCTGCCTACCAGCGGCATGCAAACCTTCGAACTGCAGCATTGCACTGTGTCTTTTCTATAGCATGTCATACCTCTTGTCGGGTCCCTGAAGCGCCTTGCAGAAGAGGGATCGGGGTTAGCTGTGCCAATAAGGCTTGGTGGTGGCACGCATGTGATGCACAGAGAGTGCTCCAATCTTGACGCAGGGGTGTTTGATCACGCATTTTACGCATTTATGGTGGAAAGCAAAGACGTGTGAGTTTAGCAGCACATTTTGAACAGGATGAAGGACTCGTGGGGGGCCCCGTCGTAGATAGAAGGCTGCAGGGCCCTGGGCTGCTGCCCATATTGCCCATGCCTAGCACCGCCCCTGGCTGGAAGTATTTGCCCCCTCCCCCTGAAATTTGGCTCTAGTTGCACCCCTGATGGCAATAGACCAGATGCATGCTGCTATAAAAGTCAATGGGAGAAATACATTTCAAAAATCTTCCACTCTCCTCTTCCAAAATGTTGGCATGTATGACTGGACTGAGAGATTATAAGGGGGTGTCCAGTCCCATACAGCCCATCTGAATCTACATACCTGCATTTACATCTAGTGAAAGCATAATTTTCGATCGATTTTACCATTGTCAGGACATCTAAATGGGCCAAGTCCTTAATGTGATCTTTTTGGCCACCTTTATGTGTGAATTCACTTTTAGCTGAGTGTGCAGGTTTGTGTATTTCTTTGAAAGTGCATGGGCATGTCTGTGGCACTCTATCTACATCTGTCTGGGTGTGCATGCGCGAGGCTTGTCTGATTAAGATCTAAGAATCTGCCTTGGGCACCACACAACCCCTCCCTTAACGCCTTTCACAGCGCAGCAGTAAATGGAAGAACAATTCCTTGAAAACCTACACACATCCCAGGGTGCTTCGGGGCTGGGTCAATACCGCCAGCATTCAGCAGGAGCCCAGCTCTAGACCTCTTTGTCTACGGCTGTAAACCTATAAAAGACATTCAAACGACGAAATTCTTCAAAGCAGCCGAACTTTGCAGCATCGCCGTGGGTACACATTTCACCACTGTACCACTCATTCTTCAGTGAAGTGTCCGGTAAGGGGTGAGCCGGTGGCTTTCGTTGATTTTATAATTTATTTATAGTTTTGTTGCACTCAGTTCGTGAGTAGGAGCTTCAGTACCTGTATCTGGGATAAGGCTAAAACTAGATGTGCACGAGCCAGCAAATTAACAGGGAGACCCAAGCCAGAGCCGAGCCAAGGGTCGACTCCGGCTCCAAGAGCTGTGCACGAGCCGAGTCTGAAAATATTTGCCATGTACATCGTGCAAAAAACATCTAAAAAAATTCCAAAGCCTCTTGAACATTCAAAAATGTATTTAACACATTTTTTTCAACAGATCATAAATGCGCATTGAGGTAGTTATTGAAAGTGATAGTTTTTAAAGATGAATTTAGAAAATGTCTTCACCAGCACTGTATCGAGGACAATGCCCAAGAGGCAAGTCAGTTGTCATATACACCCTAAATGTAGCCTATGTTCCTATTGTAGGTGGCGCAGAATTGTGGGCTATTAAATAAAACATTAGAGCACCTTACCCAAGTGCATAAGAGTGTTTCACAACAGATGCAGACTAAGATTTTTTTTCAAATACACCGAGCCTCGGCTCGAACCTGGTTCATCATGTTGATTGGTCGGCACTGTAGACACTAGGTCACTTCACCTTATGTGAAAACTCGGCTCGTTTTGGGCTTGATGTTCCAAGAGAACCTCGAGCTGATCTTTCAGTGGCCCACCCCTCTCTATCGAAAACATTCACAATTTTCTGTTTATATCTTACATCAGCAACAGTAAAATGTATGTAGTCCCTAAGCCAGATTTAAATCGGGAACAAGCTATACCAAGTTGATAAGCACTAATTAGGTTGAAACCAGTTATGGGTTTCATGTGTTACTACCGTTCAAGGAGCACCTGGCCTGGTAGTTTGGGCTGGACTGTTTGGAGCAGGGTCAAGACTGGTTTGCATATGGCTGTGTCCAAACTGAGGTGGCTTGGTGTACTAATTAACAAGGGACTGGGATGCGGCCCAAATAATTACCAGTGGCTGAGGTCTATTCAAGCATTCCTACTATCACTTCTTAGTATACTTTCTCTGTGACGCTCTAAGTGGGACAGGTATACCCAGACGTGGGTCCTGTGCATACAGGGCCTCTGGAACCAAGCTTTACCCAGCTGATGAACCCCTTTAAGGGCAAAACCAGTTCTGGATTGCATGTTTTCTGGTTCAGGGAGCACAGGGCCAGGCTGTTGGGGCTAGACTGTGCTTATTGGAGCATGGTTAATTCTGATTTGCAAAAGGCTTGGTCCAAACTGAGGTGGCATCATGGTTAAAATACCAATGAACTGGGATGAAGCTTAATTACCAGTGGCTGAGATTTATTCAAGCATTCCATCCATCACTTCTTTGTATATTTAATATTATGTCGCAGAATGAGAAGAGTCTTGAACTATGCAGTGCAAGTATAGGCAGTCACTTGCATACCTTAAATTTTGCTCAACTCACCCTCACTTGGTGGGTGTCTCCCACTTTTCAAGAATATACACACTCTTAAAAAGCAACCAGCATTCACTGTTGACAGTAATGTGGATATGTGTGATATTTCTATGTTTGCAATGTGCTCATGTGTGAGTTTTGAATGCCTCATGTGTTATGCTCCAAGTGAGGCTTTTCCGCAAGGCAGAAAGTAATGCAATGCTGAGATCTCCAGTCCTGTTTTTAGGTCGAACCTGGGCAGCGCATGTGCAAGGCATGCTGTATTGAGTACGGCATTGAAGCTCCGCCCATTTCCCCACCCATATTTTCAATTGACTCCTGTTACTGTCCTTGCAAAATCTTTTCTTTTCATTTGTGAATAGGCTTCGTAGTCTCTCCTTGGTACCTCCTTGTCGGCATTTGTAACCTCCCATAACGACTGGACTTTTTACTTGTGGTCTTACACAGTCTGCTTTGTAAGTCGGTGAGCACTATTTTCTTTAATCATCTTCCCCTATTCCACCCACGACATCGCAGCAGGCCACCTACTTTTATATTTGTATTTAAATTATAGAGTGGTCCGCTTTAACTATAGCGGACCACGCTTATTTAGTTTACAGCACCGGACGCTTTCACTTTAGCGGCCGCGTTTATTTATTTAATTAACCGCGCGTCCGCTTTCACTTTAGCGGCCGCGCTACCGAACTTTAATTCATTATTTTTTTGTTTGCTTTGTGTGACAGCGCACTATAGGCGCTTTCACTTTAATGTTGGCGCGCCCCATTCTTTAGGCAGTGCTCACTGTAACCTGAATATGGGAGCAGCGTCTAAAGAAAGGGGCATGGCCACCATTAGTGTGGTCTCACATTTGCGAGAGTTTGAGCTATTGACATTAGAAATTACAATGCCTTTTATATTTGTCTTGCTTTAAAATACACATAAATAAAAGGCATTGTCATTTACAATGCCAATAGCTTAAACGCTTGCAAATGCGAGACCTATTGCATTGAAAATGCTTGTTTACCATGTGAGGAATTGCGCATTCTCCCTGCATCCTCCAGGATACTCACTGATTCGGGTGGACTCAGGGAGGATCCTGGGATCCAGACCCCAATTTTTAAAAAAAGCATACACTCACAGACCCACACAGCCACTCATACATGCACTCACACACTTACCACATACACCCACACCCACTTACACACCAACACAATCATTCACATACACCCTCACACACCCAGCTTGCAGGGACATTATAGTTAGGAAATAGCATTAAAAAACCATAGAAATTCACTGAAAAAACAAAGGTTACAGGATCATTATCGTTAGGAAATAAAATTGTAAAAAATGTAGAAATTCACTGAAAAAAGGTTACAGGGACTGGATAGTTAGGTTCTCATTTTACACACACAAAACCATAGAAATTCAGCAGTTATAGTTATAGTTATCTCAAGTTACTACAACTTGTGCCCTTTGGTAATTATAACTCATGCCTTTGCCATGCACTGCTAATTACCCCACATATTACTTCACTCATGCCATCTCCTATGACATCATTGATAATATCACTGCAACATTTGCAGTGAAATTATTGATGAGAAAACTGTGCATGGCGGGGGCGTGAGTTATAGTTACCTTTGGGCCCAAGTTATAGTTACTTGAGATAACTATAACTGCTGGATTCTATGGTTTTGTGTGTGTAAAACCTAAACCTAACTATAACATCCTTGTAACCTTTGTTTTTTTTCAGAGAATATATGTTACCTACTGGCGGTCACCAGTAGGTAGTTAGGACCATGTTTCCATAGGAAAAGTGTTTCTTGACTGGCCTATATCTTTACTGCCACTTGAGGATTCTTTATGAAATTTTCTGAAGAAAAAGTCAAAGTAAGTCTTGTTGTGCATAGAACGTTTTGGGGTGATCTGTCAAGTGGGGCCTGAGAAAAAAGGGGGGGCAAAGAAGTGTTTTTCCAATATTGATTTCCATAGGGAATTTTGAACACGACTACAGCCTGAATCGCTGGACAAAATTACACCAAACTTGGCCGAAAGCTAGCTTTTGGTCCAGAAAGAGTGATTTTGGTTATTTGGTGTAAATCCTTTCAGTAGTTTTGGAGACATTGAAAAAAAAAAAAAATTGTATATCTAGGGATGCGGATCCTCTGAGGATCCAAAAGTCCCTGTGCTAAAATCTGATTGGCTGCCAACACTTCAAACCAGGAAATGTTGGCAGCCATCTTGGGACTTAGCTTTAGCTGAGTCCCAAAAAATTTTTTAAAAAAAGAGAAGGGGCAGGGTAGGAATACCCTGACCCCATAGTCCTCTTGGGTGGGATCCCATAGGGTCCCCGCGTGATGTAAAAAAGCCTTTTCCTTTAACTTTTTCGGTGGGAGTTGCGCTTGATCCGTGTATCCCACTGAATTTCTTTTTAAAAAGAAGTGCTGGCTTCTCTATTATTTAGCCCCCTGGTGGGCCAGGTCCCGGGAGCATGTGGGCTTAAATTAAATAAAGAAAAGGGAGGCACATGGGGCCGCCACCTCCTGGGGAAAATTGAAAAGAAATGGGGGGTCTTGTGGGCCCCCATGCCTCGGGGGACCTCCACCTCTCTGGGGCTAATTTCTTTGTCATGGAGGGCCTCATTGACCCACTGGGCCCCAGGCCCAGGGCCACTACCTCCCCGGGCCCAAATGCTATTTTGGAAATGGGAGGGGGTAGCACAGCCCCTGCTTGAGCCATTGTTGGCCCCAGGGACTGCCACCTACTTGGGGCCGTTCATGCTGAATCAAAGGAGGGGGGCTGCGTGGCCCCCTTCTGGAGCCAATAATGGCCCGGGGGACCACCAACCCCCAGGGTCGGCTCCTGCTATATCCCAGGGTGCCCACCCTGGGACATTGCTGTTTGCTGTGGCTTGGTGGGATCTTCAACCTCTCCCACCAAGCCACAGCAAATACTTCGCTTTCAGCAAGCGAGAGTGGAGAAATGCTCTCTCGTTCTGGAAGTGGAGCATTCATCTGTTCCCCTGCCTGCTGTCAAGCAAGCAGGGAAACAGACAAATTGCTTTCACACACAGGGAGCTGCATGTTTAGCAGCTCCTTGTGTGTGAAAGCAATGCCGTCTTCCGCAGGAGGCAGGGAGATGGCAGTGACTGTGTTGCGCCTTCAGGCTCCCCCGCGGTCCCAATACAGACTGGAAGCCCTGGGGCACCCAGAGAACCATGGTCAGGTCCCAGGGGATGGGGTCCGTGGGCCTTAATTGGCCTGGGGAGGGGGGCCATGCGGCTACCCTCCCCAGTGCAAAAAGCCCAGGCCCCAAGGGATGGGGTCCCCAGGGCTAAATCGGCCCAGGGAGGAGGGCAGTGCGGCCCACCTCCCCCATTTGGTAATGGCCAGGCCCTGGGAAATGGGGTCCCCAGGGCCAAAAACGGCCAGGGGAGGGGGGACCGCGTGGCCCCCTCCTCTATTTAAAGAAAAACAATAGAATAAATGGCCGGGTTCTTGTCCTCTTCTGCTAAAAGCAAGGATCGTGTTCTAAACTGTTAAAATCTAGAAGTATGTAAACTTCCCAAGAAACCCCACTCATTTGGCCCCACCCCATATACATTAGCAGTATGCAATGTTCTCCCGCCCTTTTCCCAGGATGATGGACAGCTCACTAAAAGGCCCCAGCTGCTTTTGAAGACAGGGTCTTGATGCCTAGAAATAGGATTGCATCTCCACCAAACAAAGAAGAACTTACTTCTGTAAAGTACAAATCATCCAAGTGTGTTTTCTCTGCAGTTCTACCTTGCAAAGTTATCTGATGAAGATGCTTGAGGAACAATTACACTGGCAATGTTACAGACACACAAGGTCATTGGAGACATTTCATTTGAGTCCTTTACGCAGCTGTAGTGTAGGAGGCACACTATACATTGACCCAACAAGGTAGCACTTACTAATTAGCCAGTAGCAAGTACTCCACTTGTGTAGAGGTGTTGTACAAAATGGTGGCCCCTTCTTGTATAAATACACAGGGCTTGATTGATTCTGGAACAATGCTCATTTCACAGAAATGAAACCTCAACTGGAAGAACTTACAAATATATACAAAGCAGGTGCCCGAGTTAAAGTTCCCCTTATGTAAAGTACTAATCAGCCGAACTTTGTGTGCATGGCCAAGGCAAAGCAAGTGCGTTTTCTCTGAATTTCCACTGTAAAATGTTATCTCCTATCTGTGATGGAGGCATTTGCATCCTTGCTTTTGTCTAGTGTAATATCTCACATAGTAAATGTGACGAGGGGGTTATTTCTTGTCATCTGCTGCTGAGAGCAGAATTCATGGTTCTCCCTTTTAAATGCCCTAAGTAATGCCCAAAATCCATAGCACCACTGACACACCCATTTACAGACACATAGGTACTCACACGCCCACTCAGCCACTCACTCACACACTCACAGACCTAAAGCATCACTCACAGACCCAGTCATAGATCCATACAGGCACTCACATAACCACTCATAGACCGACACAGGGACTCACAGACCCACACAGTCCCTCACACACCCTCTCACAGACCCAGACAGACACTCATGTACCCACTCATACACCCACTCACAGACCCACTCACATACTCATAGACCTACTCACAGACCCTTTCAGACACTCACATACCCTCTAACGGACCCACACAGACACTCACACACCTACTCACAGACCCACACAAGCACTCACACACCCACTCTCAAAGGTTACAGATTACAGTTAGGAAATACAATTAATAAAACCTTAGAAATTCAGTGAAAAAACAAAGGTTATAGGGACGTTATAGTTAGGGAAACGAACATTAAAAATCCTTAGAAATTTGCTGAAAAAATCAACGGTTACAGGGATGTTATAGTTAGGAAATAGAATAAAAAACTTAGAAATTCACTGAAAAAAAAGGGTACAGAGACGTTATAGTTTGGCTCAGATTTCACTTGTACAAAGCCAGTGAAATTCAGCAGTTTAGTTACCTGAACTAATGATAACTTATGCCCTTGCAATGCACTGCTTATGACCTCACATGATACGTTACACATGAAATAAACAGTCACATCAGTGATGGCATCTCAAATGACATTACTGATGACATCATCCACAGAAGCATTCATACACCCACTCATACCCATATACAACTTCTCATACACCCACTCACACACCCACACAACCACTTACCATTCACAGACCCATACAAGTACTCAAACAACTACTCACTCATTCATGGAGCCACTCAGACACCCACTCACTCATACAGGGACTCACACAACCACTCACTCACCCATGAAGCTACTCTTATAACCAGATACTTACCCATACAGCCTCCCACAGAGTCAAACACTCATCCAAACAGCTACTCAAACACCCACTTATTCACCTATACATCCACTCACACACCCACTCACTCACCCATACAGCCTCTCAACACTGCTACTCACTCACTCACCCATACAAACACTCACATACTCCCTCACATACCCACACAACCACTTACATACCCATTCACACATCCATACAAGCACTCACACATCCACTCACTCCCTCATACATCCATTCATGCAGACACTTATTTTATAATACAGCTGCTCACACACCAACTCACTTAACCAAACAACCACTCAAACAGCCACTCACTCACCCATACAGCCATTTATTTAGCCAGTCTCTCACTCATACAGCCATTCAGACACCCACTCACTCACCCATATAGTCACTTACACACCCACTCACACACCCATACAGCTACTCACACACCCACTCACTCACTCATATAGCCACTGACACACTCACTCACTCACCAACATAGTCACTCACACAGCCACTCGCTTACCCACACAGCTACTCGCATAGCTACTTATACACACATACAGCCACTCACACACCCATACTGGCACTCAGACACCCACTCACTCACGGATACACACAATGACAGAGCCACTCACATAATATGTCATGGAAATAGTATCACTGAATAGTAGTATAGAAAGTATACTATTTTAACTTATGTAGTAACTTGGTATATATGTTTAACACTCATAACCTTTTAGAAAACACACATACTCACTGGATGATGCAATCAGTGAAGACCTTTGCTTTTTTCAGTGAATTCCTATGAATTCCTAAGGTTTTTTTATTCTAGTTTCTAACTATAACGTCTGTGCAACCTTTGTTTTTTTCTGAGAATAAGGAAGGGGGAGAATCTATTACGCCCAAGGGAACCCGCAGCAAGGGGAAGAGGGGCAGATGGTAATGTCCCCAGAGGAGAAAACGATCATCAATTTGTCTGATAAAGAACTTAATGTGGATGAGATACAAGTGTTAAAATTGGGCTTGATGTTCTGCCCTACCTCAGAATTTAATTATGCACAAACTTCAATTGACCTCTTTCAATATGTGAAAAAACTCAAATTATAAAAATCCATCTTTTACATCTAAAATTAAGCACCCTGGGGAAGCTGCTAAGGTGGGAGATATTGATCGCCTAACTGGAAATGATTTGGAAGCCTTATTTGCTCTACAGGCTGTAGAAGATGTGCCTAATAGCAGAGAAAACGAAGGGAAAGAGAACACCACAGTATATCTCTCACGAGCAGGTATTGCACAATGTAGTGGAAAAAGTGGACTTAAGAGAAAATCTAAATTCATTCCACAGACTCGACATGATGCTATTGATGTTTTTAATTAAGCTGTCATTCTAGATTTGAAGAAAATGAATACTAAACAAGAATGTCAGAGGCAATATAATAATCCAGCAAGACAATGGAAAGCGATACAAGTTTTGAAAAATTATGTTTCTCTGGTTATTAAACCTTTAGACAAAGGGGGAAATATTGTCCTGTTCAAAAAGTATCAATATTATAATCAAGCTATAAAGCAATTGAAGGATGAACAATGTTATTTGCCCATCCAGAGAACTGAGTATGACAATTGTGTGAGAGTTTTCCATAACCATTTAAAGATCTGGAGAGACCAAGGCATGATAGATCAAGATTAATATGTATTTCTACACTGTGAATATTCAGTCCTTTTATCACTTACCAAAAGTACATAAAGACTTGTTGAATCCCCCAGGAAGACCTATAGTGGCATCACAAAACAGTCTACTGGAGAATATGTCTATTTACATTGACTTCTTTTTCTCACCTTGGGTGAAGGACTTAAGCTCCTATGTTAAGGATACTCAGGACTTTTTGAGGTTGATTGAGGGCATTGAATGGGAGGATGATATGCTGTTAATAACTCTTGATATAACTAGCCTTTATACTTGCATTGATCATAAAAAAGATATAGATGCAGTGAAATGGTTCCTAAATAAGAGAGCGCGAAAATACCAAGAACATAATGCCATGTGGCTATCAATGATAAGATTCTGCCTGGAGAATAATATCTTTATATTTGCTGGGCAACTATACCGCCAACAACGAGGGACTGCGATGGGCACGTGCTTCGCCCCCAGCTATGCAAACTTGTTTGTAGGCTGGTGGGAGAAGTACGTGGCCTGGGCAGAAGGGCCAGAACATTGGGTAGACAACGTGGCCCTGTGGGCCCGATATATAGATGACTTATTTATTGTCGGGAAAGGGACTCGTTTATCTGCAGAGACATACATAGCCTCTCTTAACCAGAATGATTTAAATTTGGTCTTCTCTGAGAACATCAGTAACACCAGTGTGTTTTACTTAGACTTGGAAGTGTACTTAGAGAAGAATAAGTTATTAACTAGACTGTACCGCAAACCGACGGCTGGGAATTCTGTACTATATGCAGGTAGTCATCACACTAGAAGTTTAATAAAGAACATTCCTTATTGTGAACTCTTACGTATCACACAAAATTGAAGAAAGATCAGAGTTACCTGGTGGCTCATCATTTTGAAATGAAACATAATAGCAACCGTGATTTGCTGAAATTCTTCTGCATAGACCAGGTGCAAAAAGATGAAAGAGGAGGGGACAGGGTTAAAAAACTACGCATTTTGGAATCTAAATATATTATCGAGTTACAAACCAAGGTCCCCAAAGGTCTGAATAATGAAGAAGAATTATGGGTTCACCTGGGATAGCGATTTATTGCTTTTATGTGACAAGTAGTTCTTATGCAATTGATTGTTATGTCTTTGTATGTATATTTTTTGTAGGTATTTAGGTATAGCAATATACCATAGATTGTATATCTTGTGGGGCCCATAAGAAAGTTAGCCCATTCAGGGCTCTATTGAGGAGGAGTTGAAGGAATATTATCTCCATGGAAATATTATTCCAGAAATTGACACAAGTAAGGCCGATGATATTTATGAAACGCTATCAGGATTATTATAATCATTGGATCTTTTCTTTCCCCCTTATGTATTCCTTTCTCCATGGTTTTGATAATTTTAGTAAATCACGTTCTCAAAATAATGAATTGCGATTGCTTATTTGGTTGGATATATTTAAAAACATGTTCCAAGATGGCGAGCTATTGTGATATGGCATTTACAAGAATGAATGGGCCATCATCGATTTTGATGAATTGATGTAGTAATGTACGTAACGTAATTTTGGTTGAAAATGGCAATGATTTATTGTGTAAACTGACATTGAAGAAGGCGGCGTGCCAAACCGCGTCTGTCAGTGCTTTTGCGACTTGCCCAATAAAGCACTTTGCTGAAATCCACCTGAGAGTGCATCCGTGACTGGCTTTGTATTGATTGGATTGCCGGAGTTGATATATATATATATATACATATATATATATATATATATCCTATTGGCGATAGCCAGTAGCTAGTTATAGTTAGGACCTGTGTTTCTATAGGAAAAGCATTTTTGGTTTTGCCAATAACTTTAGGTCCACTTGATGAATTTTCACGAAATTTTCAAAACACTTCCCCTTTTTGGTACAGCTGCTGTGTTGAAAGTTTCGGGGAAATCTGTCAAGCGGGGGCCGAGAAAAAGGGGTGTCACAAAACGCATTTTCCCCATGATATGTCAATGGGGATTTTTCATTTTTTGAACACGACTACAGCCTGAACCTCTGAACGGAATTACACCAAATTTGGCAGAAAGCTAAATGTTGGTCCAGAAAGCGTGCTTATTGTGATTTGGTGTAAATCCATTCAGTATTTTCAGAGATATATAAGTTTAAAAATATAGATATCTGGGAGTCCAAAATCCTACTGAAACTTGATTGGCTGCCAACACTTCAAGCAGGAAGTGTCTGCAGCCATTTTGGGACTCAGTTGAATTGAGTCACTGAAAAAAGTTTTAAAAGAAGAAAGGGGGGCAGGGTAGAAACACCTTGACCCCCTAGGCCTCTTGGGGGGTTCCCACTGGGACCCGCAGGGCCCAAAAAAACATTTTAAAAAACATTTTTAGAGCTTTTGGTGTTTTTCAGACCCAGGACCATAATATGAGATTTCTTTAAATTGGTAAGGAGGACCTGACTATCCATAAAATTGATTTAAAAAATCTAACATCTGCTGAAGACTTTGAGCAGTGCAAGCGATCAGGACTATGTTATCTAATTACAAAAGAGGTGGGAGGGATCTCCCCCCAGCTCTTGGTACATCTAGTTCCTGGACTGAAAGTAACCCCTCTAGATGGTTGATATACATGATAAGAAGGAAGGGTGCCAAGATGCAACCCTGCTGGATACGCGTATTCAAATCAAAGTGCTTAGTTCATTCCCTGTTGCTACCATATCTAACGGAACATGTCAGACCATGATGAAGGTTTTTTAAAAGACAACCAAAGAGTGGTTCACCCCCATGGACCACAGCTCAGCCCAGAACTTGTCGCTGTTAACCTTATGAAAGGTCAAGCTGAGGGGGGGCGTGGCTAGGCCAGCAATGGTGGAAGACGTGCCTCGGTAGAGCTCCGTCGGGGGCTCCCTTCTCCAGTCGCATTTCTCCGACCACATAGATCCGCAGGGGCTGTGAGACGACAGCTGACCGCTAGAATGCCTGCTGCACCTCTGTGGTGCTTATCGTACTGATTGGCGACTGCGCGGCGGGCTACGGCCGCCGACCCTGCGAAGCGCGGGGCGGGCCTGCGGGGAGGCCGGAGAAGTGGCCTGGACGAGTCCGTGGTCGGATCCTGCTCACCGGGCCCGACTCGGGGCGCGGACCGCGCTGAACTGCTGCCTGAGGTCAGGGGAGCGGGCCTCGGGGCCGGTGACTGGCACCTGGGGGCTGCTGTGAGGACCTCGAGCTCCCTGCGGCGGCTGGGCGCTGGGAGGTGCGGCGGTGCCCTGCTGTGTCACACGAGCGAGACAAGAAGGTGAGCGGTGGATAAGCTGCGACGAGCGGAGGGCTCCCGCGGCTGGTCACGCACCTGGGTGTCTCTGACTGATCCGCACTCTTGCTCCCCTGCCTGCGCACCGCGCTGAGCCCCGGTCACGCTGGGAGGCTCGCGCTGCCCTGCGTGAAGGCCGCTGGGGCAGAGGTACGTACCGGCACTGCACGGCATCTTCCGCGATCCGTGCCTTGACGTCCCCTCCGGTGATCGGACATCCGACGGAGAAGGGGGACGGTGTGAGCGCGCTGGATGCCCCACTGCTGTCGCTAGCGCTCGGCGGACTGTGCCTGCTTGCCTCTGCCTGGAACGCAGAACTGATTCTTGGCGCTGCTGAGCGCTGCTGCACCGCGGTGGGTCATGGGCCTAATGTGCCCCGTTAACATTACAACGCGGCGTGTACTATCTGGCCTGTGACCCGGCCGTGGAGCGTGGGGGCTGCCTGGCGTGCTCGCCTCCAGCCGGTGCCTTTTGGGGGTCTGGTGTAGCTCTCTGCGCCCAGCTACCTTGTGGCCACGATCCAGCAGTGGGTTTGCGGTTGGGGTTCGCCGCGCATACGCAGTAGGAGTCTCATGTCACAGGGCACCCGCGCCAAGATAGGAGCGGGAGGCGCCCTTATTTCGCCCCTGCCCTACAAGAGCAAAGCAAGCAGAATGGCAGCACAGATTACCATAGCAAACTTGATGCAGTGCTTGCGGCAGTCGAAAAACTGAGTGAAACCATGAACCAAACCCGCACCTCCTTAGAGAATAAAATTGATAAAGTTGTAATTGACCTCACACATCTACGTGCCGACCACCGCACGCTATCTGACCGCACCACTGCCGTGGAAGCTAGTATAGCGGACATCACTCCGCAGGTTGCGACTACGGACAAGCAAGTACAGAACCTGCTGCGCCGAGTGGAATTTCTTGAGGACAGGGTTGAAGATGCGGAAGGGAGGGCGCGACGGAACAACGTGCGAGTGGTGGGCCTGCCGGAAGGGAAGGAAGGAAAAGACCCAGTCGCATACACTGAGACCTGGATCCGATCCCTGGTGCCTGAGAGCTCACTCTCGCCCTGCTTTGTCGTGGAGAGAGCGCACAGAGTCCCGGCGCGACCCCTGCCCCCGGGATCTAATCCGCGACCATTCCTAATCCGTCTTCTTAACTATAGGGATCGAGACGCAGTCTTGCATGAAACCAGGAAACTACAGAACATTCAGATTGACAATCATAAAATCATGCTTTTTCCGGATTACACGATCCAAGTGCAGAAGCAACGCTTTACCTTCATGCCAGTCAAGAAGCGTCTCCGACAGCACAATCTCCAGTATTCTTTGCTGTTTCCGGCACGATTGCGAGTGATCGCGAATGGGAAATCTCATTTCTTCGCTAACCCGGAACTAGCGGATGAATGGCTGGATGCTACTATACCTGCGTTCACCGGAGCTGTTGCCAACACGGGGCCTAGACGAACCAGAGGCAGATCTTCTCGTCGTCGCCGCACTGAAAAGAGACGGAGGAGCTCCCAACCTTCTTCACCTATGGGTCCGGACTTGAGTCAAGCACTAAGCGAGAGAAATGGGGCCCTCCGGGCAGCAGCGGACATCACGGGCTCTCAGACGGACGAAGCTGCCTCTACCTCGAGCCGGCATGAGCGGGCCAGCGATGATGACCTCTCCGAAGATTTACAAAACTCGCAAGACTCTTGTGAATTGCCTGACGTCACTCCTCAAACGTCTGATGATGTGGCTTGAACAGTGGCATGTAGCCTCGCCTGGAAAATGCTTCCTTGCCTTTAGACAGGGCCTGCAAATTTAGTATGCTGTGCACCATGTAATTCCTGGCAACATCTGTTGAGTAGACCTGAGACATCAGAGGGGCTACCATATTGAGGTAACTGGTTGGGCGGTGGCTGTGGGAGTTAAGCTGTCTTCAGTACTAGTGTTTACGCGACTCTCACGTGCTGCTAAGAGGTGTAGGCCGGTAAGCATGTAGGGAATGTCCCCGCTCATATATAAAGGACTGGAAGGGGGAAGCCCCCCCCTCCGAGAAGTAATCAAGACACCTTACATATTTTTCACTAGAGACATAGCGCATAGCGCACCCCCCCCAATTATTGTGTGAATGTTGTTTTGGTGCACGGTTTGGACGCTTGCCTGTTGCATGTTCGCCCTTTTGGAATTGTATATTTGTTACATTTTGTTCATAACACCATCTGACACACGCTGTAGCGTTCATCCTCACCACACTGCTCCGCAGAGGTTAATAGTGCTGTACGTCATGACAAGTGCACAGATTTATTCCCTAGTGCAGCGCGCATTCGCTACTCTGCTGTTTATAGCCTTCCTACAGAATGGCCTCGGTTAAAATAGGCACCTGGAACGTGCGAGGTATACATACACCAGCTCGTAGATATCAAATATACTCCTACCTCAAGCGCCATCATATACAAATAGCGCTTCTGCAAGAAACGCACTTAATCCACTCTGAACTGCCACACTTACGCCGCCGCTGGAGGGGGCAGCTGTACGCCACTGGTCATTCGGCGTTTGCGCGGGGGTCTTAATATGGATCAGACCGGGAATCCCTTTTAAGTTATTAGACACAAGAATAGACACAGAAGGCAGATACGTTGTAATTAAAGGTGTACTAGACGGCAGACCAATAGTGATAGCCTCCTTATACGCGCCAAACACAGAGCAAGGATCATTCTTAGATACCATCTCACAGGTACTGGCGCCCTGGCATGACACCCCTATGTTCCTGGGAGGAGATTATAACAGTGTCCTAGATATAGCGTTAGATCGCTCATTTCCCCCTGACCGGCACGAACATTACTACCGCAATGAGAGCACTGCAAGACTGGGCGACTCACTGGCGCCTGACAGATGCATGGAGGCACCAATATCCTACGGACAAGGTGTACTCCTACTATTCGGGTGCGCATGGGCTGCATGTGCGATTAGACCGCTTCATGTTTTCCAACACTCTCCTGCCATATATAACTCTGGCCAGTTATTTGGGACGGACCCACTCGGACCACAACCCCCACACCTTAGACTTCGAGTGGGAGCAAAGTAGACCACCGGTTCCAGTCTGGAGATTACAGCCCGACACTTTACTTGACGCCCCCTACCGGGCCTCCCTGGCCACCGCCATTGATCATTATTTCGATGAAAATACTGGCACAGCCTCAACGCCTCACTTCGAATGGGACGCCTTTAAAGTGGTAGTAAGGGGACACTGTCTCCACACGCAGGTGGGAATGCGCAAGCAATTAGAACAAGACCTATTACGCGCAGAACATAGGTTAGCTGAATTGGAACGGGAGGGACACGTGGTAGATGGAGACGCTATGTCAGGGGAACGTGAAGTGCACGCTCAGTTATTAGATAGATTGCGCTGCCTAAATTATGCAGCACACTCTGCGAAGACTCATCACCAGGGCGACAAGGCGGGCAGACTCCTCACATGGCTGATTCGGCAGGAAGTGGAGACCTCACCGGTCACATCTCTGCGTACACTACAGGGCACAACGATATACGCGCAGACGGCCATCCATGATGAATTTACATCTTATTATGACATGTTGTACAAATCCCGCATACAGGTCACTCCTGCTGAAATACAGTCCTTTCTTGCAGACATTACCCTATTGCAACTCACCCCCACGCAGCAAGAAGAGCTAAATGAAGCCCTTTCACAAGAGGAAATTAGAGACAGCATATTTTCCCTCTCCAATGGCAAATCGCCGGGTCCTGACGGCCTACCGGCGGAGTTCTACAAAGCCTATTCGGACCTCATTATCCCGCACCTGCTCAGAATATATGAAGCTGCTGTTGAGGATTCTACACTTACAACCACACAAAATGAGGCGACACTTGTCTCCCTGCCTAAGCCGGGCAGAGACCCTGAACTCCTTGGCTCATATCGCCCACTAGCGCTCCTTAATACAGACTACAAAATATTTGCATCCATATTAGCTAAACGTCTGGCCCCCTTAGTACGTTCCTTAATACACCCCGACCAAAACGGATTTGTTCCCACGAGAAGCACATCCCTTAACATACGGAGACTGTTTCGGATACAAACATATGCTCCAAGTGAATGGCCTCGATCCGGCTGCCTGGTTCTGGATTTAGAGAAGGCTTTTGACTCCTTAGAATGGCCTTACCTTGCCGCGGTACTGCGTAAATATGACTTAGGAGAAAACTACATCCGCATGGTGCATCTCCTTTACCAACGCCCTACAGTAAGGGTTAAGACTGGCAAGTTGATATCTGGCGCTTTGAGAATACGCCGGGGGACGAGACAAGGGTGCCCACTGTCCCCATTGCTTTTTTCTCTTGCAATGGAGCCATTGGCAACGTCACTGCGAGACAGTGGAGATAATTGGGGTATACCATTGGGAGATGGCCTACATGTAGTTTCGCTGTATGCTGACGACCTGCTATTATACATCAGAGATCTGCATGATCTTCCTCCAATCATAGCGGACATTTTTCAGCACTTTGAAAAAATGTCAGGTCTTAAAGTGAACTGGTCAAAATCGGGCGTATACTCCTTTACCGACACTACGGCCGAAACACCTGTCGACATAAATGGAGCCACCTTGACCTGGCACCAGTCCATGTTCAGATACCTTGGTATCTATGTGTATAGATCCCCCGCTGATATATTAGAAGGCAATCTCATGAGGGCCATAACCGCGATCAGAGCGCAGGTGCGTTTCTGGAAGACACTGCCCTTAAATGTGATGAGCCGGGTCACCCTAACCAAAATGATTATATTACCACGACTGCTATACTATTTCTCAAATCTCCCGGTGTATGTGCCTGTTCGAATTCTTCGCACCCTAGAAGGTATCCTCCGGGATCTAATCTGGAACACCGGCAGACCAAGAATAGCTTTGAGCAAATTATATGCACCCACAAGTAGTGGTGGCCTGGCAGTTCCGAACATGGAACTTTACTATCTAGCGTCTCAGCTACAATGGTTGACGAAATGGATGAGCGGGAAGGGACTGGAAGACACTGCTGCAAGGACACCACCGTGGCCACGATCACAGCTATGTCATTTATTTCACCCCCTTACTCGAATCTCATGCCCGTCACAGATTTATATTGCATTGGCCTGCCGATGCTATAGGAGAAGCCTTTACCTGACCCGCGAAACGCCGCCTTATGCCCCGCAACTACCATTAATAGGCACTCCTAGAGGTACAGGTGGGATAACGGAAATGGACCTGCAGACCTGGCATGAGGCAGGTCTTGACGCAACGGGCGATTTGTATGCGGAAGGCACCCTCTTAACATTTGAAACTCTGGCTCTAGAAAACGATATCCCTGCGGGCCAGTTTCTTTTACATGCTGCTATAATAAGGTCTTTATCGGCCGCCTGGGGAGACTTGACTGCGGAGCCACAAACGCACCTGGTTATCCAGTACCTCCACGTCATGGGGGAAGGTTCACACATGGTGCATTGGTTAGTGGAGGCACTCCTTACACACACGCAGAAGCCATTATTGAGACTTCGTGAGAGGTGGGCTGCGGACAGGGGGCACCCATGGACGGACAGGGAGTGGGATACAATAATTGCCAGTTCCACCTACATACCACGCAACTCCAGATTTAAACTTATTCAGACGTATATACTTCACAGAGCGTACCTTTCCCCGGACAAGCTCAATGAATACTTCACTCTCACCACCTCTGCCTGCCCTAGATGTATGTTAGTGGGCGCTGACCTATTACATATGTTGTGGTCCTGTCCCTCGCTTCAACTGTACTGGCACGCAGTCATAGAGACATTAACAAAGTGCACCGGGTCATCCCTGCGGCCCTGCTGGGAGGCCTGTGTGCTGGGGCTGTACCCACGGACAAAGAGTAACAGGGTGCTCTCCAGGTTTAGAGATCTGGGGTTGATAACGGCAAAACGCCTCATCACGAAGAGGTGGAAACACCATGACCCTCCAGTGCAGCGCAGCTGGAAACGATCCCTTATAGTTTGGGCGCGAGCAGAGAGCACCACACTGCACAGGGAGGAAACAGCCGGGCTACGCAAATACCCGATCGCACAGGCCTGGGACAACCTGCTCAAGGCTCTCATGCAGTTGGACCCTGAGGGACAGGATTCACCGCCTCCCAGTGACATAGATGGGGACACAGCGCAGTAAGAAAGCCCCCTCCCTCCCCTCCCTCTGCGCCACACGGCACAAGGAGGCATTACATATTGCAACTGAGTAATGCGCAGGCACATTGCTAGGCTAGATTCAATAATCTGTTCGCGCCAGTAGCAACGCACTGGCACTAGTTCTCATTTAGACGTTAGCATGACAACACAGCTGACTATAGCTTTCGATGGTGTTTCTTATTAGTTTTGGTTTATTGATAGTTTAGTCTTTGTTGGTGATTATGCGCAGGTTTTGACGCCTTTGCTGTGGACGGAGGCAGCAGGATACACATACTTTGCAGGATGTAGACACAGGAATAAAGATACCAGTGTCAGTTTTAAATATGCTTATAACAATTGCTTATTGACAGCTCATACTGCATGATCAATACTGCTGATGGATAACTGTTGTTCTGCATCTTTAATTTGCACTCTTCTGTTTGTATCTGACAAAGGAAAAACTAATAAAGATATGTTTAAAAAAAAAAAAAAAAAAAAAAAATGAAAGGTCAAGCTGAGCTCCATGAAGGCAAGGTATAGGGATCCCCTCTTTGCCCTGACATATTTATTTATTACTAGGTGTAGATTTAGATTCTGCTCCACAGTACCCCTGCCAGGCCTAAACCCTTATTGTAGGCCAGACAGTAAGTTATGACTGTCAGCCTACTGTGTTAGTCTCTTCAAAATGACCCGATCAATGATTTTCACCTCCATGTCAACTAATGAAACAGGTCTGTATCAAGCAGGGTCACATCCATTCCCCCTTCTCGAATATAGGCACTATAGCGGAATGACACCACACCTCAGGCAAATAGAAGCTGAGAGCAGCATTAATGTGGAGGATACGTAAAGGGGACCCAAGCATCCACAGGGGGCTTAAACAGATCACCTGGGACCCCCTGGGAACCCTGAGCCTTGACCACAGGAATGGACATAATGGCATCCCTTATCTCATCCCAGTGTAGTATCAACTTAACCCCAGGTATTAGCAGTGGCATCAGCATCTCTGAGCCCTGCTCCTGATACAGGGCAGAAAAATTGTCCTCCCAGGCCTGGGCCAGGACTTGTGCTGCCTGGTCAGACACCTGTTCCTCTTTAAAGAAGGGATGATTGACCGCCTTCCAAAACATAGTACTATCTTTCATATGGCCAGGTACTACCTAGACCCCCTCCTCCCTTATCAATATCAAGATAATAACATGAGAAGATTTTGGATTAGGGGGTCGTAAACCCCCGGCCGTATTTATTTACATAAAAATTTAAAACAAAATTTATATACAAAATTTACACAATACGCAGAAAGCCATTACATTACATTGATTCATTGATAAGTACAGATGTCAGATGGCTAACCTTAACATATCTCTAATACAAAGGTATTCCTATCCGAATCTAAACATATCATAATCAATAATCATACTAATAACATTTCATATTTCATTTTCTGCGTATCCCTATTTTGAGCCTACGGCAAGGTCAATAACTGGTGCCTGATACTTAGCAAATTATGCACACCCTCCAACCGGAGTGCGCATGCACAGGGGGCCCGTTCACCGTGAGGGTACTTCCCCCCAGGTCACCCCCGTACGCCCTTATGCCCGCCCTCCAACCGGAGTGCGCATGCGCAGAGGGCCCGTTCCCCGTGAGGGTACTTCCCCCCCAGGTCACCCCCGTACGCCCTGTAGATTATCTCCATAATGGGGCCCTTGCAGTTATGCACCGTTTACTTGCGCCATTGTGCACGTGCGGGGTGGCCAAGCAGCCTACTGGAAAGCGTAACTCCCACTCCCCCGCACCCATCCAGCCAACCGGCTGTAACTGCCCCTGGAGTTCTATGAGAGACCACTTGTCCCTCCCCCTTGGGCGACCCCATTCAAGAATGGCGCCGCCCTCTAAGGACCTTAAATTTACTGCTCACCAATCATGACCTTACCGCCACAGGCCTGCATAGTTGACCGACTATCAGGCCCCCCCCAAAACTCACTGAAAGGTCATTCCCTGTCGCTATACACAACTAACTAGGCCAGCCCCTAAATGGCCTCAATTAATAGCAGCACGATGCGCCCGATAGACACGTTGCCCCAGACAGTGGTACTCATTGCTGGTGCCACTGTACCATTGGTAGGCTACCCCCGGGTGTGCCCCACAGGCCCCAAGATCTCCCATCAGCATATCATGGAATCGGTGAACAACCTACACCTGACCACTATGTTCAGGGATAGGCTCTGTATAAGCTCTTCCACCTACTACGGAGCATCCCTACAACGTGCAATGTCCCCCACAATGGCACCTGCGAGCACAGGCGCCATAATGGTAGAATACCGTTTCACAACAAGGGGCGTTGAGGTGTTGCATCCGCCAGTTACCCCTGGGTTTGTTCAAGCTGGCAAGGCATACACCTGTAGAGCAGCGCACTGCTAAAATCCCCCGGCTGGCAACCACAAATGTTGACCCACCTATACTCAACCAATATAGTGCATGGGCCGCACCATCTCAGCCATGCATGCTGGCACCTCTTGAGCTTTTCTATTGATCGCTCATCGCACTTGATGCCGTTGCTTGCCACTCACTTTCCGGATCTTCCGGTCCCATTGCCTGTCCACAACCTGCGGTCATTGTGGTGTGGAGTGCCTCCCATGTATCACAGTCATGGATCCAGCCATACATAAATGAAAATCAAACACATATGATTAGTGGTTTTAGTCGTTGGATAAAAGATACAGTTCACATGCCATCACCTATTGACTACATCATGAGACTGTACCCCCCCCTTGTCACCCACACCCCCAGTCCAAGATGCATAGGTACTGTGTGCAACAACACAGATGTGTGACAACATAGACAACCAAATGAACTAAATGTGCACGCGCCCACGGGAGTAGCATGTTTGATTGCACAGACCCAAGGGCGCGTAGGTAGTGTGTGACCCACACGGGCCTCTACTGCTTAAGTGTCCAGCCAGACACGGGTGCAGAGATACCGCGTGACAAACCACAGGCATATAAAGCTTGATTGCACAAGGGTGCACCAGTGTGGCAATACAGGAGTAGCATGCTTAACTGCACAGACCTGAGGGCGCGTAGTTAGTGTGTGACCCAACGCGGGCATCTACTGCTTAAATGTCCAGGCACAAGGGTGCAGAGATGCCACGTGACAAACCACAGGCATATAATGCTTGATTGCACAAGCACAGGGGTGCACCAGTACCGTGTGACACCTTTGGCCCTAGACCACGCCTGTTCTGGATCCTCCGTCCAATTTTTGCAAGCATATTGCCGTCCTTGTGACGTGATTCTTCCCCGTTATCACTCGGAATCCGTCCCATAAATAAATCAACGTAAACATAGACTATTAGCGTTGCTAGCATTTGGTAAACAGATAGAAATGACTTGCAAAAACAACCCAGTGGTGGTAAGTCTGTGATACCTTTACCGGCCTACCTGTGAGGGTGGCACCACCATCTGTGATTCCACTATTAGCATTTGCTTTTCCGGCCCTGGCACACACCCAACATTTACCTAGGGTTTTTCGGTAGATCCCCTATGCCACCCATGGTACCACCAGTCACTGTCACCATTCAACGGATGACCTATGCATGGGCGGCACGGATCAGTAATGCCCTTGAGTCTGAGGCGTCTTGCCTCTGCCCAATGCTGGGCAGAAGGCTAAGACCGACGTTATGTTATGTTATGTTATATACACTTATAGCGCGCACAGATACTCAAAGAGTGTCCCGGCGCGTACTTGAGAAAAGAAACCGAGGCCAGAGCGTCAACTAGAAGAGAAGAGTTTTTAGCTTTTTCTTAAAGATCGCCGGGTCCTGGATACCACGCAGTTCAAGGGGCAGAGCATTCCATGCTAAGGCAGCTTTCCGTACAAAAGAGCTCCCTCCGAGCCTTTGGCGGTTAAACCTAGGGGTCTGCATTAAAAGTTGGGAGGAGGAACGCAACTGTCTTGCTGGAGTATAAAAAGCAAATCTCTTCTGTAGATAGATAGGGCCCAGGCCATAGAGAGCTCTATGGGCAATGGTCAGAGTTTTAAATTTTATTCGGGACTCAACAGGGAGCCAGTGTAAAGAGCGCAAATGAGCGCAAATGAGCGCGTACACTGCACCGGCCAGACAGACCCAGCAATAGTCTGGCAGCAGAGTTTTGAACTACCTGCATTTTATTCAAGAGGTAGCCAGGGATGCCCACATAAAGTGCGTTGGCATAGTCTAGACGGGACAGAATCAAAGCACGAACAACAGTTTCTTTGGCTGGTCTAGGAAGGAGAGGGAGAAACTTCCTCAGAGCTTTCAGGGTGCCAAAACAAGACCCAGCCAGCTTTTTAACCTGAGAAGAAAAGGTCAGGTTCTCATTAAACCAGACCCCCAGATTTTTAGCGGCATTACCCCCTCCACTAGGTAGGGGAAGCCAGGGGGCCATAACCTCTCTCTGAAATTGGCAGGAAATGTGCCATACAAGAGGACCTCCGACTTCTCTTCATTGCACTTCAGCTGTGCCTGAGCAAGCCAATGAAAAACAGAAGCCAGACAGTGCTGAACGGAGAGGACTGAATCATCGTCCCTTCCCCATGAAAACAGGAGCTGAGTGTCATCCGCGTAGGCCAATACCTTAGCCCCTAATGACTCCGCTAAGTACACCAGCGGAGTAACATAGATGTTAAAAAGAAGGGGGCTAAGGGATGATCCCTGCGGGACACCCGTGACCACCCGCTGGGGCACGGAGGCACATGGGGAAGCCAGACCTGCTGGGTGCGGCCTTCCAGAAAAGACTTAATCCAGCCCCAGACAGACCCGGAGATACCAATCTCCCGGAGGCGGTCCAGAAGCAAGGAGTGAGGCACTGTATCAAATGCCGCCGAGAGATCCAGCATAACCAGTGCGGCTCTCCCGCCGGCATCCAGACACTCACGAATCGCCTCTGACACCTCTAACAGTACTGATTCCGTGCTGTAAGAAGCGCGAAAGCTGGATTGGGCCGGGTGTAGCAAACCTGATGCCTCGACGAACTTAGTAAGCTGGGTAGTGACCACCTTTTCACAAACCTTAGTCAGGCTAGGCAGAAGCGAGATAGGACGGTAATTTCCAGGGATTACTGTGAGCCCGACCGGTGTCCCTCACCCTCAATTTCTAAACTGCAGATGGTTTGTGCCCGAAGCTAGATGAAGGGGATTCTGCAGCTACTCCCATGACCCTCCCGTCAACAACATAGCATAGGTACTCTTGAAGGCGTGACAACAAGGCCTGGGACGTACTGACGTGACATCATAAGTGCTGATAATGTACTTGAGCGACATCACGGAGGCAAGCGCCTCGCAAGACTGAACTCCAAAGCTTGGAATATATTGATGTGACCTCATAACGGCTTGGAATGTCTTGATGTGACGCAAAACAGTAGGGCAGTCATATTTCAACTTGCAAAAAACATCAATGGCTTGTCCATTCCGGCGGCAACAAATTGCCACGGCCAAACATTTCGTACTAACCGCCTGCCGCTGGCACACTTAAAATGCGAACATTAAAAAACCCACCATGGGTGTGTAACATTGAGTTCTTCGCACTCTGATTGACCAGACTCATTCTCACGCTAAACGTAACTCCGAGTAAGTAATACCACAAAATGTAAAATGAGAGTTCAAGCGAGCTAACCCGGCTGTCATAGATCTTTAGCAGGCAAGGATATGTTCACTTCAGCAAGGGTTTTTCATGGAGCAACCATAAGAGTAAAAAGGCAATATGCCGAATATATACCTTGCGTTTCTTGTGAACCGGCCCAAGCACCCTTTAACCATGAATGATCCTCGGCCTGCGATGGCTGGCTGACCCAAACTGGCTTTTAAAACTTACACTTAAATCAAACTTTTGATTGTGAGAGCGTAACATGGCACCAGTTGCATTACATGAGGAACATTGAAATCAGACTTTCAATGAGAGTGCCCAGCATAGCACCAGTTGCGTTACATGAGGAACATTGCAATTAACTTGCAATGAGATCGCCTAGCGTAGCATCAGTTGCATTCCCTGAGGAACATTGAAATCAGACTTTCAACTGAGAGCGCTTAGCATAGCACCAGTTGCGTTAACATGAGGAACATTGCAATTAACTTTCAATGAGAGCGCCTAGCGTAGCATCAGTTGCATTCCCTGAGGAGCATTGACATCAGACTTTCAAATGAGCGCGCCCAGCATAGCACCCGTCGCATTACATGGGGACCCCTTCATATTTGCGCGGGAGATTAAATGATTTGCCAATGGCTAACCCACCATGCCTGACAAGAGGGGAATGCGACCCACTAATTCCGTTATAGAACGGGCTTATGTTTAAACCAGCATAACACGTACCGAGCTACTCAGAAGGTGTACACCAAATGTGCGCGCCCAACTGATTAAAGAATGGACCTGGAGTACAAAGTTGCGTGTAATAGCGCATTCCTGGTTACTTAAAGGAATGCCGAAACCCAGTTACTGGCATGAAAGGCACATTACTTGCTAAGCCTGAGTTATTGGCATTGCCAATTCCTGTTTTAAATGTAGATGTGTCTAGACACATACAGTATTTACTGAAACGCTTGGTCGAAAAGCAAGGCATAATCCGCACACGATGGGTTACTTTGTGCGTGCCTTTTCAGTGCAGCGCGCATGGGGAGGGGACCCTCCCTGTAACTATTGTTATTAACTCCAGATGTAAAAGAGGTCCATTGAAAATGACTGCTCATGCCAAATTTGTGAATGGTATGCTCAGCCTATGGAAATCATACTTTCATTTTTC
Source organism: Calotriton arnoldi (assembly GCA_963921515.1). NCBI lineage: Eukaryota > Metazoa > Chordata > Amphibia > Caudata > Salamandridae > Calotriton > Calotriton arnoldi. Next base: position 1,157,881 of record CAWUFW010005773.1, on the reverse strand, counting down.
CTTGGACCCTAGAGAAAACACCTGTGGCAAACAAGGTGAAGTCCTTCCATCGACTATGTGATGTACAGGAACAACACATAAATGTAATAAACATCTTTTCAAAGACAGCTTACCCATGTAGGAAGGAGGTGTGGGTAAATACCTACACAAGACTGCACATTTCTCATACACTACCAGTTGCAGCTCTCTAAACTGGTTTAAATTATTAACACTGGGATTTACGTTATATTTCGTCACTTTCCAGTAAATCTATTCAAAGCAAGAAAAGCACCACAGCATGATTGAAAGGGTCATCATAAATCATATATTTTTAGACTAGATGCCATAATGCGATTCTTTAAATGAATAGACACACTTGTAAAGCAGCTCTGAACTCCGTATTACAATGGAATTGCTTACCCGAGTGAATCGTCGGATAGATAAAGGTTTTGTTAGTGACAAACGGGCTGCGGGGATCCAGGCACACACAAACACCCCGCCGCGCCCCCTCTCCGATCACAAGGGGCAGAGCAGCGCCCCGGCCTTGTTAGCGCCGAAGGGCACAAGAGCACCGTGTCCCCCAGGCAGCACCCCAAACAAGGGTAGCGCCGAACCCCTGTCCGTTCATGGGTTACAAGAGCGTCGTACCCCTAGCGCTGCAGCCAAGACCTAGGTAGCGCCAAGCCTCCTACCCGATCACCCCAGAAACCCCCGGCCACTCCAGGGAACGGAGTCCGGTGTGCTGCGTACATAGCATACGTGGACTGAGGGGCGCGGTGCATTTGACGACATAGGAAATTAAATTTGCTTCGGTTTTACGGCCCCCAACATGTCCGAAGCGAAAGGAAAACTGCATTTAATGCCAAGAAAAGGGGGCTCTCCAAACCAAAGAGTTTCGATGGTTTTTGACTTAACGAATCCGCGCAGGATGGAATCCAGAGAAAGGGCCACGAGTCCTGCGGGCCCACGTGCGCCCTGGTCCTGCCGGGCATGAGAAGAGGCACCATGCTACGCCCGTGGGAAGAGGGGCTGTTGAGCTGCGGTGGATGGGTGGACTCTAACCGGCTGCAGGAAGTAGGGGTATCCCATGCCGTGAGTGAGTGGCACAGGCTGCAGTTTGTGGTGACTATGCGCGCGCCGACAAAACATTTCTAGCCCTGCTCAATAATGCTACCAGGAGCATTACAACACTCACCCTTCAGTTGCAGGGCAGGGCGATTACCCTGCGAAAACGAAATCCTCCTACTTGGATGCTGCCCAAACTCCGATGCCCCCAGCCGGCATACGTGGCGCGCCTGTGATCCATCGCACGCCTCTTCAGTCCGCCTGGCCGTAAAATACCAATTCGCCCAAAAACAGGTGCTGCTCCAAAGCATCGCTCCCCAAAGGTACTCCCGGTCCCACGGAGCAACCTGAAAGACAAAACCAGAGGATTGTACCGCCTCCCAAAGTGAGGCTGCCCGCCTCCCAATGCCGCCGCTCCGCATTCCAAACGACCCGAGCCTGCAAAACAAAAGATAAAAGAAAATTAGAGGGAGCCTCCTAGTGAGGCCCGGACGGATCCCTGTAGAGGCTGAGGGAAAGCCTCTACGGCGTGCAAAGAAATTAAAAATCCAGCCTCCTAGTGAGGCTGGCGTGACTACTGGCAGGCTGAGGGAGCGGGGAGCAAAAAGGCAACCTCCGCCGCTCCGCAGCCTTTTATTGCCAAGATGCCAGCCAGGCCAGTTCTAACCGGCCTGGCGTTAGCTCAAACGCGTGACCCGGAAGTGTTTTCAATCACTTCCGGGTCACGCCCGGACTCGACCCATTAGTGGTGAGGCGCGCCTGTTGCGTCATCACTGCGCGCGACAGGCCCGCCCCCGGATGGTCATCGGGGGCCGGCACGACCGCCATACCTTCGGCATGGCCGATGCCGGCCCCGCCTTTCTAGGGTGCTGGCTGTGAGGAGCTTCTCCCACAAGTCAATTTTTAATTCCAACTTCCTATGTTTTGAAGCTGCTCTATATTAGGCTCTACTCTCTTTCCCCTCCCTATGATTGCGGGATTTTTTTTAGAGAAGCTAAAAGTACCATACAATTCTTATCATACCAAGAACTCAGGGCTGGGGATCCTACCTGCCCTGACTTTGAAAGCGAAGAATTGACTTGGGTACACATTGTGTTAAAAGCCCTCAGTATACTTTCACAAGGGGCCTCTTCATCCAGGCAGATTTGGAATTCAGACTGACAAGCCATAACCAGGTTGGCAAAAAACATACTGGAATTAATTTGTCCCACTTAAACCTACTCCCCTTGTCTTAAAGGGTTACTGGGGCTCTAAAAGGACGATGTAATCAACCCGCTTCTTGTCCCAGTGAAAACTAGCAAAAAGGGGATTATGGTCACTAGCGACATTCCAATTCACTGAGAAGCATTTCAGGGCAGAAATTAGCCCACTTTACATATACATAGTTGATATGAGAGCCAGATCCCTGAAATTTAAAGGTTGGGGCGCTGTTACCATAGAACAGGTTCCCAACACTCAGCAAGTTAGCCAAGTTGTAGTTTATCAAAAGCTCATTCATTAGATCACCCTGAACCATGTGCTTAAGATGGACTTGATTCTGAGAAGCAACCTCAGGGTCCGTTGCATAGTATAGAGAACAATCTCTACAGGCGTGAAGATTAAAATCTTCAGTGATCATCAGAATAGTGTGTCTACAAGGGTGAGAGGAAAAAAAGAACTTTAAGAAGGCACCAAGTGAAGTCACTACATCATCGGAGTCCTTCCAATAAATTGCATTTGACATGTTTATGTATAATACTCTAGTATGGTTAGTAAAAGAAAGGAGAAGCCTGAGTATGTGAGGGGAATTACACAGGATCATTTCCATTTTTTGTGTCAGATCTAAATTAAAAAGGTCACAAGGTCCCCACTTGCTCTCCCACTAAGTGAGGGTGAAGCACAGATAGCAAAGGAAGCATAACCCTTATGGTGAAGGCCCCCTGACACATCCCACATCTCTTGAAAACATATATCAGAGGAAATGAAAGTCTTATCCACTCTGGATCATTGAGTTTAGCGTGGATACCGGCTATGTTCCAGCTCAAACCTAAAGGACCTTATGTGTAGAAGACCCACTGATGGTTTCAATATTTATTTGGACCCTCCTCAGTCAATCCTGATCATTCAGCTCACTCAAGGGTTCACAACGGTTAACTAAGGCAAGGCTGAGTCCCTGTTTTGAGATATGAGTAGTGCCAGTTTCCATGATGTCACCTTGATAAGGGCCCCCTTGGTGAGGTGTACCCACTCGCGGGGGTTTGTAGAAGTAACCCAGGGGCAGTACATGGATTCCATTGGGGTGTGAAGCTTGCATGAAAATTGGATAAAATGAACCCTACCCTGTGGGCGTTTCAAAAGCTAACAACAATGCAATCCCCCCAGGGATTTGGGAGCACTACCTATCCCTCCCAGTCTGCGTACCATAATTATTTCTTGAAACAACAACTATCTGGCAAAGGGGGAACCTTCCCAGCAAGCCAATGACCAACCTTATTTTTAAGTTAATTTTTAACTTCCTGTGCGCGATGCAGCATCAACGAGACTCTGGCCAAAACCAGTACATAAAGAGCACAAGCGAGAGGGAGATGGAGGGGTGCATCAATAGATAAAGAAGCCTTGGAAGGCACATTGGGGGATTTACTTATACACATGGAACCCCCCCGGATCCCTATTTGGTGCACAGACTGGCAACATTCTCCAAAAGAGGCAACTGCATCATAGGAGCAGAGTCAGTGGAAGTACATGTGGCACTTCCTACAGCTCTCATCGGGCCTGGGCTGGGATAAGACAAAGCTTGAATTGAGATTGGGGGAAAAAGCGTACTAATTCTACCAGTTTTATCAGAAGGCGGAACATTCTCCTGCATATCTTCTAACTGGGTATTCGAGATAGGAAATATTTTACCCACAACATAACCAACCTTCACCCGAAGTCACCCAACTGAGTTCCCAATGGAGCCCACTCTGTTCTCCAGTAGGTCAAGTTTGCGGCTGATGTTCTCTAGGGCATAGAGAATTTTAACTTCCAAGTCACTAAATAATTTCTGGAGGCCACAGTTCTCAGTAACAGCAACTGGTTGCCCCCTTTTCAGCTTTCGAGTGGCATTGTTGCTGGATTGAGAGGTAAGCAATGGTAACCCCTTTCTACATTTTCCTTTGGGTATCCACCCCCCACCCCTTCACCCCCTTCACCAGACCTCGAGCAACTTGTCACTGTTGTCTTGCCTAGTGTAACTTGTGAGTCCATCTGGGTTACGGAATCCAATGCAGCATTGTGGCTTCGTTTGATAGAAGATTATTTTAAATTACCCTCCTGCTCAGAACACTGGGCTGTGGAAGTGCGGTCTCCCCCTACAGTCAGAGAGTCAATGCCCTGTCTTGAATAGGTCAACTGTTCCTCGACACAAGAAATCTCTTCAGAGAGAACACCCACCATGCTTTTTTGAAAGGATAAGATTGAACTACTGGTTCTGGGCCGTTTCTCAGTTGCGTTCTTTGCCTCGGCTTTTCTTTTTCCCAAGTCGCCAGTGGACGAGAAATGTCCTCAGGTAGAGAAAATAGAGAAACAAATATAAGAAGAATAGGTAACAAAGTACTCATTAGGGGAATCAAGGAGCACTGCAGGGCAAAAGCCAACTTGGAAGTCGATAGAGTATGGAGGCTTTCAGTGACACCACGCCAGGTAAAATGTGCAAACTACAGTTTACTTAGTTTCACAAGATCCATAGGGTCCAGGGGTAAGAAGTAGTAGTAGTAATATCCCTGAAGGTTCCAAAGTTCAAGATTCAGGAGGGTGTGATGATCAGAACTTTGAGACTGGGCAAAGGCAGTAGATGCTATTAATATGGCCCTGCCCTGCCTCTTCCTGTCTTAAATGGGCTAAGACTGGCCCGTGTTAGCCTGGTCTTCACCCGGGCGTACGTTTGGACATAAAGCTGAGGGATGGAGTCCCTTTGTGCTGGTGGAGTCCATAGGGGCTAGAGACCTCTTCACCTGACTCAAATGCATCACGTACTGCGGGATTGCTGAGGGGCTTTTAAGCTCATTTGTAAGCCCCGCCCCCTCCTGGGCTGACAGTACACGTGCATCTCCTGGCGCTTGTGAAGCTGGGTGATGTAGTCCCCTGGTTCTTAAGGAATACGTAGGGGCTAGACACCCCTTCACTTGGCTCAAATGCATCCTGCTTTTAAGCTAGTCAGTAAGCCCGCCAACTCCTGGGCCTCCTGGCGCTTGTAAAGCTGGGGGATGAGACCCCTGGTGCCTGGGTTTCCATAGGGGCTAGAGACCCCTTCACCTGCCTTAAATGCATCCTATATATGTGGCCAGCCATTGCTTCACACTTCCAACCCCTGAGCAGATCACCTGCCTTGCTGAAGGTGTGATTTAGTAGTAGCCTTGAAGTGGACAGACTGTTAACCTAATACTACTGCCTATCAAAGTGCCTAATATACCACTACCACACATGCAAATAATGTTGTTTCTTTTTACAGGTTTACATGCTGCCTCTAAAAGTCTCTACAATATTGCTAAAGACCCTGCATGAAAAACTGACATTGTTCTAAAACTTTCAGTTGTCAGCTCTCCTGCTTCTTTCGAATGACTCTCCCCTTTCTTTCCAGCCTCTGAATGCCTACTCTCTCCGAGAAGACCTACTCTAAGTCACATGTATATTTGCCTTAATCCCTAGTATTACATTTCTTCAAATTGCCCAAACATAATTTCAAAGATCACAATCTCTCCTTCAAAAGTGAGGCCCCTGCAACCTAACAATACCTAATCTCCTATAGCTTTTCTGTTGATACTGCCAACCACTGAATGAATTCACATACCCCCGCAACTAAAGATCACACCAAACTCCTATTAATGTAACCTACCTCATAGAAACTGGAGTTAATACAGGGAATTGCCTCCAAAAGAGCGCAAACTAATCCCAATAACCAACAGTAACCACTGAAAAAAACAACCACTAACCTTGGGTTCCGGAGCAGCTTGCTTCCTGGCATATTTACAAGCCCCTTGCACCGCTGGTGCGTCACTTTTAATATGGGAAAAAGTGACGTACTAGAGGCTAAAGGGGCTTGTAAATAAGCCCGATATCACTCCTATGGGCCTGAGCAGCCACACACACAATCCTACCTCTGGCATTCCAATATGTAGACATTGTCAACATGCCCCAGTGGGAGACAATTGATGTGCGCAATCGGATCCCTATGGAAAAAGCTGTGATTGACAGGAACTAGGTAGTCCATCTTTGTAATTAATCATATTTGTCTAACTAATCTGAAGCACAACAAATCCCTGCAAGGGGTGGGGGGGTCAGCAACACCTGAAAGACAGATGCAAGGAAATCCGTTTCCCTTTATAGCACAATCTTCACATAGCACAGCAGAGGATTGATGGTGTAAACAGCAGCAGTTCCGACTTTAGACATTTCTTTCCCAGGCAGCAACACACGTCAGCGGGAAACTTCACAACCAGTATGCGTCGATATTCTGATACACTATACAACAACACACTTACAGGTGACAGATCACCATAAGGAGTCGATTGTTCAGTCCGGTACACTCGTGCGACACTTCCATAAAATGAACATGCTGCTTTAAAGGGAGAAGCTCTAAAGGGTTTTCTTCATGTTTCCTGTTGGGAGCGCTGTAGTGAGACTATGATTGCAGTCATAGTAACGGATGTAGATATTGATTTGGAATCAAAACTATTAACAGCTCATTTAAATGCTAGCAGTTCAATTGTCACGTGGCCTGAGTTAAAGCGGAAGGGGGCGGGGCGGGGCTGCGAGCTAGAATGGAAAACATACGAGCCCTACTCTGACCCCAGGCACCGAGGCCATGGCTCGAGTTTTACGACTGGAGGGGGAGAGGGTCATCACGTCCTCCAAAGGCCACCTGGGCGGTTTTGCCACCCATGGCATCCCCCCATGAAATCAGATCGTTAATGGAGTGTATATACAGCTGTGTGTTCACACGGGGGGTGATGGCCTCAATTAGAGCATGCTGCCGCACCTGACACGAGACTGTTGCTAATGCTGGCGCTCCGAGGTCAAAGGAACATTATCTTCAAAAGAAAAGCGAAGGACGCGTTGTTTTCACCAAATCCGATCGACCAATATTCATCCTGATTACGGCGTGAGTTTGGATTTGAAGGAAGCCTGCAAAACTGTGCTTGAGGAAAAGCTGTTTTTAATATGTAATATGCCTCACGCTAGATTTATTGCCACGCAAAGTGTGATCACACAGAAATACAGACACAACCGTGGGAAGTTGTGCTACGTGGTCAGCAACTGAATAAAACGAACAGACCCTTGTCCATAAAAACCAAAGCCACAAGAATAATACACCAAACAGGCGTTTCAAGACAAATGGAAGGCTAGGCAGCGCTTGCGATGCCTTGCTGTGAAACTCCACTATATATGTGTATTTTGTTCTTCCTTCCTTTTATCCTTATCCATTGACTGGTTTTCTTGCGCCTGCCACTATAGTCCCTTGCAATACAACAGAAACCTACAACCACTGGATTAACACTAACCCATTCACAAGATTAATAGATAGTCTGCATTAAAAGTGGCCCGTTTTTGATGCAATATTTTTCAGATCTGATAAATAACAATGCTGCGGGTGCGATAAATCCTAGGCCTGGATGAAATTTGCGTAATTTTCTTTGCAGAAATTATGCAAAACTCACCCAAAAATATGGTAAATGCCACAAAATGCTGGTCCAGCATTTAATGCAACTTTTTTTGCAGAAAATGCATCCCCAGGCTATATTTTTAGCACAAACGAATCCTCGTGTGACATTTTGTGCAAAACAAAAATGCGTAATAGTATAATCTCGAGAATTTCACATAACAAGTGATAGAGTAAACTTCCTCATTGTCTAAATTTAATGCATTTAACTGAAAAGTGCAACATTTGTACTGAATGACTCATGAATAATAAATGCAATTTTTGTAGTAAATAATCATACTTAGGCATTGTAAGCATATAAATGAAGTAATATAATGTACTTACTTAAGTTAGCCTAACTACTGATGCCATATGAACATTATTTTACACGTTAGGTTTGAATAGGCCTGCTTTCGCATTAAACTGTTGTCTTGCACAAGATGTTTTTCTCTTCCACTGCAGATGCTGTAACTTTACCGAAGCCTTCCGTTAGCCAGTGAATAGGCATTTGTTATATATTAGACAACTGATATTGAGGTACTCACTGGGAGAAGAGGAGATGGCAGGAAATGTGACACGTGGGAAGAACTGTCTGAACACCAAGATATTCTTAGTGTATCATTTTAAGAACATAAATATTGTGCTTCATTTTATTAAAAATATTTTTATTGGATTTTACAAGAACGTCAACAGTTTCACTCAACAGTGCACATCGAGGTTGTCAAATACAGTAGTATATAGAGAGATCATATATTCACAGACAACCCTCTTGAAGTTTGCACTGTAAAGCCGTATTACGGACACTGTCGTGTTTGGTGAGGTTATGAATGAAGGGACAGTGCACTGTAGCGATGGTGAAAGAAACTCCTGGAAATGGGTTTGTAAACCAGGGTGCAACAAATTTGGGGTGAATAATGCGAGAGTGTGGCAGGTTGGCTCTGAAAAGGGAGTAGATTTGAGGGTGGGAGTGGCTTGGTGAGTGAGGCCTGCCAAGGGTGATGTGGTGGTGCTTATTACAAGCGAGATGGGATATGGAGTCTTATCGTACAGTATCAATAGGTTGGTGGATCGGGCGCATGCATCACAGGGCAAGGTCATCATCTCTGGTCCGCTGTAGGAACTGTGATAAAAGGGTAGCCAAGCGGGAGGAGATGGGTCGTTTATGCAGCTGTCGCACTGCCTCGTAGCGGAGGGTGTCCTCCTCGGCCATCACCCATTTGCGTACCGCACCATGCCAGGCCACCAATGGGGGGGCTGCAGGGGAGCGCCAGTGTAGGGTGGGTGCACATTTGGCAAGGAGGAGTGCCAGAGAAACAAAGCGAGTGCATACCTTATGCTGATTGCACTGCTTAAAAATGCCTAGTGTGTATGCTTCCCAGGTGTGAATATCAGGTTGTTCTGTGACCTCTTGCAGGGTGTCATGGATTGCCTTCCAGTAATGGTGCAGGGCAGAACAAGACCAGAGCATGTGTGTCGGGTCCATGTCTGGGGTCTGGCAATGTGGACAGTTTGCGTGCATGATAGGGTAATAGCGGTTTATCTAAGCTGGGTTAAGGTATGCTTTATGCAATATAAAGAGTTGTATGTTCTTAAACCGAGAGTTTCGGGATACCTGCTAAGGGAACTCTAGGACTTGCTCCCATTCCTTGTCATGTAATACTTGTCACTACTCATCTTCCTACCTCTGTTGTAATGTGTCAAGGGGAGCCGCCATCAGGTCACAAATGGCTTTGTATTGCCAAATGATAAGATGTTGGCTGTCCCCCATTATGATTGTAGTTTGCAGTACTGGATGGGGGCAGGTTCCAGCCCTGTGGGAGCTGTCTGTAAAGAAGAAATTGGCCCGGTGGGAGGCCATAATCACTCGCCAATTGCTCATATGGGGGGAGCTGGCCATCTACAAAGAGATCGCCCAGGGTGTGGCTTGAATGTGCTGTCCAGGGTGCCATGTCCCATTGTGTAGATAACACGAATTTCACTAGGCACTCTTCAAGTTTATAAAACACTACAGTTGAATAGTGTAACCAATCTGTATAAATATCTATATAGCAATTCACAGGCAAGTAATCCAACAAGTCAATTTGAGCAATAAGAAAATGTTTTTTAATATAACTTGCCTGTGAATTGCTATATAGATATTTATACAGACTGGTTACACTATTCAACTGTAGTGTTTTATGAACTTGAAGAGTGCCTAGGTAAATTCTTGTTATCTGAACTAGCATAGGAGTCCATTGGTACTCCTATGGGGTCACATCCGTGGTAGCGGGATGTTTCATATTACCTGGAGTGGCACCAACACTGATAGATGATTAAGAAATAATCTCAGAAAAATATTGTTTTACAACTGAGGTACTACCCTGTATTCCACCGCTACCTTTTTTCTGTGCTTTACTATGTCCCATTGTGTGTAGGAACCTGTTGAATGCCAACTAAGGGGAGTTTTGGATCATACATCGGCCGTTTCCGTGACAAGTTGTGTACCCGGGACACACAATCCCTCCGGGGCCACAGCCAGATGTAAAGTCCACGAGGAGGGGTAAGGTCTTCGGGAGTAGAAAGCCACAAATTGCTGGTATTGATAGGGTATCCCTGTCGCCAAAAGTTTTTCACCCATGTACCGCATAGCAGTCCATCTCGATAGCCATTGCAGCTGGGCCGCCAGGTAGTAGACCTTAATTGATGGAGTGCCCAGTCCGCCGTGGTCAACCGGCAGCTGCAGCTTCCAAAGGGCCATACAATATCTCTTGGTGCCCCAGAGTCCCTAATAAGGAGTCTAATTCTTTGAAAAAAATGTATGGTGTAATAACTTGGAGGTGGGCAAAGTAGTAAAGAAGGCGGGGTAGAAAGACCATCTTTGCCAGAGCAATCCTTCCAATTGGAGTGTGGGATAGTGACTGCCAAAAGTGGATTTGTGCTCTGACACCTGGTAATGCCGCTCATTCCCTCATATATATCCAATGGAGTGTGGTATAGGCGAATTCCAAAATAGCCAATTGCTGCTCCCTGCCAGAGGAGGAGGGTCTCTCCCAGATTTATCGGCTTTAGCGGCTGGTCAGGGCTGAGTGGGTATATGGCTGATTTCTCCCAGTTCACACTTAGCCCAGCAGCTAAAGCGAACTCAGCCAGTGTGTTTCATAATGGGGAGAGATCCAATGTGATACCCCATAAGTATAGCAGTAAGTCATTGGAGTACAAGGACACCTCATGCTTCCTGTCTTATAGAGGTATACCCCATTCACAACCTTCCTCCTTCAGACGTATGGCCAGGGGCTCCATCGCGAGTGCAAAAAACAATGACGAAAGAGGACACCCCTGCCTGGTCCCGCAGTGATCTGGGAAGGAGGCAGAAATGAGGCGACGTAGGTGTATGCTAGAGGTTGGCTTGGTGTAAAGTAGTCTGGTATATTCTAATAGTCATGGCCCAATGCCCATGCGAGTGAGTATGAGGGAAAGGCAGTGCCACATCAGTATGTCAAACGCCTTTTCCAAGTCTAATATTAGGCTGGCTGCCCATGGGAACTTCCCCTGAACGCGATTTTGTATGTGGAAAAGATGACTAATATTTTGGGAACTATTGCGCCCTGGAGCAAATCCATTTTGGTCTATATGGATGAGTCCCGCAAAGATGCGGGCATATCGGTCTGCCAGGATCTTCCTGAGAATTTTGTAGTCGGCTCCTAGTAATGCTATGGGGGGGTATGATGATAGCTGTACAGGGTCTCTGCCCAGTTTGCGAATAGAAGCTAGGAGGGATTCTCGCAACAAATGGGGGGAGCTCCCCAGCTGCTAGCACTGCCTCGTACATTTCAGTGAGCCTGAGCACTAGGATTGCGGAAAAGGTGCTGTAGCATGCGAGGGGTAGACCATCTAGACCCAGCATTCTGTTGCTGGCTAGATCTTGAATCACCTGGGCTACATCCTCTGTGGTGGTTTAGCATCAAGGACAAGGCTGGTGGGGGTGGGAATGCGGGGCAACTCAACTTCATCCAGGAACTAACAGGAATGTTCCTCTGAGAAATCAGGCGAGGCTTGATACTCTGTGGAGGTACAGTTATAGAAGGATTGTAGTATTTCCTCCTGCTTGCAAATGGTGACTCCCGTGGGCGCCACAAGCGCGGTGGCGAGGGCAATCGCGTGGTCATGTTTGATCAGCCAGGCCAGGAGGTGACCAAATTTATCTCCCTCCCTGTGAAGCTTTGCCGCATGGGCTGCAAAGTTGAAGCACCAGAGGCACTCCAAAAGTGTAGTGTAAGAAGTTTTTGCAGTCAGGAACTGTGCGAGTAATGTGGGATCAAGATCTGCCGCCTTCCCCAGTTCTACAAGTTGATGTTCAGCTTCCATGATTTCGCTGTCTAGTGTTTTGCCGATGCCAACTATCTGTTGGATGCAGTTGCCCTGCGTCACCACTTTGAAGGTGGCCAATTCTATCATCCTAGTAGAGGCTGTGATGTGATTGTCAGCAAAGTAGTGTCGGATACGGGTACCTTGCTCCTCATGGAAGACTGGCTCTTCCAGGCGGTCACGTTCCAAATTGAGGGGTAGACATTGCAATGTTGAAGAGGTTGACTCTTTATCATCATTGCAATAAGCTTTGGCACTGGAAGAGGGAGTGTACACAGAATTCTAATCAAGTAAGTGGTGATAGGTGAATTCAAACTGTGAATCCAACTCAAATGCAATATGTCTCAGTTCAGGTTCCAGTTCAGCGAATACAAGCACCAAATCATGCCCAACTCTCTATGATATGATGCAAGTTTGACAAGTTGCAATGGCCCCACAGAACATGGGTAACCCCCGATTTAATATGAATCTAGCACCAAGAGGGAACCCAAATTCTTTCCAAAATCAGAATCCATTCAACAATTTCCTATGTTTGAGAATGAAAGTTTTGACTCTGATAATTTACAATGATTGTGTCTGAGGGGGAGGAAAATTGCATACTTGGCACAGTCTTAGAGGTAGACCAGAGTGGACCGTTTGTAGAAGGAGAGGTAAATGGCCACCAAGTATCATATCTAATAGAGACTGTTAGAACAGTGGAAGTCTCTGACCTACCCCTCTCAGGAAAGAAGCTCCAAGTTGTAGGTGTCCCAAATAACCAAATAACTAATCTTGGAAAAAAAGGAAGAGTGTTCTTTTAAAAATAGGCTAATTCGAAGATCACTAGTTTCTTGTGTGTGACTCATGTCCTGTAAATCTGCTAGGAAGAGATATTTTTTGCAAGTTAAACTGCACAATTTACTGTACAACGGGGGTGTTGAATTCCAAATACATGAAGAAGATATTGCATTTAAAATGGCCAGACAAAGAACAGCTGTTGGATTGTACCCTGTAAGAAAGGTAGAGGATTTCGCTCTTGATTTATGAGATACTGTAGAATCTGAAGTATGGAATTGTTCGGAAAAAGACATCAGACTCATTAAAGAAGTAAAACCTGTCTAAATAATGATTAAACTAAATGCAGCATTTCCCATAACACCACCATATAATCTCACTCCTGAGGCAGTGGCTGGAATCAATCCGGTGATTGAATCAATGTTGAAACAAGGAATTGTGAGAGAAATTGTTGGAAGTTCCTGCAACTCGCCGATTGTGGGCTTACAGAAGCCTAACAGCAAGTACAGAATTGTGCAGGACTTGTGAAAAATCAACAACATAGTCACCCCATGTGGTCCAATATTACCGAATCCAGCTACAATATTATTTCAGATTCCCTGCAATGTGGAATGGTTTATCGTTGTGGATTTCTGCAAAAGTTTTTTCACTGACCTATTGCATGAGGACAGTCAATTCTTGTTCTCATTTGTTTCCCATAACAGAGTTTTGGCATGGTGCCGAGGTCCACAAGGATATACAGAGAGCCCTTCAATCTTTAATCAGATCTTGAAAAAGAGTCTTGAGACTTAACAAATGCACTGCAACTCTGTTCTTGTGCAGTACATTGATGATCTACTTGTAGCGTCAAGTACACAAGAAGCTTGTAAACAGGATTTGATTGCCTTGCTGAATCATTTATCAGATAAATGGACATAAGGTGTCCCGAGCATGTTACAATACTGCGAAAAAGAGGTCATCTTTTTTGGTACATCTCATTGAGAAGGGATTAAGAAAGGTGTCACAACAAACTTGAAAATAAATCCACCTAAAATGCAAAGAGAAATCAGAATGTTTCTGGGAATGGTGGGCTATTGTAGACAGTGAATACCCAACATTTCCCTAGTGGCTAAGCCTTTACGGAGGCTGATGCACATGGATGTGTCTGATTCACTTCCATAGGACAACAACTGCTTAAAAGAATTCCTATAGATGAGAGAAAGTCTCTGTCATGCTCCAGCACTAGGAATGCCTGATTACAGTGAAATGTTCACTTTGTTTTGCAGTGAGATGGAGGGCTGTGCTCTCTCAGTTGCATGGAGACTCTTGAAAGCTGGTAGCATATTTTTCAACTACCGTTGACACTGTTGTGGCAGGACTGCCCAGCTGCCTTAAATCAGTTGCGATGGTTGGTATCAGTATTGAGAGAAGTGAGAGTATAGTTATGGGACATCCTCTCACAGTGATGGTCCCTCATGCCATTGAAATATTGCTCACTCAAACAAAATTGATCTTTGCAGCTACAAATATCATACTCAAGAGATTGAGAGTAAAGTCATGAGACATCCTCTTCCAGTGGTGGTTCCTCATTCCGTTGAGATATTGCTCACTCGAACAAAGACTAGACCTAGGCTTAGCTCACGGATGTTCACTCCGCGCAATTCCTGGGAGTTATTAAAAAACTCCATTAAATTCTGCGAAGTTACGTGAGTGGGCGGAGTATCTTATAAAAAACAAATGCGTCTGTGGAACCTTGCCCCACCTAATGCCTTGAAATGTGTGCATACTACTGAGTACTGCCTCACGAGGGGCCCACAGATGAACCAGCGGAATGATGATGTCACGTTGATTTTATTCATGCAGCAGTGTCGGCTTGCTGTCCTCCCTGACAACAGTTGTCTGCTTTGTCAGTGCAGAGAACAAGGGGTGGCTCAGGTTTCTGCAGCCCATAGAAAAGAGCCAGGAGTCAGGACACCTCCCCGGCTGTGCTGTAGCAGGGCGGAGCAGGTTCCCTCTCACCAGAAGTACCTTGGCACGTGGTGCATGAGTTGCATTGGGAGCTCAGATGAATGCATGGGCCAATATAACTAGTGAGGGAGGATGAAGCCCAGAGACAGAGGCACAAGGGTCACATTATTTAAGACGTGCTAGGGCAGGGCAACTTGACAGCCCTGTATCTGTCCACTTGTATACTACTAATCATCATACCTGTTGTACTCCGGTAGTCCCTCATTTCTGTCAATGTTGCTGCTCGGCTCTTGCTGAATCTCTTACCACAATCCAATGACACGCACAGCATACGGCATTGCCTGCTCTCTGGAAAACTGAGTCCGCCCTTGCTCGAGCAGACAATAGCAGTAGATCCCAGAGCATGAATGGCAAGCTTGTGCCACAATAAAAAACTGTAAGCAGAGCAGTACGGTGGGTCCATGCATGCATAGCAACAGTTCAGATCGGAGTGCTGGTGCTTCTGCCTGCGGCAGTGCCGTTACCTCATGTGGTGGTTAGTACGCATGCATTGAGAATGATTCAGTTGTGCACGAACATGGTGCAAAGCTTAAGAATTTAATGAAAGGTGGGTGGCGGTGCTGATAAACTCTGCTCCTCTGTGGTGAACAGAGTTTTTGCCAAACTCCGCGCTCCAAGCGGAGTGCGGAGTGGCAAAACTCTGCAAACACTACCGGGGCAGCCGAGTTTACCGTCCACCCCTAACTAAGACCCAGTATCTGACAAACAGCAGATTTACAAAATTTGAACAATTGATCCTTGCAGCTAAAAAGTTCATACTCAAGAGATGTCAAAGTTTTAATCCAGATATACAGTTACCATTTCCTGAAAATGAATTGATGTGGAAGTTGTTGAGCATGACTGTCTCTATGTCACGGATCTATGCACAAAGCAAGATCTGACATTAAGGATGTGCCCCATGATGAGCCCGACTATGTAATCTTTGTCAATGGCTCAAGCCTAAGAGATAATGAGGGGAATTTGAGAGCAGCTTATGTTGTCTGTACACTCCAGGAAGCAGTAGAAGACTCCTGGCTTGTGGCACACATATTTCTAATATCAGTCTTATTGCCCAAAGTGAAGTTAATTGATTTCCCCTCTATAATACAGAAGTGTTTTGACCTCTGAAGTGATAGAACATAAAAGAGGAATGACCAAATGGTGTCTCATAAATAATTTCCTTTCAAAATGATGGTAGCCCTCAAAAGAATGGAGAGGAATGGGAACCAGGGGATGAATATTTTAACCATATCTCAAAGTGAAATAAGTCATGCAGTGAAACAGAACTATGCTGAACAAGGGACAATTTAAAAGAGAATGTGTGAACATGTGAATAGAAAATATTTCAGATGAAAATTATTGTCATAAATGGTGACCATAGACAGCTGTCAAACATACCACATTTGTGATATTACACCAGTATGCAAACAAATGATTGTGCACTGATGTGATGTCAAAGTCCATGCAGAGTCCTTTACCTACCTTTCCAACATGAGGAACAAAGAAAAAAAGTTGTTAGTGATGCCAGCAGATTGCATTTATTGTCTTGTAGTAACATCTACATAGTGCTTTGCACTCTTGACTAAGCTCTGAAGTCGTAACGGGTAGCCGACTACTCTGCAGGATGTTTTAAATAATTAGAGACTTTGGGGGTTAGTTTGGGTTTGGTTGACAAGATACTCTGCCACGTTTGTCCCTCAGACTGTTAGTTCACCCCCTTTAGTTAGAAACCGGGTGAATTATCATGTTTCCTCAAGCCCCATTGGCTCTGCCGGTGAAAACCTTTAACTGATGGCCCCACAGACATCAGGCCATCAGTCTAATAACATCAGATTGTCCACCCTATTTAGAGCAGACTTTCTGATGTTTTTTTGTCCTCTTCAAGACTGCCAGGAGTCACAAGGAGAAAAAAAAAAAATGACTCTCAGGATCTGGGCAAATACATTCTAAGGTGTTAGGGCCATTAATTCTTTGTTTTTCAAAAACAAACTCCATATTTTGGTTTCGTGTCCTTGTAAATATGGGGCAGCAGAATGCGCCGCCGGTGCCTCACAAAAAGTGACACACCGCGGTGCAAGGGGCTTGTAAATAAGCCCCTAAATATTGCAGGTTAGAGGGCTACCATTCCAAACCCCAAATAACTCCCTTTTGTTATGCATATAGAGTCGCAATTGTCATGTTGTTTTTAATGCATAAACAGCATGCTCTGCTATTTGTTATGCAATCTGTTATATATAGTTGTCACAACCTGTTATACAATTGTTAAGGCAAACCTGTCCTGAAGTGGTCATGCAACCGATCATGCAGATGGTCATGCAGTCTGTCAAGTAATATGTTAGAAGTCATTATATAATGTTTCACGAAAACAGTCATGCAGGTGATCACACATGCAGTTGGGTAGTTATCATTTGAGTGTCATTTTGGTAGTCAGGTCTGTGGTTATGCCAGTGCTGTTGTCTGAGATCTGTCAAGCAGTCATGTAAGGGCATGCATAGCAAGCAGTAATAGTTCACAAGTTATCCAGTGGGCTGGGTAACAGAAAACGTTTTATTGTGTTTCAAATGTAGTAGACCATACCAGAGTGGGATAACCATGGTAGAGTCATAATCTTCTACTCTCTGTATGACCTGATTCATGAAATCCTTACATTTGTTACATTAAATTTAATGCAATTCATTTGATTCAGTTAGTGCCAGTCCAACCGTCTGTATTATATTTCGGTCATATCGGGAAGTTATATATGAGTGGCCTTCAAGGTGACTGTCTCTGTATTGATCTACAGCCGTAATTCATTGCCAGTACAGAGAATATGTCACTGTCATTCTTCATCATTATTGTGAGGGATTGGGAAGGCCTGATCAGGTCCACTTCTGTAGCCTCATCAAGGGTAGATCCAGATCTTCATATATGCTCCACTTTTGTCTAACAAAAGCAGAGGGCACATGGATGCAGCAATGCTGCCTCTCTCCAACTTCCCCCACTTTCGTGGGCCACCAAAGACAAGAAAGAGGTACAAGAGAGGCAAATGACAATGGTTGTGGGTCATTACATTACTGATAATTACATTGTGAGTCATTACATTGCAACTTTGCAGGTAAGTTTCCAACTTTCCCACACATCTGTGAAGGAATAAAGAAGTTAAAGGTCTGGGGTGAAAACAGAAGTGATTTTAGTTCCCGTAGGACATTTTACTCACGCCTACATCCTGAACACCTCAACTTGGCATGAAAGTAGAACTTTACTCAGAAAGTGTGCTTAAGTTGGTTAGGTGTAAATTCGTTAAGTAGTTTTTTGAGATATCAACGTTTTAAAAAGAGAGGGCTTTAAAGGGTTAACAGTTTTGCATATATCTGCTAGTTGGGGGTTATGAATTATTCACAAGTTTGGGAATTAATAAAAAAAGAGATGATCCCATTCACCCTTTGGCAAAAGTGGCTTCAAAATGAGATGAACATTACAGAAATATATGATAGGATGCTGCAAGAGAAAACATTGTCTTGTTTCAGCAATTACAGAACATGGGGGACAGACCCCATGCCCTGAACTACATTAGAAAAGGGCTCATCAGGGGATTTGTAGGCACACTCCGACTCCAGACAAAACAAGCATTTGCAATGCAAATTGGTCTCGCATTTGTGAGAGTTAGAGGTATTGGCGATGTAAATGACAATGCCTTTTACCCATGTGTTTTGGATTGGAATGGATGTATGTGCTGTGGAGTGGAATTATGTGGGTTGGATTGGAATTGTTAGTTGTGGAATTGTGTGTGGTGGAATGTGTGGAGTGGATTTGTGTAGTGGAATTATGTGACATGGTGTAGTGGAAAAATGTGGATAGTAATTATGTGGTATTGAGTGTACTGGAATTATGTGGAGTGGGATTGTGTGTCAGAGTAATTATGTGGAATGGCATTTTGTGTTGTGGAGTTTAATTCTGTGGTGTGCTGTTGAATTTTGTGGCATGATGTGGAATTCTGTGGTGTTAATTGGATGTATGTGGTGTGTTGCGTAATTGTGTTGTTGAGTTGAAATATGTGGTTTGTTGTCGAATTATGTGGTGTGGAAATGTACAGAGTTGAATTATGTTGCGTGGAAGTGTGTGGCATTGAGTAAAATTAAGGCTGATTGGAATTACGTGGCATGGTATGGAGTGCATAAAAACATGGAGCCTCTACATTGAAATACACACATATATATATATATATCACCATATTCAGTGGTCTTCAACCACCGCCACGGCAGCCGCACCAGAGCATTGAAAAAATAGACGATTCCAAGAAACGAAGCGGGTACAGTGGGATGCAGGTAGTGGTTTTATTTTGTTGAAAACAGTGCACCAAATACAAGCAGGATGCCGTATATATATATATATATATATATATATATATATATATATATATATATATATATATTAAATATATATATATACATGTATCCAAAGAGCTCCGCTGCTAAACCTTATCTCATCGCAGAAAACGGATACGGACCACAGGATTCGTGCAGAATTATTTATTGTATGTGCAAAATGTCGCCATACGCGTTTCAGCCCCTTCACGGGCCTTGATCACATGACACAGTCAAGATTTTACTATTAGCTTAAATAGTGAACAGTGCAGGCGTAATCATTGGAACATGATCAACATTGAAGAAAGACTTAAAAATGAAACATCACGAGTCTTTCTTAAATAACAATGTAAAATAGATCATAAAAGCATAAAACCTTTGAAGACCAATTTAAAAAGAATTAATGTTGTCATAAATTTAAATCTGTTAAGAAAAGGGGTCAAGTCCATGATAGTATAAATATAATTACGCTAAAAAATATATATTTTTTTTTATATAAAAGTGCAATATGTGGTATTAGTGTAAAAAAATGTGCAAAAGTGCTATAATAAAATATAATATATATAAAATATAAACCAATGGACCAACAATAAATGTGAATCAATTGTGACACCCACATTTCTGTATAAATACACAGTTAAATAGTATCATAAATAATGGATACTATTGGCAAATGGGTTCCTGGAGCCCCAGTAAACCCATACTGAGCATAGCAAAAACAGCGGTCATCCACTTGAACCTGTTGTGGATCAGCATTGATCAAAATTTATCAAGAGTTTGATTGAGATGTCGGTTTGAATACCCAAATTTCATTTTTCTCCAAGCATTGTAAGACATCATAATATTTATGAGTATAATCAAAATGTGGAAAACAAAGTGTCAACATAGACCCTACCGACATTTTCTAATCCTCACACACATAAATAGCTAAATACATATATAATAAATATTTTATAAGCAAAGTAATGCAATCAAAAATAGATAAAATCTGCTTAAATATTCATATATGCAGTAAATAAATATGTATAAAAGCACCACTAAAATGTCAATAAATAGTCAATAAATACACCTATGAAATCCACAAACAATACAATCTCATAAAATATATGAACTCAAGATGTTTCTAAAATCTACAGTATAAATAGGTCGACAATTCTGAAAATCTAAAGACATGTAAAAAGATCCTCTGTTACATTTAGACCTGATGGATGTTTTGTATTAAGTTCCAAAATGTTTCTAGTTTCCAACTGGCGTAATTTGTGTTCCCTGTTACCGCCCCTCCTACTTGCTGGAACTGAATCTATAACAAAGTATCTAAGGTCTTTGCTCCTGGATTCATGTTTGGCTTTAAAGTGGCGAGCCATATTCAGTGGTCTTCAACCACCGCCACGGCAGCCGCACCAGAGCATTGAACAAATAGACGATTCCAAGAAACGAAGCGGGTACAGTGGGATGCAGGTAGTGGTTTTATTTTGTTCAAAACAGTGCACCAAATACAAGCAGGATATATATAAAATATATATATATATTTATATATATACATATATATATATATTTATTACAAACTACCAACTGCTCTCTATACATTCAGTGAAAGAAAGAAAACAGGGGCTTATTTACAAGCCTCTTGCGCCAGCAGTGCCTCACTTTTTCCCATATAAACAGTGACACAACGGTGGAGTAAGGGGCTTGTAAATAAGCCCCCATATTTGTTATTAGTTATTGTTTGGAAGTGCAGGCCAACCACTTGTATTACAGCCTGCTGATAATAAAAAAAAAAAAAAAAAATCGACAAAATACCGCCACAGCACTTCCTTGGCCCTCCCCGTTCAGGTGAGGTGATGGGAACAAAAGATAAATATTTACAAAATGGTCGAAGAAAGCCTTCATTTTCAGTTGTAACATGCACACAATAGCCTCCCAGGGGACTGAAAATCGGTCTTGGACCCTCTAGGTTGCCTGAACAGTCCAGGTGGGAGAGCTTTTCACAACAGATTTATAGCAAATTGTAGCTTTCTTTAAGGGCAATAATAAAAAGCATCAAGGATGGGGAAGCGCTGAAATAGGCAAACTGGATTCATCTATGAGAATTAAAGCCACTAAAGGCAAGCTAGCACCAACCACGTGAAGAGCCATAAATCGTGCTGGCAGTGGTCCCCATCTTTCCTTGCAGCTTCCATGCAGTAAACGTATTTTCTGCTGTATTAAAGCCTCCTCCCCTCCCCCACTTATCTTAACTTACACGGCCTGCCTGTCTTTTGTTTTTAAAAATCATTACGACATTGCTAGACGCTTCAGATGTTTTCAAGCTGCTGGGTTACACCGTTTACAAATACACAAAGTAACATGTGATTTTGGTTGCGGTACATTAGTGAGAGTCAAATAGCGTAATATATTGCAAGACATTAGTGCGGAAAATTGATTGCACTGAACGGCCCAGTCACATTATCAAAATTCAATAGTTACCTGCACCTCACGTCTATCTCTATGCATATTGAGACGGTGGAAAAATGAGCCTTGTTACCGTCATATGGATCCTTTTTAATGTTTTAAATGAAAATAAAATGGAAATATCTCAATAAAATGTAACTCCACGAGATATCATCCATCAGGGCATGAGGAAAAGACAGCATGATAGGAAAATGAGGTTTGGAATCGAGAACGTACTTTTGCCATTGGGTAGGATATTGTCCACAGGGAAGACATTTGCTACCAAAAATACGATAAAAAGGGCATAAATAGCTTCCACACAAAATACCTGATCACTAAATAATGCAGATAAGTATGCTTGTGTACAGTCTCCTCGGTTAGAAGAAATTATGACAGCCTATACTGTAAAACGAGGGTGTTAGTATACAAGGCATATTATTTTGGACCTTTACTGTACTTCATGTAGAGATTAATGAGGTGCTTGCTCCTGGCACTAAAATAAAAAGAATACTCCTTTTTTAACTAACTTGGAAACAAAATAAATATTTAGAAAATGTGATGGCAAGTGCACTGAGCCTACCCTGACACTTTCTCTGAGGTACTTTGACCTGGACACTCTCGCAGGAAGAATGAGCACCTTGAGCCAAAACATTCCAGAGCACTTTTTAAACTTCTCCAGATCTGAAAGAGTGTTTTAATAAAGAGTCCTGGAGAAGTCCCAATGGCAGAGATGTTTTTTTTAATAAATCAGTTTCTGGTGTAGACTCTGTGTATCATCTCTTTACAAAATACCATCATTCACAACCTATTCATACTGCTAAATCATTTTTTAGGTATGGATTACCGACGGCCTGTGACGTGTAACAGCGCACATTGTATTCAGCTAATAAGTTATGACCGGAGATCGTCACCTTGCTCCAAATAGCTAGCATTTAGCAGTCAAACACCAACACAACAGCGCCTCTTGGGACCTCACAGATCTTGCCGCACCTTTGTTTTAATACCACAAAGCACACGAGATGACACACCTAAATCAATGATACAACAGCAGATCTTAGAAACGCAGGAAAACAAGTCACCACATTTACACTGACCGAAGGTGCTCCAAAGTTCACAATTTTCAAGTGAAAACGTAAATTCAGCTGATCTGGGCCTATTTTGCAGAGCGTCTTTCATATTTAGCTACAAACGGCGCCAAATTCTTCTAACCTGCGAGAATTACGAAGCTGCGGTGATTTACAGCGTGCAGGTTTTCTGAGAACACACTGCAACACGTTCCATCCGTAAATGGGTCAGCAACGGTGGAGGGGGGATAGCCTCGGAATCTCACAATCTGTAATGCTCACAATCCGGGCTTCCGTCGGGCAGCTAGCCTGTAAAATTATCGTGGAACAAGCGAATCTGCTGTCCCCATTGCTCGAAGCATGAAATCAATGAATGACTTCTGGTCGCTGGCTGTTCATTCCGAAGACCCCAGGAGCAAACGCAATGCCGACCTGTTGTTAAAAACGGAATAAACAAGCACCTGCTGTTCTGGGCTCCATCATCCGCGCGGCGTGGGCTGCTTAAAAAGTGAAAGCGCGCACGGAAAACATAAGCACGTCGTGACGTATACAGAAAATAGTGCTTACAAGAAGAAATAAACAAGCATTGGTAATGCAATAGGACTCGTGTTTACGCGAGACCTATTGCACTTAAAACAGAGGTGCGGGCGGCCAAAAAGGCACGAACGGGAGTGGGGGGGGGGGGAGAAGTCACGGACTGCGGGAGGGGGCGGGGGGGGAGACAGGAAAGAAAATAGTGTTAGGAGTAAAGGGGCCAGTAGCCGTGGAAGGATATACATGACGACATGCTCATCATAAGGAGGGACTAATAAGCCTAAAACCAATTGGAAGGCAGCATTTTGGACCTAAGCCAATGACAAAGATGGGCAGAGAGTGGGCGGAGCTTCCAGAAAGCTTCCACACTATAGTATATACTGCATGTCTCGCAAAGCGAGCAGTGCTTTGCACTGCAGCGCTAGGCGAGACCTAAAAAGGGCACCCCCTTACATACATTTGAAAAACCAGTGCAAAAAAATCAGGTTGTGGCCAACCAATCACAGCATTGCTGTTGTGCATGGATTCGCAAAACCAAGGAGGATCCACGGAGGATCTACTTCCCTAGATATACTAATGGATTTCAGTCAATATCTCAGAAACAACTGATCAGATTTACACCAAATCACAAAAAGGTCACTTTGTGGGCCAAAAGCTAACTTTTTACCAAATTGGGTGTAATTCCATTCAGGGGTCAGTCATGCATAAAATTCCTATGGGAATTAACATGGGAAACACACTTTATTTGACTCCCCCCTTTTTCTCAGCCCCTACTTGACGGATCACCCCCAAACGTTCCATGCACAAACAGAATCACTAGGGCAATTCTTTGGGAAAATCTAGTGAAGATTCATCAAGCGGCACCAAAGTTATAGGCAAGTCAAAAACTGCTTTTCCTATGGAAACTAGGTCCTAATGCGTAGGTAAATCTATTTGTATATTTTTGCATTAATGTTTGTGTTTTTATTTGCTTTAGAATTAGTTGTTTAATGTAGTGCATTGTGCCTCCAATCATTATAAATTTTATATTTAATTTTAAAGTGTGTGTGTGTCTGAGTGTGTCTGTACCTATATAAATGTTTTAGTGGTATATAGTGACATAAAAACTCACAGTGCTGTGGCAAAAAATCCTGCATTTAACAGGGCCATTACAAAAGAGGACATGAGCTTCCTAATTGACACTTCAAGACAACTCCCTAGTTTCTCACGTCTTCATTATAGCCCACAGAAACAAGTGCTTGAAAAGATACTTTTTTTGTCCTGAAGATGAACTCGAATAATTGAGTTCGAAACGTCGTCGACCCCCTACAACATGAACTCCTTATACTCTGTAAAAATCTTTAAAGGAGCTTCTATTTCTGTTGTCAATGCGATGTCATTATTTTAAGTTCACCCTCACTTCTCACGTCACGCTTATTGTCACTTACTGTGTGAGCACCTGAATACCTTCATTGTGTAATAAATATTTGTCATACATTGACCTATATGTCCCTTGTTATATTTCCTACTGCTCTCTTTTATGAATTAAGTTTCTATTCCTTTACTTATCTCAGTGCCCTTTACAGGGTTACTTCCCCTTGGACCTTTTAGGCCACTCTAGAACCATTGTTCCTTTAAACAACAACTGAAAAGATACTTCATCAACACCTTGCGGTTCAGACAGTTCCTCCCATGAGTCATATTTTCTGCCATCACCTCTCCTCCCAGTGAGAACCTCACTATTAGTTGTCTAATACATAACAATTGCCTATTCACTAACTAACAGAAGGCTTCTGGAAAGTTACAGCATCTGCAGTGGGAAAGAAAAACACCTCATGCAAAACAACAGTTCAACATGGGAAAACAGGCCTTTCGGTGCTAATGTATAAATCACTGTTAACAAGACATCAGTAGTAAGGACAACTTAATTCAGTACCTTATGTTATTTCATTTATATGCTTACTATGAATTAGGCATGGCTACCCACTACAAAATTTACATTTATTATACATATATTATTGTGCATAGAATTTTGCACTTTTTGGTTAAATGCGTATTTTTTAATAAAATGAGGAAATTCACTCCAGCAACCTCCCCCATCTGATGGATAGAATAGCCATCACAATTTTATCACAAATGAATCTCTAAGGTGCACCTTCCTTCTTTGCAGAGTCATCAATTTTACCTTTTGAAAAAGTTCACCTCTTTCAACTTCTTGTATGCCATATTCTTTTTCTTCCATTTCTATTTCCTCTTTCTCTTTCTTTGTTTTTTGTTCTTGTTTGGTAACATCTAAATTAATTATACAAATCATTTAAACATATTAAGCAAAAGCCAACAAATACTATACATTTTAGTATAATCCTTAAGAATCCATTTCCCATTGTTCTCAGCCAATAGCTTATAGTAGAAGCTCCTTTGCCTAAAGTGCCTAACACACTAGTGGTTTCTAAAGCTTCTAATTCAGGGTGTAGGTCAGAAATGTTTTTGCAAATTCTTCTATCATCTTACTCTCATCAGGTATGTATGAACAACAGTGTTCAGCATCTGAGAGACGCGCCTTTTTCTGCCAGCAATATATGATCTAATAGCTACCAATTCTATGTTAACTGCTAATAAAACACTGGATATACTTATAGCCATCTTATCTACTACTAAAAAGAGCTTCCTGATTTTCTCATCATTTAGAACTACTCCTACTGGGGGTAGGATTGCCCCAAAAATGTCTCCCACTAATGTCTCCCATCAATGTGTACTGCATGTATGTCTCTGAGAAGGAGTCATGGTTAGTGCATCTATGCTATTTACATGATAAACCTTAGGGAACAATAAGGCTAAATAACAAACACCCTCCCAATCAGCAGGTAAATGGAAAAATGCATCTTGCCCACAAACAAAATATAGTTCTGCAATAACTGCTTCTTCTCCCATTAATATTTGAACAGGCCCTCCAAGAACTTCAAAAGTATGTTCACAGCTACTTATCCCAATGTGTATCTTCTTAAACTAATTTCTGCTTTTACAAACACATAATTCTCCTTTCTGTCATCTATCTACTTTTAACTTTAGATATAACATTTTCTTTTTATATCTGTCTTCCTCCTTCTTCCAAACATTCTTTAAGGCATCTTCCTCATTATTTGCCTTATGGAACACATGAGCTCATCTTTCCTCTAATGCATGGGTACTCGCAAACATTTTGCCAGGGGCCAAAATGTTTGGTCTGTTTTGTGACTGCGGGACGCATTGATGCCAGCAGGGTACTGGTTGGGGTGGGGGCTCGGGGTTGGCTTTGGGGTTGTTGGTGGTGTGGTGGGAATAGGGGAAGCTAAAAATAATACTGCACAATGTGAAACCAGTGTCATGTAGTTCCCGCTAATCCATTGAATCTGCACGTTTGTGGACAACATAAACTTTGGGTGAGGTGCTTAGACTGATTCCATGCACCCCAGTAGCATTTGTTGACCTATAGACCAGCTAGCTCACAGTGCCACCATAAGGTCCCCTAACCCAAAGAAGGATGAAATGGTTTCTAGCAACCACTGAACATGACAACCCTGACCCTCAGGGATCATGGTAACAAATATAGAATTGTTTCGCTCAGTCACTCATGCACTCTTGTTCTCAGAGAAATATACAGAGAATATACAATGGGAAATGTTCAATATATTTATTGAACCCATGTTATTCTTGTATGGAATACATGTGCTGCAATAATCAGTAGACAGAAGCAGATGAATATGATTACAAGCACCAAAAGAGTAAATAACAAATATAGTTCCACCATTGTCCTAAGACAGGGTATCTATGCAGGGATATAGTACAAGGTAGTAATCAGGTGTACACCTACTATGAAATCCCTACTCTATGTGTGTAGGTGTAGAGACAATAATCCCCCCAAGGGATGATCTAACCCTATTAACTGGCGGGAAAGAATGTAGGACCCCGTCTTGGTCACTGACTCGACACCCTTCACAGAGGTGTTAGACAGCTGCTTGGCAAAGCTTCAGCATTCAGGAACTTTCAATGTCAGCGGAAGTGTCTTCTCTACCAACCCCTGGAATTGCTTCTTTATTTATATTAAAAAGCATCCTTGTGATGTATACACAGATTAGCATTGTTATGGATATGCAGATAGCCCTGTCGCCCCATGGATAAAGATAGAACTACATTTGTACATCAAGCATAAAGGCCTTGTACTCAGTATTCAAGGCATCAAGATAATGTAAAGAACAGATCTGTATTTTAAGTGGATAGCTGAGTGGAATAGTAAAGCCAGTCTTTACCAGCACTTTGAAACAAATGAAATGTATTTGAGAGATGGGCTATGGAGAGATGAGGGGCACTTTTGCCCGGGTGGAAGTGAAGGAATCAGAGGAGGAGGTCTTATGGAGTGGGGGACGCCAAAAAACATTGTTACACCAGGCACCACCAGCACTAAAGCCAGCCCTGATCCCAGCAATAGCTTTCGGAGCGAGCACCTGAAACAAAGCGATACCAAGAAGGTATAATTGTGGAACCATAGATTTCAGTGCAGTGATGCAGCAACCTTCACTGAGATCCATTAGTCTACACCCTGATCTGTGGCATTTGGGTGGGCTGTTCATGAAATGCTTTGGGATTATCCGAAATTGTGATGAACGCATTAGGCAAGCAATGTGTGAGGGTCGGGATTAAAAGTAACCCCTTTCTATATCTATACACAGCAAGATGTCTTTGGATTACACCAGACCTAAGAAGTTAATGGCGGAAGGAAGGTGATTCAAAGCCACTCTCTTTGTGTAAGCACAATAAGAGCATTTTGGCTTACACCAGTTAAACAAGCATTGGTAAATGCATTAGGTTTAGCCTATGTGATTAATATTAATTTGTTTTTGTTGCAGGATTTAGCTTGGTGAGCAGTTATGCAATATAAGTGACTGAAACGCCATAAAAGTGTTATGACTTGTTTATTGAGAAAGCCAATATATTATGCAGTAACTGGTGGTAATAAAATGCGCAGACATTAGGTAAATGGCGGAGAACAAAGGAAAGAAAATCATGTAGCGGCCAAGCATGTCTGATATGCATGCCATACTCGAGCAAGGTCACAAACTAAACTTTTAAAGAGCTGTGAATCGCTCACACCTCGTCTCAAGAAGCAAACTGGAAAAAAGAGTGAAGAATATAATACATCAATCTGAGCTTGTTCCAAGGGGGAACACTCTTACTTAGAAGACAGGCAATAGGTACTGATTCCTAGGAGAAACCAGGTGGTTTCAAGTTTTTGGGAACTGTAAGGAGACATAAATGAATGCTATGCTATTTATGCATTTGCTGGTGCATTGATCCTGATTATATTCTAGCAGGGCATGCTTTCTTAACCCTGCTTTTTACTCTAATAACTGCACAGTCACACCAAGAAAAATGGACAGGATGATTTATCCACTGCATTAGAAGCAATTCACAGATATACGGTCACAAGATCTATGCTCAAAGGTTCTATGCATTGCACATAAGGCCATCAATAGCATGGGTCCAGACTTCCAACAAGTAAATTCAAAATATAATCTCTGGAAAGAACACCGTGACCCTGACTAGGCTCGTAACTAATCATCCCACTTAAAAAAACAAAAAAACATATTAGGTGTTATCTCTTTCTCTGTTCAAGGTACTACACCCTGGATCTCACTACCTGCAAGAATAAGAACCACTAGAACCACCTGGAATTTACAAGAATGGTGAAAACATCGCTCTTTTCTAGATGAGGCCATAAAAATTGAGCCTGACCAAAGCTGCACATTCTGTCATAATAAAGGAATAATAAACAACAATATAATTTCTGTAAACTGTAAATTACAGACAACACATATGTTGAATGTAGGGAAAGTACTAAATGCACAGAGTACAGAAGAGGCTGCTGATCAACGTCATGTACAGTCAAGTACAAAGCAGAGTTAAGGAGCTTTTCCAACATTGGAAATGATGGGAAATTAGTCCACAGAGGAACGGCTGACAAATAGATTCCAAGAAAACTGGATGCAGGAACGAATCTGACAGAACAACGCAGTAGCATAGTCTACCCTGACTATTCTAGGTAAAATGTTTTTTATACTGAAATGCAATAAATTATTTTTACATAAACTAGCCTACTTGTCAATTTGTGAACTATTACTATTCAGATTTTGCTTGCAGGAATGACCCTTGCACGATCCCAGACATTATCACTGCCCTAACAGGCACGGTTGCGGGAATGACGACTAATCGACAGCTGGTGCGATTGCCAAAATGAACACAAGCATGACAGCTCCTTCCTTGGAGGACTTTTTTCACACACAAGTGCAATCTTGTCATCAAGCTTGTCCACTAGCACAGCCATTCCCTAAAGGTGCATGGCAACATACTTAATCAGCTGAATGACCACCGGCATGGTAGACCTCATAGCCACTTCAGGCCATATACTGCATGACACATTACTGACGGATTCCACAAAGGTGTACAACAACTTTACATAACAGATTGAATGCCAAACCCCATGTCAGACTACTTACAAATTGTGTGCCAGTTACATACTAAACACCATGACAATCTTAACCTAATATTTATGGCTATGTTTAAGTGTCTTGACGCAGTGGTTCTTAACCTCTGGTCTGGAGACATCTGGGGATACGCAAAGCCTACTCAGGGGGTTCATGACTGCTTAGAAAATTAAATAATATTAACAGTTTAATGAAGTGTACATAAATAAAAAAGCAGAATTGAACATTTTAAAACATTCTATCATTGTGAAGGAATTTGAAATTGGAGGCTACAGATTGATTCATGGGACCACAGTAAGTGCATCAAACAGAATATAGCAAGTACGAGTGGCCTCAACCGAAATTAGAAAAGTTCCAATCTTCCCATTAAAATAAAAGATAGTTTTTAAAATATTTTTTAAATGCATGAAATATGTATCATTTGTTTGGTGGGTGCTTATAGCTGTATTTTTTGTGCATTGTTTTGCGGTTGAAATCCTCAAAAATGCTTAGGTCAGGGTGCCAGTCTTAGAGTGATAACTCAGTGGGGGGTTCCAGGATTCCAATAATGATTCAGTGGGGGTACCTGGGTTCTAGTAATGATTAAGTTGGGGATCACATAAATCAAAAGGTTAAGAACCACTGTCTTACAGAGTAGTGTGCTTCTCCTCCACAAAGCATTTCTGAGCCTTGTCGGAGATAGAAAGTGCTATATAAATGGTGCTACAAGACAAAGCAATATGTACCAGATCTACCATAGGGAAATGTGATGACCTCAATTCAGAGGCGTAATTAAGGGCTGAACACGCTAGAAGTCATGTTTTAGGCACTTCATTTGTCAAAAGTCAAAAGCAACGCAGGATCCCCTCAGAGCTCAAAAGGTACATCACAATGGTGCTAGACGATAGCTAGGCTGGCTTTTTAACTATCACTCTAGTTAGTACATATAGCCCAGTGTTAACAAAAAGAATAATTATGAGTGCCAGTTTGAAAATAAATGTACACTACTAAGACAGAATTAACCGATATTGTCATGCCACTGATGCGTAATAAGAGTTCTGAAAGCTGCATAACACACAGCAGAAATGCCAACAAAACAGCCCAGTACTAGAGTAGAAACCCAAGTAATACAATACGCTCCTCCCCCATCAAAAAGCCCGAAAAGATGACACATCGGATATATACAGCAACTGAACAGGGAAACAATGCCTGATTTACAAGGGCTTCCAATGAGTTGCTTATTCGCAAATCACCAACTCCCCACACTTACCTCACACAAGCTACCGGCTAATATCGTGAGATAATCCCCATCCGGGTTAGTTTACCCCGCCCTCTAAGTGTGTTTTCACACGTCCAGCCCAAAGACAGCCCGCTGCGCACACATTCTGTGAAAGGGTAACCAGCAAAGAGTACTGGGCTGCTTGTTAAGAACTCGTCCGATTTGATATATAATATTTTCTGTATTATGAGAACGTAGTGGTAGCGTATATTTAAAAACAACAAAATAAGTCAATACTAAATCACAAATTTCAAAAGAGGTCGCTAAAAAAAATCAATTTTAACCGATATAAACAACAATAAAATATAGATTTTAATTTTGTAGAGCCCAATATGAGGCAAAGGGCATCGATACAACTCTATGAAAGAAATGTCACTCTCCTAGGCTGGCTTTCCAGTACAAACGTCAGGAATGCTGTTCAACTTTAGAATCAGAATCCTCATCTGGTAGCTGTGTCGTACAGCGCGGTGTTGCACCATGCTAATCCCTGTATGTTTATGTGCCACTTCTTTTCCAATCGATTTCATCACTGCCTTTGCCAGCACCACGTCTTTAGTGGCTATCATGCAACGGTCAGGCTGCCTGTCACATTGTCGGATTTGGGTTGTGCACTTTTTTCATATTGGCTAAATAGCTTGCTCCCTCTCATCCATGTTGCAGAGAACCCAAGGTACACAGTAGATTTGCCTATCATTGAATATAACTCTCTCTCTAATGGTGACTATGCTCCCACACGTATTACAGCATCCTCAGGCTTGTTGTGACATCATGGTTTTAAAGGGAAGCCATCAGGCAGGGGCGTAGCTAGGCCTTAGGCTGCCCGTGGTGGCCCCTGCGTTTGCCACCCACGGCAATATGATAGAAGAGCGGGGGGGTGGTAGCGGCCGATTCTTGCGGCCGCAAGTAAGAGCGGGGGGAAGGGGGGCCGGCTGCTGCCCCAAAACTCGTGCCCCCATTGCCCCCCCCTAGCTACGCCACTGCCATCAGGTCGAACAAACAGGAAGTGCCATGGAGCCGAGTAGCACACTGGAGTGCAAAAGGGCTGTGCAGGCAAAAGCTTAAAAAAAAGTCCCAAAAAAGCAAATGAACACAGTGCTTTACCAATGGGAAACTAGGAGAAACAGGCAGGGAAGACCAGGAAATAAAATGCCTACAACCAATAGTAACGAGGAAAAGTAAAGTGACAAGCACAAGGACCAATAAGAAGTGAAGGCATGATATAAGTCCCTTTTAAGATATATTTAATATAATAGATTCCACAAGCACAGTGCAAGCTAGGCGAAACCTAAAAAGGTTAGGGCTGAAGGAAACTGACTCAGAGACAGTCTAAGGTCCGATTTCCTAAAAAGTAGCAAGCTGCAGCACAGCAACTAAAGTTGCTGCTCTGAATTGTGTGAAAGGGGAGAGCAGAACAGTGCCATATGTACTAATATGTGGCACTGTTTTCCTCTCTTCCCACGCAGGTGCACTTTTAACTGCCATGCAGCAACACACACAGCCTTGTGCCATAGTTCAAGGGTGTGGGCATTCTGTAAGAAATATTATTTGTACTGGAAAGGCACCCGTCTATTAAAAAAACTATCCTATAAATACTTCTCCTGCTTTGTATGTATGCTGTACAAAGCAGCTCACATGCAAAGTAGAAAAACGAGGAGAAATTATAACATTTCTCCTCGTTATGCCTGCCTTGAGGAGGTGTAAAATTTTGGTGAAAATCACTGTCTATGATTGTTTTTAGATAGAGAGTTGCATCCAAACCCATGGGTGGTTCCATGGGAGTACCCATGCACTACCCATGGAATGTCGCTGTTGGCACTGTCTCTCAGATAATCTACGAGATAGTCATAGCGCCTATGCAGAGTTGGGGATGGTGCTGTCCTCCAGAATAGATGAGGAAGTGTGTCCCTAATGATCAGATTCTAAACATCATTTTAAAGAACAATCAGTATCTAAGGACTGACTCAAAAAGGGAGTTTGAGATCAGTAAATTAGAAAAACCATGAAGGTTTATGAAAATACTAAAATGAAACACAGAAGGTAAAAATATACTTAGTCTCAATAAATCAATCATAATTCTCAAAAATCATGCACTATGAAGGCTGTTAGGATTTAAAATAGATGCAGCAGTGAGCAGAATCAGAAAAAGAAATAAATCCACAATGTGCAGCAAAACAACAAGAAATCAGGCAGCATCCCCAGAGGCTCAGAAAAGAGTCTGACTCACCCTCAAATTCAAAGCCTTTCACAATAGCGAGCAATGAAAATTGGACAGTCAGTATCGGGTGAGCAAAAGTAACAATACATTGTCAAATCATAATATAGCATTATAAAATGTCATATAATAGCTAACTGGGCAGATAACTCCGCTCCGCTGGGGGAGCTTGTGGATTTTTGCATACTCCATGTTCCACTGAGAACGCAAAGTTTATGCAAAACTCCGACTCCGCAGCGTAGCAGAGTTCAGCCCCGGACCCTCCCCGCCTCCACCCCCCTCAATAAATATTTTTAAAATAAAAATGAAGGTAAATTAAACACACTTACCTTTATCGCTGCGTCTCCGGGCTGCCCTCCTCCTCCTCGCCGTGGTCCTGCAGAATCCCCTACGTCAGACGTACGTCATGGTAGGACTGCGCATGCGCGTGCAGTCCTACCCACGACGTATATCTGACGTAGGGGATTCTGCAGGACCACGGCGAGGAGGAGGAGGGTAGCCGGAGATGCCGCGATAAAGGTAAGTGTGTTTAATTTACCTTAATTTTTTTATATTTCTTTAAAAAATATTTATTGAGGGGGGGGTGGAGGCGCGGAGCAGATCCCCGGAGTTTTTGCCCAACTCCGTGGAGCTCCGCGTAGAGCAACTACGCTGGCTCCACCGGGCTTAATAATAGCACCATTCTACCACTATCCCTCTTACTGCATAACAATAAGTCCCCTCTGACCTAATGTCGTTGTATGTGTTTAGACTTTAGCACAAATGTAGTTAGAAAACAGTGTAAAGATTCATAGAAAAACTGTCTGCTGCTAGTGAGCAGGAAGGGCCTTGAAAAAGTGAAGTGAAGACCTCCTTCTGAGTTTCTTCGAGAACAGTATGTCAATGCAAAATATCAGTGCACATTTTGCTGCATGTGGTGTCAATGAGAAACAACAATAATCGATTAAAATGGATGCCCCAAAACACAAGATGGAGTTGAGGCCAAGTTGAGGCCGAGTTGGGTCTATGCCAGAAAGACATAGTTCTGTATATCACATAATTATCATTTTAAATACAAATGACTCATGTTAATATGCACGTATAATTCTAATCAGAAAATTATTTTGACAGTCCCTTCACGAAGAGCAATGCAATGAAGTGCACTGCATAACTTTGCATTACTCTAGGAAACTATCCAACACAAATTTTGATGTGTGCTGGATTGTATATACTAGCATAACACTTTGTGTCTGGTTTGTGTTAGTAAATCTGGTTCTGAATGTGGATTCATAGCACAGGAGCATTGGCTTATGCCAGAACTAAAAGTTGCCAGTTAAAGTTATTTGAAAAAAACTCACAACAAATAGTACAACGCTCATACTGTCTGTAACGGTGTCATTTCTTGGGGAACTGTTATGGGAATGAGGTTTATCAAGATGTTGTGATGCACACATTTTGAGAACTATCCATTGGCCGTTTTGTACAAGTGATCCTCTTATGGTTCTTGCAATGGTATACTAGTCCAAGTTCTGTTCTGTAGGTTGTAAGAGGGTATAACTGCCAGCAGATGGGACCACCATGTGAACAATCCACTCCTTTTTACTGAGGCCAGAACGTCTCTCCATCTACTAGAGATTTTGAAATACACCACAGGTTGCTTTTGTAGCATATGTACCATACCTACCTGAGTGTCCTCTCTCCCATTTCAAAAGAGTGAATGAGTTATTATGTAATCACATGTCCTAGTTCTGGCCAAATGGTGCAGGGTAAGCTTTATTTAGCCCATTGTGTTACCATGTGTATGCATCGCTAATGAGCATAGGATTTGGGAACTAGTGCTAATGGGTTAATGGCTGCACATTGCTGCTTGACTATGGCAGTGCTGCACTTGCTGCTGGGACTCAGGGCATGCAGTCGGTGTGGAGTGAAGTCTACTGCTTTGGGTTACTCTAAGAGGTTGTGTTTTCTTTGCATCATAGACTTCAGAACTTTGTTGTGATTGTTCTGTCATCACCAATCCTTCCAATGCGTTTGTACCTATTTAAGGTGTTCGAGTACAATAGGTGCTTTATGTTTTTTCCTGAACTAGCTAGTAATCTTTTTTGTGATGTTTTCGATTTGATGGCAATAAGACAGCCTACCCAGCACTTTCAAACCTACGTTCTATCTGCAGCCTCTGAATGTAATATTGGTATATATGACTGATTCTCAGATTCAATGCTCAGAGAGCCACAGTTCAGAATTACGTGATGAGTAAATGAGCTGGGAGCAGGTGTTGCAGAATTTGTAGTCACGAAGGAGACATGTGGAGGTTGAGGTCGACGCCTTGCGACCGTGGTCGGAGCGCAGTGTACATCAGAATTGACATGGCTCATGCGGCTTGAGTGGCCTGAACAGCAGCGGGTACTTCAACAGCAGAGTAGCCAACAGTCTACAGCCGGGAGCCAACAAATACTCTCAGCAACTGCATTGGGGGAGAGGGTGTAGCCAAGACACAGACCAGTTCTATGTGTGTAAAAGACCACTTTATTGAAACAGCTGCACATTACAGTAAAATAACCTGGCAACTGCCAAAACTAAAACCTTGCTATACATCTGTTATCCTACCACCTGATCCCAACCCCACCCCTACGATCCCCCCAACCTGCCCTACCCTGCAATTAACACATTACAAACCTTACAATGTATTGTATTTAAAAATACACAATTCTACTAATCCTACATCCTATGCCTTCAAGTATGAAACTGTAAATAACCAAACATCCTAAACTGAACCTTGAACTACCTGCCTACCCTTTCCCTGCCCATGGTTCCTTATTTTCAACGCCAACCAAACTTCTGCCCACCCCAGGTAAACTTTGCATGCCCCCGCCACCCAGAAAAAGTGGGTGGCACACCTCCTTTTTCTGCTCCCCCTTGCTGACAAAAATCACCTCCTCTGCTTCTACGATTGCACATTCAGTGCTCTAGCCAATACTTCCCTGATCTCCAGCAAGTAAAGATCCATGCCCATCCTGGATAAATAAACTCTGTTGCCCCATAAAAACTCCACTGTGTTGAAATGAATCTCGGAGTGACAAATCCCACCAAAACTGAGCCCTCTACAAAATCGAGCCATATCACTATTCACTTTTCTACGTGCCCTATCTACTGCCCCCGGCTTAACTGCACCTCTCCAAGCCCTCCTGGGCACAAACTCCGTCCATAAAACAAAACAACCTGCCCACTGTTCTTTGATGAGAGCCAAATCTTTTTTCATGCTACGCATCAGCACAACCCCTTTCTCCTTACAAAGATCATTCTCTCCCAGATGCAAGATTAATATATCTGGGCACCTTCCGCCCACTAGCATGTCATTCAACCAGGGGACCAGCTCCTTCAAATACATGCCTCCTTTCCCTTTCCAAGTAATATTGAAGAAGGTTTCATTGAATCCTAAATTTTGACCAAAATAACTTTGACGGGTTTGCACTTGGGCCTATTTAATAGATGAGTGTCCAACAACCCAAATTGTCATCTCTTCCTTCTCTGGGCCGGACACTGAACCTGCAAAAAACAAAAGGGGGGTAAATTTCACATATTACTGTCTACCACACGCGTTTCCTCCCCCAATCCTCTCACATAACGCCTGTAACACTGTGACTATCACCTGCCATGCCGCATAATTTCATCTTGAGCCCAACCCCTAGTGCCTGCCTTTGATACCGCGCCGATGCAGAAGGAGTGTGTCCCATATTTCAACCCGTCCACCTCCAACCGTTGCAGAGCTTTCCGCATCATTGTTAACAGCTGGTATGCTGTCACTCTATTCCCCCTCTATGTCGGAAAAACCGATGAGGCCCAAATAAACACAAAATAGCAGTAATCTGGACTGCACCACCCTCCCAATCTGCCTGAGGGCAGACCTCTTTCTTGTAGGCTGCCCCCCAAACCCCTATTAGAGATCACAGCTACCGCGGTGCACGGAGGAGGCCGCCATTAGGCCAGTGCGACTTGTGCCCACGGTAAAGCTGTTTCAATTGTTCTGCTATTTCACTTCTCCTCTTGTTCTACGACAACCATTTTTCTGCTGCTTCTAGTCCCAAGCTTGTTGCTGTTTGTGCCTGCTTTTGATTGTGTTTTTCTGTTGGGTTCAAGAATAATGGCTGAAAAGATCGAGGAGTATAAAGGTTAAATGAGTTGCAGGAGTCAGACGTGTTTATTTTTAACTTTTTATTTCTAACTTATTTTACTGAAAAAACCTGAATAAACCCGAAATCCTCCTTTCTACACCCCTATATTACTACGCTATCGCACGTCATAGTCAGAGATGTCAGAGACTCAGACCGCTGCTGTGCTCACGCCCGCAGAGCCCCACTATAATGCTGCAACCTAAAACCTTAAAAACGTATTCCCAAGTTCAAACCAAAGCCTGAGGAGGAGTTGGAGTGGGTGCTTAGAGTAGTTTCCGGCCAAGGGAAGTGTTGTGGTTACTCCTTGTGCTATATTCCCCACTGTGAATTTTGTACTGTTACTGCCTCACTACTCTTGGGGAGCCAACAGGCTGCAGCCTTGAGGCAAGGTGGTGACAGTCACAGGGGGTGTAAGAGGGCACTGTTGGAGCAACCACCTGGAGTACGTCTCTGGAGAAGCCAAAGGAAGGTGGTGGGTACTTTTCTCCTGCTAAACATTAATAGCATTTGGGGCTGCAGCTATCTGGTGGTGGCGGTGGCAGAGGTATCAGCAGATTAATGCCTGATGTATGGAATTTCCTTACTCTGGAATATAGTGAATTGCGCCTGTATCAAATTGGAGAAGATATTCTAGGCAAATCATCAAATCTCTATTATTGGGTCTCGGTACTCTTGGGTTCCTGTGTTCCCTACTCTTCAGTGCCCCATGTGCTATCCAAGCTCTGGTTGTGTCCCGATTGATGTGGCCATATCACAATATAACATGTACCAGGCCACTGTGCAGTTGAAGTGGAATTAGTTTTAGCATTTGTCCCTGGGACATTGAATTGGGATGGAGTAGAGCCAAGTTAAGCAAGTCATGCTTGGCCTGCTTATTGGTCTCCTTGATTTTGTGGTCATTTTCCTTATGGAGGAATGATAATAAAGTGTAGTATTCGCAACCCTGATCCAGTGGAAATTGAACATGGGTTGGGCACGGAGCATCAGTGTGAGCATTCTTGGGATGACGTTTCTAAGGTCCAGAGTCTGAATGCCCAGATTGCTGCTCTTTAGAGTGCTTGCTCAACCTCAAGCTCTCTGCATGATCTAAGGTCACAAGTGGTGAAAAGAAGGAACCTTGCAAAAAGTCGACGCACATTAAAGGCATCTAGGTACTCATTACAGACTTATATGAAATCTATATTGAAAGAAGGATCTCTTCCATTATCAGTGAATAACAATCTGGAGGAGGAGGCGGATGCAGCAGACCTTACTACATCTAAGAAACTTTTGCCAATGGACTCATTGGCCCTACATGTTGTACCCAGTAATTCTGGGGAAGGAATGCTACTTGGTGGTTTAAATAAAAGTGAGGATATAATCAAAGTAATTAAAGTAAAGGCAATGGTCCATAGTAATAGTGAGGCTTGTCTCAATTTTTCTCCTGTTGTAAGAATGCAAGGTCCGACTCCAGGTCAGGGGGGTGTGCAGTAAGGGTTAGTGGTGATAATGCAACCAGCCTTAGGGCTTTATAAGTTGCTCTTGCAAGGGAAAAAGTCCCCAGCAGTCTGTCTGCCATGTAATGGAAAATATTTTTGAAGGGGGGCTAGGTAATGTTAGAGGTGGATTGGTGATCTCAGATGATGATATGAACCTATTAGGTGAGCAAAAAAGTGATGTCTATTGTAATGAATTTAGAAAGAAAGGGAGGCTAGGTAGGAGTCAGGCATGCCTCTGTGCTCTATGCTTCGGGCAATGTGGGCTATGGGATATTAATCGGTCCTCCGGCCCGTGTGTTGAACACACAGATCCAATAGAAACCTATAAAAAACAAACACATAGTGAAATTGGGAGAAAATAAAATAAGGAGATTCTTTCTCCCATAGTTAATTGATAAATCTTCTACACAAGACGTCAGTGACCTGGAATTGAATAAACGCAGTCTTTGATTCCTGAACCACTATAAGATAGTGCCCCACCGGTCCAACCAAACCATTCACTGAGAAAGCATGTCTCAAAACACTCAAGCTGGATGACATCAATGAATGAAATATTGGAGTCTGTTGTCCATCTACTGTCCAAACTAGTAAAGGACATAGAGCATAATATGGACACTAATCTATATTGCAGTTCTTGTCAGAATTACGAATGAAGAACCAGAACCATGAGTGCATGGAAACCATAGTCCCTTCGATAACAACCTGACATAAGTCAACCCAGACAGAAGCGGTAGAGGTGCTCCACCTTAATCATATGTGTAAGGAAACTATGGTCCCTTTGATAACACCCTGTCATAAGTCAACCAGACGGAAGCAGTAGAGGTGTCCCCTCCTAGTGTGTTGTGAAAGGAAGGTGGGGAGCCTGAAAATATGGTTGGTGGTGTTGCTTCGAAAATTGCTCATTCAGAATACAAGTCCAGTAGGGCAGTAGAGGCCACAGAGGGCAAAGGGGTATAGGCAGAGAATGGGAATGAGTTGAAAAAGATTGATAAAGTGTTCTAGCTAATCCAGAAAAAAGACAAGGCAAGCAAGGACTCTTGTAAATAAAAAATCGAAAAGAGTGCGGAAGCGTAGGATCACAAAAAAAGGGAAAAGGGTGCTATGGCAGGAGACAATGCCAGCAAGTGTAATAGGGGACAAGGAGTGTAAGAGCAGCAAAGGAGATCCGTAACTCTAGAGATTACAGTGCAAAGGGTGGTTGACTTTAAGGATCATATTGCTTTTATATCGTCTTCAGGACCAAGTGCTGGTAATATTTGTAGAGGTTCAGCAGATCTGGTATTGGCTCAAAATAGTTCACAGACATGCTTTCCTGGCCATGGTAATCCCAATAGTGTAACCGAAAC
Organism: Calotriton arnoldi; assembly: GCA_963921515.1. Classification (NCBI taxonomy): domain Eukaryota; kingdom Metazoa; phylum Chordata; class Amphibia; order Caudata; family Salamandridae; genus Calotriton; species Calotriton arnoldi. The sequence continues at coordinate 1,117,765 of CAWUFW010005773.1, read as the reverse complement.
CACATCTGTGAACCAAAGTATTGTATATTCAAATGAGGGGGGGTCTGATGGTCTTACAGCAAGCTACGACTGGCTTGGGAGTGGGGTATTTTCAGCTAATACTTACAATGCCACGGCTTAGGTTCTTCAGCTGGTAGACATTTTTGCAGATCATGATCCAGAAGGACCCCTCAATAGATCTGGGATATTAGCCCTCTTTAACATCATGCGGAAAATCTCCAAGTTGGTTTTTAAGGATATTACATTGGGTTCCTTCTCAAAGGCAACTGATTTTGCAGCATTTTGGCCATATGTAATGGTTCATTTTCGCCCTAGGGTAGTGGGTGAGGAAGTTCTTAATTCGACTGATAAATTGCAATGAGCAGGTTATGATGGTTATGAGAGATTTTCTTTCCCTTCAGTTCCATTTGATAGTCAGAGGGAGATTGAAACCTAAAGTCAATGTCCCCATGATGTACCGAGTGCGGCACACCAAAAAAAGAAAATAATTCATATGTCTAATAATAAATTTCTAGGTGGGGGGACCAAAAGGATTGTAATAACAAAGCCAGTGAATGGAAGGCAATTAATGCAAAATTTGATGATTCGTCTGTAAAGTGTGAATATGACTGAAATTGGGTGATGAGAGCTATTAACCCTGGAAAGGTGGTTATAAGACCTCCCGTTTGGAGGTCCTGATGATGATGATGATGGTGTTACTCTTGTGTCATGGAATATGTCTGGGTTAAAAACGAATCTAAAATTGTTATTGTCCACTTTAGAAAAGAATGATTATTTGATAATAGCTCTGCAGGAAACATGGGAAACTGAAAAATTTGTGATGAATGATTTCATGGTTTATAGTGTGGATGCAGTTAAGGGACAATATGGACGCCCCACAGGGGGAGGGTAGCATTTTTCGGTTACAGTAAAACACAACATAAAGGCTCAAAATGTTTTCATCAATTCCCCCAAATTTTTAATCAGGTCTGAAGAAAAGCAAGGAAGTGCGGGTAAAAAATGTTTGCACAGACCTCATTATAGTGAGTACTTATTTCCACCCTAAAAATAGTCAAGAAAAACAGTTAAAAGAGTTGGTAATGTTAATGGAAAAACATATTGCAAAATTCCCCAAAATTCCAATCCGATTGGTAGGGTATTTTAATGCTAAAATCCCCAGTCAAATATTGGATGATTACTTTCAGACAGAAAATAATAATTGATTGAGGATCCCAGGTCAGTTTCTTCCTAAAAATCTCAGGGATAGGAAAGGTAGGAAATTGTTGTCCACATTAGATAGCCTTCATATGACAATAATGAATAGTAGGTGCAAAGGTGATCAGCGGGGAAAAATACCATATGCCTCTTTTTTCACAAATTGTATAGTTAAGTATGCTTAAGGGATTGCTTGCAGAAAAGTTCACCAATACATTGGAAGAACAAGCATAGGATAATATGGTCTGCAAAACTGAAACATCAGACTGTGAATAAACTTTTGAGGGATCAAGACCCTGCTCCTCGACTGAATCTCCATGCCCAGATGGATCAGGCCCCCCCTCCAGTGCCTTGAGACCCTCACGGGTGAGTATCCGTGCTATACAAACCCTGATTGATTGTTTGATTGAGTTTAATGAAACATTGCAAGTTATTTTGAAAGAGTAGGATAATTTGATATCCTCTGTAAGAGATAGTGCATTATTGTCACTAAAGAATGGTAGGAGTTGTAGGTATAAACCAAGATTTCGAAAAGATTGGGCAAAGCTCAAACCTAATAAGAAAACAAGGTTGTCCTACAAAGTAGGTGGTGTTAATAGAGAGACTCTAATGAGACAGAATAAGAAAGGGCATAGAAGAGAAATAATGGAAATTCCCTGGAAACAAAAGATGCAGCGTGGACGAAGATTATAATGGCTCTTTGTACAAGTAGAATGAAGGGCTTCTGGGATGCAGTGGGTGATATCTTAGGGCCCTTAAAAAGAAAAAGTATTTGAAGAGGAGTGGGTTAAGTATGTAACAGATCGTAGTACGGATGAGTCAATGTGCTCCACATGTTTAAAGTATATGAATACAGTAGAGGAGCTGTTTTCCGTACATCCCACAGTAAAAGGGGTAGAAGTTATAATAAAAAGGCTAAAAAGTTCACAGCCTCAAGGGTAGATAGATTATCTGCGGATATAATAAAACTCAATCCTCGTCTGTGGGTGCAAGTTTCTGGCTATAATAAGTGGTGAAGACATACCTGAATCCTGGAAAGGAAGTATAAGAGTTCTGCTTTTGAAAAAAAAGGCCTCATGATTCTTTCAAGTTACTGAATGATTACCTTGCTGGATATTTTGAGAAAAAGTTATGCTAAACATCTTTTACAAGCCATGGAGGAGTGGATATTACAAGAGGCAGTGTTTCTCAAAGTAGAACTGAGTTTTTGTAGGGGTTACTCTACAGTTGACAGATGTCTTTTATTAAAACTGTTGTCTGAGGATTATGCCATTAAAAGAAAGCAGCCTCTTTATGATTCATATATAGGTCTGTCTACAGCATTCGATCCATTGATCGGGCTCTTCTTTGGAAAAAATGGCCAATTGGAATATATCGCCTGGATTGTTAAAACTGATAATCCAACTTCATGAGGGGTCATGGACAAGAGTAGAAATGGGAAGTAATGGGGCTTTAACAAGGAGGATATATACTCTCAACACTTTAAGGTAGGGTGCATAGTAGCACCTTTACTTTTTCTATATATATTGCCAATGCGCCAGCAGCTTTAAGCCAGGTGCATTAATTTCCTCCAAAAATAAACTCAGAGGTTATTTCTTCTCTGTATTATGCAGATGATACAGATTTTTTCGACCTTACTCCAGTAGACCTTCAAAGGAAATTAGATGCTTTCTCAGAATATTGTAGTGCGAATGATCTGACTATAAACATCTCTAAAACAAAAGTTAGGGTATTTTCCAATAGAAGTATAGGGAAGTTAACCGGAAGTGGTGGCTAAATGGGGCCCAATTAGAGGTGGTGAAGGAGTTTAGATATTTGGGTCTCCTTTTCAAACATAATCTTAATTTTAAAGCACATTTAGAAAAACAGGAGTTATGAGCATGAACCATGGCGAGAGCCTTACAAAGACTGCATTTCGAATTTGTGCATAAATCTGTAAAAGTTCTTAAATCTATAATTCAAAAATAGTAAACCTGTTCTTGTATGGCTGTGAAGTCCTCATGGAAAAAGCTATTATTTATTTTCCAGTTCTTTAAAAGAAGATCTGGAAAAGATGGCTAGGCCTCCTGAATCGTACTGTTAACACTAAATTCAGACTTGACTTGGCCTGACTAATATAATATTTAAGTATCAACAAATGATTCTGAATTACTGGGCCTGTCTTAATAGAGCAGCTAATGCTTCACGGAGGCAGTCAACTAAAGATTACCGAAGTTGAATATAACAGCACTTTGGAGCATAAATCGGCACAAAATCAAGGATAGTCTAAATATATTGCCATTGTTTGATATCCATTGTCTATCCGTGGGCCAACTGAAAAGGGAAATAAAAGGCGTGGTAGAGATAATTCTAGAAATTGTGATCTAGAAGATGTGGGTAAAAGAAATAAGTTGTTCTACCTATTGAGAACAGATTATAGGGGTGCTCCAAGCCATATTTGTGTGATGTAAAGAACTCTTATGTCAGAAGATAGTTGCTGAAGGTTAGGCTTGGACAGGTGCCAGTCTTTATACATTGGAGGATGATTAATCAGGATAATGTGGAATTTCTCTTTGCCCTTTTTGTAAACATTTTCCACTGACACTTGCTTATTTATTAGATTTTTGTATAACTTTTGTGAGAGATGGGAAAAGTTTGTTAATCCCGATGTTTAGATTTTTAAAGGTTTGCCACATTCAAGACCTTTTATAAGAAATTTTAGGTTGCGAAAATATGAGCTTATGTTATGGTTTGGGGAAACTTCTATCTATTGTATCGGAACAATCAGATACATTTACTGGCAAGTTTTTAAAACATGAATTTCAAATTGCTTTTCATGCCCTTTGTTGATAATGTTTTGTACTTCATGAATTTTTAGGAATTTGCTTTATGTGGTATTTGGATATTCTTGGTATATAAATGGAATGAATTGTCTCTTTTTATGGAATGTGTTTTATTAATTGAAATGTATGTAATGAATTTTGAAGCTTTTTAAGTGTGTAGTATATCAATCTGTAATGTTTGTGTTTCCTTGTTGGCTAGTAAATAAACAAAACTTAACATTATTTGTGACTGTGTGTAATGTTTCCAACCATGATTCCTTTGCTCATGTAAACTATGAGTGAAAAAAGCTCTACTGCCCAGGTAACATTTGGATATTTATTCGGGTGTTATTGGTGCCCAATTTGCACTAGTGCGTATACATGTAGAAATACCATGCATCGATTTTTGCACCTGTTGGCGTGCTTTAACACCCCTTGTACATCCTGTATTGGGGCACATATATCGACAATGTTTTTGTCATTTGGACAGGAAACTCAGAACTCCTAAATGACCTATTCGAACACCTCAACAAAAATACCTACAATCTAACTTTCACACATAATGTAAACTCTAGACAGATTGAATTTCGGCCATCACTGTGTATGGGCATGGCACTAAAATTGCCTCGAAACTATTTAGAAAACCTACTGCCTGCAACTCAGTTTTACACGCTGACAGTGCACATCCAGCTACCCAGATCAATGCTATTCCATTGGGGGAGATGGCACGTCTGCGGAGGAATTAAAGTGATGATCATATATTTATCAAGGTGCTCGACCAATTGGAAGCACGGTTCAAAAGTAGGGGCTATTCTGTAAAAACCTCGTCGAAGACACGTACCAAGATCACCCGAACCAAACGTGACCCTCTTCTGAAACAAAATCGCAAAAAACACAAAGCAAGATAACGTTTGGCATTGGTGACAAGGTTCTGTACACAAAGCCAAAATATTTACAGGATACTAAATAAACATTGGCACATACTAGAGGTGGACCCAACGGTGAAGAAACACATATCCAGGAGACCACTGGTGAAATACAGTAGGGTAAACACATTAAGGAACATACTGTGCCCAAGTAATACTACCCAATGCACTCAGGATAACATGGACACCTGGTTACCCAAAAAACCAAAAGTTTTTTAAAAAATGTTTAAGATGTAATATGTGCAAATATGCCATTGATAAGATCCCTTGCTTCCAATACATCTCCAAGTTTAAGCATCACATACAACAGTTTATCAATTGTAATACAACATTTGTAGTATACTGTATATTGTGTACGTGCCAACAGATATATGTGGGGAGCGCAATACGACCTCTAAAGGAACGAATACAAGAACATATAAGGGCGATCAGAAATAACAACACAAGTTACCCTTTGGCCTCACATTACAGCACAATGCATACAGGATCAGAACTGATTAACATTAGATTCCATGCACTAGCCCACGTTAAGAGCAACCCTAGAGGAGGTGACAGAACTCTGACCCTAAGAAAAGAAGAAACTAAATGGATTACTAAACTAAGGGCAGTAGATCAAGGGCTTAGTACTGTTAGGGAACTACATATATTTTTAAGAGATTGAGTGACACCCACTTAGGACATACAAACCTGTACACTATGCAGCAACCATTTGTAAACATGAGCTATGACAACTATGTATCTGTATCAAAAATATGTTTGTGACTGCAATAGAAATTGTCAACTGCTTATGTACACCTACAACAAGTAATCCACAAGTACGAATAGAATGGAAGAATGTGGATTAAAATGTAGATGTCAAAGATGTTATCACTTCTGGATGCACCCGAAACAATGGGACTAATATTTGTGCACTCTATAATTAGATGGCATACTCTATTTACATACCCCTCTTCTCCTCCTTCTTATCTCTCCTTTGGGGTCTTAAGGGGACATATTACATTGGACCTATGATAAATTAGGTGGCAACCCATGGATGGTCTCATTTTTAGTTTCACATCTCTTATGCCCTTTTTGTTGGCTCCAACCATTGCGTCTACAGGATTTAACTTCCGTTTGGACTACTACATTTAAATGACCGATTATTGAAACGTTGTTTCGTAAACTAGAGCTTTCTAAAAGTTGGGATACAAATTCTTATAGATTTGATATTAAAAATTCACTTTTCCAGATAGTCAAAGATGATGTCCGCCACTTGGGAAAATCTGGACAACAACTTCAGTCCACGTTCTATTTTTGGTGGTTGAGGACGTAAAACCGTAGATTATGTCGACAAACACGGATCATCATTTCTGGGATGCTGAGAAAACTTTCTATGCGGCTACACACCGCTCAGGTAGGGGACAACATGACTAGTTTTCATGAGTCTCTCCACATACGTACCGCTTTTGGGGATAAGCTTTGGTTTTAATAAAATAGGATCTTTTTTAACTTTGACTGTTCATATATTATGGGCCTCTTTCCACAAACATGCTGACCTTATAGGTGAGACGATCACTCTCCACAATTATGCCGCTTTGGTAGGAGAAACGATTACACAACAAGATCGGATATTTGCCATATCTCTTTAATTTTATTTTTACTACTAGATTGTTGTACTATCTTTGGTGCTGTTACAATTGCGACAACAGGCACAACCAGATTATTCTGGTACCTAATATGGCTACAATTACTTCTGGGTCTTGTACGTTTGGTTTTGTTAGGAAAATAACAGTCAAAATATTATAAAGTAGGGGAGCGGGTGTCCCACGCATGGGGAGTGTGGAGCGGTCTGGGGTTGCGTGATGGGGCTGATGCATGTGGAGTGGTATGCTGCATCGCTTCCATGCCGTGGGCAGGTGACATGGTCGTGTACATGCCGCAGGCGAGTTTTATCTACCATCACCATATGGTGGTGGTGAATGTGGCATGCTCATGGCGGGGGCGCAGTTGTGTCATCTGCTTGTGGTTGGTTGCTCTGTGTGTGTTAGTCTGGTTGTGCGGCGTTGGGCCTTTCTGTGCGTGGGGCATTTGCTCTCTAACTTTGGGTGTAACACGCTGCTTCTATATCACAAACTTAATATTGTTGTGTCAGCTGCATGAAATAAAAATGGCAACAGTGTTTCTGACTTTAATGAATTCTGGCTTTTAAATTTACTTGACATTGTGAAACTAAAATCTTTTTTTACAGATGCAGGGGACTTATTATGGTACCCTCTGCCTGAACTAGTCAGAATGCACTTACATTTAACTACAGTGCCCTATATGTGGCCCTCTATGAGCAACATTATTGAGCAGTTTATAATACTAATATATCTCTCTAGGCCAACCCTCTGTGGACAATATCCGCACTTAAGGCTGCCGACTTTCTAATATAAGATTAACGTTTGTACTACTTGCCACAGTTTATTCTACAAAATGACGAATCAGTTTCACGTCACGAATTGTAAGCGAACCTACGCTCGCATTTCGAGCTCTTTCAATTTTTAGACAAACCACAACTGTCAGATTACTAGTTACGCTACTATCTTCTCACTAGTAACTACGTAGCTCAAAAGAAATATCTTGACCTTCGAATATCACTACACTTCCTGAGATTACTCGATTGTTGATCTAGGTCAGTAAGGGGACATTTTTATCACCCATTTTTCTTAACTTTTTATTTACCCATTTTCTGGTGAAGGGTCAACACTGATTACTTGTCAGGAAGGAAAATGTTTTTCTCTTTTTTCTCTATTTCTAAACTTCCTTTTTAGAAATCTACACAACCAATATGGATCAGGAACTTTTCTTTGCACATAATGCACATGTAATGCTTCTGATATACACAGCAGTTTGTGCATGATGGTGAAATCAAGGTTTCTCTTTCTTCCTAGTGACTTGCCACAAAACCATACTACCAAATATTCTTTATGGTGATGGTAGATAGGACTTATCTTGAAAAATGCTATAAATGTATACAACTGTATATATGTGTGTAATTACAGCCTTGAAGAAGTCACTGCGTGACGAAACACGTGTCGGCTGTCTTTTCCTGATTCCAAATCAAGCTATGCTCAACAATCATTCTGCTCTTGTCTTTAATTGTAGAGTGAATAACTATACAATGATAAAATAATAGGAAGATTTGAAATTGTTCTTTTTGACAGAGATTGGGAGTGCTTTGGCATTCTCATGGGTACACAGATGTACTTTGTGCTACTGTGCTTTATGTATCCATGGTAGTAGGGTGCACATATACCAAAAAAGCACCCAGATGATACTATATAGACCTCTTCAAAATTTGGCACATTACAAAGGTAAGTGCAGTCTGTAGAATGCCTACTACCTGTCCTATTTTTTCTTGTACCCCTTGCACCCAGTTGTGAATGGGAAGTGATGATGCTGTGGACATCAGAATGCTGTTCTTCTTTAAAAAAAAACATAACATATGTTCTGAATCACTTGCAGAGAACAGCTTACTTTTAAAGAATAGCATTATCTGCTGCCTATGAAACGAGATCAGATATGGAAACTGTTAAATAACACCAACACTACTTTTAGATGACATCATAAGGATGAAATGAGATGGTGTCAACATGATAACCATAATGGAAGTATTTCTCACATCCCCTCCGAGTCCCTCCCGTTCACAGTAAGTGTAGGGCTTGTAACTGTTGGCAACACACTCTCTAGCACATTATTCTCACATTAGCAATGATTGCAGTGGCTTGAGATATTGCCAAGAGAAAGAGTTTCACATAAATGTGTCCCATAACCCCTTCCATTCTACAATCTTCAACAGCCCCACGCCTGTGTTTACATCTTCAGTTTACAAAAATGTCAGAATGAAATGTTACCATCTACCACCCCACAGCACTCTCCAATCTGTAGGGTCATTTTAAAATGTTACCTATTTTTACCATTTCTGTAGTTACAGTGAAAAAACAAACCGACAGTAAAGTCTGGCAGACCGAAACCATGCCAGACCTCGAAACAATAATGAATTATAGAGCATTTTTGTTCAATCTTTTGGACATGTTTGGAAACAGCCATTTCCCATGTTAACGTGTCTGAAAGTCTAGGTTCTATTTTAATGATACAGAAGATAGCATGATACTACGTCGATTTTACCCAAAACTCAGCTCTCAGTAGATTATATAAAGTTTGCATACGGAGATAACAGCTCCCAGAGGAATAGTCAAAGTCAGGAATAGCATTTCGATATGCTAGAAGTAAACACCGACATGCACAACTGCGTACTTGTTTATTATGACTGTTTACATGGGTTAGCAAAGTAAAGCCAGATCTATTAGCTGTGCAGTTGCTTGTTATTTTTTTGTGTTGACATTCACCCCAATTCCCCACACAAGGTGGACAAGTACCCATGACACATGCATGTGAAAGTGTGTGTGCGTGCATGTGTGTGTGTGTGTGAAAGTATTTCTGCATATATGCATGTGTGCCTCAGTGTGGGATTTTTGAAAGTGTGTACCTATGTATACTGAAGTGTGCGTCTATGTGCGTGTCAGCCTCCGTTCAGGGGAGCCACAGGGCAGACAGGGGCTACTAGGCCACAACCATGGTGATTGGGGGTCATTTATCTCTGTTGTTTCTGAGGATTTTCCTATTATGGCTCTACAAACGGGGCCATATGCACCCATGGGCCACACATGCAATTTCTACAATTGACTCTCAGAGTAGTTAATGCGAGCAATCAAACACTCAGAACTCATACAGTCAAGCAACAGACACAATAATTGGTTGTCCAGCCCAGTGGTTGCCTTTTGCTAAAAAGAAAGAACTTTAGTATCACAACAAAACAGAATACTACACAATTAAATAGGGGTTACCACTACAGGGTTATCATCTCACCCTAATGTAAACACTACACCCTCTATTGTGCCTATCTCCCATCTCTACAATGCCCCCCAATGCACATCTCACTTCCCCACAATTCAATTTTAGATAAGACACGAGTAGACAGGGCCGGCTCTAGGGCTGTGCGACCAGTGCCACCGCACCGAGTGCTGACTTCATGGGGCGCCATGTTTGCACGTTTATTTTAGTTTTAAAAGCACCTGCTGCCGCGTTCCTTGCCTCCAGCAATTTCCAGGCAACAATAAAAATTTCATGATAACTCTGGTAATTAATATTCTTCCTGGCGAGAGATCGGAGTTTTGTCTAGTTGAGGTTTTGACTGATCGTAGAATAGCACAGAGGATTAATATGCCTGCTGCAAAGAACGTGTACCATTCAGATTACCAAGTACATATAATGTAAATAGGTCAGTGGGTTGCTGCTTTTCTAAGAGACATCATTTTGTTAGGTGCAGTTTATAAGTTAAAATCCTAATATAGAACAGTGAATTGATAACTGTCATCAAAGAACTGCAAGCACACTGCAAGGTATAGATTAGAGCATAGATTAATGTTGCAAAAAGGGTTCATTTGGGTAGAAATCGATTTTTATTATTAAATAGAACCCCCAACTATGGTGTTCCATTTTCAATTCAGAGTTTATTTTTCTCCACCAAGCACTCCTAAACTATACTGCCTACCAGAATGGATGACTTGTCACTCCTACACCTTGTAGTCCTCTGGCTTACGTAACATTTCCTATACATTGATTTACACACATATGATTGATTGTCTCTGTGTAATGTGTATGCGATGTCAAGTGCTCTGACTCCCTACACTGGTATGAGTGGGTCTCTATAACTAATTAAATTCATCTAAAAGAGAGTAGTTATGGAGACTTGAGGGGCACTGTTAAAAGGTGGTGGGGAGGGAATCTGTAGTGGAGGTGCTCACCACCTCCACCATGGGCGGGGGAGGCGTCAACAAACATTGTTGCACCAGGCGCCACCAGCGCTAAAGCCGGCCCTGCCGGTAGAAGTTCACTATGCCATCGACACATCAGCAAACTAGTAGGCATGCCCAAGAAGTTCTCACTGGCAAAGGTAAATTCCTAAGGCAGGATTTACTTTATGTGGTCCCAACTCAGTCTTTCAGTCTTTTGAGAATGGACATTGCGGTTTGACTGGTGCTGCATGGTGTGCTTATCAGGTAAGCACTTCAGCATTGGTTGTACAGAGATGGTGGCCTCACTTCTCACTACGGGCATTGCGTCAGAGGTTGGCAATGCCAGTACCTCAGGCATGCTGCAGGGACAACAGACAACATGCTTTTATTTAGCTTAAACTTTCTTCACACAGTTTGCCGCATAATATTCATTATGGAAAAACAGACAATTTCTCATGACTCAGATCAGTCCTGATAAAGGTATTTGGCTTCTTCTGGGCATTCCACATGCTGAAAACACAGCTGGACCTGTCCTCCTGGACAGTCTCTTCTCCTGTAGAACCAGGGACTTTCCTTTCCACTTTGGGAAGGTGGGAGGGCTTCTAGACACTGGGTAGACCAAAAGCTTCTCTGTCAAGCTGCACAGAATGCAGGTCATGTCCCCTCAATCTTAGGAGGTTGGCTGTCATGCAGACACTAGCCCTGGTCTCACAGCATCTCTTCGAGTACTCTGTGGAACATTCCATTACTGTTCCATAGGAACGTGGAACTGGAACACAGTGGATTTGTGTGAGGCCCACTTTTATACTCATTTTCCTAACAGACAATGTGGATCCTCTATCTAATGACTTGGAACCAGTTTGGGGTGGAACATTTTCAAATGTGTTTTCTTACTTTAGTGCAGACACAGCCTTTGTGCCATGTGATGGCTGCCACAGTAGGTAGTGATGATGCTGACTCCAAACAGGAGCAGTGAAAACATGACCTCCACCCTCCCTCATCTCAGTGTCTGGGTCTCAACCCCCTTCTGCCACAGGAATGCAAGCAATACACTATTACTCTCTGGGGAAGTAACAGGTTGGCCTTTATTGTTGAAATGAAAAACACCAAATCTTATGAGATACATTTCCCATAAAAAGTGATAACTATAATAAAATTATTGATGCTCATGTACTTTTAAATAGCTATGTGATGTTACAAATCTTGGAGGCACCACCCCTCTATAACAAATACAACAGCAGAGTTTATGCTGGCTGTTAATATTTACTGTCTATTTGCAGATGAACAAACAAAAATAGGGGGAGAAGGAGGTTGAGGTTAGGTTCACCCTCCTAAATATATGTAATGTAACAAAAATCCGTGAATAACGGATCGTTGAACCTAACCAAGGGAGAGGGGGTTCAGCAAAATGTGCAAAACACACCCCTGTACTGAGAAAAGAAAAATCCTTTTCTTGAGTCCCCTCACTCACCAAGGGTTACCCCTAGGTGACATGCTTCATCATTGGGGCCATCCCAAGCAGCTACTGATTGGGGCGTGCTGCGACTTGCGAAATTACGTAGGAGCACTTTAATGTGAAAATATGTGTAGTGCAGTGTTAGGGGAGTGGTGTAAAGTGACGTTAAAAATACCTAGCTAGTGAGCTAATGTTTTATTCTTGCTCCTAGTTGGTATGGATAAAAAGGGGGTTAATATTAGGGAAAAGTAACTGTTATGTGATTACAGTCCCTAGCATTTTGTCGACATGTTTCGAGGTGTCCCCTAAACCTCTTCTTCAGGACCACATGAGGACCAGCCCCATGCGTACCACTCCGTGAAAAACCTATAATAAGGAAAAAACTATAATAAAGACAAAAATATGCACACCTAATGTTTGGGCATCAAGTAAAATACATACGGTTTTAAAATAGACTCGTAGTATCTGCTCAGGGAATAAAACAAAATGCAAATTAGTACATACTGCCTGCCCACCTCTCACGTGGGCAGGTGAATACCATATGCGGTGCTTAGATCAATGTACTCCTCTAAAGATGGTGTAGGTGCCCTTAGAATTAAAATTAAGTTAGTGCTTAAATCCAATGTGACAAGATGATACACATTAGACGTCTCTGTTGTGAAACAACGTGGTTAGATTGTTTCAAAACACTCGTGAAAAAGGACAACACATGACAGACAAAACACATAACATTTAAAGATCGTCATTTCTTGGAAACATACTTATTCTCAAGCTTTAATAAGCCTCATGGTCTGCATGGGTGGAGGGGCTTGTAGTAACCCTACAGAGGTAAACATAGTATAAGAGTTAGGATAAGGGGTTGCTGCCAGCCGTCCCCTACACATGGAGGGGAGAGATGCTGTAAAATGCAAAAAGAACTGAGCCAAACCTCAATATTTTACTGCACCCAAAATTTTTAATCACCACAAATGTACCTCTGGAAGCTCGGCTCCTGCACACTTGATCTTGCGATAAGAGTCACTACCAGCGGGTCATGGCCTGGGCCCGAGTGAAGTGGATGTCACGGTGGTGAGCTCCCGCCCCGGGGTTCTGGCTTAGTCCTGCTGAGGCAGACTTCGGAAATCTTTTTGCTGACAGCTGGTGGTGTAAGAGAGAAGTAGTCGGGTGAGCAGCCCGCTACATGCCCGGACCGAGGGACTAAGCGACTGGAGCCATAAATCGCAGGCAGACTTACAGCACAGTTGGGAAAAGGCAGCTGCCATCTTGTGGCTCTAGAGGCAACCACATTAAACAAAGTGAGGCTGCCCTCACGTACACCAGAGACTCGTAGCCCGGTGGGAAAGTGCAGGCAAGTGTGCGCTTGCGAGGGTCTAGCAGCACGGTGCTCCTCGAGATCCCATTTGGAGTGCACTGGCTTGGCGATACAAGAGTCCCTAATCAAAAAATATGAGGAGGGTTGTGCTGCGATCCTGGGGACACCCGCCATACCACATTAGCCCTGTACACACACCAAGAAGCACCAGCATAGAGCCTGTGGAGGACTGTGAAGTGAAGGCACATAGTTCTCGGTTGGCACTCCCTGAGGAGAGGGAATTAATCTGGGTGCTCCAGTTCATTCCAACAGCCTGATTAGTGCTTCTTTGACTTCCTGCCCCCACTGGTGCTGTACAGAAGCCCTCAGGGGGCCAATATTTTATACTGCGTCCAATTGACTAGCAAGGTCATCTGAGGAAAGTTTGGAAGGACAATCTGAGGGCAGCACATGTCACCTGCGTGGCACTGTGGGAGGAGTGTGACTGAATCTGGATGTCCTTGACCACTGCACCAGCCTGCCTGCCTGCTATATCTTGGCCTCCCTGCCTCACCTTGAGACCTTTGGGTTAAGACTCTGGGGGTGAAAGCAGCCCAAGGTGCTGAACCTCCATGGTGTATGACCCATAAGTCATGCAAGCAGAGGCAGATAGGTGATTTCTGGGGCCTGTTGAAGCAGGAGATCGCCCAAGGCAACTCCATGACAAAATCTCTAACATGATGGTGACACAATTGCAAGCCCTGAAGGCAGACCTGACCTCTGGCCTCTTAGAAGTGACAAAGGAAATTCAGCAACTGGAGGATCAGGTTGAAACCAATGAAGACAACATAGTCACTATGAGCTAGGAAGTTGAGAAACTACAGGACTCCTAATCTAAGATGGAAGAGGATATCCGAGCATTGTTAGACAAGTGCATGAAGTTGGAGAACTATTCAAGAATAGATAATATGTAGCTCCTCAATGTCCTAGAATGAGAGGTGCGGGTGATGTCGCAGATTACTGTAAGTCCCTTTTTCAATTGGTACTTAAAGCAGATCCCAAACTCAACAACCCCATAATTCGAGTGCATCAAGTGGGAGCCCCTCGAGACTCACCTGGAGCCGGCCCGCGAGATATCATAACTAAACTGGGATCCTCCCATGTTAAAAACACCGTAATGAGCGGGGCCAGAAAACTGGACAGCCAACTTTTGGGACCAGGATAATGACTAGGTGACCTTCAACAGATTACGCATGCTTGTTTTTTAGACTGCAGAACTCCATAAAAGGCAAATAAGATGTAGGTGGATGTTCCCCTTTGCGCTGTGGTTCTGGATGGGGGCCAGATCTCACAGTGACCGCACAGTGGAGGAAGCTCAAGAGGTAATGGGGCCCCTGAGAGACCGTCTGGGTACTCTGTAAAAGGCCAGTGATTACTTCACTTCAGAGCACTGAGCAAGTCCAGCCCCAAGGGTGAAGGAGGATGGTGGCAAGCCATGGCACACCAAGAATAAGCAGGAGGCTGTTGGACCTAAACAGAGGACGATGCATAAGATGGACAGAAAGGAACACCAGCCCTCAGGCACACTGTGGCATGCGAGAAGAGCAGTAGGTAGGTTTGAACCTTTACAGAGGATATGAGTTGTACCCCGATGTACTCTCCAGAAAGTTTGCACTGTCAGCACTGTGGCAACCCTCCTGCATGAGTTCATAGCACAGGCAAGAGACGTATATATGGCTCATTCTGTATGCCTCTGAGGAGGCTTGATTGGGCAGCAAAGTAGATAGAGCCACTGCGCTGGACTGGCCGGGAAAACTTCTGTATGCATTGTTGGGTCAGGGGCGCCTTTGGAGGAAGTTCTGAGGGGAGCGGTACTGGCCACATTGTGGTTCACTGCAGTGAGGTGAATGTTCTGGTTAATTTATCCTTGGTATTTGGGGGGATTGGGGTGAGAGTGGGGTGGGAAATGGAGTTTTGAGGGGGGTGGGCAGGTGCTACCAGGACTTCTGGAGAGGGTCGTACAAAACAGTTTGATGTCAGACATGGTAATGCACAAGTAGGTAACTCTGAACTATTACATAGCACAGCAGGTGCGAGCAGGCCACAGAAGGCATGCAACGATACTCAATGCACCAAAACCTAATGGTTAAGATCCTTACGTGGAATGTGATGGGATTAAATTCCCCGGTCAAAATGCATAAAATATGGAGAGAAATTCGGGGCCTGCTCCTGGATGTAGTATGCCTTCAAGAGACACTCTTGAGACCCACACACATGAATTATATGAATCTCCACCTTTACCCCACATACTATTTTGCGGCTACATCTAATGAGAAATGAGGGGTTATGATTGGGATACATAAATATTTCCCCTTTAAAGATGTGAGGGTTTAACTAGATTCCGTAGAGGGGCACCTTGTATATATAGAAGGTAGGGTTCAGGACCATACATTGGCTATACACAGTGCATATACCTTGAACCATGGACAAGAAAAGTCATTCAGAACCTAGCAAATAAGATCAAGAAATCTTATAATAGATAATCTCCTCTGGGGGAGATTTAACCTCACACCAGATAGCTTTCTGGACAGACACCCCCAGGATAGATATCTCCAGGGTGTATTCCCCTGGAGAAGAAGCACTTAATAGCAGATATAGGCATGGTAGATCTATGGAGGGTGAAGCACCCGGATGAGGAGCACTATACCTTCTTTTCCCATGTCCACAGATCCTACTCTAGGATCAACTTAATGTGGGGATCCTGAATATTTACTGATGATACAAGTACTATTGAACAGGGCACTAAAGCACTCAGAGACAATGCATGGGTTCTGTGGGAGGGTGATGTGCAGCAGAGAGCCCTGTGGAGGACGCCACAGTGGCACTTTGATAAAATCCTTCTTTGGTACCCGCCTTGCAGACAGACACTGAGGGAATACATTGAGAATTATTTCAAGGAAAATTATGTAGGTGGTGTAGCCACTGCCCTGTTCTGGGATGCCTTCACTACAGTATTGCGAAAAAAACATCTCCATGAAGCAGGCTGAGCCCACAAAAACTCATTGGAAGCCGAACTTAAAGAGGCCTGGGTCATTACAGGCAAATGGGGTCCCTGAAGGCCCAGTGCCTCATGGTGGCATTGTAGGGGCAAATCAATCTGGCGGGCCCGGAGAAGGCAGAAAAAACACTGCTATACCAGAAGTTCTATGAACACACCATCCCTTCTATAGTGGGAAGAGAGGGGCAGCTCTGAAGCAGCAATGCAGAGAAATGTGTCACTTTCAATGACAAGGGGCCTGATTCACAGAACTAACTTACGTCAAAAACGTAAAGTTAGTACTTTTTGGTATTCACAGAATACACTTACTCATTTTGGAATCACGAACCATCACACCTTCAATAAGCCTCGTGCACATCACTGTCATACAGAAGGTGCACAAACCTGCAAATAAATGTGAATCATACAGGCCTATGGCACTCCTGAAGTACAACAAAAAGAGCACTGGCTAATAAACTTCTACTCCACCTCCTCAATCCTATTTATCCAGACCAATTTGGTTTCATTCCTCAGCAACAGGATGAGCACAATATCTGGTGGGTTTTGCACTTCATCCGGAAGTCTAACAATATGAAGATACCAATGGTGATCCTACTGCATTATGCTGGAAAGGTATTCAACATGGTCAGCTGGGACTCCATGTTTCAGGTACTAGAGGCAAAAGGACTGGGTACAAACATGCTCACTCGGATAACTTGACTATCAGCCTGTTATAAAGGTACCACCACAAAAGTCCAGGTAAACAGGATGTTCGCAGAAATGATCCTGCTGCGAAGAAGGACACAACAATGTCGCCCTATGTCACCTATCCTATTTGTTTTGTCCATTGAACCCCTGGTGGCTATGATACAGTGGCATCCAGATATCCTGGGTTTGCCCTTCGGAGGCAATCACCAAAAAATCTACCTATTCGCAGACGACATCCTGATGACATTAATAGGCCCTGAACATTCCATTCCCTATTTAATGGAGCCTTTGGAGGTGTATAGGCAAATCTCCAGCCTTAAAGTTAGTACCAGTATAGCAGAGATGTTCATTGTAGGCTATGCTATGCAAAATCCTAGATCTTTTAACCACCCCATCCAGAAGAATGGTGGTCCAATCTCTAGTTCTTTCCCGACTAGACTACGGAAACTCAATATAATTAGGCTCACCTAATTAAGTCGCCAAAAGACTTCTGGTTGTCCAAAATGCAGCAGCTAGAACGATACTTAGAATCCTTAAACACGGCTTGGCTAAAACTGGCTTGGCCTTCCTCCATTGGCTCCTTGTCGAGGAAAGAATTACATTCAAAACACTTTGCCTAGCTTACAGAGGGATCAAATCGAAAGAGATCAACTCTTTGATTAAGAAACTTCTGGCATCTTACAATCTCAGTAGGTCTTTAAGATCAGCCAATGCCCGACTCCTGAAGGTGCCTCGAATTCAAAGGACTCGATGGGGTGGAAGATCCTTCTCTCATCTTATCCCTAAGCTGTGGAACTCCATGCCTGTAGAAGTTAGAAACCAAGACAATGAAACACGGTTTAGAAAACAGCTCAAAACCTGGCTCTACCCACACTAATAATTCCTTGCATATGGACCCCTGCAAGCATACATGCACGCTTTGATTCTTCCAGTGCTGGGAAGCCTTGGAGTAGCTACGCGCTTTCGAAATCTGCATAGTATAGGCCTTAAATCCAATATCTGTGCAATTCTGTTGCATGGAGGCAAACCACCAGCATGTTACAATGGCAGAAATCCCTGGTGCAGCAGATCTTACGATCTCAATGTGAAAAATTGTGGTCGGACAACCTATCCTTGTGTAAAAGTGTTCAGAACTGGGAAACAATTGATGAGATCTGATGGAACGGTACATAACACCTGAAAGATTGAAGCATATGTATAGTACAGTTGACGGGTTATGCTGGTGAGGGTGCAGACAGATGGAAGATATGCTACATGTGTGGTGGGCATGCTCACAACTCACACTTTTTTGGAAAGAGATCCTCAGCCACATTAACAGGTAATTGGCTTTCCTTTGCAACCCAACCCAGCAATTTGATCTTTAAGACCGCTGGAGATAAAATGTGCAACACAAAGGGCCTGGCAAGTAATTACAAATGTGACCTTGGTGGAAAAACAACTTATAGCATTAAAAATGGAAATCACCCCATATCCCTACTATGGGCCCGATTCCAATGTCGTTCGGAAGGCCTCTGAATCTGATTTGGCTTTCCCGGATCCGATTCGTAGCCCTTGTTTCTGACCAAATCGTACACAGGTCCGAACGACCAAGTACGATGCGAAGATAGCGTACGCATCGACCGAATCGTTTCGGGGACCCTAACCTGTCTGTACGACTCGTTCGTAGCCGAAGCGTGCCGCGCAATTGAGCCAAATTCCGACCAAGTGAGTACGATGCACGATTCGGACAGCCGCTTCGCCTCAGTCTCAGCGAGACGAAACGGCTGTCGGAATTGTAATTTGGGGGGCCGTAGCAGGCCCCCCTTCACCCAGGGCCCTCTGAATCTGTCACGGGGGTGTGCCCATGGGTCCCCCGATCCAGGCATGCACAGTATGGTGGGCTCCATGCGGTGCCCGCCACAGGGTGTATGCTTTTCCCCACCCACCCCTTTTTGCTATGGGAGCCTGTGCACACATCTGTACACAGGCTCCCATAGAGTTCAATGGGAGTTCGAGCGAGCCGAGTCCGTAAGCATATGGCTGCATCGTACTCGCTTGTTTGGACTCCCGGAGCACGTTACACTCGGAAAGCCCTCCGGATCAAAGTCGTACGGAGGACTTTCCTAGTGAGATCGGAATCGGGCCCTATGTCGGAATGGGCGGGGAGATTGTGGATGTTACTGGCAATGGAAAAACTAACCTGGGGGCTAATTGAGATGGCACATAAATGTGAGGAGATGTGGGGCCCTCTAGTACATTACCTACAGGCTAAGCCCGAAATCGTTAAGATCTTTGCAACGCACCACATATCTCAGGACTTGTAATTTTCCTATACTTGACAATGCGTTCACTTTATGAGCACCTGTAGGGCTGTAGCTGGCCTATCTGAGTCTACCAATCATGAAAATGGAACCCTCTGTGTAGTGTAGTGGGTAGGGAGGACAGAGTATGGAAAGTGGGGTCAGTCAACTGAGCTTGGGTGTGATGTCGAAGCTTGACACTCTGTCCGTACTGTCAAAAGTTTTCTTGTTATACAAAATTGGAAAAAACAATGAAATATATTTGCAAAGAACTAACCTCCTAGACATTGGGGCTCACAAATCTACTTAGCAGTGACTGGGATCACTTAATAACTGATTTCTAGATCACTGTAAAGTTCAAGAGTTTTATTACACAATTTCAAAATAGGCAATGCAAAGTCATGTGGAATACATGCAATGAAGTTTCTGATACAGAGGGCCTGATTCACAAAGGTAATCTTACGCTTTTGTGGAAGCTTATGATTTTTGCAATTCACAAAGCAATTTTACGAGTAGTATCTTCACGACTGCCTATCTTTTTATGTGTGGATTCTTGCCCCGAGTGCAGAGACTCTGCAGCCATAAAGATACTGCTTGCAAAATTCCTGTGTGAATTGCAAAAATCGTATACTCACACAAAAGTGTAAGTTTACCTTTGTAAATCATGCCCAGAGTACATAGTCAGAAATCAGAATTATGCGAATTCTCAATAAGCAACAAAGAGTCATAATAACAGCATCTCTCAATAAAAGAGAAACCTCTCATTAAATGAACGGAGTTCTAGTAGGAACGAGGAGTCATCAAAATAATCGGACAGAGTCCTGTGAGGAAAATGGACAGTCTCTGGCTCACCCCCCAAAACCAAGAGTTTTTATAGACATTTTATAAGTAGGTATTAGGATTTTTTTTTTAATTCAGCATGGCATGGCTAGTGATAACACATATTGAACAAATCAGACTAGAGATATTCACCCAAAAAATTATAACACTAACCCATTTCTAAGGAAAAGCAAAACTCCATTAGCTTCCACAACAATAGCAGTCTTGCGACGTACACAATATGAAATATTTCCAAACAAAGACTCATACACTACTGCATGCTAGCAAGTCTACATTGGATCTTTCAGAGGAAGGACCTTCAGAATTTGTTGCGTCCAGTACATGAAGAAAGTTTCATTCACAATATATGCTCTCAAAGGAAACTAACTGATTGTGTCAGATTCTGGTGGTCTGCAAAGACTGTGAGGAGAGAAGACATGCAGGGGACATTGATTGGGATGGGTAATGACCAAGAGCAAGAAAAAATACACAAAACCAGCATCCATTTTAATAAAATGGTGTCTCTGAATAAATAGGGCATAATTAAATTACATTATTAAATACACTTCTAAACTTCTGATCAATATTGATTCAAGTGCAACATTAATAATTCGGTTACCACTATATGCTTCAAAAAAATAATTAGTATTCAAATATAATTTGTCACCCAAAATTGTCATAAAAAAAAAAAAGCTTTGACAAATTCCCCTCGCTAAATTTTATTTTAATAATCAGCAAAACAGATTAATATACTTTATCAATCAGACATCAGTTAGTAGCTGTTGTCTTCAACTTTAGTTGCTTTCAAGAGTTTTCCTCCACCATTTTAATCTGATTGTAGACATGATCCTTGAGACTCTCTAAATCCATTTCCATCACTCTTTTCCTTTTCTTCAACTTATTTTTACCCTTAACTTTCTTTTTATATCTGCTAATCATACACGAAAATGTTAGCAAAAGAAACAGAATAATTGCAAAAATCATTATGAATATTATAGGAGTTAGTATAGCCGGAAGAACATTTCTACCTAAATTATCTAGCCATTCTTCAACATCACCAAAACTCTTCCCTAACTCACTAAATTATGAATTAAGAGTTTCCCATAAACCAGGTTCCCCAAAAAGCCTAATCTCATGTGAAAAACTTGTTAGATTATTAACATAAGAATCAATAACTCTACAATTGTCTGGTATAAACAAACAACACCTCTTGACCTTTATCATCTCACAGTCTCCAACCTCTTTCGTCAAAAGAATATCTAATGCGAGATGATTCCAATATTCATTCGTCATGTGGTTTTTGCATATTTGACTGATGTGTTTCTTTAGGAATATGATATAATGTCGATTATATAATTGTGTTTGGATATTTAACTTTCTCTGTGGACTGCCGTTCATTATGCTACCTATATTTACCTTATGCTATGTGCCTATCGATGGGTGTAATATGGGTAAATATTGACTATTGATAAATGTATTTTGGGGATATGCTTACTTCCTTTTTGGTATCATTTATTTTGTCGGCTATGTACAATATATTTACTTTCTAATTCTATCAGCCTTGAGAAAGCCCCAGGCATGACTGTCCGGAAGGGTTGAAACACGTGTTGGCTTTTAGCTTCTAGTGAGATCTGGCTCAACGTCTGAACCAGTACTTTTGTCTAATTAAAAATAAAAGTAGTACTTTCTAATCACTATTTGTATCTATGCATTCTCATATGGAATAAGATCAAGAAGGTAAATAACTCAATTCTGACCTCTATTTCAATGTGCTGTCTAAAACAAAGTCTCACTCTTCTCAAACTATGCTCAATATCTAATGTATCCATATGATAGACTTTAGGAAACACTAAAGCTAAATAACGTGAACCAACTACATTTTTCAGCAGATTGAAATAAGCAGTTTTCATAGAAACATAATATATTTCCCTCAGAATAAACTCTCCACCAAACATATTGTCTTCGATAGCTTCTTCAGTTCTATCACACACACTCTTTCCTACAAATTCTACCTTACCTCCTTTGGAAGAACTATATCTTACAGTACATAATTCACCTTTTCTCTCCTGTTACATTTTCAATCTAGGATGTAAACCTGACAATCTAAATTCCTCTTCCTCTTTCATCTGTTCTAATGCAACTTTCTGTTCATCCCAGTTTCTCACAACCTTTACTCTTTTCTCATTGTACGCTCTAATAAAATTTTGCTACTCACTATTCAAAAGACACACATGACCTCAATCAGTAAAAGTGCATTACTTGTTTTCTGCAATCAGTCTAAAAAATCTACTGTATTTAATTTCTCTATTATGTTCTATAATAGGCAAATCTTCTAAAGGCACATTAAAATCAGTCAAATGTGGAGAGAGAAACTCATCATGGTCAAAAATTGCAATGTATCTGTGACGCCACAGTGAGTAAGAAATAGGAAGCTGTATGTAAGTAGAACCCTCCCCATCTAATGTAGAGAGGTAGGAGCACACGTAACACCTATTAACCTTCATTATATCTACATATTCCATAATCATTTTACTATACACATTATCCTTAAATCAACTAGCAAAGTTTTCTCCATGCTCTTGTACGTCATATTCTAACTAGTTTCTTTTAGTAAGCATTTCAAAATTGGCACTATTGACATATAGGAGTCAGTATGCACTACAACAGTCCCACTAAAGCTACTGTGATAATTATGATGATTATTATTATTATTACCAACCCTACAATTTTGCAGCATTTGCTGTACTCCATCTTCCATTGAGACAAAAAAACTTATTTTGGTATTGATTCAAACATCAACAACACTTTTATCTAAAACAATAATATGTTTCTTATTATTATTAAAACAATAATCAAAATAAAAAAATATTCTTCTCAGTTTTTTTCAACAGTTCTTTAAAAAAATAATTTAACATTAATTTTAGGTTTCCGTTCTCTTTATTCAACAGCAACCTCAAAAATATTTCTCAAAAACCTTCTTTATTTCATTCAAGGTGACTCTCCTGTTTCAAAATTAGTCTGATTCACTCTCAAACTTGTACTAGCATAAATTCACCAACACATATTTATTTGACACAGTTTCATCTTCTTCTTCTGAAACTGTAGCTAAATACACCCATTCAGCGGAGGCGTATTTTTAATTTGGAACTCTCTTTCTCATTGACCTCTTAGCCACTGGTGATTCACTTCCACGAGTTTCAGAATCTATTTGTCTCTCAAGCTTTACTTCTGGTTTACAATGTTTTCTTTTGCACATTTTCTTCCTTGAAATATCTTCCTCAACTTTCTCTCTCTCTCTCGCTCTCTCTTTTGCTCAGCAAAAGTCTTTGTCAGAGTTTCTTTACTCTCCAAGGAACTTTGACTTGAGCTCAAACTTTGTCTTTGTCTGCTCTGTTCACAGTTAACATCTTTTCTTTTGGAGGTCTTTGTAACATTAATTTTCAACTGCAACTTTGCACTTTTTGGCTCCTAGGCTACTTCTTCTTGCTGCCACTCATGCCTTAGGCCCTGATGCACAAAGGGCCTCTGCACTCATGTCAGAGGCCCCTCAGTCATGAGGGAGTCTCACACTCTGGAGGGAATCTCCGCAATGAGAATTCACAATGTGGAGATTGCGCCCTGAGAGCAGAGACTCCCCCATGACTGTGGGGCCTACGCTACGATTGTGGAAGCCCTTTGTGAATCAAGCCCTCTGTCTTTTGCATTGTAACAGCTCTTCACACTGATCACTGTTTTTAAACTGGACTTCAGTAATTTCAGATTATTTGTCAGAGCTCTTGCTAACCTCAAACTTCACTTCTTCTTTTTGTTTATGCTCATTATCTTCACCAGTTTCAAATATTTGAAATTTTTCAACCTCCTCTCAAATCAAGCTGCGAACTTGAGTTCGTATTTGATCTTGGCTCTGTGTGATTGACTGGACAAGCTGATTCATCCACTGCTTCAACTACTCTCATTCTCCTTGTGTGAGCAGTGTAGAACCACTGAAGAACACCAGCAAATTTCACAGTAGTGTTCGTTGTCATAATGATCTTATATGGTTTCTTCCAGTGATCCTTAAAGCATCCATTCCTGACATGTTCTCTGATAACAATCCAGTCGCCAGTGTTGAGGCTATGATACGCAGTATCCTTGGATTCCTCTGTTGCTATATTCACCTGATGAAGAATAGATTTCACCATATCAACCAGATCCTTGCAAATATCTAGCATGATGTCATCAGTTATTGAAACTAGAGCAGCTGAAAGAACATATGCAAGCCTCATTGCTCTTCCCATGATAACTTTACATAGCGATAAACCAGTCTTTCTCTCAGTACTTCTCATGCTAATCAAAACAAGAGTTAGAGCATCAGGCCACTTTAAACCAGTTAAAGCACAGACTTTTGCCAGTTGGTTCTTGAGAGTAACGTTAGCGCTCTCAACTATTCCTGAAGATTGCAGTCGATAACTACAATGAAATCTCTGGTTGATCTCAAATGCTGTGCGGATTATTTACAATTTCTTTTTTAAATGAGTTCCACAATCAGTCTCAATAGAAGTAGGAAGGCCAAATCTGGGTATTAACTAACTTTCTCAACAGCAATTTGGCAACTGTAGGGCTATCTGCTCTCTTCTAAAATCTGAGCAGCATCGAATAGGTTCTTTGTTGAGTGATCACATTGTTCCTTATTACGCAAGCAGATTTTAACTGTATTGATACATGCTACTTATTCTGTACAACCAGCACTGGAAAGTCCTCTCCCCAAAGTTCTTCAGGCAGTTTTAAGTCTCCTTCCACAGATTTCAATAGCAACCAATACCAGATCACCACCTCTTTCGTCCTGGGGAATGTGTCTTGAATCTTTCCTCCTTTAATCTCTGAACTATGTGTCAAGTTAGACAGTTGATAATATATATAACGGGACAGTTTTCCCTTCGTTATTGCAACAAGGGTCTCCCATGGTATTAATTCACTCTCCTGTAGCAGCTGACTCTATATATAGATCCCTACCTTTTTCAGTGGCTCTATTAGCTGATCTCTCAAGCAGTCTGGTGGTCCGAGAGAGTTCCAAATGGGTACATACTCACTAAAGTGGGGGATACCTATAAAACCCCTTATAAACACCCACAACCTGATGGCTGCCTGGCACATCTTCAATTGTATCTTCTTGAAAGATTTTGTCCACCCAAATTTATAGAGGATATATGATTGTGCTTGACCTATATTTTTTAACATAGCCCGATATACCCCCCTATCTGTAATTGTTTAGGTTCTTTAAGTAATATCCTGCTATTTTTCAACTGAAATGCCTAGCAATATTGTTTAAAGTCAGGAATGGCCAGCCTCCCCTTGTACCTTCTACTTTGTAGTTTTTTTCATGAAAGCCTAATCCCTTTCCAAGTCCATAACAAACTGCTGACTTTCCCCTGCAACCTGTTTAATAACTCCTTATTAAAAATCAAAGTGATATTATTAAACAAAAAAGTGAGTTTCTTCAGGATAGACATTTTGATCAAATTAGACCTTCCTTATAGTGTTAGAGGGAGATTTTCTCAAGATCTCAATGTTCTTTCGATTTCCCCTATTGCCTTCTTAAGATCAGCCTGTAGGTCCTGGACCACCTTAATTTCTAAGTACCTAAACTCCTTTGTGGTTAACTCATTCCCCTTCAGCAAGTTCCAAACCAGAATCTCTGTTTTTCGTTCATTCACCAAATATCAGGAGATCTGTCCAAATGCATGCATTTTTGCTTTATTATTAAGGTATAAGAACCTTTTAAGTTAGAGGTGTAAATCAACAGATTGTCTGCATAGGGTGAAACTTTCCTAACTTACCCACTATAAGAAAAGGGGACAATGGCAAGCTCAATTCCTAATCTCATGGCCAGAGGCTCTATCGATAAATTAAAGAATAAAGGAGACAGGTGACACCCTTGCTGGTATCACATTGTATAGTAAGTTGTGAAGTGAGTTTCCTATTTACAGCAATCCTTGCAATAGGCTTATTATATATGAGCTAAATTACCCTGCAGATATTTGCTCTTAAACTGCTCCTCTCCAGAACTGAGTTCAGAAATGGCCAGTTAACTCTATCAAATGCTTAGCAGCATTGAATGCTAAGGTGGCTAAGAGTAACTCCAGTGATATGGCTATGTCAATGGTACCAATAAGCCCATGTGTCATGCAGCTGTCTCCCTGGAATAAAACCCTTCTGGTCCTCATGTATCAAATCTCAGATCACCCTGCTTAACCCCTTAGCTATAATATGTGCAAGGAATTTGTAATCATAATTTAGCAAAGAGATTCGCCTACATGAATCACACCTTCTAGGATTCTTATTTGGTTTTAAGATTACACAAATCTTTTCCTCACTCCAGGAATATGGGGGACTATCACCGCTAATAAAAATGGCATTAAAAAGGTTAGGGCTTTAGGTGAGGAACTTGGCCGTCAGCTAGCCCGCTGATCGGGATCTTCCCTCCTTAGGAATGCAGATTACCCATACCTATACGCATATGAAGAAATGAACAGGATTTAAATGTGTTAATCCATGAAAGCGCACACCTGCATCCGTGCTGGATTTGTAATGAGTTGACTCCATGCTGACAGAGGGCATCAGAGAGTCTCCAGCAGGAGCGCCGTGTGGCTGCTTGGATCCCTCTCTGTGGTAGTTCGGGCAGCTTCAGCACAGGTACATACTCCCTCTAGATGCTGTGTGGACCGAGGCCGATGCAGAGGGCAACCTGTTGAATGTCTGAAGCTGCGGGCATAGAAGGCAAAGTAGGGGATGACAGAGCCAAAATGTCTCCTATTCTTGTAGAAGAACCCCCCCCTCACCACTGTCATGCAAGTGAAAAAGTTGAGAGAGTTAGTGAGACAGGGGCCAAAGTAAGGGGACAGTTGGGGGTTCAAGAACATACAGAAAAGGCTAACCCTGAGGAGTACTACCATAAGGAAAGCACTGGGGGTTACAAGTGGGATAAGAGAAGTACCCTTAGGTACCTACCCAGCTGGACATCGGGCACAGTTCTCCCCGTCTCTCCGCTGTGCCTCCTTCCGCCCCGCCTTTCCGACGCAACCACCGAAGATTTGCTGACGACGGAGCCTATTTTCATTCCAGCCGATGCCTGGTAACGAGGTCTGGATGGCTTTGGTGGGGATGGGTTGGGTCCTCCCCTCCAAGTCGTCCCTCTGCCTCCGGGATCAAACCGCAGCTGTTTAATCCTCCTGCTTCGCCTCCTGAATGACGACTAGAACAAATCTGGTCTCCCCACGGTGAGGGTGCAGCAGCGGTGAGTACCGCGACATTGCGGTCCGGTGCCCCCGATTTTGCTCTTACTTTTATTCTTCGAGCATGGGAGTCGCGCCCCCCGTTGCCCGCTGCAACTTCCCTTCTCCATGGCTGCTGCCTTGGCGCTTCGAGCCGACTTTCCCCTGACTTTTGTGGCATACCTAAAGACGACACGTCTGCACCTGAACCTGTGCACATTAATGACTCGTTGCTGAACGGCGATCTCCTTGCCCTCCATCCTCCCAGACCGGTTGGCTGCCTCCCCCTTCTTGCCCCGCTCCATGGAGCCAGCTCCCCTGTTATTTCTCTTGATTGGATTTTTGGTCTCCCGCCATTTTGTTGATATTGCTATCGGCGCCCGTTGTTCAGGGCCCTCCATCTTAGTAGCTTTGACCTTATCCTCTTTGACGCTGGACTGCTCCCTATCCGCCAGCTTGACCTTCCCCCTTAAGTCTCCTACACCCCTCTCTTCTTGTACTGTCTCCCATTCACTGGTTGTTGAGCTTGCCTTTGCCCAACCGGTCTGTAGATCTTTCACTTTGTTCTGCTTTGTCCCCTGAAGTACTTTCCCCTTATTGGTCTGCCTGTTCTGATCTACATTCATTACCCCTTTTTCTCCCCCCCTCTTTTTCTATGCTCTAAGGACATGTGTCCTTGTAATTCTATACTCCAGTAACTTATGAAGTATATTTGTTTTACCTTGCTCCTGTAACCCAGGTTTTACTGTGTATCACTGTTTGTTTTTCCTATGTTTCACTATGTTCTAGTAACTGTCGTAATTTTTGTAACTTGTAACACGCTAATCCTCATGTAAAGCGCTCTGACACCCAGCGCCTCACAGAAGCGGCTTGTAATCCCTGATCATCGCTGCTCCCTGAGAATGCTACACTGGCTCCCCTCCAGCCATCTCTGAGTCCAGGGTCCTGATGTTCCTTCCAGGATTTTTGGCACTGTGCTTTTTAACCAACTTTAGAACTGGTGGCAACTAGAACTAGCCACTGAGCCATGGAGACTAATAGACTTGACGTGCCTGACTCTAAGATGGCTGCCAAAACCACACTCCTCCTAACTTGCCATCCTCGCCAGCGCCTACCACCCGTCTTTGGTTTCTAGCCTTCTGATCCCCTCCTGATCCTCACTCTTCTCTGGCGGAGCCCTAAACGCATACATGGCTGCTTCCCGGTGGAGCTGCACCGACAGCTATAGGGGAGATTGGCCCTGGCACACCGCTATGGCCGTCACCTACCCAGCCGGATCACGGACATTTGTCTCGTTTTCTTCCCCGCTGCCGTCTCCTTCCTGTGGATTACCTGCTGTCCCTGGTCTTTCCTTTCCTGACTTTTGTGTTCGCTAAGTTACTCCTGTATTGTTTATTTATCCATTATGTAACTACTGTGAAACTTTTGTAACTTGTAACTCGCTGTGTCCTTATGTAAAGCGCTCTGATACCTCCGGGTCTAGCCAGCGCTATATAAAACTCAAGTAAATAAAAAAAAAAAATAGGTGTTCTGACCTCTGATTCTAAACTTAGCAGAGTAGAGAGGAAATATAAAATACTGCCTATGGGTCAACCCGGGCATCGGAGAAGCGGTAGTGAATAGAGGGAACAGCCAAACCCCCCAGTTAAGATCAGAATTACGCCTTCACTGAGATCCTCATTTAAAGTCCATGCTCCAGTTTTAGAGAACAGTGCAACATTTAAGGAATTATTGAAAAGAGTGGCTGATGGGGCCAGTGAGGAGGGAGACATGCAAGTGGGGGATAACACAAGGACAGTATGAGTAGGGTTACTTAAGGACTTTAGCAGAGAGACAAAAATAAACCCTTTCAAGTAACAGGTACACTTTTTTAGTAGATAAAACCATCTTGGATAAGCAACATGGGTATTCAGCGTTGGGGGGAGGGTAGAGGGCCTTGGACAATTGGCTCCTCAGAGTAACATAGAAAGAATGCTAGGAGCACTCACACAAGAGAAAAGGGGCAAATTTGTAAAATCAGAAAGCAATCAAAAAAGTAATATATGGAATATGTGTCGCCCTGGAAAAGAAGATTGATAATTTAATATATCCAGCCAAGGCTATTGAAAATGCAGTTACAGAACTGAGGGGTCAGGTGGGCTTAAATGAAGAAGAAATCATGGGACTGAAAGCAAGGGACAGAGCACTCCACAGAAAGCTTGAAAGTCTTGAGAATAGTGCAAGACGGAATAATATCAGAATTCTAAATGTTCCAGAAGGTGCCGAAGATAGCGATCTGCGGACATTTGTGGAAGACCTGCTAAAAAAGACCACAGTCCTAAAAGACACAACCATAGATCTTGCTGCGGATAGCCAGAGTGTCCATCCTTACCCCTTTAAGAAAAAATTCAACTGAATTAAACCAAGGAAATGCTTGGTGAATTTTAAGACATACACAACCTTAAGGATAAGGTCTGATATCTCTAGGATAACACAGGAAAGACAGCCGGAGCTTGAGAAGCATATAGATGAACTGAGAAGGTTGAGAGCTTCTGCTCAAATTAAATTTACAGCCTACGGGTAATGTGAAATAATAAAATTAACAATATAAGGGAAATAGGTGAAGTAGAGGAGCTGATCAAGCAAATCAGCTCACAAAATGCATAAGGCAATATTCTAAGAGGCTGTTGTTCCTAGGGAGGGGAAAGCTAGAATGGATCAATCAGGCAGAGTCCATATGAAGGCCAGGGAGGTTTCCCTGGGGATGGGTGTGGGTTCGGCTTAGGGGAAGCTGGGGATGTTGAGGAATTGGGGTTGAGAATAGGGTAGGGGGCATGCGAGAAAAAAGGGAAAAAAGTCCTCAACATAATGCACACAGGATTAAAGAAAATTAGAGAAATACAGTTTAAGAAGAAGAGGTTGGCAAAAAAGTGACTTGGGAATGGAAGGATAGTATGCGGGGAAGGAGCTGAAAAGGGGATATGGTGGACAATGGAAAGAAGTGTTTAATGCCTATCGTTACATGGAACATTAATGGCCTGCAAGTAAAAGGTACACAGCAGAAGATCCTCCAATATGTATGTGAATCCAGGGCACAGATTATCATATTACAGGAGGCACACCTACTGAAGAAGGAGAGTAGTGATCTTTTCAGGTCTCAGAATTTGCTCAAGAAGTTTATTTGCACAAATTAGGAGGGGTGGCTCTATTGATACAGAGCAATACCTCTGCTGAGATCTTGCAAAACATTGTGGATAAGGCTGGAATGTGGATAATTGCTAAGCTACAGGTGCATGGAGAATTTTATACAATAGCAGTGTTTCACGGGCGAAATATCGATGATCCAGAGCCCTTTGGTGAGCTCTATTTACAGCCTTTTAAATATAATGCCCTATTAAAGTGGGAGGAAATTTTAATGTGCTCCCAGACGTTACAATGGATAGGTCGACAATAAGGCAAAAGGTTAATTCCCCAAGATGCAGTCGCAAGTTAGATTACTGATGAAGGATCTGGTTTCCTGGATATTTGGAGACTGTGGGAAGGTAGTTCTAGGGAGTATACCGTCCATAATTAAAAGCATGGTCATCGCCCAAGAATAGATTTTTTCTTAGTGGATCATGAAGTGGCGGCTGTAGTCAGAACAGTCACTCACATTCATACCTACTTTTTCGGACCTCTCCTCAGTTGTATTGGAGATACCTTCAAAACAGGCGCAGGGAGTGCAAACGTGTACCTTAGACAGGACGCTGCTACCTAATCAGGGCATGTGAACAGCTAAATCAGGCTTTACAGCAGTTTGTTTTACATCAACCTTGGGTCTGCTTCTATTTGTACAGTATGGGGCACCTTTAAGGAATTAATTTGAGGAGGAATAATCAGTATATCTTGCCACATAAAAGAGAGGAAAGGTCAAGGCTCCAGGTATTGGAAGTTAGTTTACTTAGGCTGGAGGAGGCATTAAGCAAGAATCCAAGATAAAAAAAGGTGAGGGCTGCCCTTTTAGATCAGTCAGCAAATACTAAGAGAGAGCTGTCAGCCATTTTGGAAGAGCGGATCAGGAAACAATGGGAGTCAAGCAGACTGGCTTATTTTTAATATGGGGAAAAGTGAAGTAAACTTGTCAATATCACAGCAGTGAATAATCTAAGGCCCCTTCCAATCCCCATTCTGATCACCTACAGTGCCCTCGTGCTGTGAGGTATGACAAGCTGGGGGCCTACCTTAAGGGAAGGTCCATGGGCTTACTAGGTCTGTGCATTGGTGGTTGTGCTGCAGCCTGTTACATCCTCTATTCACTGCTTCTTGCTAATTTGTTAATACCATCACTAGCCGCTGCCTTTTTTTCCTTAGCCCAGCACAGTCAACTTGGCTACAATTCCCAAGTGCCCCTTGGTGTGGCTTCAGTATAAGAGTGGGCCTGCCCAGGTGTACATACCTTTCTGCTGAAGATGGGATTCTCCCAAGCTTTTGGTGCCTGTGATGACAAGTGGCAGCACAATTGACAGAGGGAGTGCTAGCAGGTATTTCTGAGTGTGAGGCGTCTCGTGCAGACCGGTCGAGTCTTTCTGCTTAGAGGTTTACCTACTAGCAGTATTCAGTTATCAGCCCATATGGGGGTTAAATTTTTATATCCTTGGCGTGCTTCACCTTTGCTTGAACTACCACGTTCATTTTAGATGGAACAATTCATGCACGAAGTCTCCTATGGTCTAATAGGATTTGTGGGCTTACTTTTATTCTTGCTCATGTTTTCCCAATGATGCAACTGAGAATTTGACTATTTCACACTGTTCTTGGGGAAACCTCAGTGAAAAGCAAACTGTAGTATGTGTGTCGTTTTCATTCTTTAAGTGACAGTGTGTGTGAGAACTCTAGAATCTGGTGAATTTATCCTGGACATAGAGTCCCCATCTCGAGTTTCAATTTCAGCACCACCCAGTGTGCAGTAAATCCCACAATTTATTTTGCAGAGTCAGTCCTTTCCCAACAAGTTCACAGGAATTGAATCACATAAAATAAATTGGTGATTTTTCTCCATCTGGACAATTTTACCTTGAACATCTGCTGTAACTTGATTAATAATTTGATTATTACTGATCCCTACAACTTGGACTTGTCTTCCCGACATCCAGAGAACAAACTGTAGAATTAGTAGCCCCAGTATTGATCATAAATGAAACGGGATGGCCATTGGCTTCTCCGTCAATCTATTGGCACCTGTGGTCTACCTCTAAGATTGATCCAAGTAAGCAATCCAGCTCCCCCATCAGGCACCATCATTGTGCTGTAGTCCCTGCCAACTCATCATTCAGGATCAATGGATTCTGCTGATTCACTTCACTATAAGGCATCATGTTCCTCATGTGTTGTTGCAACATTGGAGCTAAAGGCATTGTCATTCAAAATGAGTTCTGACTCTGCAGATTCTGTTCAGAATTTTGCATAATTAGAACCATCACATTATTTCTCTGAATTGTGTTAGAACTCTGATGGCATTCCCTCTTTCAGTGTCCGATCATCCCAAAAAAGTGACCAGCTGTATTCTTGTTCATCATTGCAACATTCATATTCTTTGTACCACCTCTACCACCGCCTTGCATCTTCATCTGACTCCCTCCACTCCCACCAGACTGAATAAAATTCATATTTTAACCCATTTCATTCTGTGATCCTTTTTTCAACTGCTTCATTTGGTCAATCATCAACTTCTCCTTGATCCTTTTCTGCTTCATCTCATGATATTCACTACTATATTTTGCCAATTTTAAAATCTCATCTATGCTCTTTGTCTGCCAACACATCTCATTCTGCTGAGTGTGATTACTAAAATCTGGCCACAAACTATTCAGGAAAGCATTTATGAATCCACTGCCCCACCCTCTCTTTGGGATATTCGAATCTATGATGTCTCTTAAAAATCTGCATATACCTCTCAAAATAGGCATGCACTGACTCCTTTGGCTCTTCTGAAGTTCTCACAATTTTAATCCAATTTCAATCTTTCTCAGGAACCTGCTTTTGCAAATGCTCAATCACATTCTTATGTTTGGTAGTAGGCCTGGGCGGTGAACTCCGCTCCGTTAGCGGAGTTTGCAGAGTTTTCTGCACCCCATGTTCGGCAGAGATTTGAAAAACTCTGCTCTGCAAAGCGGAGCAGAGTTTTTTCCTCACTCGCCCTCGCCAATGTTAAGTTGGCGAATGAGGAAAATCCAATGCTATACCAGCTCCAAGCGATTTTTCTCAATGCAGGTGGTCGCGGATGGTCATGACCACTCACGTTGAGAAACCTTCTGTACGCATTGAGGTAGCTGCTGCTCGAGAAGAGCATCATCTTGAGCAGCAGAAAGAAGCAGCGCCCTCTTGCACTGCGCATGGTGCAGTTCGCACTGGTTTTCCTGCACGGGACAAACACCGGGTGCTAAAAATCTGCACGAATGGCTCAACCTATTGCACTCCGCTGCTCGTGGAACTCCGCATAGTGCAGCAGAGTTTTTTTGGTCACTTCACAGAGTTCCACATAGCGGAACTCTGCGAATTCCACCCAGGCCTATTTGGTAGTTACCTCTTCAGAAAGAACACCAATCGAAGACATCCTTGTCAGTTCTTATGTACGCCGTCTAGAAACAGCCTTAAACTCTGGCCACAAATCACTAGGAACCAC
This sequence comes from Calotriton arnoldi, assembly GCA_963921515.1. Taxonomy (NCBI): domain Eukaryota; kingdom Metazoa; phylum Chordata; class Amphibia; order Caudata; family Salamandridae; genus Calotriton; species Calotriton arnoldi. Next base: position 1,083,545 of record CAWUFW010005773.1, on the reverse strand, counting down.
AATCTCAAATAGCATATTCAAATCAGCCCACAGCATTTGGGAAATATGTGTCCATTTATGTGTCCATTTATGCCTCTTCATACCATTTTCCTGGATCCTCTCTCAATTTTAGAAAATTATTAGTAAATGCATGCAAATTAGCTCGAGTCCATGGCACAGGCACAAAATTCCCTGCATCAACCTCTCTCAAAGGGAACTCTAAAATTGTTCCTGTACCAACTTCCAAATCACTTGCCAAATCTCTCACCCTACTTTCAGTCCCTTTCATTCTCTATTTATTTGCTGTCCATTTCTTCCTGCTTTCTCAATATGTTTTCAGATAACTCTAGTCCCTTGTTTTTTCAATTAAAATATTAATGTGGGCTTTCAACGTGATTAAACCTTGCTTATGTCAATCTCTAATTCATCAGCTAATTCTTTCAATTTATCATGCACCTCATTTGCACATCTGGCTGCTTCTTTAATCAAATATCTCATCTCATCAGCATTGTACATCAATAGTCTGTTTAAGTCAACATTTCCCAGCAGCATTTCACCAAATTCTTCCAAATGCCAATATTAATTTATTTTAGGAACAGTTGCAACAGCTTGAGTCTGTACTCCTGGTTGTGTATCTCCACTTAGTAATCACTATCTCCGTCGGTGCACTGAGCACAACTACAGTAGTAGAGCTTTGTACAACTGTTCCACCATCTCCGCCAGCATCTGTATCAGGTCCTGAACTTGTCCCACTTGTCACCAATGATCTTGCTGTATATGGTGGAGGTCTAGAATTCAAAAGCTCATTTAAAAATGTATCCCCCTCATCAGAGTCATTATTCTGGGTCTCCTTTTTATTTGTCTTGCCCTTGCATTCATTTTTATGAAGAATAGCAGGTAATGGTTTTACACATTAGATCGTATCCTCCCTCCTACTCTTTTCCAGCTGATCCATTTTATTCTCAAGCCAATGCTTAAATGAACTTGTCACCTGCTCTGTTGCTTTCTTTCTCTGTCACCTTGCAATACCAGTTATTAACCGCCTCAAACTGTGTAGGTCTTGGCATCAACTTCATGTCATACATGGAATTCTAGTTTTTTAATATTAAAGCTACCCTCTAATTGAAATTGTAAAACTTTATCATGTGCAGTGTACTTATTTCAAACTTAAATCCAGATACATATACAGTACTCAATCTCTTTAGTCATCTCGTAAACTGGCGTTCCTTCTGCTGGTAATTACTGACCCTCCCTGGGGACCAGAGTAACCTTGGGCTTTACTTACAAACTTCCTATTATTTTTGCTCAAAGAAACTCAAAAATCACTTCAAAATCACAACACATTAACTTGCGAACAGTAACCAATCACAGCACTGCTCTGTCAAAGGTTAACCAATCACAGTGTGGCTTTGTCAGTCACTAACTAATCAGAGCACTGCTTTGTGATGACTTATAACAAATACAAGGTGGCTCCCTGGCTGACTAACCAATCACAGCACGACTTATCTGTGAACAGGAATACAATAGCAGAAATTCTCTTTAACCAATAAACTAAATAAACCCTTGTCTGTTTACCCTAAAAAGGAAAGTTAAAGTCAATAAATCAAGCAAGTCAATTCAATCACAAACCATAAAACTTCAGAAACAAGAACAATATTCAAAATCATGAACTGAAAACCAGAGAAAATGACTTGCAAAGTAATACAATTCACACCAGGCAGGCTCCCATCCAGTGGCAATCCACCCTAGTCAGTGCGCCTGCTCCTGTGTTTTCAAGAGCAAAGAATCACCGACTCAAATTGAGCACCCAACCTACAAAAGCAAATGTATTAGTTCAGAATCCCTATCAATGTGTATGCAACGTCTAGCTCTACACACCACAATTACAGACAAATAAAACCAGTATATATCAAGATCTTGGATATCGCCGAATCAGATAAGCAAACCAACCAATAGAACCACTATAACCAATAAATATTCAAATGCATTCGCAAATATGAAAAATACGTCAGTCCACCAACTGAACCTACAATCATCATCGCATATCCAATTTCTCAAATGCATACTCCAAAATACATCACAAATAAATACACCACACAAATCAGTTCACCTTATTCATACGTACACTACAAATCATTCAGAAATACTTAGCTATTCAATTCTCTGGAATATTCAGTGCTGGAAATCTTTGCAGAGTCACGAAAACTCCTTTCTCTTTCATACTGGGCATTAAAAACTCACAACTTATGGGGAAACCACCTCAAATCTCATGGGGATTTTTCCTCGGCCACACATGCTACTTAGAGTCACTCTTCTGAAACATTAAGACGGGTGAGAGGTCAATAGACATTAAGGATCCGTACAGGGTGACGCCATCGTTGTTGCCAGATAGATGATGTATTACTAAAGTCCATATTTACTGGGCAGATACCATCACAAGTCCTCACTAGGAGCACAGAGTAGAGTCCATATCTGGCTCTTTAAGACAGGTATGGTAACTGTGCACTATCTTTCATTCTGCATGTATACATGTCTAGTGTCATGGGCTGTATTACCGAGCTCTGAGTTGTACAGAGGGATGTATGAGACAGGTGCCGCATATAGGTGCATATTAGTGATATGACTGGTAGACCCGGAATTTATATGCAATGATGGAACCACACACCATCCAGTATCCAGCTGCATTATGCCCACACTTTTAGTGATGGGCGCTGCAACACTAACTCCTGGGTGAGATAGAGAGACTCATGAGGGAAGCCCCACAAACTGCGAATCTAAGAGGCACTTGCACTAAAATATAGCTATAGTGATAACACAAGTCCACGCAATATAGGACCATGGGAAACCATTATACTGCTATATTAAATCTTCTATTGTGTTTCCCCACAGAACCAATACATTTCTACAATGCGGCAACACTAAGCTAATAAGATTGGCCTTGGATATTTCCATTGATTAGATGGAGTAGTACTACTGTATGGAATGAGGGTAAGATTTTAGGAGACATTAGATTACAACCATATGTCGCCTGGTAAATTAAATTGAAATTTAGAAAGCTCACTCCATTGATTTTGCCTTACAGAGCTGGATACCGATGTATCACAAAGCTTATTAAGACTAATAAGGAACCGTCTGTCTTGCAACGCATGACACTCAGAAATAGTGTCATTATTACCTGCGATCTGCGAGCCACAGACATGTACCTGTGAGTGAATATTTCCATCTTCCTATAATAAGGTACCGGATGAAAGATATCTTCTTTTCCTCTTTTTCTCCTTTTCTTTTCTTTTCTCTTCTTTTTTTCTATTTCTGTTTCTCCTTTTCTTGTTGCCATTTTTCTTCCTCCGATTCTTTTTCTGCTCCTGTCCCCTTTCCTACATTTTCTTTTCTTCACTAAGGCACGTGGCATGGAACAGCACTCCTGAGCACTCTTGAGTGGTTTTCAGGGCGAACATAGATATAAACTCACAGCACGGTGATCAATTTCTGGATTTGAGTTGAGAGTACTTGTAAGGTCTTTGCACCAAAGGATGCCATCCCTCTAAATCGATACAACTTCTGACTTAATTTACCTTGGATAGTTCCTTTCGGTAATGTACAATTGAAATTTTTTTTGTCATTATTTCACAGATAACCCCCTCCCACTCATTTGAAAAGCTAACTACCAAGAGTGGTCCTGATGAAGGTGGTAGTAATGCACATCCACCGAAACGTACGTTGACCATATGTGGGAAACCTCCTAAAGACAACACAATAGTAGATAATTTTGAGATTGAGTCAATCCACAGAATGACCAGCAGTGTATGTCACATGAATAAAAGGGGGCAAAAGAACTTACGCAAGTATACAAAATACAAAAAATGTAACCGGGCAACACAACAGTTATTTTATACAGAACAATGTGCACTACTTATAAATATTAAACATGACAGTATTGATTTATTTAGTAGAAAAACTTTTTATTTTTTTTATTTCTTTTAACAGAGAATTGTTGTATCTTGATAAATAATTTATAAAGTTAAAACCATTAATACAAAAAAATACATTGTACTACAATTGTGTATCCATGAAAACCAGTTCATTTAACAATCATAGGTGTTCTAATAATTTGTTAAATTACACAGTATAAACAAGTGGCGAGATCCAATATGATCGTAAGACGTGGGCAGGCTGGTGGTAGGTTGGAACACAGTACGCGCGTTTCGGCTGCAGTGCCTTCATCAGGGGACCGTCACAACATTCACTACATGGAACACATAGTAAAAGAGAAAGAAAGGATACATATGCACATTTACTTGTTGTTTGCCCGTAAATCATATTGATAGTAAATGGCGTCTAAAGATAGATCGTCTAGATTATTAAGGTTGAGTACGGTGGGATTGAGGGAAAAAGTGCTTTAAGATCGTGTACCACACATAGCCGTGTGAGGTATATGGAATAAGGTGCTTGTTAACATGCTTATTTAGAATAGTTACCAGAAATTACCTTATACCCAAGGAGATGAAAGGAAATCTAAAAGAATAGACCAGAGTGAGATAAGTGAAAACTTTGTGATACTCTCTATATATTTAGATTTTGAGATTGATGACAGGGTCCTCATACGTGCACTAAACATGCATCGGCAGTGATGATATCCAGTGGGTAGTATCCCATGCTAATCCAGTCTTTATAGACACAAAAGTGGGTGAAAGAATGCAAAATTACCTATCACTGTGTCATGAATGGCTACAAAGAGTATAGCCGCTTTCTCTTGTCTGAATCTGTTTTCAAAGCTTCCTATTTATATTGGACATAAAACAAAAAATGAAGAAAGCCTCACTACAAATGGAGAAATAATTATGCAGCTCTCTATTAGTGTACAATAATGGCCATAGCGGTCAATATTGCCTGTATTTTATATTAGAAGGGTGTTCACTAAACAGGACATATCCAATTGCTGTCCAATGGTGTCAAGACGCTTATAGGAGCCAAGTACTTAGGGTCCAGATATAAATTTCTGAGTGTACTAATAGACTTCAAAAAAATAAGATATATCAAATATCTCGCAAAAGAAGTTGCTGTGATTAAGAGCTAAATGTCACTGTATATAGGTTGTACATCCCTATCCATTCTAGATGGTTTCTAATTGGCAGAGCATTATATACGATGTCAGGTATATAATTTTATATCTCTTAATATCAATGAGATAATATCGCTAGCTGTTTCAAAAAGGCAATATTTGCCGCCAAGTTGGTAATTAAGCATGCAAAAATATGCTTATAAGGATTTCCAGTACGTTCGTATCTAGGATCTACATGGCAAATAGTATGATGTGGCCCTTCATATTTAATCTTATGTTGTTCGCTATCATTTAGGGGTGTACAGTGGTACATACTAATTTTCGTGTCATTACATCATAAGACATCTGCAGCCATATTTTTTGTTGGGGGTTAAGCACCGCACTAGAATGGGGTTGTCATTTTTTGGTGACTGTGGGTACACCAAGGCAATCGTAATTACATCAAAACTTCACACACCTAATTCCAGGATAAAAACAGAAGAAAAGACAAACTGGGGTGGCGCAGTCGCACTACAGTGATCTCAAGTGTGCAAAGATAGTCACCCTGTCAAATACCACTGGGGGCTGAATCATCGGCACCATTATGAAATGGTGTAAGGGTAAACAGAATATTAATAAAATGTCGTATTACTTCGGAGATAAAGAACACACAGAGGTGCCATATCTTATTTACAAAAGGATTTTCCCTGAACTTGTCCATTCATAATTAAAACTGTGATGCCACCTAGATACCTGAGTGATGTGGTGTATAGCGGCGATGTTATTGAGGCAGCCTTCGATTATTTTATTTCATAACAGATTCTACAATGATAAGCGAAGGTGCATGTCCAGATCTTACATATATTGTCATATGTCCACATCATGTGTCATATTGCCCCAAAAATTACCATTGGCAAGAGTAAATATACAGTCTATGTTGGCAATGGTTGAATATTCCCAATAAGAATGAGAAATACCAGCAATGTTTCTACTGGTATGCATAGGTGAATCTGCTGTAGCCATATGCCTTAAGTTATAGTACAGATTTTAAAGACTATTACTGATTGTATCTTATTACTTGTTCCCGGGGTATTTCCTGGTTTAAGCCATGTTTGAAGGTCCAGTGAAAAGATCCAGTAGACCTCACGTTGTTTTCTTACAACTTCAGAATCTCGGCCCTGTTTGTGTTGGATTCTTTCAATAATAAACCATTGGATGTTATCTACCATGTGGTTCATTTCAATATAGTTTTGTACCATAGGTGCTGCAGTTTTTCTGGTACGGATTGCTTATCTGTGTTCTGTTAGGCGTGTATTTAGGGTGCGAGCCATCTCACCCACGTACCCCATGCCACATGGACAGATCAATAGATTTACTATATCTTTTGTTTTACAGATGGTCATCCCTTTTACAGTGATGGTCTGTCCATTGAATTGGAGGCTGGCTGTCTCCAATGCCAGTGGACAGACCTTACAGGTACCACATTTGTAGTTTCCTGTGATTGGCTGTAGCCCATCAATACTTCTCTGTATTGGTTGTTGCATTTGGGGCATTCTTGACCTGACCAATAAATCCTTAAGATTCCTGTTTTTGCAGTATGCAAAAAGTGGTTTGGGTATTTTCTCTTGGTGTTCCTTGTTGGCATTTAATATATGCCAATTTGAGCAGATTATCTGACGAATTTGTTCATTCAACATAGAGTGTTGTGTCACAAAAACTAATTCTGAGGTGTTCACTCTCTTGGTGTTTGTTAAAACGTGCTGCCTGTCATAATATCTAGCCCTTTTGTAGGAGTCTCTCACTAATCTGTGTGGATAGCCTTGTGTCAAGAATTTATCATTCATCACAGTTGCTTTAACATCAAAGTCATGGATACTGGTGCAATTGCGGCGGAGGCGCAAAAATTGGCCAAAAGGTATGCTGTTCTTTTGGGACGGGGGATGAAAACTGTCATAATGTAATAAGGTATTGCGTGCTGTGGGTTTGGTGTAAAGGTCAACCGCCAAATGTCCTGTTACATGCTTAATGATGATATCCAGAAATTCAATTTGAATATTGCTTAAGTTAAATGTGAAATGGATGTTGTTATCACATAAGTTTAGCCATGATAGAAATTCTATCAAAATGTCCTCAGTATCTGCCCATATAAAGAAGATATCATCTATAAAGCGTGACCACTTCATAACTGACTCGTAGAACGGGGCTACTTCATTGTGGATGAATTTGTTTTCAAATTGGGGCATATAGATATTCGCCACTGTGAGGGCACAAGATGCGCCCATACTGACGCCCTTTACCTGTTTGTACAGCTGGCCATTAAATTCAAACACATTTTCCTCAAGAACTATTTTGAGGCATTCAATAATGAAGATCTCATCACAGTCTATATTCATAGTCTGAATAAACCACTTGACTGCTTGCAGAGCCCCCTGTATAAGTATGTTACTATACAGGGCTTCGATAGCCAATGTAACCAACCATTGCTGCTCAGAATTGAACGAGATACCTTCCACAAGGTTAATGATATGTCTAGTGTCCTGGACATAAGCTGGTGTATGGCTCACATAAGGACGGAGGATCTCATCTAGATATTTCAACACTGGTTCTGTAATTGAACCTATAGTGGTGACAATAGGCCTGTATGGCGGGTTTGTCTCACTTTTGTGTATTTTGGGCACTCCGTATATGCTGGCCATTCTTGGATGTTGTACATTCATGTAGGTATATTCCTTATCACATATATGCCCTTCTCTGAGTGCCTTATTCGTCAATCGTTGGATTTTAATTTTGATCTTGTCAGTTGGGTTCCTATTGATTTTACTGTAAATTGTGGTGTCATTAACATTTCTTCCATTTTAGATATGTATAACGGGGTGTCTAGCACCACAATTCCTCCCCCTTTGTCACAGCTCTTGATGGAGATTTCAGAGGTTTGTTTCAGGTTAAGCAATGCTTGGTATTCTTCTTGGTCAAGGTTATAAGGTGTTCTTTGAACATATTTGGTGGCTGAGGTCAATTTCTGATACATTAACTCCTCAAATATCGTTACTTCAGATGGTATTTGGTCTGTGGTAGGAGTAAAGGTAGACTTTAACGCCAGACCTGACTGATTAGTTTGTGCTGGTGTGTAAACTTGTTGGGCAAAGAATGACTTTATGCGGATTCTCCTAAAGAATGCCATCAAATCTCCAAGAAGCTCAAACTTATTGATGCCTGAGTGCGGTACAAATGTAAGCCCTCTTGATAATGAAGAGTAAGTGGCCGGGGTCAAATTGTAGGTGCTCAGATTGAATATTGGGATTTCCTTTACTCCCTCCAATATTGGGCATTGCGGGTTACTAAGTATTGATTGTGGTTGGTCTGTTGATTTCCCCAATACCTGGGTTGATATTGTGGCCGCCAGTTGCCCCTCCTCTGATTGCGCCTGCCTAAAAAGGTTGGCTAGTCTGGTGTATTCTAGATATGTAGCGGCTATTCCTGGAGTCAAACTGGTTAGATGTTCCCTCATTGTCAGAATCTGACGTATCAGAAAATGTTGTCACTTTACGGTTGTATTGTCTATATGGTTTTTGTTCATATGGTACTGTATCTGATTGAGTGTAATAATTTTCTGACAGATATCGGTATGTGTTTTCTCTACTGGAAAACAGAATATCCTTTTTTAGTTTATCGGTTTGCTTTTAGTTAGGTAATCTGTGTATGAATTCATTTCTGCATCTATGTCCTCTAGTTTTTTCTTAGCTTTGTCTAATGCTGATGTGCTTTTGATTTTATTTTCTAATTCAAGAATTTCTGAAATTAGTTGTTGTAACATTTCTTTTGCAGTTTCCACAATCAGCATCATGAGATCTCTCGAGCAACGGTTAGCAATCATAGACCATCGCTCAAGGAATTGTTTAATCTGCACGAACAATCCAGGGATATTTTTTACTCTTAACCCTTGAAGAATGACGCTGGCGTGTAAATATTCCAACATAAATAGGCCGTGCAGTTCAATTCTTTTAGTTTTTTTCTTAAGTGCCAATAGTTTATCTATATCCTCGTTCCTATCTGGATTAGTTGTTGTTTGTTGGCCAAAACTACCAGAATTGCCCACCATGGATGCAAAATCCTCATCAGGAAATCCAAAGGTTTGGAGATTGGCCATGATCTAATTAGGTTGAGAAGAGAGGTGATGAATGGTAAAATAGTAAAGAAAATAGCGTGTGTGATGAATTTTACCTGATTAAAGTTATTAACCTTGAGGTGAAAGTTAAAGTAATGTAACACTGCAAAAATTAGTCCCATCAAAACACGTACTTAACTCTGATTACGTGGCTTATTAAGCCTCTTTAAGTATCCCCTCACATGAATAAACAGAAGTTTCCCCAGGATTGTTGCCTGTGCGAGAGTGTACTTGTTGGTGAGTGTGATTGCTTGATGGTTTGCTTTTGGGGTCATATGCATGTATTCATAAAGTGATTTTTCATGTCTTTCCGTGTATTTTATCTGTAAATAATATATTTTTGTTTTTGTGAAATATGAAATGTTTTCTACCAATTTGATATTTGTGATTAATTGTACATGTCTGTACAGATTGATGTCTCAAAAAAATAACAAAATCGTATAAAAATATCAGAAAATGTTACGCAAAGAAAGAGAGACCTTTTGGATTTTCACCTTGGAAACAGTACAGAAAGGTCTCAACGAGGAGATATTGTGAATGGTGACATGAGTGTGACCACCTAAGTATAGACACTCCCATGCACTCCACATAAACTAGGGACTATCTTTTCTCTAACACGGTGTGCCACTAATGACGTGCCATGCGCAGATTAGACTCCCAATTTAGAGGCTCTCCTAAGTGTAGGCCACTCTTAGGTGGTGTTCAAATGTGGCATATGTGGGGGACCGTGTGACATATGATAATAACTACACAGTCCGAGTCAGTGTCAGATGACACATGACCCATTCTGCATCACCTGACGCATTTTCAATGCTGGGCCTGCGGATTACAAAAGGATGGCCTCCACAAACAAACCTGTTTATGCTCGGGTAGGCTGGGAGCCAGACACGCGGTTATCCCTCAACAGGAAAAACCAGTAAGTGTAATGCTGATAAACGGAGGGGATTTATTTGTGCAATACATGCGGGTAACTATCGTTTCCACACTAATGTGCCTATTAAGTGCATAGGCATCTATTGCCTAGTAAGGAATTGTCTATATTTATGTGTTTTCCCCATATTTCAATCAGACCGTAATACATTATATCTTCTGCCATAAAAGCAGCATTTATTTCTCGCAGCACCGCAGAAGGCATCACCGCGTATTGCAGGAGGATCCCTCTTGGATCATACGAGCTGCACTTCTCTAGAGCATTAGGCTGCTGTATACTTTAACCAGCGTGATTGCGTTAACCCTTGCTGGTACCTCGTTTGACACCACCTCAAATCTTATGGGGATTTTGCCTCGGCCACACGTGCTACTTAGAGTCACTCTTCTGAAACATTAAGACGGGTGAGAGGTCAATAGACATTAAGGATCTGTACAGGGTGACAACATCGTTATTGCCAGATAGATGATGTTTTACTAAAGTCCAAATTTACCGGGCAGATACCATCATAAGCCCTCACTAGGAGCACCGAGTAGAGTCCATATCGGCTTCTTTAATACAGGTGTGGTAACTGTGCACTATCTTTCATTCTGCATGTATACATGTCTGGAATCATGGGCTGTATTACCAAGCTCTGAGTTGTACAGAGGGATGTATGAGACAGGTGCCGCATATAGGTGCATATTAGTGATATGACTGGTAGACCCGGAATTTAAACGCAATGTTGGAACCACACATAATCCAGTATCCAGCTTCAGTATGCCCACACGTTTAGTGATGGGCGCTGCAACACTAACTCCTGGGTGACATAGAGAGACTTATGAGAGAGGCCCCACAAACCACAAATCTAAGAGACACTTGCGCTAAAATATAGCTAGAGTGATAACACAAGCAAGTCCACGCAATATAGGCCAATGGGAAACCATTATACTGCTATATTAAATCTTCTGCTGTGTTTCCCCACAGAACCAATACATTGCTACAGTGTGGCACAACTAAGCTAATAGGATTGGCCTTGGATATTTCCATCGATTAGATGGAGTAGTACTACTGTATGGAATGAGGGTAAGATTTTAAGAGACATTAGATTACAACCATATGTCGCCTGGTAAATTAAATTGAAATTTAGAAAGCTCACTCCATTGATGTTGCCTTGCAGAGCTGGATACCGATGTATCACAAAGCTTATTAAGACTAATAAAGAACCGTCTGTCTTGCAACGCATGACACTCAGAAATAGTGTCATTAATACCTGCGATCTGCGAGCCACAGACATGTATCTGTGAGAGTGTAGATTTCCATCTTCGTATAATAAGGTGCCGGACGAAAGATATCTTCTTTACCTCTTTTTCTCTTGTTCTCTTCTTTTTTTCTATTTCTGTTTCTAACTTTCTTTTTGCCATTTTTCTTCTTCCGATTCTTTTTCTTTTCCTGTCCCCTTTTCTACAATTTCTTTTCTTCACTAAGGCACGTGGCATGGAACAGCACTCCTGAGCACTCTTGAGGGGTTTTCAGGGAGAACATAGATATAAACTCACAGCACGGTGATCACTTTCTGGATTTGAGTTGAGAGCACTTGTAAGGTCTTTGCACCAAAGTATTACCATCCCTCTAAATCGATACAACTTCTCACTTAGTTTACCTCGGGTAGTTCATTTCGGTAATGTACAATTTAATTTTTTTTCCCATTATTTCACAGAGAACCCCGCCCACTCATTTGAAAAGCTAACTACCAAGAGTGGTCTTGATGAAGGTGGTAGTAATGCACATCTACCGAAACGTACGTTGACCATATGTGGGAAACCTCCTAAAGACAACACAATAGTGAATAATTTTGAGATTGAGTCAATCCACAGAACGACCAGCAGTGTATGTCACATGAATTAACAGAGGTTTCCCCAGGATTGTTGTCTGTGTGTGAGTGTGTTGCCTGTGAGAGAGTGTACTGGTTGGTGAGAGTGATTGCTTGATGGTTTGCTTTTTGGGGTCATATGCATGTATTCATAAAGTGATTTTTCATGTCTTTCCGTGTATTTTATCTGTAAATAATAGATTTTTGTTTTTGTGAAATATGAAATGTTTTTTACCAATTTGATATTTGTGATTAATTGTACATGTCTGTACAGATTGATGTCTGAAAAAAAATAACAAAATCATATAAAAATATCAGAAACTGTTGACTATATATGAAAAAATCTTTTAATAAAAACTAATGAATTTTGTATAATCTTGATTGGAAAGACTTTTTGTTGTGGAACCGCCCGTGTGAAGAGCCTTTTGTAGGCCAACAGCAAAGTAATATAGGTCTGACAACAGTACTTGTAGAGTATTTGTTGTTTTTTTCCCCCTCACTCTTGGACCTCAAAGTATATATAGGGGCAACCTTTTTTGATAACTAACTACTGACTGATTCCTTGCTGCCCTACCCTGCCAAAGTCCTTGCAAAGGTCATCAACAAATGACTGGCTGACTACCTAAACAACAACCACCCCTTCGACCCCACCCAATACAGATTCAGGTCCAAACACAGCACCATGACAGTCCTCATTTCCAAAGATGCCATCTGACTAATCATGGACAGAGGAGGGGCTGCAGCTCTCATTCTACTCTACTTATCTGCCACATTTTAATCCGTCTACCCCACCCCATCCTCATTCGATGCCTCAATAAACCTGGCGTATGAGGGCTTGCTTCATGCTGGGTCTGTTCCTTCCTCACAGGATGTAACCAGTTGGTCAGCCTGGCTTCCTACACCTCAGTTCCTGCCGACCTCATCTTCGGGGTGCCCTAAGGTACATCTCTCTGCCCCACACTGTTAAACACCTGCATGGCACCGCTCACCAACATTATCTGATTCCACAGAATCAACATCATCTCCAATGCCAGCAAAACCCAACTCATCCTTTTGCTCTCCAACAAAACATCCAGCACTCAAACCATCTTCACATCCTGCAAGTACAAAGTCACGAACTGGATGAAGAGTAACTGTCTGAAACTCAGTACAGACAAAACAGAATTGGCACTCTTCAGCAAGAACACCTTTCTATGGAAGTCTACCTGATGGCCACCAGATCTCAGACCAACACCCTGCCCGGCCAATGAAGTCAAGAACCTGGATATAATGGTGGACAACCAACTCTCAATGACAAGTCAAGTTGTCATTGCTTTCTCCTGTTTCTACACCCTAAAGATCCTCAGAAGACTTCAGGCCATACAAAACGCAGCAGTCAGGCTCACACCCAGGCTACCACTCTGCACACACACATCAACTCCCACCACAAAGACCTCCACTCGCTCATTGTCCACAAACAGGCACTCTTAAAGCTCCTCACACACAGACGTGCACAGTCCTGCACAATCTAGCTCCCTCTTACCTGAAAAGCTGCATCAATTTCCACACCCCAACCAGGAACCTCACCTCACCCAGCCTATTGCTCATACACATCCTCTGCATCCACAGACCCAGAGTTAGCAGTCACACTTTCTCGTACCTCGCTCCCAAAACCTGAAAGGACCTCCCCCTGCAAATCAGACCCGCTTCCTCAGTCCTTGAGTTCTGTAAAAATCTAAAGATATGGCTCTTTACTTAGACCATAGACTCGCCCAACATATCCATTTCCTTATGTAACACGTAGATATCATCCCAGATGAGACTCATGCTCTGCAAGTATTAATACATAACAAACAAGCCATTGAGCTAAAGGAGATTGACTCAAAACCCCCCTCTGTATATTTTTCATTCGTCTGTTGCTCGTTGTGTTCACATGATTTCAGACAGACAACTAGCTGCCTGTAACTGGACCTAAAAAGTGAATAAGTCACTGAACCTAAACATGTGCCTCCAAGCACAGGCAGTTAATTACTCTTCACATATATCACACCCTGCTTCTGCCTCTCCCCTACTTTACAGTTAAAACACCATCACCTGACTATAAAGAAAAAGGATCTTTCAGAAACCTTGTCCAGCTGCTCCATTGCCAGGTAAGTTCATACCTCTTCGTCCTCTCTTCACATTCTGAACTAATATATCACCATCAACAGAAATTGAGAAGATGCACTCATTAGAGCCATTTTAGTGGGAAACAAACAGGAATGCTACACATCCACAAAGAAAAAAAATCCTGTAACAAAAATGCATAACTGCAACACATTAACACATTATATAAATATATACATATATATTCACTGAAAAAACCATAGGTTTTACAGACGTTATAGTTAGAAATTAGCATTTAAAAAACCTTTGAAATTCACTGAAAAAACCATAGGTTTCAGGGACGTTATAGTTAGTTGGACATTTTACTCATACAAAACCATAGAAATTCGACCGTTATAGTTAGTTTAGCTAACTATAACTCGCGCCCGCAATGCACTGCTGATGACGTCACATATTACATCATTCATGACATGGTCAGTGACATCACTGATGACATCACTGATGACATCTCAAATGACATCACTGATGACATCACTGATGACATCATCCAGTGACTGTGTGTTTCTGTAAAATTTAAATTTGTTTTATATATATGCCAAGCTGTATTGAAGAATGAGTGGTTGTATAAGTGTCTGTATGGAGGATTTACTAGGTACGTGACTGACTGTATAAGTGAGTGATTAAATGTGTCTTACTGAATTCATAGGTCAGTGACTAAACTGTGTGAAAGTCTGTATCAGTCTGTCTGTTGTTGTGTAAGCTGCTGCATGGGTTGGTGAGTAGCTGTATGAGTGTCTATATGACTTATTGATTGCTTGCCTGAGTATTTGTATGGCTGCCTGAGTGTGTATGTGTGTGTGGGTGGGAGGTGTGTGACTGTGCATAGATGTGTGTGTGGTTGATTCACTGGGCGTATGGCTTCAAGAGTGCATGTGGAAACAGCTGTATGGGTGGGTGAGTGTGTGTATGGGTGTGTTGGTGAGTGAATGGATGTTTCAGTGGTACATGTGCAATTAACTACATATGTAAAAGGCAGTATATGTGAGTGATGGTGTATATAAATAACTATATGTGAGAGTCAGTAATTGTGAGAGTAGCTGCATGGATGAGTGTGTATTTGTATCAGTGATTCTATAACAGAGTAATTATGTGTTAGTATCTGTATGAATAAGTGAGCTGGTGTCTGTATAACTGTATAGGTTAGTAAATGGAAGTATGATTGATTCTTTGCATGACTGACTAGTTGTGTGAGTAACTCTGGATATGTGGCAGTGTGTGAGTGTCTGTATAGGTGTATGAGTGCATATGAAAGTATTGTATTGATGTGTGACTACATGTATGAGTGACTGTATGGGTGAATGAGTGGATGTGTGTGTAGACCTAGGAACCAGTCAGTGCGTATTTAGTAACTGGTATTGATGTGTCAATTTTTTCGAAATTGGTAGTCTGTATTTTAGAGTGGGTGTATCAAAGGTTATATTCAGGTGTGAGGAGGTGCATCAGATTTTCACGTGGATGATGTCATCAGTGATGTCATCAGTGATGTCATTTGAGATGTCATCAGTGATGTCATCAGTGATGTCACTGACCATGTCATGAATGATGTAATATGTGACATCATCAGCAGTGCATTGTGGGGCGCGAGTTATAGTTAGCTGAACTAACTATAACGGTGGAATTTCTATGGTTTTGTATGAGTGAAATGTCCAACTAACTATAATGTCCCTGAAACCTATGGTTTTTTCAGTGAATTTCAAAGGTTTTTTAAATGCTAATTTCTAACTATAACGTCTGTAAAACCTATGGTTTTTTCAGTGAATTTCTAAGGTTTTTTAAATGCTAATTTCTAACTATAACGTCTGTAAAACCTATGGTTTTTTTCAGTGAATTTCTAAGGTTTTTTAAATATTAAACTACTATTCTGCTATTTCTCATTAGTACTGTTTTTTCTAACTTTTCCACTACAGAAAAGAAAATAAACTGTAAAACTGTTGTGTAATGTAATATATTTCAGAAATTACAGTGTTACTTATCAAATAATACAACATAATTTAACATTTTGAAAACATATTTTTGTCCCTTTTTCTGCTGTTTTCAGATTCTACTTAACTTCACTATTCACAGTGATGTCAGTGTAGTATCATCATAAACAGCTGGGAAAAAAAACAATCAACTAGATTGTTCAAAAAAAACAAATGACTAATTCTTGCAACCACAATACGAAATCAACACAAATAACACATTCAATACCATTTCCAATTTTTAAATCTTACCTTTACTCTGTAGTTTCTGTTCACATTTTTCCCCAAGGCCAAATAATGTGTAGAATTTTTTTTCCGAAGTCATCCAGTATAAATTCCTTAAAGCATCTTCCCATTTTCCCTCTAGGCCAAATAATGTATCTAAAATTTTTGCTTAAGAAATATCAAGTATGAGTTGGGTAATTCATAAGGCAATCTCGATTTTATTTCCAAGTGTGTATCGTTGCAGTGACTCCAACCATTATTACATTTTAAATATACAGTATAATGTCCACATGTGGTAGTAGCTCCAGCATGGAAAACAATAGCCAGTGTTGCGAATGTTCTTCCAGAAATAGATACTTGACTAGCAACAAAATTTTTAATTTTCGTTTCCACTTTTCTTCCATTTGGTCTACAGCATTGTAGCATTAAAATTACATATTTTCCATATCTTTCTAGGCATAATGTAGATAACATTTCTGATTGACAACGAGAACATTTCATATCATGATTTGCTTCTTTTACTAATTTCGGAAAAGGTACAGATTTGCAGTCAGGTATTGTTAAATATAGAAATCGTTCTCTGTCAACTATAGTACTAGAAGTTATTGAACACTGTTCACATTTGTGATCCCATTTGTAACTGAGTCCAAATAAACTCTCAATCTGGATTCCTTCATCTTCTAATACTCCAAGCATAACCATCAGAAACTCTTGTGCATCTTGTTGTATATTAGGACTGAACGTTAAAGATCCAGTACATGTGTCCAACAGTTGTCGAATATCAGAAGCAGTATGGATCTTACTACTGTCAGTTCTCAATTGTTCAAATAAAGTATAAAGTGCAGAACATAATCTTTTTTCCTGACTTTCCATAATTTCACCATACAGATCTTCTAGATAAATTATAACGTTTAGAATAACATTACCATAGCAGTTGACACCAGAAGCATTTACTAATTGGTATCCCACAACATCATCACTTGTTTCTATTTTCTGTTTCTTTGCATCTTTTCTTTTCTCTTGAATTTTTTTCTGCTTTTCAACCACACTTGATTCATCAACATGTTTGCGTTTTGAACACACAGCACGTTTTTCATAAATAGGATATTCACCTAAAGTTGGTGCATAAAGTCTTCTTAAACGATTATATTCTCTTACACAATTTACATCAGCACTAACCTTGTTTTCATCGAAATCAATTAAATACAAACCAGACAATGTTCTAACTCGAGATAATGCAACGTATGCCATTCCCTCTTTAAACACAGTTCTTCCAACATTTACTAAAGCATTATCTACACTTAAACCTTGACATTTATGAATGGTTATTGCATATGCTAAACAGAAAGGAAACTGTTTTCTTCGAACATACAAGTCTTTTACCAGCAAAAAACGTACAGCACAACGCCCAATTTGCTTCACCTCTGCAATCTGATCAAATTGAATTTTCAAGAATTCAATTGCATTTCTGTTTTGATATTTTACAAATTCAACAACTTTCCCTATTGCTCCATTCACTAAACCTTGTTCTATATTCAAATTACGCCTCAAAATTACCCGACAGTTTATACATACATCTAAAAAAATTCTAAGCCAGCAGTTTTTGATACAGACTTTTCCAAAGAATCCAATTTAGTCTGTAGTTTATTTGAAAGAAGAATTGTTATTCCTTGATGCTCGATTTTATCAATAGCTTCAATGTGAACTATTTCTTGATTTTCCAATTTCAGAAGCTCTTGATTAAATGTATAACACTCTTCCAGTGTAGGCATTAAGCAAAGTATTTACTTTTTTTCTGCAATGTTCTTGTACAGTACTCCTGCTGGTGTGTTTTCAGTTGTAAACAAGTTCTTTAGTAGACGACTTTGTAAAGCTTGTTTACCATGTTTGCTTAGAACACCAATTCTTACATCTTTCAGAATATTTCCATAATCTTCATCACTTGCTTGTCGCATATTCTGAGTGAGTTCTTTATATTCAAAATTTACCCAGAGATTCACATTTCCAATACTTCCCAAAGATTTCCTAGTGTCTTCATGTAGAAGAGTTTTAAAGACTGGTTCTCCTTTTACAGGAGTTAGTTGTAGCAGATCTCCAAATACAATTAAATGTTTTCCTCCAAAGAGAACGTCGTAATCTGTTTTTAATACCTGTTGCATTCTTAAATGCACGAAAGCAAGCATTAAGTTTGAGACCATGCTCACCTCATCAATAATTAAAAGTTTCATCTTCTTCAGCACTCTTGACACTTCATAAGAAGCTTCTCCAGACAACTTCTGATATTCTAATTTATTATCATGCTCAACTGGTAACATTAGTAATCTATGCAAAGTAATTCCTTTAACATTGTGCGCAGCTAATCCAGTTGGAGCTGTTACTACACAAGATAAATGTGAACCAGTAGTTTTTTTAAGATAACTGGTCAAAACTTTAATTAAAAAACTTTTACCCGTTCCAGCTTGACCACTGATGTACATCAGAATAGGTTTAAATGATGAACATACACATTCTTTTTTTTCATGCAACAAACCATGTTCTATCTGTTCTCTCACTTGTACATATATTTCTTTCTGTTCAATATTTACTTGTTCTTCTAACTTTTCCAATGTAATATTCTCCTCTTGTGCTTGTTGCATTGCAATTTCCACTTCATGCATAGCAATCGCTGCTTCATTTTCCACTATTGGTTGTCCAAGTGGATCTTGACTACATGGACCAGAACTTTGACTATCTTGAGAACTTTCATTTGCAACTTCAGCTGTAATAGTCTTTTCCTGTTCAACTTCATCATTCAACATTTTTAAATATGTAGGGAAAATTGAACATGCAATGCTATCTTTACATGCATTAAAAGAATCTTCGTAGCAGTCGAAATCTCCAAGTAATTCACTTTCGGTACGCCATGGTTTGAACAGTTGGAGAAGTGCTAAATAGTAAAATTCTCGCTTGTCTGGAGTTTCACAACTGAGTTTCTTGTGGTTGATAAGGTTACCTTTTGTGTGTTTTACTAAACATCCATGACATCCAAGTACTGCATATTTTCCTTGTTTTAAATTCTGTTTAACATTTCTTTTGAAGCTGTAATGTTGAAGTACTTCATACAGACATAGCTGTTCCAGATGTCGACTCCTTTTCGGATAGTATGTATCCAACATATTAGTTTTAAGAATTTCTGTACTGTCTGGTTCATTTGCTGCTAAGTATTCAATTTCTTCTAATGATTTCAACACTCTATTTCGTGAGCAGGCAAGACCTAAACTTACCCAAATGATCCCTCGTGATTTTGAATATAAACTTGAAGAGGACAAGCGGTCTGAACATTCATACGATCCAATTTCTCTGTGGGAAAGCATTTTCAAAGTAAAGCTGTACAATTTTTTGCTAAGGCTTTTCTCTTGTGCAATTTCTTCCCACATTTGTTTCATCTCGGTTTTTTCTGATTTCGTTATATATGATGTAACGTAGCGTGCAACAGCAATTGAGTTGTCTGCAACATACTGGATGTCCATATTTGCATTCCACATTTTTAAAATAACCAGATTGTAGTCATTAATATACTTTGACAGTTCTGTTCTTTTCAAGTTGTAGGTATTCTTTGGAGATTTGCGAGTTATTGTGTGCCTTACAGAAGAAAAAAAGAATTTACTCTTCCTTTAGAAATTACTGGACGTGGAAATCCAAACCGACACTTGGTATAAAATGTTCCTTTAGACTTGTATTTTCGTCGGCAGTACTTTCCACAACGGTGACTTTGGAAACGTAAAACTTGCTGTCTCAAGCTTCTATCTCCTCCTTTTCTTGGAATCTCACATGTCACATACTGTTGAATGAAAGACAATACTATTTCATCTGAATCAGTTCCAAATTTAGGTGCATCCTTGATCCACAATAGCATATGTATATGAGGAGCACCTCTCGCTTGGTACTCCTTTCTCCAAAAGAAATCGGTAACTTCTCCAAGAGGTGGATTCTTTTTATTGCAG
The DNA here is from genome assembly GCA_963921515.1 of Calotriton arnoldi. Lineage (NCBI taxonomy): Eukaryota > Metazoa > Chordata > Amphibia > Caudata > Salamandridae > Calotriton > Calotriton arnoldi. The sequence continues at coordinate 1,063,269 of CAWUFW010005773.1, read as the reverse complement.
ATGAAAGACATCATAGCTTGAAACCTATGATTAAAATATCTGCACACATTTACAGGATCCAAAGAACACAGTTCTCCAGGTGTCTTCATTTCAACATTCTTTATATTGGAATTTGCTTCTCGTAGAAATTCAAGCAAATCTTCCCATGCATACTCTGCACAGCTAAGTGTCACAAACCATGTTGGTGTACCTAAGTTCCGTAACATACACTTCAGTTCTCCATGACGACGATACCAATACTCATTTGTTCCTCGTTGACATGCCATCAAATTAATTAACTGTGCTTCTAAATTTTCATCTGTTTGTTGAACTTTCTCCACAAATTCTTTCGCTGAAAGAAGTGATTGATGAACTCCAGTTTTCAGTATGTGGTTCACTGCATAGGACAGAGAAGACAGATCACTTTCAAACAAAAGGTGAAATATATATGGTATACACTGCCGGAATCTAGGATCTTCAGACTATAATCTTGTTGAGCGATATTCTGAAGCTGGAATACGTACAGGTCGGTCATCATATCGTCCACCTTCTCCAGTAGGAAACAGCTGTGGAAAAGAACGAGCTTCTAAGCTTTTCTCCCATACACTCATTGGAGTTCCCTTTGCTTTTTTCATTTGAAATAACTCAATACTGTTTCCTATAACTTCTTTTGAATGTAGAGGACATATTGTGTAATGTTCATAAATCTCTTCACTCCTTGAGTTGTCCACTTTCTCTATTTGACCACTTGAAATTTCAGATTCATCTTCCAAACTTATTACCTGTTCTTCCACATTTACACTTTTATAATAAATATTATTCTCCACAAGATATAACATAGCCTTTTGAAGTTTTTTAACATCCACAAATTCTTGCCATATTTTCCGACTCTTTGTTGGTACTCCATTTACTAGAATGACTACTGCTTCATTTTCATCTTTGTCTCCACCAACAATTTCAATATTTTTCTTAAAATCCAAAGGTAAGTACACTACTCTTCCTTTCAGCCCTCTTTGTAAGTCTGTTGGTGGCAGTTTACCTGTTTTAGGCTCCATGCGAATTATAGTTTGAAATGGATGAACAGATTGAATTAGAACTGACTCATATGTATTCAAATCTGCCAGTTCCTCCGGAATAGCTACTAATTCTAACTTATTATGTACTGCTCTAGCGGGCATTTTGTTCTCTTCTAATTTGTTATAACAATATTTACAAATACGTTGATCACTGCCTAACTCAAATTGACCTTCCACTAACAAGTAAGTTGCAAATTCTTTCCATTTATCATTATTCTTCTTTTCAGATTTCAAATATACAAATCAACATTCCTAGTTTGAGTTTTATAATTAGTACGTCGACAACAAACACAAACATAGTTTGGAATTTCAGAGCACACTATGTTAAACTTTCCAATTTATTCTTCAAACTGATCAATCATAATCACTTTCCCATCTTCTTCAACATCTGTAATTGTCAAACTTTCACTTTCTATACACTGCTCTTCTGAACCAAAATATCGGAACTGAATATCATCACACTTTTTTTGTACATCTGATAAAGAACCGTGTAAAAGAGCTGTATTCAGTTCACCTAAACATAATGCAGGACTTTTTACATAGTACAGTTTCCTTACAAACTTCCGCATTTCTGAATGGTGTACTGCTAACATCCTTAAGTGATGAAAAACACTTTTACACACTTTTCTTGAAAGACAAGCCAGAGAATGCCCATGTTTCTCAGTATATTTTCTTACATTACAAGGATCTAGTGTTTGTAACAACCTAATCTTCTGTTTTACACTTTTCTGTGTATATTCTCGTAACAAATTTCGCATTATATCAATAGATTCCTGTCGAATACTACAAATACTGCTACAACCCCACTTATACACAGGAGCTTGTGTGCGTTTCCCTTGCACTTCTTCAGCTATTAACTGTTCTGCACTAATAGTAACCATTTCCTCTTTTGCAACAGGACAACCATTCTGAACTTCGTAGCAACGACCTCCAGTATCAACTGCAAATGGTAAACTATTTTCTTGGAAGTAACTCTCTTCATTAAAAAAAGGTTCACTATTAGATGTATGTTTCCATTTTCCACTGAAGATTTTACAAAAGTTGCTTCTGTTCACACGTCTTTTTTTTTACTTTTGTCTTTCAGAATCTTCATTGTTTTATCCAACACTTTCATCCTCTTCAAAATGAAAATAAATATTTTTTGTTTTAACTTAAAAGCAGTATCCACTATGCTTTCAACACGCTGTTTCTGTTTCAATTGCAGCACTTTCTTTTTATATTTGCGGCATCCTTTTATTAAATTCTGAATTACTCTATTTCGAAAAACTCTTTGACTAATTTCTTGAAATTGTTTTTGTCTACGGGTAACAAATACTCTTTCCTTATCATGTTTTTTTTCTTGCAATTTGAAGTTGAAGTCTGCTTCTCCTTACTTGAAATTTTTATATTTTTCCTTTGTGTGATGTTATTTTCATTAAATGTTTGTAGTACTTTTTTTAGAAATTGTCTAGTGTTTTTACCAGAAGAAACTATTTTTGTAGTACTCTGATTTTGTTCTAATCCATATTTTTGACTTTTCTTTAAGTAGATTGCCTTTTTGTTTTTCCTTTTTTTTCAGTTCTTCTAGGCATTTTCAATTTTTAATCCAAATAAAATATTTTTCTGCGAATGAAAAAAAAGTTTCAATTATTTGTTATATCTGTTCAATATGTCAAAATAATCACATACAATTATATAAGTTCCAGTGGCGTCTTGCAGAGGAAATGCTGCATGGTACAGGAGCGGAATAAGGGAACAATAGGGTGGCAGGTAGTGTCATCCGACATACAGCACGTATTTATTGAATTATTTAGATTCACCTTCCCATTTTATATGTGACTCCACTACCTCCTACTTTTCCCTTCGCCCCCACGCCCCACCCCCGTCCCATGCACCCCACCGTCCCACGCCACTTCCTCTGCAACCCACTACAAATAACTTTGTAGATACTATTATGTAAAATTGTTATCTGTATACTTAGAGTCATATTCTCAACTAAATGGCACATGTAAACGTTTCCCTTATTGGTTTAACACTTCTATCGGCAACTTAGCAAGCATAACACTGCACCATATTAGCAAAAATATGGTACAGGCTTACATTTCGTTGTGGATGTACATAAACAAGTACAGATCAACTGTTAGACAGCAACAAAAACCACCGACATGGAGATGGGGAGGGGGGAAAGATTAAGGCACATATTCAAAAGGAGCCATCGCCGAATTAACCGCACTTTATCGCAGCCAAACTTGTGATAAATTTACCCCCCCATTCACAAGCCGGTGTTCACATCCCACAGCACCAGTATACCCGCGATAGCAGCCTCAAAAAACATCGCCACAGAGGACCCTCGCAAATATCGCTAATGAGATGCAGAGTAGGCGTTCCCGTGACAAAGGCCGAGACAACAGCACACCTCAACATTCACAACGACCAGCCACATCCGCGATAAAAACACAAAACCGGCAATAAGGCGCGTTAGCACCAGGAAATTTACACCTGCTCCGACCTGGTGTAAAGTTGGACGGCAGCCAGCACCACAAAAGGGAGCCCATCCAGGGCCACATCCGAAGGGCAACAGATGCCATGGAGCAACTCATCATGCGGCCCGGACACCCAACAGGGCCACAACACCCACCACCAACACCCCAGGACCCCATCCCACACCCGGAACACCCCCCCCACCCAGCACCACCCCCAACCCCGGACTAAGAAATTGCACACCAACACCACGAATCCCTAAACAAACATCTTGCCTTATGTCGCACAAGCAGCAAAATAAACATACATGCGTGACCAGAAAATGGAGAATCAGTCATACAGCAATACAACCACCAATACAAAACCCCAGACAAACAAAAGCAGAAACAACCCCTAGGATGAGTCCTAGCTGCTCCCACTGGACAATCCATAGCACACAGCCCGGTAGACCAAATCCAAGAGAAGAAGGTGTGCCATGCGCGCAACAAAGGAAAGAGAGGGAGAGAGCGAGGGAGAGAGACGGAGTGAGATAGCACAAGCAGCGCAAGGCCGCACGGGCACCTGGCTCCACATGCCAACATGTGTGTGTACATCGCCATCCGTACACCATGAGCCCAAGGCCGTGTCCCAATCTCAGCGCCAAAGCCACATCACATTCCCAAAACGAAAGTAGTAGTGAGACAAACATCAGGGATGAAAGCACCATTGTCCCAATGCAGAAGCCGGGAGGACACCTGCACCTCTGACCTTGGTCCCGAACGCGCCTGGAACACCCTGATAGAGATACAATGGCAGATGAGGACGACTCCCACACCACGCATTCCGCAAATAAAACACCTGACTTATCCACAGCCCACACATAGAAGCCCCTGCCTGTGGTACCCCCGCATTGGATGCCCTTGACACCCACGGAAACAGCAACCCATGTCCCACAACGTTGCACACACATTCAAATCATTGCTCAGAGCTGTGGCATATCCTCCACACAACAGCCGCAGTCCAGAAGAGTGCCTGTTCACGAGACGCACCAACGCAATGGCAGGCCATACCGGGCACATGCACAACACCCGTCACGTGGAACAGTACCGTGCACGTATGCTGCATTTACTGGGCGCACTGCCACTGGCAGTGCTGCGGATCAGTTACAGGCTCAGCTTCCGCATTGCCCACGTCACCTGCGTCCAGCCCTGGTTCCACTGCCGAACATGCACATTCGAGTGTCCCATGGATGTCTGCCTATCCAACACAACTGTTGATGAATTGGACTATGACTTGTGTCTGCGCCCCTGTTGGATCACGAACAGGAGTGTAACAGAGACAGCCGTGCATGGGATGCCTTGACATACTGCGTATGTATTGGTAGTTGTGCATGGGAGATTGCACAATTTCTCGTCTGCAGTGACCACATCGAGGCACTCCCCTAATGGGCTGTGTTGCGGATCAGTGAGACGGCGTGGGCTGAGCACACCTGCCCGGACCACCTAATGGAGTGGCTCACCCTGGTGTTCCTTGAACACGACAACGACGTACTATTGGAACACATTGCACATGAAGCTGCACGGGCATTCATGGACGAGTAACTACGTACCTGCAGCCACATCCTATTGCCACCCACAGCACATGGGCCAACAACTTGTTGCACAGTGGGGATTGCTCACATGTCCCACCAAAACAGAGGACAAGTCTGCCTTCGGTCGGGCTCTGGATGCATGTGCGTGGAATAACGCGTGTGCTCACACACACACCTGTCCAAGGTGACGCAGGTCCATGGTCCGAGCAACACAGCGTTGTTTGGCAACGTTGCCAATTCGGACACACTGCTGGGTGAGAGCACACACATGGCGATGTAGCACGACATGTGAACCTGTTGGACCCTCACACCTGATCACTGTCGGCAAAGCAGACAATTGCCGCACCCCGGAGGCAGAGCACCATGCAGACCCCACATACAGTGAGTCGTGCCCCCTCACACGGGGCACTGTGCAGACGCCAAACAACACATGACTCGTCCAGCAAGGCAAGGTGGGCTGTGAGCATTGCCATATGTGATGAAGTTTGTCCATTTCAGCCCCAACATCATCTGCCCCTCAACATGTACCCATGCTGCGTGTAAGTGTCTTAAGCATGTCCGTGCCTGTTGTGGCCGTTGCCTCATCTGTACTGACACGCACATGCCAATAAAGCCTATGCCACTCCACTGGTATCTAACTGTGAGGTGTGTTGTAAAGATTGTCCACTCATGTGCCACAATGAGCCCGTCCCAACACAGGGAAGAACTGACTGTCGCATGTGCAATGGGGGTGTATCCCTTTGGCAAGCTCCGCCTCTGTGAGCCAGACATTGTTTTTGCATAGGTGCTGGATGACATCTGATGCAGCCCCATCACCTACGCAGTCTGATGTGTCAGGGGCACACAGCCATGCAGCCATCACCCCGCCACACACACCGGACACAGAACCCGTATGAGGGGAGTTTTGTACCACATTGCCTTCATTGCTGATGTTCTGTGATTGCTATGTGTGTGGGCTGCATTGTGGGGGAGTTGCCCCTGCAGCTCTGATTTCGTGTAGCCTTCTCCCCTTGAGACGGGGTGCCTTTGTATTGTGTGCTTTTCGGGGCCTGTTTTGCTTTTGACTTGGGTGATGTGTGCTCGCGGACTGATTTTGTGGCCTGGTGGATTGTTGGTCTGCTGCGTGTATTGTAAGGCATGGGTTGTGGTTGCACGCGGACACATCGGAGTGTGACCTGCTCCTTTGAGGATGTGATCCGCACTTGGCTCCGTCCATGTCGCTTCGTGGGCCATGTCATTTTGTTTGCGCAGCTGCTATGCTATCTGACATGCAGTGTTACTTGCATAGTCAGTGTGGGTCACGGATCTGCTGGTTTGCTGGATTCCTCATATGTGCAAGAGTAGGTTGTGATATTGGTGATAGGGGGGGCACTCTGTGCACATTGTGGATGGGGGCCTACTTGGCGTTTGGATGTGTGCTGCAGTGTGCCAAGGCATTCAGGGACATGTTCCAGGGTTATTGTAGGTGTACTGTGTGCTGCACAAATCAACGCCGTATCTGATTTACAAAACTACATACTTGTTTAAACATAACAAACTATACTGCTTATTTGTTACCTCTATACCTTACTCCTAAAACCATGTAATCTTTCAAACATATGTCACGTCACTTTTGTACCATTGAAACTGATTACGACCTTCTCTTTACACTACAGATCCCATGAACATGCTAATAAAGGTATAAGTGCTATTTGCATACTAGATAAAGCTCTCTTACTTAATTTTGATAAACACTACTGTTTGGTGCACAAAATGGGTGTGACACATGAGGAGAGGAAACGGAGGTGTAATCCCTAAACTTTTATTGTACCGTTCCTTTAATATACATATATTCAGGGTTTTAAGTGGGATGAAGAAAAATGCGGGTGTCTAAAAGGGGTAGCAGTGTTCAGCACCGGTAAGACCCAGCCCACTTAAAGTCCTGCGTATATTCAGCACAGAGACACACCCTAACAATTTTCATCACTTATAATCACAGTTAGTTTACTAGTGTGAAAAAATTGTTCAGAAAATTTACTAAGAACATTTTTAATTGTTTTTTTTATCTCTCACACATTTAAAATATCTCTTGTAAAGAAACGCCCCTCTCCACCTTTATTTCGTACGAACGAGCAATAAATAATCCCTTTACCAGCATCTAGTCACTAACTACTAACACTGTGCACTGTACCCAATTGAAAAGCAGAAATAGTGTTTAGATTATGTCTTAAAGTATCATCAAATGATTCAAACCATGCATACATACACAAAGCAACGTGCACGTTTACTTTGTCCATTTACTCTCTATGTAATCTCTGCACATTCTGAACGGGTTCGCAGTATATCACCTGTTTTCACTTATACTCAAATGTACCTTACAGTAAAAAATGACATCACAACCTATGCATATGTAATATTTCCTACATAATACAGTGCATTTCTATACCATTGAAACTGATTGCAACACTTTTTATATAGTACAAATTCTACCAATATGCCAATAAACCTATAAGTGCTATTTGTATAATGCAAAAAGCTGTATTAGATTATTTTTATAAACAGTACTGCTGCGGGCACAAAATGGTGGTGCAAGGTAGACAGAGTAAAGGAAGGTGTAATTCCAAACTTTTTATGTATCGTCCCTTTACTATACGTATATTAACAGCTTTAACTGGGATGAAAAAATTGGCGGCTCTCTTGAAGGGGTGGCGGAGCCTAGTACTGATAACACCCGGACCACTTAAACGCCTGCGTATATTCAGTAGAGGGACACACCGTGACAATTACTATCACTAATAATCACATTTACTTTACCACTGTGAACAAAATCGTACAGAAAATATACAAAGAACATTTTCATTTATTTTTTATCTCTCACATATGTAAAAAATGACTTCTGAAGAAACGCTCCCCAACAACTTAGATTTCCTAAGAACACCCAAATGCAAAGCCTCGCAGTACCACACCAGCCTTCACTGACATTGAAATCTACCTCTCAGTGTAAAAAATGAGACCACAAACTGTGCACATAACCTTTCTTCTTTTTTTTCCATCTCTGTTAAGTTAATAACACATGAATTTTCGACTGTCACCCCTTCTCCACTATTTCCAGACTGAGCATAATTTCCAAACGTGCGACATTCTGTTTATCTCGCCGGAATAGATATACAAATCGAAATTAACGCTACATCGAATTTTCAAAACCATACAGGGCCATATTCACAAGAATGGCGATAACATTATCGCTGCTTTAGCGGCAGGAAACTGCCGCTAAAGCGGCGATAATGTTATCGCTGGTCTTGAGAATATGGCCCACAGTCTTTTACATATGACAACTTACACCTTTTCTTTGTGAAAAACTCCTAAACATATATAAAGTACTTCTTTAACAACTAGTTACACATTATGCATATTTTAGAATTAATAAAACACTATACTTTACTAACACTATGTTATTTAGAAATACTTTCAAAGTTAAAAATATCGTCTCAAATACTTAACCACCACTACAAAACACATAACACACCTTCTTAATTTCTAATTTACCTTCGTAGTTGGAATGCAGATTTCAAATGTCACAAACGCATGCAATTCTTTTCTTGTCACACAGTACATGTAATGCACCGCTTTCATCAAGAATGGAACCAGTAATGGCACAATTTCCCTGTTGCTCCACACATAAATACATGTAAAGAACAAATCAGAATAGTTGCTTTTTTTTTTTAGATTGCAAAACCTCTCTTTATTGGTTATTTTTTAACTTTCCATATAAATAGTTTTTTTTAAGGACACATACAGGTGAAAAGTTCAGCGTATTGTATCAACACTTTCTAGAACATTCTACGACACGTGCAGGTTAAAAGGTCATCATTTTTTTAAACCTACCGATTTTTTTTTTTGCGACATTTTCTCCAACATTTAACGGCATGTGGAGGTCAAAAGTTCACCATTATTTCAAGTTTGAACTGCACCTTCCAAATACAATTAGCAGGTGTGTCTGAGCTGAGCAAATTTCATCCTATAATATGTACTCCACGTATAAACTGCTTTTTTATTAACCAATCACAAAGATGCTTTTCATCAAAACTAATATACACCCTACTTTTTAGGACACCATACATTTCATCTCCCAGTCGGTTAACGTTTTGTATGTAAAAAAAAAGTAGTTCCCCATGTTTAAACATATCTCTCATTCTACGAACAGACTGCATGAGCTACAGACATTTATCCATATCTTCTAGCCATACCTTCAAAATGCTAGTGTGGATTGTAGGACATAGCTATATTTTCTGGTGCAAGAGGTATGCAGAACAGAGACGTATTGACTTAGACCTAGGTTTACAAAATGTGCACATTAAATGGTTTGCACAGAGAGGATTGAAGTGGCACCAATTGCTCCCTTTGGTTAAAACCTGTTTGCATCTCCAACACCCTGATCTCATGATTGTGCACTGTGGTGGTAACGACCTAGGCACATTGACTGCGGTAGGTTTGGAAATGCTTATGAAGGACACCTTTGGACAATTGATGTTACTTTTGCCTCAAACTGTCTTTGTATATTCCAATATATGCCAAAGACAGAAGTGGAAATGGTCAAACCAATTTTGTCATAAGATTGAAAAATCTAGGAAGAATGTCAACAAAGCTGTGTCTGCATACCTCAGAGACCATAGAATGGGGTCGATCTAGAACAACAACATACGTTTTGATATGGCTGATATCTACAGAAGTGATGGAGTACACTTCACAGATGAGGGAAACCGAGTTTTCCTGATTAACCTGAAGCTGTGCATTCGCACTTACATGTAGCTCCAACTAATAAACACAAGGGCTCTTTTTAGAGCCGCCTTATATTCCCAATTTTGGCTCGCAGAGTGTCACCTGCAGTTCCGCTAGCAGAGGGACACCTGCGGGCCGTCGGGCAGGCTCGCAGAGGAAGAGCTGCGGCCCGTGGGCTCAGCTCGCAGAGGGAGACCTACGAGCCGTTGGCTCGCAAAAGCACAGCACCGTACCGGCTCGCAGAGGGAGAGCTGTGGTCTGACTCGCAGAGGGAGACCAACGGGCCAACAGGCCTGCTAGCAGACACACAGCTATCAGTTAACGGGCTGGCTCGCAGAGATACAGCTGCGAGCCCTCCGAGCTGCAACCCGACAGGCTAACTCGCAGAGGGAGAGTAACTGGCCGACGGGCCTCATAGCACAGACACAGCTACGAGCTAACGAGGTGGCTCACAGAGGTAGAGCTGCGGGCCCGATGGCTTGCAGACACAGAGCTGTGAGCCAACAGACTGGCTTCTAAAGGCATAGCCGCAAGCTGATGATGTGGGGAGAGGGAGCGTAAAAGGAGTATCTTGCACAGACAGACCTGCGGGATATTTTCAGTATTGCCTCGCAGAGGTAGAACTACAAACCTGATGCCTTGTAGAGGGAGAGTTGTGAGCTGATGGACTGAATCACAAAATGGCTGCCAACACTTCCTAGTTTCAACACTTCGCAGCCAATCAGACTCAAGCTCGTGCTCGTAACGCTTCAGCCAATCAGATGTCAGAATTCTCAAATATCGATATCTGTAAATTTTGATATTTCTCTAAAACTACTGAACGGACTTACCCCATTTAAACAAAAGCGTGCTTTCTGGACCAAGACCTTTCTCCCTGCCACATTTGGCGTAATTCTGTTCAGCAGTTTGACCTGTAGCCTTGTCTAAAGTTTCCTATGGAAATTGCATGGAGAAAACACGTTTTGGGACCCCCCTTTTTTCTTAGCCCCCCCTTGACGAATCCCCCCCAAACTTTTAGGATAGCAGCTGACCTGAAAAGAGGAACTTTTTGGAAAATTTCATAAAGATTCGTCAAACGACGCCAAAGTTATAAGCACATCAAAAAATGCTTTTCCTATGGAAACGTGGTCCTAACTATAACTATCTACTGGGCGGTAAATTCCGTTCCGCTCGTGGAATTTGGGTAATTTTGCGTTCCGCGGAGAACGCGGAATTGCCAAAAATTCCGCGATCCGCGGCTTCGAGGAATTTTTTGCTTGTTCGCGCTTTCAAAATGCGTGTTCGCGAGATATTTCTCCCTGAGCACGCAAACAGCGTTCGCGAACAGGAAAAAAGCATCGCGAACGGGCGGAACAAGCAATTCCGCATGTTCGCTGAACTTTTGCGTGCTCGCGGAGATTTTTTACCGTTTCGCAGAGCTTTGCGTGGCGCGACTACGCAAATTCCGCCCACCCCTAATATATATATATATATATTCTGCTCCAAAGGTTGTCCACCTAGTGAGTAGCACTCGATCAACAGCTTTGTCTATGATAGGCAGGGACGAGGATCCGCTTGTAGAAGCTGCTCCGTAATGGAAATGCCTGACGCGTTTCGAAGCTCCATATGCTTCTCTTCAGAGGCTTGAACGGAGACAGTGTGTGCAAACGCTGAACCCACTTCGCCATTTTCATATTGCACACCCACCAATGGGAAGCTCGAATGAGACTGTGCATTGTGGGAAATGTGGTCCGGATAGCACACAAATCTTGTCCTGTATGGACCCTGCAAGTGGACTTGTCCTCAATCCTGTTTGCGGCTGCTGGCCCACATAGCCGACATGATAGTTACCATATCGGGTGGCCCCCATAACATTACGGGGTGGTGCACACTCCACGGCAGGACGGCCGCGTATTACATTCTGCTCCAAAGGTTGTCCACCTGGTGAGTAGCACTCGATCAATAGCTTTGTCTATGATAGGCAGGGACGAGGATCCGCTTGTAGAAGCTGCTCCGTAATGGAAATGCCTGACGCGTTTCGAAGCTCCATATGCTTCTCTTCAGAGGCTTGAATGGAGACAGTGTGTGCAAACGCTTAACCCACTTCGCCATTTTCATATTGCACACCCACCAATGGGAAGCTCGAATGAGACTGTGCATTGTGGGAAATGTGGTCCGGATAGCACACAAATCTTGTCCTGTATGGACCCTGCAAGTGGACTTGTCCTCAATCCTGTTTGCGGCTGCTGGCCCACATAGCCGACATGATAGTTACCATATCGGGTGGCCCCCATAACATTACGGGGTGGTGCACACTCCGCGGCAGGACGGCCGCGTATTACATTCTGCTCCAAAGGTTGTCCACCTGGTGAGTAGCACTCGATCAACAGCTTTGTCTATGATAGGCAGGGACGAGGATCCGCTTGTAGAAGCTGCTCCGTATTGGAAATGCCTGACGCGTTTCGAAGCTCCATATGCTTCTCTTCAGAGGCTTGAATGGAGACAGTGTGTGCAAACGCTGAACCCACTTCGCCATTTTCATATTGAACACCCACCAATGGGAAGTTCGAATGAGACTGTGCATTGTGGGAAATGTGGTCCGGATAGCACACAAATCTTGTCCTGTATGGACCCTGCAAGTGGACTCGTCCTCAATCCTGTTTGCGGCTGCTGGCCCACATAGCCGACATGATAGTTAACATGTTGGGTGGCCCCCATAACATTACGGGGTGGTGCACACTCCGCGGCAGGACAGCCGCATATTACATTCTGCTCCAAAGGTTGTCCACCTGGTGAGTAGCACTCGATCAACAGCTTTGTCTATGATAGGCAGGGACGAGGATCCGCTTGTAGAAGCTGCTCCGTAATGGAAATGCCTGACGCGTTTCGAAGCTCCATATGCTTCTCTTCAGAGGCTTGAACGGAGACAGTGTGTGCAAACGCTGAACCCACTTCGCCATTTTCATTTTGCACACCCACCAATGGGAAGCTCGAATGAGACTGTGCATTGTAGGAAATGTGGTCCGGATAGCACACAAATCTTGTCCTGTATGGACCCTGCAAGTGGACTCGTCCTCGATCCTGTTTGCGGCTGCTGGCCCACATAGCCGACATGATAGTTGCCATGTCGGGTGGCCCCCATAACATTACGGGGTGGTGCACACTCTGCGGCAGGATGGCCGCGTATTACATTCTGCTCCAAAGGTTGTCCACCTGGTGAGTAGCACTCGAGCAACAGCTTTGTCTATGATAGTCAGGGACGAGGATCTGCTTGTAGAAGCTGCTCCGTAATGGAAATGCCTGACGCGTTTCGAAGCTCCATATGCTTCTCTTCAGAGGCTTGAACGGAGACAGTGTGTGCAAACGCTGAACACACTTCACCATTTTCATATTGCACACCCACCAATGGGAAGCTCGAATGAGACTGTGCATTGTGGGAAATGTGGTCCGGATAGCACACAAATCTTGTCCTGTATGGACCCTGCAAGTGGACTTGTCCTAAATCCTGTTTGCTGCTGCTGGCCCACATAGCCGACATGATAGTTACCATGTCGGGTGGCCCCCATAACATTACGGGGTGGTGCACACTCCACGGCAGGACGGCCGCGTATTACATTCTGCTCCAAATGTTGTCCACCTGGTGAGTAGCACTCGATCAACAGCTTTGTCTATGATAGGCAGGGATGAGGATCCGCTTGTAGAAGCTGCTCCGTAATGGAAATGCCTGACGCGTTTCGAAGCTCCATATGCTTCTCTTCAGAGGCTTGAACGGAGACAGTGTGTGCAAACGCTGAACCCACTTCGCCATTTTCATATTGCACACCCACCAATGGGAAGCTCGAATGAGACTGTGCATTGTGGGAAATGTGGCCTGGATAGCACACAAATCTTGTCCTGTATGGACCCTGCAAGTGGACTCGTCCTCAATCCTGTTTGCGGCTGCTGGCTCACATAGCCGACATGATAGTTACCATGTCGGGTGGCCCCCATAACATTACGGGGTGGTGCACACTCCGTGGCAGGACGAACGCGTATTACATTCTGCTCCAAAGGTTGTCCACCTGGTGAGTAGCACTCGATCAACAGCTTTGTCTATGATAGGCAGGGACGAGGATCCGCTTGTAGAAGCTGCTCCGTAATGGAAATGCCTGACGCGTTTCAAAGCTCCATATGCTTCTCTTCAGAGGCTTGAACGGAGACAGTGTGTGCAAACGCTGAACCCACTTCGCCATTTTCATATTGCACACCCACCAATGGGAAGCTCGAATGAGACTGTGCATTGTGGGAAATGTGGTCTGGATAGCACACAAATCTTGTCCTGTATGGACCCTGCAAGTGGACTTGTCCTCAATCCTGTTTGCGGCTGCTGGCCCACATAGCCGACATGATAGTTACCATGTCGGGTGGCCCCCATAACATTACGGGGTGGTGCACACTCCGTGGCAGGACGGCCGCGTATTACATTTTGCTCAATCCTGTTTGCGGCTGCTGGTAGAAGCTGCTCCGTAATGGAAATGCCTGACGCTTTTCGAAGCTCCATATGCTTCTCTTCAGAGATTGCACACCCACCAAATTGAGAAGATGCACTCATTAGAGCCATTTTAGTGGGAAACAAACAGGAATGCTACACATCCACAATGGAAAAAAATGCCTGTAACAAAAATGCATAACTGCAACACATTAACACATTAAAGGAAAAAGGAAAAAACGGCACTCCAAGATGGAAAAATAACGCCACTGTTTAATTCATAAAACCTCCAGACAGAACGCGTTTCTGTTGCAGAACAACCTTTGTCACCTGAAGTGCGCCATTTTGAAAACTCTATATATGCCATTATAAATAATAAACATAAAAGAATTACTACTATTCGAAATCACTGCATGTAACTCATGTTGATAACAATTATCCAACAGTTCGGGGTTGAATTTACATATCATATATTTAACATGCATTCGTACAAATAACTTTCTTGGATTTACTTCAGTTCATCTTGGCACATTCTGCCCTGACCGTGTGCACAGACAAATGAGGAGTTTTCTGATAGTTCGGTTTTGTAATTAAAGAAACTTTTGTTCAAAATCTTATTCCTGTCCTAGTAAAAGTGTCATACAGTCATCATATCGTAGATTATAAGTCCAATTACGTGTGCTGCAGCCCCGAAGTGTTTCCCATAATCCATAGCTGCTGCAGGAACCTGAATAAAAATCGCTTTGCCATTAACAACAAAACAGCTTGTATCAACCCATATGCAGCCTTGAATATGTGACGATTAAAACTTAAGTCTCTCGTTGCCAGTAACCAAAGTCATTTCAGGTAAACTGTTCTTTTTCACCTTTCTGCCTCATGCTGAAGAATCATCATCATTGGAAATGGGCTGGCTGAAGACGAACTGCCTCCTTCCTTGTTTTCATATCACTGAGGCTGCATAAAAATATTTACTCTCTATTCCGGTATGTTTGAATCACCAAAAAGTGTATGTTGGCTTCCATCTTCCACCGCTCGGCCACTGCCTCGGTGCCCAGCTTCGGACTGGCAAGTCATTTCAGCAAAGGGGGCTGACTTCTGGATGCTGAAGGATTCGCTGGGAGCCCACAAGGGCTCTCCATGCCAAGCCCCCACCACCACCTCGCCTGCCTCCACAATTCCAGTTTTCCATGCTTCCGGGGGCAAGCCGACAGCGTACTGCATTCCAAACAAATTGTGGTTAAGGCGGCTTGCATCCAAAGCGCTGGTGGTGCAAGTAAAAGCGCTGCCGCTAGCGCTTGTAATATTTCACCACTAATTTCCCTCTTCAAAGGAAAAAACGGCACTCCAAGATGGAAAAATAACGCCACTGTTTAATTCATAAAACCTCCGGACAGGACGCGTTTCCGTTGCAGAACAACCTTTGTCCCCTGAAGAGCGCCATTTTGAAAACACTATATATACCATTGTAAATAATAAACATAAAAGAATTACTACTATTCGAAATCACTGCATGTAACTCATGTTGATAACAATTATCCAACAGTTCGGGGTTGAATTTTCATATCATATATTTAACATGCACTCGTACAAATAACGTTCTTGGATTCACTTCAGTTCATCTTGGCACATTCTGCCTTGACCTTGTGCACAGACAAATGAGGAGTTTTCTGATAGTTCGGTTTTGTCAATAAAGAAACTTTTGTTCAAAATGTTCTTCCCGTCCTAGTAAAAGTGTCCCACAGTCATCATATCGTAGAATATAAGTCCAATTACGTGTGCTGCAGCCCCGAAGAGTTTGCCATAATCCATAGCTGCTGCAGGAACCTGAATAAAAATCTCTTTGCCATTAACAACAAAACAGCTTGTATCAACCCATTTGCAAGAGGCACATGTCAATGGCCCTTCCGTGTCATGTGGTGCTGTGTGGCAGCAGTGTAGTGAGCGGCGAATGGGGTTGAAAGCACAGAGAAGTGTGGCAGGGTAGCGTTGAGTAGTTGGAGATCCAGGGTTCCTGGTGCTGGACACGATCCAGACGCAGACAGGCACAAATGGGCTTGCCTTTGGCATGCCTTCAGTACACTAGCGACAAGTCCGTGCTGCAGCCCCCATTTAGCAGGTCCTGGGAGGTGGGAGGAGCACAGAGTGCCATGAGTGGGAGACCAGTGATGTCACTTACTGTGCTGATGGATAATGGGATATTCAGTGATGTCACCTCCTGCCCAGATAGGTGATGGGAAATAAAGTCCTCTTGCTTGGCTTCTTCTTTTAGAGATGCTTTTGAAGGGAAACCAGGGATTCCCTGTGCTGGGAGGTGAAGCAGTGTGCTCCCACCCCTTCCTGTTTGAAAAGGCTCCCTTGAGCCATTGATCTGACAAGCTTGTGGAGATGCACCTGTGCGCCTGTGAGAGGTACTGAGACCTGAAAAGATTGTGGCAGCCTGCTCAGCAACCCCAAATTAAATTTGTTTTTATCTGTACTGATGACGGATGATATCCAGAAACACGTGTCTACAGATTTACAGCACTAACCTGCACCAACTTTGGTGGAATACTCCAGTGAAATTTGAAGTAAGCATGTACCATGAACTGCATTGACCAGAATGCTAAGGGGCGAACTGTGCTGGGAGGTGAAGCAGTGTGCTCCCACCCCTTCCTGTTTGAAAAGGCTCCCTTGAGCCATTGAGCTGACGAGCTTGTGGAGATGCACCTGTGCGCCTGTGAGAGGTACTGAGACCTGAAAAGATTGTGGCAGCCTGCTCAGCAACCCCAAATTAAATTTGTTTTTATCTGTACTGATGACGGATGATATGCAGAAACACGTGTCTACAGATTTACAGCACTAACCTGCACCAACTTTGGTGGAATACTCCAGTGAAATTTGAAGTAAGCATGTACCATGAACTGCATTGACCAGAATACTAAGGGGCGAACTGTGCTGGGAGGTGAAGCAGTGTGCTCCCACCCCTTCCTATCATATTGTAGATTATAAGTCCAATTACGTGTGCTGCAGCCCCAAAGAGTTTGCCATAATCCAATAGCTGCTGCAGGAACCTGAATAAAAATCTCTTTGCCATTAACAACAAAACAGCTTGTATCAACCCATTTGCAAGAGGCACATGTCAATGGCCCTTCCGTGTCAAGTGGTGCTGTGTGGCAGCAGTGTAGTGAGCGGCGAATGGGGTTGAAAGCACAGAGAAGTGTGGCAGGGTAGCGTTGAGTAGTTGGAGATCCAGGGTTCCTGGTGCCGGACACGATCCAGACGCAGACAGGCACAAATGGGCTTCCCTTTGGCATGCCTTCAGTACACTAGCGACAAGTCCGTGCTGCAGCCCCCATTTAGCAGGTCCTGGGAGGTGGGAGGATCACAGGGTGCCATAGGTGGGAGGCCAGTGATGTCACTTACCGTGCTGATGGATAATGGGATATCCAGTGATGTCACTTCCTGCCCAGATAGGTGATGGGAAATAAAGTCCTCTTGCTTGGCTTCTTCTTTTAGAGAGGCTTTTGAAGGGAAACCAGGGATTCCCCTTCCTGTGGAAATGGATGATGGGAAATCCAGTGATGTCACTTCCTGTGCAGAAGGATGATGGGAAATCCATTGATGTCACTTCCAGCACAGATTTGTGGGAAAATCATACAATACAATACATTTGCAATTACTACAGCAATCTTGCACACAGGGTTCTAAAATGATCAACGTGACAGTTTCTGTAACATCTGGGGAAATCTGTGGATACTGTGCAGTAACGTAATGGTTGTTGAATATATAACAGGTGTCCCAGGTCAGAAATACTATTGCATTCCAGTTGGTGGACTAATTGGAACTTCTAACTTTCCAAAGGAAGCTTTTGCCAGTACTCAAGAATTGCCTCAGGAGGTGATTATAGGTTTAGAACGCAAATATACTATGGAAGAAAAACATCTGCACAGTCAAAGGTATTACTTAGAAAATAAATCTCTTTATTTATATATAGGAAAGGTAATGTTGTTCAAAATATGCACAACAATGAAAATGAAATAGTCCTACCACATTTCAGGGGTGGGATATGACCACAAATATAATTCTAGTACCATTGTGAGTGACCAAATCTCTGTGGTGAAATGATTAGGCAGTTGTGACTGTTTGTGATCAGTTAGGCATTCTGTAGTTTAGTATTTTTCCCTGGCTCACCCCATAAACTTTGACTCAGCATATGATATGCATCCCAGCTAATAAAGTGAAAAAACAAAAAAGTATAATTGATGCCATTATGTATCTGTTATTTACTCTACTCTGCAGTCTAAAGTTCAAGAAACAAAGATCAATTAATTGAGCCAGTGTTGCAACGATTGTGCTCAAAACCAAATATCCCAGCATCTAAACAGCAACTCAATCCCAACCCACAAAACAGCAGTGATACTGGGTAGCAATTTTGAACTGGGCAAAATGTCTAGTTCTGTGATGTATTTAGTATACAGGAGCTCTAGATCTTGGTGAAGGCACCTGAGGGTCACTGGTACAACTTACGGGACCTGTGTGAGTCATAATATGATCTCTCCACTATCCAGGATGCTGTCTGATACTCGGAAATAGGCTCATAACTCATGTTAGCCAATGGTAGTCACAAACCACAGGAGTTGCCTGTATCTTGTTTGCTGGTAGATGTTCAACCTTGGGATATTTAGTACCCACTGGACAGGTTTGCACCCGCTGAAAATATCTGGACACCATGGTTTATGGTAGCATAAACTTTCACCAACCCACTAGACACCTACGCTCTGCCTCACTCTGACTCACACACATTCCCTGCATCCGCAAAAGTGAAACTGGAGGTCACTCATTCTCCCACATCACAACCAAGACACAGAATGACCTCTCCCAACACATCAGAGCCTACTCGTCACTTTATGAGTTCTGCAAGAAACTGAAGACCTGGTTCTTCATATTAGCACCTTGGGGACCACACAGCTACACACCTTCCCAAGTGCATGGATACCCTCTGGTTTGATTAGTGTGCTATACAAATCAGTAAAGCATAACATAACAGTTGTATCTAGGCATCCCAACTGTAACTTCTCACAAATCATAAGTCATAATACAGATTCATAAGAAACTGTTTAAAAGGCCAGGATCTAAAGATCCTCTCATGCTAAAAGGATGAGTGTTTGAGGCTTCCATCATGAAAAAGGTGGTCTGCTAAATGGTTCAGTCCATGCTACTGTTCCCTCTGGGTCACATCATGGGCACACTCTATCAGCAGGAGTTTGGGTGGAAAGACGGAGAGTGTAGACTCACCTGTAGACACAGTTATGTTTTTGTTTCTTGCATGATACACATCTTAAATTTGGACTTCAGACCATCCTACCTCCCCGGAACGCTGTATAATTGAAAACTTCACCAATCCCACCAATCCCCTGCCAACAGCATCTCACTCACACACACTCACACAAACCAGCTACCCGCTCATGCTCACACAGACCAAACTCCACCCACACAACACACAACACTCACATACATGCTCCCCAAGACCCACTCTCTAACAGAGGCATGGAACCCACTTCACGACAATGTGCCGGACGTGCTCTTCCTCACTGACACATGGCTAAACCCAACGTTTCCACTGGACATCACTACAGCTATCTCCACAGGCTATAAGATCTCCAGGCAGGCCCTTCAGCACAAGCTCACAGGAGGAGTCATCATCATATTAAAATATACTGTCAGATACACCACCTACACAGACAACCTCACCAGCTACATGGAACACCTCACGTTCAAGATCGCATTACAGCAAACTTCTCCTTGGGTTAAACCCTCATATACATCCACCAGGAATCGGCACAAATTTTGACAACGACGTTGATTTGTGGAAGGGGCCGTGAGGAGCAGGCCGAGCTTCATGGATGATCATCTCTGTAGCACGAAGATCCTTTCAGGCTTTGCTGATGGTTGTTGCTGGTGCTTTACCTTGGCAGTCACAGAGGATTGTCAATGCTGTAGTGCCAAGTGCAAATCTTGTGTTTCTGGGCGACAGGAATGGTTGCTGTGGTACGAAGAGTCAGGTTCACCGGAACTTTGTGTTGGCAGGTGGCACAGGCGGCAAGATCTTGGCACAAATGGGCCCATTCACATTTGTGAAGAGGAATATGACACGTTATTTCGCATGCCATTACTTAGCATGCCATTACTACGCGGTTATTACTTAGCAATAACCGTTACTATGCAAGTTTTTAGTTCGCATACCATTACATTGAAAGTGTTAATGTATACAAAGTAAAAACTTGCCTAGTAATAAAAATGGTATGTGGAATGACGTGTCATATTAAAAAGACATTTAACCCCTTTTTTAAATGTTTAAAACACAACACTACTTTAAATAATAAATAGAAATACACTACCCTACACATCTAAAAATGGAAAACACTACCAAAACACTCAAACACTACACTACCCTACACTACTGAAACACCACTACACTACCCTTAACCCTAAATCACTACCCCCTGCACGAACAAACGCATTCCCCCACTCCGGTCCCTACACTCATTCACTACCCATCACAACTCCCCGACAATGCTTGTTATAACACTAAAACTTGCATAGTAATAAAAACAGACATTTACCACAACACTACACTAAATACTAAATACAAATACACTACCCTACACAAAACAAACTCTAAAAAACTACCCAAACACTACACTACCCTACACTACTCAAACACCACTACACTACCCTAAACCCTAAATCACTACCCCCAGCACGACCCTGCCCCTACCCAGTCCTGTCCCTACTCCCAAACACTACCCTTCATGACCCCCAACACTACCCTAAACCCTAAACCACTACCCTACACTACACCACACCACAACACTACCCTAAAACCTAAAACACTACCCCCTGCACAACCCTCCCCCGACCGCCAGTCATGTCCCTACACCCAATCACTCCCCTACACGACCCCCCGACACTACCCTAAACCCCAAAACACTACTCCTCAAACACAACACTACCTTAATCCTTAAAGACCTCCCCCTACCCTAAACCCTTAAAAATAGCCCCTCTTACCTCTCTCTCCTCGTGTCCTATGTTCTCCTTCCTGCGTCTTCAGAGAGGCGGTGATCGTTGCACGTCGTTGTGAGGAAACGCCTCAGTTTACTCACAACGATGTGGTTCGCTTTACAACGCATGCGTTGTAATAACATGTGTAGAAATGGCTACGCGTTATTACAGCGCATGCGTAGTAAAGCTTGCGTAGTAATGGTACGCGGTGTAATGACCGCGTACAAAAGGATGTTTACAGTGAAGAGCCCAAACCTTCATGAGAGCTCATCTAAGGCAACGCTTGGGCATCAGGAACTCACTCTAACACAGGCCAGCAGGACTCAGGCATGTCAGCTGAGCAGTTGCAGGGAGCCTCTTGAGCTTGTCATGTAGCTCAAAATTAGGATGTCAGTTGGCTGCCCTTGGAGTCACTTGAGCCTGAGATAAAGGGTGAAGGTCCAGTCTTCCTTCTCAGCAAGCAGCGCACAGCTAGAAGGCAGCAGAGCAGCAGAGTAGCAGGGCAGCAGAGTGGCAGTCCTTCGAGCAGCAAAGCAGCACAGCAGTCCTCCTTCTCTAGTATGCATGTTTCCAGGAGTGTACTAAAGAGTGGTGTCGGAGGCTTCAAAAGTTAAATCTGGTACCCACTTTGAAGTAGAAGAAGTTTCTAGAGAATTTCCTTTGAAGTCCTAGAAGTTTCCTGCCTCCCCTGCCATGGCTCCAAGCTGGCTGCATGAACAATGCAGTGGTGACAATTTCTTTGTGAGGATTCAGGGCACAGCCTATTCAGTTGCAAGTGGGGCTGTGCTCAGCACATTCCCACCCATCCTGGCTGTTGATGGCCCATCCAGGCACATCTAATCCCTCTATTGTGTGGTTGTCTAGGAGAAATAAACAAAGTCCAACTGTCAACTGCACCTAGTCATGTGACCCAGGAACAGGCTGCTGACACCAGGTAGTTAGGGCAGGAAAATGGCAACTTCTTAACAGTGGAATTTTCAAAATTGTAACTTGAAATCCGACTTTACCATTAAAGAGGAATTATAATTACAATTTCTTAGACACCAAACATGAAAGGTTTACATTTTCCCAATCAAACTTTAGCACTTTTAAAATGTAATAATGTAACCCAATCTTATCCATTGGGAGAGGTAGGCCTTGCAGTTGTGAAAAAGGAAGGTATGAGTTTTTCACTACCAGGACATGTAAAATGTAAAACTTTTTAATACACAGCACTGTGCCCTATTGGGTGTTTAGGGCAGAGGTTTTTTACCTTTTCTGTAGTAAGAGCTACTTATGCTCAATGAAAATAATATCATAAACACTTTGTTAATTTGGAATGCCTCTTCCTGGGCAATACATAACAGCCACAGCTGTAACACCGCCGACAGGCACCAAGGTAATAATTTGAGTAATAATCCTCCCAATGTTGAAGATTCATCACTCAAATGCTTTAAATCTATTTGAAAATTCAACCATTTTCTTCAATTACCAGCATATGAGTTCCGAAAAAACACAAATCTTTGTCCCGTACACCCAATTTCAATGTTGGTATACATGTATTTATTCAACCAAGCAAAAGCTTCTAATTTAGTAGACTGGACTACACACAGTAGAGCTACTTACCAGTAGCTGGAGAGCTACTAGTAGCTCACAAGCTACTTGTTAGAGAAGCCTGCTGTAGGGCCTACTCTAGGGGTGACTTACATGTATTAACAAGCATTGGCATAGCCAATAGGTCTCGCCTTTGGGACTTTATAAGTTTTCAGCTAGAGCTATTGGCTTTGCCAATGTTTTTAAGCTATGTTGTAGAGAATTGTGGCTGCTGTGCAGTATGTTGAAAAGCTATAATAAAAAGTGTAATTTAGCATTTTTGTTACTTTATGTATGTATAACCAAGAAGACATTATGTACCACTAAACAACCCTATTAAAAAAACAATTAACATAAAACATGTCTTCTATTATTTTTGACCTTGAAATGCTGCAACCTCTTCCTGTCTGTTCTAATGCTTGTTATAGGAAGGTAGAGATAGAAGAAAGGCACAGCGAGGGAGAGATAGTGGGGACCAAGATTGGCAGTTTCCCGTGAGACCAAGGCAAATAAGAAGAGAGACAGATGACATTAAGCTATTTAGAAATGAAAAACAGGCAGCAAAGGTGGAACGTGCACGGGGAGTGAGGCGCTAACTAAATATACAGAAAGGGGTGACATGAAGGAAGATGCACAGGCAGATAGGCAGGCAGGGAGGGAATCATGCATACCTAGAGTGAGAGAAAGCCTGGCAGGCAGGGGAGGGAAGGACAGACAGAGAGGTGGGCCACAACAGTCACAGAAAGAGCAGGGACAGATTATAGGCGAGGCGTGATGGACGCCCTCAAGCGGGTCTATTGTTGCAGATATACAATGAACAAACAGCTTATTTACATTACCTTCTCCACACATTCTTCCAAGATTTTCTGCTCAGGCCTCTCCATCTCTAATACAGAATATTCCATTCTCTTACTAATGAAGCCTTGGGACTCCACCTGTAAAGGAGAGAACATGCAATGCAAGCAGAAAAATACATTTCGAAGTTGAGGCTTACTATAGTCAAGTTAAACAAGCTTCAGAGTGCTCTTCAGTTACATGAATATAGGTGCACATGTGATTAAAAAAATGTGTAAGATGTGTACTAAGATCCTCATTACGCGTGATGCACCTTTTCATTTGCATTTAACATAGCTTGAAACATGAATGTAAAAGCATAAAATCTACATTTCTTCACCATTAAGCTAAACATTAATAGGCACACGTTTATGCATCTCTAGTTTCTACAGTGTATGCACTTCAGTATTACATTCAGGGGTGCCACTTCACATAAATAACATTAGAACACAAAAAAATATGGTGGTATGAGCAATTCTATATTGCATAGTTGAGACGCGTGAAGCCCTAGGGGGCTTAAATTACGCCAATCCACTGTCTAGGCAAGACCTAGAAAATTAGGGACTGCATTTTTTTCAACGCGGAGGTATGGGTTTCCTGGAAAGTGTGTTCAGGCCCAAGGGAGTCTGTGATGATCATGGCACCAGGCCTGCCCAGGCACGCAGCTGGGCTTGCCACACACAAGAGGAGGGGGTGATGTCACATGCAGGCTGCCTGGACTGAATGAACGAGGCCTTTGGATGAGACTGACAGGCCAAAGCAACAACTTGTCTTGAGATTTTGGTACTAAACAAACATCCGAAACTACACAGTAACGCATTAAAATGGTGCAGAAAATAAAAGCATAAGAGCTGTTACCTGGAAAAAGGCATGGGTACAAGATGATAAATGTAGACAAATATAGAAGGCAAAGAGCGACTTAGTGAAGAGAATAAGAAAGTGCAGGAAGGCGGTAGAGAGAGGGAAGTGAGGAAAAAGAATGAAAAAGTAAAATAAGGGTAGATGCGAAGAGCAGTGCAGAAATATAGACCTGAGGAGAGCGGAATGAGACAGTATGTAGAGCTCAAGGGAGGGAGCAGGAAGTGCAGCGAGAAGAGAGATGGGCATAGAATAGAGGCAGAAGGTAAGGGGTTACAGGCAGAAGGACAGGAGACCTAAAGAACATGACATTGAGAAAGGAGGGTAGGTGTGAGGAGACAAAAGGACAGGTGAAAGAAACAGAATGAAAGAAACAGAAGTGCAGGGGGAGAAACAAAGGTAGGGGGGAAACAGAAGGGTACGGGTGAGACAGAAGGTCAGGGGAGTGACAGACTAGTATGAGAGAAGCAAAAGGGCAGAGGCAACAGAAGGGCAGGGGTAGCGACAGAAGCACGGATAAAGACAAAGGCAGGGAGAGAAACAGATGGGCAAGGGGAGAAACAGAAGGGCGAGGTAGAGACAGAAGCACCGGAAAGACAGGAAGGCAGGGGGATAAACAGAAGGGCAAGGGGAAAAGCAGTAAGGCAAGTGGAGAGAAAGAAGGGTAGCAGAGACACAGGAGCCGGGTAAAGACAGAAAGGCTGGGAAGAAACAGACGGGCAAGGAAAGTGACCGATGGGCATGGAGGAGACAGAAGGGTAGGGGGAGAGAAGGTTATAAGAAAAACAGAATGCCAGGGGAAGAGACAGGAGACAGGAGAGGGGAGGGGAGAATCATATGGTCGTTGGAAGAAACAGAAGGAAAGGAGGCGGTACAGAAGAAGGGCAGTAGAAAAGGTTAGTGTATTCCTAGTTTTCCATCAGCATCAGCAAAAGGCTTTACAAAGTGCAAAAGACAAGACCTATTGCCTTTGTCAAGGCATGTTTTTAAAAACATGATTAAAGGAGTCAACAGACGAAAAATACCCAGTTTTACAAAGTTTATGGCCTTTGGCTGCATCAGATTGAAGCAAGGTTAATAATTTCCAGTTGCAGCTATATTTTTGATAACATCTCCAAAGTATGTAGCAGATGGTGGATTATGTGGCTATTGCAGCAAATCCACATTTACAAATAATAACTACGACCACGCAAGGCAATGAAGCGTCTCCAATGGCCCCGATTACAAAATGATGGCACTTCCAATATTAGAACGTAGTTGCAGTTCCGGGTGCCTGAGCAGCCTGCAGTTCTCAGAGTTTGATCTTACTGCAGTTCTCAGAGTTTGACCTGTAAACCGAAGCACGAGTTTCCACCTTGAGTGCCCTTTCTCGTGTCACTCACGCAGCTGCCGCTGTGAGTTGTGATAATCAGTGGGGGGTGAAATGGGCGGGTCAGGCAATCGACTCTGACAGCTGCTGCTGCTGCTGCACATACCTGGGGAGTGCCATGGGCAGGTCAGGCAATCGACTCTGACAGCTGCTGCTGCACATAGCTGAACAGTGAGTCAGGCACTCGTGAGAAACGTGCTCGTGGTAAAGCACCAACCTGGGCAGAGACAACAGCCATGGCCTAAAAGTAAACAAGATGTGTGTTCGAGGTACAGAAGAACAACACCGTCCGCGCCTCCCGCGAATGAAGGGATAGAGGAGGGCGTGAAGATGGAAGAGACAACAGAAAAACCCAAGGGGCAGAGGAAGGAAGGAAGCAAGGGAAAGAAGAGCACTGAGAAAGATAGAGAGAGAAAGGGGCGGGGCTACAGCGGGAGCAAAAATAAAGAAAGGGCTTGGGCTTCGGGGGCGGGGCCAACAACCAACCCAAAGAATGAAGCTGCTGCTCTGTGAATGCGCGAGCAAAAAGGAGATGGAGAGGGCGGAGCGAGTGAGTGGCCGGGACGTGTGCGCGAGGAGAGAGAGGGAGGTGAGGTTGGGTGGGGGAGGGTAAGCTGTTTTGAAGCACTCGTGCTTGCGGGAGCGAGGAGCGGCGCGCGCGGCCATGCTAATTGAAAACAAATGGTCGGCGCGCCGCTGCTCGCTCCCGCAAGGTGGATGCCACCACAAGCACGAGTGTGCTTGAAAAGGAGCTGACCAATTTCTAAAGGTCATCTCCTAATGCAGCGTATGCGCGCTGCCTAGGCGAGACCTAAAAAGGAATGTTTAGTCCTGGCAAATTGCTTATTTTGCCAGGTCGAAATGGCAGTTTAAAACGACACGCACAGGCTGCAATAGCAGTCCTGAGACATTTTTAAAAGGCTAATTAAGTGGGTGACACAATAAGTGCTGCAGGCCCACACCAGTAGCATTAAATTTGCAGGCCCTGGGTATATGTAGTATCACTTTACTAGGGACTTACAAGTAAATTAAATGTGCCAACTGGGTGTAAGCCAATTTTACCATGTTTAAAGGAGAGAGCACAAGCACTTTAGCACTGGTTAGCTGTAGTAAAGTACACAGAGTCCTAAAGGACAATAAAAACTGGTTTAAGTCAACATTTCTGACAATTTATTGTGAAAGGCTCCTATCATAGATCACATTGCTGAGATCTCCATGATAATTTATAACGTGATCGCTGAAGGCTTTATGGGGGCTCTAGGTGCACATTGTTTTCTACCTGTGACCACCTCTGTAAACAACACGGGGCTTTCAGAGACCATAGGAGGTTCAGTAGTACAGTGCTGTTGTCAATGGCAATTAAATCATCTCGTGTTACAGAGGTGGTGAATTAGGTTTTGCTGTGGTCAGAGCTGCCATCATCTATACAAGATGATGGGGTAAATGGGGAGCAAGCAGACTGATACACTGAAAAGCTTGAGTTTTATGAGGAACCCCACAGGTATGAAGCAAGCCAAATTCTAGCCCTTGCATTGGAAGGGTGGGTGCTAAATTCTTTCTTTCCTACGGCTCTCTGAGGCATCTGGGTTCATTGCATCGTATTATGTTTTACCATATAGCTGTTATCGAGAAGAAAAAGGGGGAAGCCACTAGTATATATGTAGGTATGCAGATGTCTGAGTATGAGGCTTCCAGTGTCTGAAAATATTATTATACACATTCCCTAATCACCATGTTCACTTAATATGGAGGATTATGGCAGGATGGAGATCTTCTACTAAATGTGCAGAAGCACAAACATATCTTTGATATGCAAAATAGTATTTCTACTCTCGTAAAAAAAAGTTATATCTTCTTCTGTGCAGGCCAGACACTCTAGACCTCACACGAAAAATAATCCCTCTCTCAAAGACTTTCACACTGGGCTGGTGACTCATCCAACCCAGATGAACTTACCAGATGAATCATCAAACACGTGGGCAGCCAAAGCTTCAGTTAGCTAAAGCATGACCCAATATACTAGGATGGTCTTAGACTAAAACTTAAAGTCTCCCTTTTACCAAAACGGATCACCTCTGTATGCATGGTACTATCATAGACAGGTCTTGACCTCATCAACTTCATCACAGAAGGAAAGCTCCACAAACAGAAACCAACGGAGTGGCAGGCACCCTCCCATTTATACAGGTATCTTAGCATATTTCATCCAGAGAGGTTTGCTCGAACAGATCAGATCGTGAAGCCGATCCATTAGCATAAAAAACAAACAGTTCCATGGGTCTCACTTAAAAAAACATAATGAGTTGAAAACACATATCAATGTTTAATCATCACACTGTTACAACTTTATTGTTCTATACAAAAGGTGCTAAATGATATATTAATAATAAGGTGCAGAAGGCTCAGTGCTCATAGGAGCAAAGGTGCAGTGAATCAAATATGATACATATATACACTGTGAGCAGTCATGATATAAAACATAAAAGTCCTTTATGAATACTGATCCAAATGTCAAAATACTGTGAACAATCCCCAAGCAATTGTCTGATGATTAATGTTCCTGCTGGAGAGAGATTGGAGTTTTGTCTAGTGGCAGTTTTGACTCATCATAAAGTAGCACAGAGGGTTAATATGTCTGCTGCAAAGAACTTGTACCATGGAGGTCACAGAACTGTATTTTATGGGACTGGCTCAGTGGGTTACTGCCTTTGTCACAGAGATCCTTTTGTTACTTGCAGGTCATAAGTTACAACCCTAAGACCTAAGAGCTGTCATCAAAAAGCTGCATGCAAACTGCATGGTAAAGGTTACAATGTTATGTCTTTTCCCCTTGTCTTATATTATCCTAATGTTGGTTTTGAGTAGAAATACATTCTTTTTTAGTAAAGGCAACCCCAACCACTATGGTATATATTAAATGCCTGAATTTGTGCTTTTCCAGACCAAACATTCTTAAAATATACTGCCTACCAGTATGGATGAGATGTGATTCCTATATCTTCCAATCCTCATTGTCTTATGTAACATTTCCTATAGGCTGGCTTACACAAGTGTGATTCATTGTCTCTTTATAATGTGTGTGTGATGTAGAGAGCTCTGGTATGAGGAGCACAATAAAACACATGAAATGCACATGAGAGAGGGGCTATGAGAGACGAGGGCACAGTTGGAAGGTGGCAGTGAAGGAATCCGTGGATGGGGGGGGCGCCAAAATAGATTGTCCACCTGGCGCCACCAGTGCTAAAGCCAGCCCTGCTTTTGAATCTGGTGATGTTGCTGCTATTGGTGATAATTAAACCACAGAGATCTTGATCTTCCTTGCTGGAACTCCTTGTCTTGAAAGGGGCGTATTAGACCATCAAGATTAGCTTGAACATGCCTTAGACATACAGGGTTGAAAAGCGGAGATGCAGTCCTTCAGGCAGTCTCTTCCAGAACAAATCTATGGCCAGACCCTTTTCAGTAACGTAAATGTTATCAAACTATTTTTTGTAATAGTCCTATAACTATAGGACACAAGCATTATTATATACCTTGCTTTTGATTGGTTCTGCATGGAAGAAAATGATCTGGCTTGCACAGGCTCCTGTTCAAACAAGTAGTTAGGCGTTTTAGCTCATATAAAGACATTTTCTGGTTCAAGGCTGTTCATGCTGACAACAGAGTGACTCATACGGAAACATCATGGCCAGCCACCAGCAGGAACTGGCTGTTTTTATTATGTTACTGATTGTTAAGTTCCCTTCCTCAGGCAATGCTTTCCTGAAAATGGCAAACTTACAATTTATAAGCCTCATAAAGTTATCCACTTTAATCACCTCTGTTTTTAATTTTATACACATATTTAATTTTCCATTTGCCAAGGCTACACCTTGCAATATATTTTGCAAATGTAATATTTTTACATGAAAAAAACACACATCCGAGTTTTTAATGCCCATAATAGTAAACTGGCAGGGAATAAAATAGCTTCTGGAAAAACCCACTATTAGATCTAGTTCAGGGCAAAGGGTATAATGTATACTGGGGCAAGTGCCGGCCTGTGACATAGGCGAGATGGTTCCACGTCTCGGGCACTGACATTCAGGGGGGTGCAGGGAGCCTCTCTGCTCACAGTACCAGTCTTTCCCTGCAAGTTGGCTGATTGGCTCCAAAGAAAAGTTATGTTATGTTTAGGCCTGGGAGAAATTTCAATTAAGCCAGAGTAATTTCGGTAATTCTGCAAATCTCTTTGATGCGGAATTACTGAAAATAACATGAATGCGCCTACTTGCATAATTAAGAGTAATTTGGGGGAGAGAAATCATAATGTGAGAGCACATTTAGCCACCACGAGCAGCTGCTTGCGCTGCTGGTAATGATCTGTTCAATTTAGTGCTATCTTCTTAGCACAGAAAGCATCCCTGCTTCCATTTTGGATGCAAGGGTGCATTTTCTGCTAAGAGAATATAGTTAAATGCACAACTACTCTTCTTGGGAAATTCTGCGTTATCGCACAGATTTTTTCGGTTATTCTGCATGATTACGCTACACTGAATTACCCGGGTTATGCTCACCCCTAGTTATGTTTTGTCAATCAGATTCGTAGCACGCGCTGTCATCTGGGAGTGTATCCTGGCGCTGAGCAGGTGTGAGTCTAGCAAAACCAACGACTGAGTGGGACTGGGTTTATAATCAGTGTGTGCTATAGGCAGCTGCTGCCTATAGTGATCATCTTGTTTGTGAACCTCCTCATCCTCCTTCCCGCCTCCCATTTATCAACACACTTCAAAAGGACAGAGGAGGCCCTTGCTTCCTAGAACATTGAACGGGACAAACAGATGCAAATAAATGAAAGGAAGGCGATTAACAATGCATCTAAGAGGGGGAAACACCAAAATGTGGTTTTGCCCAGGACGCTACTGGGCAATTGCCAGACCTGGAAGAGGGCATAATATTCAGAGGACGCCAGCACACCCCAGGCCTTTTGTATGTACCAAAGAGACAATACCGATTTGCCATTTCTAGCAGCTGGACAGTTGCAACACAACACAATTTGTAAGGAGAGGGGCATACAGATGTACTACTGCTTAATTCGTATGAAATGCCTGATGTTCACAAAAAACAGGGGTTTATTTATGAAACTCTGGATCGATATCGTCAACTGCAGCGTTTTCGAAGGGGGGGGGGATAGTGAAGGACATTTTATGTGTAGACAAAGAGAATGAGGCAAGATGGTGCACCCGAGGAGAACTTAGAGCGCCTGCCCGTGTGCCTGGAATAAGCATTATGAACTGAGTAGGTGGCCCCCGTACCGAAAGCAAATGGACAAGTTGCCCGAGTCTTGTAAATTTGCTATTCTGACTGGGTGGCCTGCCTTCACCTGCTCCTATTGTG
Source organism: Calotriton arnoldi (assembly GCA_963921515.1). Lineage (NCBI taxonomy): Eukaryota > Metazoa > Chordata > Amphibia > Caudata > Salamandridae > Calotriton > Calotriton arnoldi. Next base: position 1,031,929 of record CAWUFW010005773.1, on the reverse strand, counting down.
CGTCATGTGTTATTAAACCCAGAGGGCACGAGCTGCCGGATAATGCAGAAGAGGTGTTTTGAGAAGGCCTCAAGGAAACACATTGAATCTGATTGAGGAAAAAAATCACTAGCCAGGTGTCAGAAAAAAAATCAAAGCAAACTAATCACTATAGAAGATTTTGCATGAGTTTACAGGGCTGGTCTGTAGAGGGCCATACAAAGAAAGCAGTTTTCTCCTAAAAGCAGTCACAGTTTACTTTTCCAGCTGGCCATCTGAGGCCCTTGTTATTGGCACGTCCCCAACTAGGAATTCCCCTTGATAGGTCTTCTACTGGAAATTAAATTCACTGAAAGTCATTGTCTCAGCTTTCACCATATGCCTGAAATAAATATTATATAACAATGTAATAAACCACTTGGACCCACGAAACTCCTGAAAAACGCCATTTAAAAATATTCCTAAAACATGATGCAGTCCGTGTAGTAGAATAATTGTTTTTAATATTGAGATTTTTATCAGGCCTAATGATTTGATTTTTTTTGGCCTTTCAATATCGATTTGTTTGGTACCGGCACTTGTTGGTACACAACCGCTTCCCGTGCCTTTATTTACTTATACAACTTTAGCAGGTTGGTAATAAGAAATAGCATTTTAAGCAGATGGTTTCCGATGTTTAGAGAGATGCTATATTTGTTGTTTGCCACACAAATAAAGGCAACGTCCCTTTTGCTACCAGTTGTTGACATGCCACTCTAGGAGTTAATTGAACAGAATCGGAAAGGGTGTCACACAGCAGACAGTAAAACAACACTGGCAGAATGCACTCCGAAAAAAGAGACAACTGGTTAGAACAAGAACTGAAAAAGAGCATTAACGCCTCTATTTCAGCAAATTAAATACTGACTACGAATAACCTTGTGAAACGAAAACTTTAGCAGCAAAAAAGAACTTATTTTAGAAGATCACTCAATCAAGTTCCTAATTAAATCACTATAATGGTGGTCACAATATGGCCCAGGAAACACACCTGAAACCGATTTAGCAAATGAGCTAAACTACTTTAAAAAATAATACCTGCACATGTAAAACAGTAAAAACGAAAAAATGGCAATAAACTAATGTAACACGAAATGCAAAGAAAATTGTGCAAATAAAGAAATGTGAATTAACAAAGAGCTAACATAGGAATTAAAAACTTGAAAACAATCGAAAATCTGGTTAAATAGACAAAGACCAGAGGCTTAAAGATTTTGGCTAACGACCCTTCTTCCAGACTAAAGACCGGAACATTTTAAAACCTATAGAAGGGCATCTAATGCTTATTTCAGAGAGCGGGAATATTCACTGATGAATCGACTACATACTCGTAGTGTTTTCAAAGTTACACCATTGGGTCTCGTGGTGGACACCACCAATATATATTCAAATATTTGCATATGTATTCCTATACGTTTAAAAGTACCCGCCCTCAATTTCAGAACGGAAAGTTTATTTACTAAATTGTTAATCCTTTGAGGGCTCAGTTATCGTACGTTTACCATGGTACTCCTGTTTATTTACCTAGTATTGATTAATTCCATAATCTATAATACAATTTTGGACTCATTGGTTTCAGGCGAGTAACTAATGTATATAATAAGCCCATTTAATCTTTCTTTAATATGCAGTGGTCTGTTTCTAACCATGTAATAATTGGTTCAATCTATTACTTGACCTAACTGCACCAGAGCGGATCTTGTACCATAGTCTCCTGTGGGTATGAATTCTCACGATTGTCACTCTTCTTCCATGTCACTATAGGATTTAGAAATTTCCTCCAAACACTATGGTTTTGATTACTGTTTTATAGGACATAGGTATTACAGTTGTTCTGTTTTAACCTATAAGGAAAACAAACTGGCTATGCCTAAATGATCCTGCCATGCAGTATTTTCCCTTTAAAATGAAAGTAACAACTGCCTGGTAGTAACACAATTTCAATCATTTTTTCCAGAAATTCCATGTTTATGCTCTACATTCTTTATGAGCTCATGAACACCCATAAATCATCATAGATTTGAAACATTATCATCCAGGTGGTGGGTAGAGGCAGGGGCGTGGTGATTCGACCAGGAAACTAATTGACTGGTTCGACCTGTTTAACCCCTTAACTGTGGGTCTTTCCCCCACCCTCAGTGCTGAGCCCTTTTTTGGCTATTTGGGGTAGGTTGCACTTAGTGCTGCATAACTTTTTTCCACATAAAGTATCCATGCCAAATTTGTGTCCTTTTATTCCAGCATCCTTAGCATTCCAAAGGTACCCAAGGTTTGTTGATTTCCTTGGAGGGACCGAGAAAATAAGCAAAATGTAGCTACATTTTGAGGTTTGGGGGAAAAATATGAAAAAAGTGCTCCTGATAAAAGTGTCAATTTTTTTTCTTAAAAGTGTCATCAACAAATGGTTTGATGTACTAAACTCACCATCTTCCCAGCTTTTAGTAACATGCAAAGCTGAAAAAAAATTCAGCAGTTTTGGCATTTTTTAAAGAGGTAGCCCATTTTTCCTATTTTTGTGCTCTCAACCTACTTACAGTTAGTGTTGGAAACCAGTGTGAAACCCATGGGTGATCTAGGAAACCTATAGATTTCTGAAAAGTAGACAAAATTCAGAATTCAGTAAGGGGTCACATGTGTAGATTCCTCAAGGTTTTCTCAAAGAAACTCACTGTTCACATAAAGAAATGTTGAAAATGAGTGAAAACAAAATGGCCATTAATGACAACGTTTTCTTCTGTAACTTTTTGTCACAATGGCCAATTTACAAAAGCAATACAGATTACGTCTACTAGACCTTTCTAGATGCGGGGTTATATGAGGTTTGTATGTTGCAGGGTTATATGGGGTTTGTATGTTCTCCAAGGTACACAGAGAAAACAACTGAGCTGCACTGTACAGTTGTTTTTCATTGTGTACCAAGAATAGACCAATTCATATTGTGAAACCTAAAATGGGCACAAGATATGGAGTTAAGGAGAAGTGGCTTTTTGTACATCTCTCAATTTGAGGGTACCCATACTAGCATATGATTTAGGGGTATTTTTAAAAATAGCTTCTGTCTTACATTTAGGCATAAATAAAGCGAATTCCAATTGGTAATAACAAATGTTCTACTATTCTATGCTCCCACTTGCCTTACAATGAAAATGGTACCTCACTTGTGTGGGTAGGCCTACTGCCCGCAAAAGAGAATGGCCCAAAACACAACATGGACGCACATTTTTCCACTGAAAACTGACCCTTTTTTTCCAATGTGGGTAGCTGTGGATTTTGGGCCCTAGCTCAGCTGGCACCTAGGGGAACCTAGCAAACTTGAACATTTTTGAAAACTAGACACCTGGGGAAACCCAGGGTGGGGTGACTTGCATGGCTCTCAAAAGATTTCTGTACGCAGAATCCCTTGCAAACCTCAAACTTTGACAGAAAAACTAATTTTCCTCAAATTTCTATCATGGAAAGTTCTGGGATCTTTTGAGAGAAACAAACTGCCATTCACCCAGAATTCTCCCGATAAAAATGGTACTGCACTTGTGTGGGTAGGCCTAGTGCCCACAACAGGAAATGGCCTAACACTTAACACTTTTTCCCACTCAAAACTGACCCATTTTTTGCAAAGTGGGTAGCTGTGGATTTTGGGCCTTAGGTCAGTGGGCACCTAGGGAAAACTGAAAATCTTCCACATTTTTGGAAAGTAGACACATACTGGAATCCAGGGTGGGATGATTTGCATGGCTATCACCAGGTTTGTTTTCCCAGAAATCATTTGAAACCTCAAATTTTGACAAAAAAACACATTTTCCTTACAATTCTGTGATGGAAAGTTCTGGAATCTGTGGGGAGCCACAAACTTTCTTCCACCCAGCATTCTCCCAAGTATAGAAATGGTACCTCACTTATGTGGATAGGCCTAGTGCCCGTGACAGGAAGCGGTCCAAAACCCAACATGGATCTATCATATTTTCCCACTCAAAACTTGACCCTTTTTTCCCAAAGTGGGTGTGTGTGGATTGCTGGCCCTTGCTCACCTACCTGCACCTTGGGAAAGCTAGAAAATGTGCATATTTTTTAAAGTAGACACCTGGGGGAGTCCAGGGTGGGGTGACGTGCGTGGCTCTCACCAGGTTTTTTTACCCAAAATGCTTTGTAAACCCCAAACTTTGACAACAAAACGCATTTCCATCACATTCCTGTTCTGTTGACAAACCACCTTACACCCAGCATTTCCTTAGTATCATGATAAAAATATTACCTCACTTGTGTGGTTATGCCTAGTGCCCGCGACAGGAAATGACCCAAAACAGAATATAGCTACATCACATTTTCCTTTCAAAACTGACCAATTTTTTGCAAAGTGGGTAGCTGTGGATTTTGGGTACTAACTCAGCCGGCACCTAGGGGAACCTGGCAAATGCAGACATTTTTGAAAACTAGACACCTGGGGAAATCCCGGGTGGGGTGACTTGCATGGCTCTCACAAGATTTCTGTACGCAGAATCCCTTGCAAACCTCAAACTTTGACAAAAAACCAAATTTTCCTCAAATTTCTGTGATGGAATGTTCTGGAATTTGGGTGTGAACCACAAACTTTCTTCCACCCAACATTCCCCCAAGTCTCCCGATAAAAACAGAACCTCAGTTGTGTGTGTAGGCCTACTGCCCGCAACAGGAAATGGCCTAAAACACAACATGGAAGCATCACATTTCCCACTCAAAACTGACCCTTGTTTTGATAAGTGGATAGCTGCGGATTTTGGGCCCTAGCTCTGCGAACACCTAGGAACATCTAGAAAACTTCCTCATTTTTGAAAACTAGACACCTGATGGAATCCAGGGTGGGATGACTTGTGTGGCCCTCACCACGCTTTTTTCCAGAATTCCTTGCAGGCCTTAAATCTTGACAAAAAAAACAAGTTTTCCTCACATTTCTGTGATGGAAAGCTTTGGAATCTGTGGCGAGCCATAAACTCCCTTCCTCCCAATAGTCCCCCATGTCTCCAAATAAGAATGGTCCCTCACTTGTGTGGGTAAGCCTAGTTCTTGCGACATGAAACGGCCCAAAATACAACATGGATACATCACCTTTTCCCAATCAAAACTGACCTCTTTTTTGCAAAGTGGATAGCTGTGGATTGTGGGCCCTAGCTCACCTGGAACATAAGGAAACGTAGATAACTTGCACATTTTTGACAACAAAGCAGCTGGGGGATCCGAATGTGGTGTGAGTTGCATGTCTCTCACCAGTTTTGTTTACCCAGAATCTCTAGCAAACCTCCAACGTTGACGAAAGAAGCACATTTTTCTCATATTTTTGTGTTTGAATGCACTGGAATCTGTGGGGAGCCACAAACGTCCTTCCACCCAGCATTCCCCCAAGTCTCCCAATAAAAATTGTACCTCACTTGTGTGGGTGGCTTAGTGCCCATGACAGGAAACGGCCCTAAACGCACCATGGATACATCATATTTTCCGACTCAAAACGGACCCTTTTTTGGCAAAGTGGGTAGCTGTGGATTTTGGGACCCAGCTCAGCCCGCACCTAGGGAAACATAGAGAATATGCAAAGTTTTTTAAACTAAACACCTGGGGGAATCCAGTGTGGGGTGACTTGTGTGGCTCGCACCAGAATTTTTAACCCAGAATCCCTTGTAATCCTCAAACTCTGACGAAAAAATACATTTTCCTCATAGTTCTGTGATGGAAAGTTCCCGAATCTGCGAGGAGCCACAAACACTCTTCCACCCAGCATACCCCCAAGTCTCCTGATAAAGATGGTACCTCACTTGTGTGGGTAGGCCTAGTGCCCGCGACAGGAAACTGCAGAAAACGTGCTGTGGATTTTGGGCACTAGCTTAGATTTTCACCTAGGGAAACCTAGCAAACATGCACAATTTAGAAAACTAGACACCGGGGGCAATCCAGGAAGAGGTGACTTGTTTGCCTCTCCTTAGAGTTTTTACCCAGAATCCCTTGCAAACCTCAATCTTTCACTAAAAACACATTTTCCTCATCTTTCTGTGATGCAAAGTTCTGTAATATGTGGGGGAACACAAACACCCTCTTACCCAGCATTTGCCCATGTCTCCCAATAAAAATGGTACCTCACTTGTGTGGGTAGGCCTAGTGCCCACAACAGGAAACTGCCCAAAACACAACAATGATACATCACATTTTCCCACTCAAAACTAACCCTTTTTTTACAAAGTGTGTAGCTGTGGATTTTGGTCCCTAGCTTAGCCGGCACCTAGGGAAACCTAGTAAACTTGCACATTTTTGACAACTAGACACCTGGGGAATTCAGGTTGGGGTGACTTACATGGCTATCACCAGGTTTGTTTACCCAAAATACTTTCCAAACAAACTTTGACTAAATAAGCACATTTTTCCTCACATTTCTGTGTTGGGAAGTTCTGAAATCTGTGGGGAGCCACCAAAATCCTTACACCCAGCATTTTCCCAAGCCTGCCGATAAAAATGGAACCTCACTTGTGTGGGTTGACCTTGTATCTGCAACAGGAAAGGACCCAAAACACAACATGGATACATCACATTTTCCCAGTCAATACTGACCATTTTTTGGCAGCGTGGGTATCTGTGGATTTTGGATACCAGCTTAGCCAGTACCTTGGGAAACCTAGAAAATGTGCACATTCTTTAAAAGAAACACACAAGGGTATCCAAGGTCGGGTACTTGTTTGACTCTCAACGAGGATTTTTTACCCAGAATCCCTTGTAAGCGTCAAACTTTGTTTAAAAAGACATTTTCGTCAGATTTCTGTGTTGGAATGTTCTGGAATTTGCTGGGAGCCACAAACTTTCTCCCACCCAGCTTTCCCCCAAGTCTCCTGATAAAATTGGAACCTCACTTGTGTGGGTAGGCCTAATCCCCGTGACAGGAAACGGCCCAAAAATCAACATGAATACATCACTTTTTCCAACTCAAAACTCACATTTTTTTTGCAAAGTTGTTAGCTCTGCATTATGGGCCCTACCTCTGCTGGCACCCAGGTAAACCTAGAAAACATGCATATTTTTAAAAATTAGGAATGAGGAGAATCCAGAGGGGTGACTTGAATGGCTCTCACCAGGTTTTTTGTTTCCCCAAATCCCCTGCAAACCTCAAATTTTGATTAAATGACACATTTTTCTCACATTTATGTGAGGAAAAGTTCTGGCACCTGCAGGGAGCCACAAACATTCTTCCACCCAGCATTCCCCCAAGTCTCACAATAAAAATGGTACCCCTTGTGTGGGTAGGTCTAGTGACAGGAAACGGGCCAAAACACAACATAGATACATCACATTTTCCCACTCAAAACTAACCCTTTTTTACAAAGTGTGTAGCTGTGGATTTTGGGCCCTAGCTTAGCCGGCAACTAGGGAAACATAGCAAACTTGCACATTTTTGATAACAGAGTGGGGTGAGTTCCATTGCTATCACCAGGTTTGGTTACTCATTATACCTTGCCAACAAACTTTGACTAAATAAGCACATTTTTCTCACATTTCTGTGTTGGGAAGTTCTGGAATCTGTGGAGTGCCACCAACATCCTTACACCCAGCATTTTGCCAAGTCTGCTGATAAAAATGGAACCTCACTTGTGTGGGTAGACCTTGTACCTGCAACAGGAAACAGCCCAAAACACAACATGGATACATCACATTTTCCACTCAATACTGACCATTTTTTTGCAAAGTGGGTAGTTGTGGATTTTGGATATTAGCTTAGCCGGCATCTTTGGAAACCTAGAAAACGTGCACATTCTTTAAAAGAAAAACATGAGGGAACCCAGGGTCGGGTACCTGTGTGGCTCTCAGCAGGATTTTTTACCTAGAATCTCTTGTAAGCCTCAAACTTTGATTAAAAAACACATTTTTGTCAGATTTCTGTGGTAAAAGGTTCTGGAATTTGCTGGGAGCCACAAACTTTCTCCCACCCAGCATTCCCCCATGTGCCTGATAAAATTGTAACCTCACTTGTGTGGGTAGGCCTAATGCCCATGACAGGAAACAGCACAAAAATTAACATGAATACATCAAACTTTGACTAAAAAAATGTATTTTCCTCACATTTCTGTGATGGAAAGTTTCAGAATCTTTGGGAGGCACAAACTCCCTTCCACCCACAATTCCCACAAGTCTCCTGATAGAAATGGTACATCACTTGTGTGGGTAGGCCTAGTGCCCATGGCAGGAAACAGTCCAAATCACAACATGGATACATCACATTTTCCCGCTCAGAACTGGCCCATTTTTACTAAGTGGGTAGCTGTGGATTTTGGGCTCTAGCTCAGCTGACACACAGGGAATCCTAGAAAACGTGCTCATTTTTGAAAACTAAACACCTGTGGGAATCCAGGGTGGGGTGATTTGTTTGGCTCTCACTAGGATTTGTTACCCAGAATTCCTCGTCAACCTCAAACTTTGACTAAAAGCACACTTTCCTCACATTTCTGTGATGGAAAGTTCTGGGATCTGTGGGAAGACACAATCTCCCTTCCACCCAACATTCCCCAATGTCTCCCACAAAAAAATGGTTCCTCTCTTGTGTGGGTAGCTGTGGATTTTGGGCCCTAGCTCAGCTGAAACCTAGGGAAACCACGCAAACGTGCACATTTTTAAAATCTAGACATGTGGCAGAATCCAGGGTGGGGTGACTTGTGTGGCTCTCACCATGTTCTTTTACTCAAAAGCACTTGCAAACCTTAAACGTTTACTAAAAAAACACATTTTCCTCACATTTCTGTGATGGAATGTTCTGGAATCTATGGGGATCCACAAACTCCCGCCCACCCAGCATTTCCCCAAGTCACCCGCTAAAAATGGCACCTCACTTGTGTGGGTAGACCTAGGGCCAGTGACAGGAAACTTAAAAGCAACAGGGAAGCATGGCATTTTCCCACTCAAAACTGACCCTTTTTTTGCTAAGTGGGTAGCTGTGGATTTTGAACCTTAGCTCAGCTGGTACCTCTGGAAAGCTAGAAAACCTACACATTTTTTAAACCTAGACACCTGGTGTAATCCAGAATTGCGTGACTTGCATGGCTCTTACCAGGTTTTTTACACAGAATTTCTTGCAAACTTCAAACTTTTACCAATACATTTTCCTCAAATTTCTGTGGTGGAAAGTTCTTGAATCTGCTGGGAGCCACAAACTCCCCTCAACCTAAAATTCCCCCAGGCCTCCACTTGTGTGGGTAAGCCTAATACCCGCGACAGGAAATGTCCCAGAAATCAACATGTTTAAATCACCTAGCAAACTTGCCCATTTATGAAAACTAGACACCTGGAAGAATCCAGGGTGGGGTGACTTACGTGGCTTTCACTGGGTTTTTTTCCACCCAGAATCCCATGCAAGCCTCAAACTTTGACGAAAAAACTGATTTTCCTCACTTGCACAGTTTTGAAGACTAAAGAACTGTGGGGAAACAGGGTTGGAGTGACTTGTGTGGCTATCACCAGGATTTTTAGCATTAATCCCTTGTAAACCTCAAACTATAAAAAAAAATATTCCTATCTCTGTGATGGAAAGTTCTCGAATCTGTGATAAGTCACAAACACCCTTCCACCCAGCATTCTCCAAAGTCTCCTGATAAAAATGGTACCTCACTTGTGTGGGTGGGCCTTGTGCCCACGCCAGGAAACGTCGCAAAACGCAACATGCACATTTCACATTTTTACACTGAAAACGGACCCTTTCTTTGTAATGTGGGTAGCTGTAGATTTTGGACCGTAGCTCAGCCGGTACTTTGGCAAACCTAGCAAACTTGAACTTTTTTGAAAATTAGACAAGCTGGGGAGTCCAGTGGTGCATGACTTGCATGGCTCTTGTGCGGTTAATTTTACCCAGAAGCCTTTGCAAATGTAAAACGTTGGTAAGAAACACATTTCTGTGATGGAAGGTACTGGAATCTTCAGGGAGTCACACATTTTCTACCACCCTGAGTTCCCAAAAGTCTCCCAATAAAAACGGAACCCCACCTCTGTGGGTGGGCCAAGAGACCACAATACAAATTGCTCTAAAGCTCCACTTTGAGAGATAAGGAATAGGGGTAGCTGCTTTATTTTTGGTCATGCTGTGGTGCCACCCATGCAAACCTACTAACTACAGACATTTTTTAAAACTAGACAACCAGGGGACTCCAGCATGGTGTGCCGTGCATGGATATCACAAGGTTTTCTTACCCACAATGCTCTGCAAACCTCAAACATTGATTAAAACTATGTATTTTTCTTAAACTTCTGTGATGGAAACTTCCGGAATCCGCAGGAATCTACAAAATGATTACCAACCAGCATCACCCCACTTGTGCTGATAAAAACGCTGCCCCACCTGTGTGACTAGGCCTAGTGTCCGCAACAGAAACGGAACAAACCAAGGTCAATGGGAGTCCCCTGGTGAGTGCTCCCATTGACCTTTGTTTGAGCCATTCCTGTAGCGGGCACTAGGCCCAGCCGTACAAGTGGGTCAGCATTTTTATCTGCACAAGTGGGGTAATGCAAAGTGGTAGGAATTTTATGGATTCCTGGGTATTCCAGAAGTCTCCATCACAGAAATAGAAGGAACATTAGTGCTTTTAGGCAGAGTTTGAGGTTTGCAGAGCATTGTGGGTAAGAAAACCTCATGGGATCCATGCAAGGCACACCACCCTGGACTACCCTGGTTGTCTAATTTCCCAAAATGTCTGTGGTTAGTAGGTTTGCATGGATGGCACCACAGCACAGCCCCAAATACAGCAGCTACCCCTATCGATTAGCTCTCAATGTAGTGATTTACTGCCTTTTGTGTCATTGTCTCTTGGCCCACCCACACAAGTGAGGTACCGTTGTTATCGGGAGATATGTGGGAATTCAGGGTTTTTGGAAACTTGTGACTCTGCACAGATTCCAGGTCTTTCTATCACAAAAATGTGAGGAAAAGTTATGTTTCTTAACAAAGGGGCTGATTACGATGGCGGAAGGACCGTCACCACCTCACAGCGGTGGCTGTCCTTCCCACATCGAACCGCGATTTTCCCACTGCCAGATTACAATGGCGGTGGGATCCAGACTGCGATCGCGGCGGACGCAAAGACCGTCCGCCACGGAACAACCACAGGCAATCGTTCAGATTGCCTGGCGGAGTGGTCTGCATCCATAAAATGGTGGAGGTGCCTAGCAGGCACCGTCCGCCAAATTAGGATGCTGTCTACAGCCAGCCTTTCTGTGGCGGATAAACCGCCATTGAAAGGCTGGTGGAGATTGGTTTCAGGGGCCCGTTGCGGGCCCCCTTTGTGTCTGGGGGTGGTGTTTGTGCAACCTTTCACTGCACCAAGTGGCAGGCACCGTGTGGTGCCTGCCACGTAGTGCAGTGAAATGCACAACATGCATTTTGAACATCGCGGCGGGTGCTGCAGTCAGCAGCACCCGCAGCAATGTTAAAGTGCAAAATGCGACCACCATGGTGGCAGTCGCATCCTAATTGGGTGTGCGGGAACGCCGCATGTATTGCGGATGGTCCCGGTCACCACCACGATGGCGGACGGACTCCAGTCCGTCCGCCATCGTAATCGGCCCCAAAGTTTGACGTTTGCAAGGGCTTCTGAGTAAAATTACCTGGTCAGAGCCATGCAACTCAAGCACACCTGGACTCCCCTGCTTGTCTAGTTTTAAAAAATGTGCAGGTTTGGTTTGCCTAGGTGCCGGCTGACCTAGGGCCCAAAATCCATAGCTACCCTGTATCCTGTATCCTTTTTCAATAGCATTGATTGTGATTGAGTTTGCACACTTTCAAAGCAAGTGGAAGTGTTGGTGAATGAATCCCATGGGACATTTGTTTTACTTATTACACTTTCTCTGGTTCTTGTGGGCAATCAGGGTGGTCCTTGTGTTGCATTCATAAGTTCCTTAAAAAGCACTTCAAAATCTAGTCAAGAAGTTCTCCGCACCAATGTGGCTTATGTTCCCTCCATAATAATTTGCAGTGTGGTGAGTATAATGCTCTTGCCAATCGGCGAACAGAACACCTACCATGTTATGACTGGGCCTGGGCAGAGTTTGTGGAGTTCTGCTACGTTGAACTCTACCGAGCTCCACAGAGTTCCGTAAGTGGTGGAGTGCAGAAAGTCAAGCTGCTCATGCTGGTTTTTAGCACCATGAGTTTGTCCTACACTGTAAAATCAGCAGGAATGGCACCATGCCCAGTGCAAGAGGGCGTTGCTTCTTTCTGCTGCTTGAGTAGATGTTCTACTAGAGCGGCAGGTTTTCAACGTGAGCGGTAGCAATCTGCCCTGACCACCAGCATTGAGAAATCTCGCTAGGGCGGTAGTCTAGCGTATGATTTTCCTTGCTTGCGCTTACCAACTTAATGTTAGTGGGCGCGCAAGAGGAAAAACTCTGCTCCACGCTGTTTCGCAGAGTTTTTCAGAACTCCATGCTCTGCACAGAGCGCGAAGTGGGCAAAACTCCGCGAACTCTGCCAGCAGAACGGAATACGTTGCTCATCCCTAGTTATAACAGTCAATTAATCAATCAATCAATCAGGGAATTGTAAGCGCGCTACTCACCCGTGAGAGTCTCAAGGCGCTGGGGGGGTCCGCAGATCTGTTTAGCCGAAGAGCCAGGTCTTGAGGGTCTTCCTGAAGGTGTTCAGGGAGGGGCGCATCTGATGTCTGCCGGTAGCTCGTTCCAGGTCTTGGCTGCAATGTGAGAGAAGGATCTTCCGCCTGCTCTGGCTCTGTGGATGCGCGGGGTTTCGGCCAGTGCGAGGTTGGAAGATCGGAGGTTTCTTTTGGGTACGTGGAAGTTGATTCTGTCGTTGAGGTATTTGGGTCCGTTGTTGTGTAGGCATTTGTAGGCGTGAGTGAGGATTTTGAAAGTGACTCTTTTCTCCACGGGGAGCCAGTGGAGACTTCGTAGGTGTTGGCTGATGTGTTCGTGTCGGGGGATGCCGAGGACGAGTCTTGCGGCGGTGTTCTGTATTGTCTGGAGTTTGCGGAGTAGGGACTTGTTGATGCCGGCGTAGAGTGCGTTTCCATAGTCCAGTCTGCTGGTGATGAGTGCGTGGGTGACTGTCTTCCTTGACTCAGGGGGGATCCACTTGAAGGTCTTGCGGAGGATGCGGAAGGTGTTGAAGGAGCTGGAGGTGACGGCGTTGACCTGTCGGTTAGGCCTGGGCGGTAAATTCCGTCCCGCTCGCGGAATTTGGGTAATTTCGCGTTCCGCGGAGAACGCAGAATTACCAAAAATTCCGCAATCCGCGGCTTAGCGGAATTTTTTGCTTGTTCGCGCTTTCAAAATGCGTGTTCGCGAGATATTTCTCCCGAGCACGCAAACAGCGTTTGCGAACAGGAAAAAAGCATTGCGAACGGGCGGAACAAGCAATTCCGCGTGTTCGCGGAACTTTTGCGTGCTCGTGGAGATTTTTTACCGTTTCGCAGAGCTTTGCGTAGCGCGACTACGCAAATTCCGCCTGTTGGAAACGGGGTTACCGAGTCCGTCACGGTAGCAAGGCGCGAGGCGGGAAAGCACGCGAAGGCAATGTGTAAGGCAGTTGTGCAGCACACTCTTACTTTGACTCAGGAATGCGGACGCAATAACAGGACACCACACCAGGCTTGTGTATTTAAAATCAAGATCTTTTATATAAATCAAGGTAGCATCAGATGAGACAGATTAATTCAGATCTACATTTAAAATCATTGCATTACTCAACTGGTGCACATTCTTATTAAAGCATCATAGCTCATCAACATTGTAGGCCACTAAAAGGCCGCAGGAATCATCTCCTAAACGTAGCACCAATAATGATCACAAGGTGCACTAATAAAACATGAGCCTAAACATGCAGTTCACTTCAGGAATATTCAATTACTTAAAAGAAGGCTTTTCACGTTACATTTCAAACAAGGCCTGCATTAATCTAGGCGCACCCACATTCAGTACAGTGGGCGTCGCAACTCCAGTACACCTGTAACATAAAACACTTCAACTCTTGGCGGTGTACACTTCGACTCAATTCAATTAATCACCTTCTCCCTAGGTAAAGACTTGGCAGTTATAAGCATAGGCCTAGGCAGTAATTACAGTAGGCATCATCATTAAATTAATGAACTAAGTGGGGAACCCCTCAACATGTCCTGTATTCTGGGGCTTCTGTGTCCCTTAGGGGTTAATTCAGGCCAGGCCCACTCCTCTCCGGGGCCTCGCCTCATGGGACTAATCTCAAGGGTTAATAGTGGCCCCCCGGCCCCCAGTGGCGTCGCTGCGGGCCCTAGGGGCCTCCTGGGCTCACCTGAGGTGTTGGTCGTTGGTCGCGCTTCAGGGCGACTGGCGATCTTCCGGGCCGGCCCGTGTTCTGGAGGGCAGGGCCCGGTCGGGGTACCTCGGCCCTTTTTGCCGGAATTGCGGGTCGTTGCGGGGGCCGCTATCACCCTCCTCCGGCTTCCGGGATCAGGTAAGTGGATGCGGGCTTTGCGGGACTTCGGGAAGGGGAGTGGGAGCCGGCAGTCCTCTCCGGCCGGCTCCCCGTCTCCCTCTGCACAGCCGGAGCTCTTCCTCGGCCTCCGTCGGCGCTGGGGGGCGTGGCGGGAGCCGGCGCCCAATCGCTGCGCGGCCTTCCCGGTGGCGCGGCCGGCGTCCCCGGTTGCCCAGCAACGGCGTCGGCGGGGCCTGGAGGACTCGCGGTTCGCGCTAGGCCACGGCTTCTTCACGCGGCCCACTTGGGCTGCGGCGGTGATTTCTTCGGCCGCGACTTCGGCGGTGGGGCTCCGGGCCCGGCGGTGATCTCTTGGGGGCAATTTGGAGGCTTCGGTGAGGGCGCGGACGGCGCACCTCACCACGCTCACTCGAGGGGCCTCCCTCATCACAGCACTTCCTTCGGTGAGGGCGCGGACGGCGCACCTCACCACACGGCCTCGAGGAGGGCTTCCCTCACTGCAGCACTTCTCCTCACGCGGCGGCGGCCACGGCGGTGAGTCACTCACGAGGTCAGTGACCTGAGGGGGGGGCAGTTTCTCCCTCTTGGAGACAAAGCGCGGGGCGCACCAGCAGCCTGTGGGCAGGGCTAACTGGAAAGGTTCTTGGGGCAGCCCAGCAGCAGGCAAGAGTTGATAGGGGGTGAAGGTCTAGCGCTTCAGGGCACGGCGCTTTACCTGGTGATCCCCAGTTTGGCAGTTTATGTTTCAGGCCTTGCTGGACGGTCAGGCCTCCCCAAATTAAGGTTTCTTGCGGCTGTTCCAGATTGGTTGCTTCTTAGGAGTTTCTTGTCAGGAGTTTCTTGTCAGAAGTTTCTTATTATAAGTTTCTTGTCAAAAGTTTCTTGTCAGAAGTTTCTTCTTATGAGGGGGGGAATGAGTTGGTAGGTCTGGGAGTGCTTGATGTTACTTCCCAGCACGCTGAAGGTGGTTCCCTGGGTCCCCTCACACTGGGTAAGGTCAGTGGGTGGTGGGCGTTCCTCAGCTAACTTACTACAGCAGGGCCTAAGTCTTGTCAGCAGCAGTAGTGTAGGTCTCCCCCCTAGGCCCTAAAGCCTGTACTCCGGCAGAGGTTCTCCCAGGATCAGTGGTGCCCCAACTGACTAAAAGATTTCCCTCCAAGCCTCTTATACCCCTAGGTCAGGTGACCCTCCTAAAGGCGGCAAAACATAACTCCTCCCACAGCCTGGAAGGTTCTGGAACCTTCCACATGTCTGGCTATGTGGCCCAGAGGCGGGGACGGAATGGATACTGTATCCCTATGTCCCAGCCTGACCCTGGCTACTAGTGTGTATGTGTGTAAGGCCCCTCTGCAGTAGCAGGGGCCTGTGGCAGCCATCTTGAGTGAGAGAGCACCTGCACCTCATCACTGGTTAGCAGTGGCAAGGCGCCCGGGGACCTAGGTCCAGTAAAAATACGGTGGCAAAAATGAGGCGCAAAAGGGAAAAAAAACAGGGCAAGACCACCCTAGGGCTGACAGGTCTAACACGCGTCCCCCCCAGCCGAAAGAGGGGAGAGCTTCCCAACCTCTAGGGAGTTCTCGTCGCTAAGGCGGAAAAACCGGGAGAGACCGTCAGCGTTGGCGTGGTCTATACCGGGTCGATGTTCCACCCGAAAGTCCATCCCCTGGAGGGAAATGGACCACCTCAACAATTTGGGGTTTTCGCCTCTCATCTGCATGAGCCAGCGAAGGGGTCTGTGGTCGGTCTGGATCAGGAAGTGACAACCAAAAGGTATGGCCTCAACTTCTTTACAGCCCAAACCACGGCAAAGGCTTCTAGTTCGATGGTACTCCACCGCTGTTCCCGGGGAGTAGTCTTTGGGAAATGAAGGCCACTGGCTGATCTTGGCCATCGTCATTCAGCTGCGAGAGCACAGCTCCTATGCCATGCTCAGAAGCGTCTGTCTGCACGATAAATTCCCGTCCAAAGTCTGGAGTCCTGAGCACCGGTGCGCTGCACATTGCACGTTTGAGGGTTTCAAAGGCTTCCTGGCAGGCAGCCGTCCAGATGACTCTGTGTGGCTGCTTCTTTGAAGTCAATTCCGTCAATGGGCCCACGATGGTTCCAGCTGCTTGGGCTTCGGCCTGTTGCTGCATGCCTTCAAGCGTAGGGCACTCCTTCTGCGCCCGGCAAAATTCCTCCCGGGTAGGCCCTCCTTCCACTTGCCACTCTGCAGGGGTCGGCAGGTCCCCCACGGGAACACCAACCACCTCAGCGGACTCCGGGGTTACCTCCGCCGGCTCCCCATCCATCTCACCGGGTGTCTCCTCCTGGACATATCCTCGTCCAGCAGTGGGCTGGGCCATTATTTCAGGCTCCAACCCGGGCTGAGTTCCTTGTCGGGCAGCCATGGACCGCGTGACGACGCAAGTCCATCCTGGTAATCCCAACATCTCAGCATGGGCATTGAACTCTACCTCCCTCCAGGCAGTATGTTCTAAGTCGTTACCCAGCAGACAGTCAACTGGCATGGCAGGGCTCACCGCAACCTTCAACAGACCTGATACTCCTCCCCACTCAAAGGGAACTTGGGCCACGGGGTAATGACCCAGGCTATTATCAGCCATAACAACCGGGTGGAATACCTCAGGAATCACCTGCTCTGGGGACACCAGCTGACGTCTCACCATCGTCATGCTGGCACCTGTGTCCCTCAGAGCCTCCACCTCCTCCCCGTTCACCAGGACCCTCTGCCGATACTTGGCAGTGTTCGCGAGTACCTGAACCCGTGGGATGATCTCTCTATCCCCCAGGGAAACTAAGGTCAAGCCTGTCCACTCACCTCCCCTACCTAGGGACAACTCCTCCCCAAGCGCTACACTGGCCACCCCGGGGCTCTTACCTCCTGTGGGGGCTAGGGTTCTCTTGCGACACTGGGGATCCCCCTTGTAGTGTCCAACCTCCCCGCACTCGTAGCACCAGACAGTTCTGGGCTGCTGACTCCTGTCAGGATAAGTGGGTTTCTGGAATCCAGATTGGGATGGGGAACCTACCCCTCTCCCAGGCGGTCTGTTTTGGGGGCCTTTAAAGAACTCCCTCTTTTATCTCCCCCTCTTTCTTCTGGGGAGCCCCTGTCCACCTTTCGGGGGTCCGCCCCGGCTCCCTTGTGGGACACCCGAGTGCTGACCCACGTGTCTGCCTCCTCTGCAAGCTCCCTTGGATTGGTCAGCTTGCGGTCCACCAAGTACTGGCGCAGCTCCGGAAAACATTTCTCTAGGAGGTGCTCTCTCAAGAACAGGTCGTACAGCCCTTTGTAATTATCAACGTTGCTGCCACGCACTGGCGCCTCGCTTGACGGCCACCCCCCTCTCTAGGCAGAACTCCTTGAGCTGTGTCACCGTATACCTTTCTAGGTTGGCCAACTCAAACTCCATCCTCCTAGGTGGGGCCCCAGACAATTTAGGGAAAGGGTTCTAGACTGTAGGTAGCAGGTCTAACGCAGGAATGTACACAATCGGCAATCATAAAAGAATTCCTAGCACTTGCATTTCAATAGGTGTCCAATTGCGGCGCACACTGAGTCACTGTAGGGTGCTGCACAAACACCAGTCCTTATCCCACCGCTGAACACCAATGTTGGAAACGGGGTTACCGAGTCCGTCACGGTAGCATGGCGCGAGGCGGGAAAGCACGCGAAGGCAATGTGTAAGGCAGTTGTGCAGCACACTCTTACTTTGACTCAGGAATGCGGACGCAATAACAGGACACCACACCAGGCTTGTGTATTTAAAATCAAGATCTTTTATATAAATCAAGGTAGCATCAGATGAGACAGATTAATTCAGATCTACATTTAAAATCATTGCATTACTCAACTGGTGCACATTCTTATTAAAGCATCATAGCTCATCAACATTGTAGGCCACTAAAAGGCCGCAGGAATCATCTCCTAAACGTAGCACCAATAATGATCACAAGGTGCATTAATAAAACATGGGCCTAAACATGCAGTTCACTTCAGGAATATTCAATTACTTAAAAGAAGGCTTTTCACGTTACATTTCAAACAAGGCCTGCATTAATCTAGGCGCACCCACATTCAGTACAGTGGGCGTCGCAACTCCAGTACACCTGTAACATAAAACACTTCAACTCTTGGCAGTGTACACTTCAACTCAATTCAATTAATCACCTTCTCCCTAGGTAAAGACTTGGCAGTTATACGCATAGGCCTAGGCAGTAATTACAGTAGGCATCATCATTAAATTAATGAACTAAGTGGGGAACCCCTCAACATGTCCTGTATTCTGGGGCTTCTGTGTCCCTTAGGGGTTAATTCAGGCCAGGCCCACTCCTCTCTGGGACCTCGCCTCATGGGACTAATCTCAAGGGTTAATAGTGGCCCCCGGCCCCCAGTGGCGTCGCTGCGGGCCCTAGGGGCCTCCTGGGCTCACCTGAGGTGTTGGTCGCGCTTATGGGCGACTGGCGATCTTCCGGGCTGGCCCGTGTTCTGGAGGGCGGGGCTCGATCGGGGTACCTTGGCCCTTTTGGCCGGAATTGCGGGTCGTTGCGGGGGCCGGTATCACCCTCCTCCGGCCACCGGGATCAGGTAAGTGGATGCGGGCTTTGCAGGACTTCGGGAAGGGGAGCGGGAGCCGGCAGTCCTCTCCGGCCGGCTCCCCGTCTCCCTCTGCACAGCCGGAGCTCTTCCTCGGCCTCCGTCAGCGCTGGGGGGCATGGCGGGAGCCGGCGCCCAATCGCTGCACGGCCTTCCCGGGGGCGCGGCCGGCGTCCCCGGTTGCCCAGCAACGGCGTCGGCGGGGCCTGGAGGCCTCGCGGTTCGCGCTAGGCCGCGGCTTCTTCACGCGGCCCCCTTGGGCTGCGGCGGTGATTTCTTCGGCCGCGACTTCGGCGGTGGGGCCCCGGGCCCGGCGGTGATCTCTTGGGGGCAATTTGGAGGCTTCGGTGAGGGCGCGGATGGCGCATCTCACCACACTCACTCGAGGGGCCTCCCTCACCACAGCACTTCCTTCGGTGAGGGCGCGGATGGCGCACCTCACCACACGGCCTCGAGGAGGGCTTCCCTCACCGCAGCACTTCTCCTCACGCGGCCGCGGCCGCGGCGGTGAGTCACTCACGAGGTCAGTGACCTGAGGGGGGGCAGTTTCTCTCTCTTGGAGACAAAGCGCGGGGCGCACCAGCAGCCTGTGGGCAGGGCTGACTGGAAAGGTTCTTGGGGGCAGCCCAGCAGCAGGCAAGAGTTGATAGGGGGTGAAGGTCTAGCGCTTCAGGGCACGGCGCTTTACCTGGTGATTCCCAGTTTGGCAGTT
The DNA here is from genome assembly GCA_963921515.1 of Calotriton arnoldi. Lineage (NCBI taxonomy): Eukaryota > Metazoa > Chordata > Amphibia > Caudata > Salamandridae > Calotriton > Calotriton arnoldi. Next base: position 1,012,189 of record CAWUFW010005773.1, on the reverse strand, counting down.
TAGGTTTCAGGCCTTGCTGGACGGTCAGGCCTCCCCAAATTAAGGTTTCTTGCGGCTGTTCCAGATTGGTTGCTTCTTAGGAGTTTCTTGTCAGGAGTTTCTTGTCAGAAGTTTCTTATTATAAGTTTCTTGTCAAAAGTTTCTTGTCAGAAGTTTCTTCTTATGAGGGGGGGAATGAGTTGGTAGGTCTGGGAGTGCTTGATGTTACTTCCCAGCACGCTGAAGGTGGTTCCCTGGGTCCCCTCACGCTGGGTAAGGTCAGTGGGTGGTGGGCGTTCCTCAGCTAACTTACTACAGCAGGGCCTAAGCCTTGTCAGCAGCAGTAGTGTAGGTCTCCCCCTAGGCCCTAAAGCCTGTACTCCGGCAGAGGTTCTCCCAGGATCAGTGGTGCCCCAACTGACTAAAAGATTTCCCTCAAGCCTCTTATACCCCTAGGTCAGGTGACCCTCCTAAAGGCGGCAAAACATAACTCCTCCCACAGCCTGGAAGGTTCTGGAACCTTCCACATGTCTGGCTATGTGGCCCAGAGGCGGGGACGGAATGGATACTGTATCCCTATGTCCCAGCCTGACCCTGGCTACTAGTGTGTATGTGTGTAAGGCCCCTCTGCAGTAGCAGGGGCCTGTGGCAGCCATCTTGAGTGAGAGAGCACCTGCACCTCAGCACTGGTTAGCAGTGGCAAGGCGCCCGGAGACCTAGGTCCAGTAAAAATACGGTGGCAAAAATGAGGCGCAAAAGGGAAAAAAAACAGGTCAAGACCACCCTAGGGCTGACAGGTCTAACACCGCCCACCTGTCGGTTCATGGTGAGTGATTAGTCGAGTACGATGCCGAGGTTCTTGGCGTGGTCTGAGGGGGTAGGTGGGCTTCTGAGGGCAGTCAGCCACCAGGTGCTGTCCCATGCAGAAGGGGTGGTACCGAGGACGAGGACCTCTGTCTTCTCGGCGTTGAGCTTCAGGCAGCTGTTGGTCATCCAGACTGCGACGTCTTGCATTCCTTTCTGGAAGTTGAGTTTGGCAGTGGTGGGGTCTTTGGTGAGGGTGAGGATGAGCTGGGTGTCATCGGTGTAGGATACGATGTTGAGGCCGTGTTGTCGGACGATGGCTGCGAGGGGGGGCCATGTAGATGTTGAAGAGGGTGGGGCTCAGTGATGAACCCTGTGGGACTCCGCAGGTGATTTTCGTGGGGTCAGAGAGGAAGGGTGGGAGTCTGATCCTTTGGCTTCTTCCGGTGAGGAATGATCGGATCCAGTCCAGGGCTGTTCCTTGTATGCCTGCATCGTGTAGTCTGGTGACTAGTGTGCAGTGGGAGACGGTGTCGAAGGCCGCTGATAGGTCGAGTAGGATGAGGGCTGCGGAGTGGCCTTGGTCCAGGAGGGTGCAGATGTCGTCTGTGGTGGCGAGTAGGGCGGTCTCTGTGCTGTGTTTGCTTCGGAAACCGGATTGGGACGGGTCGAGGACGGCGTTCTCTTCAATGAATCGTGTCAGTTTCCTGTTGACTGTTTTCTCTGCAACTTTGGCTGCGAAGGGGAGGAGTGAGATGGGCCGATAGTTCTTGAGGTCGGTGGGGTCAGCTGTGGGCTTCTTGAGCAGGGGTCTGACTTCTGCGCGCTTCCAGTTGTCTGGGAAGGTGCCTGTTTTGAAGGTGGTGTTGATGGTGCGTTGTAGTTTGGGTGCGATGGCGGCTGTGGCTCTGTGGTAGATGTGAGGGGGGACAGGGGTCGGTGGGGGACCCCGAGTGGATGCTTTTCATGGTCGAGGCGGTGTCTTCGGCCGTGATCGGTGTCCAGTTGGAGATGGTGGGCTGGCTGGTGTTTCTGGGGGGCGGGGGGCCATCTGTGGCGCCTGGTGGATGGTCGATGAAGTTGTCGTAGAGGTTTTTGATCTTGAGGTGGAAATAGGTTCCAAGCTTGTCGCAGAGGTCTTGGGATGGGGTGATGTCTGTGGCTTTGCTGCGTGGATTGGTGAATTCCTGAATGACACTGAAAAGTTCCTTGGAGTTGGTGGAGTTGGCCAGGATTTTGTTGTGGATGAAGTTCCTCTTGGTGGCTCTGATCTGGTTGTGGTAGTCCATCATGGCGTCCTTGTAGGTGGTGTGGTTTTTGGTTGTCTTGGTGTTTCTCCAGTTCTTCTCCAGGCGTCTGCAGGTGCGTCTGGCTTCTTGGAGAGCGGTGGTGAACCAGGCGGCTTTCCTGGGGTGTTGTCTGTTGGGGTTACGTAGTGGGGCGAGCTCGTCTGCGCAGTTGAAGATCCAGGTGTGGAGTTCTCTGGCTGCGCCGTTTGCGTCGTTTGCGTCGGGTGCCCAGGTGTGGTTGTCTCGGGTGAGGGTGGAGTTAAGTTGCTCGTCGGTAACCTTGCTCCAGTTCCTTCGAGGTGGGCGTGGGGCTGGTTTGGGTGCCTTGGGTTTGTTGATGGCGAAGTGTACGCAGTGGTGGTCAGTCCATGGCGGCTGCATTGTGTGGCTGAATTGGACGCTGTTTCCTGCCGCGAAGATGGGGTCGAGGGTGTGTCCTGCTCTGTGGGTCGATGTGTTGACGAGTTGTTTAAGTCCGATGCTGGCGAGGTTGTCACGAAGGATAGTGGAGTTGGGGTCGCTGGGGTTGTCGAGGTGGAAGTTCAGGTCTCCAATGAGTATGTAATTTGCTGAGGCGATGGCGTGGGGTGCGATGAAGTCGGTGATGGTGGTGGCGAAGGGTGTTCAGGGGCCGGGGGGTCTGTAGATGAGGGTTCCTCGGAGTGTGGCTTTGGGGGTGGTCTGGATCTGGAAGTGCAGGTGTTCGGCAGAGGGGAAGGTTTCGCTGGAGGTGGTGAGGCAGAGGGTGCTCTTGTGGGCGATGGCGAAGCCCCCACCTGGGTGGTTGGGGCGGTCTTTTCTCTGGATCTTGTATCCGTCTGGGATGGCAGTGCTGATGTTGGGGGCAGAGGATGCGTTGGTCCAGGTCTCTGTGAAGAAGGCGATGTTGGGCGAGAGAGAGTCGAGTAGGTTCCAGATTTCCATGGCGTGTTTGTGTACGGAGCGTACGTTGAGGAGGATGCATTTTAGGGTGTCGCCGGTGCTGGCGTTGGCGGTGTTGGAGGCTGGGGTGGTGGTGAGGGTCTGGCAGCAGTGGAGGCAGGAGAACTGGCCGTGGGTCGTGTTCGGCAAGGCCTGTTGGCATTCTCTAAGTCTTCCAGGGTTGAGTGCGAGGAGGGTGGTGGTGTCGTAGCGATGGGTAGTGGGAGGTCTAGGGTTCCTGGCGCTGGCCGCGGTCGGGTCACGGAAGGGGGAAGATGGGCATGCCTTTGGCGTGCCCGCTGCGTGCGTCCGCTGCGCGACCGTGCAGCGGCCACCATTAAGTAGGGGAGGTGGGAGGGAGGAGAGGCTGGGAGGCGGAAGCGGGGGAATTCCGGGGGGGAGGGGCCGCAGGGGCAGCAGCGGCGAATGGCAAAAGGAACAGGCAGGCACGAGAAAATAAAAACAGTGGTGGAATTAGAGCAAGATACAGATGGGCACAATAATAGTGGCACAACAGGGAAAAATTAAGAAAATAAAATGTCTGAGGAAGGTTACGGTGGTTGCAGGCAGTCTGGTCCCAGTTGGAGCGGTCAGCAGGCTCAGGAGCGAGCAGCAGCCTCGAACCTCCAAAGGAGGAGGTCGGGGTCTGGAGGCAAGAGACGGCACAGCGGAGCTGCGGGGAGAGAGTGGACCTAGACCGAGGGTCGGTGGATAAAGGTGTTGAGCAGGTCATAAGCAAGTCCATAATTTCCTAAAGTAGTGGAACAAAAATTCTATGGCTGCTTGGCTAGTGAAGTAGGGAACCATAGAAGGTAGGTATCCATGCACAGCCATTGAAAAGCCATTGCAGCAGCTCCACCACAGTCAATGTCCCAATATTTCACTTTTGTGTGATACAACATAAAGCAAGTAGGAATACACAGGGCTGCCTGAGATGGGCACTGGGGACAGTAAAAATGACTATCTTGCCGCTTTCCTTGCTTAGAGCAGACTCTAAATTGACAGCATGGTTGAGTCCTTTTAGCTGTTTCAGGAATTCGGTCGGCAAAGTGTTGATCCTGCAGCCTTGCGACGTCCTCCAGAGCATATGAAATGGAGCTTTCTGCTTCTGTAGCAGTAAGACTTTCAATGACGGACAACTGAAAGTCAAGGAAAGACATGAGTCTTCCCTTGGTGGTCTGACAATAAACAACACGCTCATTGTAACATGCCGTCTGGGTCAGGTGGGTAAACAACTTATTTTTACGACTCAAATTGTGTAGCTGAAGAACCTGGTCATTCTTATCCACTCTGCCCACGTGCTTGTTGTAATCAAGTATACAGGTGGGCTTGTGAACTTCAGCCATCTGACCCCAAACCATGACGGGGAAGTGCTGTCATTATAAACTGTAGTAAGCACATGCACATCACACCTATCAGAGATCTTGACAGTGAGCAGTTCGCTGGATGCAATATAGTACTCTAGGATTTTTGGAGCTTCTTACAAACATGCTCCTGTGGGAATCCTTCATGGTGACAACAAATTGAACTGCATGCCACAGTGCCAGCTTTGTATAGCTCACTGAACAGCTCTACTCCTGTATAGAAGTTGTACACATAAAGGTTATAACCTTTGTGAAGGAGTGGCTGGACAAGTTCCCATACAAACTTTCCTGTGACTTCTAGGGTGGGAAGGCAACCTACAGGCTTTAGAGTGAAGCCCTTCCCTGTATACACTTTCTAGCTATACCCATAGCCAGTAGAGCACTCATACAGAATGTACAACTTGATGCCATAGCAAGCTCTTTTGTTCGCAACGTACTGCATGAACAGCAGTCACCCTTGGTGCAGGATGAAGGACTCATCAATGGCTATATTCTATCCAAGAGTATACATCTCTGGAAACCTGGCATAAAATTTTCCACAACAGGCCGAATTTTGAACACCCTGACATGCTCAGGATGGTCCCGGGGCAATGCATGCAGGATTGTCACTGAAATGCAGCATACAGTGCAATAGAATAAATCAATCGGTGCTCAAGTACGGTGGGAAGATAGGTGTTACCCAAACTGGGCGAGTAGACCAGTAGGACTGCAAGCTTGGTTTGTGCACTAACCCTCAAGTGAAATGGGAGTCCACTGGTGTGCCTTAGTATGAGGCCATAGAGTGCCTACATTCTCCCTCAGAAACTGTTCAGCACGCAAATTTGTTTGCTGCACAATTTGCTCAAGGAAGTCAATATCCACAAAGAGATCAACATAGTATTCGATACTGTGGCTGAACTCTCACCATTATTCATTATTTTATCAACAATAATTTCATTAAAAGTAAAGCTAACTATTCTAATTGCAATTTATGCCCATTATTAGCTGCAATTTGAAGTAAATAGCTTTTATAACATACAAACTCCAAAATAAACATCTAATATAAAAATTACATAATTGGTAATATGTGTAATATTGTCCTATATTACCTGTGGCTGAAACCTTTGCCACATAATAATGAATTTACTGCATTTGCCAAACATTTGCTCCTTAATTTGCAGAATTTGCAGGTTTCAAAAAAATCTTGCAAACACTATGGGCCCGATTACGAGTTTGGCGGTCCTGGAGCGGCCCGCCATGCCACGTCCCCACTCCAGTACTGCCAAACAAGGCCATCACCCGCCCACCAGATTATGAGTTTTTCGTGGTCTGGTGGGTGGGCGGCATGGGACCTATGTATGCCTTAGAAAGGCACCACCACAGGATCGCCACAGCACATTTCAGCACGATATGGACTGTAAAGTCCATGCCGTGCTGGAACTGGGGGGCATGCACACATGGGGGCACGATATGTGAACTTTTAGATAACTGCTCACCAGCGTGAATGTTTACCGTGGAAAATGGGAGGAGATACAGACCATCAGAAGATCCGTTACCATTGGACGAACAGTGCTGAATGCTGCAAATGTTTTATGTTTTTATATATACATGTTTCTAGTTAGAGAGGGCATTCCATTCGTTCTTATTCCCTGCCACCTTGCCCTTAATGTTTGATGCATTATTTTCCCCTATTCTTGTCCAGATTGCTGTGTGCTACTGCTAACAGCAATTTTCTATTATCCTGATCTTTTTGCGGGAGATTTACTCCTACTCTGATCATAGTTATTGTTATGAGTAATTCTCTTTGATTTAATTATCAGTTGCTACTGCAACTTGTTAGGGAACCCGGCTGAGTTTCCTGAACTGCTCTTTATGGGGAGTTTATTCTTTGACTAACTAAATGCTCCAGAATCTTGCTCTTTTCCAAGAGAACGCTTGATGAAATAGAAATTGTTTAGGCTTATATGATGTATTGTATAAGTTAACATTTGCTGCGCCATTTTCTGTTCCGGCGCCATTTTAGGTTGTTCGAAACTAACTTGTGTAATTCCGAGAAACGTTCCCTATTAGGTTTCGCTTCTCCAGATAGGTTTTGTTTTAGCAATGAGCACATTGTTCATGTCAGCACATAGCTTTCTCACTAGATAGAGGCCCTCTTGCACTTGTCTGGTGGCAGGCTCCGAAAGGAACGACCTTGAGTTGTGCAACTGTGTGCAGAGATATGAGTTCTGAATTGCTTTCCTTGTGTTTCACTAACTAACTGTACCTGCCTGGAAAATTCCATTGTGGGTGTGCCTTTGCTTGATTATGAAATGTACATAATGTATCTTTATGCTTGTCGATGTCAGTCCTCTCTGTAGCACTCCTAGTAACTGGGCTGATGGGCTCCACTCTGAGTGTTTTTGAATAAATAATTATTGGTTTGTATTCTCTACTGTCTGACCGACTCTTCATTTAGTACGAAAGGCCGAGAGTTGGTCTTAGTGACCCAGGTGGGCCAAATCGGGTCACCTCCTTCAGTTGGCGCCCGAACAGGGACTCCTTCGGGTTATGCCCCATGCCTTGTCCCTAATCGGAGGGGAGAACGGTAGCACCATCAGGTCGGACTGAAGGCTCAGGGGTCCCTGCACGAAGAGCTTGATACTAGCAGCCACTGCCTCTGTCCCACCGGGGTTGCCCCGCCCAGTGGCCATACCGACTGCAGTCCTAAATGGCAAAACCTTTGGATCCGACCTTTTGGTCTGAAGAGTCGGCAGTGGAGAACTAGTTCGTTTGTACCGCTGATATCAGGTGAGTTTGTTTTTGGTTCTTTATGGATATGGTACCGTTTGGTTTTGAGTTTGGTACAGTCTGAGGACTGTTTTGATGAAAAATATTTGCAAATATTTTGCCAGATAGAATTATTGATTTTGGTTCCTTTTTCCAAAATGCCTGGTTTTAGTAGGATTTTGAGTTTGTGTTGTCGCTGTTGTTCTGCAGATGCTCAATTGGAAGAGGCTCAGCCTGCGCCTCTGGAAGGCACTCCTAATTATGATATGTATGTGAAACACGGTCTTGGCACTATTATGTTTTGTACATTATGGCACAAATATACGAGGGACAATGGCGAATCGCAGTGGCCTTTAACAGGCACTTTTGATGAACAGAAAATTGGGTTTTTGCAGGAACAGTTATTTAAGAGAAGAAGTAGGTAGTCCATATTTGACTCTATCAGGACTTGGCAGAAGGAAGGCAAGCAGAGGTGGTTAAAGATGGAGAGGGACGCACGGAAAGGGAGAATGCAGACATTAACACAAAAAGCTGTGGCATATGATAGAGAAAGGAGACAGGAATTGAATGCGAAGATAGGAGATTTCGGTTGCATATTGATAAGTCATATTTGGCTAAAGTAGAGAATGATACTTTTATAGAGGAATTGTTAGATACTCGACCTCCTCCTCCGTATGCCGCGCAGAGGATATATCCCACTGTTCCTACACAGTCACAGCAGCCTGTTTTATCTGTTCCGGTTGCTCCTGTGATTGCGGTTGTTACCCTTACAGCTTCGGCCGCGGCGCCCCCGCCCCTTCTTTGCCCTCACCATCTTTGAAGACTGTGACTTTAAGTACCCCTATCGCTTCAACACCTGTGCCTGCTACTCTTTCTCCACCGGTGCAACCACCGGCTACACTAGTACCTATTGGGTCTGTTGTTTCTTCTTCTACAGTCCTTCATCCCCCGTCATCTTTGGATGCTGCTACACTGGCACGAGGGTTTGGGGACAGAGATTGGACAAAATTCAGGGGACGACTGGGTCCATTGGTGCGTTCCAGGGTAGGAGAGGATGAGAAACAGGTAGTAGCTGAACAGGCTGCGCAGTGGGCTCGTGAAGACATTTATAGTGTTGAATATATTTGGGGGGTTATGCGAGATTTTGAACCCTTTATACAGCAGCATGCCCTTAAGCATATGTCCGCTACTTTGATTAATCTTTGGCAAACACGTATTAGGAAAGACGCCCTTCAAATCTTATTTGACATTAAAGATCGGGTATACATTACTAATTTAGAGCCAGGCCAAGTGTTTGGGAATGTCATGACTTTAGTTGCCTATAGGGGTCGACTGCATGAGAATAGCCCTGCCCCGACTACCCAACTCCCGATGCGAGAGGTTCACCCTATTTATCATCCAGAGATACCTGAGATAACAGACCAGAGTGATAATGTTACAAGACCAGCTGTGGCGGCTCGTTTCCAGGAGCAATGGGTCTATACTCTGTGGAAAAGAAATGAGGTTTTGGCCCTTAAGGCTAATTTACTTGCCCTAGGAAAAACCCTTATTTAAACAGCTTATTATAAGGAGTTGACAGAGGCTGCCTCTTCTACTGTAATGACTCTTGCTGATATTGAAATGTTCTTTGGTCTTCTGGTTCCGGTTGATGTTTGGAGACAGGTTCACACTCAAGACCATGTTGCGGAATTTGGTGGTACATGGGATGTAATCAAAGGTTGGGATCAGGAGAGGAAACCAGGTGATAAACCTCGAGCTGAGATACTTGCTTTGCCAGGGCGTATTATTACATATATGCATTCACTTATTCCGCCTAAGAAGGTAGACTGGGACAAATTGACAGCTTGTCGACAGAAGAAGGATGAGAGTGTGTCTGATTTCTTTACTCGGTTTGAAGACATGTTTTTGGACTATAGTGGGCAGGATATGTCTATTGAAGGAGGAGTTCGACTGTTTGTTGACAGATTTGTTTCTGGTCTTCTTCCTGAAATAATGACTCGTTTGCAGGCAGCTGAGAGTACTTGGTCCACATCTTCTCCTTCCGTTATTTTGAACATGGCTCAATATTATGAACATCGAGATCAGGAGGAAAAGGATAGAAAAGACATACAGGCGCTACAAAAAGTTCTGTGGACCCGTTATATGGTCCCTGGGGTGGCTCTGCCTGGCCAGAATAATCTTTCAGTAGGTTTTTCAGGAATACCGGTTGTAAGCCCCATTTCACGCCCCCTTGCCCTTGCTATTGGTCCCTTTACTGTGGATTCTCTGTTTCTTCTTACTTCTGAATTTGGGGAAAATTTGATGGGTTTGGATTTGTTGAAGAAATTGCATGCTACTATTTATTGTTCTCCTGCTGGTGTTTATATTACAATGGGTCCAGATGTGAGCACTCAGCAGTGTTTGTCTCAGGATGCACCCCTTCCCGCTGAATTTGCTCAGGTGCCGCCCACATTGTGGGCAACAGGTGATACAGATGTGGGTTTGTTGCATATACCACCAGTTTCTATACGAGTTAAAGAGAATGCTGTTCTGCCCCGTATTCCTCAGTATAAGATACCGCAGGCAGGTGAACGGGCCCTTTTTTAGATTATTCAAGATTTGATATGAAAGGGAGTAGTTGAAGAGACGTCTGCCAATATCTGTAATAGTCTTATTCTTCCAATCCTTAAGAGGGCACCTTTGGATTCTCCAGGTGTTATAGATGATGTTTATCTCTTTGTGATTGATTTGCGGGAGGTTAATAAGATTGTGGTTCCGCAGTTTCCAGTGGTTCCTGACATTACTACACTCTTAACGATGATTCCATCTACTGCCAAGTTCTTTTCTGTTATTGATTTGAAGAATGCATTTTTTAGTATTCCTATTCATCCAGACAGTAGGTATTTGTTCAGGTTTACCCTGGCCGGCAGAAGCTTTAGATTCTGTTGAGCTCCTCAGGGCTATACAGAGAGTCTTAGTATTTATAGTCAAGCACTGAAAAGCCAGTTGGATTCTTTATCGCTTCCTCCAGGTAATATATTGATTCAATATTTTGATGACCTGCTCATTGCTTTGGATACGGAGCAGGGTTGTCGGGATAGTACAGTCAAATTGTTGTCACATCTGGCTCATCATGGACACAAAATATCCCTTTCCAAATTTCAGTATTGTCGACAGGAGGTTACCTATTTAGGTCAACTACTGTCGAAGGAGGATAGGAGATTGACCCCTGAGCGTATTAGTACTATTGTTAAAATGCCCATTCCACAAACTCAAAAAGACGTACGTGCTTTTATAGGTATTACTTCCTACTGTCGACAGTGGATACCAAATTACTCGTTACTAATCAAACCTTTGCTTGCATTAACAACGAAATCAGTGCATGAGCCCTTGCCTTGGACGCCTGAATGTCAGCAGTCTTTTAAGCAATTGAAAACTGCACTTTGTTTGGCTCCGGTACCTGGCACACCTAATTATGCTAAACCGTTTGTGCTCTATGTCCATGAGATGGCTGGCTGCGCACTTTCTGTTTTAACACAAAAGTTTGGCGATAAACAAAGGCCTTGTGCTTATTTTTCTGCTGTGCTTGACCCTGTTGCGAGGGCCCTCCCGAAGTTGCCAGAGAGCGGTCGTGGCTGTGGCCACTTTGATCAGGCAATCAGCTGGACTTGTGCTTGATACTGATCTCACAGTTATGGTACCCCATGCTGTGGATACACTTTTGAATAAGACAAAGACCCAGCACCTCAACAGTGCACGTCTTACTTGTTATGGATTGACATTGTTTGCTAAACACATTACGATTAAGAGATGTGCCACTCTGAATCCAGCCACTCTACTACCCCTCCCTTCTGAGGATGATGCAATTGATAAACATGACTGTATTTTCTGGACAGAAGAGGAGATGAAGGGACGGGTAGACCTGACTGATGTTCCCTTATCTGACCCTCAAGGAGAGCTATATGTTGATGGCTCTTGTTTTAAGCTACCAGATGGCACAACCACTGCAGCTTATGCTGTCACCACATTGCAAACAGTGGTAGAGACATCACAGGTTCCCTATCAGTTGGCTCAAGCTGCTGAGCTTGTTGCCCTTATCCGAGCTTGAGAATTGAGTGAAGGACTGACTGTTAATATTTATACTGACAGCCAGTACGCGTTTGGGGTCGCCCATAATTTTGGGCGGCTGTGGGCTGAAAGAGGGTCCTTACTTCCCATGGTGCCAAGATTCAGGATGGGCACCTTATATCACGACTGTTGTCTGCTTTAACGCTCCCCAAGAAACTGGCTATTATCAAGTGTAGTGCCCATAGGAAATATACGGATGATGTGGGCAGAGGAAATGCCTTTGTAGATCAAGTAGCTAAGGAAATGGCAAGGAGTAAAATGAAACGCATGTTTGTTGCAGGTCGAGCTAGATAGGTTCTTGAGGTTGTCATGTTTTAGAATACCCTTGAGAGTGTAAAGGAGATACAGAGTGAAGCCACAATAGAGGAACTGGCGAAATGGCAGGAGAGTACAGCACAATTGGATGAGGATGGGTGTTGGATTGACAAATCTGGAAAGCAGAAATGGATGTTGCCTGATGCATATGTTCTTCCTGTAGTTACTATGGCACATGGTCCAGCTCATATTAGTGCAAAAGGCATTTGTAAATTGTTAGCCCCTGTGTGGCATAATGATAACATTGCAAAAACAGCTGCGCATTTGGTGAAATACTGTATGGTCTGCATGATGCATAATCCAGGGAAGGGTAACCCTACACCACCCGGTAATTTTGCACCCCGACTTTCCCCTTTCAGGTCCTTCAAATGGACTATATTGAGTTAGAGAGATGTAACAATCTGAAATATGTTTTGGTGGTTGTATGTGCATTCAGTAAATGGGTTGAGGCCTACCCCATGAAAGACAATACAGCCATTACGACAGCGAAGGTACTCCTTAAAGAGTACTTTCCTCGTTTCGGCTTCCCCGAGTTATCTGGAGTGACAACGGAAGTCATTTTAATGCAAAGGTGATTAAATTGATTTGTAAAGGGTTGCACGTCCAACAGAAATTTCATGCTGCCAATCATCCTCAGTCAGCGGGTTTAGTTGAGAAGTACAATGGTACTCTCAAACTTAAATTAGCAAAAATTCTGGAGACAACAGGGCTGAAGTGGCCAGATGCTCTGCCATTAGCTCTCTTGTCGAGAAGAACAACAGCTCATTCTCGGACAGGATTGTCACCCTATGAGGTCGTGTTCGGACGCCCCGCGAATGTTTGGGGCGTTCCGCGTCCTCGTAGGTTTTCTGATATTGAATAACCTGAATTGATTGATTATCTGGGCCAGTTAACCGAAAGTTTATGTTCTATTCACCAACAGGTGCAGGAGTCCCTACCTACTATACCAGAGGGACCCGGCCACGATATTCAGCCTGGGGACTCTGTGCTTCTAAAGAACTTGCAGTGCAAGAAAAGTTTGGAGCCGCACTGGAAGGGACCGGAACAAGTTCTGCTGGTGACACGAACAGCTATGAAAGTTGCTAGTCAAAAGAACTGGGTGCATGCCACCCATTATAAAAGGATCCCCCTGCCCCTACCGTATGACCAGTGGGTCAAAGAAGGAGTTGCTGACGAGGAGTGTGAACAGGTCCCCAGGTTTGTCACTTTAAGTAATGCACAGCTAGTATGGACACAGTCTGATGAGGAGAATGATAAGGTTTTGAACGAGGCTGTTCCCCCAGATATTCGTGCTATTCCGGAGCCTTTGTTCAGTGATCATACGGTGCCCGGAGCTACCAGGTACAATTTGCGCCCTTGGCTGAGGGACATTGATTCCAAGGAGAAATAATATTAGGGACGGCCTGCATAAGATAAGTAGTACTGAGTTCAGTACCAACGAGGTTAACAGAAATTAGCAGAGAAATTTGCTTTTGTTTTACTGTCTTGATGGAACATTAGCTAGGGACAATAGACTCATACCCTCTAGGTATACCACCTTTATCGACGTGGGATAGATCAAAAGAGCTTAGGACAGAGCAAGCTCTACCGCTGGTGCTCAAGAGTGCCAACTTTGCTGAACAATAGGAGCCTGTACCAGTGAGGCTCTGACGGACACTGGGAACTTGTGTGTTTTCTTTGCGTCCCTGCCTATTTGCAATTCATTATGCATCCCTTTGGTAGATTTAATTATTTATAACCCCCCCCCCATATACAAACTGAATTTTAGTGCTCAACTGCTCACTCAGCTGTTTCCTTCATGTTTAAAGCACGAGCACTTTGTATTAATAGACTTCAATGTCCACTTTGAAGACGCTAACAACCCCGTGGCCAAACACCTAGACAAAGACATGCAGATTTTGCAATTAAAACAGTGGGTTAGGGAACCCACACACATTGCTGGGCACACTCTGGACCCTATATTTACTAATATAGAATCCACCAACATCCTAGAGGTAAGGCCCCTATCGTGGACAGATCACTTTCTGATTTCCTTCACTCTCAGCCTACTGGCAAAATTAATTAGCCCTCCTACATTGTCAGCAGCGGTAAAAAGAGCCTGGAGGCTAGTCACCCCTGACACATTTTCCCTAAATAACCCAAATGCCCTGAAGACACCCCCTGTGCAAATGAGCGCAGAAAGTTTCCAAGCGGAAATCTCCAATACGCTGGACCAATGTGCCCCTAGACTAGGGAACAATTCCAATAGGAGAACACCATCTGAAAAATGGTATTCACCCGATCTTAGGATATTGAAGAGAAAGTGCAAAGCACTAGAACACAAGTGGAGATTGTCCAAGAAGGACACGGATAGATTGTCATATAAAGCGGAAATGAGAACTTACAATAATGCCGTTAAAAACGCCAAGAAGACCTATTTTGCGAGGCGTATAAACAAAAACAGCAATTTACCCAGAGAGCTCTACAAAATAGTTAAAGAACTATGTAAACCATCTAGCATGTCCCAAGTTCTGCCCCCCTCAACAGAGTGTTGTGAGGCAAGCAGCAAATTGTTTGCTGATAAAGTCTCTGTGATTTATTCTTCATTCAGAAATCAGCCCTCATCAGATGATATAGATTGGGAAACCTTGGACCATTATCCTGGGGCTCAATCCTACCTCAGCAACTTTGAGCCCTTTCTAGAGGAGCAGGTCGCAAAAGCAATGGCTGGAGTTAAATCAAGGTCCCCATTCGACCCATGCCCTCATTTTATCTTCTCCCGGATCATACCAATTTTATGCTTTTACGTAACACGTATATTTAACCAATCCTTAGATACTGCCGTTTTCCCAGAGATCTGGAAAAAAGCCACTGCAGTCCGTCTGCTACAAAAAGCAGGTACGGATGTTCAAAACCCGGCAAACTACTGACCAGTTTCTCAGCTCCCATACCAATCTAAAGTGATGGAGAAGCTGGTAAACAAACAACTGACTGACTACCCTGAAATCAATGAGCTCCTGGACCCAACTCACACTGGCTTCAGAGCCACCAATAGCACTGAAGCTACTCTCCTGGCAGTCCTAGATAATAGGATCCTTAACTGACCAGGGCAAAGCCGCCACCCTGATCCTGCTGGACTCATCGGCGGCCTTTGACACTGTTTCGCACGACCTACTATTGAGAACCCTATATGAAAAGGATATACATTCTAAAGCCCTTCAGTGGCTGAACACAGACAATACAACTGGGCCCTTTCTCCTCGAACCCAAAATCCATCGATTATGGCATTCCACAGGGAGCTTCCTTGAGTCCCACCCTCTTTAATGTCTATGTATCTTCACTGGCCAAGATCAGCGAAAAATGGGGCGTCAGTATCTGCTCTTATGCAGATGACACACAACTGCTGATAGCCCTTGATGGACACGAGGCTACTAGGATTAGACTAACCAGCTGTCTCTCAGAAATGGCGGCATGGATGTCTGACCATTACCTGAAGTTGAATGTGGATAAGTCAGAGATTCTACTCTTTGGAGGAGCACACCTAGTCTGGTTTGCAACCTGGTGGCCCCCATCACTAGGAAACGCACCCGCACCCAAACAGGTTGTAAAAAACTTAGGCATTCTCATTGATAATACACTAACCATGCTGGACCATGTCCGTGCACTGTGCGGCAAAAGCTTTGCGACACTAAAACTGCTAAAAAGACTTTTAATATGGATCCCACCGGAGTGTAGGAAAACCATCATTCAGGCTTTGCTTATAAGTAAACTGGATTATGGGAATGCACTCTATGTGGGCCTGGCATACTACCTGTTCGCCCGCCTGCAGGTGGTCCAGAATGCGGCTGCCAAGCTGGTGTGCAACAAGAGCAAGTACAGCTCGGCGTCAGAATGCATGAGGGAGCTCCACTGGCTGCCTGTGCGTCAAAGGGCCACATTTAAGCTATTGGGCCAGGCGCACAAAGTCCAACACCATCTTGGCCCCAGAATTCTGCAAGACAGAGTTGAATTCTATGCCCCCACACGGAACCTGAGGTCATGCTATCAGGCACGGGCAAAAACTAAACGCATCAGGAAAACCAGGGCAAGGTCAAAATCATGATTAGGATGGATAGATGGTAATAAGGAGAAACGCTAGCCAAGTAAGAATTATCGATATCTAGATTTATTCGTATTGTATTGTACATATACTTAACTGCTCTGCACCTTTGAACCTTATGGATGTTTTGATGAATTATATAAGCTAAAAATTGTGTCTTTGTTCGGGTTTGGACTAAAATGTGTTGGGGTGGGAGTGGGGGGTGGGGTTTGGGGCAGGGGGGTTGTGTATGTGTAAAAAAAAAAGAAACTTAATAAAGATATTTTAAAAAAAAAGGAAAACCAGGGCAAGGGGTCGCTCCTTCTCCCATCTGGCAGCAACTCACTGGAATGGATTACCACTAGAACTCCAGCTTACCGATGACTACCTGGTATTTAGGAAGAAACTGAAAACCCATCTGTTCCCTAGGGTTTGATCTGTGACTTAGAGACCTTTTCACATTACTTCACTCCCACCTAGGTTGCGCTCTCCCAAGCGCCGTGATATTCATCCGGATAAATGTTGTGCTGTATAAATAAATAAATAAAGAAATAGAAAGGTTGCAGAGGAGGAGCAGCCGATGGTTCTTGTTGCCCAACATATTGTGGTGTGGACCCGAAAACGCAAATTGATTTATGTTGTTTCTGCAGTCTTGTTGATGATAATATTAGGTGGGGTATTGTGGATCTTGGAGAATGCTTCCGGTGTACCTTCACATAGTAAAGGTAGAAGTAAAGGTTTTCCCCAAACAGAAATAAGAGAGTAGCTTCGAGTAATATATTTTTGGAAACGCATAAGAGATTCTTTGGTAATGGGACAGCTTGTTACCCCACTGATTCTGTCACTAGTCTAGTTTGTGGACTGCATATCCATTGTCATTGTTGAATTATACATATACTGCACCACCAGATTTTAGTAGAGATAAAAAGTGTGTTTGGATCTGGTTATTCTGGACCATGTCTGTAACATCGAAAA
This sequence comes from Calotriton arnoldi, assembly GCA_963921515.1. Taxonomy (NCBI): domain Eukaryota; kingdom Metazoa; phylum Chordata; class Amphibia; order Caudata; family Salamandridae; genus Calotriton; species Calotriton arnoldi. The sequence continues at coordinate 995,630 of CAWUFW010005773.1, read as the reverse complement.
CCACTGGGGGGGGGGGAGATTTCCCCGGCTGCGATAACAATACATATTGTTATAATTTTTGTATGGACAAACAGAACATAACATTAGTGGGTTGGCATTACAAAGAATTGACGGTCCCTCTGCAAGCTGGTTATTCCCCGCTTGTTGTCCTATCATCAATAGTACTGACACTTCATTGCATATAAATTGTTCAGGATTAGTGATGTATAAAGAGACGATCCCTCTGGTGAAAGCAGACGATCCAAGTACTTTCGGAAGGAATACACGATATTCTGCCGTGGATTATGATAGGACAATTTATGCACACCCAGGATTTTTCGTTTTGTCTAATGGGACTTACTCTAATGTTCATAATGGGACAAATGATGTGGCCCATGGGATGATGTTGCCTTTGGGTGTGCCCTGTAAGTGTGCAAAACCTAAAGTAAAATGGGTAAAATGAACATTGATGAAAGAGTTTTGCGAGGGGGTGACAGATATAGAGTTAAACAATTATAGCAATGGCATTACTTTTGGATGCATCATGTCTTCTATTTTTACATTGGGTAGAACTGCCATGGTGAGAGGTGAAAAGGCTCAAGAGTATTTTGGATGTAAGTTGCAAATTCTATCCAATACGACTGTGGTGGTATGTGCGCAGTAGTTGGCGATCAATGTGTAGTCGGGATAACAAATATGGAAAAGAATATTACCAAGCATATTTTAGATATTCTTGAGAATGTCAAAGGAATGGAAAGTGGAAACTGGAGTTGGTCTTTCCTTGGCAGCTGGGGCTGGATCCTTGAGAAGGTGATTTATCTCATTGCCATATTGGTGTTTTGTTGTGTTCTTCTTCAGTGCCTGCCTATGTGTTGTTCTTATTGTACTAGTCTTCTTATTCCCAAAAGAAAAATATCAATTCACGACACCAATGCTGCCATCATGCTACAGAAGGATATTGATGATATGATGGCCATTGACGAGGGGATTTTCGATAATTCCTCTCTTCTCACTGTTTCACTTCCTGATGCTGATAATATGGAATGCTCATAATTGTTTTCTTATGTGTTTTTATTATCATTTATAGCTTTTGCTTACTAGAAAATGTCTTTAGCTCATGCTAAAAGGAGGGTCTGATGAAATAGAAATTGTTTAGGCTTATATGATGTATTGTATAAGTTAGCATTCGCTGCGCCATTTTCTGTTCAGGCGCCATTTTAGGTTGTTCGAAACTAATCTTGTGTATTTCCAAGAAACGTTCCCTATTAGGTTTCGTTTCTCCAGATAGATTTTGTTTTAGCAATGAGCACCCACTTGTCTGGTGGCAGGCTCCGAATGGAACGACCTTGAGTTGTGCAACTGTGTGCAGAGATATGAGTTCTGAATTGCTTTCCTTATGTTTTACTAACTAACTGTACCTGCCTGGAAAATTCCATTGTGGGCGTGCCTTTGCTTGATTATGAAATGTACATTATGTATCTTTATGCTTGTCGATGTCAGTCCTCTCTGTAGCACTCCTCGTGACTGGGCCGATGGGGCTCCACTCTGAGTGTTTTTGAATAAATAATTATTGGTTTGTATTCTCTACTGTCTGACCGACTCTTCATTTAGTACAGAAGACTGAGAGGTGGTCTTAGTGACCCGGGTGGCCGAATTGGGTCACCTCCTTCACTCTTTATGGGTTCTTATTTAGGTTAGAGTTTGGAGAGAGAATAAGCTCTCATTCTTGCAGCCTCTTTTTTTTCTTGGTGCTCATTTGTTGAAAGGAGTCGTCCACCTCTGGACCCTTGCTTTCGAGAGAGCCTGAAAAAGGATTTGGTGGTTTGGTACTATAAAGATATATGTCTGGTTCAATTATAGCCAAATAAAATGCTTGATTAGTCCACCTACAACCAAGTATTTCTTACACCTGTCCTGATTGCAACCACTGTATTAAATTGTCTAATGTCCACAATGACAGTGTTGAACAAGGCACACTGGAAAAAGCTAATGGAGTATCTCCCTACGTATACCAGAAGACCCCTCTCTGACATAATTCTGCACTCCGTTTTGGTGGGTGTTCAATTTACTGGGCGACATGGAATGAGTGTGGTATACGGCACCTCGACCAAGTCCTGATGGTGGCAGGCTCAAAGCCTTCCACCTACTGCAGACGGAATTTGGTTTGTGGCCAATGAAGTCCTGGCGTTATCATCAAATGTCTCACTGTCTCTGCACAGAACATGGACCACCGCCTGCGGAGTTGCAACTGTCTTCATTGCTTCAGTACTTCCGGGCCTTTGGTCAGTATATAGGGCTGGTGTCCGACCTCTATGTGGTCCTCATCAAAGGGCAACAATCTCTTACATCCCCCACAACCACCCAACTCTGATGGCAGAGTCTTCTGGGGAAGGTCTACTGGGTGGACTGGTCATCGCTCTTGTTTGACCATGACAGGGCCCTCAGAAAATCTCAGTTGAACTTCCTGTAATTTAAAATCCTGCAAGACTGGTATTGAAACTCCACAGGGTAAATCTTCTACTCCATGATCTCTGCTGGTGGTGTTAGGCCACTCGCTGTGACTTACGCTACAGACTGTGGGCCTGCCCGGCTATTAAACCCTATGGGACACTCGTCTGAGATTACATGATGCTACAACACTCTCCAGGTCACTCCTCTATCCTATTTTGCTCTCCTTTATGATCTCTCAGACCTACCTGACACAATTTCTCATTACCATAGATGGCTGACCACCTCACTCACTATAGTCACACTGTGTGCCCTACGCTACTGGTGACAGCCCACTCTCCCCTCACTCACAGAATGGCTACTCAAACCACATAGCAGGCTACGAGAAACTTACACATAAGTTAAACAATCAATTGCACATCTTTGAAGCCGTCTAGGGCCCGTTCATGAAAGGCATCACAACATTCATTGACAGTCACTCTAGTCAGGACTAGAGCATGAGGCTGCGTTGCCTGTGGGTAGACCGACTGATTCTGGGTAGGTTGCGTCACTGAGGGTGTTGATATGCGCCTTTCCCTTACCCTTATCGCCCATTGGGAGGGTTCAGCTATGGAGACAGGGATCCCCTATCGGATGTGAGGTGGACCCGTTTGTTCTTTATCATTTGTCTGCAGGAGCTTGGGACGCGATATTTTGAACAGTTGCGATATGCTGTTGATTGCGTCTATAAAGTCGCCCACTAGGGCTTCCTGCTGTTTTTCTTTGTTCTATTCTCTTTAGCCTTCATACTGAGTATCCCTGGAGGCTCTTAATTCTCTCTGTGGCACGGTTCTGTTATTGTCCAAAATACAATAACCAAATGTCGCAAAAAAAAAAAAAAAAAACAAGATAATAGTGGAAGACATTGCTAGACTAAAAGATGACATATTATTCATTATGACAAATAGTGACTTATTGTTTCATGGCCGACAGCATGAGTATTTGCATGAAGAGAAAACAAAATGATTCCCAACGATAATAGTTCAGTGAATTGGTTTGTGCATTGTATGGAAAAAACCTGTATCTAATAGGTTGAGAAGCACAACATCTATCAGATTGCCTGAGCGAATCACGTATCAGGCATGCATGACACAATGACACGCTCTGGATGTGTGCCTGTCATTTGTAAGGTATCCATGTCCCAAACTTTGACACGCACCTTGCAGGTTCTTTACTCTGCCAACTTGCAACGACTAAGTGGCATTGAAGTACCTTCCGATGATCACCCGTCTGTAGTCTAATGCTCTCAAACTAGCCAAATACTCATCATTTCACAGCATCATGACTTCATAAGACCGAACCCGTGCAACACATTAGCAAGAAAAGAGCGATGTAGACTGAGTCGTTTCCATACAGCGGTCATGAAAGCTGCAAGCTAAGTCCTGAAATATACACATTGGAGAGCTCGCCCTCTGCCCCCACAGGCCAGAGCAGCGCTCTACGGTTTGACGGACCAAATGGCAAAATTATGAGCTCTGGAGATAAGTTATCTAATCATTTCACGGGGATTGATACGAAGGACCACTTATATATTCTAACTTCCCTGCCTTGTTACATTCCCATTTCTTAATATACATTTAGTCGTTTTGTGTGGTGTTGGAGTATTACCTCGTGGCCCCTCTGCCACACTCAAAATTATCTTTGTAGGGTTAATCCTGCCATTTCCCCTCCAATAAGGTTCACATGGCTACTCTGTCTATCCTTTTAATAATTTACGGATGTTTGGGGTCTGGGGTACTAGTTTCAGAAACGTGCTGCACCCCTCAATATTACGCTGCGGCGGAGTGCTTCAGTTTGAGCATATACTGCAGCCGCATTGCATCTCCATATAAAGTCGGCTCTTGCATCGACATATCCAGTGGCACATTCCCTGCCTCAGTAATTGCCCTGCATTCTCCAGGAGTGTTTACTTCATTACAGAACACACTTCTCGACAGCCCAATTCCTTGAGGCTTTCACACAATCTTGGTTAATTAGAAAAGTGCCCCTCTGATTACTTTCTCATGGTGGTAGAAGCTGTTTGCTTAAAAGGGACTGGCGAAAGCAAGGATTCCTGCTCTTGACAGAGCACTTCCTGAATGTTCAATATGATTTGATAGCCTGAGTGTGCAATAACCAGAGATCAGAAAAACTATTAGGAAAGGTGCTAAAACCTTACCCTAATGTTGATAGTAAGTGTCAAGAATTATCTGCTTAGGATAAGCCCATAGTGCTGCACGTTAGACAACTTCATGGAGTGTCTGGACATTGAGACAGAGATGAGTGAAGTATTAGGGAATAGATGAGCTGGTCGTGACGTCATGCCTAGTAATCCAACTACGACTTGCAGGTCCCTGGGTGAGCACTCAGCCAATTGGGCTCTTTTAATGAGGTCTGGTATCTCTTTCAAATGTACCCCTTTCTCATGAGGTTCAACGAAGCCAAACACATAATTACTTTACAAGCTACGTGCTCTTGTAGCATTTGACACAGCTGGGTTAGGTACCTCTTACCAACCTTCTCTGAACTGTCACCTGTTTCAGACACAAAAAGTTGCTAATCAAGAAAAGCCTGACAGAGGGGCATGGAGGCACGAGGCACAGGGGTGGGGGAGAGACTGGAGAGAAGAGCAGCACATGGCCTCAGGTGCGGGGAGTCACCCAGAGCGGAGTAGCCATAAATAATTGAGGTGGGTCTGGGACAAAAGGGCAGGGAAGTGCAGAGAGGGAGAAGAGACCTGAGAGTGTGGTGCATCTGGGGCTTAATGGTGGTGACTAAGAGTAGGAGTAGGACTTAAATGGGAGTCAGTTGGTTCTGCAGCACAGGTCCAAGGATTGATATGAACTAAGGTGGGGTACAGAACAGGGAGTGGGGCAGTACTGATGTAAAGGGTTGGGGAGTCACAGAGAGTAGAGAGAGAGATCTGACCGGAGTTTGGGTAGTACAGTGAGGCAGAACAGAGGCAGGTTTTCCATTACCTCAGCAGGCATAATGTCAGACGGGCTGGATGCTTTAAGACATTTCGTTTATTACTGATTCAATGCAGACGTTCACATTCCTCTACATTAGCATCTCCGGGTGCAGCCTCTATAGGTAATCGTGCTGTAGTAGTGGAGGTGTGCAGCTCCTCCTCCTATTTATCATGTAAACAAACAGTGGCCCTCACAAGCACAGCTGAGCTCATGTTTGCAGTATGAAGGGCTTGAACTAGAGGCATCCTTACCCGTCTTCGCCGGGTGTTTGTCCTGTGCTAGTAAATCAGCACAAACGGCACCATGCGCAGCGCAAGAGGACGCTGCTTCTTTCGGGCGCTCGAGTAGATGTTCTACTCGAGTGGAAGCTTCCTGCATTGAGAAATCTCGCTGGGAGGTGGTCTGGAGTAAGACTTCCCTCGCGCTTGCCTACTTAACAATTGCAAGCGCGAGCTTGGAAAAATACTCTGCTCTGCGGAGTTTTTTCGGAGCTCCGCGTGCTACGCGGGGCGCGGAGTAGGGAAAACTCCGCAAACTTCTAGAGAGGAGTGAAATTTCACCACACCCAGGACTACCTAATTCAACAGCAAGAGGAGGAAAGTAACTGAAAGGAAAGTGGGGTCCCACATGTACTGAATATTATCACCAAGTAAAAGACTCGGAGTGTACAACGTGGTGTCAACTTGTAAATAGTGAAACGTGTCTGAAAAAGGCAGCCTGAAAAGTGCATAATTGAAATGGACTTCTCCCATAGTACATCAGGCCTACCCCTTCCCTCCTGAGTAGGACATTTGGACACCATTTCCGGCCGCACTCCCCTTGTGACTGACGTGCACGAGATATTGTTTTCTCTTCAAAAACACTGGTGAGGGAACTATCAATGTAAACACCCATTCTGCGCCTTGCCAATTTAAACAGTTAAGTAGTATTTTGTTGAAGAGAACTTTCAATGAAAACGAAGTTGTGTTTTTCACTATTAAGCCAAAGCAGGAATTTACCCAAAAAAATTTGGGCAATGATCCACTTCTTCCATTTAAAATGACTCAAATTAATCTGAAGCCAGATTAGCCTGGTCTCCAGTGATTTTGTAGATCTTGGAGCCAAACCCAGACTGTTGCAAAGCACGGCTAATTTATGATTTCATACTGTGTTTACAGCATGTTTTCCAGTTGTAGCATTTCTGTAAAAGAAACATTAATAACGGAGACAATATGTGTCAATTAATCATGTACACAGTGAATGAACTTCTACAACATTCGAACCAAATAGAATTAGAACAGCAGAGGGAAATATAGATGACTGAGACATCATTCTCCCCTAATCTCTCTTTAACCTAGTCCCCATAAAACATCCTCACAGGCTGCTACTCCAGTCTTTAATCGTGACCCCAGAGCTGTGCTGAAAGTTACCAAACTGTCGAAAGAGCTATGAGAGCTCTCCAATGCCAGAATGTGAACCATACAGAAGGTGACAAACGTGAAATAACATTCTGAAAGTTATTTCTAATCAGGGCCACTGGAATTATGTGGTAGGAGAGGGACACACTATGCAGCAGGGTTGATTAAATTGTGCATTCACACTAAGGGGGCTAGAGGAGATTTTAAGGACCTGGGTGGGCTACCTCCCCACTCATTATATTCAACACAAAAAAGGCCACGGGTCCAGGAGAGCAGTACAACGTGTAACAAAGTGTAATCAACCTTGTGCTAAAGGGGGATCCCTTTTAAGGACGGTTCCCTTCACACACCAGAGGTGTCATGCTTCATCATAGGGCTGCCTCCTCGCGTAAAAGACCTAGTCTTTACTTGGGCTACAACCCACTCGCTACGAGGGAGGAGCTCAGGGATGTTTATCAGTATAGATGAGGTGGGTTGGACTAAAACCCTATGTGAGTGTGGTGTGCTTAATAAGAAGTGCAGTGCTAAAGTGAATGTGATTAAAACTGGCTACAAGGTTAGCTCTGTAACAACTTTATTCCGCTACCTTGTGACAGGGTTAAAAACAACAAATAGCTGAAAACACAGTTGCCATCATTAGAGGCTTCTGTATCAGTATATGACCAACATGTTTCGGCCTAAGGACCTATAAAAGTGTCATGGCCTTCATCAGGGTCGAGTATACAGCTACTGCAAAGTGAAGTACATGCACATGTGAAAGAATGCGCAGTAACGACGGTGTATTTATACTGAGCCAGTGGTCCTGATGTTCAGTATTTTCACCATTGGAACCTGTTGGTAAGACAAAAAACAACGTGCGCTATTTACAATGAGGCATATGCAAATAAGGACAGTGCATGAAAAACAGGGTTGACTGAAAACAACGTGTATCTGCTCAAATGGTCAAAACACTGGACAGCATGTAACTACTTAGTATAAATGAACATTAATATAAGGATGTGTGACTCACCATCATTGGTCAAAGAATTCACCACATCTGTCCTGGCCTATTAGCCAAAGGGTACATGCGCCAGTCCGACCTGACAGAAAAGGTGGTGGCGTTAAAAATGGGTAAGAGATCAAAGAATGATTTACAAGAAAAGAAAAAGTATTATGTGCCTTGGAGAACAAACGCATTCGAAAAGCAACTTAGAATGCGAACAAGCTTGTTCAATTTATACAAAATATAAGGTATCCGGCAAGCTTGATGGTACATATGATCAGAGCTCTTGCGATAATCAGACAGAAGTTATAGGCATATGACCCAATCCATCAGTGTCTATAATATGGAAATTGTATTAAAATGTATTTAATAGCAGAGACAGCGAGTAATTAAACAACGACATTTTGATTGGTACTATGCTAGAAACGAGGAATATCGCTGGAGTTGTTATGATATGAAAAATTGGGAGTAGCACTGTCCCGAAATGATAGCTAGGACTAGTGCTTCTGGGTACATTAAATGGCAAGCATGAGTGGAGCCTCGTGGGTGTATTAACAAAATGAGCATCGTAAGGGTCCCAAGTCGTGGAACCAAACCACTGAACTATATGGGCTGAGTTAAACGAGTGTCTCCCACGGGGCCACAAATGGTCCGCTCAATGGAACGCATAACAGGGGCGGGGGTGATATTAAAACTATTCCCGAGCGTGGGCCGGAGAATTCCAGGTGCAGAAGGGACTCATAAAAGTGCGTGGGTGAGCATGGTAACAGCAAAGGCCACGCAAAAAGCATAATTTGGGACCCTCATCATTGAGACAGTCCATCAGACTAAGTGGGCTGTCGTGCATAGCCACAACTGATTGCTATGTGTAAGCAGGTGGCTGGGCGGGGGAGGGAGGAACAGCAAGAGCGGGGTCGCGGACGCTCTCCATTTGCCAAACAAAAGCCTCAATTTAGGAATGGAAAGCTGCATTAGCTACAGCGCTGGCAGTGAATGTGCTCAGCGCTGTGTAGGGGCTGGAGAAACACCCAAGACTTTCCGCCAAATGTAGCGTCGGGATCCAAGGCACACGTCCTCAAGGCAGGAAATGCCGGCATGGAAAGCACCGCGTTTAAATATCACTGGATAGACGCCTACCAGGTGGAAGGCGTTAGAGATAATAGAGATGCTTCCGGGACGGACTTCCGTCGGAAGTGTCTGCCTGCTGGGAAATGTAGTCAGGTCGCCGCAGAACCGTGCCTGACGGTCAGCCCAAAGGATAATGGGGCAGAAATTCTGGCTAAACACTACGCATGTTGAGAGCCAGCTGGCTCAAGTCTGGAAGGTCAAAAGCGGGTAGCAATTGATAAGGATAGATGGAAAGACTGCCGCCAGTGGATCAATACAAGGTAATAAGGTAAAGTCAGGTTACCGCTGACGGCAGTAACAGAACCCACCGACATGAACACCAAGGCATGCTCGGCACTTAGATAGCCAAGGTGTATAGATATTATGGGGGCAGGCGTGACCTAGACCCTGGTCAGAACTGGCAGACCAAGGGCACAGTGGAATAAGGTATAACTGAACCAGTTTGGAAGGGATCAAATGCTCAAATCGGGTGGATTGAAGAGGAAATGATAATCTCATAATATATCATAATAAGGAGAGCGGCCATCAGGGGCAATTATCCAATGGTAGAGTACCAGTGTCCTCATAAGAAAGGGATGATAGCACTATGGGTAGAATGAAGTCAACCTGACAGCAAAAAGTGCTCCAAGCTTGTAGTACAGTGACTCCCAATGGTATGGAAGTCGGATTGTTACCAGGTTCAAGATAGCGCCAACCAGGGAATGTCGTCATTCAATCCCGCACTTGAGGTGCCTAATCTGAACACCCATCTCTGCTCGAGTCTCAAAAGTTTGTTGGTAAGGCCTGGTGTCATTGCACTAAGGTTTGGTTTGTTTAGGACTATCCAGCTAAAAGAGTCAGCCTGATGCAGCATGTCAAAAAAATGTTTAGTGAATTTAGTCAATTGTTTAGCACATCTAATTGTGCTTTTGTGTTCAAGTATGCAAGTGCATACCTTCCTGGTGGTCATCCCTACATATCTGAGACCACAGAGACAGGTAATCAGATAGACGACTAGCTCGAGGTTACAATTAGTGTTATGTTGTAGAACCCACGGTCTTGATGTCCCCATATCAATAGTTTTAGTGTTTTTTCTTTGAGGACAAACTGCACACGACCCGCAAGGAAAATGACCTTGAACATTCGGTAGCTGCCAAAGGGTATTGGGTCTGATTGTAATTGTAGATGGAGGTCTGGAATGAACTAGGCTGTCTCTCAAGCTACGGCCCCTTTTGAAAGCAAACAAGGGTTTGTCAAGAGACAATTGTCCTTTGTTCAAAATGTTCCAATTACGCAGAATTGATTTTTTATAGTGTTAGAGAGGATGCTGAAGGTGTTGACACAAACCAATCTTGTCTGTGGTTGTTTGATAGATGGCTGATCCAGCAGTGCCTCACGGTTGTTGCTGAGGGCCCTTTTGGCCGACTTCTTGAGTAAGGCAGTTGGGTAATGTCTGTCCAGTAGATTGTTCTTCAGTCTTGAAGCATGTTCTTTATACTTGTCAGTGTTGGAAAAGTTCCTCCTCAGCCTCAGGAACTGCCCGAAGGGCAGATTTTCACGCAGTGATTTCGGGTGATGACTCTCATATTGAGCAATCACAAGGAGATGATGGACGGAGTGCTGAAACTTTTCAGACACTCACCCCCAGTCACAGATCTGGGTTGAATCCATCATCATTCTTTAGCTCACTTCGCCACCCCAGTTCAGACACAGCTATATACAAATCAGTCTTGACCCTGTGCCTCATTGGAACAGTCCAGCCCGAATTGCCAAGCCATGTCTTCCCTTTACCGGAAACAAGCATCCTGGGACCGGTTTCGGGCTAACAGCCCTTATCAGCCAGGCTAGCTTGAATCCAGTGGCAAAGTGAGCAAGGGACCCACGTCTGGGCATACCCTGCCAACTTAGGGCGAACAAAGCAAACACAAGGAGATGATGGACGGAGTGCTGAAACTTTTCAGACACTCACCCCCAGTCACAGATCTGGGTTGAATCCATCATCATTCTTTAGCTCACTTCGCCACCCCAGTTCAGACACAGCTATATGCAAATCAATCTTGACACTGTGCCTCATTGGAACAGTCCAGCCCGAATTGCCAAGCCATGTCTTCCCTGGACCGGAAACAAGCATCCTGGGACCGTTTTCAGGCTAACAGCCCTCATCAGCCAGGCTAGCTTGAATCCAGTGGCAAAGTGAGCAAGGGACCCACGTCTGGGCATACCCTGCCAACTTAGGGCAAACAAAGCAAACACAAGGAGTTGATGGACGGAGTGCTGAAACTTTTCAGACACTCACCCCCAGTCACAGATCTGCGTTGAATCCATCATCATTCTTTAGCTCACTTCGCCACCCCAGTTCAGACACAGCTATATGCAAATCAGTCTTGACCCTGTGCCTCATTGGAACAGTCCAGCCCGAATTGCCAAGCCATGTCTTCCCTGGGCCGGAAACAAGCATCCTGGGACCGGTTTCGGGCTAACCGCCCTCATCAGCCAGGCTAGCTTGAATCCAGTGGCAAAGTGAGCAAGGGACCCACGTCTGGGCATACCCTGCCAACTTAGGGCGATCAAAGCAAACAAAAGGAGATGATGGACGGAGTGCTGAAACTTTTCAGACACTCACCCCCAGTCACAGATCTGGGTTGAAACCATCATCATTCTTTAGCTCACTTTGCCACCCCAGTTCAGACACAGCTATATGCAAATCAGTCTTGACCCTTTGCCTCATTGGAACAGTCCAGCCCGACTTGCCAAGCCATGTCTTCCCTGGACCGGAAACAAGCATACTGGGACCGGTTTCGGGCTAACAGCCCTCATCAGCCAGGCTAGCTTGAATCCAGTGGCAAAGTGAGCAAGGGACCCACGTCTGGGCATACAGTGCCAACTTAGGGCGAACAAAGCAAACACAAAGAGATGATGGACGGAGTGCTGAAACTTTTCAGACACTCACCCCCAGTCACAGATCTGGGTTGAATCCATCATCATTCTTTAGCTCACTTCACCACCCCATTTCAGACACAGCTATATGCAAATCAGTCTTGACCCTGTGCCTCATTGGAACAGTCCAGCCCGAATTGCCAAGCCATGTCTTCCCTGGAACGGAAACAAGCATCCTGGGACCGGTTTCGGGCTAACAGCCCTCATCAGCCAGGCTAGCTTGAATCCAGTGGCAAAGTGAGCAAGGGACCCACGTCTGGGCATACCCTGCCAACTTAGGGCGAACAAAGCAAACACAAGGAGATGATGGACGGAGTGCTGAAACTTTTCAGACACTCACCCCCAGTCACAGATCTGGGTTGAATCCATCATCATTCTTTAGCTCACTACGCCACCCCAGTTCAGACACAGCTATATGCAAATCAGTCTTGACCCTGTGCCTCATTGGAACAGTCCAGCCCGAATTGCCAAGCCATGTCTTCCCTGGACCGGAAACAAGCATCCTGGGACCTGTTTCGGGCTAACAGCCCTCATCAGCCAGGCTAGCTTGAATCCAGTGGCAAAGTGAGCAAGGGACCCACGTCTGGGCATACCCTGCCAACTTAGTGCGAACAAAGCAAACACAAGGAGATGATGGACGGAGTGCTGAAACATTTCTGACACTCACCCCCAGTCACAGATCTGGGTTGAATCCATCATCATTCTTTAGCTCACTTCGCCACTCCAGTTCAGACACAGCTATATGCAAATCAGTCTTGACCCTGTGCCTCATTGGAACAGTCCAGCCCGAATTACCAAGCCATGTCTTCCCTGGACCGGAAACAAGCATCCTGGGACCTGTTTCGGGCTAACAGCCCTCATCAGCCAGGCTTGCTTGAATCCAGTGGCAAAGTGAGCAAGGGACCCACGTCTTGGCATACCCTGCCAACTTAGGGCGAACAAAGCAAACACAAATTGAGATGATGGACGGAGTGCTGAAACTTTTCAGACACTCACCCCCAGTCACAGATCTGGGTTGAATCCATCATCATTCTTTATCTCACTTCGCCACCCCAGTTCAGACACAGCTAAATGCAAATCAATCTTGACCCTGTGCCTCATTGGAACAGTCCAGACCGAATTGCCAAGCCATGTCTTCCCTGGACTGCAAACAAGCATCCTGGGACCGGTCCCGGGCTCACAGCCCTCATCAGCCAGGCTAGCTTGAATCCAGTGGCAAAGTGAGCAAGGGACCCACGTCTGCGCATACCCTGCCAACTTAGGGCGAACAAAGCAAACACAAGGAGATGATGGACGGAGTGCTGAAACTTTTCAGACACTCACCCCCAGACACAGATCTGGGTTGAATCCATCATCATTCTTTAGCTCACTTCGCCACCCCAGTTCAGACACAGCTATATGCAAATCAGTCTTGACCCTGTGCCTCATTGGAACAGTCCAGCCCAAATTGCCAAGCCATGTCTTCCCTGGACCAGGAACAAGCATCCTGGGACCGGTTTCGGGATAACAGCCCTCATCAGCCAGGCTAGCTTGTATCCATTGGCAAAGTGAGCAAGGGACCCACGTCTGGGCATACCCTGCCAACTTAGGGCGAACAAAGCAAACACAAGGAGATGATGGATGGAGTGCTGAAACTTTTCAGACACTCACCACCAGTCACAGATCTGGGTTGAATCCCTCATCATTCTTTAGCTCACTTCACCACCCCAGTTCAGACACAGCTTTTTGCAAATCAGTCTTGACCCTGTGCCTCATTGGAACAGTCCAGCCTGAATTGCCAAGCCATGTCTTCCCTGGAACGGAAACAAGCAACCTGGGACCGGTTTCGGGCTAACAGCCCTCATCAGCCAGGCTCGCTTGAATCCAGTGGCAAAGTGAGCAAGGGACCCACGTCTGGGCATACCCTGCCAACTTATGGCGAACAAAGCAAACACAAGGAGATGATGGACGGAGTGCTGAAACTTTTCAGACACTCACCCCCAGTCACAGATCTGGGTTGAATCCATCATCATTCTTTAGCTCACTACGCCACCCCAGTTCAGACACAGCTATATGCAAATCAGTCTTGACCCTGTGCCTCATTGGAACAGTCCAGCCCGAATTGCCAAGCCATGTCTTCCCTGGACCGGAAACAAGCATCCTGGGACGTGTTTCAGGCTAACAGCCCTCATCAGCCAGGCTAGCTTGAATCCAGTGGCAAAGTGAGCAAGGGACCCACGTCTGGGCATACCCTGCCAACTTAGGGCGAACAAAGCAAACACAAGGAGATGATGGACGGAGTGCTGAAACTTTTCAGACACTCACCCCCAGTCACAGATCTGGGTTGAATCCATCATCATTCTTTAGCTCACTTCGACACCGCCAGTTCAGACACAGCTAAATGCAAATCAATCTTGACCCTGTGCCTCATTGGAACAGTCCAGACCAAATTGCCAAGCCATGTCTTCCCTGGACTGCAAACAAGCATCCTGGGACCGGTCCCGGGCTCACAGCCCTCATCAGCCAGGCTAGCTTGAATCCAGTGGCAAAGTGAGCAAGGGACCCACGTCTGCGCATACCCTGCCAACTTAGGGCGAACAAAGCAAACACAAGGAGATGATGGACGGAGTGCTGAAACTTTTCAGACACTCACCCCCAGTCACAGATCTGGGTTGAATCCATCATCATTCTTTAGCTCACTTCGCCACCCCAGTTCAGACACAGCTATATGCAAATCAGTCTTGACCCTGTGCCTCATTGGAACAGTCCAGCCCAAATTGCCAAGCCATGTCTTCCCTGGACCAGAAACAAGCATCCTGGGACCGGTTTCGGGATAACAGCCCTCATCAGCCAGGCTAGGTTGTATCCATTGGCAAAGTGAGCAAGGGACCCACGTCTGGGCATACCCTGCCAACTTAGGGCGAACAAAGCAAACACAAAGGAGATGATGGATGGAGTGCTGAAACTTTTCAGACACTCACCACCAGTCACAGATCTGGGTTGAATCCCTCATCATTCTTTAGCTCACTTCACCACCCCAGTTCAGACACAGCTTTTTGCAAATCAGTCTTGACCCTGTGCCTCATTGGAACAGTCCAGCCTGAATTGCCAAGCCATGTCTTCCCTGGAACGGAAACAAGCATCCTGGGACCGGTTTCGGGCTAACAGCCCTCATCAGCCAGGCTCGCTTGAATCCAGTGGCAAAGTGAGCAAGGGACCCACGTCTGGGCATACCCTGACAACTAAGGCTGAACAAAGCAAACACAAGGAGATGATGGACGGAGTGCTGAAACTTTTCTGACACTCACCCCCAGTCACAGATCTGGGTTGAATCCATCATCATTCTTTAGCTCACTTCGCCACTCCAGTTCAGACACAGCTATATGCAAATCAGTCTTGACCCTGTGCCTCATTGGAACAGTCCAGCCCGAATTGCCAAGCCATGTCTTCCCTGGACCGGAAACAAGCATCCTGGGACCTGTTTCGGGCTAACAGCCCTCATCAGCCAGGCTTGCTTGAATCCAGTGGCAAAGTGAGCAAGGGACCCACGTCTTGGCATACCCTGCAAACTTAGGGCAAACAAAGCAAACACAAATTGAGATGATGGACGGAGTGCTGAAACTTTTCAGACACTCACCCCCAGTCACAGATCTGGGTTGAATCCATCATCATTCTTTAGCTCACTTCGCCACCCCAGTTCAGACACAGCTAAATGCAAATCAATCTTGACCCTGTGCCTCATTGGAACAGTCCAGACCGAATTGCCAAGCCATGTCTTCCCTGGACTGCAAACAAGCATCCTGGGACCGGTCCCGGGCTCACAGCCCTCATCAGCCAGGCTAGCTTGAATCAGTGGCAAAGTGAGCAAGGGACCCACGTCTGCGCATACCCTGCCAACTTAGGGCGAACAAAGCAAACACAAGGAGATGATGGACGGAGTGCTGAAACTTTTCAGACACTCACCCCCAGTCACAGATCTGGGTTGAATCCATCATCATTCTTTAGCTCACTTCGCCACCCCAGTTCAGACACAGCTATATGCAAATCAGTCTTGACCCTGTGACTCATTGGAACAGTCCAGCCCAAATTGCCAAGCCATGTCTTCCCTGGACCAGGAACAAGCATCCTGGGACCGGTTTCTGGATAACAGCCCTCATCAGCCAGGCTAGCTTGTATCCATTGGCAAAGTGAGCAAGGGACCCACGTCTGGGCATACCCTGCCAACTTAGGGCGAACAAAGCAAAACACAAGGAGATGATGGATGGAGTGCTGAAACTTTTCAGACACTCACCACCAGTCACAGATCTGGGTTGAATCCCTCATCATTCTTTAGCTCACTTCACCACCCCAGTTCAGACATAGCTTTATGCAAATCAGTCTTGACCCTGTGCCTCATTGGAACAGTCCAGCCTGAATTGCCAAGCCATGTCTTCCCTGGAACGGAAACAAGCAACCTGGGACCGGTTTCTGGCTAACAGCCCTCATCAGCCAGGCTCGCTTGAATCCAGTGGCAAAGTGAGCAAGGGACCCACGTCTGGGCATACCCTGCCAACTTATGGCGAACAAAGCAAACACAAGGAGATGATGGACGGAGTGCTGAAACTTTTCAGACACTCACCCCCAGTCACAGATCTGGGTTGAATCCATCATCATTCTTTAGCTCACTCACGCCACCCCAGTTCAGACACAGCTATATGCAAATCAGTCTTGACCCTGTGCCTCATTGGAACAGTCCAGCCCGAATTGCCAAGCCATGTCTTCCCTGGACCGGAAACAAGCATCCTGGGACGTGTTTCTGGCTAACAGCCCTCATCAGCCAGGCTAGCTTGAATCCAGTGGCAAAGTGAGCAAGGGACCCACGTCTGGGCATACCCTGCCAACTTAGGGCGAACAAAGCAAAACACAAGGGATATGATGGACGGAGTGCTGAAACTTTTCAGACACTCACCCCCAGTCACAGATCTGGGTTGAATCCATCATCATTCTTTAGCTCACTCCGCCACCGCCAGTTCAGACACAGCTAAATGCAAATCAATCTTGACCCTGTGCCTCATTGGAACAGTCCAGACCGAATTGCCAAGCCATGTCTTCCCTGGACTGCAAACAAGCATCCTGGGACCGGTCCCGGGCTCACAGCCCTCATCAGCCAGGCTAGCTTGAATCCAGTGGCAAAGTGAGCAAGGGACCCACGTCTGCGCATACCCTGCCAACTTAGGGCGAACAAAGCAAACACAAGGAGATGATGGACGGAGTGCTGAAACTTTTCAGACACTCACCCCCAGTCACAGATCTGGGTTGAATCCATCATCATTCTTTAGCTCACTTCGCCACCCCAGTTCAGACACAGCTATATGCAAATCAGTCTTGACCCTGTGCCTCATTGGAACAGTCCAGCCCAAATTGCCAAGCCATGTCTTCCCTGGACCAGAAACAAGCATCCTGGGACCGGTTTCGGGATAACAGCCCTCATCAGCCAGGCTAGCTTGTATCCATTGGCAAAGTGAGCAAGGGACCCACGTCTGGGCATACCCTGCCAACTTAGGGCGAACAAAGCAAACACAAGGAGATGAAGGACGGAGTGCTGAAACTTTTCAGACACTCACCACCAGTCACAGATCTGGGTTGAATCCCTCATCATTCTTTAGCTCACTTCACCACCCCAGTTCAGACACAGCTTTTTGCAAATCAGTCTTGACCCTGTGCCTCATTGGAACAGTCCAGCCTGAATTGCCAAGCCATGTCTTCCCTGGAACGGAAACAAGCATCCTGGGACCGGTTTCGGGCTAACAGCCCTCATCAGCCAGGCTCGCTTGAATCCAGTGGCAAAGTGAGCAAGGGACCCACGTCTGGGCATACCCTGTCAACTAAGGGCGAACAAAGCAAACACAAGGAGATGATGGACGGAGTGCTGAAACTTTTCAGACACTAACCCCCAGTCACAGATCTGGGTTGAATCCATCATCATTCTTTAGCTCACTACGCCACCCCAGTTCAGACACAGCTATATGCAAATCAATCTTGACCCTGTGCCTCATTGGAACAGTCCAGCCCGAATTGCCAAGCCATGTCTTCCCTGGACCGGAAACAAGCATCCTGGGACCTGTTTCGGGCTAACAGCCCTCATCAGCCAGGCTAGCTTGAATCCAGTGGCAAAGTGGGCAAGGGACCCACGTCTCGGCATACCCTGCCAACTTAGTGCGAACAAAGCATACACAAGGAGATGATGGACGGAGTGCTGAAACTTTTCTGACACTCACCCCCAGTCACAGATCTGGGTTGAATCCATCATCATTCTTTAGCGCACTTCGCCACTCCAGTTCAGACACAGCTATGTGCAAATCAGTCTTGACCCTGTGCCTCATAGGAACAGTCCAGCCCTTATTGCCAAGCCATGTCTTCCCTGGACCAGAAACAAGCGTCCTGGGACCGGTTTTGGGATAACAGCCCTCATCAGCCAGGCTAGCTTGAATCCAGTGGAAAGGTGAGCAAGGGACCCACGTCTGGGCATACCCTGCCAACTTAGGGCGAACAAAGCAAACACAAGGAGATGATGGACGGAGTGCTGAAACTTTTCAGACACTCACCCCCAGTCACAGGTCTGGGTTGAATCCATCATCATTCTTTAGCTCACTTTGCCACCCCAGTTCAGACACAGCTATATGCAAATCAGTCTTGACCCTGTGCCTCATTGGAACAGTCCAGCCCGAATTGCCAAGCCATGTCTTCCCTGGACCGGAAACAAGCATCCTGGGACCGGTTTTGGGCTAACAGCCCTCATCAGCCAGGCTAGCTTGAATCCAGTGGCAAAGTGAGGACGGGACCCACTTCTGGGCATACCCTGCCAACTTAGGGCGAACAAAGCAAACACAAGGAGATGATGGACAGAGTGCTGAAACTTTTCAGACACTCACCCCTAGTCACAGATCTGGGTTGACTCCATCATCATTCTTTAGCTCACTTTGCCACCCCAGTTCAGACACAGCTATATGCAAATCAGTCTTGACACTGTGCCTCATTGGAACAGTCCAGCCCGAACTGCCAAGCCATGTCTTCCCTGCACCGGAAACAAGCATCCTGGGACCGGTTTCGGACAAACAGCCCTCATCAGCCAGGCTAGCTTGAATCCAGTGGCAAAGTGAGCAAGGGACCCACGTCTGGGCATACCCTGCCAACTTAGGGCGAACAAAGCAAACACAAGGAGATGATGGACGGAGTGCTGAAACATTTCAAGACACTCACCCCCAGTCACAGATCTGGGTTGAATCCATCATCATTCTTTAGCTCACTTCGCCACCCCAGTTCAGACACAGCTATATGCAAATCAGTCTTGACCCTGTGCCTCATTGGAACAGTCCAGCCCAAATTGCCAAGCCATGTCTTCCCTGGAACGGAAACAAGCATCCTGGGACCGGTTTCGGGCTAACAGCCCTCATCAGCCAGGCTAGCTTGAATCCAGTGGCAAAGTGAGCAAGGGTCCCACGTCTGGGCATACCGTGCCAACTTAGGGCGAACAAAGCAAACACAAGGAGATGACGGACGGAGTGCTGAAACCTTTCAGACACTCACCCCCAGCCACAGATCTGGGTTGAATCCATCATCATTCTTTAGCTCACTTTGCCACCCCAGTTCAGACACAGCTATATGCAAATCAGTCTTGACCCTGTGCCTCATTGGAACAGTCCAGCCCGAATTGCCAAGCCATGTCTTCCCTGGACCGGAAACAAGCATCCTGGGACCTGTTTCGGGCTAACAGCCCTCATCAGCTAGGCTAGCTTGAATCCAGTGGCAAAGTGAGCAAGGGACCCACGTCTGAGCATACCCTGCCAACTTAGTGCGAACAAAGCAAACACAAGGAGATGATGGACGGAGTGCTGAAACTTTTCTGACACTCACCCCCAGTCACAGATCTGGGTTGAATCCATCCTCATTCTTTAGCTCACTTCGCCAATCCAGTTCAGACACAGCTATATGCAAATCAGACTTGACCCTGTGCCTCATTGGAACAGTCCAGCCCGAATTGCCAAGCCATGTCTTCCCTGGACCGGAAACAAGCATCCTGGGACCTGTTTTGGGCTAACAGCCCTCATCAGCCAGGCTAGCTTGAATCCAGTGGCAAAGGAAGCAAGGAACCCACGCCTGGGCATACCCTGCCAACTTAGGGCGAACAAAGCAAACACAAATTGAGATGATGGACGGAGTGCTAAAACTTTTCAGACACTCACCCCCAGTCACAGATCTGGGTTGAATCCATCATCATTCTTTAGCTCACTTCGCCACCCCAGTTCAGACACAGCTATATGCAAATCAGTCTTGACCCTGTGCCTCATTGCAACAGTCCAGCCGAATTGCCAAGCCATGTCTTCCCTGGACCGGAAACAAGCATCCTGGGACCTGTTTCGGGCTAACAGCCCTCATCAGCCAGGCTAGCTTGAATCCATTGCCAAAGGGAGCAAGGGACCCACGTCTGGCCATACCCTGCCAACTTAGGGTGAACAAAGCAAACACAAGGAGATGATGGATGGAGTGCTGAAACTTTTCAGACACTCATCCCCAGTCACAGATCTGGGTTGAATCCATCATCATTCTTTAGCTCACTTTGCCACCCCCGTTCAGACACAGCTATATGCAAATCAGTCTTGACACTGTGCCTCATTGGAACAGTCCAGCCCGAATTGCCTAGCCATGTCTTCCCTGGACCGGAAACAAGCATCCTGGGACCGGTTTCAGGCTAACAGCCCTCATCAGCCAGGCTAGCTTGAATCCAGTGGCAAAGTGAGCAAGGGACCCACGTCTGGGCATACCCTGCCAACTTAGGGCGAACAAAGCAAACACAAATTGAGATGATGGACGGAGTGCTGAAACTTTTCACACACTCACCCCCAGTCACAGATCTGGGTTGAATCCATCAACATTCTTTAGCTCACTTCGCCACCCCAGTTCAGACACAGCTATATGCAAATCAGTCTTGACCCTGTGCCTCATTGGAACAGTCCAGCCCGCATTACCAAGCCAAGTCTTCCCTTTACCGGAAACAAGCATCCTGGGACCTGTTTCTGGCTAACAGGACTCATCAGCCAGGCTAGCTTGAATCAAGTGCCAAAGTGAGCAAGGGACCCACGTCTGGGCATACCCTGCCAACTTAGGGCGAACAAAGCAAACACAAGGAGATGATGGACGGAGTGCTGAAACTTTTCAGACACTCATCCCCCGTCACAGATCTGGGTTGAATCCATCATCATTCTTTAGCTCACTTTGCCACCCCGGTTCAGACACAGCTATATGCAAATCAGTGTTGACCCTGTGCCTCATTGCAACAGTCCAGTCCGAATTGCCAAGCCATGTCTTCCCTGGACCGGAAACAAGCATCCTGGGACCGGTTTCGGGCTAACATCCGTCATCAGCCAGGCTAGCTTGAATCCAGTGGCAAAGTGAGCAAGGGACCCACGTCTGGGCATACCCTGCCAACTTAGGGCGAACAAAGCAAACACAAGGAGATGATGGACGGAGTGCTGAAACTTTTCAGACACTCACCCCCAGTTGCAGATCTGGGTTGAATCCATCATCATTCTATCATTCTTTAGCTCACTTCGCCACCCCAGTTCAGACACAGCTATATGCAAATCAGTCTTGACCCTGTGCCTCATTGGAACAGTCCAGCCCGAATTGCCAAGCCATGTCTTCCCTGGACCAGAAACAAGCATCCTGGGACAGGTTTCGGGCTAACAGCCCTCATCAGCCAGGCTAGCTTGAATCCAGTGGCAAAGTGAGCAAGGAACCCACGTCTGGGCATACCCTGCCAACTTAGGGCGAACAAAGCAAACACAAAGGAGATGATGGACGGAGTGCTGAAACTTTTCAGACACTCTCCCCCAGTCACAGATCTGGGTTGAATCCATCATCATTCTTTAGCTCACTTCGCCACCCCAGTTCAGACAAAGCTATATGCAAATCAGTCTTGACCCTGTGCCTCATTGGAACAGTCCAGTCCAAATTGCCAAGCCCTGTCTTCCCTGGACCGGAAACAAGCATCCTGGGACCTGTTTCGGGCTAACAGCCCTCATCAGCCAGGCTAGCTTGAATCCAGTGGCAAAGTGTGCAAGGGACCCACGTCTGGGCATACCCTGCCAACTTAGGGTGAACAAAGCAAACACAAGGAGATGATGGACGGAGTGCTGAAACTTTTCAGACACTCACCCCCAGTCACAGATCTGGGTTGAATCCCTCATCATTCTTTAGCTCACTTCACCACCCCAGTTCAGACACAGCTTTTTGCAAATCAGTCTTGACCCTGTGCCTCATTGGAACAGTCCAGCCTGAATTGCCAAGCCATGTCTTCCCTGGAACGGAAACAAGCATCCTGGGACCGGTTTCGGGCTAACAGCCCTCATCAGCCAGGCTAGCTTGAATCCAGTGGCAAAGTGAGCAAGGGACCCACGTCTGGGCATACCCTGCCAACTTAGGGCGAACAAAGCAAACACAAGGAGATGATGGACGGAGTGCTGAAACTTTTCAGACACTCACCCCCAGTCACAGATCTGGGTTGAATCCATCATCATTCTTTAGCTCGCTTCGCCACCCCAGTTCACACAAAGCTATATGCAAATCAGTCTTGACCCTGTGCCTCATTGGAACAGTCCAGTCCGAGTTGCCAAGCCATGTCTTCCCTGGACCGGAAACAAGCATGCTGGGACCGGTTTCGGGCTAACAGCCCTCATCAGCCAGGCTAGCTTGAATCCAGTGGCAAAGTGAGCAAGGGACCTACGTCTGGGCATACCCTGCCAACTTAGGGCAAACAAAGCAAACACAAGGAGATGATGGACGGAGTGCTGAAACTTTTCAGACACTCACCCCCAGTCACAGATCTGGGTTGAATCCATCATCATTCTTTAGCTCACTTCGCCACCACAGTTCAGACACAGCTATATGCAAATCAGTCTTGACCCTGTGCCTCATTGGAACAGTCCAGCCCGAATTGCCAAGCCATGTCTTCCCTGGACCGGAAACAAGCATCCTGGGACCGGTTTTGAGCTAACAGCCCTCATCAGCCAGGCTAGCTTGAATCCAGTGGCAAAGTGAGCAAGGGACCCACGTCTGGGCATACCCTGCCAACTTAGGGCGAACAAAGCAAACACAAGGAGATGATGGACGGAGTGCTGAAACTTTTCAGACACTCACCCCCAGTCACAGATCTGGGTTGAGTCCATCATCATTCTTTAGCTCACTTCGCCACCCCAGTTCACACAAAGCTATATGCAAATCAGTCTTGACCCTGTGCCTCATTGGAACAGTCCAGTCCGAGTTGCCAAGCCATGTCTTCCCTGGACCGGAAACAAGCATGCTGGGACCGGTTTCGGGCTAACAGCCCTCATCAGCCAGGCTAGCTTGAATCCAGTGGCAAAGTGAGCAAGGGACCTACTTCTGGGCATACCCTGCCAACTTAGGGCAAACAAAGCAAACACAAGGAGATGATGGACGGAGTGCTGAAACTTTTCAGACACTCACCCCCAGTCACAGATCTGGGTTGAATCCATCATCATTCTTTAGCTCACTTCGCCACCCCAGTTCAGACACAGCTATATGCAAATCAGTCTTGACCCTGTGCCTCATTGGAACAGTCCAGCCCAAATTGCCAAGCCATGTCTTCCCTGGACCAGAAACAAGCATCCTGGGACCGGTTTCGGGATAACAGCCCTCATCAGCCAGGCTAGCTTGTATCCATTGGCAAAGTGAGCAAGGGACCCACGTCTGGGCATACCCTGCCAACTTAGGGCGAACAAAGCAAACACAAGGAGATGATGGATGGAGTGCTGAAACTTTTCAGGCACTCACCCCCAGTCACAGATCTGGGTTGAATCCATCATCATTCTTTAGCTCACTTCGCCACCCCAGTTCAGACACAGCTATATGCAAGTCAGTCTTGACCCTGTGCCTCATTGGAACAGTCCAGCCCAAATTGCCAAGCCATGTCTTCCCTGGAACGGAAACAAGCATCCTGGGACCGGTTTCGGGCTAACAGCCCTCATCAGCCAGGCTAGCTTGAATCCAGTGGCAAAGTGAGCAAGGGACCTACGTCTGGGCATACCGTGCCAACTTAGGGCGAACAAAGCAAACACAAGGAGATGACGGACGGAGTGCTGAAACTTTTCAGACACTCACCCCCAGCCACAGATCTGGGTTGAATCCATCATCATTCTTTAGCTCACTTTGCCACCCCAGTTCAGACACAGCTATATGCAAATCAGTCTTGACCCTGTGCCTCATTGGAACAGTCCAGCCCGAATTGCCAAGCCATGTCTTCCCTGGACCGGAAACAAGCATCCTGGGACCTGTTTCGGGCTAACAGCCCTCATCAGCCAGGCTAGCTTGAATCCAGTGGCAAAGTGAGCAAGGGACCCACGTCTGAGCATACCCTGCCAACTTAGTGCGAACAAAGCAAACACAAAGGAGATGATGGACGGAGTGCTGAAACTTTTCTGACACTCACCCCCAGTCACAGATCTGGGTTGAATCCATCCTCATTCTTTAGCTCACTTCGCCAATCCAGTTCAGACACAGCTATATGCAAATCAGACTTGACCCTGTGCCTCATTGGAACAGTCCAGCCCGAACTGCCAAGCCATGTCTTCCCTGGACCGGAAACAAGCATCCTGGGACCTGTTTTGGGCTAACAGCCCTCATCAGCCAGGCTAGCTTGAATCCAGTGGCAAAGGAAGCAAGGAACCCACGCCTGGGCATACCCTGCCAACTTAGGGCGAACAAAGCAAACACAAATTGAGATGATGGACGGAGTGCTAAAACTTTTCAGACACTCACCCCCAGTCACAGATCTGGGTTGAATCCATCATCATTCTTTAGCTCACTTCGCCACCCCAGTTCAGACACAGCTATATGCAAATCAGTCTTGACCCTGTGCCTCATTGGAACAGTCCAGCCGAATTGCCAAGCCATGTTTTCCCTGGACCGGAAACAAGCATCCTGGGACCTGTTTCGGGCTAACAGCCCTCATCAGCCAGGCTAGCTTGAATCCATTGCCAAAGGGAGCAAGGGACCCACGTCTGGCCATACCCTGCCAACTTAGGGCGAACAAAGCAAACACAAGGAGATGATGGATGGAGTGCTGAAACTTTTCAGACACTCATCCCCAGTCACAGATCTGGGTTGAATCCATCATCATTGTTTAGCTCACTTTGCCACCCCCGTTCAGACACAGCTATATGCAAATCAGTCTTGACACTGTGCCTCATTGGAACAGTCCAGTCCGAATTGCCTAGCCATGTCTTCCCTGGACCGGAAACAAGCATCCTGGGACCGGTTTCAGGCTAACAGCCCTCATCAGCCAGGCTAGCTTGAATCCAGTGGCAAAGTGAGCAAGGGACCCACGTCTGGGCATACCCTGCCAACTTAGGGTGAACAAAGCAAACACAAGGAGATGATGGTCGGAGTGCTGAAACTTTTCAGACACTCATCCCCAGTCACAGATCTGGGTTGAATCCATCATCATTCTTTAGCTCACTTTGCCACCCCGGTTCAGATACAGCTATATGCAAATCAGTGTTGACCCTGTGCCTCATTGGAACAGTCCAGCCCGAATTGCCAAGCCATGTCTTCCCTGGACCGGAAACAAGCATCCTGGGACCGGTTTCGGGCTAACAGCCGTCATCCGCCAGACTAGCTTGAATCCAGTGGCAAAGTGAGCAAGGGACCCACGTCTGGGCATACCCTGCCAACTTAGGGTGAACAAAGCAAACACAAGGAGATGATGGACGGAGTGCTGAAACATTTCAGACACTCACCCCCAGTTGCAGATCTGGGTTGAATCCATCATCATTCTTTAGCTCACTTCGCCACCCCCGTTCAGACACAGCTATATGCAAATCAGTCTTGACCCTGTGCCTCATTGGAACAGTCCAGCCTGAATTGCCAAGCCATATCTTCCCTGGACCGGAAACAAGCATCCTGGGACCGGTTTCGGGCTAACATCCGTCATCAGCCAGGCTAGCTTGAATCCAGTGGCAAAGCGAGCAAGGGACCCACGTCTGGGCATACCCTGCCAACTTAGGGCGAACAAAGTAAACACAAAGGAGATGATGGACGGAGTGCTGAAACTTTTCAGACACTCACCCCCAGTTGCAGATCTGGGGTGAATCCATCATCATTCTATCATTCTTTAGCTCACTTCGCCACCCCAGTTCAGACACAGCTATATGCAAATCAGTCTTGACCCTGTGCCTCATTGGAACAGTCCAGCCCAAATTTCCAAGCCATGTCTTCCCTGGACCGGAAACAAGCATCCTGGGACCGGTTTCGGGCTAAAAGCCCTCATCAGCCAGGCTAGCTTGAATCCAGTGGCAAAGTGAGCAAGGAACCCATGTCTGGGCATACCCTACCAACTTAGGGCAAACAAAGCAAACACAAGGAGATGATGGACGGAGTGCTGAAACTTTTCAGACACTCACCCCCAGTCACATATCTGGGATGAATCCATCATCATTCTTTAGCTCACTTCGCCACCCCAGTTCAGACACAGCTATATGCAATTCAGTCTTGACCCTGTGCCTCATTGGAACAGTCCAGCCCGAATTGCCAAGCCATGTCTTCCCTGGACCGGAAACAAGAACCTGGGACCGGTTTCGGGCTAACAGCCCTCATCAGCCAGGCTACCTTGAATCCAGTGGCAAAGTGAGCAAGGGACCCATGTCTGGGCATATCCTGCCAACTTAGGGCGAACAAAGCAAACACAAGGAGATGATGGACGGAGTGCTGAAACTTTTCAGACACTCACTCTCAGTCACAGATCTGGGTTGAATCCATCATCATTCTTTAGCTCACTTTGCCACCCCAGTTCAGACGCAGCTATATGCAAATCAGTCTTGACCCTGTGCCTCATTGGAACAGTCCAGCCCGAATTGCCAAGCCATGTCTTCCCTGGACCGGAAACAAGCATCCTGGGACAGGTTTCGGGCTAACAGCCCTCATCAGCCAGGCTTGCTTGAATCCAGTGGCAAAGTGAGCAAGGAATCCACGTCTGGGCATACCCTACCAACTTAGGGCGAACAAAGCAAACACAAGGAGATGATGGACGGAGTGCTGAAACTTTTCAGACACTCACCCCCAGTCACATATCTGGGTTGAATCCATCATCATTCTTTAGCTCACTTCGCCACCCCAGTTCAGACAAAGCTATATGCAAATCAGTCTTGACCCTGTGCCTCATTGGAACAGTCCAGTCCAAATTGCCAAGCCCTGTCTTCCCTGGACCGGAAACAAGCATCCTGGGACCTGTTTTGGGCTAACAGCCCTCATCAGCCAGGCTAACTTGAATCCAGTGCCAAAGTGAGCAAGGGACCCACGTCTGGGCATACCCTGCCAACTTAGGACGAACAAAGCAAAGACAAAGGAGATGATGGACGGAGTGCTGAAACTTTTCAGACACTCACCCCCAGTCACAGATCTGGGTTGAATCCATCATCATTCTTTAGCTCACTTCGCCACCCCAGTTCAGACACAGCTGTATGCAAATCAGTCTAGACCCTGTGCCTCATTGGAACAGTCCAGCCCGAATTGCCAAGCCATGTATTCCCTGGACCGGAAACAAGCATCCTGGGACCGGTTTCGGGCTAACAGCCCTCATCAGCCAGGCTAGCTTGAATCCAGTGGCAAAGTGAGCAAGGGACCCACGTCTGGGCATACCCTGCCAACTTAGGGCGAACAAAGCAAAACACAAAGGAGATGATGGACGGAGTGCTGAAACTTTTCAGACACTCATCCCCAGTCAACAGATCTGGGTTGAATCCATCATCATTCTTTAGCTCACTTCGCCACCCCAGTTCAGACACAGCTATATGCAAATCAGTCTAGACCCTGTGCCTCATTGGAACAGTCCAGCCCGAAATTGCCAAGCCATGTCTTCCCTGGACCGGAAACAAGCATCCTGGGACCGGTTTCTGGCTAACAGCCCTCATCAGCCAGGCTAGCTTGAATCCAGTGGCAAAGTGAGCAAGTGACCCATGTCTGGGCATACCCTGCCAACTTAGGGCGAACAAAGCAAACACAAAGGAGATGATGGAGGGAGTGCTGAAACTTTTCAGACACTCACCCCCAGTCACAGATCTGGGTTGAATCCATCATCATTTTTTAGCTCACTTCGCCACCACAGTTCAGACACAGCTATATGCGAATCAGTCTTGACCCTGTGCCTCATTGGAACAGTCCAGCCGAACTGCCAAGCCATGTCTTCCCTGGACCGGAAACAAGCATCCTGGGACCTGTTTCGGGCTAACAGCCCTCATCAGCCAGGCTAGCTTGAATCCATTGCCAAAGGGAGCAAGGGACCCACGTCTGGCCATACCCTGCCAACTTAGGGCGAACAAAGCAAACACAAGGAGATGATGGATGGAGTGCTGAAACTTTTCAGACACTCATCCCCAGTCACAGATCTGGGTTGAATCCATCATCATTCTTTAGCTCACTTTGCCACCCCCGTTCAGACACAGCTATATGCAAATCAGTCTTGACACTGTGCCTCATTGGAACAGTCCAGCCCGAATTGCTTAGCCATGTCTTCCCTGGACCGGAAACAAGCATCCTGGGACCGGTTTCAGGCTAACAGCCCTCATCAGCCAGGCTAGCTTGAATCCAGTGGCAAAGTGAGCAAGGGACCCACGTCTGGGCATACCCTGCCAACTTAGGGCGAACAAAGCAAACACAAATTGAGATGATGGACGGAGTGCTGAAACTTTTCACACACTCACCCCCAGTCACAGATCTGGGTTGAATCCATCATCATTCTTTAGCTCACTTCGCCACCCCAGTTCAGACACAGCTAAATGCAAATCAGTCTTGAACCTGTGCCTCATTGGAACAGTCCAGCCCGCATTGCCAAGCCATGTCTTCCCTGGACCGGAAACAAGCATCCTGGGACCTGTTTCTGGCTAACAGGACTCATCAGCCAGGCTAGCTTGAATCCAGTGCCAAAGTGAGCAAGGGAGCCACGTCTGGGCATACCCTGCCAACTTAGGGCGAACAAAGCAAACACAAGGAGATGATGGACGGAGTGCTGAAACTTTTCAGACACTCATCCCCAGTCACAGATCTGGGTTGAATCCATCATCATTCTTTAGCTCACTTTGCCACCCCGGTTCAGACACAGCTATATGCAAATCAGTCTTGACCCTGTGCCTCACTGGAACAGTCCAGCCCGAATTGCCAAGCCATGTCTTCCCTGGACCGGAAACAAGCATCCTGGGACCGGTTTCGGGCTAACAGCCGTCATCCGCCAGACTAGCTTGAATCCAGTGGCAAAGTGAGCAAGGGACCCACGTCTGGGCATACCCTGCCAACTTAGGGTGAACAAAGCAAACAGAAGGAGATGATGGACGGAGTGCTGAAACTTTTCAGACACTCACCCCCAGTTGCAGATCTGGGTTGAATCCATCATCATTCTTTAGCTCACTTCGCCACCCCAGTTCAGACACAGCTATATGCAAATCAGTCTTTACCCTGTGCCTCATTGGAACAGTCCAGCCCGAATTACCAAGCCATGTATTCCCTGGACCAGAAACAAGCATCCTGGGACCGGTTTCGGGCTAACAGCCCTCATCAGCCAGGCTAGCTTGAATCCAGTGGCAAAGTGAGCAAGGGACCCACGTCTGGGCATACCCTGCCAACTTAGGGCGAACAAAGCAAACACAAGGAGATGATGGACGGAGTGCTGAAACTTTTCAGACACGCTCCCCCAGTCACAGATCTGGGTTGAATCCATCATCATTCTATAGCTCACTTCGCCACCCCAGTTCAGACACAGCTATATGCAAATCAGTCTTGACCCTGTGCCTCATTGGAACAGTCCAGCCCGAATTGCCAAGCCATGTCTTCCCTGGACCGGAAACAAGCATCCTGGGACCGGTTTCGGGCTAACAGCCGTCATCAGCCAGGCTACCTTGAATCCAGTGGCAAAGTGAGCAAGGGACCCACGTCTGGGCATACCCTGCCAACTTAGGGCGAACAAAGCAAACACAAGGAGATGATAGACGGAGTGCTGAAACTTTTCAGACACTCACCCTCAGTCACAGATCTGGGTTGAATCCATCATCATTCTTTAGCTCACTTTGCCACCCCAGTTCAGAAGCAGCTATATGCAAATCAGTCTTGACCCTGTGCCTCATTGGAACAGTCCAGCCCGAATTGCCAAGCCATGTCTTCCCTGGACCGGAAACAAGCATCCTGGGACCTGTTTCGGGCTAACAGCCCTCATCAGCCAGGCTAGCTTGAATCCAGTGGCAAAGTGAGCAAGGGACCAACGTCTGGGCATACCCTGCCAAATTAGGGCTAACAAAGCAAACACAAGGAGATGATGGACGGAGTGCTGAAA
The DNA here is from genome assembly GCA_963921515.1 of Calotriton arnoldi. Taxonomy (NCBI): domain Eukaryota; kingdom Metazoa; phylum Chordata; class Amphibia; order Caudata; family Salamandridae; genus Calotriton; species Calotriton arnoldi. The sequence goes on along the minus strand of CAWUFW010005773.1, from coordinate 965,441 downwards.
CTTTTCAGACACTCACCCCCAGTCACAGATCTGGGTTGAATCCATCATCATTCTTTAGCTCACTTCGCCACCCCAGTTCAGACACAGCTATATGCAAATCAGTCTTGACCCTGTGCCTCATTGGAACAGTCCAGCCCGAATTGCCAAGCCATGTCTTCCTTGGACCAGAAACAAGCATCCTGGGACCGGTTTCGGGCTAACAGCCCTCATCAGCCAGGCTAGCTTGAATCCAGTGGCAAAGTGAGCAAGGGAGCCTCGTCTGGGCATACCCTGCCAACTTGGGGTGAACAAAGCAAACACAAAGGAGATGATGGACGGAGTGCTGAAACTTTTCAGACACTCACCCCCAGTCACAGATCTGGGTTGAATCCATCATCATTCTTTAGCTCACTTCGCCACCCCAGTTCAGACACAGCTATATGCAAATTAGTCTAGACCCTGTGCCTCATTGGAACAGTCCAGCCCGAATTGCCAAGCCATGTCTTCCCTGGACCGGAAACAAGCATCCTGGGACCGGTTTCGGGCTAACAGCCCTCATCAGCCAGACTAGCTTGAATCCAGTGGCAAAGTGACCAAGTGACCCATGTCTCGGCATACCCTGCCAACTTAGGGCGAACAAAGCAAACACAAGGAGATGATGGAGGGAGTGCTGAAACTTTCAGACACTCACCCCCAGTCACAGATCTGGGTTGAATCCATCATCATTTTTTAGCTCACTTCGCCACCCCAGTTCAGACACAGCTATATGCAAATCAGTCTTGACCCTGTGCCTCATTGGAACAGTCCAGCCCGAATTGCCAAGCCATGTCTTCCCTGGACCGGAAACAAGCATCCTGGGACTGGTTTCGGGCTAACAGCCCTCATCAGCCAGGCTAGCTTGAATCCAGTGGCAAAGTGAGCAAGGGACCCACGTCTGGGCATACCCTGCCAACTTAGGGCGAACAAAGCAAACACAAGGAGATGATGGACGGAGTGCTGAAACTTTTCAGACACTCACCCCCAGTCACAGATCTGGGTTGAATCCATCATCATTCTTTAGCTCACTTCGCCACCCCAGTTCAGACACAGCTATATGCAAATCAGTCTTGACCCTGTGCCTCATTGGAACAGTCCAGCCCGAATTGCCAAGCCATGTCTTCCCTGGACTGGAAACAAGCATCCTGGGACCGGTTTCTGGCTAACAGCCCTCATCAGCCAGGCTAGCTTGAATCCAGTGGCAAAGTGAGCAAGGGACCCACGTCTCGGCATACCCTGCCAACTTAGGGCGAACATAGCAAACACAAGGAGATGATGGACGGAGTGCTGAAACTTTTCAGACACTCACCCCCAGTCACAGATCTGGGTTGAATCCATCATCATTCTTTAGCTCACTCCGCCACCCCAGTTCAGACACAGCTAAATGAAAATCAATCTTGACCCTGTGCCTCATTGGAACAGTCCAGCCCGAACTGCCAAGCCATGTCTTCCCTGGACCGGAAACAAGCATCCTGGGACCGGTTTCGGGCTAACAGCCCTCATCAGCCAGGCTAGCTTGAATCCAGTGGCAAAGTGAGCAAGTGACCCATGTCTGGGCATACCCTGCCAACTTAAGGCGAACAAAACAAACACAAGGAGATGATGGAGGGAGTGCTGAAACTTTTCAGACACTCACCCCCAGTCACAGATGTGGGTTGAATCCATCATCATTCTTTAGCTCACTTCGCCACCCCAGTTCAGACACAGCTATATGCAAATCAGTCTTGACCCTGTGACTCATTGGAACAGTCCAGCCCGAATTGCCAAGCCATGTCTTCCCTGGACCGGAAACAAGCATGCTGGGACAGGTTTCGGGCTAACAGCCCTCATCAGCCAGGCTAGCTTGAATCCAGTGGCAAAGTGAGCAAGGGACCTACGTCTGGGCATACCCTGCCAACTTAGGGCAAACAAAGCAAACACAAAGGAGATGATTGACGGAGTGCTGAAACTTTTCAGACACTCACCCCCAGTCACAGATCTGGGTTGAATCCATCATCATTCTTTAGCTCACTTCGCCACCCCAGTTCAGACCCAGCTATATGCAAATCAGTCTTGACCCTGTGCCTCATTGGAACAGTCCAGCCCGAATTGCCAAGCCATGTCTTCCCTGGACCGGAAACAAGCATCCTGGGACCGGATTCGGGCTAACAGCCCTTATCAGCCAGGCTAGCTTGAATCCAGTGACAAAGTGAGCAAGGGACCCACGTCTGGGCATACCCTGCCAACTTAGGGCAAACAAAGCAAACACAAAGGAGATGATGGATGGAGTGCTGAAACTTTTCAGACACTCATCCCCAGTCACAGATCTGGGTTGAATCCATCATCATTCTTTAGCTCACTTCGCCACCCCAGTTCAGACACAGCTATATGCAAATCAGTCTTGACCCTGTGCCTCATTTTAACAGTCCAGCCCAAATTGCCAAGCCATGTCTTCCCTGGACCGGAAACAAGCATCCTGGGACCGGTTTCGGGCTAACAGCCCTCATCAGCCTGGCTAGCTTGAATCCAGTGGCAAAGTGAGCAAGGGACCTACGTCTGGGCATACCCTGCCAAATTAGGGCGAACAAAGGAAACACAAGGAGATGATGGACGGAGTGCTGAAACTTTTCAGACACTCACCCCCAGTCACAGATCTGGGTTGAATCCCTCATCATTCTTTAGCTCGCTTCGCCACCCCAGTTCAGACACAGCTATATGCAAATCAGTCTTGACCCTGTGCCTCATTGGAACAGTCCAGCCTGAATTGCCGAGCCATGTCTTCCCTGGACCGGAAACACGCATCCTGGGACCGGTTTCGGGCTAACAGCCCTCATCAGCCAGGCTAGCTTGAATACAGTGGCAAAGTGAGCAAGGGACCTACGTCTGGGCATACCCTGCCAACTAAGGGTAAACAAAGCAAACACAAGGAGATGATGGACGGAGTGCTGAAACTTTTCAGACACTCACCCTCAGTCACAGATCTGGGTTGAATCCATCATCATTCTTTAGCGCACTTCGCCACTCCAGTTCAGACACAGCTATATGCAAGTCAGTCTTGACCCTGTGCCTCATTGGAACAGTCCAGCCCGAATTGCCAAGCCATGTCTTCCCTGGACCGGAAACAAGCATCCTGGGACCGGATTCGGGCCAACAGCCCTTATCAGCCAGGCTAGCTTGAATCCAGTGGCAAAGTGAGCAAGGGACCCACGACTGGGCATACCCTGCCAACTTAGGGCAAACAAAGCAAACACAAGGAGATGATGGACGGAGTGCTGAAACTTTTCAGACACTCAACCCCAGTCACAGATCTGGGTTGAATCCATCATCATTCTTTAGCTCACTTCGCCACCCCAGTTCAGACACAGCTATATGCAAATCAGTCTTGACCCTGTGCCTCATTTTAACAGTCCAGCCCAAATTGCCAAGCCATGTCTTCCCTGGACCGGAAACAAGCATCCTGGGACCGGTTTCGGGCTAACAGCTCTCATCAGCCAGGCTAGCTTGAATCCAGTGGCAAAGTGAGCAAGGGACCTACGTCTGGGCATACCCTGCCAAATTAGGGCGAACAAAGGAAACACAAGGAGATGATGGACGGAGTGCTGAAACTTTTCAGACACTCACCCCCAGTCACAGATCTGGGTTGAATCCATCATCATTCTTTAGCTCGCTCGCCACCCCAGTTCAGACAAAGCTATATGCAAATCAGTCTTGACCCTGTGCCTCATTGGAACAGTCCAGTCCGAGTTGCCAAGCCATGTCTTCCCTGGACCGGAAACAAGCATGCTGGGACCGGTTTCGGGCTAACAGCCCTCATCAGCCAGGCTAGCTTGAATCCAGTGGCAAAGTGAGCAAGGGACCTACGTCTGGGCATACCCTGCCAACTTAGGGCAAACAAAGCAAACACAAGGAGATGATGGACGGAGTGCTGCAACATTTCAGACACTCACCCCCAGTCACAGATCTGGGTTGAATCCATCATCATTCTTTAGCTCACTTCGCCACCACAGTTCAGACACAGCTATATGCAAATCAGTCTTGACCCTGTGCCTCATTGGAACAGTCCAGCCCGAATTGCCAAGCCATGTCTTCCCTGGACCGGAAACAAGCATCCTGGGACCGGTTTTGAGCTAACAGCCCTCATCAGCCAGGCTAACTTGAATCCAGTGGCAAAGTGAGCAAGGGACCCACATCTGGGCATACCCTGCCAACTTAGGGCGAACAAAGCAAACACAAGGAGATGATGGACGGAGTGCTGAAACTTTTCAGACACTCACCCCCAGTCACAGATCTGGGTTGAATCCATCATCATTCTTTAGCTCACTTCGCCACCCCAGTTCAGAAACAGCTATATGCAAATCAGTCTAGACCCTGTGCCTCATTGGAACAGTCCAGCCCGAATTGCCAAGCCATGTCTTCCCTGGACTGGAAACAAGCATCCTGGGACCGGTTTCGGGCTAACAGCCCTCATCAGCCAGGCTAGCTTGAATCCACTGGCAAAGTGAGCAAGTGACCCATGTCTGGGCATACCCTGCCAACTTAGGGCGAACAAAGCAAACACAAGGAGATGATGGAGGGAGTGCTGAAACTTTTCAGACACTCACCCCCAGTCACAGATCTGGGTTGAATCCATCATCATTTTTAGCTCACTTCGCCACCCCAGTTCAGACACAGCTATATGCAAATCAGTCTTGACCCTGTGACTCATTGGAACAGTCCAGCACGAATTGCCAAGCCATGTCTTCCCTAGACCGGAAACAAGCATGCTGGGACCTGTTTCGGGCTAACAGCCCTCATCAGCCAGGCTAGCTTGAATCCAGTGGCAAAGTGAGCAAGGGACCCACGTCTGGGCATACCCTGCCAACTTAGGGCAAACAAAGCAAACACAAGGAGATGATGGACGGAGTGCTGAAACTTTTCAGACACTCACCCCCAGTCACAGATCTGGGTTGAATCCATCATCATTCTTTAGCTCACTTCGCCACCCCAGTTCAGACACAGCTATATGCAAATCAGTCTAGACCCTGTGCCTCATTGGAACAGTCCAGCCCGAATTGCCAAGCCATGTCTTCCCTGGACTGGAAACAAGCATCCTGGGACCGGTTTCGGGCTAACAGCCCTCATCAGCCAGGCTAGCTTGAGTCCACTGGCAAAGTGAGCAAGTGACCCATGTCTGGGCATACCCTGCGAACTTAGGGCGAACAAAGCAAACACAAGGAGATGATGGAGGGAGTGCTGAAACTTTTCAGACACTCACCCCCAGTCACAGATCTGGGTTGAATCCATCATCATTTTTTAGCTCACTTCGCCACCCCAGTTCAGACACAGCTATATGCAAATCAATCTTGACCCTGTGACTCATTGGAACAGTCCAGCCCGAATTGCCAAGCCATGTCTTCCCTAGACCGGAAACAAGCATGCTGGGACCGGTTTCGGGCTAACAGCCCTCATCAGCCAGGCTAGCTTGAATCCAGTGGCAAAGTGAGCAAGGGACCTACGTCTGGGCATACCCTGCCAACTTAGGGCAAACAAAGCAAACACAAGGAGATGATTGACGGAGTGCTGAAACTTTTCAGACACTCACCCCCAGTCACAGATCTGGGTTGAATCCATCATCATTCTTTAGCTCACTTCGCCACCCCAGTTCAGACACAGCTATATGCAAATCAATCTTGACCCTGTGCCTCATTGGAACAGTCCAGCCCAAATTGCCAAGCCATGTCTTCCCTGGACCGGAAACAAGCATCCTGGGACCGGTTTCGGGCTAACAGCCCTCATCAGCCTGGCTAGCTTGAATCCAGTGGCAAAGTGAGCAAGGGACCTACGTCTGGGCATACCCTGCCAAATTAGGGCGAACAAAGGAAACACAAGGAGATGATGGACGGAGTGCTGAAACTTTTCAGACACTCACCCCCAGTCACAGATCTGGGTTGAATCCATCATCATTCTTTAGCTCACTTCGCCACCCCAGTTCAGACACAGCTATATGCAAATCAGTCTTGACCCTGCTCCTCATTGGAACAGTCCAGCCTGAATTGCCGAGCCATGTCTTCCCTGGACCGGAAACATGCATCCTGGGACCGGTTTCGGGCTAACAGCCCTCATCAGCCAGGCTAGCTTGAATACAGTGGCAAAGTGAGCAAGGGACCAACGTCTGGGCATACCCTGCCAACTAAGGGCAAACAAAGCAAACACAAGGAGATGATGGACGGAGTGCTGAAACTTTTCAGACACTCACCCCCAGTCACAGATCTGGGTTGAATCCATCATCATTCTTTAGCTCACTTCGCCACCCCAGTTCAGACACAGCTATATGCAAATCAATCTTGACCCGATGCCTCATTGGAACAGTCCAGCCCGAATTGCCAAGCCATGTCTTCCCTGGACCGGAAACAAGCATACTGGGACCTGTTTTGGGCTAACAGCCCTCATCAGCCAGGCTAGCTTGAATCCAGTGGCAAAGTGAGCAAGGGACCCACGTCTGGGCATACCCTGCCAACTTAGGGCGAACAAAGCAAACACAAGGAGATGATGGACGGAGTGCTGAAACTTTTCAGACACTCACCCCCAGTCACAGATCTGGGTTGAATTCATCATCATTCTTTAGCTCACTTCGCCACCCCAGTTCAGACACAGCTATATGCAAATCAGTCTTGACCCTGTGCCTCATTGGAACAGTCCAGCCCGAATTGCCAAGCCATGTCTTCCCTGGACCGGAAACAAGCATACTGGGACCTGTTTCGGGCTAACAGCCTTCATCAGCCAGGCTAGCTTGAATCCAGTGGCAAAGTTAGCAAGGGACCCCCGTCTGGGCATACCCTGCCAACTTAGGGCGAACAAAGCAAACACAAGGAGATGATGGACGGAGTGCTGAAACTTTTCAGACACTCACCCTCAGTCACAGATCTGGGTTGAATCCATCATCATTCTTTAGCGCACTTCGCCACTCCAGTTCAGACACAGCTATATGCAAATCAGTCTTGACCCTGTGCCTCATTGGAACAGTCCAGCCCGAATTGCCAAGCCATGGCTTCCCTGGACCGGAAACAAGCATCCTGCGACCGGTTTCGGGCTAACAGCCCTCATCAGCCAGGCTAACTTGAATCCAGTGGCAAAGTGAGCAAGGGACCCACGTCTGGGCATACCCTGCCAACTTAGGGTGAACAAAGCAAACACAAGGAGATGATGGACGGAGTGCTGAAACTTTTCAGACACTCACCCCCAGTCACAGATCTGGGTTGAATCCATCATCATTCTTTAGCTCACTTCGCCAACCCAGTTCAGACACAGCTATATGCAAATCAGTCTTGACCCTGTGCCTCATTGGAACAGTCCAGCCCGAATTGCCAAGCCATGTCTTCCCTGGACTGGAAACAAGCATCCTGGGACCGGTTTCGGGCTAACAGCCCTCATCAGCCAGGCTAGCTTGAATCCACTGGCAAAGTGAGCAAGTGACCCATGTCTGGGCATACCCTGCCAACTTAGGGCGAACAAAGCAAACACAAGGAGATGATGGAGGGAGTGCTGAAACTTTTCAGACACTCACCCCCAGTCACAGATCTGGGTTGAATCCATCATCATTCTTTAGCTCACTTCGCCACCCCAGTTCAGACACAGCTATATGCAAATCAGTCTTGACCCTGTGACTCATTGGAACAGTCCAGCACGAATTGCCAAGCCATGTCTTCCCTAGACCGGAAACAAGCATGCTGGGACCTGTTTCGGGCTAACAGCCCTCATCAGCCAGGCTAGCTTGAATCCAGTGGCAAAGTGAGCAAGGGACCCACGTCTGGGCATACCCTGCCAACTTAGGGCAAACAAAGCAAACACAAGGAGATGATGGACGGAGTGCTGAAACTTTTCAGACACTCACCCCCAGTCACAGATCTGGGTTGAATCCATCATCATTCTTTAGCTCACTTCGCCACCCCAGTTCAGACACAGCTATATGCAAATCAGTCTAGACCCTGTGCCTCATTGGAACAGTCCAGCCCGAATTGCCAAGCCATGTCTTCCCTGGACTGGAAACAAGCATCCTGGGACCGGTTTCGGGCTAACAGCCCTCATCAGCCAGGCTAGCTTGAATCCACTGGCAAAGTGAGCAAGTGACCCATGTCTGGGCATACCCTGCCAACTTAGGGCGAACAAAGCAAACACAAGGAGATGATGGAGGGAGTGCTGAAACTTTTCAGACACTCACCCCCAGTCACAGATCTGGGTTGAATCCATCATCATTTTTAGCTCACTTCGCCACCCCAGTTCAGACACAGCTATATGCAAATCAATCTTGACCCTGTGACTCATTGGAACAGTCCAGCCCGAATTGCCAAGCCATGTCTTCCCTAGACCGGAAACAAGCATGCTGGGACCGGTTTCGGGCTAACAGCCCTCATCAGCCAGGCTAGCTTGAATCCAGTGGCAAAGTGAGCAAGGGACCTACGTCTGGGCATACCCTGCCAACTTAGGGCAAACAAAGCAAACACAAGGAGATGATTGACGGAGTGCTGAAACTTTTCAGACACTCACCCCCAGTCACAGATCTGGGTTGAATCCATCATCATTCTTTAGCTCACTTCGCCACCCCAGTTCAGACACAGCTATATGCAAATCAATCTTGACCCTGTGCCTCATTGGAACAGTCCAGCCCAAATTGCCAAGCCATGTCTTCCCTGGACCGGAAACAAGCATCCTGGGACCGGTTTCGGGCTAACAGCCCTCATCAGCCTGGCTAGCTTGAATCCAGTGGCAAAGTGAGCAAGGGACCTACGTCTGGGCATACCCTGCCAAATTAGGGCGAACAAAGGAAACACAAGGAGATGATGGACGGAGTGCTGAAACTTTTCAGACACTCACCCCCAGTCACAGATCTGGGTTGAATCCATCATCATTCTTTAGCTCACTTCGCCACCCCAGTTCAGACACAGCTATATGCAAATCAGTCTTGACCCTGTGCCTCATTGGAACAGTCCAGCCTGAATTGCCGAGCCATGTCTTCCCTGGACCGGAAACATGCATCCTGGGACCGGTTTCGGGCTAACAGCCCTCATCAGCCAGGCTAGCTTGAATACAGTGGCAAAGTGAGCAAGGGACCAACGTCTGGGCATACCCTGCCAACTAAGGGCAAACAAAGCAAACACAAGGAGATGATGGACGGAGTGCTGAAACTTTTCAGACACTCACCCCCAGTCACAGATCTGGGTTGAATCCATCATCATTCTTTAGCTCACTTCGCCACCCCAGTTCAGACACAGCTATATGCAAATCAATCTTGACCCGATGCCTCATTGGAACAGTCCAGCCCGAATTGCCAAGCCATGTCTTCCCTGGACCGGAAACAAGCATACTGGGACCTGTTTTGGGCTAACAGCCCTCATCAGCCAGGCTAGCTTGAATCCAGTGGCAAAGTGAGCAAGGGACCCACGTCTGGGCATACCCTGCCAACTTAGGGCGAACAAAGCAAACACAAGGAGATGATGGACGGAGTGCTGAAACTTTTCAGACACTCACCCCCAGTCACAGATCTGGGTTGAATTCATCATCATTCTTTAGCTCACTTCGCCACCCCAGTTCAGACACAGCTATATGCAAATCAGTCTTGACCCTGTGCCTCATTGGAACAGTCCAGCCCGAATTGCCAAGCCATGTCTTCCCTGGACCGGAAACAAGCATACTGGGACCTGTTTCGGGCTAACAGCCTTCATCAGCCAGGCTAGCTTGAATCCAGTGGCAAAGTTAGCAAGGGACCCCCGTCTGGGCATACCCTGCCAACTTAGGGCGAACAAAGCAAACACAAGGAGATGATGGACGGAGTGCTGAAACTTTTCAGACACTCACCCTCAGTCACAGATCTGGGTTGAATCCATCATCATTCTTTAGCGCACTTCGCCACTCCAGTTCAGACACAGCTATATGCAAATCAGTCTTGACCCTGTGCCTCATTGGAACAGTCCAGCCCGAATTGCCAAGCCATGGCTTCCCTGGACCGGAAACAAGCATCCTGCGACCGGTTTCGGGCTAACAGCCCTCATCAGCCAGGCTAACTTGAATCCAGTGGCAAAGTGAGCAAGGGACCCACGTCTGGGCATACCCTGCCAACTTAGGGTGAACAAAGCAAACACAAGGAGATGATGGACGGAGTGCTGAAACTTTTCAGACACTCACCCCCAGTCACAGATCTGGGTTGAATCCATCATCATTCTTTAGCTCACTTCGCCAACCCAGTTCAGACACAGCTATATGCAAATCAGTCTTGACCCTGTGCCTCATTGGAACAGTCCAGCCCGAATTGCCAAGCCATGTCTTCCCTGGACTGGAAACAAGCATCCTGGGACCGGTTTCGGGCTAACAGCCCTCATCAGCCAGGCTAGCTTGAATCCAGTGGCAAAGTGAGCAAGGGACCCACGTCTGGGCATACCCTGCCAACTTAGGGTGAACAGAGCAAACACAAGGAGATGATGGACGGAGTGCTGAAACTTTTCAGACACTCACCCCCAGTCACAGATCTGGGTTGAATCCATCATCATTCTTTAGCTCACTTCGCCACCCCAGTTCAGACACAGCTAAATGAAAATCAATCTTGACCCTGTGCCTCATTGGAACAGTCCAGCCCGAATTGCCAAGCCATGTCTTCCCTGGACCGGAAACAAGCATCCTGGGACCGGTTTCGGGCTAACAGCCCTCATCAGCCAGGCTAGCTTGAATGCAGTGGCAAAGTGAGCAAGTGACCCATGTCTGGCCATACCCTGCCAACTTAGGGCGAACAAAGCAAACACAAGGAGATGATGGAGGGAGTGCTGAAACTTTTCAGACACTCACCCCCAGTCACAGATCTGGGTTGAATCCATCATCATTTTTTAGCTCACTTCGCCACCCCAGTTCAGACACAGCTATATGCAAATCAGTCTTGACCCTGTGACTCATTGGAACACTCCAGCCCGAATTGCCAAGCCATGTCTTCCCTGGACCGGAAACAAGCATGCTGGGACCGGTTTCGGGCTAACAGCCCTCATCAGCCAGGCTAGCTTGAATCCAGTGGCAAAGTGAGCAAGGGACCTACGTCTGGGCATACCCTGCCAACTTAGGGCAAACAAAGCAAATACAAGGAGATGATTGACGGAGTGCTGAAACTTTTCAGACACTCACCCCCAGTCACAGATCTGGGTTGAATCCATCATCATTCTTTAGCTCACTTCGCCACCCCAGTTCAGACCCAGCTATATGCAAATCAGTCTTGACCCTGTGCCTCATTGGAACAGTCCAGCCCGAATTGCCAAGCCATGTCTTCCCTGGACTGGAAACAAGCATCCTGGGACCGGTTTCGGGCTAACAGCCCTCATCAGCCAGGCTAGCTTGAATCCAGTGGCAAAGTGAGCAAGGGACCCACGTCTCGGCATACCCTGCCAACTTAGGGCGAACAGAGCAAACACAAGGAGATGATGGACGGAGTGCTGAAACTTTTCAGACACTAACCCCCAGTCACAGATCTGGGTTGAATCCATCATCATTCTTTAGCTCACTTCGCCACCCCAGTTCAGACACAGCTAAATGAAAATCAATCTTGACCCTGTGCCTCATTGGAACAGTCCAGCCCGAATTGCCAAGCCATGTCTTCCCTGGACCGGAAACAAGCATCCTGGGACCGGTTTCGGGCTAACAGCCCTCATCAGCCAGGCTAGCTTGAATCCAGTGGCAAAGTGAGCAAGTGACCCATGTCTGGGCATACCCTGCCAACTTAAGGCGAACAAAACAAACACAAGGAGATGATGGAGGGAGTGCTGAAACTTTTCAGACACTCACCCCCAGTCACAGATGTGGGTTGAATCCATCATCATTTTTAGCTCACTTCGCCACCCCAGTTCAGACACAGCTATATGCAAATCAGTCTTGACCCTGTGACTCATTGGAACAGTCCAGCCCGAATTGCCAAGCCATGTCTTCCCTGGACCGGAAACAAGCATGCTGGGACCGGTTTCGGGCTAACAGCCCTCATCAGCCAGGCTAGCTTGAATCCAGTGGCAAAGTGAGCAAGGGACCTACGTCTGGGCATACCCTGCCAACTTAGGGCAAACAAAGCAAACACAAGGAGATGATTGACGGAGTGCTGAAACTTTTCAGACACTCACCCCCAGTCACAGATCTGGGTTGAATCCATCATCATTCTTTAGCTCACTTCGCCACCCCAGTTCAGACCCAGCTATATGCAAATCAGTGTTGACCCTGTGCCTCATTGGAACAGTCCAGCCCGAATTGCCAAACCATGTCTTCCCTGGACCGGAAACAAGCATCCTGGGACCGGATTCGGGCTAACAGCCCTTATCAGCCAGGCTAGCTTGAATCCAGTGACAAAGTGAGCAAGGGACCCACGTCTGGGCATACCCTGCCAACTTAGGGCAAACAAAGCAAACACAAGGAGATGATGGATGGAGTGCTGAAACTTTTCAGACACTCAACCCCAGTCACAGATCTGGGTTGAATCCATCATCATTCTTTAGCTCACTTCGCCACCCCAGTTCAGACACAGCTATATGCAAATCAGTCTTGACCCTGTGCCTCATTTTAACAGTCCAGCCCAAATTGCCAAGCCATGTCTTCCCTGGACCGGAAACAAGCATCCTGGGACCGGTTTCGGGCTAACAGCCCTCATCAGCCTGGCTAGCTTGAATCCAGTGGTAAAGTGAGCAAGGGACCTACGTCTGGGCATACCCTGCCAAATTAGGGCGAACAAAGGAAACACAAGGAGATGATGGACGGAGTGCTGAAACTTTTCAGACACTCACCCCCAGTCACAGATCTGGGTTGAATCCCTCATCATTCTTTAGCTCGCTTCGCCACCCCAGTTCAGACACAGCTATATGCAAATCAGTCTTGACCCTGTGCCTCATTGGAACAGTCCAGCCTGAATTGCCGAGCCATGTCTTCCCTGGACCGGAAACACGCATCCTGGGACCGGTTTCGGGCTAACAGCCCTCATCAGCCAGGCTAGCTTGAATACAGTGGCAAAGTGAGCAAGGGACCTACGTCTGGGCATACCCTGCCAACTAAGGGCAAACAAAGCAAACACAAGGAGATGATGGACGGAGTGCTGAAACTTTTCAGACACTCACCCTCAGTCACAGATCTGGGTTGAATCCATCATCATTCTTTAGCGCACTTCGCCACTCCAGTTCAGACACAGCTATATGCAAGTCAGTCTTGACCCTGTGCCTCATTGGAACAGTCCAGCCCGAATTGCCAAGCCATGTCTTCCCTGGACCGGAAACAAGCATCCTGGGACCGGTTTCGGGCTAACAGCCCTCATCAGCCAGGCTAACTTGAATCCAGTGGCAAAGTGAGCAAGGGACCCACGTCTGGGCATACCCTGCCAACTTAGGGCAAACAAAGCAAACACAAGGAGATGATGGACGGAGTGCTGAAACTTTTCAGACACTCACCCCCAGTCACAGATCTGGGTTGAATCCATCATCATTCTTTAGCTCACTTCGCCACCCCAGTTCAGACACAGCTAAATGAAAATCAATCTTGACCCTGTGCCTCATTGGAACAGTCCAGCCCGAATTGCCAAGCCATGTCTTCCCTGGACCGGAAACAAGCATCCTGGGACCGGTTTCGGGCTAACAGCCCTCATCAGCCAGGCTAGCTTGAATCCAGTGGCAAAGTGAGCAAGTGACCCATGTCTGGGCATACCCTGCCAACTTAAGGCGAACAAAACAAACACAAGGAGATGATGGAGGGAGTGCTGAAACTTTTCAGACACTCACCCCCAGTCACAGATGTGGGTTGAATCCATCATCATTTTTTAGCTCACTTCGCCACCCCAGTTCAGACACAGCTATATGCAAATCAGTCTTGACCCTGTGCCTCATTGGAACAGTCCAGCCCGAATTGCCAAGCCATGTCTTCCCTGGACCGGAAACAAGCATCCTGGGACCGGTTTTGAGCTAACAGCCCTCATCAGCCAGGCTAGCTTGAATCCAGTGGCAAAGTGAGCAAGGGACCCACATCTGGGCATACCCTGCCAACTTAGGGCCAACAAAGCAAACACAAGGAGATGATGGACGGAGTGCTGAAACTTTTCAGACACTCACCCCCAGTCACAGATCTGGGTTGAATCCATCATCATTCTTTAGCTCACTTCGCCACCCCAGTTCAGAAACAGCTATATGCAAATCAGTCTAGACCCTGTGCCTCATTGGAACAGTCCAGCCCGAATTGCCAAGCCATGTCTTCCCTGGACTGGAAACAAGCATCCTGGGACCGGTTTCGGGCTAACAGCCCTCATCAGCCAGGCTAGCTTGAATCCACTGGCAAAGTGAGCAAGTGACCCATGTCTGGGCATACCCTGCCAACTTAGGGCGAACAAAGCAAACACAAGGAGATGATGGAGGGAGTGCTGAAACTTTTCAGACACTCACCCCCAGTCACAGATCTGGGTTGAATCCATCATCATTCTTTAGCTCACTTCGCCACCCCAGTTCAGACCCAGCTATATGCAAATCAGTCTTGACCCTGTGCCTCATTGGAACAGTCCAGCCCGAATTGCCAAGCCATGTCTTCCCTGGACCGGAAACAAGCATCCTGGGACCGGATTCGGGCCAACAGCCCTTATCAGCCAGGCTAGCTTGAATCCAGTGGCAAAGTGAGCAAGGGACCCACGACTGGGCATACCCTGCCAACTTAGGGCAAACAAAGCAAACACAAGGAGATGATGGACGGAGTGCTGAAACTTTTCAGACACTCAACCCCAGTCACAGATCTGGGTTGAATCCATCATCATTCTTTAGCTCACTTCGCCACCCCAGTTCAGACACAGCTATATGCAAATCAGTCTTGACCCTGTGCCTCATTTTAACAGTCCAGCCCAAATTGCCAAGCCATGTCTTCCCTGGAACGGAAACAAGCATCCTGGGACCGGTTTCGGGCTAACAGCCCTCATCAGCCAGGCTAGCTTGAATCCAGTGGCAAAGTGAGCAAGGGACCTACGTCTGGGCATACCCTGCCAAATTAGGGCGAACAAAGGAAACACAAGGAGATGATGGACGGAGTGCTGAAACTTTTCAGACACTCACCCCCAGTCACAGATCTGGGTTGAATCCATCATCATTCTTTAGCTCGCTTCGCCACCCCAGTTCAGACAAAGCTATATGCAAATCAGTCTTGACCCTGTGCCTCATTGGAACAGTCCAGTCCGAGTTGCCAAGCCATGTCTTCCCTGGACCGGAAACAAGCATGCTGGGACCGGTTTCGGGCTAACAGCCCTCATCAGCCAGGCTAGCTTGAATCCAGTGGCAAAGTGAGCAAGGGACCTACGTCTGGGCATACCCTGCCAACTTAGGGCAAACAAAGCAAACACAAGGAGATGATGGACGGAGTGCTGCAACTTTTCAGACACTCACCCCCAGTCACAGATCTGGGTTGAATCCATCATCATTCTTTAGCTCACTTCGCCACCCCAGTTCAGAAACAGCTATATGCAAATCAGTCTAGACCCTGTGCCTCATTGGAACAGTCCAGCCCGAATTGCCAAGCCATGTCTTCCCTGGACTGGAAACAAGCATCCTGGGACCGGTTTCGGGCTAACAGCCCTCATCAGCCAGGCTAGCTTGAATCCACTGGCAAAGTGAGCAAGTGACCCATGTCTGGGCATACCCTGCCAACTTAGGGCGAACAAAGCAAACACAAGGAGATGATGGAGGGAGTGCTGAAACTTTTCAGACACTCACCCCCAGTCACAGATCTGGGTTGAATCCATCATCATTTTTTAGCTCACTTCGCCACCCCAGTTCAGACACAGCTATATGCAAATCAGTCTTGACCCTGTGACTCATTGGAACAGTCCAGCACGAATTGCCAAGCCATGTCTTCCCTAGACCGGAAACAAGCATGCTGGGACCTGTTTCGGGCTAACAGCCCTCATCAGCCAGGCTAGCTTGAATCCAGTGGCAAAGTGAGCAAGGGACCCACGTCTGGGCATACCCTGCCAACTTAGGGCAAACAAAGCAAACACAAGGAGATGATGGACGGAGTGCTGAAACTTTTCAGACACTCACCCCCAGTCACAGATCTGGGTTGAATCCATCATCATTCTTTAGCTCACTTCGCCACCCCAGTTCAGACACAGCTATATGCAAATCAGTCTAGACCCTGTGCCTCATTGGAACAGTCCAGCCCGAATTGCCAAGCCATGTCTTCCCTGGACTGGAAACAAGCATCCTGGGACCGGTTTCGGGCTAACAGCCCTCATCAGCCAGGCTAGCTTGAATCCACTGGCAAAGTGAGCAAGTGACCCATGTCTGGGCATACCCTGCCAACTTAGGGCGAACAAAGCAAACACAAGGAGATGATGGAGGGAGTGCTGAAACTTTTCAGACACTCACCCCCAGTCACAGATCTGGGTTGAATCCATCATCATTTTTTAGCTCACTTCGCCACCCCAGTTCAGACACAGCTATATGCAAATCAATCTTGACCCTGTGACTCATTGGAACAGTCCAGCCCGAATTGCCAAGCCATGTCTTCCCTAGACCGGAAACAAGCATGCTGGGACCGGTTTCTGGCTAACAGCCCTCATCAGCCAGGCTAGCTTGAATCCAGTGGCAAAGTGAGCAAGGGACCTACGTCTGGGCATACCCTGCCAACTTAGGGCAAACAAAGCAAACACAAGGAGATGATTGACGGAGTGCTGAAACTTTTCAGACACTCACCCCCAGTCACAGATCTGGGTTGAATCCATCATCATTCTTTAGCTCACTTTGCCACCCCAGTTCAGACACAGCTATATGCAAATCTGTCTTGACCCTGTGCCTCATTGGAACAGTCCAGCCCGAATTGCCAAGCCATGTCTTCCCTGGACCGGAAACAAGCATCCTGGGACCGGTTTCGGGCTAACAGCCCTTATCAGCCAGGCTAGCTTGAATCCAGTGGCAAAGTGAGCAAGGGACCCACGTCTGGGCATACCCTGCCAACTTAGGGCAAACAAAGCAAACACAAGGAGATGATGGACGGAGTGCTGAAACTTTTCAGACACTCAACCCCAGTCACAGATCTGGGTTGAATCCATCATCATTCTTTAGCTCACTTCGCCACCCCAGTTCAGACACAGCTATATGCAAATCAATCTTGACCCTGTGCCTCATTGGAACAGTCCAGCCCAAATTGCCAAGCCATGTCTTCCCTGGACCGGAAACAAGCATCCTGGGACGGGTTTTGGGCTAACAGCCCTCATCAGCCTGGCTAGCTTGAATCCAGTGGCAAAGTGAGCAAGGGACCTACGTCTGGGCATACCCTGCCAAATTAGGGCGAACAAAGGAAACACAAGGAGATGATGGACGGAGTGCTGAAACTTTTCAGACACTCACCCCCAGTCACAGATCTGGGTTGAATCCATCATCATTCTTTAGCTCGCTTCGCCACCCCAGTTCAGACACAGCTATATGCAAATCAGTCTTGACCCTGTGCCTCATTGGAACAGTCCAGCCTGAATTGCCGAGCCATGTCTTCCCTGGACCGGAAACATGCATCCTGGGACCGGTTTCGGGCTAACAGCCCTCATCAGCCAGGCTAGCTTGAATACAGTGGCAAAGTGAGCAAGGGACCAACGTCTGGGCATACCCTGCCAACTAAGGGCAATCAAAGCAAACACAAGGAGATGATGGACGGAGTGCTGAAACTTTTCAGACACTCACCCCCAGTCACAGATCTGGGTTGAATCCATCATCATTCTTTAGCTCACTTCGCCACCCCAGTTCAGACACAGCTATATGCAAATCAATCTTGACCCGATGCCTCATTGGAACAGTCCAGCCCGAATTGCCAAGCCATGTCTTCCCTGGACCGGAAACAAGCATCCTGGGACCGGTTTTAAGCAAACAGCCCTCATCAGCATGGCTAGCTTGAATCCAGTGGCAAAGTGAGCAAGGGACCCACGTCTGGCCATACCCTGCCAACTTAGGGCGAACAAAGCAAACACAAGGAGATGATGGACGGAGTGCTGAAACTTTTCAGACACTCACCCCCAGTCACAGATCTGGGTTGAATTCATCATCATTCTTTAGCTCACTTCGCCACCCCAGTTCAGACACAGCTATATGCAAATCAGTCTTGACCCTGTGCCTCATTGGAACAGTCCAGCCCGAATTGCCAAGCCATGTCTTCCCTGGACCGGAAACAAGCATACTGGGACCTGTTTCGGGCTAACAGCCTTCATCAGCCAGGCTAGCTTGAATCCAGTGGCAAAGTTAGCAAGGGACCCACGTCTGGGCATACCCTGCCAACTTAGGGCGAACAAAGCAAACACAAGGAGATGATGGACGCAGTGCTGAAACTTTTCAGACACTCACCCTCAGTCACAGATCTGGGTTGAATCCATCATCATTCTTTAGCGCACTTCGCCACTCCAGTTCAGACACAGCTATATGCAAATCAGTCTTGACCCTGTGCCTCATTGGAACAGTCCAGCCCGAATTGCAAAGCCATGGCTTCCCTGGACCGGAAACAAGCATCCTGCGACCGGTTTCGGGCTAACAGCCCTCATCAGCCAGGCTAACTTGAATCCAGTGGCAAAGTGAGCAAGGGACCCACGTCTGGGCATACCCTGCCAACTTAGGGTGAACAAAGCAAACACAAGGAGATGATGGACGGAGTGCTGAAACTTTTCAGACACTCACCCCCAGTCACAGATCTGGGTTGAATCCATCATCATTCTTTAGCTCACTTCGCCACCCCAGTTCAGACACAGCTATATGCAAATCAGTCTTGACCCTGTGCCTCATTGGAACAGTCCAGCCCGAATTGCCAAGCCATGTCTTCCCTGGACTGGAAACAAGCATCCTGGGACCGGTTTCGGGCTAACAGCCCTCATCAGCCAGGCTAGCTTGAATCCAGTGGCAAAGTGAGCAAGGGACCCACGTCTGGGCATACCCTGCCAACTTAGGGTGAACAGAGCAAACACAAGGAGATGATGGACGGAGTGCTGAAACTTTTCAGACACTCACCCCCAGTCACAGATCTGGGTTGAATCCATCATCATTCTTTAGCTCACTTCGCCACCCCAGTTCAGACACAGCTAAATGAAAATCAATCTTGACCCTGTGCCTCATTGGAACAGTCCAGCCCGAATTGCCAAGCCATGTCTTCCCTGGACCGGAAACAAGCATCCTGGGACCGGTTTCGGGCTAACAGCCCTCATCAGCCAGGCTAGCTTGAATGCAGTGGCAAAGTGAGCAAGTGACCCATGTCTGGCCATACCCTGCCAACTTAGGGCGAACAAAGCAAACACAAGGAGATGATGGAGGGAGTGCTGAAACTTTTCAGACACTCACCCCCAGTCACAGATCTGGGTTGAATCCATCATCATTTTTTAGCTCACTTCGCCACCCCAGTTCAGACACAGCTATATGCAAATCAGTCTTGACCCTGTGACTCATTGGAACAGTCCAGCCCGAATTGCCAAGCCATGTCTTCCCTGGACCGGAAACAAGCATGCTGGGACCGGTTTCGGGCTAACAGCCCTCATCAGCCAGGCTAGCTTGAATCCAGTGGCAAAGTGAGCAAGGGACCTACGTCTGGGCATACCCTGCCAACTTAGGGCAAACAAAGCAAATACAAGGAGATGATTGACGGAGTGCTGAAACTTTTCAGACACTCACCCCCAGTCACAGATCTGGGTTGAATCCATCATCATTCTTTAGCTCACTTCGCCACCCCAGTTCAGACCCAGCTATATGCAAATCAGTCTTGACCCTGTGCCTCATTGGAACAGTCCAGCCCGAATTGCCAAGCCATGTCTTCCCTGGACCGGAAACAAGCATCCTGGGACCGGATTCGGGCTAACAGCCCTTATCAGCCAGGCTAGCTTGAATCCAGTGGCAAAGTGAGCAAGGGACCCACGTCTGGGCATACCCTGCCAACTTAGGGCAAACAAAGCAAACACAAGGAGATGATGGACGGAGTGCTGAAACTTTTCAGACACTCAACCCCAGTCACAGATCTGGGTTGAATCCATCATCATTCTTTAGCTCACTTCGCCACCCCAGTTCAGAAACAGCTATATGCAAATCAGTCTTGACCCTGTGCCTCATTTTAACAGTCCAGCCCAAATTGCCAAGCCATGTCTTCCCTGGTCCGGAAACAAGCTTCCTGGGACCGGTTTCGGGCTAACAGCCCTCATCAGCCTGGCTAGCTTGAATCCAGTGGCAAAGTGAGCAAGGGACCTACGTCTGGGCATACCCTGCCAAATTAGGGCGAACCAAGGAAACACAAGGAGATGATGGACGGAGTGCTGAAACTTTTCAGACACTCACCCCCAGTCACAGATCTGGGTTGAATCCCTCATCATTCTTTAGCTCAGCTTCGCCACCCCAGTTCAGACACAGCTATATGCAAATCAGTCTTGACCCTGTGCCTCATTGGAACAGTCCAGCCTGAATTGCCGAGCCATGTCTTCCCTGGACCGGAAACACGCATCCTGGGACCGGTTTCGGGCTAACAGCCCTCATCAGCCAGGCTAGCTTGAATACAGTGGCAAAGTGAGCAAGGGCCATACGTCTGGGCATACCCTGCCAACTAAGGGCAAACAAAGCAAACACAAAAAGAGATGATGGACGGAGTGCTGAAACTTTTCAGACACTCACCCCCAGTCACAGATCTGGGTTGAATTCATCATCATTCTTTAGCTCACTTCGCCACCCCAGTTCAGACACAGCTATATGCAAATCAATCTTGACCCTGTGCCTCATTGGAACAGTCCAGCCCGAATTGCCAAGCCATTTTTTCCCTGGACCGGAAACAAGCATCCTGGGACTGGTTTTTGGCTAACAGCCCTCAACAGCCAGGCTAGCTTGAATCCAGTGGCAAAGTGAGCAAGGGACCCACGTCTGGGCATATCCTGCCAACTTAGGGCGAACAAAGCAAACACAAGGAGATGATGGACGGAGTGCTGAAACTTTTCAGACACTCACCCCCAGTCACAGATCTGGGTTGAATCCATCATCATTCTTTAGCTCACTTCGCCACCCCAGTTCAGACACAGCTATATGCAAATCAGTCTTGACCCTGTGCCTCATTGGAACAGTCCAGCCCGAATTGCCAAGCCATGTCTTCCCTGGACTGGAAACAAGCATCCTGGGACCGGTTTCGGGCTAACAGCCCTCATCAGCCAGGCTAGCTTGAATCCAGTGGCAAAGTGAGCAAGGGACCCACGTCTGGGCATACCCTGCCAACTTAGGGCGAACAGAGCAAACACAAGGAGATGATGGACAGAGTGCTGAAACTTTTCAGACACTCACCCCCAGTCACAGATCTGGGTTGAATCCATCATCATTCTTTAGCTCACTTCGCCACCCCAGTTCAGACACAGCTAAATGAAAATCAATCTTGACCCTGTGCCTCATTGGAACAGTCCAGCCCGAATTGCCAAGCCATGTCTTCCCTGGACCGGAAACAAGCATCCTGGGACCGGTTTCGGGCTAACAGCCCTCATCAGCCAGGCTAGCTTGAATCCAGTGGCAAAGTGAGCAAGTGACCCATGTCTGGCCATACCCTGCCAACTTAGGGCGAACAAAGCAAACACAAGGAGATGATGGAGGGAGTGCTGAAACTTTTCAGACATTCACCCCCAGTCACAGATCTGGGTTGAATCCATCATCATTTTTTAGCTCACTTCGCCACCCCAGTTCAGATACAGCTATATGCAAATCAGTCTTGACCCTGTGACTCATTGGAACAGTCCAGCCCGAATTGCCAAGCCATGTCTTCCCTGGACCGGAAACAAGCATGCTGGGACCGGTTTCGGGCTAACAGCCCTCATCAGCCAGGCTAGCTTGAATCCAGTGGCAAAGTGAGCAAGGGACCTACGTCTGGGCATACCCTGCCAACTTAGGGCAAACAAAGCAAACACAAGGAGATGATTGACGGAGTGCTGAAACTTTCAGACACTCACCCCCAGTCACAGATCTGGGTTGAATCCATCATCATTCTTTAGCTCACTTCGCCACCCCAGTTCAGACCCAGCTATATGCAAATCAGTCTTGACCCTGTGCCTCATTGGAACAGTCCAGCCCGAATTGCCAAGCCATGTCTTCCCTGGACCGGAAACAAGCATCCTGGGACCGGATTCGGGCTAACAGCCCTTATCAGCCAAGCTATCTTGAATCCAGTGGCAAAGTGAGCAAGGGACCTACGTCTGGGCATACCCTGTCAACTTAGGCCAAACAAAGCAAACACAAGGAGATGATGGACGGAGTGCTGAAACTTTTCAGACACTCAACCCCAGTCACAGATCTGGGTTGAATCCATCATCATTCTTTAGCTCACTTCGCCACCCCAGTTCAGACACAGCTATATGCAAATCAGTCTTGACCCTGTGCCTCATTTTAACAGTCCAGCCCAAATTGCCAAGCCATGTCTTCCCTGGTCTGGAAACAAGCATCCTGGGACCGGTTTCGGGCTAACAGCCCTCATCAGCCTGGCTAGCTTGAATCCAGTGGCAAAGTGAGCAAGGGACCTACGTCTGGGCATCCCTGCCAAATTAGGGCGAACAAAGGAAACACAAGGAGATGATGGACGGAGTGCTGAAACTTTTCAGACACTCACCCCCAGTCACAGATCTGGGTTGAATCCATCATCATTCTTTAGCTCGCTTCGCCACCCCAGTTCAGACACAGCTATATGCAAATCAGTCTTGACCCTGTGCCTCATTGGAACAGTCCAGCCTGAATTGCCGAGCCATGTCTTCCCTGGACCGGAAACACGCATCCTGGGACCGGTTTCGGGCTAACAGCCCTCATCAGCCAGGCTAGCTTGAATACAGTGGCAAAGTGAGCAAGGGCCATACGTCTGGGCATACCCTGCCAACTAAGGGCAAACAAAGCAAACACAAGGAGATGATGGACGGAGTGCTGAAACTTTTCAGACACTCACCCCCAGTCACAGATCTGGGTTGAATTCATCATCATTCTTTAGCTCACTTCGCCACCCCAGTTCAGACACAGCTATATGCAAATCAATCTTGACCCTGTGCCTCATTGGAACAGTCCAGCCCGAATTGCCAAGCCATTTCTTCCCTGGACCGGAAACAAGCATCCTGGGACTGGTTTCGGGCTAACAGCCCGGCTAGCTTGAATCCAGTGGCAAAGTGAGCAAGGGACCCACGTCTGGGCATACCCTGCCAACTTAGGGCGAACAAAGCAAACAGAAGGAGATGATGGACGGAGTGCTGAAACTTTTCAGACACTCACCCCCAGTCACAGATCTGGGTTGAATCCATCATCGCTCTTTAGCTCACTTCGCCACCCCAGTTCAGACACAGCTATATGCAAATCAGTCTTGACCCTGCGCCTCATTGGAACAGTCCAGCCCGAATTGCCAAGCCATGTCTTCCCTGGACTGGAAACAAGCATCCTGGGACCGGTTTCGGGCTAACAGCCCTCATCAGCCAGGCTAGCTTGAATCCAGTGGCAAAGTGAGCAAGAGACCCACGTCTGGGCATACCCTGCCAACTTAGGGCGAACAAAGCAAACACAAGGAGATGATGGACGGAGAGCTGAAACTTTTCAGACACTCACCCCCAGTCACAGATCTGGGTTGAATCCATCATCATTCTTTAGCTCACTTCGCCACCCCAGTTCAGACACAGCTATATGCAAATCTGTCTTGACCCTGTACCTCATTGGAACAGTCCAGCCTGAATTGCCAAGCCATGTCTTCCCTGGACCGGAAACAAGCATCCTGGGACCGGTTTTGGGCTAACAGCCCTTATCAGCCAGACTAGCTTGAATCCAGTGGCAAAGTGAGCAAGGGACCCACGTCTGGGCATACCCTGCCAACTTAGGGCAAACAAAGCAAACACAAGGAGATGATGGACGGAGTGCTGAAACCTTTCAGACACTCAACCCCAGTCACAGATCTGGGTTGAATCCATCATCATTCTTTAGCTCACTTCGCCACCCCAGTTCAGACACAGCTTTATGCAAATCATTCTTGACCCTGTGCCTCATTGGAACAGTCCAGCCCAAATTGCCAAGCCATGTCTTCCCTGGACTGGAAACAAGCATCCTGGGACCGGTTTCGGGCTAACAGCCCTCATCAGCCTGGCTAGCTTGAATCCAGTGGCAAAGTGAGCAAGGGACCAACGTCTGGGCATACCCTGCCAAATTAGGGCGAACAAAGGAAACACAAGGAGATGATGGACGGAGTGCTGAAACTTTTCAGACACTCACCCCCAGTCACAGATCTGGGTTGAATCCATCATCATTCTTTAGCTCGCTTCACCACCCCAGTTCAGACACAGCTATATGCAAATCAGTCTTGACCCTGTGCCTCATTGGAACAGTCCAGCCTGAATTGCCGAGCCATGTCTTCCCTGGACCAGAAACACGCATCCTGGGACCGGTTTCGGGCTAACAGCCCTCATCAGCCAGGCTAGCTTGAATACAGTGGCAAAGTGAGCAAGGGACCTACGTCTGGGCATACCCTGCCAACTAAGGGCAAACAAAGCAAACACAAGGAGATGATGGACGGAGTGCTGAAACTTTTCAGACACTCACCCCCAGTCACAGATCTGGGTTGAATCCATCATCATTCTTTAGCTCACTTCGCCACCCCAGTTCAGACACAGCTATATGCAAATCAGTCTTGACCCTGTGTCTCATTGGAACAGTCCAGCCCGAATTGCCAAGCCATGTCTTCCCTGGACCGGAAACAAGCATCCTGGGACCGGTTTTGGGCTAACAACCCTCATCAGCCAGGCTAGCTTGAATCCAGTGGCAAAGTGAGCAAGGGACCCACGTCTGGGCATACCCTGCCAACTTAGGGCGAACAAAGCAAACACAAGGAGATGATGGACGGAGTGCTGAAACTTTTCAGACACTCACCCCCAGTCACAGATCTGGGTTGAATCCATCATCATTCTTTAGCTCACTTCGCCACCCCAGTTCAGACACAGCTATATGCAAATCAGTCTTGACCCTGTGCCTCATTGGAACAGTCCAGCCCGAATTTCCAAGCCATGTCTTCCCTGGACCGGAAACAAGCATCCTGGGACCTGTTTCGGGCTAACAGCCTTCATCAGCCAGGCTAGCTTGAATCCAGTGGCAAAGTGAGCAAGGGACCCACGTCTGGGCATACCCTGCCAACTTAGGGCGAACAAAGCAAACACAAGGAGATGATGGACGGAGTGCTGAAACTTTTCAGACACTCACCCTCAGTCACAGATCTGGGTTGAATCCATCATCATTCTTTAGCGCACTTCGCCACTCCAGTTCAGACACAGCTATATGCAAATCAGTCTTGACCCTGTGCCTCATTGGAACAGTCCAGCCCGAATTGCCAAGCCATGTCTTCACTGGACCGGAAACAAGCATCCTGGGACCGGTTTCGGGCTAACAGCCCTCATCAGCCAGGCTAGCTTGAATCCAGTGGCAAAGTGAGCAAGTGACCCATGTCTGGGCATACCCTGCCAACTTAGGGCGAACAAAGCAAACACAAGGAGATGATGGAGGGAGTGCTGAAACTTTTCAGACACTCACCCCCAGTCACAGATCTGGGTTGAATCCATCATCATTTTTAGCTCACTTCGCCACCCCAGTTCAGACACAGCTATATGCAAATCAGTCTTGACCCTGTGACTCATTGGAACAGTCCAGCCTTAATTGCCAAGCCATGTCTTCCCTGGACCGGAAACAAGCATGCTGGGACCGGTTTCGGGCTAACAGCCCTCATCAGCCAGGCTAGCTTGAATCCAGTGGCAAAGTGAGCAAGGGACCTACGTCTGGGCATACCCTGCCAACTTAGGGCAAACAAAGCAAACACAAGGAGATGATTGACGGAGTGCTGAAACTTTTCAGACACTCACCCTTAGTCACAGATCTGGGTTGAATCCATCATCATTCTTTAGCTCACTTCGCCACCCCAGTTCAGACCCAGCTATATGCAAATCAGTCTTGACCCTGTGCCTCATTGGAACAGTCCAGCCCGAATTGCCAAGCCATGTCTTCCCTCGACCGGAAACAAGCATCCTGGGACCGGATTCGGGCTAACAGCCCTTATCAGCCAGGCTAGCTTGAATCCAGTGGTAAAGTGAGCAAGGGACCCACGTCTGGGCATACCCTGCCAACTTAGGGCAAACAAAGCAAACACAAGGAGATGATGGACGGAGTGCTGAAACTTTTCAGACACTCAACCCCAGTCACAGATCTGGGTTGACTCCATCATCATTCTTTAGCTAACTTCGCCACCCCAGTTCAGACACAGCTATATGCAAATCAGTCTTGACCCTGTGCCTCATTTTAACAGTCCAGCCCAAATTGCCAAGCCATGTCTTCCCTGGACCGGAAACAAGCATCCTGGGACCGGTTTCGGGCTAACAGCCCTCATCAGCCTGGCTAGCTTGAATCCAGTGGCAAAGTGAGCAAGGGACCTACGTCTGGGCATACCCTGCCAAATTAGGGCGAACAAAGGAAACACAAGGAGATGATGGACGGAGTGCTGAAACTTTTCAGACACTCACCCCCAGTCACAGATCTGGGTTGAATCCCTCATCATTCTTTTGCTCGCTTCGCCACCCCAGTTCAGACACAGCTATATGCAAATCAGTCTTGACCCTGTGCCTCATTGGAACAGTCCAGCCTGAATTGCCGAGCCATGTCTTCCCTGGACCGGAAACACGCATCCTGGGACCGGTTTCGGGCTAACAGCCCTCATCAGCCAGGCTAGCTTGAATACAGTGGCAAAGTGAGCAAGGGACCTACGTCTGGGCATACCCTGCCAACTAAGGGCAAACAAAGCAAACACAAGGAGATGATGGACGGAGTGCTGAAACTTTTCAGACACTCACCCTCAGTCACAGATCTGGGTTGAATCCATCATCATTCTTTAGCGCACTTCGCCACTCCAGTTCAGACACAGCTATATGCAAGTCAGTCTTGACCCTGTGCCTCATTGGAACAGTCCAGCCCGAATTGCCAAGCCATGTCTTCCCTGGACCGGAAACAAGCATCCTGGGACCGGTTTCGGGCTAACAGCCCTCATCAGCCAGGCTAACTTGAATCCAGTGGCAAAGTGAGCAAGGGACCCACGTCTGGGCATACCCTGCCAACTTAGGGCGAACAAAGCAAACACAAGGAGATGATGGACGGAGTGCTGAAACTTTTCAGACACTCACCCCCAGTCACAGATCTGGGTTGAATTCATCATCATTCTTTAGCTCACTTCGCCACCCCAGTTCAGACACAGCTATCTGCAAATCAATCTTGACCCTGTGCCTCATTGGAACAGTCCAGCCCGAATTGCCAAGCCATTTCTTCCCTGGATCGGAAACAAGCATCCTGGGACTGGTTTCGGGCTAACAGCCCTCATCAGCCAGGCTAGCTTGAATCCAGTGGCAAAGTGAGCAAGGGACCCACGTCTGGGCATACCCTGCCAACTTAGGGCGAACAAAGCAAACACAAGGAGATGATGGACGGAGTGCTGAAACTTTTCAGACACTCACCCCCAGTCACAGATCTGGGTTGAATCCATCATCATTCTTTAGCTCACTTCGTCACCCCAGTTCAGACACAGCTAAATGAAAATCAATCTTGACCCTGTGCCTCATTGGAACAGTCCAGCCCGAATTGCCAAGCCATGTCTTCCCTGGACCGGAAACAAGCATCCTGGGACTGGTTTCGGGCTAACAGCCCTCATCAGCCAGGCTAGCTTGAATCCAGTGGCAAAGTGAGGAAGGGACCCACATCTGGGCATACCCTGCCAACTTAGGGCGAACAAAGCAAACACGCTTGGCCTGATTCACAGAACTAACTTACGTCAAAACGTAAACGTAAAGTTAGTACTTTTAGGTATTCACAGAATATACTTACTCATTTGGTATTCACAGAATGAACTTACTCATTTCGGTTTTCACAGAAGTTAGGAGTCCTAAAGTTAGGACTACTAACTTCTGTGAATACCGAAATGAGTAAGTTCATTCTGTGAATACCAAAATGAGTAAGTGTATTCTGTGAATACCTAAAAAGTACTAACTTTACGTTTACGTTTACGTTTTTGACGTAAGTTAGTTCTGTGAATCAGGCCCAAGGTGATGATGGACGGAGTGCTGAAACTTTTCAGACACTCACCCCCAGTCACAGATCTGGGTTGAATCCATCATCATTCTTTAGCTCACTTCGCAACCCCAGTTCAGATACAGCTATATGCAAATCAGTCTTGACCCTGTGCCTCATTGGAACAGTCCAGCCCGAATTGCCAAGCCATGTCTTCCCTGGACCGGAAACAAGCATCCTGGGACCTGTTTCGGGCTAACAGCCCTCATCAGCCAGGCTAGCTTGAATCCAGTGGCAAAGTGAGCAAGGGACCCACGTCTGGGCATACCCTGCCAACTTAGGGCGAACAAAGCAAACACAAGGAGATGATGGACGGAGTGCTGAAACATTTCAGACACTCACCCCCAGTCACAGATCTGGGTTGAATCCATCATCATTCTTTAGCTCACTTCGCCACCCCAGTTCAGACACAGCTATATGCAAATCAGTCTTGACCCTGTGCCTCATTGGAATAGTCCAGCCCGAATTGCCAAGCCAGGACTTCCCTGGACCGGAAACAAGCATCCTTGGACCGTTTTCGGGCTAATAGCCCTCAGCAGCCAGGCTAGCTTGAATCCAGTGGCAAAGTGAGCAAGGGACCCACGTCTGGGCATACCCTGCCAACTTAGGGCGAACAAAGCAAACACCAGGAGATGATGGACGGAGTGCTGAAACTTTTCAGACACTCACCCCCAGTCACAGATCTGGTTTGAATCCATCATCATTCTTTAGCTCACTTCGCCACTCCAGTTCAGACACAGCTATATGCAAATCAGTCTTGATCCTGTGCCTCATTGGAATAGTCCAGCCCGAATTGCCAAGCCAGGACTTCCCTGGACCGGAAACAAGCATCCTTGGACCGTTTTCGGGCTAATAGCCCTCAGCAGCCAGGCTAGCTTGAATCCAGTGGCAAAGTGAGCAAGGGGCCCACGTCTGGGCATACCCTGCCAACTTAGGGCGAACAAAGCAAACACCAGGAGATGATGGACGGAGTGCTGAAACTTTTCAGACACTCACCCCCAGTCACAGATCTGGTTTGAATCCATCATCATTCTTTAGCTCACTTCGCCACTCCAGTTCAGACACAGCTATATGCAAATCAGTCATGACCCTGTGCCTCATTGGAACAGTCCAGCCCGAATTGCCAAGCCATGTCTTCCCTGGACCGGAAACAAGCATCCTAGGACCGGTTTCGGGCTAACAGCCCTCATCAGCCAGGCTAGCTTGAATCCAGTGGCAAAGTGAGCAAGTGACCCATGTCTGGGCATACCCTGCCAACTTAGGGCGAACAAAGCAAACACAAGGAGATGATGGAGGGAGTGCTGAAACTTTTCAGACACTCACCCCCAGTCACAGATCTGGGTTGAATCCATCATCATTTTTTAGCTCACTTCGCCACCCCAGTTCAGACACAGCTAAATGCAAATCAGTCTTGACCCTGTGACTCATTGGAACAGTCCAGCCCGAATTGCCAAGCCATGTCTTCCCTGGACCGGAAACAAGCATGCTGGGACCGGTTTCGGGCTAACAGCCCTCATCAGCCAGGCTAGCTTGAATCCAGTGGCAAAGTGAGCAAGGGACCTACATCTGGGCATACCCTGCCAACTTAGGGCAAATAAAGCAAACACAAGGAGATGATTGACGGAGTGCTGAAACTTTTCAGACACTCACCCCCAGTCACAGATCTGGGTTGAATCCATCATCGTTCTTTAGCTCACTTCGCCACCCCAGTTCAGACCCAGCTATATGCAAATCAGTCTTGACCCTGTGCCTCATTGGAACAGTCCAGCCCGAATTGCCAAGCCATGTCTTCCCTGGACTGGAAACAAGCATCCTGGGACCGGTTTCGGGCTAACAGCCCTTATCAGCCAGGCTAGCTTGAATCCAGTGGCAAAGTGAGCAAGGAACCCACGTCTGGGCATACCCTGCCAACTTAGGGCAAACAAAGCAAACACAAGGAGATGATGGACGGAGTGCTGAAACTTTTCAGACACTCAACCCCAGTCACAGATCTGGGTTGAATCCATCATCATTCTTTAGCTCACTTCGCCACCCCAGTTCAGACACAGCTATATGCAAATCAGTCTTGACCCTGTGCCTCATTTTAACAGTCCAGCCCAAATTGCCAAGCCATGTCTTCCCTGGACCGGAAACAAGCATCCTGGGACCGGTTTCGGGCTAACAGCCCTCATCAGCCTGGCTAGATTGAATCCAGTGGCAAAGTGAGCAAGGGACCTACGTCTGGGCATACCCTGCCAAATTAGGGCGAACAAAGGAAACACAAGGAGATGATGGACGGAGTGCTGAAACTTTTCAGACACTCACCCCCAGTCACAGATCTGGGTTGAATCCCTCATCATTCTTTAGCTCGCTTCGCCACCCCAGTTCAGACACAGCTATATGCAAATCAGTCTTGACCCTGTGCCTCATTGGAACAGTCCAGCCTGAATTGCCGAGCCATGTCTTCCCTGGACCGGAAACACGCATCCTGGGACCGGTTTCGGGCTAACAGCCCTCATCAGCCATGCTAGCTTGAATACAGTGGCAAAGTGAGCAAGGGACCTACGTCTGGGCATACCCTGCCAACTAAGGGCAAACAAAGCAAACACAAGGAGATGATGGACGGAGTGCTGAAACTTTTCAGACACTCACCCCCAGTCACAGATCTGGGTTGAATCCATCATCATTCTTTAGCTCACTTCGCCACCCCAGTTCAGACACAGCTATATGCAAATCAGTCTTGACCCTGTGCCTCATTGGAACAGTCCAGCCCGAATTGCCAAGCCATGTCTTCCCTGGACCGGAAACAAGCATCCTGGGACCGGTTTTGGGCTAACAGCCCTCATCAGCCAGGCTAGTTTGAATTCAGTGGCAAAGTGAGCAAGGGACCCACGTCTGGGCATACCCTGCCAACTTAGGGTGAACAAAGCAAACACAAGGAGATGATGGACGGAGTGCTGAAACTTTTCAGACACTCACCCCCAGTCACAGATCTGGGTTGAATCCATCATCATTCTTTAGCTCACTTCGCCACCCCAGTTCAGACACAGCTATATGCAAATCAGTCTTGACCCTGTGCCTCATTGGAACAGTCCAGCCCGAATTGCCAAGCCATGTCTTCCCTGGACCGGAAACAAGCATCCTGGGACCTGTTTTGGGGTAACAGCCTTCATCAGCCAGGCTAGCTTGAATCCAGTGGCAAAGTGAGCAAGGGACCCACGTCTGGGCATACCCTGCCAACTTAGGGCGAACAAAGTAAACACAAGGAGATGATGGACGGAGTGCTGAAACTTTTCAGACACTCACCCTCAGTCACAGATCTGGGTTGAATCCATCATCATTCTTTAGCGCACTTCGCCACTCCAGTTCAGACACAGCTATATGCAAATCAGTCTTGACCCTGTGCCTCATTGAAACAGTCCAGCCCGAATTGCCAAGCCATGTCTTCCCTTGACCGGAAACAAGCATCCTGGGACCGGTTTCGGGCTAACAGCCCTCATCAGCCAGGCTAACTTGAATCCAGTGGCAAAGTGAGCAAGGGTCCCACGTCTGGGCATACCCTGCCAACTTAGGGCGAACAAAGCAAACACAAGGAGATGATGGACGGAGTGCTGAAACTTTTCAGACACTCACCCCCAGTCACAGATCTGGGTTGAATTCATCATCATTCTTTAGCTCACTTCGCCACCCCAGTTCAGACACAGCTATATGCAAATCAATCTTGACCCTGTGCCTCATTGGAACAGTCCAGCCCGAATTGCCAAGCCATTTCTTTCCTGGACCGGAAACAAGCATCCTGGGACTGGTTTCGGGCTAACAGCCCTCATCAGCCAGGCTAGCTTGAATCCAGTGGCAAAGTGAGCAAGGGACCC
Organism: Calotriton arnoldi; assembly: GCA_963921515.1. NCBI lineage: Eukaryota > Metazoa > Chordata > Amphibia > Caudata > Salamandridae > Calotriton > Calotriton arnoldi. Next base: position 933,508 of record CAWUFW010005773.1, on the reverse strand, counting down.
ACGTCTGGGCATACCCTGCCAACTTAGGGCGAACAAAGCAAACACAAGGAGATGATGGACGGAGTGCTGAAACTTTTCAGACACTCACCCCCAGTCACAGATCTGGGTTGAATCCATCATCATTCTTTAGCTCACTTCGCCACCCCAGTTCAGACACAGCTATATGCAAATCAGTCTTGACCGTGTGCCTCATTGGAACAGTCCAGCCCGAATTGCCAAGCCATGTCTTCCCTGGACTGGAAACAAGCATCCTGGGACCGGTTTCGGGCTAACAGCCCTCATCAGCCAGGCTAGCTTGAATCCAGTGGCAAAGTGAGCAAGGGCCCACGTCTGGGCATACCCTGCCAACTTAGGGCGAACAAAGTTAACACAAGGAGATGATGGACGGAGCGCTGAAACTTTTCAGACACTCACCCCCAGTCACAGATCTGGGTTGAATCCATCATCATTCTTTAGCTCACTTCGCCACCCCAGTTCAGACACAGCTAAATGAAAATCAATCTTGACCCTGTGCCTCATTGGAACAGTCCAGCCCGAATTGCCAAGCCATGTCTTCCCTGGATCGGAAACAAGCATCCTGGGACTGGTTTCGGGCTAACAGCCCTCATCAGCCAGGCTAGCTTGAATCCAGTGGCAAAGTGAGGAAGGGACCCACATCTGGGCATACCCTGCCAACTTAGGGCGAACAAAGCAAACACGCTTGGCCTGATTCACAGAACTAACTTACGTCAAAAACGTAAACGTAAACGTAAAGTTAGTACTTTTTAGGTATTCACAGAATACACTTACTCATTTGGTATTCACAGAATGAACTTACTCATTTCGTATTCACAGAAGTTAGGAGTCCTAAAGTTAGGACTACTAACTTCTGTGAATACCGAAATGAGTAAGTTCATTCTGTGAATACCAAAATGAGTAAGTGTATTCTGTGAATACCTAAAAAGTACTAACTTTACGTTTACGTTTACGTTTTTGACGTAAGTTAGTTCTGTGAATCAGGCCCAAGGTGATGATGGACGGAGTGCTGAAACTTTTCAGACACTCACCCACAGTCACAGATCTGGGTTGAATCCATCATCATTCTTTAGCTCACTTCGCAACCCCAGTTCAGACACAGCTATATGCAAATCAGCCTTGACCCTGTGCCTCATTGGAACAGTCCAGCCCGAATTGCCAAGCCATGTCTTCCCTGGACCGGAAACAAGCATCCTGGGACCTGTTTCGGGCTAACAGCCCTCATCAGCCAGCCTAGCTTGAATCCAGTGGCAAAGTGAGCAAGGGACCCACGTCTGGGCATACCCTGCCAACTTAGGGCGAACAAAGCAAACACAAGGAGATGATGGACGGAGTGCTGAAACATTTCAGACACTCACCCCCAGTCACAGATCTATGTTGAATCCATCATCATTCTTTAGCTCACTTCGCCACCCCATTTCAGACACAGCTATATGCAAATCAGTCTTGACCCTGTGCCTCATTGGAATAGTCCAGCCCGAATTGCCAAGCCAGGACTTCCCTGGACCGGAAACAAGCATCCTTGGACCGTTTTCGGGCTAATAGCCCTCAGCAGCCAGGCTAGCTTGAATCCAGTGGCAAAGTGAGCAAGGGACCCACGTCTGGGCATACCCTGCCAACTTAGGGCGAACAAAGCAAACACCAGGAGATGATGGACGGAGTGCTGAAACTTTTCAGACACTCACCCCCAGTCACAGATCTGGTTTGAATCCATCATCATTCTTTAGCTCACTTCGCCACTCCAGTTCAGACACAGCTATATGCAAATCAGTCATGACCCTGTGCCTCATTGGAACAGTCCAGCCCGAATTGCCAAGCCATGTCTTCCCTGGACTGGAAACAAGCATCCTGGGACCGGTTTTGGGCTAACAGCCCTCATCAGCCAGGCTAGCTTGAATCCAGTGGCAAAGTGAGCAAGGGACCCACGTCTGGGCATACCCTGCCAACTTAGGGCGAACAAAGCAAACACAAGGAGATGATGGACGGAGCGCTGAAACTTTTCAGACACTCACCCCCAGTCACAGATCTGGGTTGAATACATCATCATTCTTTAGCTCACTTCGCCACCCCAGTTCAGACACAGCTATATGCAAATCAGTCTTGACCCTGTGCCTCATTGGAACAGTCCAGCCCAAATTGCCAAGCCATGTCTTCCCTGGACCGGAAACAAGCATCCTGGGACCGGTTTCGGGCTAACAGCCCTCATCAGCCTGGCTAGCTTGAATCCAGTGGCAAAGTGAACAAGGGACCCACGTCTGGGCATACCCTGCCAAATTAGGGCGAACAAAGCAAACACAAGGAGATGATGGACGGAGTGCTGAAACTTTTCAGACACTCACCCCTAGTCACAGATCTGGGTTGAATCCATCATCATTCTTTAGCTCACTTCGCCACCCCAGTTCAGACACAGCTATATGCAAATCAGTTTTGACCCTGTGCCTCATTGGAACAGTCCAGCCCGAATTGCCAAGCCATGTCTTCCTTGGACCGGAAACAAGCATCCTGGCACCGGTTTCGGGCTAACAGCCCTCATCAGCCAGGCTAGCTTGAATCCAGTGGCAAAGTGAGCAAGGGACCTACGTCTGGGCATACCCTGCCAACTTAGGGCAAACAAAGCAAACACAAGGAGATGATGGACGGAGTGCTGAAACTTTTCAGACACTCACCCCCAGTCACAGATCTGGGTTGAATCCATCATCATTCTTTAGCTCACTTCACCACCACAGTTCAGACACAGCTATATACAAATTAGTCTTGACCCTGTGCCTCATTGGAACAGTCCACCCCGAATTGCCAAGCCATGTCTTCCCTGGACCGGAAACAAGCATCCTGGGACCAGTTTTGAGCTAACAGCCCTCATCAGCCAGGCTAGCTTGAATCCAGTGGCAAAGTGAGCAAGGGACCCACGTCTGGGCATACCCTGCCAACTTAGGGCGAACAAAGCAAACACAAGGAGATGATGGACGGAGTGCTGAAACTTTTCAGACACTCACCCCCAGTCACAGATCTGGGTTGAATCCATCATCATTCTTTAGCTCACTTCGCCACCCCAGTTCAGACACAGCTATATGCAAATCAGTCTAGACCCTGTGCCTCATTGGAACAGTCCAGCCCGAAATTGCCAAGCCATGTCTTCCCTGGACCGGAAACAAGCATCCTGGGACCGGTTTCGGGCTAACAGCCCTCATCAGCCAGGCTAGCTTGAATCCAGTGGCAAAGTGAGCAAGTGACCCATGTCTGGGCATACCCTGCCAACTTAGGGCGAACAAAGCAAACACAAGGAGATGATGGAGGGAGTGCTGAAACTTTTCAGACACTCACCCCCAGTCACAGATCTGGGTTGAATCCATCATCATTTTTTAGCTCACTTCGCCACCCCAGTTCAGACACAGCTATATGCAAATCAGTCTTGACCCTGTGACTCATTGGAACAGTCCAGCCCGAATTGCCAAGCCATGTCTTCCCTGGACCGGAAACAAGCATGCTGGGACCGGTTTTGGGCTAACAGCCGTGATCAGCCAGGCTAGCTTGAATCCAGTGGCAAAGTGAGCAAGGGACCTACGTCTGGGCATACCCTGCCAACTTAGGGCAAACAAAGCAAACACAAGGAGATGATTGACGGAGTGCTGAAACTTTTCAGACACTCACCCCCAGTCACAGATCTGGGTTGAATCCATCATCATTCTTTAGCTCACTTCGCCACCCCAGTTCAGACACAGCTATATGCAAATCAGTCTTGACCCTGTGCCTCATTGGAACAGTCCAGCCCGAATTGCCAAGCCATGTCTTCCCTGGACCGGAAACAAGCATCCTGGGACCGGTTTCGGGCTAACAGCCCTTATCAGCCAGGCTAGCTTGAATCCAGTGGCAAAGTGAGCAAGGGACCCACGTCTGGGCATACCCTGCCAACTTAGGGCAAATAAAGCAAACACAAGGAGATGATGGACGGAGTGCTGAAACTTTTCAGACACTCACCCCCAGTCACAGATCTGGGTTGAATCCATCATCATTCTTTAGCTCACTTCGCCACCCCAGTTCAGACACAGCTATATGCAAATCAGTCTTGACCCTGTGCCTCATTGGAACAGTCCAGCCCAAATTGCCAAGCCATGTCTTCCCTGGACCGGAAACAAGCATCCTGGGACCGGTTTCGGGCTAACAGCCCTCATCAGCCTGGCTAGCTTGAATCCAGTGGCAAAGTGAGCAAGGGACCCACGTCTGGGCATACCCTGCCAAATTAGGGCGAACAAAGGAAACACAAGGAGATGATGGACGGAGTGCTGAAACTTTTCAGACACTCACCCCCAGTCACAGATCTGGGTTGAATCCATCATCATTCTTTAGCTCGCTTCGCCACCCCAGTTCAGACACAGCTATATGCAAATCAGTCTTGACCCTGTGCCTCATTGGAACACTCCTGCATGAATTGCTGAGCCGTGTCTTCCCTGGACCGGAAACACGCATCCTGGGACCGGTTTCGGGCTAACAGCCCTCATCAGCCAGGCTAGCTTGAATACAGTGGCAAAGTGAGCAAGGGACCTACGTCTGGGCATACCCTGCCAACTAAGGGCAAACAAAGCAAACACAAGGAGATGATGGATGGAGTGCTGAAACTTTTCAGACACTCACCCCCAGCCACAGATCTGGGTTGAATCCATCATCATTCTTTAGCTCACTTCGCCACCCCAGTTCAGACACAGCTATATGCAATTCAGTCTTGACCCTGTGCCTCATTGGAACAGTCCAGCCCGAATTGCCAAGCCATGTCTTCCCTGGACCGGAAACAAGCATCCTGGGACCGGTTTTGGGCTAACAGCCCTCATCAGCCAGGCTAGCTTGAATCCAGTGGCAAAGTGAGCAAGGGACCCACGTCTGGGCATACCCTGCCAACTTAGGGTGAACAAAGCAAACACAAGGAGATGATGGACGGAGTGCTGAAACTTTTCAGACACTCACCCCCAGTCACAGATCTGGGTTGAATCCATCATCATTCTTTAGCTCACTTCGCCACTCCAGTTCAGACACAGCTATATGCAAATCAGTCTTGACCCTGTGCCTCATTGGAACAGTCCAGCCCGAATTGCCAAGCCATGTCTTCCCTGGACTGGAAACATGCATCCTGGGACCGGTTTCGGGCTAACAGCCCTCATCAGCCAGGCTAACTTGAATCCAGTGGCAAAGTGAGCAAGGGACCCACGTCTGGGCATACCCTGCCAACTTAGGGCGAACAAAGCAAACACAAGGAGATGATGGACGGAGTGCTGAAACTTTTCAGACACTCACCCCCAGTCACAGATCTGGGTTGAATTCATCATCATTCTTTAGCTCACTTCGCCACCCCAGTTCAGACACAGCTATATGCAAATCAATCTTGACCCTGTGCCTCATTGGAACAGTCCAGCCCGAATTGCCAAGCCATTTCTTCCCTGGACCGGAAACAAGCATCCTGGGACTGGTTTCGGGCTAACAGCCCTCATCAGCCAGGCTAGCTTGAATCCAGTGGCAAAGTGAGCAAGGGACCCACGTCTGGGCATACCCTGCCAACTTAGGGCGGACAAAGCAAACACAATGAGATGATGGACGGAGTGCTGAAAGTTTTCAGACACTCACCCCCAGTCACAGATCTGGGTTGAATCCATCATCATTCTTTAGCTCACTTCGCCACCCCAGTTCAGACACAGCTAAATGAAAATCAATCTTGACCCTGTGCCTCATTGGAACAGTCCAGCCCGAATTGCCAAGCCATGTCTTCCCTGGACCGGAAACAAGCATCCTGGGACCTGTTTCGGGGTAACAGCCCTCATCAGCCAGGCTAGCTTGAATCCAGTGGCAAAGTGAGCAAGGGACCCACATCTGGGCATACCCTGCCAACTTAGGTCGAACAAAGCAAACACGCTGGGCCTGATTCACAGAACTAACTTACGTCAAAACGTAAACGTAAACGTAAAGTTAGTACTTTTAGGTATTCACAGAATACACTTACTCATTTTGGTATTCACAGAATGAACTTACTCATTTCGGTATTCACAGAAGTTAGGAGTCCTAAAGTTAGGACTACTAACTTCTGTGAATACCGAAATGAGTAAGTTCATTCTGTGAATACCAAATGAGTAAGTGTATTCTGTGAATACCTAAAAAGTACTAACTTTACGTTTATGTTTTTGACGTAAGTTAGTTCTGTGAATCAGTCCCAAGGTGATGATGGACGGAGTGCTGAAACTTTTCAAACACTCACCCCCAGTCACAGATCTGGGTTGAATCCATCATCATTCTTTAGCTCACTTCGCAACCCCAGTTCAGACACAGCTATATGCAAATCAGTGTTGTCCCTGTGCCTCATTGGAACAGTCCAGCCCGAATTGCCAAGCCATGTCTTCCCTGGACCGGAAACAAGCATCCTGGGACCTGTTTCGGGCTAACAGCCCTCATCAGCCAGGCTAGCTTGAATCCAGTGGCAAAGTGAGCAAGTGACCCACGTCTGGGCATACCCTGCCAACTTAGGGCGAACAAAGCAAACACAAGGACATGATGGACGGAGTGCTGAAACATTTCAGACACTCACCCCCAGTCACAGATCTGGGTTGAATCCATCATCATTCTTTAGCTCACTTCGCCACCCCAGTTCAGACACAGCTATATGCAAATCAGTCTTGACCCTGTGCCTCATTGGAATAGTCCAGCCCGAATTGCCAAGCCAGGACTTCCCTGGACCGGAAACAAGCATCCTTGGACCGTTTTCGGGCTAATAGCCCTCAGCAGCCAGGCTAGCTTGAATCCAGTGGCAAAGTGAGCAAGGGACCCACGTCTGGGCATACCCTGCCAACTTAGGGCGAACAAAGCAAACACAAGGACATGATGGACGGAGTGCTGAAACATTTCAGACACTCACCCCCAGTCACAGATCTGGGTTGAATCCATCATCATTCTTTAGCTCACTTCGCCACCCCAGTTCAGACACAGCTATATGCAAATCAGTCTTGACCCTGTGCCTCATTGGAATAGTCCAGCCCGAATTGCCAAGCCAGGACTTCCCTGGACCGGAAACAAGCATCCTTGGACCGTTTTCGGGCTAATAGCCCTCAGCAGCCAGGCTAGCTTGAATCCAGTGGCAAAGTGAGCAAGGGACCCACGTCTGGGCATACCCTGCCAACTTAGGGCGAACAAAGCAAACACCAGGAGATGATGGACGGAGTGCTGAAACTTTTCAGACACTCACCCCCAGTCACAGATCTGGTTTGAATCCATCATCATTCTTTAGCTCACTTCGCCACTCCAGTTCAGACACAGCTATATGCAAATCAGTCATGACCCTGTGCCTCATTGGAACAGTCCAGCCCGAATTGCCAAGCCATGTCTTCCCTGGACTGGAAACAAACATTCTGGGACCGGTTTTGGGCTAACAGCCCTCATCAGCCAGGCTAGCTTGAATCCAGTGGCAAAGTGAGCAAGGGACCCACGTCTGGGCATACCCTGCCAACTTAGGGCGAACAAAGCAAACACAAGGAGATGATGGACGGAGTGCTGAAACTTTTCAGACACTCACCCCCAGTCACAGATCTGGGTTGAATACATCATCATTCTTTAGCTCACTTCGCCACCCCAGTTCAGACACAGCTATATGCAAATCAATCTTGACCCTGTGCCTCATTGGAACAGTCCAGCCCGAATTGCCAAGCCATGTCTTCCCTGGACCGGAAACAAGCATCGTGGGACCGGTTTCGGGCTAACGGCCCTCATCAGCCAGGCTAGCTTGAATCCAGTGGCAAAGTGAGCAAGGGACCCACGTCTGGGCATACCCTGCCAACTTAGGGTGAACAAAGCAAACACAAGGAGATGATGGACGGAGTGCTGAAACTTTTCAGACACTCACCCCCAGTCACAGATCTGGGTTGAATCCATCATCATTCTTTAGCTCACTTCGTCACCCCAGTTCAGACACAGCTATATGCAAATCAATCTTGACCCTGTGCCTCATTGGAACAGTCCAGCTCGAACTGCCAAGCCATGTCTTCCCTGGACCGGAAACAAGCATCGTGGGACCGGTTTCGGGCTAACGGCCCTCATCAGCCAGGCTAGCTTGAATCCAGTGGCAAAGTGAGCAAGGGACCCACGTCTGGGCATACCCTGCCTACTTAGGGTGAACAAAGCAAACACAAGGAGATGATGGACGGAGTGCTGAAACTTTTCAGACACTCACCCCCAGTCACAGATCTGGGTTGAATCCATCATCATTCTTTAGCTCACTTCGTCACCCCAGTTCAGACACAGCTATATGCAAATAAGTCTTGACCCTGTGCCTCATTGGAACAGTCCAGCCCGAATTGCCAAGCCATGTCTTCCCTGGACTGGAAACATGCATCCTGGGACCGGTTTCGGGCTAACAGCCCTCATCAGCCAGGCTAACTTGAATCCAGTGGCAAAGTGAGCAAGGGACCCACGTCTGGGCATACCCTGCCAACTTAGGGCGAACAAAGCAAACACAAGGAGATGATGGACGGAGTGCTGAAACTTTTCAGACACTCACCCCCAGTCACAGATCTGGGTTGAATTCATCATCATTCTTTAGCTCACTTCGCCACCCCAGTTCAGACACAGCTATATGCAAATCAATCTTGACCCTGTGCCTCATTGGAACAGTCCAGCCCGAATTGCCAAGCCATTTCTTCCCTGGACCGGAAACAAGCATCCTGGGACTGGTTTCGGGCTAACAGCCCTCATCAGCCAGGCTAGCTTGAATCCAGTGGCAAAGTGAGCAAGGGACCCACGTCTGGGCATACCCTGCCAACTTAGGGCGAACAAAGCAAACACAAGGAGATGATGGACGGAGTGCTGAAACTTTTCAGACACTCACCCCCAGTCACAGATCTGGGTTGAATCTATCATCATTCTTTAGCTCACTTCGCCACCCCAGTTCAGACACAGCTATATGCAAATCAGTCTTGACCCTGTGCCTCATTGGAACAGTCCAGCCCGAATTGCCAAGCCATGTCTTCCCTGGACTGGAAACAAGCATCCTGGGACCGGTTTCGGGCTAACAGCCCTCATCAGCCAGGCTAGCTTGAATCCAGTGGCAAAGTGAGCAAGGGACCCACGTCTGGGCATACCCTGCCAACTTAGGGCGAACAAAGCAAACACAAGGAGATGATGGACGGAGTGCTGAAACTTTTCAGACACTCACCCCCAGTCACAGATCTGGGTTGAATCCATCATCATTCTTTAGCTCACTTCGCCACCCCAGTTCAGACACAGCTAAATGAAAATCAATCTTGACCCTGTGCCTCATTGGAACAGTCCAGCCCGAATTGCCAAGCCATGTCTTCCCTGGACCGGAAACAAGCATCCTGGGACTGGTTTCGGGCTAACAGCCCTCATCAGCCAGGCTAGCTTGAATCCAGTGGCAAAGTGAACAAGGGACCCACATCTAGGCATACCCTGCCAACTTAGGGCGAACAAAGCAAACACGCTGGGCCTGATTCACAGAACTAACTTACGTCAAAAACGTAAACGTAAACGTAAAGTTAGTACTTTTTAGGTATTCACAGAATACACTTACTCATTTTGGTATTCACAGAATGAACTTACTCATTTCGGTATTCACAGAAGTTAGGAGTCCTAAAGTTAGGACTACTAACTTCTGTGAATACCGAAATGAGTAAGTTCATTCTGTGAATACCAAAATGAGTAAGTGTATTCTGTGAATACCTAAAAAGTACTAACTTTACCTTTACGTTTACGTTTTTGACGTAAGTTAGTTCTGTGAATCAGGCCCAAGGTGATGATGGACGGAGTGCTGAAACTTTTCAGACACTCGCCCCCAGTCACAGATCTGGGTTGAATCCATCATCATTCTTTAGCTCACTTCGCAACCCCAGTTCAGACACAGCTATATGCAAATTAGTCTTGACCCTGTGCCTCATTGGAACAGTCCAGCCCGAATTGCCAAGCCATGTCTTCCCTGGACCGGAAACAAGCATCCTGGGACCTGTTTCGGGCTAACAGCCCTCATCAGCCAGGCTAGCTTGAATCCAGTGGCAAAGTGAGCAAGGGACCCACGTCTGGGCATACCCTGCCAACTTAGGGCGAACAAAGCAAACACAAGGAGATGATGGACGGAGTGCTGAAACATTTCAGACACTCACCCCCAGTCACAGATCTGGGTTGAATCCATCATCATTCTTTAGCTCACTTCGCCACCCCAGTTCAGACACAGCTATATGCAAATCAGTCTTGACCCTGTGCCTCATTGGAATAGTCCAGCCCGAATTGCCAAGCCAGGACTTCCCTGGACCGGAAACAAGCATCCTTGGACTGTTTTCGGGCTAATAGCCCTCAGCAGCCAGGCTAGCTTGAATCCAGTGGCAAAGTGATCAAGGGACCCACGTCTGGGCATACCCTGCCAACTTAGGGCGAACAAAGCAAACACAAGGAGATGATGGACGGAGTGCTGAAACTTTTCAGACACTCACCCCCAGTCACAGATCTGGGTTGAATACATCATCATTCTTTAGCTCACTTCGCCACCCCAGTTCAGACACAGCTATATGCAAATCAATCTTGACCCTGTGCCTCATTGGAACAGTCCAGCCCGAATTGCCAAGCCATGTCTTCCCTGGACCGGAAACAAGCATCGTGGGACCGGTTTCGGGCTAACGGCCCTCATCAGCCAGGCTAGCTTGAATCCAGTGGCAAAGTGAGCAAGGGACCCACGTCTGGGCATACACTGCCAACTTAGGGCGAACAAAGCAAACACAAGGAGATGATGGACGGAGTGCTGAAACTTTTCAGACACTCATCCCCAGTCACAGATCTGGGTTGAATCCATCATCATTCTTTAGCTCACTTCGCCACCCCAGTTCAGACACAGCTATATGCAAATCAGTCTTGACCCTGTGCCTCATTGGAACAGTCCAGCCCGAATTGCCAAGCCATGTCTTCCCTGGACCGGAAACAAGCATCCTGGGACCGGTTTCGGGCTAACAGCCCTCATCAGCCAGGCTAGCTTGAATCCAGTGGCAAAGTGAGCAAGGGACCCACGTCTGGGCATACCCTGCCAACTTAGGGCGAACAAAGCAAACACAAGGAGATGATGGACGGAGTGCTGAAACTTTTCAGACACTCACCCCCAGTCACAGATCTGGGTTGAAGCCATCATCATTCTTTAGCTCACTTCACCACCCCAGTTCAGACACAGCTATATGCAAATCAGTCTTGACCGTGTGCCTCATTGGAACAGTCCAGCCCGAATTGCCAAGCCATGTCTTCCCTGGACCGGAAGCAAGCATCCTGGGACCTGTTTCGGGCTAACAGCCCTCATCAGCCAGGCTAGCTTGAATCCAGTGGCAAAGTGAGCAAGGGACCCACGTCTGGGCATGCCCTGCCAACTTAGGGCGAACAAAGCAAACACAAGGAGATGATGGACGGAGTGCTGAAACTTTTCAGACACTCACCCCCAGTCACAGATCTGGGTTGAATCCATCATCATTCTTTAGCTCACTTTGCCACCCCGTTCAGACACAGCTATATGCAAATCAGTCTTGACCCTGTGCCTCATTGAAACAGTCCATCCTGAATTGCCAAGCCATGTCTTCCCTGGACCGGAAACAAGCTTCCTGGGACCTGGTATGCCCAGACGTGGGTCCCGTGCTCTCCATGCCACTGGAGTCAAGCTATCCTGGCTGATGAGGGCTGAAAGCCCGAAACCGGTCCTAGGATGCTTGTTTCCAGTCCAGGGAGGACCTGGCCTGGCAGTTCGGGCTGGACTGTTCCCATTGGGCTCAGGGTCTAGACTGATTTGCATATGGCTGTGTCCAAACTGGAATGGCATGGTGAGCAAAAAAACGATGGATTTAGGCCCAGATCTCTGTACTGGGGTGAATGTCTGACATTGTTCTGCATTCTGTCCATCAATTGTTCTTTTTGCATTTGTCACCCCGAGTGGGACAGATATGTCCAGACGTGGGTCCCGTGCTCTCCATGCCACTGGAGTCAAGCTATACTGGCTGATGAGGGCTGAAAGCCCGAAACCGGTCCTAGGATGCTTGTTTCCAGTCCAGGGAGGACCTGGCCTGGCAGTTCGGGCTGGACTGTTCCCATTGGACACAGGGTCTAGACTGATTTGCATATGGCTGGGTCCAAACTGGAATGGCATGGTGAGCAAAAAAACGATGGATTTAGGCCCAGATCTCTGTACTGGAGTGAATGTATGACATTGTTCTGCATTCTGTCCATCAATTGTTCTTTTTGCATTTGTCACCCCGAGTGGGACGGGTATGCCCAGACGTGGGTCCCGTGCTCTCCATGCCACTGGAGTCAAGCTATCCTGGCTGATGAGGGCTGAAAGCCCGAAACTGGTCCTAGGATGCTTGTTTCCAGTCCAGGGAGGACCTGGCCTGGCAGTTCGGGCTGGACTGTTCCCATTGGGCACAGAGTCTAGACTGATTTGCATATGGCCGGGTCCAAACTGGAATGGCATGGTGAGCAAAAAAACGATGGATTTAGGCCCAGATCTCTGTACTGGGGTGAATGTATGACATTGTTCTGCATTCTGTCCATCAATTGTTCTTTTTGCATTTGTCACCCCGAGTGGGACTGGTATGCCCAGACGTGGGTCCCGTGCTCTCCATGCCACTGGAGTCAAGCTATCCTGGCTGATGAGGGCTGAAAGCCCGAAACCGGTCCTAGGATGCTTGTTTCAAGTCCAGGGAGGTCCTGGCCTGGCAGTTCGGGCTGGACTGTTCCCATGGGGCACAGGGTCTAGACTGATTTGCATATGGCTGGGTCCAAACTGGAATGGCATGGTGACCAAAAAAACGATGGATTTAGGCCCAGATCTCTGTACTGGGGTGAATGTATGACATTGTTCTGCATTGTGTCCATCAATTGTTCTTTTTGCATTTGTCACCCCGAGTGGGACGGGTATGCCCAGACGTGGGTCCCGTGCTCTCCATGCTACTGGAGTCAAGCTATCCTGGCTGATGAGGGCTGAAAGCCCGAAACCGGTCCTAGGATGCTTGTTTCCAGTCCAGGAAGGACCTGGCCTGGCAGTTCGGGCTGGACTGTTTACATTGGGCACAGGGTCTAGACTGATTTGCATTTGGCTGGGTCCAATCTGGAATGGCATGGTGAGCAAAAAAACGATGGATTTAGGTCCAGATCTCTGTACTGGGGTGAATGTATGACATTGTTCTGCATTCTTTCCATCAATTGTTCTTTTCGACTCTCATATTGAAGCAAGGCATTCCGGGCCATAGGTTTTTGGTAGAGTTCTGTCTCTAAAGTACCCCTTGATGGATACATAGAGAGGTCCAGAAAGGCTATTTTGACCTTGCTGTATTTGCAAGTGAACCGGAGATGGTCGTTCCTGGTGTTGAGCCAGTTGTGGAAGGCATTGATCGTAGCCTCATCACCTCACCAGATCACGAGGATATCGTCGATGTACCTCTTCCACAGTGCTATATGTGTGAGGTATGGATTGTTGTTTGCAAGGACGACAGCCTCTTCAAAGACATGCATAAAGAGGTACGCTAGACTTGGAGCGAACGTGCTGCACATAGATGTACCAGACACCTGAAGATAGAGCTGTGTCTCGAATTGAAAGAAATTCTCTTTCATGGCCATCCTGGCGCACTTCATTATGAAGTGGCTGTATAGTCAGGAGATGTTCTACTGTTGTAAGGGTCTGGTCCTGTGGAATACAAGTATACAGTGATTCCACGTCGAAGGACACAAGATAGTCTGTGTCTGGATTGAATTCGATTCCTTTTAGAAGGCGGAGAACATCCGTCGTGTCCTCTAGGTATGTGGGCATCCTGCTGACGAAAGGTCGAAGAAAAAAATTTACAAATTGTGACAGAGGCTCCAGTGCTGAGCCGATGCCTGAAATAATCGGTCTCCCTGAAGGTGGTCTCTGTGGCTTGTGTATTTTGGGTAGAACGTAGAAGTAGGGGATCACCGGTTCTTTAGTGCAGAGGAAATCAGCTTCTCTGGGTGTAATCCATCCGTTGTCTCTTGCTTCTTGTGTCATGGTGGAGATAGTATCAGTGATCCTCTTAGTGGGGTCCTTGCCTAGTCGGTGATAGGATGTAGTCACGTTCAATTGGCGTAGACATTCAGACCTAAACGAGTCTGTGTCCATGAGCACGGTCGCTCCACCTTTATCAGCCGGCTTGATGGTGATACTATTGTCCATAGTTAGAGTTCGCAAGGCTTGTTGTTCACATTTCGGCATATTGTGGTACGTCCCAGATGGTGTAGATAGTCCAAGGTTAAGATCTTTCAGGACAGCCTTCTCGAAGGTGGCCACCTCCACTGGGACTGAGCCGATAGGTGGATTGAATGTCGATCTTGATCGTAGATTGGTATTTGTAATCTCTGGTTCAGTACTCGGGGGGACTCCTATCTGCAAAAAAGAAGTGTAGCCTAACCTTCCGAAAGAACTGGTGAACCTCCTGTTGGAGTTGGAAGGAATCACCACTGTTAGTGAGAACAAAACCCAGTCCTCGGTTAAGTACAGCAGTCTCGTCAGGAGTCAGTACCCGTTGGCTCAGATTAACTACGAGGCTGGATCCCTGCTCGATCCTGGTTGTGGTCCTGTCATGCTCCTGGTGTTCCGTGGGGATACTGGGGAGCTCCAATGTACTTGCTGTTGGGGCCATCTCCTTCCTTTTGAGCGGCCTCGGCCTTGCCCTAAAAAAGGCTGATTGTAACATTGTGGAGGTTGTGGTTGAAATCCCATCATTGGGCCTTGTTGACCTGGATCAAATACCGGGAAGGGGGGATAACCCCATGGATTCGGTGGCCACCACTGATTAGTTTGGGGTCCGCCCCGTGCACCACGCCACTTCTTTTGTCCTTGATTCTGCGCTCTCTGGCGTGTGTTATCTTGGCTTGTGTCAGAGTCGCTGCATTCCGTCTCTCTATCCGAGGACGAATAGTTGGAGCCATAACGTCTCCCCATCCTATGGTATTCGGGAGGTTTGTATGATGCAGCCGTATAAGGATACATCTTCTCCATTGCGAACTTCGCCAAATCTTTCTTAAACTTGTTAATTTTACTAGTTAGTAAAGATTCTTTGTAGTCCTTTGTGGTATTATTGGTCTCTTCTAAGTTCTTTTTAAATATAGTGGCACCAACCATGGTCTTAATTTCCAATTCCAGCATCTGAATTTGAATCAAGATAGTATCTGCCTCCTTCTTAGCAGTGCTAATAATCAAAACGAGCAAATCCCTCGTGCAGCGCCATGCAATGAGGGACCAGTCTTTGAGGAAGGAGGGATTGTCTGAAAAAAGCCTGGGGGCATTGGTGACTATAAGTCCCATCGGGGCACAGTTACCGTGAAGGTATTCGGTCATGATGGAGCCGTGTGTAGTTGTCCTTGTTTACAGACGTTTAAGATTCAATAGTTTGTTCCAATCATCCGATGTTGTAAACAGTCTGTGTCAAGGGTGTGTCTAAAATGCTTGGTGTGGTGAGAATATCCAACACCATTGTGTCATCAAACGACAGTCCTGTACGTTCAGCCATGGTGTAAGGATATTGTACCCAAAACAAGTGTGGAATATCCAAGGAATATTGTCCGCCAGATGCTTGAGGGCAAACAAAATAGAGGGAGAAAAGAGATAAAGTAGGAAAAATAGAAGCCCGCAGCTGAGCCGCTGCACAACTATGAATTCACACTAAGGGGGCTAGAGGAGATTTTAAGGACCTGCGTGGGCTACCTCTCCACTCATTATATTCAACACAAAAAAGGCCACGGGTCCAGGAGAGCAGTACAAAGTGTAACAAAGTGTAATCAACCTTGTGCTAAAGGGGGATCCCTTTTAAGGACGGTTCCCCTCACACACCAGAGGTGTCATGCTTCATCATAGGGGTGCCTCCTCGCGTAAAAGACCTAGTCTTTACGGGGGCTACAGCCCCCTCGCTACGAGGGAGGAACTCAGGGATGTTTATCAGTATAGGTGAGGTGGGTTGGACTAAAACCCTATGTGAGCTTGGTGTGCTTAATAAGAAATGCAGTGCTAAAGTGAATGTGATTAAAACTGGCTACAAGGTTAGCTCTGTAGCAACTTTATTCCGCTACCTTGTGACACGGTTAAAAACAACAAATAGCTGAAAACACAGTTGCCCTCATTAGAGGCTTCTGTATCAGTATATGACCAACATGTTTCGGCCTAAGGACCTATAAAAGTGTCATGGCCCTTCATCAGGGTCGAGTATACAGCTACTGCAAAGTGAAGTACATGCACATGTGAAAGAATGCGGCCAAAAGGGCCCTCAACAACAACCGTCAGGCACTGCTGGATCATCCATCTATCAAACAACCACAGACAAGATTGGTTTGTGTCAACACCTTCAGCGTCCTCTCTAACACTATGAAAAAATCAATTCTGCGTGATTGGAACATTTGGAACAAAGAACAATTGTCTCTTGACAAACCCTTGTTTGCTTTCAAAAGGGGCTGTAGCTTGAGAGACAGCCTAGTTCATACCAGACCTCCATCTACAATCACAAACAGACCCAATACCCTTTGGCAGCTACCGAATGTTCAAGGTAATTTTCCTTGTGGGTCGTCTGCAGTTTGTCCTCAAACAAAAACCACTAAAACTATTGATATAGGGACATCAAGACCGTGGGTTCTACAACATCACACTAATTGTAACAGCGAGCGAGTCATGTATCTGATTACCTGTCCCTGTGGTCTCAGATATGTAGGGATGACCACCAGGAAGGTACGCACTTGCATACTTGAGCACAAAAGCACAATTAGATGTGCTAAACAATTGACTAAATTCACTAAACATTTTTTTGACATGCGCCATCAGGCTGACTCTCTTAGCTGGATAGTCCTAGACAAACCAAACCTTAGTGCAATGACACCAGACCTTACCAACAAACTTTTGAGACTCAAGCAGAGATGGGTGTTCAGATTAGGCACCTCAAGTGCGGGATTGAATGATGACATTCCCTGGTTGGCGCTATCTTGAACCTGGTAGCAATCCGACTTCCATACCCTTGGGGAGTCACTATACTACAAGCTTGGAGCACTTTTTGCTGTCAGGTTGACTTCATTCTACCCATAGTGCTATCATCCCTTTCTTATGAGGACACTGGTGCTCCACCATTGGATAATTGCCCCTGATGGCCGCTCTCCTTATTATGATATATTATGAGATTATCATTTCCTCTTCAATCCACCCGATTTGAGCATTTGATCCCTTCCAAACTGGTTCAGTTATACCTTATTCCACTGTGCCCTTGGTCTGCCAGTTCTGACCAGGGTCTAGGTCACGCCTGCCCCCATAATATCTATACACCTTGGCTATCTAAGTGCCGAGCATGCCTTGGTGTTCATGTCGGTGGGTTCTGTTACTGCCGTCAGCGGTAACCTGACTTTACCTTATTACCTTGTATTGATCCACTGGCAGCAGTCCTTCCATCTATCCTTATCAATTGCTACCCGCTTTTGACCTTCCAGACTTGAGCCAGCTGGCTCTCAACATGTGCAGTGTTTAGCCAGAATTTCTGCTCCATTATCCTTTGGGCTGACCGTCAGGTGCTGTTCCGCGGTGACCTGACTACATTTCCCAGCAGGTAGACACTTCCGACGGAACTCCGTCCCGGAAGCGTCTCTATTATCTCTAACGCCTTCCACCTTGTAGGCGTCTATCCTGCGATATTTAAACGCGGTGCTTTCCATGCCGGCATTTCCTGCCCTGAGGACGTGTGCCTTGGATCCCAACGCTACATTTGGCGGTAAGTCTTGGGTGTTTCTCCAGCTCCTACACAGCGCTGAGCACATTCACTGCTAGCGCTGTGGCTAATGCAGCTTTCCGTTTCTAAGTTGAGGCTTTTGTTTGGCAAACGGAGAGCGGCCCCGACCGAGCTCTTGCTGTTTCTCCCTCCCCCGCCCAGCCACGGCTTACACATAGCGGTCAGTTGTGGCTATGCACGACAGCCCACTTAGTTTGATGGACTGTCTCAACGATGAGGGTCCAACATTATGCATTTTGCGTGGCCTTTGCTGTTACCATGCTTACCCACGCACTTTTATGAGTCCCTTCTGCACCTTGAGTTCTCCGGCCCACGCTCGGGAATAGTTTTAATATCACCCCCGCCCCTGTTATGCGTTCCATTGAGCGGACCATTTGTGGCCCCATGGGAGACACTCGTTTAACTCAGCCCATATAGTTCAGTGGTTTGGTTCCACGACTTGGGACCCTGACGATGCTCATTTGTTAATACGCTCACCCACGAGGCTCCACCCATGCTTGCCATTTAATGTACCAGAAGCACTAGTCCTAGCTATCATTGCGGGACAGTGCTGCTCCCAATTTTTCATATCATAACAACTCCAGCAATATTCCTCGTTCCTAGCATAGTACCAATCAAAATGTTGTTGTTTAATTACTCGCTGTCTCTGCTGTTAAATACATTTTAATACAATTTCCATATTATCAACACTGATGGATTGGGTCATATGCCTATAACTTCTGTCTGATTATCGCAAGAGCTCTGACCATATGTACCATCAAGCTTGACGGATACCTTATATTTTGTATAAATTGAACAAGCTTGTTCGCATTCTAAGTTGCTTTTCGAATGCGTTTGTTCTACAAGGCACATAATACTTTTTCTTTTCTTGTAAATCATTCTTTGATCTCTTACCCATTTTTAACACCACCACCTTTTCTGTCAGGTCGGACTGGCGCATGTACCCTTTGGCTAATAGGCCAGGAAAGATGTGGTGAATTCTTTGACCAATGATGGTGAGTCACACATCCTTATATTAATGTTCATGTATACTAAGTAGTTACATGCTGTCCAGTGTTTTGACCATTTGAGCAGATACACGTTGTTTTCAGTCAACCCTGTTTTTCATGCACTGTCCTTATTTGCATATGCCTCATTGTAAATAGCGCACGTTGTTTTTTGTCTTACCAACAGGTTCCAACGGTGAAAATACTGAACATCAGGACCACTGGTTCAGTATAAATACACCGTCGTTACTGGGCATTCTTTCACATGTGCATGTACTTCACTTTGCAGTAGCTGTATACTAGACCCTGATGAAGGCCATGACACTTTTATAGGTCCTTAGGCCGAAACATGTTGGTCATATACTGATACAGAAGCCTCTAATGATGGCAACTGTGTTTTCAGCTATTTGTTGTTTTTAACCCTGCCACAAGGTAGTGGAATAAAGTTGCTACAGAGCTAATCTTGTAGCCAGTTTTAATCACATTCACTTTAGCACGGCACTTCTTATTAAGCACACCACGCTCATATAGGGTTTTAGTCCAACCCACCTCATCTATACTGATAAACATCCCTGAGCTCCTCCCTCGTATCGAGGGTGGTTGTAGCCCGCGTAAAGACTAAGGGGCCGATTCAGATCTCGGCCGGAAGCGCACCTAACACTATTCGTCCGGTAAAAAACCAACCCGAACGCGTGTTTCCCGACTGATTCGAACAGTCGTCCGAACGAGCAAGTACGATGCGCATAACTGCTCAGATTCCGACCCAGCCGTACGTACCCATTCCAGCTCCTGTTCCCCGCCCGAGCCGGATCCGTAAACGCCGAATCGAGTCGCACGGAAGTAAATATACAGCACCTTCCGGCCGGACTAGTACGATGCGCCTTCCGTACGCGCCGAACCCGTCGCTACGTCCGGCACGTCAGAGCATCCGGGAGAGCTGCACATAAGCTCCGATTCGCGCCACAAGACGATCCACGGCTACGAGACGAACAAGCCAGCGACAAGTACGAGTCGAAGCCACGAGAAACCCGAACGAGACGACCCAACCATGAATCCCATCGTGCAGGTCCTACCAATACTCTACATCTATTACCGGAACCGGTACGGACGCGTACGGCGCAGACGGTAAGCCAGACACCCACTACACAAACAAACGACACGTACCCGACATATGTCACACACACATAGGGATGCAGAAATGATGTACACTAGCAACAGCCGAACCATAGGGGCGGGATGGCTATCACCAATGCCATACACACCCATAGGGGCCTGATGGCTACCACTACCACCACCCCATCTCATGTGGGCCTGGATGCCTGTCACTACTACCATCCCCACTCATAGGGGGATGGATGCCTACCACTAACACCACCCCTACTCATGGGGGCCTGGATGCCTGTCACTACTACCATCCCCACTCATAGGGGGATGGATGCCTACCACTAACACCACCCCTACTCATGGGGGCCTGGATGCCTGTCACTACTACCATCCCCACTCATAGGGGGATGGATGGCCTACCACTACCACCACCGCTACTCATGGGGGCCTGGATGCCTGTCACTACTACCATCCCCACTCATAGGGGGATGGATGCCTACCACTAACACCACCCCTACTCATGGGGGCCTGGATGCCTACCACTACCACCACCCTACTCATGGGGGCCTGGATGCCTACCACTACCACTACCCCAACTCATGTGGGCCTGGATGCCTGTCACAACTACCATCCCCACTCATAGGGGGATGGATGCCTACCACTAACACCACCCCTACTCATGGGGGCCTGGATGCCTGTCACTACTACCATCCCCACTCATAGAGGGATGGATGCCTACCACTAACACCACCCCTACTCATGGGGGCCTGGATGCCTGTCACTACTACCATCCCCACTCATAGGGGGATGGATGCCTACCACTACCACCACCCCTACTCATGGGGGCCTGGATGCCCATCACTACTACCATCCCCACTCATAGGGGGATGGATGCCTACCACTAACACCACCCTACTCATGGGGGCCTGGATGCCTACCACTACCACCACCCCTACTCATGTGGGCCTGGATGCCTGTCACAACTACCATCCCCACTCATAGGGGGATGGATGCCTACCACTAACACCACCCCTACTCATGGGGGCCTGGATGCCTGTCACTACTACCATCCCCACTCATAGGGGGATGGATGCCTATGACTAACACCACCCCTACTCATGGGGGCCTGGATGCCTACCACTACCACCACCCCTACTCATGGGGGCCTGGATACCTGTCACTACTACCATCCCCACTCATAGGGGGATGGATGCCTACCACTACCACCACCCTACTCATGGGGGCCTGGATGCCTACCACTACCAACACCCCTACTCATGGGGGCCTGGATGCCTGTCACTACTACCATCCCCACTCAGAGGGGGATGGATGCCTACCACTAACACCACCCCTACTCATGTAGGCCTGGATGCCTGTCACTACTACCATCCCCACTCATAGGGGGATGGATGCCTACCACTACCACCACCCTACTCAGGGGGGCCTGGATGCCTACCACTACCATCACCCCTACTCATGTGGGCCTGGATGCCTGTCACTACTACCATCCCCACTCATAGGGTGATGGATGCCTACCACTAACACCACCCCTACTCATGGGGGCCTGGATGCCTGTCACTACTACCATCCCCACTCATAGGGGGATGGATGCCTACCACTAACACCACCCCTACTCATGGGGACCTGGATGCCTACCACTACCACCACCCTACTCATGGGGGCCTGGATGCCTACCACTACCACAACCCCTACTCATGGGGGCCTGGATGCCTGTCACTACTACCATCCCCACTCATAGGGGGATGGATGCCTACCACTACCACCACCCCTACTCATGGGGGCCTGGATGCCTACCACTACCACCACCCCTACTCATGGGGGCCTGGATGCCTACCACTACTACCATCCCCACTCATAGGACGGGTAATGCATGACACAACCAGCATACTCCAACATAAGGAATGTCAGAAAAGACATCCCCCAACATCATGACAAGAGTGTGTAGTCTGTGTCAAATGCCTACAACACTGAACATGACATTGAACATACAATGTGACCCCCTATCACATGTGTCACACATAAATGTGTGTGGCCTCCACAATGCAAGCAGACCATGACCACTGTGGGAATGGGGTCTAAACCCCCATCATCACAGTGACCAAAATGTAAGTGTGGGGTCCATAACTGAAGCACATTTTGAACATTGTGGCAATGGGGTCTAAACTAGGCCTGGGCGGTAAATTCCGTTCCGCTCGCGGAATTTGGGTAATTTCGCGTTCCGCGGAGAACGAGGAATTACCAAAAATTCAGCGATCCGCGGCTTCGCGGAATTTTTTGCTTGTTCGCGCTTTCAAAATGCGTGTTCGCAAGATATTTCTCCCCGAGCACGCAAACAGCGTTCGCGAACAGGAAAAAAGCATCGCGAACGGGCGGAACAAGCAATTCCGCGTGTTCGCGGAACTTTTGCGTGCTCGCAGAGATTTTTTACCGTTTCGCTGAGCTTTGCGTAGCGCGACTACGCAAATTCCGCCCACCCCTAGTCTAAACCCCCATCATCACAGTGACCAAGAGGTAAGTGTGGGGTCCATAGCTGAAGCCCAATTGAACATTGTGGCAATGGGGTCTAAACCCCCATCATCACAGTGACCAAAAGGTAAGAGTGGGGTCCATAGCTGAAGCCCAATTGAACATTGTGGCAATGGGGTCTAAACCCCCATCATCACAGTGACCAAAAGGTAAGTGTGGAGTCCATAGCTGAAGCACATTTTGAACATTGTGGCAATGGGGGCTAAACCCCCATCATCACAGTGACCAAAATGTAAGTGTGGGGTCCATAGCTGAAGCACATTTTGAACATTGTGGCAATGGGGTCTAAACCCCCATCATCACAGTGACCAAAAGGTAAGTGTTGTCATGGAAAAAGCTGCAACTGCCAAACAGCATGGATGATTCCTGGTCACACAACAACAAACACATCAGTGGCAAAGTAGTGGTTGTGTCCCATAGCAACATAGATTGGGTGAGGCAAACAGTGCAGTGCAAATAAAACATACCTTTGGCCATGTGCAGACAAACATCACCCATGGGGGCTGACATTGTCAACATTTATCAATTACACAATGACAGAAGTGACCATCATAATGCAGACCCACATATCTGCACCAATGGACACACAAATGTAGATATCCTGTGGAGACTGTAGATGTGAGGTGAACAAATACCATACCATGGCAGCAATGGGACATACAAACCATGATTATTGTGCTGACTGATGACCTAGGAGTCCCAGGGACAGCAGGGGAAATCCACCTAACAACATGCAGCCAATGGCACACTAAAGATATGCCAATGCAGTGGTGCAGATGCACAAACACAAACAGGCAGCCTCACACTGCATATCAAACACAACAGGTGATGGGGGGTGTGCCAGTGTCCCCAGGCAACCACACAACACATGAGGAGGCCTGAATCCCAATTACACAGATGTGTATACAGTGCCACACAAAAGTAACTCATGGATCGGATTCCCCTATGTGGGCAATCAGGCATTGTTAGATGAGAGGGAGCCCAAATTACACATGTCACACAAGCTTGTAGGAACAGCAACTAACACAGCAAGAGACAGACCCACCACAGCACTACCCCCAGGGACCCCACATTGTGGTGACACTAGCCTGCATGATAATCCCACTGTGATGACAAAGGTAGATGTCGTTCACACTGTGAACCACAGCCATGTGTCCTGAGCAACTAACTGCCATCACACCTACACAAGCACAAATCAATCAGCACGGCCTGTCAGCCAAGGCCAATATGGAGGTAGGGGTCTAGCCGTGCAACAACTCACATTTGCACACACTCAACACCACACACCTTGATCTCCACCAATGTGCAGCAGTGAAGCTCACATGGACTGGTGACATTGCACATGCACCCATGACAATCCCAGGGGTGGTGGTGGGAACTAATGTGCAGAAACCCATCACACATGGCCAGTCAACAAGACTCGTGAATGTCTGACACTCTGCACAGTACGCCGTACATGGGCATGACGTGAAATCCACCCCAATCAATGGGATCCCGGCCAAAGTCACACACCAATGAAGAAGCCAAGGTGACCCACAAAGAACACACATAGACAACTTCCAACATTGCAGCTCTGACCCTGAGGAGTGGCAGCAGTCACACACACAACGTGTCACAATCACTGAAAGCTACCACAAACTGTAAATTACATGACTTGTGTAACCAACAAGTGCCAAGGGGAATCCTGACTGTGTCCCATCTGCGTTTGCCCACATCCCCAGCCCTAACAACAAAGACAACTAGGGATGACAACCTGATGAACATTAGTTTGCCATGCACCCACAATCCCGGAGAAACCAGGTCCAAGATGCTGGATGAACACAGGACATCTCAGCAAGCATCACAAACAGGAACATCCCTAGGGACACAGCCTGTGTAGGAAAAGGGAAGTGAACACACACAGACATGCTCACACAACACACAACACGGGCCCAGGCAATGTCACGGGATTACACACTGCCATGAGGGCACTCCACTCCTCTGGAAGGTCCGCTGTGCCAAACCTTGTCTGTGCACGACTCAAACATGTCAGCAGAACACTCGGTCAGTGAGTCAACAACTACAACACACTGAAGGCTCTGCTCACATCAGCCTGGGTACGGGAGTGTCACGTCAGTCATCTGCATACACCCAAAACACGTGTCAAGCAAGTTGCACTGTATACACAGATGAGTCCTTCAACATTGATGTGCTAAACTGCATGTCCAGTGGAGATGGGCACACAGTCAGGGAAATAGAAATATTGAACAGTGGTAAGCCCACCAGATGTGCATCAGTGTAAGCCAAAGATGTTAATTTACAAATGCAAAACGTACATCCCTGTGTCAAATGCTGAACATTACACCCTCAGACTGCAGCAAAGGATGCTATAGATCCAGACTACATTAGGACACATATCCCATGGACACCATGGAGTCCATCACAGCAACACTTCATTTTCCTGATCTGAACACTATTACAACTGCAAATGCATGATGATACTCATCTACATCATGTACATCCAAAGAAAAACCACAAGTAA
This sequence comes from Calotriton arnoldi, assembly GCA_963921515.1. Classification (NCBI taxonomy): domain Eukaryota; kingdom Metazoa; phylum Chordata; class Amphibia; order Caudata; family Salamandridae; genus Calotriton; species Calotriton arnoldi. Next base: position 908,564 of record CAWUFW010005773.1, on the reverse strand, counting down.
ACAAAAAGAGGCTTTATTCAGCAAATGTTAAACTAAAATTTTAAGTCCAAAAGAAACTAAGGCCAATGGCCAGTCCAAATACACAGTCCCAACAGGGTGATATGTGACAACTTGTCACCCATTGCTTGCCTGCACTGGTACGGACAGGGGACATCCCCCTCGGAGGGGCATACAAGGGGCAGGCCAGGCACCGCAGGGACAGGATCAGGGGATGCCAGAAGGAGGCAGTGAAGGGGTGGTGGGTGCAGGAGTGTCACCGGCAACTGCAGTGGAGGTGTCTGACTCAGTGGGGGCCGGCACCACTGTAGGGCACAAGTCAGATGGTGTGGGTGCTGCAACCACTGCAGTGGGCCGGTCAGATGGAGTGGACTGGGTCCCCACTGCAGTGCCCGAGTCAGACGGGGTGGTTGTGGACTCCACTGCAGTGCATAACTCCAAGGGAGTGGAAGGGGGGCAGATGAGGTGGGCAGGACAGAGGGGGGACCCGGTCTCCACACCAGTGGCACAAACAGGCAGAGCGTCTGGTTTGGGGGTGGAAGAGCAAGTGGTAGGGGGGGAGGGCCTAAGCAGTTTGGGGATGCGGTATCGGTGTGTGGGGGAACCTGGGGCAGGGTGTGGTGGTGGAACCTGTGGAGTGGTGGCCTGGGGGATGGAGGAGAGAGACTGTGTGGTGGAGCTGCGTGGTGGTGGTGGTGGGGTCTTGCCCTTCCTGGTCCGGGGGGACTTTCAAATGGGGTCCTCAGTCTGCCTGTCCCTGGGGGAGGGTGTCCGGTTGTAGGGGCACTCCCCTCTGTGTGTGGTGGTCGCCTCTTCTGCCTGGACTTCGTGTCAGATGTATCTGTGGGGAAGAGGCCAAGCTCACAGAGGAAGAGCTTCTGGGAGGGGGGGGTTGCAGGTGAGGCAAGGGGAGGGGTTTTGGAGGGAGAGGTATCTGAGTACTGCGGAGTGCTCGTGGATGCGTGTGTGTGTGTCTGGGCCCCATCCCCTGTGAGTGAGGTATCAGTCCCCTGACTGTGCGTGCGTGTGCGTCTGGATTTTGGCTTGTGTGTCTGTGTGCTGCTTGTGTCTGTGCTGGTGCGTGCTGGTGCCGGTGTGTGTGTGCTTGGGACAGGTAGGGTGCTGGGGATTGTGGATGGGGCAGAGGTAGGAGGGGTGTGGGACTGTTGCAGGAGGGACACTGCTGCCGTCAGTGAGGAGGCCATGGACTGATTGGTCCGATATAGGGCAGACATGCCAGATGACATGCCCTCCATGAATGACACCAGTTGTGTCAACAGACCCGTGTGTGCATGGAGGACACTCAGCATTGATGTCTGCCCTACATGGATCTGTTTCAGCAAGTCCACAGACTCCACACTCAGGGCAGCAGGGAGGGAGGCAGGGGGTGCGGTGCCTGGCATGAAGGAGACATGCTCCCCTACACGGGAGCCTCCACGGACATGTGGGATGGGAGCAGATGGGAGGGTGGAGATGGTGGTGGTGGCGGGGACAGACTTGCTTGACGTTGCCTCTGGTCTGCTGACACCCGCCTCCACAAGGGAGTCCTCACTGGAAGTGCTGTTTTCCCCAGCCGAGGTGGTCGTAGCTGAGGTCTCCTCAGTGTGGCTCCCCTCACCCTCCGTGCCACTGGGTCCCTCGCTCTCCCCTGCAGTGGACCCAGTCTGGCTCTGCCGCTCCTCTTGGTCCGTGGAGCTGTCTCCTCCTGTGGCCGTGGATGTATCTGCAAACAATCAGGATAAGCAGAGCAACATTAGTCACCTGTACTGACCACACACACCACAGTAAGAACAGCACATCACAGAGCAGGCCCTGCCATCATTTGCTAGACATTGCAATAAGTGCTGACACTGATTTGAAGAAGCCCATTGTCTGCCTGACAGTCAGTCATGCCACACATATCCTACCTGTCCATGCACCCATGTGTCTGCTGCCTGTTGTATGAGACTAATCATATGTGCACACATGCACCACATACACAGTTGTTGGACATCCAAGAGAACATATGGAAATGTGTCACTCCAAACACATGCCATCTCCTGCCACTGACTCAGTACATGTGTCAGGAAAAGTGATGGGCAAAGTCTCTGTTGATATGCGGGTTTTGCTTCCATCACCAGACACAATGATGTCCTCATGTCCTGATAGACAATGCGACAATGGTGTGCATGCAGGACACACCACTGCTGGATCACCCTTTGCGATTGGAATGTCATGGCACAGGCCTGTCTGGCAAGTCAGTCACAACTGTCTCCTGTCACAGGGGCAGTGCATACACACAACACCAGTCTGCACTGTGTCACAATCATGGAATTTTTTGGAATGTAAGCCCTGTAGCTGACAGGTGCACATGTGCACCCCTGGCCACCCACATCATGAGGACTGAGATGATCCCACGTCAATCAAATGAGACATTTGAGTGACTGCAAACACAAATCCATACACATGAGCACTTCACCGTCTGATGAGAATGAACCAAAGCTGCCTGCACCTCAATGTTTCATACAACATTGTGCACAATCAAGGGATTAGAGACCTATGCATTAACCTATGTGCAGATCCCATAGTCACAACTCAGATGGCTGGTCACCCCAAATTGTTAAACACTCCAGGAGTCCAAAAAGCAAGGCCACACCACGGTGACACAGAGGCATACACCTGAGTGCACTCTTCACAATGCCCAGTATGTATGCTGACACACGGGAGTGAGAGAACAGAGTGCCTTCGATGTACGGAGTAGGCATTACAGTCCTGGTCCATGTGCAACATGGTATTACCCTGAACACTAGGCAGGTGGCTATGAATGTGTCACACACATGATGTACATACTTCTGAGGCTCCTACCTTGGTCTCTGCAGCAGCATGGGTGTGTGGCACATACCCCAGACATGTGGTGAGTCAGAGCAGCAATTGGAACACATATTAAAGCCATACCCAGAGTATATGTCAGATCACAGGCATTGTGAGCAATTGTACCACCCATGCAGCCCACCACAAAGTTCCTGTAACTGATGCTGTCCCCAACTTGAACCACAGGTAACTGCAAGTACACACTACCCAAGTGACCTAAGTCACAGACTGTAAGGGCCACACCTGTGTATCAGATGAGGAGGGGGCATGACACAAGTGAGGGACATGAGTCCAGGACGACATGACAGTTGTACTGTGGAACTGGAACCAGACTAAAGGAGTGCATAGAGCATGTTAGTCATAGTACACAGTTAAGGCTAGCACTTACCCCCTCCTTGCTGCTGTCTGGCCTTCAGCTGCCCATCCAGGTCAGGGGAGACCACCGCCAGGATCCGGAGCATGTGGGGGGTCAGGGTCCGGTGTCCGCCCCTCCTGCGAGGAGGCGACAGCTTCAGCTGGACCCTTGCGATCCTCCGGGTCCAGCCCCGAAGGTACTGCCACCTCTTCTGGCAGTTGCGGATCCTGCGCCTGTAGACCCCCACAGATCGTACTGCCCGGACGATGGTCAGCCAGATCTCCTGCTTCTGGTGGGCATCAACCTGTGAGGATGACAAAGTGAAAAGGCCATTACTACACATGCAACATTTCCGTGCATCACACAGTTGGATATACATGTCTCAATCACAGGGGCATATGATGTACACAGGTAGTGCAACTTTGGCTATGAACAGTTTGCCAGCAGTTACAAAATGGTATCATTGCCTGGGAAGTCAAACCTTGTTGGAATGCACTGTTACTGCACTATACCTGTTCAGTGCATGTGACTACACACTTTGGGGGGTGACAACTACTCAGTGAGCATGCTAGCCACTGGTGTACACACTGTAAGTCTTGCTAGTCAGACAACATGCACAATTAGTAAGGCAGTGGACAGCACACTCACCTGCTCCCCTGGTTTCCCATACAGCTTGCTGTACTGTGGAAGGAGGCTGTCCATCAGGGCCTGGTTCTCCTCAGCGCTGAAGGCTGGGGCTCTATCCACAGTATGTGCCATTGCAGTAGCCAGAGGATGCAGAGACAGCAGCAGTGGTGGTGGCAGATGTCGTCCTGGAGCATGTAGTGCAGGCAAGTGAGCTCTCAGGGGAACAGCCAGCATTATATGTGTGCTGCAGAGGCAGATACTGTCCCATGTGTCCAAAGTGATAGGTCCAAGTCGTTTGCATCTTCTGAATCTGGCCAATCCATGGAATTGCACCACTTATACACGCCCACAGCATCCTTCAAAAGTTCAACTTCATGACACCCATGAATTTGCAACATTGTTGTGGGTGGCCAACTGAATTCACTGCATCCGACGCGTTAAAGCTTCGAAAACGCGTCCGTTACCATGTCAGGCCATAGCCAATGTGTGCGCACCGATCGGACCATTGCTGTAGGACGCGTATTTCGAAAACAACACGCATCCGTCCACATCATATGCAATGGCCAATGCGTGCGCACCGATCGGTCAATTGCTGTACAACGCGTATTTCGAAAAACAACACGCATCCGTCCACATCATATGCAATGGCCAATGCGTGCGCACCGATCGGTCCATTGCTGTACAACGCGTATTTCGAAAAACAACATGCATCCGTCCACATCATATGCAATGGCCAATGCGTGCGCACCGATCGGTCCATTGCTGAACAACGCGTATTTCGAAAAACAACATGCATCCGTCCACATCATATGCAATGGCCATTGCGTGCGCACCGATCGGTCCATTGCTGTACAACGCGTATTTCGAAAAACAACACGCATCCGTCCACATCATATGCAATGGCCAATGCGTGCGCACCAATCGGTCCATTGCTGTACAACGTGTATTTCGGATGACAACACGCATCCGTCCACATCATATGCAATGGCCAATGCGTGCGCACCGATCGGTCCATTGCTGTACAACGCGTATTTCGGAGCACAACAAGCATCCGTCCACATCATATGCAATAGCCAATGCGTGCGCACCGATCAGTCCATTGCTGTACAACGCGTATTTCGGATGACAACACACATCCGTCCACATCATATGCAATGGCCAATGCGTGCGCACCGATCGGTCCATTGCTGTACGACGCGTCCCTGTACAAGTCACTCGCATATGTCACCATGGTTGTCACTGGTGAACGTATGCCAGCCACAATTACTTGCCAGGGACTCAGGGGCACACCTACAACACCACAGCCTGTCCACACTGTATCCTAAGGCATGTAAGGCTGCATTACCTGTGTGTGTATGGGGGTCAACATGTGGTTTTTTTGGTGGCACTTGAGGGCAGCCACTCCCAGGCTGTGCACATGTTCATGGGGACAGAATCCTTTGTGTGTTGTGCACATGACCACTGTGATGTGCAACTGTTCAGTTCAGAGCATGTGGCATGGTCACATTTCCAGGTTGTGTATGTGTATGTCATGTCACATACACCCTGAGTCCCATGTGGGAAGGTATGTACATCACAGGGTGACCCATTGCCACAATAGTGATGGCCCTCCACAGTCTGTGTGCATGTTGTGTTTCAGACGTCTCTGATTCCATGTGCACAATGGGAGACAGTCTCCACATCCACGTTGTTTGTGCATCGACTTTGATGTTGTGCGTGTGTGTGTCACAGACGTCCATGTCTGTCCTGCAGAGGCAACAGGGGCCACTACCTGTGGGAGTCATGGTTGTTTTGCTGACGTGTACATGATACGCCATGTCATGCCAGTGTCCATGTGGCAATACAGGGTCCCTGGGAATCTACCTGTCAATGAGCTGTGATGCCTGTGGCACATCTGTCCTCACTTGTCACTGTGGTGTGTGTTTGGAACGTGACAGCAGTACATGGGTACTGTGACACAGCCTAATGATTTCCCATAGCACAACCTGGAACTTGTTGCAAACACATGTTGAACTGTGATGTTAGATGTTGGCCATGTAGGTGCCATATATGTCCATACAGAACAGCACACACATCAAGTACGTGTGTCTCGTAATGATGTATCATGTGATATTGAGTATGGTCAATGCCACATATGTGGGGTGACTGACAATCTTTCTTTGTTCACCTATGCACTGCAGGGCACCAGCTGTCCATAGACCATTCCCTGACCTTGCAACCATGGTTGAACGTGACTGCATCCGACGGTACCGCTTCAACAGGCCGCTGATTGAGGAATTGGCGTGCGGTTGGCCCCACATTTGCAACCTGGCCGGCCATACCTTACAGCGCTGACCCCCAAGGTGAAGGTGATGGCAGCCCTACACTTCTTTGCCACCGGTACCTTTCAACACACTGTGGCGTCTGCTGGTGGAATGTCACAGACCATGTTCAGCCGTGTGCTACGCGATGTTTTGGAGGCAATGTTGAGATACCTGAACCAGTACATCTATTTCCCTAAACGTCAACAACTCACTGACGCCAAGAGTGACTTCTATGCCCTGGGGAGGATGCCACATGTCATTGGCTCCATTGATGGGACACATGTGGCTTTGGTACCACCACAGGCACATGAGCAGGCATACAGGAACAGGAAACATTACCATTCTATCAATGCTCTGGTGGTATGTCTTGCAGATATGAGCATCTCACATGTGTGTGCACGTTTCCCCGGTTCTGCACACGATGCCTACGTGATGAGGAGTAGTCGCATCCCGAGGATGATGTCACAGATGCCGAACCAGCGTCCCTGGCTTGTCGGTGTGTACTGACTTTGTACCATTGTGTGTGTTCTGCAATGTTGTATTCCACCCTCTTTTCCAACTCAGCTAATGTGCAATTGTCTGTATGTAGGTGACTCCGGATACCCCAACATGCCGTGGTTGCTGACACCCCTCAGGAACCCTGTGACACCAGCCCAGATGCGCGACAATGAAACACATGGTCGGACCAGGAGAGTGATCGAGCGGACATTTGGTGTCCTGAAGAGCCGCTTTCGCTGCCTGGACAAGACAGGAGGGGCCCTCCCATATGCCCCTGCAAAGGTGTGCAAGATTTTCATCGTCTGCTGCATGCTACACAACCTGGCAGTGCGGAAGGAGTTGCCTCTCATCCTGGATGACGATGACCAACATCCGCCAAATGTGGAGGATCCTGGCCTGGGCAACGATGCCAGTGATGATGATGATGATGAGGGTGATGTCCGCACACAGCTCATCACCAACTTCTTCAGCTGAATGTGAGTATCCAGAGATGTCATGTCAATGATTTGAGTTTGCATGATATGTGTTGGTGGTGCTGTGTTGCTGTTTGAGTGTGGCCATGTGCTACTTGACTGGATGCGTGCAGCGATGTGTCCTTACAGGTAGTCTGTACTCCCCAACAGTGTTGACATGCTAACTTGGTTTTGTGTAGGTATCTTGTGACATGTATTGGGCATGAGTATTGCAGTTCTGTCCTGTTCTTCAGTGCTTTTGACTGTGTGTCATGTCTGTCCTTCACAGGGTACTTTCAGAGTTGTTTGGTCAACTCGGATCCCCCGACACCATGATTCAACTTCCAGGGTGGAAGCAGTCGTTTCCCTACAGGTGATGTGCCACACACCCCTGGACTTTATTTCTTCTACACTTGGTGACTGTGTGGCCACTGCCACGTGGGATTACCTTGCATCTGTAGTGGAAACAACATGTTGCAAATGTGTAATAAACCTGTGCTTCACTTTGGGATGTGCATTGTCTGTGGTCACACATCTGACTGACATTTGCTTACTGCACCTGTGGGCTAGTTAACACAGACTCTGAATAGGTGTGGTGTCTGTGCATTCCACTGTATTTCCTGGCAACATCAGTGTAGGCGATGAGACAGATGGCCCTGGTGTGTATGTGTTGTGTAGCCCTAGTGGTGTGTCTCCCTCATATGTGTCACGTCGCCATGACTCACATGACGGTGTTGAACTTGCTGTAGCAGTTAGCATGCACAGTATCATTTAGCAGATCATCATCTCCATGACAAAAACAACGTTGAAATCACAACAGAGGCAAGTATGGTGTATTAGTGAGTTTATTTACATACATGTGTGAGGATAGTGCACAGGATGGTGGGTGCTGTACATTGGGATTGGAATCCAAAGTTCCCAGATGAGTTGGAAGTGTTGGTAGCAGAAATGTCCTGAGTAAAGTCCACAGTCATCTGATACATTAGTCCAACTTAAACTCCCCATGTCATGTGGGAGAGTTGGGTTGCATTCGACAGGGTGAACAGTTTGCACACAAAGGAGAATTTCCAGAACAGGTGTTGGGTTCCTGGGGGATGTACATGGCCATCGGCCTCTCAGTTGTCCTTCCTCGGACAACCCCTCTTTTTCTGGGGGACCCTCACGTGCAGGCCGCTGCGGTGCAGAGGACTCTCCACCAGAGTCATCCTCCCTCCCTGTGGCAGTTGCAGTTGTTGCGGCACCAGATGTTGTGGGCACACAGGGAGGTGTGGACATGTTGGTGCTAATCTGGCGGAGGCATGTCAATATGTCCCTCTGCACCGCTGTCAGTTCTTCCAATGTGTCCCACTTGGACTCCATGCCAGACATGTGTATCTCCACACGGGACATGTGTGTCTCCACACGGGACATGTGGGAGTCCAAGCGGGCATGATGGGCAGCCTGCTGCTGTTGAATGTCCTTGAGGATCCCCACTACCTGGCTGACCTCTCCGGTGCTATTCTGGTACGCATCAGCAATGCGTACCAGTTGTGGGTCATCATGCAGTCCAGACCCCTCTGCAAACAGCGACCTCTGCCTACCACCCTCCCACCACCCCTGGCCACACGTGCGGGACCTGCGGTGGCACGCACAGGTGACCCTAGGCCCCCTTGGGGGTTTGTACTGGGGTTGTTGTCCGTTGCTTCACGGTGGGCTGGGGTCCCTGTGCTGTTGTCATTCAGTGTCCTTGGTCTGTCCGTGTCGGCGGGGGTGGTCTGTGTGTTGCCAGATGTTGGAGGAATGGGTGCAGGGGGTGCAGATGGTGGTCCTGCTGGTGCTGCATGATGACTCACACCGGAGGTGCCAGGTTGGTCTTCGCCATCCGATGAGGGCAGAGGCTGTTCCACACCAGAGAGCTCAGGGGCCACCGGAGCCTGGGACAGGGACTCCTCCTCATCTGCTGCTGTGTCCCCATCATCACCTGTTTTTGGAAGAGACACACAAAGTATGTTATGTTTCTGCAGGCATCAATGGTTCAAACACATGACAGTTGTGACTGTACATCTGGATGCGGCCCTGTACATTGCATTGTCCTAAGTTGTCACAGTCAGAGGTTGATATTGGTGTGGCTCATTGTCCTGCCAACCTGATGCATTTCAATGTGGATGTTGAGGTGTGTGCATGACCAGCATTGGTGGTATTTGGTTGACATCCGAACCTCCTTCTCCCCCAGCCCAGTTATCCCACCATGAAGCATGCCACCACTCTGAACCATGCTCCCATCATAGGGAGTGGAAAAGAACTGACAAGATGGCTGACACTGGGTACTGCTGTGGGGAGCACAAGGCCCTGCCGGGAACTGTGCACCAACCAACAGCAGGACACCACTGTCAGCCATCTTGCCATTGCTGTCACACTCACACACAGTGAAGTCGACTCAAAAGGAAGGAAGCATGGGCATGCTGGGAAGGGGGGGTGTAGGCAATAGCATGATGGGAGTTGTAGTCACAGATATTGGTCACTCTCAGGATGTCAGTCAGTGGTGTCCTGCTGTTGGTTGGTGCCCAGTTCCCAGCAGGGCCTGGTACTCCCCACAACAGAGCACCATTGTCAGACATCTTAGAATTGGCTTTTCACTGCCTGTGAGGTGTGCATGCTTCAGTGTGAGCTTGCTGGGCCATGTGGGTGGGGGATGTTGAGATGTGACTACCACTCCCATCATGCTATTGCCTACAACCCCTGTCCCAGCATGCCCATAATTCCTTCCTTTTGACTCTGCTTCCCTGTGGGGTAGTGTGCCTGTGCTGACAGGATGGCTGACAGTGTTGTCCTGGCGTTTGTTTGGCTGCAAGTCCCAAAAGTGTCCCTGTGCTTCACACAGCATAACCCAGTGTGGTTGTTCTTTGTGGGATATTTAATTAGAGTGTGAGGCATTGCATTCTCCCAGGTGAGTTGTGTGGAGTTTGTGTTAAGAGGGGGTGTGAGAAAAGCTGCTTGTGACTATGGTCAGATCTGTCAGTCCTCCTTCCCACCCAGCCAGATATCCCACCATGGAACGTGCTTCCATTGCAGGGAGTGCAAGTTGGCTTTCAGGATGTCAGTCAGTGGTGTCCTGCTGTTGGTTGGTGCACAGTTCCCGGCAGGGCCTTGTGCTCCCCACAGCAGTACCCAGTGTCAGCAATCTTGTCAGTTCTTCTCCACTCCCTGTGATGTGAGCATGGTTCAGAGTGGTGTTGATGGGCCAATTGTGAGGGTGACCAATATCTGTGATTACAACTCCCATCATGCTATTGCCTACACCCCCCCTTCCCAGCATGCCCATGCTTCCTTCCTTTTGAGTCGACTTCACTGTGTGTGAGTGTGACAGCAATGGCAAGATGGCTGACAGTGGTGTCCTGCTGTTGGTTGGTGCACAGTTCCCGGCAGGGCCTTGTGCTCCCCACAGCAGTACCCAGTGTCAGCCATCTTGTCAGTTCTTTTCCACTCCCTATGATGGGAGCATGGTTCAGAGTGGTGTTGATGGGCCAATTGTGAGGGTGACCAATATCTGTGACTGCAACTCCCATCATGCTATTACCTACACCCCCCTTCCCAGCATGCCCATACTTCCTTCCTTTTGAGTCGACTTCACTGTGTGTGAGTGTGACAGCAATGGCAAGATGGCTGACAGTGGTGTCCTGCTGTTGGTTGGTGCACAGTTCCCAGCAGGGCCTTGTGCTCCCCACAGCAGTACCCAGTGTCAGCCATCTTGTCAGTTCTTTCCACTCCCTGTGATGTGAGCATGGTTCAGAGTGGTGTTGATGGGCCAATTGTGAGGGTGACCAATATCTGTGACTACAACTCCCATCATGCTATTGCCTACACCCCCCTTCCCAGCATGCCCATACTTCCTTCCTTTTGAGTCGACTTCACTGTGTGTGAGTGTGACAGCAATGGCAAGATGGCTGACAGTGTGGTCCTGTTGTTTGTTGGTGCACAGTTCCCAGCAGGGACTTGTGCTCCCCACAGCTGAGGCCAGTGTCAGACATCTTTGAAGTGGCTTTTCACTGCCTGTGAGGTGTGCATGCTTCAGTGTGAGCTTGCTGGGCCATGTGGGTGGGGGATGTTGAGCTGTGACTACCACTCCCATCATGCTATTGCCTACACCCCCCCTTCCCAGCATGCCCATACTTCCTTCCTTTTGACTCTGCTTCCCTGTGGGGTAGTGTGCCTGTGCTGACAGGATGGCTGACAGTGTTGTCCTGGCGTTTGTTTGGCTACAAGTCCCAAGAGTGTCCCTGTGCTTCACACAGCATAACCCAGTGTGGTTGTTCTTTGTGGGATATTTAATTAGAGTGTGAGGCATTGCCCCAGGTGAGTTGTGTGGAGTTTGTGTTAAGGGGGGGTGTGAGAAAAGCTGCTTGTAACTATGGTCAGAGCTGTCAGTCCTCCTTCCCACCCAACCAGATATCCCACCATGGAACGTGCTTCTATTGCAGGGAGTGCAAGTTGGCTTTCAGGATGTCAGTCAGTGGTGTCCTGCTGTTGGTTGGTGCACAGTTCCCAGCAGGGCCTTGTGCTCCCCACAGCAGTACCCAGTGTCAGCCATCTTGTCAGTTCTTTTCCACTCCCTGTGATGTGAGCATGGTTCAGAGTGGTGTTGATGGGCCAATTGTGAGGGTGACCAATATCTGTGACTACAACTCCCATCATGCTATTGGCTACACTCACTTCACCAGCACACACAGAATTCCTTCCTTTCAGTGAGCTTCCCTGTGAGGTGGTGTTCTAGTGGTGGCAAAATACCTGACTGTGTTTGTTGGTTAGATTTGTGCCACTGCCTTGCTCTATTTGTTGTTAGGTTTGTACATGTCATGACACAGTTACATATCACTATGAGATGGCATGTATTGTGTTTATCTAACTAACATACACATCTTGGGATGATTATCTTTTGGTTGCTATGGATTTGCTAAGGGTGCATGGTTTGACTATCCCCTTGAGAGTGATGTGTGTGTATTGTCACACAATATTGGGAATATTGGTTGTGTACTCACCAGGCTCTGTGATGTTTGATAGTCCATGTACGCTCACTGGTGGTAGGATGGCCCGCACCTTCTCCTCCCAGGGCCTGAGGTATACTGGTTTGGCAGGAGGGCCACTGCCGATGCGATTACTCAAGGCGTAATCCTTCTTAAGTAGGTCCTTGACCCTCCTGCGCACATCATACCACCTGTTCTGGATGTCTTCCTTTGTGCGCAAACATGGTGATTGTGCGTTCACCCTGTCGACGATCCTCTCCCACATCTTGGTTTTCTGCGACATGGGGGTCTGTTGGACCAATGTACCAAACAACTGTGGCTCTACCCTGAGGATCTCATCTACCAGGACTTCCAATTCACTGTCTAGGAACTTTGGATTCTTCTTTGGGGGCATGGTGATGGGTGGTGGTGGGGATTGATGTGTGTGTGAGTGTGCAAGTGAGGGTGGGTGAGTGTAGGTTTTGCTGGGTGTTTGTGAGGGTGCTATTTGGGAGGTGCTAATGGTGTGTGGCTTGTGTGATGGATGAGTTGTGAGTGTGTCTGTGGTTGCTCTCTGATGGTGTTCTGTGCTGGCAGGTCAGTTGAATTTGCAAAGGTTCATGGTAGTGATTTGTGGCCTTTATATGGGTGGAGTTGTGGGTGTGTCTTTGTTCCATGTTTTTTTTCCCCAGTATTTATTGACTTTGTCATTGCTTGTTTGGCCCTTTTTTTTGTATTTTTCCTTTGTGGGTTTTGGGCATGTAGGAGACGTTCTTCTGACCGAGTAGGACGCTGCAGTTGGCTCGTGCGGGCTTCTCCGAGTCTTTCAAGCTGTGTTCCTGATGGGTTTCATGTGCGGCGTATGCGTCGGTCGCAGAGTATTGGGTTGCTTCGGCTCGGTTTTGTATGCGTGTTGGTCGTACGGCTTGGGCTCCGTGCGACTCGGTCTGGTTTTACACGCATGGCATCATACTGCGCGGGTCGGAGTTCGCGGGTACGTTTCTGTCGGGTTCATTCCTGGTGCATGTCGGTCGGTTCTATTCGCGTAGTTTCCCGGCCGGATAGCTGGTTTCCGTGCGGTTCGGTCGTTCGGCTTGTGTTCTGTACGAGTTGGTCATAATTCACATGCATTGCATCGTACTACGCGGATCGGGCAGCGCCGGTACGTGTCGGTCGGACAACATTCCCGTACCGAGTCGGTCGGTATGTTTTCCGGCCCGAATCGGAATCGGCCCCTAGGTCTTTTACACGAGGAGCCACCCTTATGATGAAGCATGACACCTCTGGTGTGTGAGGGGAACCGTCCTTAAAAGGGATCCCCCTTTAGCACAAGGTTGATTACACTATGTTACACTTTGTACTGCTCTCCTGGACCCGTGGCCTTTTTTGTGTTGAATAAAATGAAAATAAATTGCTTAAATTGTGCGCAAAGAAAAGGCAAATTATGCGGCATAATGCAGCACATTTTGTAACAGTATTACTTTATGATTTCGTAATTTTTATAATTGGTAACACTGTCTGGGTGTTGGCTGCACCTCATTAGTACCATTTTAACACCCAAATGTAGCTATGAGCAACAAAAAAGTGAGAAGCAAAGCTTTGTAAATGGCCTTTCACTGACCTGCTATACGTGTTGCTGCAGTTTTAGTAACTTTTGAACCACTTGAGCTAGAAAGAACATTTCTTTTATTAAAAGCTGCAGATTATGCGGCGTTAGATGATGAATTATGTATCAAATGCGGCAAATCTATAACTATGCGAAAATCACCGCAGCCACACAATCGCATAATTCCAGTGGCCCTGTTTATAATTCAAAATAGACCAGTGCTGGGTAAGATTCACAAAGCTGTTTGCACATTTAAAGTGAATTTAGGGTCGCAATTGGCTTGATTCTCAGCTGTAAATTCACATTTGGTGTTCACAAATAATGCTTTTACCCATACACATATAATTGGATAAACTCAGACATAAAATTACAAAAGTTTAATCTAATTTGACTTGTGATTGTAATTGTAATTGAATTTATATGGGATGCTTAAAAAAATTGGTGAAATATAACGTACATGTGGGGTTTGTGGGTGTACACAAACATTTGTAAGGACCATCCCCATTTTGCATGCTGTCAGCCATTCTGTATAAAGGAAATATGAAGGGCACCATTAAAATTGATGGTATTGATGGTGATGAGGGGGAAGTGTTTTCTCCATAGGGAACACATTTTCCTCTAGGAGAAAAAAAGAAAAAAACAGTGCAAATGCAGCTATAATTGTTTATGCATGCACACCTGTTCTATATACTCGTGTAAATGCTTATGCATGTGAGTAGTCATGGCTACAGGGCCTGTTGCACCTTCCCAATTTCTTAAACAAAATACAAAATAATTATAAATGTACTCTAACCTTAGGTATAAACATACATGTCAACATTTCCAATTTAGTTTGTGAATCGGGCCCATTTGTGCATTCACTTTGCAGACTAATGCAAGATGGGAGTTGTAAGAATAATCCTCATGAAATCACGAGCATTCTGATGGCCCTTGAAGTCATACATATATTTTCTTTGTCTTTTGGGTAGTCCATACTGTTTTTCGCTTGCAGACATCAATGTAGTGTGTAGTGTATGCATGAAATAATGCAATCCATTTATATACACTTTGTGAAATTCATAGAGAGGACACTTGCCCCACCTCTTATTAACCATTCCTATTGGTCATAGCGCCAGTTAGAGTCAAATTCATGAAATGTTTTCATATCAAAGTTAAAACTATGTTCCCAACCATAACATTCACAATCTGAGTAAAAAAATTAATCCATATTCTGCGACTTGATGTGAATGTTTGGATTGTGGGCGTTTCTGGTGGGGTATCCTGACAAAATGCGAATATTCACAAGCTTAAACATTCCCATACAACTTGTGGATAATTTCCCACCATATAAACCAATGTGCAACAAGGTAGAAATGGAGATGGAACACACCATCTGCAAAAGGAGTGTAGTGGAATAGGTGTGCCATGGGGAAAACATGGAGAAAGCAAGCATTGGTAAATCCAATAGGTCAGCCTTTGATGAGCTAATAAATGCAAACAACATTTGCTCTTAGGATTTATTTGCATGTGAGGTCTGGCAGCAGAGGTGGCAGTAATAGTGGTAGCATTGGTAGTACTGACGATTCTGGTGCTCATGTTGATGCTGATGGTGTTGGTTTTGGTGGTGGTATTGGTGATTGGGGCACTAGTGAGAATGTTGTTGCTAATTGTGGTAATTTTGTTGGTAAAAAAGTGGTAATGTTAATGTTTGCGGTGTTAGTAATGGTGGTACTAATGGAAGTAGTAGCTATCATTGTAATAGTGTTGGTGCTAGTGTTAATGGTGTAATATTAGTGGTGATGGTGGGAGGTATTGGTGGTCATGGAAACCATAGTTGTGGTAGTAATTGTGGTGGTAATTTTTGTGGTAGTGGTAAGGGTGGTGGTACTTATCTAAAAATAACAGCCCTGTGTGAAAAAAAAACAATTAGATGGCGAGATATATGGAAGGGTTGCACTTGAGTGTCTATTTCAGTAACAGAACACAAAAATAATTGTTTTCTGTATGTCTGAGACAGAGAATTGAAAGTATGATGACTGAGGGCCTTATTACCAGGTGGTGGTCCCGTGGATTGCTGTATCGGTGGTGGCGGTTCGAGCGTATTGAGCTTGGTGGTCTGATTGCTGTATTATGAGTTGGACAGATCGACTTTGCGAAGACCACTGCTGGACCGCCGAGATCACCAACAGACCGTCAACCGCTGGGTTCGCGGTTTGGGAAAGGCAGCTGCCACAGGGCAGTACAGGGGAGCTGCACCCCCGTGCATATTATGAGTTGCCTGATCCAAGAGCAGACCGTGGCGGTCCGTCCGTATTGCTTCAAGGTGGTGGTGACTAAGGATTTGGGGTGCGTACTCACCCCTTTCTTCTTCTTCCAGGCAGATTCTGATGTGGATCCCTTTCTCCAGGTTCCCCCTTCACAGCAAGATCTTCACCTCGAGGAATACGACCCTGTTTGTGGTGATCTTCAGGGGAGTCCTTTTCAAACAATATACACATTGCGAGGACTAGCCACATATGGGCTGAACCCCAGTAATGGGTATATGGTATTTTTCCACATATATCATGCATATTTGTGCATCCGACACATACGCAGTCGAAATGCACACAAAGGCATCAACATATTTGTGAATAAAACTCACCACTAAAAGGTCCCGCCTCCACTCCTCCAGCCCCATGGTCAACTCGTAATACGACAGTCTTCGGACCGCCAGCGCCGGGGGCTGCTGGCAGGGGCGGACGCGGTCCTACGGCGGTCAGACTGCCAAACTCGTAATAAGGCCCTGAGTTTTTTTTTATGTAAAATAGTCCCTTGTGGATTGCGATGCAAACACTCCATAGAAGGCAGATTGACATACAAAACAGCTAAAAGAATGAGGTGAGAGTGTAATATTCCTCTTGGTGAAGTCAAAACCCACTCTATGTATAATTTAAAGAATTAACAGTACATCTCCAGGCAACTGTGCTCTCTAGCCAGACCTAGAAAAAGTCACATGTGCTAAAGCATGTTTGTATCACATCAATCTATGCAGAATTTCCGACCTCTTGGAAATCTGAAATTTTAAATTTTACACATTGGGGTACTTTATAATGTTTACAACTGTTGCCATTCTCCCGTAATATTACTTTGATCCTTTGTGAGCACTTAAAATTCAGAAATCTCTAAACACAGGAAGGTGCGGATCATGAATATTGACTACAGAATATCATGGGACACTAATATTGTAGACAGAATATTGAGGGAAAACTATGGAAAGGTAAGTTTGTATAGATTTTCTATATCTAACTCCACATCTTTGTAGCTTGACGATATATATATCATCAAGGTACACAAATCTGGAGTCATAAACAGTAAATCTATATTTCCTTTTATGCAATTACCTTTTGATATTTTGTTTAACTCTATGGAAAACAGGAACTTATTTGTTTGGGGACTTATGTAGTGAAAGGATCACTAAGCACACAAACGCGGTAGAGATTTAGACCGCAGCAGTGCAAGTTCCTTAACAGGTACTTGATATCCACTGAAGGCTTCCAATAGCCCACTGAAGAGCTACAATGTGAGTATAAGCACACAGACAAACTTCCTTTGGAGACAGAAGAGATGTATTATAGCCAGGAGCAGCTCAAGCTGCATACAGATGCAAAGAACAAGGCAACTGTGCTCTCTAGCCAGACCTAAAAAGTCACATGTGCTAAAGCATGTTTGTATCACATTAATCTATGCAGCCAGCAGCAGGTGTTCTGCTCCCTCACTCACACAGATTCAAATTGAACAAATCCTACGTAAGCATCTCTCCAAACAGAACATGTGGAGGTTTAAAGCCAGTAGTGCAAGCTTCCTTCATAGACAGATGAGACACATGCTGTGGAGTAGTAAAACCAGCTTCACACATTCAAAGAGGCAGCAGCAGTGCAGGTTGTCATCACATGCACTCAGAAAATACGAAATCCGGTCAGAAGCAATGCAAGCATCTATCACAAACATGGAATAATCAGCTTGGCCTGCATTCTTCCTTTTTTTTTTAGTTAAATTATTCAAAGATTCATAAACCAATAACAATATACATAATAAGTATAAAACAAAAGCAATAGAACTTACATAGTAATATGATTACTAAGGACATTAACACCAAGAACAGAAGCTTCTCAGTATAACATAGTCATATTATTTTAGATAAAAAAGAAGCAGATGAGAAAAATAGAGAAAAGAAAAGAAATGGGGAAAGACAGTAAAGGATAGAAAGAAACAGCAAGAGAAGTAGAAATATGAGAACTAAGATGCAGGTGAATGAGACGATAGATATGTAGTAAAAGATAACCAATATAGATCCGATTCAATCTTCTGGCATACCGATAATGAAGAAGCATTGACTATTCTATGTTCATCACAAATAACATTCCACCATGTTGATATAGATAATTTGGAAGTATATTTCCGACAGGAAAGTATAGTCTTAAAAGCAAGTGCAATAAAAAGATCAAACAACAGAGGTTTAGGTGACATATCGAAGTCAGGGGACAAAGAGCCAAAGAAAACATTCTGAATTGATAGTTGAATATTATATTGGAAGATCTTTAAACATTTGGACCACATAACGTTCCAAAAAGTAACATTAGAAGTAGAACAAGATAAACATAATGGATACGTAGTTGTATCAAACTTAGCGATACATTCAGGAGTAATAACAGCTCTATTATAAACACAAATATATATTGAGTGATACGTGCAGCTTTAGAGATGTTAAACACTTTAAGCAATATTTTATCCCATAAATGAACAGGGAACGACACAGAAAGGTCAGTTTCCCATAATGATTCAATTGAATTATTTAATCATACAGTACTTGGAGATAATACAATTTTGTGTATGTATAAGCAGCTTTGGGAATGGAATCATGAACAATTTTGTTTAATGGTGTCAAGGGTATGATTGGTGAAGGGTCAGGAGGATAATTATTGGTCATTAAAAAAGATTTAAGATCAGACGATAATAAGTTATATTCCTGTACAAAGAGCTTGGCAAGTTATATTGTGTTTGTAGTTGGGAAAAAGGTATAACAGAGTTATGTCTTACCAGTTGATGAACAAATATGATACTCTTCTCTTTCCAATGGTTGAAATAAAATGATTTACGACAAAATGTAATAAACTTATTATACCAAATGGAAGAGGCTAGAAAACATTGATGAAAATCAAAATCCGCTGAAAATATTGTATGTAACAAATGCTGGGAATAGTTTAAAATTGCGTTATTGGAAATAAAAGTACAATTGGTCATTTAAACCACATCATTAAATAAGAAATTCTTCAGTAAGGAGCAATCAAATAAAATCCATCATGGTATGGAAGAGTCTAGAAAGTCATTAATTAAGGCATAAAATTGTAAGATTAAAAAAAAGAGTAATATAACTTAAAATCATGAAAATGGACTCCTCCTTCATTCATTCTTCGGGCCTTTAAGTTTAGACAAGGCAACACAAGAGTGTTTGTTATTCCAGAGGAATTTGGTACCAATAGAATTAATCTGAGAAAAGTAGTAATTGGGTATTTTGAAAGGTAAAATAGATAATGTATAAAGAGCGTGTGGCACAATTATCTTATTGAGGGTATCTAATCTACCCCACCATGATAAATGAAGGGAAGACAAGGATATGAGTAAATTCTGAATGTTAGGCTTTAGAGTATTAAAATTGTGGCTAATTATGCTGGAAATAGTAGGAGAAAACCAAACACCCAGGTATTTAATTCTGGAAGGGCACCATGTAAAATGAGTAATAGTAAACATATATCGATAGCACAAGGAATTCAATGGTAACATTTCAGTTCTGGAGAAGTTTAGTTTATAATTGGAAATGTTAGAATATAAATTGATCTTCAGTAAAAAAGGATTAAAAGAGGATAGGGGATTAGACATGTATATCAGAACATCATCAGCATAAGCCAATAGCTTAGTTTCAAGGGAATTGTGTTTGAATCCAGGGATAAGTGTATGACAATGAATGCGTTCAAGAAAGTGTTCTAAACAAAGAAGAAAAAACAAAGGGGATATCGGTCAACCTTTTATGATACCTCTATATAAATTAAAATATGTGGGAAAATGTCCATTGACAAAAACACTGGCACAAGGGTCAGAGTAAAGTAATTTTATAAATGAAATAATTTTAGAACTGAAGCCAAACCAATGTAGAGTTGTAAACATAAATTGCCAATTAATGCGGTCAAATGCCTTTTCAGCATCAAGAGATAAGGTCACAAGGGGGAGTGATATTTCTTACCAAATGCAAGAATATTAGAAAACATTCTGGCATTATCTGCAGCAAGTCTACCCTTAAAAAAACCCAGATTGATCAGATTTGGCAGGAAGGGGCACAACATTTTGAAGGTGAGATGCTAGAATTTTAGCAAATATTTTGAAATCATATTTAATTAATGAAATAGGACAATAGTTTTTACAAAGGGTGTGGTCCTTGTCAGGATTAGGGATAACAACAATCAGGGCTTCCAGAAAAGAGCCATCAGCCTTTGAATTTAAAAGAAAAGAATTGATAAGTTATAGTAACTTAGGGGCGAAAATAGATGGAAAAGAGGAAAGTAGTTCAATAGAAAATCCGTCCGGGCCCAGGGCTTTAGCTTTTTTAGGGATTTAATAGAATGCATAATCTTTTGAAGAGTTATATCGACTTCTAGTGATTCACATTTATCAGGGATGGAAGGAGGATTAGGAAGACCATTAAAAAGTCTCTATATTATGTTTTTAGACATTGGTATCTTCTGTATACAATGATTAGCAGTTATTTTGGAAGACGCTAGAAATATCTGAATCATAGGACGCAATGTTATTGGTGAGCTCCTTATGAATGGGCCCAATATTTTTATGCTCAGAGTTAATTTTTAAATAATTAGCCAACATCTTACCCGCTTTGTTTTGACCTTCATGATATTTTGATTTAACCTTGAGTAGGATATTACATGCATCTATGGTGGCAGGTTTATTGAGGGTAGACTTGGCTGTAATCAGTTCATGTAAAACAGAGGAGGATTTAGAGGTAAAGAAAGTATGTTCAAGCATTTTAAGTTGTTGTGGTAGCGTAAGATATTGGGAATGTACTATCCTTTTCCTTTTAGCTGAATAAGCTATTGTAAAGGCCCAAAAGGAGGCTTTGAAAGCATCCCAGTTATTAGGAATGGAAGTTTCAATAGACTGGTTCATTTTAAAAACTCATTAATAAAAGCTGTTGCTTCTGTAATAAAATTGGTGTTCAATAGGAGGAAGCTGTTGAATCTCCAATGGCCTGTTTTAAAGTTATTGAGAGATACATCAAAAGAAGCTAAAACAGGGACATGATATAAAATAAAAATGGAGCCAATTTCTGATGATTGAATAGGAGGAAGTAAGGATTTAGTAACTAAAATGTAATAAATTCTGGACATGGTATGATGTACACTAAAAAAAAACATAAATTCACAAGTTTTCCAAACATCAAATAATAGATGAGTGGCAAAGGCCAATTAAAATGCTTTATCGGCTTTATGAGGATTACATTTGCATTTAGATTTCCTATCAGAAAAAGGGTCTAACCATTGATTCAAATCTCTTGCTACGATAATGTTGGGATTATCAATGGAAGCCAATTTTATTTTAATGCAATGCCAAAAATCAGGATCAGACTTGACAGGACCATAGATAATAAATAAAGAAACCTATTTATTGTGAATTATAACATTAACCAGTACCCATCGTGCATCAGTGTCACACTAAGTAGATGAAATCTTTGCACTTAGCGATTCATGAAAAAGGATGGCAACACCACCTTTATGGTTAATGGCTGGAGAAAAAGCAACTTGGCCTACCCATTGCTGTTTTAGTTTAAATGATTCAACATCATTACAATGAGTTTACTGTACAAAAGTACAGGGGCGGCTCCTCCGCTATGGCGGAGGAGCGGCGCCCCACTGCTTTTAAGCAGTGTGAAGAAGAGAAACATAAAATGATAACAACTTTAAGTTATTATCATTTTATGCTTCCTGACGCATCCTGCTGTTTTGCGGCGGGCGGGTGGGCGGGCTGCTCTGCTCTCCGAGCAGGACAGGGGAGGAGTGGTTTGCCCACTCCAAAGTGCGCAATGACTGTTTGGTCGGCCCTCTCGGGCCGCCCGAACCAATCATGCGCACTTGCCTGTTCTCCATCCAGGCTATGGAGAACATACCCACCCCTCCAGCCCCTGGCTGAGCGCCGTGTGACGGCGCTCAGACCAATCACAATGCTGCATTGCAGCGTTATGATTGTCTCAGGGGAGGGAGCCTAGCTGCCTGCTTCCTGTTCCTGTCGGAGGCAGGAGAGCAGGAGAGCAGGAGCAGAGAAGACGTGGGACCCGGCCTTGAGGTAAGTTTAGATTAAAAAAAAAATGTTTGGCCCCCTGTGCGACTCCACCTGCGACCCCCCCACAACCCCTTCTCATGAACATCGCGCCTGCCCCCCCCACCCGCGAGACATGCTGGCCACCGCTGCAAAAGTTGTAATTTCGACAGATGAGAGTATCTTTTGTCTTTTGACTGGATGTGCCAAACCACAAACATTCCACGAAGCAACGTTAAACATATTGAGAATTAAGAATAGGGAAACAGAAACATGGATGAAAAGCTGCAAAAACGTAAAAGGAAGCAAAAAGACACTTATTAACATTGGTGTAACATATGAGCAATGCAAACATGATAACAATAAAAAACAAATAACACTCACATAATTACAAGAAAAATAATAAGAGAGTAGAAAGAAGAAATAGGATGTGAACAAAATGATTAAGAGACAGATCAAGGATGGAGATCCAGATCTGAAGAAAAGAGAAGGAGCATAAGATGTGTCAGCACCTAAAACAAGAACAACAGCAGAGAGATAAAAAATAAAATATATAAACACAGCCATATACTTAGGAAAATACAGAAAAAAGAACTGAGAAAAACATGCACATGGCAAAATGCCTAGGAACGTTGAACATTAGTATCCATAGTATGAGATGAAATATTCTGAATAAACGATTTTAGTTTGACAGGATCGTCTAAAGATCGTGAAGTGCCTTCATAGGCAATTTTATTTAGACAGGGATGTAAAATGCCATTGTGAATATTCAACTGCCTCATTTGAGGTCGAAGGGCAAGGAATTCTTTTCTTCTGTCATTTGTAGCATTAGAAAGGTCTTGAGATATGCATTAGGTCCATGAACTTCAAAAATAGCATAATGATACCTCTAGGACTAGTACAAAGCCGTTGAGGACGACCAAGATGATGTACCCGTTGAATATTAAGAAACAGCATGTTCTGAAGACCAAGAAGAGCGGGCAAGAATTTCTTCAGGAAGGCAAGAAGATCAGGACCCTCAAGATTTTTTGGCAATCCATAGAAGCGAAGATTATTGTGTCTGTGTCTATTTTCAAGGTTTTCAGTGTGCAGTTTAAGTTTTTCGATTTCTTGTTCTAGCAAAGGAATCTTGGTGACCATATCTTGAAGATTACTAACATGTTGTTCCATCTCAATCATCTTGACCTCCATAACAATCCACCGGTCCTCAATTTGTTGAAACTTTTCATCAGTTGCACACATGAAAGGCTTAAGACCCCGCACCTCATTAAGGATGGTATCCAAAACAGGATTATGAGAAGACATAATAGGTGATGGAGGATCACTCTGTGCCCTTTTAGGTTTCGTGCTAGAAGAAGAGGATTTAGCAGTAGTAAATGAAAAGTAAGAGGACCAAAAAAAAAGTACTTGGTATTTTTTAAAGAAACTATGTCAGGCACATGTAGCAACTCTTTTGAAGGCGCCAGAAGAAAAATGTAGCAGAAAACAGTCACTCCATTTTGCTACAGGTTAGGAGTAATTCCATTGGGAATAGTGGCACAGGGGTTGACGGGCACAAGCTATTTAAAGTGCCGGCCACCACGGCTGCCGAAGGCGCGCCAAAGGCAAGCCCGTCTGCGATCGTCCGTGTCCGGAATGTGGCCAGCACCAGGAATGCTGCCCAATTTGAACCAGGTATACACTTGGCAAGGGAATATTTACTCTTTTTTGATCAGTGTCACCACAATTGTGGGTTTTATCTGAATGTTGATCAATGGGCAAGCCCCATTTCTTGCAATAAATGCAGACTATCATTGAGCCCTTTCGCTATAGATGGCGATGCTAATGTGGCTCCTCCAAATGTGATGCAGGGTGGGTTTATTAATGCGCGCTCTTTGAGCAAGCTTGCTCAAAATGTCTTTAATATTATCCTGGAATCCCATTTAAACTAGGCTTAAAGATGGGTGCAATCCCGATATTGTACAGGATCTTCCTCCGGGCTATCTAATCCACAGACAGGATCGAATTAAATTACGGGGAGGAGGTCTGGCCATAATCTATTGCGACATGTTCAAATGCTCCCTGTTTGAGCTCCCTGATTTTAAAGGAGCAGGAAGCTTAGGCTATTGTTTCCAAATTGATGGCTCACTGTCATATTCTGGAGCCTATTCTGGAGCATTGAACGGACCCAAATACCTCAACGACCGAATAAACTTCCACGTACCCAAAAGAAACCTACGATCGGCCAACCTTGCACTGGCTGAAACCCCACGCATCCACAGAGCCAGAGCAGGCGGAAGATCGTTCTCGCACATCGCAGCCAAGACCTGGCACGAGCTACCGGCAGACGAATATGTGACGTTACAACGCGATCAAAATGATCGCAGTAAGTTACATCACAGTTTTTACAACTCAAGTCGTTGCAACGACTTGCGCTGGAGGGTGCTGGACTTAGGAATAGTATGATTTACTATTCCAACACCAGTCTACGTACAGTAGGGAAGGTGTTGGAATAGTAAATCATACTATTCCTTAGGTTAGAGCGCCATCCAGCGCAAGTCATTGTAACGACTTGCGTTGTAATACCCGCGATGTAAAGGCATTGCGATGCAATGCCCGCGTGGTAATGGATGTCTCCCCCGGCAGACATCAGACACACCCCCTCCCTGAACACCTTCAGGAAGACCCTCAAGACCTGGCTCTTCGGCTGAACGGAGTTGCGTACCCCACCCCCCCCAGCGCCTTGAGACCCTTACGGGTGAGTAGCGCGCTTATAGTTCCCTGATTGATTGATTGATTGATTTATCATCCGCCTGGCCTGAACTCTGCATTTCTTGAATCTTTAGGGGATACCTTAGGGCCCCTAATTTTAGGATATTCCAACTTTATTTTATTAGGGGATTTTAACCTCCACTTAGATCATATGACGGAACCTGGAGTTAGAAACTTCTTGGAGTTCATTGAGACTCTGGGTCTTGAACAGATGGTGTGTGCCCCCACACATTGTGCTGGACACATCCTTGATGGAGTTTGCTCTTATTTATGCTCACTAACTGTTAACCCCTCGATCCCACTGCATTGGTCAGACCATACATTTATTCCGTTTAGAATCACAAGGCCTCATGTAAATCCCTAACGGCCACCTAGTACTAGCACCTCCAAGACATTACGCAATTGGGGCAACATGGTAAAGCACCCAGATCTAGTTAATAGTGCTTTAGGGCTTAGACCCACCCTATCAGGCATTACCTCCCAAGATAGCGAGAGCTTTAACCATTGGATGACCACTCTTAGTAATATATTCACCCCCCCCCCAAGTCTTTGAAAAGGAAATCGACTACTAAAGTTGCAGCCCCTTGGTATACTTAAAAACAAACCAAATTACATCTTCAACATAGACAATCCGAGCGTAGTTGGCGGAAAGAATATAATTCAAAAGACTTAACTCGGTTCAAAACAATTTTAAAAGTATACCATAAACAAATTATAGTGGGAAAAAAGCATATTACACAAATCTAATTACATCAGCTGAATCAGACCAAAAATGCATTTTTAAAACAAAAAATCAAAAAGTTACAAACAGACTTTAATATGGGATATGCTTCTCCCACGGACATATCTTCTGTATCCCTTAAGGCGATCTCTAATCTTCAAACTTTCGAGACTATTAGTCTAGAACAGTCACGCCAGGCCATTCTTTCCTGCAAGTCTGGTTCGCCCTTTGACGATTGCCTGCCGGAAGTGCTACACGCTATCATTGATGTTGTCAAACCGGTTATTAATGATATAATCAACTCTTCCCTGCTAACTGCAGATGTTCCCACTGATTGGAAAGCTGCTGCGGTAAAGCCCCTTCAAAAAAAGCAACTAATGGATCCTACCACTCTCTCCAATCTATGGCCCATCTCTTTGTTGCCTTGCCTTAGTAAGATCACAGACAGAATTGGTCAATAGTCAACATTTTGCACCCTCGCCAGTCTGGTTTTCGACCTAACCATTCCACCGAAACCGCTCTCCTAGAAATCACTGACACCCTCAAATTTGCACTGGAATGTTGGGAAAAATGCAGTACTGATTCTAATAGATCTATCAGCTGCATTTGATACAATCTCCCATGATATTCTAGAGTATAGCCTGAAGACTTGTGGCATTTCCCATCTAGCCCTGGCCTGACTAAAGTCTTTCATTACTGATCGCAGGCAAGTGGTTACGCTTGGTCACTACCAGTCAATGGAAAAGCCACTCAAATCTGGCGTTCCACAGGGATCCACCCTCAGCCCAGTTTTATTCAATATATATGCCTCCCCTCATTGAATTAATATCCTCCTTTAAAATTGAAACCACTTCATATGCTGATGATACTCAGTTTATCTTAGTGCTGGACAAGAATTCTACCATCGCAGAAGAGCAATTTCATCTATGCCTCACAGAAGTCATCTGCAGGCTGCAATTTAATCACCTCAAATGTAACACTGAGAAAACTGAAATCATGCTATTGGGCAAGGCCAACCATTTAATCCTCAGTCTATGTTGGCTTAAAGATATCCCCCCTCCTCCAGATACTGTGGAGGTGCTAAAGAATTTAGGGGTAAAATTTGATACCCTACTTTCTTTTTGTCCACAAGTACTAGCAGTAGCTGGGAAGTGTTTCCAGATGATAAAAACCCTAAAAAAAAATTCACCTTACTTCCTCTTACAGCGAGAAAACCAGTAGCCATTGCCCTTATCACCTCGCGATAGGACTACAGCAATAGCTTGTATGCAGGGACCAATAGGACAACTCTGAAAAAATTACAGATGGTAGAACATGCTGCAGCTCGCTTGGTGTTGAATTTACCTCGCCGATCTTCTGCGACGGCAGCCCTCTAATCACTACACTGGTTGCCTATTCATAAAAGAGTGTTATTCAAAAGCTTGCTTATTACCTGTAGAGCGAAAATGGCATCAGGTCCTAAATACCTAGAGGCCGGATTCACTTTATATATTCACGTCTCGACTGCTTAGATCTTCTTCTGCAAATCTTCTCATTCTTCCCCCTTTCAGTTACAAAACCAAGGGTGGCAAATCGGTTGCGGTCCTTGGAGCTAAAGCCTGGAACCTGCTCCCGGACCATCTTAGACACTCGTACTCAGAACCCGCCTTTAGGAAACTGCTGAAAACCTGGGTCTTTGCAGCTCTGGACTCCCTATGCTTCTCTCTAATCTGATTCTTGCATAGGTCCATAGTAGCCTGGAGTCTCCGTTCCTTTCCTTTTTGCATAGCGCCAAGATGCTCCCTGGAGCAATAGTGCGCTTTATATATTTCAAATACCATAACAATACAGAAGAAAACTTTAACCAACATATGTCCTTATAATAAAGCGTATCAGGGATCTTGAGCTCCCATTGCACATTATCTCATAAGCACCCTGTCTTAGCCAATCTAGGAATGAGTGAGCTTCAAATTAGAACACCGACCGATGACAAAAACCCATTCAAATGAACTGCTTTTCTTTTTGCATTTCACATATTTAAGAAAGCCTGCTCCATGCCACTTGGGACTTTTGATATTTTAACCCCTTCGCTGCTTCTGTCGCCCAACGGCCGTCGCGAGCACTACCTCCGTAGTGCTGCGCACGTCCGTTGGCCGACGCGGCCCCGCCCACTCCGCTAAACCGCCGCACCGCCAACGAGTTTGGGTGTGCATTTCTGCCAACAGGTGTACTATTTGTTGGGAAGACAAATAGAAATTGTCCACTAAATACTCTTTCTTAGAACTGGAAATCGCTTGTAAATGAGGCAACATCAAGCTATTTCATGGCCACAGGAGGTAACATATAAGTGTCATGAGTGCGTGGAAGTTATTCAAATTTATGAGTATAGACTAACATAGAGCTGTTGCAATTGAAACAAAATTGTTATGAGTTTGTATGTGTTTTTCTGGCGCAAACAAAAGTAGGTCTTAATTAGGCCTCACCTTCATATTTGAAATAGGGCAGCCATTTCATAATGTTCATTGTGTGTTTAGGTTTCTTGTTTGACACCATACACAGCAAAATGTGCACTATTTGTTTGGTAATGATTTTCTGTTCTGGAAGAAACCACATAGGAAAACTTTTGTTAGTTTTCAAACCTCTGCCTGCTAGCACACTGCATTGCATTCATTTATGAGTCTTTTCACTGTTTGTGTTACTAGACATTAGGTCAAAAGGGGCAAGGGGTGGAATAGTGTTAGGATGGTAGGGACATATAATGATTGAAAACCTGAAATGTGATCTGCTAAAATAATGATACTTTTGATTGCACCATGCTGACATTGCAAATTCTGTAATTTTCTGTGCATGACATAGGTAACTAACAGCCCTGAATTTGGGGGTAACTGCTGTTTTGCTACATGACTTGGCCCTCATGCTTTTTCCTAATTTAGCTCATTATTCCAATTATTTCTATTGGTGAGAGCCTTTATGGCAATTGATTTCCTATGTCCTATGATTGATTTATTGAACTGAGCTACATTTTGCCTAAATACTTTAATAAAACTTAATGTTTTTTTTTATATACTTGTCTCAAACTCCCATTTTGAGTCAATCCTTAGTTTATTGACTATATTTGAAATTCTGTTTTGAATCTTGTCTCCAGGGTCGCATGACCCTATAATTCTAGAGGTCATCACCATCTCGACCCTGCAGTTTGGGTGCCATTATCATGCAGACTGTAGATTATCTAAGAGATGTACAAAGTTTTTGGTAGCCCATACGGGGAAGATTAGAGGTAAGATAAAAATCTATCCCAAAATAATTTTTATCCCTGATCTGGATTTCCCAAGCGTCCATAGTTGAGATTTGTGGTGTTACAGCACTATTTCTGAGCAAAGGAATATGAGTATTAGTAGAGAGATATGCAGTATGAGTAATTGAGAGTAGTTCTGGCATGTTGCAGGGGTATTATGGGACCTGTAGTTTGAGAGTGTGGATTTGTGTTGGATCATAAATTACACTACATGTGAGATTTTTGGTTATGTGCTGCTGATTTGTGGTTTATTGGGTGGTCTAAATACTGTGATTTTTTATGTTTTTGTTATATCTGTGATTTAGAATTGGAATTTGTCATTGGGTTTGTTTTTATGTTTAGATGAGAAGGATTTGAATTGCATATGTGTAAAGAAGCTGTTGGATTTTCTTTTAATGTTCATTGTTAGTTAAGGTAATCAGATTCATCATACTCCAAGATCTCGAGATATATTGTAGAACATGTCTGCAAGGTAGTGTGTTTTGTGAGGCGCTGCATACTCACAGAGGATAGGAATGCCCTCTCTAGGTTTCGGTATTAATAAGACTGTATCTTTGTTTAATGCATTCAACCTTAGATTGATGTTTGGTTATTCTTTCGTGGACAGGAGTAACACACTAATAAGTATTGGATTACTGCTGTACAGGTTTCTGTCTTAATGTGAATTTATGGTTGACAAGTGCCGTGAGGGTACTGATTCTTTTTCTATTGATTTGCGAGATTCATGTCCTTAATTTCTTTACTTTTCATTTTCATTAGTTACGACAGACAACATTTAGTTTATTTGTGTCTGTTGTGGCAAAAAGTATTGTGTTAGTTTCTGTTCACAAAGTAGTCAATCTGTAATTGGTTGACTGAAGCTGAAAGTTGCACTGGAATGTGTGACAGACATCACAAGTCGTGCTGTCATTGGTTGGTGGCCGCTGCAGATTGTGCTGTTATTGGTTGACCTTTGTCATAGCCGCACTGGGATTGGTTGAATGTCATTTGTGTGTTTTTGGGATTTGTTTGGGCACGAATAACAGGTTCTGTATTGAAAAACCCTAAGATTACTAGCGTTCCTAATATGAAAGGTGAAAAGATTCCCCCTGAAGCTTCTCCTGCATTGAAATGATGACAGACATCGGGTTTCAGACATTTGTGTGGTTAAAAGAGTAGCATGAGCTCACTTTAGTAACAAGGATATGAGACATACAATGTGTGAGAGAAAGCAGCAATAAGACCTAGACAATTTGAAAGCATTAAATGAATAGGATCGAGTGGCCATAGAAAAGGAAAGGAAGAAAATAAAAAGCAGTTGGTGTATTTTCATTTATAATGTCATTAATAATTCTAGTTGGATTAATGTTATGCTTAATGTCACCCAGCTGGGTATGGTTCTCCTTCACAAGATAAATTAACTACCATACACAATGAAATAAAATACATGAAGCTAACACATAGGGATAGATCAATAGGTAGCTATAAGGACAATATGTATTCAAATTTGTTAGGGGAGCATTTTAGTATAATGAATGTTAGAGGCTGTTATGTTTGTACATGTCTTCCATCCTCTGCTGAAGAAGGGGGAACATATTTCCAATTGCCTCTTTCATATAGTTTATCGTGCAATGTTTTTGTTAGTGTTTTCCATAAAAGTGTTTGTCACAGAATCTATCTGGTTTCAAACCTTCACTGGAAGCACTTCCTATATCTGATGACCGGGAAATGTGTCACTTATTATAAATTTTGAAAATGATTGCAAAACCTAACTTGATTGCTAATATAACTACAAATAAGCATGTATGTAGTTTAAGTCAAGAGGAGCATAAGTATGTGAAAGAACTTAATAAGAGGAGAGTGAAAATTCTGAGAAATTGGAAAGATGGGAGTGAAATTAGAGCACAAACTGAAGCTGAAGAGAAATTTAGAAATTTGAATGTGCATCCAAGATTGAGACCGGAGCAGGAAAGGAAGGGAGAGTTGATTATGGTCCGTCAGAATCCCAGGGAACTGGACCAATAGAATTTGATAGAGAGTGTAAGCGTGAAAGGGGCTATATTGCTGATAATGAGTTTTCGTTGGAGAAGAACCAATATTTAGAGGAAAATATTATGTATGTGCCAAACAGCTTATTGTAACTTGCCCCATAATTGGATAGGGAGTTGTTGCTTTGCTCTAGTATTCTCTCAGGTCTACTATGGGAATGAAATGAAAGATGCTGTTGGTTTAAAAAGACTTAAGGATGGATTTGGACAATTTGTGTTAGATGTGTTTGGAGCTATAATTACGTCTATTGGTGCTCGTGTGACAGATGTAAAGATTAGAAAATTATCTATACTTGTAGATCACCTTGCTTCTAAAACTGCAGAAGCACTCTATAAAGAGCTAATGGCTATCTGTGCTATGACCAATCAAAACCTCCTTGCTTTATATATCCTGCTTGTGAAGGAGGGCAGAGTCTGTGGTGTTTTGAGAGTACAAGAGTGATGTACCTTCATACTAGATAACAGTAAGCGTATCAATGTTCCTATAACAAATGCCACTGATATTTCTTTTTTTTAAAAACATATTTTATTGCATTTAATAGTCATGCAATGTATGAAATGAGCCAGATATTCATTCCAACATAACATTGAATGGCAACAAATAAATTCAAGTATGACAACAAGTGTTCACAATATTCAAACATAACATCTCTTATGCCAATTCCCCAAACCCCCCTCCCCATCTGCAGATTGTTGCCGAGTTTTAGGAATGTAAATAGGACAATTCCCAATCCGGAACCGAGTGGTCTCCTAGTCTTGATGTTGCCACCTCAGTAAGCTGGCTATTGATTACTCTTGGCCTCCTCCGGGGCACTGCGGAGCTCCCCTCCCCCTGGTTCTTGCTGTATCGTACTCCCCAGGAGGGATCGTCCCAGTGATGTGGATTTCCCTGACTCTGTTTCTGGGTCTTTCATCCTATCTGCCAATGCCTCCCAGGCCCTGGTCCTCTCAACTTAGCGGATCCCCCATTGAGCATTGCTGAGTAGGACCCTTTCCTCGTATCCTGCCAACCTTTCTAGTTCCTTTTTCCACAGTGATATTTGAGGTCCTTCAGGTGATTTCCAATGCCTCGTTATTTCTCGCTAAGCCAGGTCCTGGAACTTGCTAGTGACCCATGTTTTGGTGGTGTAGGGGAACAGGCCCAGGAGGCAGTGGGCAGGGGCGCAAGAAACTGACCGCTCTATGATTGCCTCAATTGTGTTTGTGACGTCTTCCCAGTAATCATGTAATGTCGGGCATATCCAGAGCATGTGAAACAACTCTACCCCGATCCCTCTGCATTGTGGGCATCCTGTGTCCTCCCTGTGAAAATATTTGTTAATGCGCCCCGGGTGAGGTATGTCCTGTGTAGGATAAAACAATTGATTAGTCGAAATCAGGCATTCCACTGATATTTCTTGTGAATCAAAAGCTTTTGAGGAGTATGGTTTGTGGAAATCAGTTGGTTCCAGGTTTGGAGAAATTGGGAAGGGATTAAGAAAGGTTGGTAAATGGTTTGAAAGCTTGAGTGGGAAGCATACTAGGTACCGCTAAAATTATTGTGTTAATTTGTGCAGTTGTTCTAATTCTTCTGTTGGATTAAACACGGGATGTAAGAAGAAGGTAAAAATGACAGAACAAAAGGAAGTGTGATTTGATTGAGTTATAGGACATCAAGGCATGAGTTTATGATGACATCAGAATGCTGGAAGAACCCAGTATAAAAGACACCTCTTACCTCATGAATCAAAAAGACTAACGGTCTCTGAAAAAAATACTTGAATACCGACTGAGGCTTTGGCGAACATATGCCATTTTAATGATAGGCCACCAGTCAGACAGACAGACTCTAACCCACACCATGTCCAAACATCTGCTTACATCTGGTCTGACACCTCTTGCCTCCAGTCCCCTCACTTTCCTGACTTTAAATATTTCAATATCTTTCATAGTTTCAAGTAAAATAATATATTTATTTAATCTGGTAAAAAAAGTTTATAAGCCAATCATAGGACTTACACTTATAATTTATATAATGACTCAGGAAAAGAGAAAAAATCTTAGGCCACTGATCCTTCACTCAACCACTCTGTGTTGTCTGCATTTGTACAAGACGAGATTCATCAAATGTCTTGCTTTTACCATGATCTGATACTGCAAGCAAGTGCCCCAGGGCATCAGTTTATAAATGCCCTCAGGCTGGGGGCATGAGAATCACAGACACATTAGGTACAAGCACAGGGAGCAAAGGCCTGTTGGGCTATTTCTTCATTTTCCACCACCAATATCTAATGGAAACAGTAATGGGAAAATGCAATATTCATCAAATGCTACATGCTTGTAGGACAGCCCATTCAACCAGAAAAACATTGAAGAATACATAAGATCCAATGGCTAAAGGAGGAGGACACACTCCACTTTTCAGTACTATTTCATATATGTGTATATATGGTTTAAATTATTGATAACATGAGGCCTTCCAGACAGTTAAAAGATGTGTGTAGCAAGATCTAAAGATCATTTGAACTTCATTCACCCATGTGCAGCAGCAGCTATTGAAAGCATGGATAAAATTAAATTGATTTCTCAGCTACATGTAGTGGTATAAGAAGTATTTTAAACTAAGAATGTCCCCAATCCTCAATAAGGTTATTCAATAACATGTATTAGGTGATTATATGTATAAAAGAAGTTACATAAAGGCATAAAGTAGATCATATACTACTGGGAAACATCCTTTACCCCGCATGCGAAACAACGCATGCCATTACAACGCGGTCATTACAACGATCGCGTTGTTACATGGCATGCCATTACAATGCAAGCTGTTACAACGACTTGCTGTAGGCGGCAGAAGGTGTTGGATTTTAAATCCAACACCTTCCCTACTGTTGCACAGACTGGAGTTGGAATAGTAAATTATACTATTCCAACATCCAGTGCCCCCCTACAGTAAGTCGTTGCAATGTTATGTGATGTAACAACGTGGTCGTTGTAATGACAGCATTGTAATGGCAGGCTTTCTAAACGCATGCGTTATAACGTAGCCTATTCTATACTACTTAATTGACCTACATCTAGAAATTGTTATTGAAATATCAAGAAGTATGTTTCCTTATGTCTAAACAAAGTGTAAGGAACTACCGGAGATCTGCTGTATCACTACAGTTTCTTATCTTTTGGACCTACAACTAGGACAACAGCAGAGTGCTTCTCCTTGTGAATCCCCACCCAGAAGCAGCAAGTCCAACAAGCGAATAACAGGCAAACAAGCATCATTACGGCACAAGTTGAAACTGGTATTTGCTTGTAACAGGAAGTAAACCTCTGGAAGTAAACCTGTGGAAAGAAACAGGAAATGATAAGCTGTCATTTTACCTTGGAGAATTAAAAAACAAAATACTTTTAAGCGGAGATCTTAACCAAAGAAGGAAAATCTGGCATTGACTAATAAATTATTAAGCCCTAATTGTCCATGCCTGCAGCATTGCAGAGGCTGTGGAGGCAACAATAACCTCAAGGACAGAATCCCCTTCCCCCAAGCAAAGCTATATGTACAGTTTAGACTTGCTGCTATACCACTAAGATTGTTTTCCTCTAAATGGGACAAATCAGGCTGCTCTCCAGTACAATGCCCTTATTGCCTGCAGGTAAAGGAAACAGAGGACCATTTTCTCTTTTTTCCCCCCAGATACGGATTGCGTCATAAGAAATGGATTATTGCAGTGTGTAAGTTGGAGGGTGGGATGCATTACTGAGAGGCATTAAGAATTTTGAAAAGTAAACTGAAGAAAACAACCTTGTTTGCTGTTGCACGTTTTTTACAGCGGGCATCAATGAATTAATCAATCAGTCAGTATTTGTATAGCACAGCTTATCACCCCAGGGGTATGCAGGTGCTAAGAATTGAGAGCTTTAGTCGAAGAGCCTGGTACTGAGTCCTTTTCTGAAGTCAGCGAGTGAGGGGGAGGTTCAGCGGTGGAGAGGGAGGTTGTTCCAGCATTTGGCGGTGAGGTAGGAGAAAGAACAACCTTCACCGGATGCATAGGATGTGTGCGAGGGCATGGGAGGTGGATCGGAGTTGCCTGTTTTGTTGGTGGAAGGTCAGATGGTGGTTTATGTAGGAGGGTCCGGCGTTGTAGAGGGCCTTGTAGGCGTGGGTCGGAAGCTTGATTTGGCATCCTTTTTGGCTTAAGAGTTCTGTATGGCCTGTAGTCGTTTCAGGAGGTGGGAGGTTGTTCTGATGTAGAGAGCATTTTCGTAGTTCAGTCGGCTGGTGACGAGGGCTTGGGTTACTGTTTTCCAGGTGTTGACAGGGATCCCCCTGAAGATCTTATTAAGCATGCGGAGGGTGTGGAAGCAGGAAGAGGGTACTGCGTTGACCTGACACTTCATGGAGCGATCACTGTCTAGGATGATGCTGAAGTTTGGGCCTCCATGTGTCATCCCAAGGGGAGGAGTTCTTTTTGAAGATGAGAACTTCTGTCTTTTTCCTTTTCAGCTTCAGGCAGTTGGATCTCATCCAGTTGGCAATGTTGGTCATGGCATTCTGGAAGTTCGGTGAGTGAGAGGATGAGCTATGTGACCTCAGTTTATGAGATGATGTTGATGTTGAGCATGGAAAATCAGACTGAAAGGACTACCTCCAGGGAACCTCTAACTAGAGCAGGTGAAAATTCTATAACTATACACTATATACCCATAAAACTGCAGAACATTTGATTTTTGAACCCTTTCGCTGCCAGACATTCCCCCATGCCACACCCTTTTTTGGCTATTTGGGGTAGATCATGCTTAGGCCCCCATAACATTTTGACCACATAAGGTATCCATGCCAAATTTGCATCCATTTCTTCCAACATCTTGATGATTCTAAAGGCACCCAGGGTTTGTGGATTCCCCTGGAGGGGCCTGAGAAATTAGACAAAATACTGCAAATTTTGGGATCTGTTGGGAAACATTGGAAAAAAGTGCTGCAGAAGGAGGCGTCTGTTTTTTTCCCTGCAAATGGTTTCAACAAAGGTTTTGTGGTGCTAAAATCACCATCTTCCCATCTTTCAGGAACAGGCAGACGTTTGTAAGAAAACCAACATTTCTCCACAGTTTTGCCATTTTACTGAGACATTCCCTATTTTTCCTATTTTTTGTGCTTTCAACCTCCTTCCAGTTAGTGGTAGAAATGGGTATGAAAACACTAATGGATCCACAAGAACTATACTTTTCTGAAAAGTAGATAAAATTCTGAATTTAGCAAGGGGTCATTTGTGTAGATGCTTCAAGGTTTTCCTATAGAAAGAAACAGTTGAAATTAAAAAATGTTGAAATGAGTTGAAAAAAACTGCCATTTGTGCCTACATTTTCACCTGTAACTTCTTCTAACTATGGTAGCGGGGATATATAGAGCTTGTAGGTTCACCAAGAACCTGAGGTACCCAGAACCAAGAACTGAGTTGCACCTTACAGTGGTTTTACTTTGTGTTCCTGGTATATTCATTTGGTAAAATATAAAGAGCGAAAAATAGGTATCAAGTAAACCTATGTATTTATGAAATGGGAACAAGATATGGAGTTTAGAAGCAGTGGTTATTTGTGCATATCTGAATTTGTGGGTACCCGTATTAGACTTCTTTTTTACACACTGTCTTACATTTGGAAGGCAGAAATACATTGAAAGACAAATGGTCATAACACTTGTTCTACTATTCTGTGTTCCCCTAAGTCTCATATCCACATACCGCCTTCCACCCAACATTCCCTCCAAGTGTTCCGCTAATAATAGTACCTAACTTGTGTGGGTAGGCCTAGTGCCGGCGACAGGAAACGATCCAAAACGCAACGTGGACACATCAAATTTTTCCAGTGAAAACTAACCCCTTTTTTGCTTAGCTGTGGATTTTGGGCCCTAGCTCAGGCAGCACCTAGGGAAACCTATCAAACTTGTACGTTTTTGAAAACTAGACACCCAGGGTAATCCAGGATAGGGTAACTTGTGTGGCTCTCACCAGGTTATGTAGCCAAGAATCCCTTGCAAACCTCAGACTTTGTAAAAAAAAAAAAAACATTTTTCTCACATTTCTATGATGGTAAGTTCTAGAATCTGTAGGGAGCCACAAACTTCCACCCACCCAGCATTCTCCCAAGTCTCCAAATAAAAATGGTATGTCACTTGTGTGGGTAGGCCTAGTGCCCGTGACAGGAAACATCCCAAAACGCAATGTGGACACATCACATTTTTCTACTGAAAACTGACACTTTTTTTGCAATGTGCCTAGCTGTTGATTTTGGACCCTAGCTCAGCTGGCACCTAGGCAAACCTAGCAAACCTGTATATTTTTTAAAACTAGACACCCAGGGAAATATAAGATGGGGTGAATTATGTGGCTCTCTCCAGGATCTGTTACCCAGAATCCCTTGCAAACCTCAGACTTTGTAAAAAACCCCACATTTTTCTCACATTTCTATGATGGAAAGTTGTGAAATCTGTGGGGAGCCACAAACGTCTACCCACTCAGCGTTTCACCAAGTTTCCTAATAAAAATGGTGATTAACTTGTGTGGGTAGGCCTAGTGCCCGCAACACAAAACAGCCCAAAACGCAACGTGGATACATCACATTTTTCCACTGAAAACGGACCCTTTTTTTGCAAAGTGCCTAGCTGTGGATTTTGGGCCCTAGCTCAGCCGGCACTTAGAGAAATCTAGCAAACCTGTGCATTTTTAAAAACTAGACACCCAGGGAAACCCATGATGGGGTGACTTGTGTGGCTCTCACCAGGTTCTGTTACCCAGAATCCCTTGCAAACCTCGAACCTTGTAAAACAAAAACACACATTTTCCTCACATTTCTGGGATGGAAAGTTCTAGAATCTGCAGGGAGCCACAAACTTCCACCCAACCAGCATTCCCCCACATCTCCTGATAAAAATGGTACCTCATTTGTGTGGGTAGGCCTAGTGCCTGCAACAGGAAATGCCCCAAAACTTATAGTGGAGACATCAAAATAATCTATCACAAAACATCCTGGTTTTGTAAGGGAGTCGCCTGCAGTTTTTGTCACCAGCTCGATGGCCGTCTAGCGAAACCTACCAAACCCAGGCATTTCTGAAAACTAGATACCTGGGGGAGTCCGGAGAGGTGTGGCTTGCCGGTATCCCCCAATGTTTTTCATACCCAACACACATCCAGCTGAGCACAAGTCCACACACACCACCAGCAAATTGCAGGTTCACAAAAAGTCAGCCAAACGCCAGTACACACAGACATTCATTTGAACACTTCTCACACACACAGAAACGTTCGTTAGTGTGTAGTGGTTGTCTGCCCCCCTTGGGGCAGAAGAGCCTAAAAATATTGCTGATCAGCCCCCAGGGGGGTCAGAAGCAGCCAAAATGTGTGCACAAAAAAGGAGAGTGACCCTTGCCTAAGGGGCCGCTCCCTGGCATGCCCATAAACATAGCTCTGGTGCCTAGTGGGCTTTCTGTCCCCTGAGGGAAGATTGGGGTTATTCCCTTTTTCTGCTCCCCAGGGGGGCAGAAAGACTGTGGCTATTTTGGGGGGGGGCTGTGGGCATTGGCATCCCCATTCTGGGCAGCCCCCACCCCTGAACTACTAAAAACAAAACAAAATAGTCCCTGGCTTCCTAGTGGGCTTTCTGCCTTCCTGGAAGGAAGATCGGGGGCTATTACACCCATATGCTCTGGGGGGGGGCAGACAGTCTGTCCATTTGTTTTTTGGGTGGGGTGAGGGCATTGGTATGCTCATTCTGGGCAGCCCCCACCCCTCCTCTGGCAAAAAAAAATACTCCCTGGTGCTTAGTGGGCTTTAGGGTGCTATTGCTCTCATCTGCCCTACGGGGGCAGAAAGACTGTGGCTATTTTTTTTAGAGGAGTGGAGGCATTGGCATGCCCATTCTGGGCAGCCCCCACTCCTACATATTCAAATATAATAATCCCTGGTGGGCTTTCTGCTTACCCGGGGCAGATCAGGGGTAATAAACCCCACCTGTCCCTCAGAGCGGGCAGAGAGACTGTCACTTTTCTGTTTGGGGGCAGGGGCATTGGCATGCAAATTCTGGTCAGCCCCCAACCCTACATATTCAAACTAAAATAATCCCTGGATCCTAGGGGCAGATCGGGTGCTAGTGCCACCATCTGCCACCTACGGGACAGAAAGACTTCTGTTTTCATTTATTTTGGGTGAGAGCATGGTCTTGACCATTGTGGGCAGCCCCTATCCCTCTTTTATTAAAAAAAAATCCCTGGTGTCTAGTGGGCTTTCTGCCCCCCTCGGGGGCTGAAAGACTGTCCCTTTTGTTTTAGGGGGTGTGGGGGCATTGGCATGCCCATTTTGGGAAGCCTCCACCCCTATGTTTAAAAACTTAAAATCCCTGGTGCCTGGTGTGCTTTCTGCCTTCCCCTGGGGGGGAGAAAGACTGAATATGCCCATCTGAATAATGGGTGGAGCAAAGGTCCTTGCCCAAGGGGCCGCTTCCCCCTCCCTGGTGTATAGTGGTAGATTCCTGCTTGGGCATCCCCCTCCTGTGGTGATCCCCAAGCAGGGATCCACTAGGGAAGGGTACCATTAGATTTTCCCCTTTCCAACGATACCTCTCCCGCATGTTTCGGTGCTCGGGGGCTGAGATAGCCCCGCGAGCTCCAAAGCAGTGAAAGTGAAATGAGCCGATCGGCTCATTTCACTTTCAATGTAATGACATTGGCGCACCATGCGGGCCGATCATCATTAAACTGGAAAAAAATGCCTCGGGCAGCTAGGGAAGCTCTTCCCTAGCTCCCAAGGCTGAAAAGGTAAAAAGTAAATCCCTCTGCTGCTTACAGCAGAGGAATTTCTGACTGGTATGCAGAGGACGTAACGGTTACGTCCTCGGCACACATGGGGTTAATAATAACTTTTAATAAAGGGAAAATGCCACTAGGAGTGTTTTTGCTGCCACATATATGCATGCTTTTAAATTTGGCATATTGGTGTTTTAACTCGACAACTGTAATTGTATACGGAATTATTTTAATCTTTGTATTTTAGATGGGAACCCTTAGATTAATCATGAGGGCTTTTTATGTCCTAGGGTTTTAAATTGTATATTGGTAAACTTATTACCTATGGATGGTCTTACTTGATGATGTATTTTTTATAAAATTGTCTTTGTATGTGATGGATGTACTTTTAGAGCTTTCAAACCTAAATAAAGTACATGATGATGAGTGTGAATTTACTGCAATGCTGCTGCCAGGAAGCAAACTCGCCCAGGACACACACTGCGCAATGCTGCGTGGTCTCAAAGTAGAAAGATGATGCACTGCAGCACAATGTCAAAAATAAAGCAATGGCACCTTCAGTGGCATCAGAGACACCAAACTCGGCCCCCAAGTAATCAGGAGCTAATAGATAAGTGAAATGAGATGTAATTTTACATTTAAAAAATATACATCTCCATTTGATGTACACAACATCCACCTAATGTATAGAGCTCCTTTGCTCCCCAGCTGGGTTTAGGTATAAAATTTGGTATATGCATATGTATACTCAAGGGCACTCAGGGCTGTATGGCATTAGAACATATGCGTTTCCAACACATGGCTTTACCATGCATGCTTTACCATGCAATGCCTTTACCACCCATTGCCTTTACCACACATGCCTTTACCAATTCCTTTACTGATATATATATAATATATATACATATATATATATATTCATTGAAAAAAACACAGATTTCAGGGACGTTATAGTTAGGCTGACATTTCACTCATACAAAACCAGAGAAATTCGGCCGTTATGGTTAGCTGAGCTAACTATAACTCGCGCCCCGCAATGCACTGCTGATGACGTCACATATTACATCTCTCGTGACATGGTCAGTGACATCACTGATGACATCTCAAATGACATCGCTGATGACATCATCCTGTGAGTGTTTCTAAAAAGTTTAAGAATGGTATATATATACGCCAAGCTGTATTCGAAGAATGAATGGGTGTATGAGTGTCTGTATTGATGATTTGTTGGGCGCGTGAGTGACTGTATGAGTGAGTGATTAAACGTCTCTTAGTGAATGTATGGGTGAGTGAATAATCTGTGTAAATGTGTGTATCAGTCTGTCAGTTGGTGTGTAAATGGCTGCATGGGTTGGTGAGTAGGTACATGAGTGTCTATATGGGTTATTGATTATTAGTTGTCTGAGTACCTGAATGGGTGCCTGAGTGTCTGTGTGGGTGGGTGAGGGGCTGTGTGACTCCTTGCATGGATGTATGAGTGAGGGAATCCCTGGGCGTATGGGTTCATGAGTGCGTTTGTGAGGGACGGTATGGTTGAGTGAGTGTATGTATGGCTGTGTTAGTGAGTGTATGGATGTCTCAGTGGTATATGGGTGAGTAACTGCTTATGTGAAAGGCAGTATATGTGAGTGACTATGTGTGAGTGAGTGTGAGAGTGGCTGTATGGATAAGTGTGTGCTTGTGTCATTGATTGTAGAAGAGAGTAAGTATGTGTTACTATCTTTATGAATAAGTGAGGTGGTGAGTGTATAACTGTATAGGTGAGTAAATGGCAGTGTGATTGATTCTTTGGGTGACTGACTAGGTGTGTGAGAAATTCTATGGATGAGTGGTGGTGTGTGAGTGTCTCTATGGGTGTATGAGTGCATATATCAGTGGCTGTATTGATGAGTGACTGCGTGTATGAGTGGGTGAATGAGTAGATGTAGTATGTAGACCTAGGAATCAGTGAGTGGGTATGTACTAAGTGGTATTGGTGTGTCTATGGTAACCTGCTAACATGCAGCTCCCTTTGCCCAAAAGCAATTCTGCTTTGCTTCATGGAAGCGAGAGCCCCCCGCATTTAAAGTTGAAAGCCTTGGGGAGGTGGCGGTCCCCGGGACAGCGTGGGGGGGCATTAGCCCCCAACACATTTTATTTAAACATAGCCCCGGGGCGGTGGTGGTCCCCGGGGCTGTGGGGGGATGCGTGCCCCCGCATATTATAAACAAAGCCCAGGTGAGGTGGCTGTCCCCGGAGCAGCGTGGGGGAGCAGGAGCCCCCCACGCATTTTATTTAATCAAAGCCCCGGCGAGGTGGCAGTCCCTGGGGCTGCAGAGGCCCCCGTGGGCCCCCGCACCATAATTAACCATTGCCCCCGGGACCTGGCCCACCCGGGTGCTTCAAGAAAACAAAGTGTGGGAGACCGCACTTCGTTTTATTTTTTTTATTTTTGGCCAGATTTGCGGACCCTATGTGAATCCCGCTGAATTAAATTGTGTGACCCCCTGAGCAGCCCTAGGGGGTCAGGGTGTTCCTACCCTGCCCCTTTTCTTCTTTTTTGATCTTTTTTCTTGTGACTCGGTTCAACCAAGTCACAAGATAGCTGCCAACACTTTTTGATTTGGAGTGTTAGCAGCCAATCAGAGTTAAGCTCATGCTCGGGAGGGTTCGCGGATCCACCGCGGTCACCAGATATCGTTCGCTTTTTATTTTTTGAATTTCTCAAAAACTACTGAACGGATGTACACCATTTAAAGCAAAGAGTGCACTCTGAACCAAGAGCTACCTCTCTGCCAAATTTGGTGTAATTCCGTTCAGCAGTTCGGGCTGTAGCTGCAACAAAATTTTCCTATGGAAATTAACATGGAGAAAAAACGTTTTGAAAACCCTTTTTTCTCGGCCCCCGCTTGACGAATGACCCCGAAACTTTCAAGACAGAAGCCGACTGTAACGCCCCATTAGTTTTGAAAATTTCGCAAAGATTTGTCAAACGGCGCCAAAGATATTGGCAAATCAAAAAACGCTTTTCCTATGGAAACTAGGTCCTAACTATAACTACCTACTGGCGACCGCCAGTAGGTAATATATGTATATAATCAGGAGAAGAATATATGTCAGACATCCTAATATTATTGTAGAGTGCTTATTC
Organism: Calotriton arnoldi; assembly: GCA_963921515.1. Lineage (NCBI taxonomy): Eukaryota > Metazoa > Chordata > Amphibia > Caudata > Salamandridae > Calotriton > Calotriton arnoldi. Next base: position 865,887 of record CAWUFW010005773.1, on the reverse strand, counting down.
CTGCTAGAGTGATGGAACCACACACGATATTAAAATCAAAAACTCATTATTAGTGCCTACCACCCATTAAAACCACTGTAATCATCATTGCACTGAAAACAGTGCTTAATGCAAACAGTTTCAGAAGAGAGAGACCAACCCTATAAGGGGCTTCTAACAATTGGTATAGAGGGACCTGTACTCATCTAGCCTATATGGACCCACAGTTCCTCTTCACTGTTTAAACTGAGTGGGGCCAAGGTCCTCAATTCAACTATGTACTTCGATTCAAGTTGACGCAAAGCTTTCACCCGATCACCACCCCTTTCTGGGATGGACACCTGGTCTACACGGGAAAAACACCCTCACTTTATGCTTAATTGTCCCTTTCCTTGAGAAGTGACTATGCACTAAAAGATCTTTCAGTGAATTATTTTTCCTATAGGTTATGCTAGGATAAAATGGAACTGCTCGACCAACTACTCCATCAGCTTGTAAGATATTCCAATGTTTCATCAAGATTCCAAGTACCTCATTGGAATCTTTAGAAAAAGTGAGGATTAACCTGGTGATTTCATCTTCTTCCTACATACACTTCTTTTTTAACAAGTCTCTTCTATCTTGCTGTTCAGCTCTGGCCACACCTGTTGCCAAAACTCGGTTGGGGTACCCCCTTCTTTGGAACCTGGATATAGCCCCTTTACTTGCTATCTCGTAATATTCCTGGGTCGTACTGCTGAGTTTGATTCACAACAGTTCCCCATACAGAATACTGTTCGCCAGACAACGGGGATGTTGGCTCATGAAGTGTAGTGTAGCATTCCCAGCCGTGGGTTTTGATACAATTTAGTCAACAATTGGGTGCCCTCCACATACACCACCAGGTCTAAGAATGCTGCTTCAACATTGCTGTTATGACTGGTAAATTGCAGATTATACTCATTGACATTCAAGGCAGAAATATAGTCTTCAAATTCCACCCAAGACCAAAAAATGTATTGTTTTAAACCTGCTATTATCTAATAATTTTCAACACACGAGTAATACGGAACTCTACCAAGATGGCGGGCCATTTTGGATAAAACTAGGATATTTTGAGAGTCCGTTTTCGATTACTTTGTTGTAGCACTTTAAAAATAATTGATGCTGACATTGAGAAAGGACGTTACGACTGAGACGCGTTTGTCAGCACTGGTGAAATAAACCGACTTGAGAAATTGACTTCTGTGTGCGCTGCTAACTTTGCATCTGCAAAGGGACTGTTATCTTTTTATACATATATATATATATATTATCTACTGGCGGTCGCCAGTAGATAGTTATAGTTAGGACCTATTATCCATAGGAAATCTGCGACATTCTATTTGCAATAACGTTGGCGCCGGTTGACGAATCTTCGCGAAAGCTTCCAACTTGTTGGGGCGCTCCGGTCCGCTCCTACCCTGAAAGTCTCGGGGTGATACGTCAAGCGGGGGCCGAGAAAAAGGGGGTCCCAAAACGCGTTTTCCCCATTCATTTTTCCATAGGAACCTTTAGTCGCAGCTACAGCTCGAACTGCTGAATGGAATTACCCCAAATTTGGCAAAGAGGTAGCCCTTGGTTCAGACTGGTGCCTTTTGCTAAAATGGTGTAAATCCGTTCAGTAGTTCCTGAGAAATTCACAATTAAAATCACATATATATCTATGGGCGCGTCGGATCCGCGTACCCTCCCGATCACGAGCTGCATGCTAATTGGCTGTCAACACTCCAAATCAGGAAGTGTTGGCAGCCATTTTGTCCCTCGGTAGAACCGAGGGACAGAAACAAGTTCGCAAAGCGCAAAAGGGGGCAGGGTAGAAACACCCTGACCCCCTAGGTCTGCTCAGGGGTCCCACAAGGACCCCCAGGGCAGAAAAAAGCATTTTTTTTTTTTAAATCGGCGGGATGCGCTCAGGGAGCGCGGATCCTGCCGAAAAAAAAAAAAATCAAAGCGCGGGAGACCGTTAATTTGCCCCCGGGTGGGCCAAGTCCCGGGGGCATGCTGGGGGGGGGTTTATTTTATGTATGGGGGCCTCCAGGGCCCCCAAGCCCCGGGGACCGCCACCCCCAGGGCTTTATCATTAATGGTGCGGGAGGGCTCTGAGCCCTCCCGCAGCCCCGGGACCGCCACCTCCCCGGGGCTTTTTAAAAAAAAATTTTAAAACCTGTGTGGGGGCTCCAGCCCCCCACACGCCTTGGGGACCACCACCTCCCGGGGCACTAAGAACATTGAAAATGGGGGTCCGTTTTGACCCCCAAGCCCCGGGACCACCACCTCCCCGGGCTTTCAAAATGTAGGGAGGGGGCCGCGCGGCCCCTCCTGGAGCCCTTGATGGCCCTGGGGACCGCCACCCCCAGGGCCGGCTCCTGCAGTGTCCCGGGGTGGCTACCCCCGGGACACTGTAGTTTGCTATGACAGGACGGGAGCCTCGCGGCTCCCGTCCTGTCATAGTAAACTTGATTTGCATTTTGAAAGAGAGAGCAGGAAACCTGCTCTCTCTTTCAAAATGCAAACCAATTGCTTCCCACACGGGGAGCAGCATGTTAGCTGCTCCCCATGTGGAAAGGAATGCCGGCTCCCGTAGGACACGGGGAGCCGGCGGGACTGTGGGGGTTTGGGGACCCCACAGTCCCCAACCAGAGGCCAGGCCCCGGGGATGGGGTCCCCGGGGCCATAAGTGGCCCGGGAGGGGGCCACGCAGCCCCCTCCCCAAATACAAAAAATAAAAAAATAAGGGCAAGGCCGGCCCCGGGGGATGGGGTCCCCGGGGCCTTAAATGGCCTGAGGAGGGGGGCCACGCAGCCCCCCATATTTTTTATTTGGGGCTGCCTTGCAGAGAGGTGTACAGAGGCCACGCCCCTTTTACACCTCTCTGCAACGCAGCTCTGTGGCGCTTAATGGAGGTAGCTGGTGGGCTAGTTGCACCCCAGGGACCCTCAGGATTCAAGGGGAGTTAATCCCCGACTTAAAACGCGCCACGGGCGCGTTTGCACAGTGGTGAAAGGAGGGGCGGGGCCTGAGGTGACATGTGTGCAAACAGGCCCCATGGCGCGTTTTAAGATGGGGAATTAAATCCCCTTCAATCCTGAGGGTCCCTGGGGGCCAACTAGCCCAACAGGTACATCCAGAAAGCGCCACAGAGCTGCGTTGCAGAGAGGTGTAAAAGGGTGTGGCCTCTCTACACGTCTCTGCAACGCAGCCTCCTGGCGCATACTGGAGGTTCCTGGTGGGCTAGTTGGCCCCTAGGGACCCTCATGATTCAAGGGGACTTAATCCCCCAACTTAAAACGCGCCAGAGGGCGCGTTTGCACAGATGTCACCTTAGGCCCCGCCCCCTCCCTTCACCATTGTGCAAATATTCCTCTAAAATCTGCCGAACTACGAATTCTGATTTACTCACCTGTTATCAGGAGAGACCTCAGTGCTGCATCTTTCAGCCCAGTACTAATCCTGAAAAGTAATTTTAACCGTACTTACCAGTAACTTGAATTTCCTTCCATAGGATATCATGGCCTGCTTTTTGCTGAAAAAGTTTCTAAGTGTTGATTTTTGAAACATACAAATATTCCTCTAAAATCAGCCGAAATACGAATTCCGATTTACTCACCTGTTATCAGGAGAGACCTCAGAGCTGTATCGTTCAGCCCAGTACTGGTCCTGAAAAGTAATTTTAACCGTACTTACCAGTAACTTGAATTTCCTTCCATAGGCTAACATTGACTGGTTTCACTTGGAAATTCTTCTAAGTGTGGAGTTTTGGAACTTTAAAATATTCCTCTAAAATCAGCCGAAATACGAATTCCGATTTACTCACCTGTTATCAGGAGAGACCTCAGTGCTGCATCTTTCAGCCCAGTACTGATCCTCAAAAGTAATTTTAACCGTACTTTACCAGTAACTTGAATTTCCTTCATAGGCTAACATTGACTGGTTTCACTTGGAAATTCTTCTAAGTGTGGAGTTTTGGAACTTTAAAATATTCCTCTAAAATCAGCCGAAATACGAATTCCGATTTACTCACCTGTTATCAGGAGAGAACCCAGTGCTGCATCTTTTAGCCCAGCACTGACCCTAAAAAGTAATTTTAACCGTACTTACCAGTAACTTATATTTTCTTCCATAGGAATCCATTGTCTGGTTTTCAGCAGAAAAGTTTCAAAGTGTCGATTTTCACAAACTACAAATATTCCTTAAAAATCGCCTGTATGACTTAAACGCATTCTTTCAACTGTTTACAGGAGATGCACCAGTGCTGGATCCAGGATCCAACACTGAGTAAGAAAAAGTAACGATAACAGTTTTTACCTGCTAAGTGAATTTCCTTCCATAGGATAACATTGGTGATTCTATGAGAAAAAGTTTCTAAGTGTCAACTTTTAAAATACAATAATATTCCTTAAAAATCACTACTGTAACCAAAACGCTTTTACTCAACTGTTTACAGGAGATGTCCCAGGACTGAATCTAGGATCCAGTCCTGTGGTTAGAAAAGTAATCAATAAAGTAACTAATTGCATTTAACTAGAAATTCACATTGAGCTGAATGTTGCATTGTGTTTGAAAATGTGTTGCCCATTGCAACAACTGTAACTACTGTACTTAAAAGTCTATTGCCTATGTGCAAAGTATTTAAACTAAAGTAATTCATTCTGAGAAAGTATTTTTTGTAATGTATAATGTAATTACAATGTAATTTAAAAAATAAAATATGTAAAAAAAATTGTTTCTAAAAATGTAGTAAATCAGTATGAAAAAAATAAATATAACAATTAATACATTTAAAAATTGTCATTTACAAAACCTTTGAAATTCACTGAAAAAACCGTAGGTTTCAGACATGTTATAGTTAGGAATTAGCATTTAAAAACCTTTGAAATTCACTGAAAAACCATAGGTTTCAGACACGTTATAGTTAGAAATTAGCATTTAAAAAACCTTTGAAATTCACTGAAAAAACCATAGGTTTCAGGCACGTTATAGTTAGAAATTAGCATTTAAAAACCTTAGAAATTCACTGAAAAAACCATAAGGTTTTAGGGACAGTTATAGTTAGTTGGACATTGCACTCGTACAAAACCCGTGAAATTCCCCGTTATAGTTAGTTCAGGTAACTATAACTCGCGCCCCGCAATGCACTGCTGATGACGTCACATATTACATCACTCATGACATGGTCAGTGACATCACTGATGACATCACTGATGACATCTCAAATGACATCACTGATGACATCACTGATGACATCATCCATGTGAGAATTTAATGCATCTTCTCACACCCTAATATAAGTTTTGATACACCCACTCTACATTACAGACTGCCATTCTCAAAACCATACACACTCCAATACCAATAAGTACATACCCACTCACTGATTCTTAGGTCTACACACACACATCTACTCACTCACCCATACAGTCACTCATACTTACAGTCACTCAGTACAGGACTATCATATGCACTCATACACCTATATAAACACTCACACAACGCAACTCATCCATAGAGGTACTCACACACCTAGTCAGTCATGCAAATAATTAATCACACTCCAATTTACTCACCTATACAGTTATACACACCAGCTCACTTACTCATAAAAATACTAGCACATTCTTACGCTCCTATGCAATCACTGATGCAAGTACACACTCATCCATATAGCCACTCTCACAATCACACACTCTCACTTATAGCCATTTATATACTCCAACACACATATATACTGCCTTTCACATATGTAGTTACTCACACATGTACCACTGAGATATACATTCAATCACTAACACACCCATACACACACTCACCCACCCATACAGTCCATCACAGACGCACTCTTGAAACCATGCACCCAGTGAATCACCCACTCACACATCTATGCACAGAGTCACACACACCCCACCCACACAAACACTGAGGCACCCATACAGATACTCAGAGAACCAATCCATAACCCATATAGACACTCATTTAGCTAGTCAGAAACCCATGCAGTTGCTTACACAACAACAGACAGACGGATACAGACATTCACACAGTTTAGTCACTCACCCATGCATCCAGTAAGATACGTTTAATCACTCACTTATAGACTCAGTCACACACCTACTAAATCATCCATTCAGGCGCTTCTACACCCACTCATTCTTCAATACGCCTTTCCCTATATATATTAAACATATTTAAACTTTACAGAAACACACAGTCACTGGATGATGTCATCAGTGATGTCATCAGTGATATCATTTGAGATGTCATCAGTGATGTCATCAGTGATGTCACTGACCATGTCATGAGTGATGTAATATGTGACGTCATCAGCAGTGCATTGCGGGGCGCGAGTTATAGTTACCTGAACTAACTATAACGGGGGAATTTCACGGGTTTTGTACGAGTGCAATGTCCAACTAACTATAACTGTCCCTAAAACCTTATGGTTTTTTCTGTGAATTTCTAAGGTTTTTTAAATGCTAATTTCTAACTATAACGTGCCTGAAACCTATGGTTTTTTCAGTGAATATATATATATATATCTCTCAGAAAAAGGTCAAGTGCAGCCAAATCCTTTAGTCAGGACTGATGTTTTGAATAAAGGATTTGGCTGCACTTGCACTTCTTCTGAGAAAGTGTCTCTTTTCTATGATTGTTTGTGATGCTGTATGAGTTTGAGCATTCTGGGTACTCCCCCAATATTGACGTTGTACCCCGTTGGGTACCAGGGACTATCAGGAGCCTGAAGATTTGGGTCTAAAAATATATGTGCATATTTACACACACACACACACACACACAAATACATACATATTACACATTTTTTTTGATTGGGGAGAAAGTATTTTCTTTTTGGGGGGCACATCCCCAAACCCCCCTTCTTTGTAACCTTAGCATCCAATACTCTTACCCTCCACTATACCCTAAAAACACCCTTAACACCCAAAACACTTACCCACTCCTAAACCCACAAAAACACACTTACCACCCTATACCCTTACCCAGCCAATACCATAAAAACACCCTTACTACCCAATACCCTTACCCACCCCAAGCCCTAAAAGCACCCTTATCACCCTATACCCTTACCCACCCCAAACCCTAAAATCACCCTTACCACTCTATACCCTAAACCACCCCTTAACCCTAAAAGCACCCTTACCATCCAAAACCCTTACCCACCCCTAAACCCTACTAATGCCCTTACCCCCTAATACACTTACCCCCCTCTAAACCCTAAAACACCCTTACCACCGTATACTTGAACCCGCCCCTAAACCCTAAAAATTCCCTTACTGCCAAAAACCCTTACCCACTCCTAAACCCACGAAAACACCCTTAACACTCTATAACCTTACCCACCCCATAATTGTAAAAACACCCTTACCACCCAAAACCCTTACACAAGCCTAAACCCTGCAAACACCCTTACCACCATATACCCTTACCCACGCCACCACTAAAAATACCCTTACCACTCTATACCCTTAACCACCCCTAAACCCTAAAGGCACCCTACCATCCAGTACCCTTACCTATCCCTAAACCCTACTAACACCCTTACCACCTAATACCTGTACCCATTTCTAAACCCTAAAACACCCTTACAACCCTGTATGTGTACCTATCCTTTAACCATAAAGCACCCTTAAAACATACCCTTCCCTACCTCTAAACCCTAAAAACACCCCTACCAACCAATACCCTTACCCACCGCTAAACACTTAAAAACACCCTTACCACCCAATACCCTACCCCAGCCCTAAACACTAAAAGCATCCTTATTCCCAAATACCCTTTTCCAACGCTAAAACTAAAACACCATTACTAAACTATACCCTTACCCACCCTATACCCTAAAAACACCTTTACCGCTCAATACCCTTACCCACCACAAACCCTAATTCCTTCATATATATATTCATTGAAAAACCAAAGGTTAAAGTAATGTTATAGTTAGGTGAATATGTCAGGGACAACATTAATGTTTTGAACCCAAAAACCACAGTTCACCAGAGCTAATTATAACCCCACCACATTACATTACTCATGACTTGGTTTATGACATAATTTATAACATCACTCATGACACCTCATATTACATCATTGATGACATCACTGATGACGTTACCCAATGAGTATGTTGGTTTGTTTTTTATGTTGGTTTGTATTACAGTTTACATAGTGGTCGGTAACTACAATATTAGTTTTCTACCTAATTTTGTCCAGATAACTGATATGTGTTTACAAAATGCATGTGCTTCTAATGAACCATAGGTGTGTAGAGTAGAGGTATTGAGCACGTTATAAATCTTTATATTGAAGAGTAACTTTGTGTGCAGGTGACAGTTGACAACTTGTGTTCAGTATGTTCCACACACGTACTTTTGGTGCTTCAGAAAAAGTTTACAGCGGGGCAAAGATTCTTTGTACTATATGCTAAGTATTGTAAGCCACCTTGAGTTATTAGACAATATAATATGTGCATGACAATTTCTACTTAATATTTTAAGTTTCAAAAGTTGGTTTATTGAGCACAATAGAATATTCATCTATACTTCGTACAATTAAATATCAAAAATTACATAGAGGAGGACATCAGTAATACATATTGGTTGATTTTGAAAGTCTTACTTATGACAAAATGTAAAAAGAAAGACTTGGGGCCATATGTATCAAAATTGTTTTGCGATTCTCAAAATGCGAATTTTAGGGAATCGCATTTTAAGAATCGCAAAACCCGATGTAAATAAAAGATCGCAAAATTTTAGCGATTCCCAGAAATTCACAGAATATGAAGCGAATACCTATTTTGCGAATCCTTAATTGCGAATTTCGCAAATAAGGAATCGCAAAATAGAGAATCGGCAATTCAGGTGCAGCCTGATGACATCACAACCAGGAAGTGTGACTGCCCATGCTGCACCTGATTGCCAGAAGCTGAGTGAGAGGCTGGGAGGAGAGTGAGAGAATTGTGCACTGCAAGTGAGAGAAGGAGAAATGGATCCCCAAGAGAAGCAGCAGGAGGAGAATGTCAGAAAAAGGAAGCAAAAATTTAGTGAGAGGGAGCAGGAGGTGCTCATCCAGGAAATGGCAGTCAGCCATGAGCTACTATTTGGCAAGAAATCCCTACGTGTGCCAGAGGCACGTAAAAGGAGAATTTGGCGTGAAATACAAGAGAAGGTGAATGCCATCGGCGTGACCCACCGCACTGTTGAAGACCTACGCAAAAGGTGGTACGACATGCGCAAAAGATCAAAGGAAAAGGTTGCGACAAAGCTGGCGGAGGCAAGGAAGACCGGTGGGGGGACATCCACTGCAACTGAGTCCACGCCCCTTGAGGAGTTGGTGGAGAGCACCCTGCAGCCCGAGAGTGTCAGTGGCATGGCTGACCTGGACAGCTCCGACACCCCGAACACCAGACAAGGTAAGATGCATGCCCTAACTCCCCTGATACATCACCACCTCACTCACACACTCAGGAAACCCCCAGACACCAAACATGAATGCAAATCCTGTACATGTTAACAAGCACACCCAGCAATGCATTTTGGGAGATGTAGTGCACATGCACCAAACAGTGGAGCTGTGAGACACAGCAAGATAGAATAAGGATGAGAAAATCATGAAAGGCTCAAAACAGACAGACAGTACACATGTAATTAAAAAACTGAGAACTGTATTGCATTAGCAATGCGAGGCAGGAGACAAAATTAATGTGTGCATTTACATTCACAGCACCACCAGAAACACAGGAAGTAATTGCAGAGGGTGAGGATGCATCCACCAATGAAGACCAGGCAGGGCAGGAGCAGCAGGATGAAGGCAGACCAGCAATCCCTGTGCCATGCAGAAGGCGCCTCATAGTGCCACCTCTCCCACTGCTGGAAGCAGGACCGCATGACACAAGCGGCGAAGCCCAGCCAGTCCAGAGCCAGTGTGCAGGACAGCACACAGCACAGTCCCCTGTCCATCCTAGTGAAGGGAGTGGGTCCAGACGCAGGGCACGGCCGTCCACCAGCGCTGCTGCTGTAGGTGAAGACATGGTGTTTTCTGGGCTTGAAGGCACCATGGTCAGAGTCCAGCGCCTGCAAGCGAAAGCATTAAGATCAATCCAGCGCCAGTTTGCCACACACAATCACAATCACAACATGACCGAGATGAGGGATGGCTTCATGGCAATGACAGGTGCACTAGAAGGACTATGCACAGAGATGAGGAGAGACCGGGCAGACAGGCGCAGGGAGAGACAACATCTCCACAGCCAGCTGGACATGCACTCAAACGCTGTGAACCGCCTGATGACTGCAACGTCCCTGCTGGCACGTCGGTGTGTTAGCATGCAGCATGAAATGGCTCACTGCTGCCAGGATGTTGCTAGGGGCCTGGTGCAGGTCACACATGTTGTGGACCAGCTGCGGGCAGCTGCCACAGGTGGCACAGGACCCCGGAGCTCATTGGAGAGTGAGGATCAGTCCAGCAGGAGCAGCATCACTCCACCAATTCCCCAGGACAGACGACGGAGTGCGAGGCAGGGGAGAACAGCGGAGGACTCAAGGGAGGACAGTGGGCACCCTGAGCGAGGGGCAACAGGCCTTCCCCGCAGGAGATGAGGTCTGATCAGTGGCACATGGCAATGTGTAAGGCAACACATTGCCTATTGACTCATGTATAAAGGACATCCTTGCACTGTGACTCTAATATGTGCATGCAAATGCGTGTAAGTCAGGCTGTGTGACAGATATGTTCCTGCCCCATAGGAAATAAAAAACACAGTTGTGCACCAATCTGTAGCATTGTGGCCTCATTACTCACCTAGAAATAGTTCTGTGTGATCTCATCTCGTCTCTGGCGCCCGGCAGCCGCACCAACCCCACCTGCTGGTCTGAACCGTGGAGCTGGGCCCTCCTCATCTGATGACTCGGAATCAGTGAGCTCCACTGGGGTGCCTTTCCTGGTTGCGATGTTGTGTAGCATGGCACATGTGACGACGATTTTGCAGCATGTCACGGGGCTGTACTGCAACGCTCCTCCACTCTTAAGAAGGCAGCGGAAACGGCTTTAAGGATTCCAAAGGTCCTCTCAATGGCACAGCATGTGGCTCTGTGGGCGCTGTTATACCTCCGCTCCCCTGCAGTGGCTGGATTCAGGTACGGAGTCAGGATGTAGTCACGTACAGCATACGCACTGTCACCTGCAGGGTGACAAGAATTAGGTTAAACACTGACCAGCCACTTCAGGCCTTTACTGAATGTGTGTTCGTAAGCCATGCATTTACCAAGCAGGTAGCCCTCCCCAAGTTCGCCATCTGTGAGTCGGCGGTGTATTCCACTGTGGCGAAAGATGAATGAGTCGTGTGTGCTGCCAGGGTATTTTGCAACAATGTCAGTGATTACATGTTTAGCATTGCACACTACCTGTATGTTCAGGGAATGATAGGACTTGTGGTTCCTGAACACATACTCATTCTGTGAGGGGGGAGAGTGCGACATGGGTCCCATCTACGCAGCCAATTACGTGGGGGAATTGGGCGATCTGGTAGAAATCATGCTTGGTCTGATCTAGTGCCTGTTGTGTGCTGGGGAATTGTATGTGGTGATGCAGCCTCTGTATCATTGCATCAAGAAAGCGTGGAAGAAGCGCGAAAGTGCACTCTGCGAGACCCCTCCTGCTGTGGCTATCACCCCCTGAAAACTCCCTGATGCCAGCAAGTGCAGTGAGCACAGGACCTGTATATGGGTGAGAATGGTGTGTGCCCTACGTGTGGGGTGTTCCAGTATGGGTTTGAGCTCCTCTATGAGGTCCAGGATGCTGTCTGCGTCCAGCCTGTAGTTCACATGGATCTCCTCCTCGGTCTGCTGGAACAGGGTGATGGGCGCTCTGAAGATCCTTTCCTGGCGTCTCCTTCTCTGTGCAGCAGCTCTGATTCGCAGCCTCCTGGCTATCACATAAAGGCCAGCCATTGTGAAACCCCCTGTAGCATTGTGGGCCAGTTTATATTGGTTGCACCTGGTTACCACCTGCTCAGAGTTGGTGGTAATTGCAATGTGCAATTTTGCGAATTTTGTAAATTTGCAATTTGCGATTTTTACCTGCATCTCGTTTTGCGAATTCGCTTTTGCGAACAGGTTATTAGCGATTATCGCAAATAACGTGTCGCAAATTGCGAATTCGCATATTCATTCGCAGATTCATTGTCTCGCAAAATTGCTAATCGCAAAATTTGCGATTAGCAGTTTTGCACACAGGATGCCCTTCTTACATTGGAACACTCTGTTTAGCGATCGCAAACACTGTTTTTTTGCGAATCGCAGTGTTTGCGATCGCTAAACAGCTTCATACATATGGCCCTTAATGCATTAAAAGGTGCAAACATATAAAGAATATAAAAAGAGAAAATATGGTAAATGATGATAAGCTCAATATAACGAAAGTCAGGGAGACTGAGCAACTTCTTGTACCAAGGGAATGGGAGTGAAAGATTTTTTGGCGCTATCATCTAAAAACTGCTTAATAGGAGACCATAGTTGTAAATGTTTCTTAGCAAGAGACATAGGAAATACAAAGGTTGTGTCCAGTCTATGATTATGACAAACAGCATACCACCAAGCTAAGTATGAGAGTTTAGATGTATCTTTCCAATTATCTGTTGAAAAGCAACTGCTAATAACAGGTCAATGATTTGTATTTGTGCTTTCTTTGTATTCCAACCGATAGACAGGCTACCCAGAAAAATGTTGGCAGGTGAAAAGGGGACTCTGGCGTGAAGTATGGTATTAATATGAGTCCAGACTTGTCTCCAGAAATTAAGTACATATGGACATGTGAAGAGTAAATGCTTTAAATCAGCGTGTGCAAGGGAACACAACCAACAACTTTCAGAAATTTCAACATGCATTTTATGTATGATAGTCGGTGTTAAGAGAAGTCTATTGTAGATGAAGAAAAGAGTTTGTGTAGTATTTGCTGCTCTAGACCATTTTCTGATTTTAACCCATATCTTGTTCCATAAGGGAATAGACCATTGTGTATCGAGGTCTGTTTCCCAGGAAAGCTCTGTTTTTGTTTTGTCTGTCTCGATGGGAGGTTGTGACAAGCGGGAATAAATAGTAGAGGCTTTTGGTGTTTTACGGAGAAGGTTATACCATGTAGAGTGTGATAAAGGAGGTGAAGAAGCTGGGGATTGAAAAAGAGTGCATACCTCTAATATTGCGATTCGCAGGATTGAAAACTTGTGTTGAAATGAGGGAGGTAGTTGAAAGAGAGAACATGCATTTGCGAATGTAAGAAAGGTACCATTATCAAACAGTTGATGTACCCACAGTATACCTTTATCTCTCCACGTTTTCCAATATATAGGTTTATTATTAATGAGCATGAGCTTTTTATGCCATATGGCGGAAGTGAAAAAGGTATCAATATCATGTGGGGTGGAGTGAAGGACAGTATTCAACACTTTACATGAGTGTTCAATAATTGGTGTGGAATTGTTTTTTTTGCGGTTTACGTGTGAAGGACAGATATTCCTGGAAAAAGTAGGGAGAAAGGAATGATCCCTCAAGATCAATCCATAACGGAGAGTCCAGAGGTGAGTCAGACACCTACTTGGAAAGATGTCTTAATGGGAGGCCTTATGATACTTAGGGAAGTTAACACCACCTTCCGATTTTGGGTGTAACAATTTTTGTAGCGACATTCTAGATTTTTTGTTAGGCCACAAAAAGGATAAAAGGATGGAATTAATTTTATGAAAGAACTTTGTTGCTATGGACTTTGGGATATTGGATACAGTATAAAGAACAATAGGGGATCAGAATCATTTTGATGGTGTCAAGGCGACCCCACCAGGATAGATATAGGGGATGCCATTTCGCAGTTAGTGTAGTCAACTTCTCTATATATTTGTCCAAATTTAGGGAATGTCTACTTAATATTGAAGACTATGTGCAACAGGTACTAATCTATGTACATGTGCTTGTTTTGCTACTGCAGATGGGCTATCTAACGTTTCCATCACAGTAAGAAGGCTGCAGGTAGTATGATCTTTAGCATTTTCAGACCTTGGTTATAAGTGAATAGTCGCTCTTTGGACAAGTTTTGCATAGAGTGTACACTCTTCTCAGTAGATACTTTTTAAAAGTCTGTAGTATATTTCTCAGGAGAGTTTCACTTTCTGCAGTGTGGTACAGAGTAAGCTCTCTCCATAGAGTAAACAGTGCTGACAGTACCCACTTTTCTACTCATATCCACTTCTTTTCTCAATGACTGTTACGGGCCTGATACAGGTAAGGACTGTCAATAATAGGGCACTAGTTATATAACAGGGCTTCAGTATCTGGAGGAACTTGGTTTTCCCTGAACAGTTCTATAAAGATTGAACACCATGTGCAGCATAGGTTACCCTTTCATCTGTGGTTTATAGTCAACATGAACTTGACTACCCAGGAAGTATATGGTATACGGTCAATGTTGCACATAACACAAGCTTGCTTTACATATGGTGGTTGTTTGTATCATAGTAGTAATGATGCTTCATATTATTCTGAGCTACTTTGCACTTACTTTCATAGCTCTAATGCTATACCCATTTATAGATCAATGTGTACAAAAGAAACCTAGATGATATAATTTGAAATGTCATCTGTGATGTCATGAATGATACCATAGAACATGTCATGAATGATATAATATGCGAGGTCATAAGCAGTGCATGGCGGGGTACAAGTTATATTTAGCTGTGCTAACTATAACTGGTGAAATTCTGTGTTTTTGAAGTTCAAAACGTTTATGTGGTCTCTGAAATATTCACTATAGCGTTACTTTAACCTTTAAGTTTTTTTCCGCGAATTTTGACGTTTTTTTAAAACGTAAGCAATATTTTATTACCATATGTAAACCAACTCCCCACCAAAGACTGTGAGCAGCGGGCGGTTGGCCACAGGAACTTATGTTTTTTTAAAGGGGAGGAGTCCATCTTCCCCCTTCACAGTGCCTTATTAGGCCCTGGGGACCCCATTTTCCAGGTCGTTTGTTTTTAAAGTGTAGGGGGCAAATGGACACCCTTCCCGAGCCTCATTAGGCCCAGGAGACCCCATCGCCCAAGGTAATTTTTTTAATGAAACGGGTGGGGGCTGCATGGCCCCCCTCCCCAAACCCTGTTAGGTCCTGGAGACCCCATCCCCCAGGGTCGTTTTTTTTATTTAAGGGAAGAGGACTATGTGACCCCCCTCCCTGAGCCTTATTTGGCTCTGGGGACACCATCCCAGAGCCTTTTTTTATTAAGAGGGAGGGACCACGTGCCCCCCCATTCCCAAGCTTTATTAGGCCCTGGGCACCCCATCCCCCCACTGTCATTTTATTTTAAGTAAGGCGAGCAAGGCAGCTAGGCCCCACTCCCCGAGTCTTACTAAGCCCTGGGGACCCCATCCCCCAGGGCTACTACTTAAATTAAAGGGAAGGGGCAGCGTGGTCCTCTTCCCAAAGCCTTATTAACCCTTGGGGACACCATCTACCAGGGCTTTTTTCTTTAATTAAGGGGGAGAGGGCCATGTGGCCACCCCTCCCCGAGCCTTATTAGGCCATGGGGACCACCCATCACCCAGGGCCACTAATCAAAATAAACGGGAGGCAGGCAGCATGGCACCCTTCCTCCAGCCTTGTTAAGCCCTGGGGACCCCATCAACCAAGGCACTTTTTTAATGAAAAGGGAATGAGCCACGAGGGCCCCCTACCTGAGGCTTGTTAGGCACCCAGGGTCCCCATCCCCCAGGGCCGTTTATTTTAATTACAGGGGAGGGGCCCACATAGCCCCCATCTCTGAGCTTTCTTAGGACCTGGGATCCCATGTCCCAGGTTTTTTTTTTAATTAAAGGGGTGGGAGGGACTGCAAGGTCAAGGTCCCGCTCCTTAAGGCTTGTCGTAGCCCTGGGGACCCCAACCACCAGGGCCCTTTTTTGAAAATTAAAGGGGAGGGGGCTGCATGGACCCCTCAAGTTTTGTTAGGCCCTGGGGACCCCATCACCCAAGGCCAAAATTTTCAAATTGGGGAGGAGGCCAGACAGCCCCCCATCCCTGAGCCACTAAAGGCCTCGGAGAGCCCACCCCAGGGGGCCTAATTATACAAAATTAGTAGTGGGTCATGAAACCCACTCCCCAAGCTGTTCCTGGCCCTGGGGTTCCCATCCCCCAGGGCTCACAATGTCAAAGGTGGGTGTCCTGGTGTCCATCCAGGGCACCCACCATATGCTTGTTGGGGGCCGCCGAGGAGAACCAAGGCTCCTGCTGACCCAGCCATCTTCATGCATGCAGCGTGAGCCAGCATTGCTTCCACCCAGAGGGAGTAGCTATTAATGCTACTCCCTCCATGCGGGAGCAATATCTTGATCTGTTTCCCTGCCCGCATCAGTTAGTGTAGGGAAACAGATCAAAAGGGCAATAAAGAATAAGGACAGATCAGATCCAGTAGCCTGGAATTTTGAAGAAAATCACAGTAGTGAAATGTGAGGTTTAACATATTTTGTAGCGGATGCCATACCTAAAAACATCAGTGGTGGCAAAAGAGAGAGGAGTTAAAGGCAGTTAGAGTCAAGCTACATAGTTGAGCTAGATACAAAAAACCCTGGGGTTTAAACATTGAGGAAGATCTGCATACCCACCTGTAAATAGAAAGATATAGATATAGATATAGAAATCCCCCAAGGGGAGTACTGTTGTTGAGTACTGATGTTGTAACTTAAAAGAACATACGATAAGGAGCGACATCATACAATTTCATCAGCTTCTAGTGTTCATCAGGGTAACTGCAATTAACAATTAAAAATCACCATTACTGCACTGTACTTTGCACAAACCATACTGAAACAGCATAAAACCTGTGTCCTATTGTTCATAATGAAATATTATCATTATGAACAATAGGACTACAGGTTTTATGCTGTTTCAGTATGGTTTGTGGGTATCATTAACATTGTAGCACAGTTAATTGGGTATATGTATCGCAAAGTACAGTGCAGTAATGGTGATTTTTTAATTGTTAATTGCAGTTACCTCTGATGAAGGGCTCTGGGAAGCCCGAAATGCATTGGGTTCAAATAAAGACTACTGCTATGGACGAATCATGTGTTTCGAGCGTGCTCTTGAAAGAGGTCCGGAAGGGCACATCGCGAACACTAGAAGCTGATGAAATTGTATGATTCCCTGCATGGGGACCCAAGATGGTTAAGTATATACATTTATTGGATTATGACATTGAGTACATGAAGCTAAAGCAATGATAAAATTGGAGTAGATTCGCAAATGCGCCATTTTCGGCTGTGCGACTGGGCTTGGAGTGAGAATGTCGCTCCTTATCGTATGTTGTAGTATCAGTGTGCCACCGGGGTAAGGCACGCACCCAGTAAGCACGCACTTCTGGATTATTTCTTGGATTAACATTGATGAACTGGATAACACTGGTATGCATCGCATCACTTCCGCTGTAACTTAAAAGAACCCATTTGGGATAAATATGTGCAGCAGAACTACCAGCACCATAATGCATTTGACAAACTCATCTTGGGGCCCACTGGGGGCGGAATGTATTTAATGGCAAACAGGTGTCAGTTTTGTTTTTCATTGCCTCATTCGACATTGGCCTGTGAACAAGAGCTGTGAAAGTTCGAAATGCGTAAGGCCTGACATTTGAATCTGATGTTCCTTGCTGGCTTTGCTGTGGAATAAGGAGGCAATAAACCTGGTTTTTGGGGTGCATTCTTGTTGAGGGCAACTTCTTTTGTTTAATTAATACGGCCTGTCCAGTGGTGAGAGTGCGCCACTGCGCAGATCAGCAGGCCTTGAGTGGCATTGATTTACAGCCACTTTTAGGACAACAGGCCCTGAGGAACACCCAGACCAGTAATGTACTTTTGATTCACCCACTGGGGTTTGTACACTTTCTGTTTTATTAAATGTTGACCTTGGGGCAAACCCATTTGGGATAAATATGTGCAGCAGAATTACCAGCACCATAATGCATTTGACAAAGTCATCTTGAGGGCCACTGGGGGCAGAATGTATTTAATGGCAAAGAGGTGTCAGTTTTGTTTTTCATTGCCTCATTCGACATTGGCCTGTAAACAAGAGCTGCGAAAGTTCGAAACGCGTAAGGACTGACATTTGATTCTGACGTTCCGTGCTGGCTTTGCTATGGAATAAGGAGGGAATAAACCAGTTTTGGGAGTGCATTCTCGTCGAGGGCAACTTCTTTTAATATATATATATATATATATATATATATATATATTATCTACTGGCGGTCGCCAGTAGATAGTTATAGTTAGAACCTATTTTCCATAGGAAATCCGCGACATTCTATTTGAAATAACTCTCTTGCCGGTTGACGTATCTTCGCAAAATTTTCAAACTTTGTGGGGCGCTCCGGTCCGCTCCTACCCTGAAAGTCTCGGGTGATTCGTCAAGCGGGGGCCGAGAAAAAGGGGGTCCCAAAACGCGTTTTCCCCATTCATTTTTCCATAGGAAACTTTAGACACGGCTACAGCCTGAACTGCTGAACGGAATTACACCAAATTTGGCAAAGAGGTAGTTCTTGGTTCAGAAAGAACCCTTTTTGTTAAATGGTGTAAATCCGTTCAGTAGTTGCTGAGAAAATCAAAAGTAAAAGTACATATATATCTATGGCCGCGTCGGATTCGCGCACCCTCCCGATCACGAGCTGCATGCTAATTGGCTGTCAACACTCCAAATCAGGAAGTGTTGGCAGCCATTTTGTCCCTCGGTAGAACCGAGGGACAGAAACAAGAGCGCAAAACGCACAAAGGGGGCAGGGTAGAAACACCCTGACCCCCTAGGTCTGCTCAGGGGTCCCACAAGGACCCCTGGGCAAAATATTTTTTTTTTAAATCGGCAGGATGCGCTCAGGGAGCGCGGATCCTGCCGAAAAAATCGAAGCGCGGTCTCCGCGCTCGATGTTAATTGGCCCCTGGGTGGCCCAAGTCCCGGGGGCATGGTGGGGGGTTTTAATTTATGTAGGGGGCCTCTAAGGCCCCCAAGCCCGGGACCGCCACCCCGGGGCTTTATTTAAAATTATGGCGGGAGGGCTCTGAGCCCTCCCGCAGCCCCGGGACCGCCACCTCCCCCTCCCGGGGCTTCTTTTTTTTTTTTTAAAACCTGTGTGGGGGCTCCAGCCCCCACATGCCCCGGGACCGCCACCTCCCGGGGCACTAAACATTTAAATATGGGGGTCCGTTACGGACCCCAAGCCCCGGGACCACCACCTCCCGGGGCTGTGCACTGAATGGGAGGGGGCCGCGCGGCCCCTCCTGGAGCCCTTGATGGCCCTGGGGACCACCACCCCCAGGGCCGGCTCCTGCAGTGTCCCGGGTGCCTACCCGGGACACTGCTGTTTGCTATGACAGGACGGGAGCCTCGCGGCTCCCGTCCTGTCATAGCTAAACTTAGTTTGCATTTTGAAAGAGAGAGCAGGAAACCTGCTCTCTCTTCAAAATGCAAACAACTGCTTTCCACATGGGGAGCAGCATGTTAGCTGCTCCCCATGTGGAAAGCAATGCCGGCTTCCGCAGGAGGCGGGGAGCCGGCTGGGACTGTGGGGGATGGGGACCCCCACAGTCTCCAACGTGAGGCCAGGCCCCGGGGATGGGGTCCCCGGGCCATAGGTGGCCCGGGAGGGGCCACGCAGCCCTCCTCCCAAAGTTCAATTTTTTTTTTTTTTTTAAAAGGGAAAGGCTGGCCCCGGGGATGGGGTCCCCGGGGCCTTAAATGGCCTGAGGAGGGGCCATGCAGCCCCCTCCAAATAAAAAAATAAAAAATCGAGGCCATGCCCCGGGGATGGGGTCCCCGGGGCCAATACAGGCCCAGGGAAGGGGGCCACGCGGCCCCTTCCCGTTTTTTAAAATAAAAAAAAAAAAAATGCTCAGGCCCCGGGGGATGGGGTCCCGGGGCCAAAGTGGGCAAGGGAAGGGGGCCACGCAGCCCCCTCCCATTAAAAAAAAATAAAAACGGGAAAAAAACGACCGGCATCGTGCCGGAGGGCCCGTCCCTCTCCCTGCAGTACTCTGCAAACGCGCCCCTGGCGCGTTTGCAGAGGGGAACGAATTCCCTTGAATACTGGTGGTCCCTGGGGCCAACTAGCCCACCAGGAACCTCCAGTATGCGCCAGGGGCTGCCTTGCAGAGACGTGTACATAGGCCACGCCCCTTTTACACCTCTCTGCAACGCAGCTCTGTGGCGCTTTGGAGGTATATGGTGGGCTAGTTGGACTCCAGGGACCCTCAGGATTCAAGGGGACTTAATCCCCAACTTAAAACGCGCCACAGGGCGCGTTTGCACAGTGGTGAAGGGAGGGGCGGGGCTTCATGTGACATGTGTGCAAACAGGCCCCGTGGCGCGTTTTAAGATGGGGGATTAAATCCCCTTCAATCCTGAGGGTCCTGGGGCCAACTAGCCCAACAGGTACATCCAGAAAGCGCCACAGAGCTGCGTTGCAGAGAGGTGTAAAGGGGTGTGGCCTCTCTACACGTCTCTGCAACGCAGCCCCTGGCGCATACTGGAGGTTCATGGTGGGCTAGTTGGCCCCTAGGGAACCTCATGATTCAAGGGGACTTAATCCCCCAACTTAAAATGCGCCACGGGCGCGTTTGCACAGATGTCACCTCAGGCCCCGCCCCTCCCTTCACCATTGTGCAAATATTCCTCTAAAATCTGCCTTACTACGAATTCCGATTTACTCACCTGTTATCAGGAGAGACCTCAGTGCTGCATCTTTCAGCCCAGTACTGGTCCTGAAAAGTAATTTTAACCGTACTTACCGGTAACTTGAATTTCCTTCATAGGCTAACATTGACTGGTTTCACTTGGAAATTCTTCTAAGTGTGGAGTTTTGGAACTTTAAAATATTCCTCTAAAATCAGCCGAAATACGAATTCCGATTTACTCACCTGTTATCAGGAGAGACCTCAGTGCTGTATCTTTCAGCCCAGTACTGGTCCTGAAAAGTAATTTTAACCGTACTTACCAGTAACTTGAATTTCCTTCCATAGGCTAACATTGACTGGTTTCACTTGGAAATTCTTCTGTGTGTGGAGTTTTGGAACTTTAAAATATTCCTCTAAAATCAGCCGAAATACGAATTCCGATTTACTCACCTGTTATCAGGAGAGACCTCAGTGCTGCATCTTTCAGCCCAGTACTGATCCTCAAAAGTAATTTTAACCGTACTTACCAGTAACTTGAATTTCCTTCCATAGGATATCATTGCCTGCTTTTTGCTGAAAAAGTTTCTAAGTGTTGATTTTTGAAACATACAAATATTCCTCTAAAATCAGCCGAAATCCGAATTCTGATTTACTCACCTGTTATCAGGAGAGACCTCAGTGCTGCATCTTTCAGCCCAGTACTGGTCCTGAAAAGTAATTTTAACCGTACTTACCGGTAACTTGAATTTCCTTCATAGGCTAACATTGACTGGTTTCACTTGGAAATTCTTCTAAGTGTGGAGTTTTGGAACTTTAAAATATTCCTCTAAAATCAGCCGAAATACGAATTCCGATTTACTCACCTGTTATCAGGAGAGACCTCAGTGCTGTATCTTTCAGCCCAGTACTGGTCCTGAAAAGTAATTTTAACCGTACTTACCAGTAACTTGAATTTCCTTCCATAGGCTAACATTGACTGGTTTCACTTGGAAATTCTTCTAAGTGTGGAGTTTTGGAACTTTAAAATATTCCTCTAAAATCAGCCGAAATACGAATTCCGATTTACTCACCTGTTATCAGGAGAGACCTCAGTGCTGCATCTTTCAGCCCAGTACTGATCCTCAAAAGTAATTTTAACCGTACTTACCAGTAACTTGAATTTCCTTCCATAGGATATCATTGCCTGCTTTTTGCTGAAAAAGTTTCTAAGTGTTGATTTGTGAAACATACAAATATTCCTCTAAAATCAGCCGAAATCCGAATTCTGATTTACTCACCTGTTATCAGGAGAGACCTCAGTGCTGCATCTTTCAGCCCAGTACTGGTCCTGAAAAGTAATTTTAACCGTACTTACCGGTAACTTGAATTTCCTTCATAGGCTAACATTGACTGGTTTCACTTGGAAATTCTTCTAAGTGTGGAGTTTTGGAACTTTATAATATTCCTCTAAAATCAACCAAAGTACGAATTCCAATTTACTCACCTGTTATCAGGAGAGAACCCAGTGCTGCATCTTTTAGCCCAACACTGACCCTGAAAAGTAATTTTAACCGTACTTACCAGTAACTTATATTTTCTTCCATAGGAATCCATTGTCTGGTTTTCAGCAGAAAAGTTTCAAAGTGTCGATTTTCACAAACTACAAATATTCCTTAAAAATCGCCTGTAT
Source organism: Calotriton arnoldi (assembly GCA_963921515.1). NCBI lineage: Eukaryota > Metazoa > Chordata > Amphibia > Caudata > Salamandridae > Calotriton > Calotriton arnoldi. Next base: position 843,519 of record CAWUFW010005773.1, on the reverse strand, counting down.
GACTTAAACGCATTCTTTCAACTGTTTACAGGAGATGCACCAGTGCTGGATCCAGGATCCAACACTGAGTAAGAAAAAGTAACGATAACAGTTTTTACCTGCTAAGTGAATTTCCTTCCATAGGATAACATTGGTGATTCTATGAGAAAAAGTTTCTAAGTGTCAACTTTTAAAATACAATAATATTCCTTAAAAATCACGACTGTAACCAAAACACTTTTACTTAACTGTTTACAGGAGATGTACCAGGACTGAATCTAGGATCCAGTCCTGTGGTTAGAAAAGTAATCCATAAAGTAACTAATTGCATTTAACTAGAAATTCACATTGAGCTGAATGTTGCATTGTGTTTGAAAATGTGTTGCCCATTGCAACAACTGTAACTACTGTACTTAAAAGTCTATTGCCTATGTGCAAAGTATTTAAACTAAAGTAATTCATTCTGAGAAAGTATTTTTGTAATGTAATGTATAATGTAATTACAATGTAATTTAAAAAATAAAATATGTAAAAAAAATTGTTTCTAAAAATGTAGTAAATCAGTATGAAAAAAATTAATATAACAATTAATACATTTAAAAATTGTCATTTACAAAACCTTTGAAATTCACTGAAAAAACCGTAGGTTTCAGACATGTTATAGTTAGGAATTAGCATTTAAAAAACCTTTGAAATTCACTGAAAAAACCATAGGTTTCAGATATGTTATAGTTAGAAATTAGCATTTAAAAAACCTTTGAAATTCACTGAAAAAACCATAGGTTTTAGGGACAGTTATAGTTAGTTGGACATTTTACTCGTACAAAACCCGTGAAATTCCCCGTAATAGTTAGTTCAGCTAACTATAACTCGCGCCCCCGCAATGCACTGCTGATTACGTCACATATTACATCACTCATGACATGGTCAGTGACATCACTGATGACATCACTGATGACATCTCAAATGACATCACTGATGACATCATCCACGTGATAATCTGATGCAGCTCTTCACACCCTAATATAACCTTTGATACACCCAATCTAAATTACAGACTGCCATTCGCAAAATCATAGACACTCCAACACCAATAACTACATACCCACTCATTGATTCTTAGGTCTACACACACATCCACTCACTCACCCGTACAGTCACTCATACTTACGGTCACTCAGTACAGGACTATCATATGCACTCTTACTCCTATATAGACACTCAATCACCGCCACTCATCCATAGAGGTACTCACACCTAGTCAGTCATGCAAATAATTAAACACACTGCCATTTACTCACCTATACAGTTATACACACACCAGCTCACTTAATCATACAAATACTAGCACATTGTTACGCTCTTATATAATCACTGATACAAGCACACACTCATCCATACAGCCACTATCACAATCACTCACTCTCGCTTATAGCTATTTATATACTCCAACACACATATATACTGCCTTTCACATATGTAGTTACTCACACATGTACCACTGGGACATACATTCACTCACTAACACACTCTTACACACACTTACCCACCCATACAGTCTATCACAGATGCACTCTTGAAACCATTCACCCAGTGAATCACCCACTCACACATCTATGCACAGTCGCACACACCCCATCCACACAAACACTCAGGCACCCATACAGATACTCAGACAACAAATCAATAACTCTTATAGACACTCATGTAGCTATTCACAAACCCATGCAGCCACTTACACAGCAACAGACAGACGGATACAGACATTCACCCAGTTTAGTCACTAACCCATGCATTCAGTAAGATACGTTAAATCACTCACTTATAGAGTCAGTCACGCACCTACTAAATCATCCATACAGACACTTACACACCCACTCATTCTTCAATACGTCTTTTCCTATATATATTAAAAATATTTAAACTTTACAGAAACACACAGTCACTGGATGATGTCATCAGTGATGTCATTTGAGATGTCATCAGTGATGTCACTGACCATGTCATGAGTGATGTAATATGTGACGTCATCAGCAGTGCATTGCGGGGCGCGAGTTATAGTTAGCTGAACTAACTATAACGGGGGAATTTCACGGGTTTTGTACGAGTAAAATGTCCAACTAACTATAACTGTCCCTAAAACCTATGGTTTTTTCAGTGAATATATATATATTTATATATTTAAATAGGGTTATCCCATTCAACAAATAACCATCCGGCACTCCAAAAGGTACTGGCCACTCAGTAATTTATTTTTATGACGTTCAAACATCTACGCGTTTCAGCAGTCTCACGCTGCCTTGTTCACGATGCCTGAGCGCCATGTCTTTTTCGTTAAAATACTCAATACAACAGTGGACATTAACGAGGGACTTCAAACACAGTGATCTACATACAGTCCTATTTTTCATGTAAAACGGCTGCCATCTTGGAACATGTTTTGTTTAAACCCATAATAATTTATATAAACAGTTCAACTTAATATTTGACCTTCGTAACATTGCTTTAAAAGGAACGGATATTTAAACACCATTACAGTTATTTCAACATTCAAGGTTTAAACAGTCAACTAATCTGGATTAATATAATTCGCAGAAATATTCATTCCTTGCGTTTTTAGTCCAGTGTTTCTATTGATCAGTTTATAATTACATCATTGTCCATGATTTTAATTTTTGTATCCGTTTCATATATTCATTATTCGTGCAATTAGTTTCTGAGTCAAAGTGCAAGTGCAAAACTCATTCAACAATTATTCAAGAGAATACTTCTTTTTGCCAGTGCATATACAGTACAGTTCTTGGTCATAAGGTGCTAATGCTTAAGTGCAAATCAATCAGTTTCCCTACCTGAAATTTACACATTTTTTTCTACAATACTTATTTAAAGTGCAAGTGCTTATAAATATATTATAACCTTTCAATGAAAATAAAAACCTCATATATTTAAAAATGCACAAAGGAGGAGACTATTTCTAAACATAAACCATATTAATTACAAATCTCTTATCTATGTAAAGTGCAAGTGCTTTAATATACAAGAAATGGTTCATTTCATCACCAATCTTGAATATTTATCTACAGTACACAACTACAGAAAGTGCAAGTGCCTCACAGTATATTATTTTTCTAAAAACTAATAATTATTTCAAAAAACATATTTCATATACCTTCTAAAAACACTTAAAAAAATATATATATTCCAAATAACACAAAATACTATGGTTTAAAAAAGTCTTGCATTCCTTTTCCTATAAGCAAACTCTAGCACTTTTAATACCCAAAACTTATATTGAAAGAAATGTTTTTGTCCCATCCAAATGTGTGTAGCCACGTCCCTCTTTTTACATTCCACCAACAAATAATACAATCTAAAAAAAGAACAAATGGTTTCGCTATGTGCAGATTTATCCTCATTCTCTTATTTCCATCTTCCTTTTAATACAAGCAAGTATACAAGTCCTCATCTACGTTTAAACCATGAGGTTCCCTGCTATTGAACTCCAGTATGAAATATGTTTCCAGTTTTCTGAGTTCTTTTTCTCTATCCCCACCTCTTCTCTTCCTGGGGATTTCTGCTATGCAGCTATACTGCAAGCTAGAGGTGTTGCTTTGGTGATGGATTTCAAAGTGCCTTGCAATCGGATATGTTCTATCCTGATTTACAATCGCTCTCCGATGTTGCAAAATTCTCTTGTATACAGGTAAGGTTGTACTTCCTATATAAATTTTTAAACATGGGCACTGTAGTAGATAAACAACAAAACTAGATCTACAGGGTAGGAAGCTCTTAATAGTAATAGTTTTGTTAAAAAATGTCCTAAAATCCGTGCGGTTCATGCCATGTTGGCATGCCTTGCACTTAAAACATTTTTTAAAACCCGGTTTCTGTTGGAGCCACGTATGGGCTCCCCCTTTCCTTTCCTGATATTCACTTTTTACAATCAAATCTTTTAGTGATTTGGATTTTCTGTAAGTGATATCTGGGTGTTTTTTCACTTTAGAACCCAGTACTGGATCATCCCTTATCAGATGCCAATGTCTGTTTAAAATGGATCTAATTTCTTTATGTTTGATGTTAAAGGTTGTTATAAATCTAAGATTCTCCAGATTTCTTTGCTGTTGCATATCATTCTTCCTCTTTAGTGTTCTAGATGGTTCGAACAGCACTATATGTATATATATATATATGTATATATATTATTTACAGGCGGTCGCCAGTAGATAGTTATAGTTAGGACCTATTATCCATAGGAAATTCGTAACATTCTTTTCCCAATAACTTTGGCGCCGGTTGACGAATCTTCGCGAAATTTTCAAAACTTATGGCCCGGTCCGCTCCTATCTTGAAAGTTTCGGGGTGATTCATCAAGCGGGGGCCGAGAAAAAAGGGGGGTCCCAAAACGTGTTTTCTCCATGTTAATTCCCATAGGAAATTTTAGACATGGCTACAGCCCGAACTGCTGAACGGAATTACACCAAATTTGGCAAAATGGTAGTGCTTGGTTCAGAAAGTACCCTTTTTAAAAATGGTGTAAATCTATTCAGTAGTTGCTGAGAAAATCAAAAATAAAAGTTTCGATATTTAGAGAAAAGAGAAAAAGAATTGCGCAAAACAAGAAAAGGGGGCAGGGTAGAAACACCCTGACCCCCTAGGCCTGCTCAGGGGGTCCCACAAAGACCCCCAGGGCCCAAAAAAGCATTTAAAAAAAAAAAAAAATCAGCAAAATGTGCGCCGGATCCACGGATCCGGCCGCGAAAAAAAAAAAACGAAGCGCGGGCTCTTGCACTTTGTTTATATTTAGCCCCCGGGTGGGCCAAGTCCCGGGGGCATGCGTAAATTTAATAGCGGGGGCCCAGGGAGGCCCCCGCAGCCCCGGGGACCGCCACCCCCAGGGCTTTTCTAAAATATTTTCGGGGGGCTCACGGCCCCCCTGCAGCCCCGGGGACTGCCACCCCCGGGGCTTGTATTTTAAATGGGTGGGGGGGTCTCCATGGCCCCGAAGCCCCGGGGACCGCCACCCCCCGGGGATTTCTTTACATATTTGCGGGGCGCACATGGCCCCCCCGCAGCCCTGGGGACCGCCACCCCCGGGGGATTTTTTTTTTTTTTTTAAACTTCCTGTGTGGGGGGGCTCGAGCCCCCTCACACGCCCTGGGGACCGCCACCTCCCCGGGGCACTAACTATGCAAATTTGGGGGTCCGATACGGGCCCCGGGGACCACCAACTCCCCGGGGCTGTGCAGATGTTGGGAGGGGGCCGCGCGGCCCCTCCTGGAGCCCCTTGATGGCCCTGGGGACCACCACCCCCAGGGCCGGCTCCTGCAGTGTCCCGGGTGCCCACCCCGGGACACTGCTGTTTGCAATGACAGGGCGGGAGCCGTCATTGCAAACTGCTTATATTAGGGTGTGAGAAGATGCATGAAATTTTCACATGGATGATGTCATCAGTGATGTCATGTGAGATGTCATCAGTGATGTCATCAGTGATGTCACTGACCATGTCATGAGTGATGTAATATGTGACGTCATCAGCAGTGCATTGCGGGGGTACGAGTTATAGTTAGCTGAACTAACTGTAACGGGGGAATTTCACTGGTTTTGTACGAGTGAAATGTCCAACTAACTATAACTTTCCCTAAAACCTATGGTTTTTTCAGTGAATATATATAGAGAGAGAGAGCTTAATATAAATATATATTTATATATATCAGCTCCACATGCCTGCCTTTGAATATAGACAGACTCCAGCATGCTCGAATTCGCTCACAAACACGATTTATTGGCAATAAAACAACGGTAACGCGTTTCAACCGCCGCAGCTGCCTTTGTCAAAACCATTATCTGTATATGTATACATAATATATATATGCCTATATAGAGCTATATATATATATCTATATATATATACCATCAGTTTTCACGGTTAACACCAACGTGCTCACTGATCTAACCAGATCAGTACACTGTTTGACACGTCCCTCTCTCCACACTGGAACCAAACACACAATTGGTACTAGACCCTCCAAAACGCCTTTCTCGCTTAAACGAGAGGACTCACAATAGCGCAAGACGATCTTAACCAAAACTTATCTCCCTACACTTACCAGAGCCAAGAGTTTTAACTCTGTCAAAACATGTACAAATACGCACACTCAACTGCTCAGTCTGCTAGTTATTTTTATATTTGCACTTATATAATTTGGCACTTATTTTTCTTTAATGTGACGTAAACATTTATTTTCTTTATGTCTTTGATAGTGCAATTGTAACTGCACCTTTAAAAGAGTTGTAAATGGAGGCGGAGGTCATGTGACCAAGACCACGGACGTGGTCGAAATGCGTCGTCCTTGTCTGCAATTCAAATAAACTTACCTGCTGAAATTGAAAGTGTGGGCTCGAGCAATCTGTTTTGCCGGATTTCGATTCTTTGAGAATATTTTGACGGCGGCGTCCACCGACGAAGCCCCGACTCGAGAGGAAGGGTACTCCGTTTCCGCCCGCCCTGCAACTGGAGTCCTTGTCGTCAGGAGTACCCGCTGGCTGGCCGACAACGTATGCGGCACACAAGAAGAAAATCGGAGCAACGATCCGAACTTGAGGCACAACATCAACAAACCCACGAGAGGAAAGGTGAGGCAAGCGCGCGCCCCGGTGTGCTGTTTCCTTCCCCGATCCCAAGCCGGTTTGCAAAATCAGCGGGGAGAGACGCGGTGTGCATCGGCACTTCCGCCTGACCTGTCCCCACAGCGAAACCTCACCCAATTACCTGGCAAACCAGAGTTCACGTGAGCCAGACGGCTCTAAACGTGAGATCAATTTCACCAGCAGGGGTGCGCACAAAGCACTGTGTATAACAACAACATACAATGGCAGACGAGTATTTGAAAGGAGGTGAGGCATCAGCCAAGTCAATCTTTACAAAAACTCAACGGAATATTCAGCCAGCTGGGAGTACGAGGGCTGAAGTGACACCCACGAACATTCGACAAAAAGGCAACACGTTAGAACGCTTACGGCGTAAGGAGATTAGCAGATGGTGGGAGGCGACCTCATTGCAAAACTACCTAGAGGTCAATCAGATACCAAGGGGACTTCGGATCTTTATCACCCCCACTCTGGCAATACCGAAGCCAAAAGTACTACAAGACTGGGTTGAGAATACAACCGCATGTTCCAGGAGAATGTTGGAAATCCTGATAGCAAATGCCTGGGGGGAACAAAAGTGCCTGTTGGGACAAATACAAGAAATAATGGATGATTTGAAAAAGGAAACAGACCAACAAGAAGTGGAAAAAATAATCAAATCAGTGGATGATAAAATGAAAGCATTTGAGAAAGATGTAGTGGCCAGAAAACAGCGCAAATTTGTGCGTGACGAAATGGACTACGCATCAGGCCGCATATTAACATTTGCAAGAAAATACGACAAAGTGAGATCTGAACTTAAAAAGGATAGAGCCTTGGAACTCCTAGAAACAAGCAAGGAGTGTTCCACCACTGATCTGAGTTCGGATCAAGAGTCACTGGACAGCACAACATCTGGCAGTCTGGAACAACAGTCTTTTTCCAGGGAACTTCTCCTCGTACAGAAAGTGAAAGAACATTCAAACAGAGGGAGGCCGAAAGGAAAAAGACAAGAAAACGCAGGCAAAACCACAAAAGAAACATCAGGCGCAGAAAATTTAAGAACGACTGGCATGGGAACAAGAGGCCAGAAGGCAAAGAACCAATAATGGAGGACACTTCACCGAAGTTAACGGTAATGAATCTGACCAATAAGATTCTGTCTAATGATGAAATGAGTGTATTGGAATTAGGCTTGTCTTTCTGCCCCGAGACAGGTTTTGATTACGCACAAGCTAGGGTTGACCTGTACAAATTTGAGCGTAAACTTAAACTATGTAAAATGCATGCTTTGAAAAAAGACTCTAACAGGACGTACACCAACCCCAATGATGACAGTGACTCAGTTCTAACCATTGACGACATCCCCACACTACAAGCCATGGTGAACCTTGAACAACAGGCATCTCAAGAACTCACTGCTGTTTCCGTTGACCCTTTCAATCCCACACATGCCACTGACATTTCTAATCTCCTTGGTATAAATACCGGTGAAGCATACCCTACTGAATTTAGAGCCAAATCTAAGTATGTACCAATACTGGCTAAAGACAATATTGATGTATTCAGTGATTTAGTGGCCCAAGATCTACTCAAACTCCTTAAAGATACCAAAGGGAGCAGTAACATGACTAAATCCCAGTGGGAGGCGGTGAACAATTTACAGAAAGATCACGAGCTGGTTATCAAACCCTCCAATAAAGGAGGTAACGTGGTCCTTATGACGAGAACAATGTATATAAAAGAGGCTCACCGCCAGCTCAATGACAGTACATGCTACGGGAGAGTAGACAAAAAATACCTTATGGATCTTAAAAACCAGTATCACAACAAACTGGTGGCATGGCATGAACAAGGTCTCCTTACATGGGATGAAAAACTATTCCTGAAAAACGACACCCCCACCACGCCCACACTATATCTTCTTCCGAAGATACACAAAAATAACATCAACCCGCCAGGCAGGCCCATAGTGTCCTCTAAAAACAGCTTGATGGAAAACACCAGCACATATGTTGACCACTTTTTATTCCCCTTTGTTAAAGATCTCACGTCCTATCTACGGGACACGACTGATTTTCTACATAAGATACAAGACATCAAAATAGGGGACAGTGACTGGTTAGTGTGTTTAGATGTGGAGGCTCTTTATACGAGCATAAGGCACGGAGACGGGCTTAAAGCATGTCAGTTCTTTCTTAAAAACGAAAAGTAGAATTCCTAGAACACACACTTATGTTACTTGATATGATCTCAATATGCTTAAAAGAAAATGTTTTTATGTTTGAAAATGTATACTACAAGCAACTGCAGGGAACTTCCATGGGCACCTGCTTCGCCCCAAGCTACGCCAATCTCATGGTGGGCTGGTGGGAGAAGCAGGTGCTCTGGAACGACCAAACAGAACACTGGATCTATAACGTATCTAAATGGTTGAGATATATCGATGATATTTTCTTTGTTCAGAAAGGACGTGAAAGTGACCTAAACTTATTCATTGACTGTTTGAATTTGAATGATGTCAATTTAAAATTTGCCAGACATTATAGTCAAAGTTCCATTGAATTTCTTGACCTCAAATTGACTGTGGAAAATGGAAGAGTGAGCACTAATCTATTCAGGAAAATGACCGCAGGAAATTCTATCCTGCATTCCACCAGCTCACACCCTCCCAGTTTCAGATGGGGAATTCCGTATAGTGAATTCCTTAGGGCCAAGCGCAATTGTAGTACTGAGGCATCATACACACAAACCAAGCAGGAGATGAAAGAGAGATTCAAAGACAGAGGGTACTCCAGAAAAGCACTACACCATGCAGAAAAACGAGTGGAGAAGCAATGTAGAGAAGAAATTCTAGAGAAAAGTAGACCCAAGGGAACACACAAAGATAGGGCCAAAGAACCTACCAGATTCATCACCAAGTACTGCAGCCAATCCAAACAAATACGCAGAATTTTAAAAAAATAGATGGGATATCCTGAGACAGGACCCCATTCTGCGTAATGAAATAAGTTCATCTCCATCAATCACATACAAGAGAAGTGCATCACTAAGAGACATACTTGTGCACAGTCACCTCCAGCCCAAAGAGAACAATTGGCTAAGGCAAGCCAAAGGCTTCCGCAAATGCGGTAAATGCAAAGCCTGTAAACACAGTAGCAATGTCATTGAAATCACCCTAGAAAGAACTAAAACAAAATGGAGGATACCGAAAATGATAACCTGTAACACAGAGTATGTAGTGTATGCCATTGTGTGCCCATGTGGCCTTTGGTACATAGGGTCCACAATGTTTGCAGTGAAGAAGCAGATCTTAAAGCACTGGCGCGCGATCACTAACAGTGATCAAAGCTACAGCACTGCCTGGCACTTCGCTAAGGAACATGGGGCTGACTGGACTAAAGCCAGATTTTTTGGACTGGACACAGTCTACCCAAATCCCAGGGGCGGCAATCGAACTGCAGCCCTTCGCAAACGTGAGTCACGCTTCATCCTTTTAGCAGGCACCAAATTCCCAGATGGCCTTAATCAGGATGAGGAACTGTACAGCCATCTGTACATTTTCAAACTGTTAATCTTGCCTTGACTGAGCACTCACTTCCCCCCTCGTCTTTCACATTTCACACCCTTGATTGTTTTTAACGTTACAACAGCAGACCCTGCTTATATGCAATTTATCGTACAGGATGTCATGTTTTAACTCAAAAGGTTATCAACACGTGGCTCTGACCAATGTCGCTATTGCCATTGTAATTGTCTGTAATTTCTTTTTTCCAGGAGAGTGCAGCTGAGAGTCGTCTGAACGTCAAGTTCGTGTTAACCATATGAGCACTGGAGTTACGGGCGGACACCCCCATCTACTCCGAGTCACTTGTTTTATTTAAAAATAGACTATAGGGTACTACACCTTCACTTTATATACCATCAGTTTTCACGGTCAACACCAACGTGCTCACTGATCTAACCAGATCAGTACACTGTTTGACACGTCCCTCTCTCCACACTGGAACCAAACACACAATGGGTACTAGACCCTCCAAAACGCCTTTCTCGCTTAAACGAGAGGACTCACAATAGCGCAAGACGATCTTAACCAAAACTTATCTCCCTACACTTACCAGAGCCAAGAGTTTTAACTCTGTCAAAACATGTACAAATACGCACACTCAACTGCTCAGTCTGCTAGTTATTTTTATGTTTGCACTTATATAATTTGGCACTTATTTTTCTTTAATGTGACGTAAACATTTATTTTCTTTATGTCTATGATAGTGCAATTGTAACTGCACCTTTAAAAGAGTTGTAAATGGAGGCGGAGGTCATTCGACCAAGACCACGGACGTGGTCGAAATGCGTCGTCCTTTTCTGCAATTCAAATAAACTTACCTGCTGAAATTGATCGTGTGGGCTCGAGCAATTTGTTCCGCCGGATTTCGATTCTTTGAGAATATATATATATATATATATATATATCAATATAACTGCAACAGTTCAGGCGCTCTCAGGAAAGCAGAATTCCGAAATGTTAAGGTTCCACAGTGTTTATATTTGTGGAATAAACACTGTGGAACCTTAACGTTTCGAATTCTGCTTTCCTGAGAGCGCTGAACTGTTGCAGTTATATTGGTATTGAATGACCGGTGTGCTCCGCCGGCGTGCGCGCCACTCTCCAGGGGTCCCCGACAGTCCAGAAGGAGATCTTCTTGTACATATATATATATATATATATATCCACAATTATTTACTACTATCCACTCTGTGCAGTTAAAAATCAAGCAGCACCGCAGGGCTCAATATTTCCAGTCTTATTTCACCATTTAGTGCAAATTCACAGAGACGGTCTATGCGTTTTGGCGTTTGCCTTCTACAGGAACATAGAGTCCTGTCGTCCAGATTGCCCATAGCCTATTTCCATTTTAAATTTCCATTTTTTTATATAAAAACAACTAGATCACATATTTTCCATCTTTGTGTCAAGTACTCTCTATTGTTCTGTTTTAACACAGTAAATATAGGTACACAATTATTAATTATTTTTCTTGACATTGTCTCATAAACTATGCAGTACCAATCACAGTAAAGTAATCTTCACTCTAATTTGTCTTTAAAAGGAAGGCAATTACTAAATTAATTTGCTTGTTTCATTTGTTCCTGAGATTTTTTAAGCTCAATATTTGACAACAACAAAACAGAAAAACAACATATAATTTTGTCCAGTTCAGAGAAAGAGGAAAGGGAGTGAAAGTGCAAATGCAAACATATATATAACTTCGAAAATTTCATCTAATGCGGGCACAAAAAGACTCAGTCTCCGTGATTAAGAGTCCATCCCTATTTTCAGCAGGAGATGTAAGTCTATTTCATGACCTCGTGGCATTACAAAATGAACAATTTGCTGACATTACTAACATTGGTTTAGAGACACTTGACATCAGTGGAACCGTGAAAACACCATTCAAACCCAAGTCTGTGTTTCAACCCATTATGCTCCATGATAATTTAGATGTCTACCATGATCAGGTCACAATGGAATTGAAGCATTTGTATAAAATAATCAATAATGCAAATCATAGAAGTAGCCGACAAAACCATTGCTACATACAATTAATGAAAAAACTACAAAACAATGATAACCTCATAGTGAGACAATCAGATAAAGGGGGTAATGTTGTTTTATGGCCTCGCAAAATGTACATAGAGGAGGCACTCCTTCAATTGAATGATATTGAATGCTACAAAAAATGCAATATCCATACTGTAAAATCTTCATGGAATGACTATTATCTCAAACTATTGGCATGGAAGAGCGGGGGGCTTTTGAGTGAGGATGAATATCGCTTTTTAAAAAGGAGTATCCTGTTATTCCTGCTATGTACTTCATCCCAAAATTCACAAAAATGAAATCAAACCCCTGGCAGGCCCATCATTTCAGCCATCAATAGTTTGATGGAAAATACGTCAAGATATATAGACTATTTTTTACAAGATTGGGTTAGAAGTTTGCCTTCATTTTTGCAAGACACCTCAGATTTCCTCAGGAGAATCAATGAAATTACGTGGAGTTCAGAACTACTCCTTATAACTATGGATGTAACTTCACTATACACATCCATTCGTCATCAAACGGCATCAAAGCGATCAAGCATTATTTGAATCGTAGACCAGCATATTTATATTTGCATAATAAGATGTTGGTTGATATGGTGACAACATGCCTAGAACAGAATTTCTTTTTCTTTGACAATCATCTATACCAGCAAATCAGGGGAGTAGCCATGGGGGCCTGCTTCTCTCCCAGCTATGCCTGTTTGCATATGGGGCTGTGGGAGGAGCAGGTCCTCATGGGCAAATTTAAGAATATAATTGATCAGCATGTGCCCCTATTTCTGTGATACATTGATGATGTGTTCCTTATCTGGAGGGGCTCGGAGTTACATGCTCTTGAGCTCTTTGAACAGATTAATGACAATCAGTTGAACCTCCAGTTTACTGCAAATATCAGTAAAAGTTCCATTTATTTTTTAGATGTGGAGGTTTATATCAAGAATGATAACATTGCAACTAGATTATATCGCAAACCTACTGCTGGTAACACACTGCTGCACGCCGCGAGTCATCACCCGCGCCACTTAATAGAGAGCATCCCGTATGGGGAGATGCTGCGGGTAAAGCGTATTTGCAGCAGTGAAGAGGATTGTCAAACAGCACAGCAAGCAAGTAGGAAGAGATTTCTAGAAAGAGGATACTCTTCTAAAACTATTGAAAGGGCCATTAACAAAACTAGGTCAATCACCAGAACACAGGCGTTAGCAATCAAAACCAATCGACAGGATTCTGGTCTGGATCATTTAGAACAACCCTGTAGAATAATTTTAACCTACAATAAGCAGCACCAAGCGCTAAGGAAAATATTAAATAAAAATTGGAACTTGGTGCGCAGTGACCCTGTGGTGGGTAAATGCTTGCCTAAAAAACCAGAACTGACATTCAGAAAAGCAAGGTCAATGGGTGACAGTCTAGTTAGAAACAGCGTAGAGCTTAGACCACTTGCCAATTGGCTCACCTCACACAAAGGCTTTACCAAATGCCCGATGTGCAAAGCTTGCAAATTTGCTCAGAATAGGAAAAGTTACACCAGCCCGTTTAAGGTAGATCCTATACCGATTAGCAAAAGACTAACATGCAAAACAGAGTTTGCGGTTTATGTGCTGGAGTGTCCGTGTGGCTTAAGATACATAGGCAGTACCAAACTGCCAGCTCATAAAAGGATACTCCAGCACATAAGAGCAATCACTTATAAGGATCAAGCCTATCCAGTGGCAAGGCATTTTGAGGATAGGCATGACAGTGATCCAGCAAATCTACTGTACTTTGTGATTGACTCTATCCCCCCATTAAGAAGGGGAGGAAACCGTGAGGCCCAACTTCGTTTGTTAGAAACCTGTTATATATTGGAATTAGACACAAAGGCACCGGCAGGGTTGAATGCGAGTGAGGATTTCTTTACTTGTTTACAGTAGATGAGTATAATATGTCTAGATATTTGCACTATACGATCTATAGCATTGTCAATTTGATTCCACACAATGAGATGTGCACATGCACAGTTGGTAATCAATACTTCCCTCACCACTTCCCTTGGTCAGCCAGAACATTTCACAACCCTATAGCTATAAGAATCTGCTTTTTTATCTGTAAATTAAGGCACAAAGCACTTTTTTAGAACCCATAGATTTTAATGGTGATATAAATTATTATTTGCACATTTGCACAATATTTATATAATCTGTGTATACATGGAAATAGGATTGGCCCACTGGGGCCGTATTATATTAAGTGCAATAAGACACAAGGATCAAAACAACAGGTAACCATGTAGCGTATGATTTTATCATAGTTATAAAAAAAGGATAAAACTGCGCTTTTAGAACAATTATATATGATTTTTGGGAGTTCCCAAAGAGTTAAAGATTTTTTTAACATGTGTATACCTTTATATGCTAATAAGAATGACACCAATCAATGACCAAAACAAGGCGGTTGTGACTAATGGTATTTTTAAATTATCTTTTAATGCAATTCTGATCATTTGAATGCTTTTAAAAGATTTTAAATACCAATTACCATATATTTTGTTTATATTTAAATGAACTGTCATTTTGCAACATTTTACATATATTTATGAATATATTTTACATTAATGTATTTATTACTTATATCAAATGTATGCTTATTTTGCACAAGGTGATCTCTTTGTTGTGTCAGCACTCATGGTGGTATGATTACCATGTAGTATTTTTTCCATGTCTACTAGCAGTCACCTGACTGCTACGTTTTGCACTTGCACTTTAAATAGGGGTTAAACAAATAGCAACGCGTCATGTGATCAAGGCCCAGGTGGGGCTGAAACGCGTCATGGCGGAGATGCAGGGCACACAATAAACATATTGCACAAGGAACCTCCAGAATGCGCCAGGGGGCTGCGTTGCAGAGAGGTGTACAGAGGCCACGCCCCTTTTTACACCTCTCTGCAACGCAGCTCTGTGGCGCTTTTTTGAGGTACATGGTGGGCTAGTTGGACTCCAGTGACCCTCAGGATTCAAGGGGACTTAATCCCCCAACTTAAAACGCGCCACGGGCGCGTTTGCACAGTGTTGAAGGGAGGGGCGGGGCTTCAGGTGACATGTGTGCAAACAGGCCCCATGGCGCGTTTTAAGATGGGGAATTAAATCCCTTCAATCCTGAGGGTCCCTGGGGCCAACTAGCCCACCAGGTACGCCCAGAAAGCACCACAGAGCTGCGTTGCAGAGAGGTGCAAAGGGGCGTGGCCTCTGAACACCTCTCTGCAACGCAGCTCCCTGGTGCATACTGGAGGTACAGGGTGGGCTAGTTGGACCCCAGGGACCCTCATGATTCAAGGGGACTTAATCCCCCAACTTAAAAGCGCCACGGGGCGCGTTTGCACAGATGTCACCTCAGGCCCCGCCCCCTCCCTTCACCATTGTGCAAATATTCCTCTAAAATCAGCCGAACTACGAATTCCGATTTACTCACCTGTTATCAGGAGAGAACCCACTGCTGCATCTTTTAGCCCAGCACTGACCTTGAAAAGTAATTCTAACCATACTTACCAGTAAATTGAATTTCCTTCCATAGGATATCATTGCCTGCTTTTTGCTGAAAAAGTTTCCAAGTGTCGATTTTTGAAACATACAAATATTCCTCTAAAATCAGCAGAACTACGAATTCCGATTTACTCACCTGTTATCAGGAGAGACCTCAGTGCTGCATCTTTCAGCCCAGTACTGATCCTGAAAAGTAATTTTAACCATACTTACCAGTAACTTGAATTTCCTTCCATAGGATATCATTGCCTGCTTTTTGCTGAAAAAGTTTCTAAGTGTCGATTTTTGTAACATACAAATATTCCTCTAAAATCAGCCGAACTACGAATTCCGATTTACTCACCTGTTATCAGGAGAGACCTCAATGCTGCATCTTTGAGCCCAATACTGATCCTGAAAAGTAATTTTAACCGTACCTACCAGTAACTTGAATTTCCTTCCATAGGCTAACATTGACTGGTTTCACTTGGAAATTCTTCTAAGTGTGGAGTTTTGGAACTTTATAATATTCCTCTAAAATCAGCCGAACTACGAATTCCGATTTACTCACCTGTTATCAGGAGAGAACCCAGTGCTGCATCTTTTAGCCCAGCACTGACCCTAAAAAGTAATTTTAACCGTACTTACCAGTAAATTGAATTTCCTTCCATAGGATATCATTGCCTGCTTTTTGCTGAAAAAGTTTCTAAGTGTCGATTTTTGAAACATACAAATATTCCTCTAAAATCAGCAGAACTACGAATTCCGATTTACTCCCCTGTTATCAGGAGAGACCTCAGTGCTGCACCTTTGAGCCCAGTACTGATCCTGAAAAGTAATTTTAACCGTACTTACCAGTAACTTGAATTGCCTTCCATAGGCTAACATTGACTGGTTTCACTTGGAAATTCTTCTGTGTGTGGAGTTTTGGAACTTTATAATATTCCTCTAAAATCAGCCGAACTACGAATTCCGATTTACTCACCTGTTATCAGGAGAGAACCCAGTGCTGCATCTTTTAGCCCAGCACTGACCCTGAAAAGTAATTCTAACCGTATTTACCAGTAACTTGTATTTCCTTCCATAGGAATCCATTGTGTGGTTTTCATCAGAAAAGTTTCAAAGTATCGATTTTCACAAACTACAAATATTCCTTAAAAATCGCCTGTATGACTTAAACGCATTATTTAAACTGTTTACAGGAGATGCACCAGTGCTGGATCCAGGATCCACCACTGAGTAAGAAAAACTAACGATAACACTACTTACCTGCTAAGTGAATTTCCTCCCATAGGATAACATTGGTGATTCTATGTGAAAAAGTTTCTAAGTGTCAACTTTTAAAATACAATAATATTCCTTAAAAATCACTACTGTAACCAAAACGCTTTTACTCAACTGTTTACAGGAGATGTCCCAGGACTGAATCTAGGATCCAGTCCTGTGGTTAGAAAAGTAATCCATAAAGTAACTAATTGCATTTAACTAGAAATTCACATTGAGCTCAATGTTGCATTGTGTTTGAAATTGTGTTGCCCATTGCAACAACTGTAACTACTGTACTTAAAAGTCTATTGCCTATTTGCAAAGTAATTCATTCTGAGAAAGTATATTTTGTAATGTAATGTATAATGTAATTATAATGTAATTTAAAAAATAAAATATCTAAAAATAAATAGTTTAAAAAAATGTAGTAATTAAGTAGCAAAAAAATAAATATAACAATTAATACATTTAAAAATTGTCATTTACAAAACCTTTGAAATTCACTGAAAAAAACCATAGGTTTCAGACATGTTATAGTTAGGAATTAGCATTTAAAAAACCTTTGAAATTCACTGAAAAAACCATAGGTTTCAGGCACGTTGTAGTTAGAAATTAGCATTTAAAAATCCTTACAAATTCACTGAAAAAACCATAGGTTTTAGGGACAGTTATAGTTAGTTGGACATTGCACTCGTACAAAACCCGTGGAAATTCCCCGTTATAGTTAGTTCAGGTAACTATAACTCGCGCCCCCGCAATGCACTGCTGATGACGTCACATATTACATCACTCATGACATGGTCAGTGACATCACTGATGACATCACTGATGACAACTCAAATGACATCACTGATGACATCACTGATGACATCATCCATGTGATAATTTGATGCATCTTCTCAATCCCTAATATAACTTTTGATACACCCACTGTAAATTACAGACTGCCATTGTCAAAACCATAGACACTCCAACACCAATTACTATATACACACTCACTGATTCTTAGGTCTACACACACACATCTACTCACTCACCCGTACAGTCACTCATACTTATAGTCACTCAGTACAGGACTATTATATGCACTCATACACCTATATAAACACTCACACACCGCCACTCATCCATAGAGGTACTCACACACCTAGTCAGTCATGCAAAAATTAAGCACACACCCATTTACTCACCTATACAGTTATACACACACCAGCTCACTTACTCATACAAATACTAGCACATTCTTACGCTCTTATACAATCTCTGATACAAGCACGCACTCATCCTTACAGTCACTCTCACAATCACACACTCTTGCTTATAGCTATTTATATACTCCAACACACA
Source organism: Calotriton arnoldi (assembly GCA_963921515.1). Classification (NCBI taxonomy): domain Eukaryota; kingdom Metazoa; phylum Chordata; class Amphibia; order Caudata; family Salamandridae; genus Calotriton; species Calotriton arnoldi. The sequence goes on along the minus strand of CAWUFW010005773.1, from coordinate 825,196 downwards.
TATATACTGCCTTTCACATATGTAGTTACTCACACATGTACCACTGGGACATACATTCACTCACTAACACACTCTTACACACACTTACCCACCATTACAGTCTATCACAGATGCACTCTTGAAACCATCCACCCAGTGAATCACCCACTCACACATCTATGCACAGAGTCGCACACACCCCACCCACACAAACACTCAGGCACCCATACAGATACTCAGACAACCAATCAATAACTCATATAGACACTCATGTAGCTATTCACAAACCCATGCAGCCACTTACACAGCAACAGACAGACGGATACAGACATTCACCCAGTTTAGTCACTAACCCATGCATTCAGTAAGATACGTTTAATCACTCACTTATAGAGTTAGTCACGCACCTACTAAATCATCCATTCAGACACTTATACACCCACTCATTCTTCAATACGCCTTTCCCTATATATATTAAACATATTGAAACTTTACAGAAACACACAGTCACTGGATGATGTCATCAGTGATGTCATCAGTGATGTCACTGACCATGTCATGAGTGATGTAATATGTGACGTCATCAGCAGTGCATTGCGGGCGCGAGTTATAGTTACCTGAACTAACTATAACGGGGGAATTTCACGGGTTTTGTACGAGTGCAATGTCCAACTAACTATAACTGTCCCTAAAACCTATGGTTTTTTCAGTGAATTTGTAAGGTTTTTTAAATGCTAATTTCTAACTATAACGTGCCTGAAACCTATGGTTTTTTCAGTGAATATATATATATATATATATATATATATATATATATAAATATATAAAGATATATTTGAATTTTTAAAATGTAAAGTACACATATTTCAAAAATTATTTTTATATGCCATGCAACCATATACCAAAAATATCATGATGATAAAAAGTGCAAGTGCTTACTTAGCTATATAATACCTAAAATTATTTAATAGCCATGTAGTATAAATTTATATATGACAAGTGGAGCATTTTGTTTAGATGTAAAATACAGGGGCATATTATCAAGGGCTCTATCGCCGCTTTAGAGGGACTTTTTCCCGCTAAAGCGGCGATAATTCTAACGCCCTATTAGCAAGCTGTCGCTAACTGCTGTTAGCGACAGCTTCTAGGCGATAGCGACCGGGTTGGGTGCCGCTTTGCATGCCAGCGATATTTATCGCTAATGGTATGCAAAGTAGGCGTTCCCAACCTAAAAGCGACTGGAAACAGTCGCTAAGCTCGCTATCGCCTATTAGCGAGGCAGGGGAGGTGATTAACGAACCAGCGCTAAACACGTTTACCGCTGGTTTGTTAACGCCTGGTCCAGACCTGACTTAGCCATGTAATCCAATGGGAGGTGGATTACATGGCTAAATCCCCTCGCCCTATCACCTAGCTAACACTGGTCACAGTGTGAATATCGCTTGTTTTCAAGCGATATTCACACTGTTCTCCAGGGTTTCTATCGCTTAGGAGATAAGCGTTGCTGATAGCACGCTATCTCCGCGATAGAAACCTGTGATAGCCGGCGATAATTATCCAAGCGCTAACTGCGCTTAGCGATAATTATCGCCGGTTATTGCTAATAGGCCCCACAATTCTAAAAGACAACCCTCAACAACATGTTAAAATGTAAGGTGCATGAGGTGCATAGATATAAACAGCTAATTTGTTTTCCATGGAGAGCTTAGCCATAATTTATAACATGCCTAAATACTAGCATATTAAATATAAAGTGCAATTTGATTTTTTTTAGCAGCATCTATTATATAACGTGATGATTCATAAGTAGCTGTTGATGCCTTTGGCTGTTTAGTAGCCAAGTCATGCAATTTTATGCAGGAAAGATGGAGCAGCTTATTTCAGTGGAGAGGTGTGGTGCAGCGGCCAGGGCAGCTGACTTCGGAGCACAGGGCTCACGGTTCGATCCCCGGCTCCGGCGGCAGCTCGGCTCAGCACCATGTGACTCTGGGCAATAGCTCATTTAATTTCCACGACGGCCCCCAGCGCCTTGAGACCCGTAAGGGTGAGTAGTTTGCGCTTTACAAATACGGATTTAGATTTTTTGAGATTTAGTATAAGGTGCAATTTTGTTTAGTATAAAATGTAATTTTTTATGTTAGCCCTCAGCAGCATATTAAGATATAATGTGCATAAATATGAACAGCTGCCAAAATGTTTTAAATGTACATGTAACACAGCATCCAAGTTGTGTCCCATAGGTGTCTTAGTTCCCATCTGAATGATGAGCCTCAACTCCATTCTTCTCAGTAGCAACTGTCGATCCCCTCCTCTTTCATTCTTCTTTATATGTTTGATCCAGTACTGTAGTTCTTTGACATTACCTTGTTGTTCGTCCCAGAAATGTTTTGCGATATGATAGGAATAACCTCTATTTTTCACAGGTCGAAGGTGTTGCAAGACTTTTAGTCGTACTTTATTTATGGTGCTTCCTGCATAGTATTTTTTGCATGGACATACTAAAACATATACTACAAAGTCTGTGTTACAGGTGATATGTTCCGTGATTTTTTCAATTCTGCCATTATACATTCTATATTCTTTTTGAATGATTCCATGTTCGCAGGCTTTGCATTTCATACATTTCTAGAAGCCTGGACGATTTAGCCAGTTCTTTTTCTTTTCCCTTTCTCTTTCATTTTCAGACAAGTAGTGACTTTTAGTTAGCCGGTCACCTAATGAGGCAACTTTTCTGTTTGTGAAGCTTGGATGGTTCGAGAGAACTGTATTCAAGGTTTCATCAGATCAAAGTATTTTCCAGTTTCTTTGAATTCATTTTTTTGTTTCCTTGTGTTGCATATTATAATCCATAATGAGACGTGTCTTCTCATCGTTTTCTTCCAAATTATTCTTTTTTGGTATTAGCAATTAACTTTTCTATACTCTCCCCATAGCATCTTGTACTACCGCCAGAGGATATCCCCTAGCTAGAAATCTGTCATTCATTTTATTCATTTCCACTTTATAATCATGGTCTTCTGAGCAATTCCTCCTTGCTCAGAAGCTTAACATTTCCCCATAGGGGATACTCCATCTGAGGTTTTTTGGGTGACCACTATTTCTATGCAAAATACTGTTACATGATGTTTTTTTCCTGGGGATTTTGGTGCAAATGTATCCATCCCTGATGTAAACTTCAATATCTAAGAATGTAATTTGCTCAGTACTGATGGTATAAGTGAATTCTAGATTTAAATCATTATTGTTAAGGGATAGAATAAATTCTTCCAGTTCTTACTTTCCACTTCCCAAATTATGAAAAGGTCGTCAATGAATCTAGTCCATAGCTTCTCCTTTTCCAGGGTCATTTGATTTCTTTCTGTCCAGATTATTTCAGATTCCCAATATCCCATCAATAAATAGGCGTATGTTAGAGCAAAGGACATTCCCATGGCAGTGCCCTGTCTTTGCAAGTAATGGTTTCCATTAAAAATTAAAATATTTTGTCTTAGGCAAAAATCCAACATTTCAATTAACATGTTTGAGTGCTCCACGTTTTTAATTGGTCTATATTGCAGAAAGTGCTTCACTGCTCTTATACCATCAATATGTCTGAAAGATATATAGAGTGATGTTACATCAATTGTAGCCATTATGTATGATTCCTGGATTTTATTTTAAAAATCCATCAAATCCCTCAAATAAGAAGGTAGAGCTGTCACATAAGGTGCTATGAAAATATCAATATACCTGGAAGTGTTCTCCAGAAGTGAATTAATTGAACTGACTATTGGATGTCCTGGTGGGTTTACTTAGCTTTTATCAATGTTTGGGAGAAAATAGATCCTTGGCGTTGTTGGATGTAAAGTTTTTAAATATTTGTACTCCTCTTCATCAAGAAGTTCTTGCTGGTACCATAATTTTTCATGATATTTCTGAGTGATTTTTAAAGATGGATTTTCCTTCAGTTTTTCATAGTGTTGTCTTTTTCTAAGTTGTTTATCAGCTTCCATTAGATATTTGTCACAGTCCTGTATAACAATATTTCCACCTTTATCAGATGCTTTAATACTGATCATCAGTCTTCCCTTAGTTATTTTATTGCATTCTTTCCCCAATAGTGATGTTTCTTTTCCTTTTCTGTTCCAAAAGGTTTCTTTGAGAAAGTTTGTTCAAATCTTCAATTACCATCTCACGAAATAGGCCTATCTTGTTCCCTGGTGGTAGTTGAGGGCAAAATGTGGAAGATGGTTTTAATCCACTTTATCCCCCTTTTTCAGTTTCAATGCCCATTTCAGCACAAAACTGTAGATCTGTTACTTGTTCCATTGAAGCTATACAGGCTGAGCCCTTTGATTCTTCCTCCAAGGATGTCAAGGTTCTTAGACATGGTATTTCCTTTATTGTTATGCCAGCGACATTTTCACGTTGTCGTGCTGTTTCAATTTCTTCATGGGGATTGATTAAAAAATGTTTTTTTATTTCATTTTACATGTAGATATATATAGATCTAGTCTTAGATTTGTTAAATCCATTTCTGTATCTGGGCAGAATGAGAGTCCTTTATTGAGAATTTCTTTCTGATTTTCAATTAATAATTTTTTAGATAAATTCAAGATTAGATTTTCTTGACTTACTATTTTTTTGAGTTGTGCTTTTTCTTTTCTTTCCATACTTTTGTTTTTCCATCTTCCTCTACTTCTTCTGATTTTAGTTTTTCTCTCCCCCTACTCCCTCCAAAATGTACTTCCCTTCCTCTTCCTTTCTGTCTCATGTTGATGCGGACCATTCGGAGTTCCCCAGAGAAATCCAGGTTGCTATGGTTAGATTCTTCATCCGCTGAGCTTGGTTCAGAGCTATCAACTGATGTTTCTGAAGCTTCCCTTGTCTCCAAAGCTTTATCCATTAGGGCTCTACTTCGCAGTCCATCATATTTTCGAGTGAATGTATATATGCATCCATTCTGGTAGTCAATTCTGTCTCGATTGAATTTCCTTGCCTGTTATATTTTCTATATCAGTTTCATGTTTGTCTATTCTTTTTTCCATCTGTTCAAGTGCCTTCATTATATCATCACTCATTACATGCGTCTCCAATTCTTGCTCTATTTCCTTTATTTTGGCGATTATCAATTCCAGTTTCCTTTCTGCATGTAATATTAAGGTACACATTAACTTGAATGAGCATTCATTTGTGTCATCCTGCCAATTTTTTATGAGATTCTCATCCAAATCATTTAAGGTTGGTAATATTAACATTCTTAGTCCTCTTGGGATTCTTTTATATTCAATATACTTCTGTAGTGATGTCATTTCCCACCACTTATTTAATTCATTAGTGCGGGCACGTTCTAGTTTCCTGATAATATCATCAGTGGTTCTCCTTTTGTTCTTTGCTTGTCTTAAAATTGTGTTTCCTGTTGTTCTTTTGTTGTCATTCAAGAACTTACTTGCTCCTTGAAATCTTTGTTGCCTTTTTTCTGCCATAGTTTATTCCAGAAAGAACTCTAAAATCCCTGTGTTGCACTTCTTTATCTTTCTTTCAGTGTGATTCTGGCCACTGTTGCCCTTTCAGACTGTCCCCCGTTGAGGCTGCCGAGCTATGCCACACTTTTCTTTCCCTGTTCCTGTAATCTCGTGTATAGGAGCCTTTTTAATATATTGTAACTGTTGTATCCGGTCGCCAGATCATTACAAGCCGGCTCCCCTGTCTGCAGTTGTGCAGGTACTGGTATCCATTCAGGCAGCTGGTATCCGTTAAGGCATGTGTCGGGCCCTGACATCGAGACAGTGTTTCCTCCCCCACACCCCATCCAAAGTGTATGGGCCTCTCCACTAAAGTCCCGCTCCTCCCAGCCGTACCTTACTGTCACTTTCCCCACTTACCCCAGACTTTCCGCTGCTATTCCACTTGAGGAGTTACGACTCCATTTCGTCTCAGGCAGAGGCATCGGAGATCTCCTCCTTGCCACGGTAAGTCGGTGCTGCCAATCTTCTCTGTTTCACCTTCACGTTCCGGTGCATGCTTTATGCAGCGCAGCTGCTGCATTAGACTTATCCACAATTATTTACTGCTATCCACTCTGCGCAGTTAAAAATCAACCGGCACCGCTGGGCTCAATATTTCCAGTTTTATTTTACCATTTTGTGCAAATTCACAGATAAATTCTGCACAATTTGGCGTTTGCCTTCTACAGGACCATAGCGTCCTGTCATCCAGATTGTCCATTTTTTAAAGTGCCCATAGCTTATTTCCATTTTTACTTTAATTTTTTTTATATATATATAAAAACAACAAGACCACATATATTCCATCTTTGTGTTATGTTATGTTATGTTATATGGGTATTTGTAGGAGCGCACGTTCACCGACAGGTCTCTTGGCACTGAGGATCTGAGTAGAGAGGGTTCAAGCAGGGAAACATCTAGTTATAAACCAAAGTGAACAGCCATGTCTTGAGCTGTTTCCTGAATCGCATGTAGTCTTCCTCAAGCCTGAGTGAGATTGGGAGTGAATTCCAGAGCTTCGGTCCCAGAAAGGAGAACCGAGTCCCTCCAATGCGTTTGCGTCTGAATCTAGGCACCATCAAAAGATTCAGATGCATGGATCTCAGAGTACGTTGGGGAAGGTACTTATTGATACGCGCGGAAATGAAACTGGGGCCAGCTCCCTGAATAGCTCTAAAGAGGATGCAGCCAGTTTTAAGCTCTCTGCTCCACTGGAAGCCAATGTAGATCCTTAAGCAGCGGACTAATATGGCATCGTCTGTCCTGGAGGTAGATGAGTCTCGCAGCCTGGTTCTGGATCATTTGTAGGCGATGTTTCTGATTTTGAGGGAGATCAAGATAAAGCGCGTTTCCATAATCGATTTTAGATAGAATGAGAGCAATCACGATTTGGATACTAGCCTCTTTACTGAAGAAGCGTCTAATCTTACGCAGCTTGCGGAGTTGGACAAAGCAAGCAGAAGTAACTGACCCAATTTGGGCGCTCATTGAGAGACCCGAGTCAATATGGAAACCCAGACTCTTTATTACTAGTTTAGGGAGTGGGGTCGCACCTAGCTCGGAGGGCCAGTAAGAGGGTGTCCAATGGGTGAGTTTATTGTTGGGTATGATTATCTCAGTCTTTTCAGGGTTTAATTTTAATTGATTGTTGTCCATCCAATTCTTAACATACCTCATGGAATTCCTAACAAAGCCTTTGGATTCAGTGGAATTCTCCAGGGTAAAAATTAGCTACATATCATCAGCATAATTAAAAATCTTTACCCCCATCTGCCGGAGATTAGAGATTAGAGGACGTATGTATACGCTGAAAAGAATTGGCGAAAGAGAAGAGCCTTGCGGGACACCGCAACTCATTTCTACAATGTTTGATTTGTAAGGAGAGAGCCATACAGATTGTTTGTGGCCCTCTAAGAAGGATCTAAACCAGTCCAGGGCCGATCCCCCGAGACCTGCCTCGGCCAAGCGATCCAACAAAATTTTGTGGTTCACGGTGTCAAATGCCGCCGACAGGTCTAGGAGGATCAGAGCCTGGATGCAATCAATGTTCGACTGTCCCTTGAGAACATCCATGACAGAAAGGATCACAGATTCAGTAGAATGCGCAGGGCGGAACCCTGCCTGGTGAGTATCCAAAAACTTAGTGGCTTCAAGGAAGGAGCTGAAACATGTGGCTACATGCGCCTCCATCAACTTAGCCGGAAACGGGAGAAGTGATATAGGTCTGTAAGTACTCTCAACTGTTCTGTTTTATCACATTAAAGTAAAGTACACAATTATTAATTATTTTTCTTAACATTGTCTCATAAACTATATATATTACATACTGGCGGTCGCCAGTAGATAGTTATAGTTAGGACCTATTATCCATAGGAAATTCGTAACATTCTTTTCCCAATAACTTTGGCGCCGGTTGACAAATCTTCGCGAAATTTTCAAAACTTATGGTCCGCTCCGGTCCGCTCCTATCTTGAAAGTTTCGGGGTGATTCATCAAGCGGGGGCCGAGAAAAAAGGGGAGTCCCAAAACGTGTTTTCTCCATGTTAATTCCCATAGGAAATTTTAGACACGGCTACAGCCCGAACTGCTGAACGGAATCACACCAAATTTGTAAAAAAGGTAGAGCTTGGTTCAGAAAGCGCCCTTTTTTTTAAATGGTGTAAAACCGTTTAGTAGTTGCAGAGAAATTCAAAAGATAAGAGTAAAAAAATCAATTTCCCATAGGAAACTTTATGCAAGGCTACAGCCAAAACTGCTGAACAGAATTACACCAAATTTGGCAAAAGGTAGTGCTTGGTTCAGAAAGCACCCTTTTAAAAATGGTGTAAATCCGTTCAGTAGTTGCTGAGAAAATCAAAAATAAAAGTTTTGATATTTAGAGGCACGGAGGATCCGCGGACCCTCCCGACCACAAGCTTTATTCTAATTGGCTGTCAACACTCCAAACCAGGAAGTGTTGGCAGCCATCTTAGAAAAAAGAGAAAACGAAACGCGCAAAACAAGAAAAGGGGGCAGGGTAGAAACACCCTGACCCCCTAGGCCTGCTCAGGGCTCAAAAAAGCATTAAAAAAAAAAAAAATCGGCAAAATGTGCGCCGGATCCGCAGATCCGGCCGCGAAAAAAAAAACGAAGCGCGGGCTCCCGCACTTCATTTATATTTAGCCCCCGGGTGGGCCAAGTCCCGGGGGCATGCGTAAATTTAATAGCGGGGGCCCAGGGAGGCCCCGCAGCCCCGGGACCGCCACGCCCGGGGCTTTTCTAAAATATTTGTGGGGGCTCACGGCCTCTCGCAGCCCTGGGACTGCCACCCCCGGGGCTTGTATTTTAAATGGGTGGGGGGCCTCCATGGCCCCCAAGCCCCGGGGACCTCCATGGCCCCCAAGCGCCGGGGACCGCCACCCCCCGGGGCTTTCTTTACATATTTGCGGGGGGCACATGGCCCTCCCGCAGCCCCAGAGACCGCCACCCCCGGGGCTTGTTTTAAAAAAAAAAAACTTCCTGTGTGGAGGGGCTCAAGCCCCCCCACACGCCCCGGGGACCACCACCTCCCCGGGGCACTAACTATGCAAATTTGGGGGTCCGTTACGGACCCCCGAGCCCCGGGGACCACCACCTCCCCGGAGCTGTGCAGATGTTGGGAGCCCTTGATGGCCCTGGGGACCACCACCCCCCAGGGCCGGCTCCTGCAGTGTCCTGGGGTGCCCACCCCCGGGACACTGCTGTTTGCAATGACAGGGCGGGAGCCTCGCGGCTCCCGCCCTGTCATTGCAAACTGCTTTGCTTCATTGAAGCGAGAGCAGGGAAACCTGCTCTCGCTTCAATGAAGCAAAGCAGATTGCTTTTCCACACGGGGAGCTGCATGTCAGCAGCTCCCCATGTGGAAAAGCAATGCCAGCTCCCGCAGGATGCGGGGAGCCGGCGGGACCGTGGGGGCATTGGGGCTCCCCCCACGGTCCCCAACGAGAGGCCAGGCCCTGGGGGATGGGGTCCCCGGGGCCAGAAGTGGCCACGGAGGGGGGCCACGCAGCCCCCCTCCCCCATTATAAAATAAATACATTTTAAAAAAATACACGGAAAGGCCGGCCCCGGGGGATGGGGTCCCCGGGGCCATAAATGGCCTGAGGAGGGGGCCACGCAACCCCCTCCAATAATTTAATAAAAAAAAAACTGGCCATGCCCCGGGGGATGGGGTCCCCGGGCCGAATATGGCCTCGGGAGGGGGCCACGCAGCTCCCTTCCAATTTTTTTAAATAAAAAAAATAGGGTCAGGCCCTGGGGATGGGGTCCCCAGGGCCAATAAAATAGGAAAGGAAGGGGGCCACACAGCCCCCCTTCTTAAAAAAACACATTTTTTTAAAAAAGACCGGCATCGCGCCAGAGGCCCCGCCCCCTCCGTGCAGCACTCTGCAACGCGCCCCCTGGCGCGTTGAAAGATGGGTAACTAATTCCCCTTGAATACTGGGGGTCCCTGGGGGCCAACTAGCCCACCAGGAACCTCCAGTATGCACCAGGGAGCTGCGTTGCAGAGAGGTGTTCAGAGGCCACGCCCCTTTTTACACCTCTCTGCAACGCAACTCTGTGGGGCTTACTGGAGGTACCTGGTGGACTAGTTGGACCCCAGGGACCCTCAGGATTCAAGGGGACTTAATCCCCCAACTTAAAACATGCCAAGGGGCGCGTTTGCACAGTGGTGAAGGGAGGGGGCGGGGCCTGAGGTGACATGTAAGTAAGTCCGTTTTTATATAGTGCAGCTACTCACCCTTACGGGTCTCAAGGCGCTGGGGGCCGTAGTGGAAATTAAGTTAGTTATTGCCCAGAGTCACACGGTGCTGAGCTGAGCTGCCGCCGGAACTGGGGATCGAACCGTGAACCCTGTGCTCCAAAGTCAGCTGCCCTGGCCGCTGCACCACATCTCTCCGCTGTGGCGCTTACTGGAGGTACTTCGTGGGCTAGTTGGACCCCAGGGACCCTCAGGATTCAAGGGGACTTAATCTCCCAACTTAAAATGGCCACAGGGCGTGTTTGCACACATGTCACCTCAGGCCCCCCCTCCCTTCACCACTGTGCAAACGCGCCCCGTGGCACGTTTTAAGAGGTAGTTTTAATACGCCTGCCCTATTATGTACTAGGGCCTTACAGAGGAGGTCATGCTAATCACAGGGGTACCCCAACGCATAGTGTTCCCTAGTGTATGTAGGTGTTTTCACTGTATTCTAAGTGTCTTTTAGCATAGAACTGGCTCTAGGCCTAGTTACTCAGAGTCAGTTACCACCAGTACCCATCTGAAAAAGTTGTGGGCACAGGATGATTTTGCAACAAGGCCTATTTCTGCTCCTCTGTTGGTTCTTTCTGCACATGTCTTACTTCTTCCTGCACTTTTCTTCGTCTTTGTGGACTTCTGTTGCTTCTTTCTGCATTTCTTTTGCTTCTTTCTGTGCATTTGTTCTTCTTTCTTCACATGTCCTACCTCTGTAGGCATAGTTAGAAACTAGCATTTAAAAAACCTTTGAAATTCACTTAAAAAACCATAGGTTTCAGGCACGTTATAGTTAGAAATTAGCATTTAAAAAACCTTTGAAATTAACAGAAAAAACCATAGGTTTCAGACACGTTATAGTTAGAAATTAGCATTTAAAAACCTTTGAAATTCACTGAAAAAACCATAGGTTTCAGGCACGTTATAGTTAGAAATTAGCATTTAAAAAACCTTTGAAATTCACTGGAAAAACCATAGGTTTTAGGGAAAGTTATAGTTAGTTGGACATTTCACTCGTACAAAACCAGTGAAATTCCCCGTTATAGTTAGTTCAGCTAACTATAACTCGCGCCCCGCAATGCACTGCTGATGACGTCACATATTACATCACTCATGACATGGTCAGTGACATCACTGATGACATCTCAAATGACATCACTGATGACATCACTGATGACATCATCCATGTGAAAATTTCATGCATCTTCTCACACCCTAATATAACTTTTGATACACCCACTCTAAATTACACACTACCATTCTCAAAACCATAGACACTCCAACACCAATAACTACATACCCACTCACTGATTCTTAGGTCTACACACACATCCACTCACTCACCCGTACAGTCACTCATACTTACGGTCACCCAGTACAGGACTATCATATGCACTCATACACCTATATAGACACTCACACACCGCCACTCATCCATAGAGGTACTCACACACCTAGTCAGTCATGCAAATAATTAATCACACTCCCATTTACTCAGATGTACAGTTATACACACACCAGCTCAATTACTCATACAAATACTAGCACATTCTTACGCTCTTATACAATCAATGATACAAGCACACACTCATCCATACAGCCACTCTCACAATAACACACTCTCATTTGTAGCCAATTATGTACTCCAACACACATATATACTACTTTTCACATATGTAGTTACTCACACATGTACCACTGAGATATACATTCACTCACCAACACACCCATACACACACTCACCCACCCATACAGTCCATCACAGATGCACTCTTGAAACCATACACCCAGTGAATCATCCACTCACACATCTATGCAAAGAGTCACACACACCCCACCCACACAAACACTCAGGCACCCATACAGATACTCAGACAACAAATCAATAACCCATATAGACACTCATGTAGCTATTCACAAACCCATGCAGCCGCTTACACACCAACAGACACACGGATACAGACATTCACACAGTTTAATCACTAACCCATGCATTCAGTAAGATACGTTTAATCACTCACTTATAGAGTCAGTAACGCACCTACTAAATCATGCATTCAGACACTTATACACCCACTCATTCTTCAATACGCCTTTCCCTATATATATTAAACATATTTAAACTTTACTTTAAACACACAGTCACTGGATGATGTCATCAGTGATGTCATTTGAGATGTCATCAGTGATGTCATCAGTGATGTCACTGACCATGTCATGAGTGATGTAATATGTGATGTCATCAGCAGTGAATTGTGGGGCGCGAGTTATAGTTAGCTGAACTAACTATAACGGGGAATTTCACTGGTTTTGTACGAGTGAAATGTCCAACTAACTATAACTTTCCCTAAAACCTATGGTTTTTTCAGTGAATTTCAAAGGTTTTTTAAATGCTAATTTCTAACTATAACGTGCCTGAAACCTATGGTTTTTTCAGTGAATATATATATATATATATATATATATATATATTTATATATATATATATATACATATATATACACACACAGATACACATTACACACGCTTACCTTAAATACTCTTATATAATTACATATTGTTGCAAAGACATGCGTGGTAAAGGCATATGTGTGGTAAATGCAATGCGCGGTAAAGGCAGTGCATGGTAAAGGATGCGTGTAAAGCCATTGCGTTGTAACATCCACATTGCAAAGGCTGTCTCCTGAATCCAGACTCCGCTATACTCTGTTTGGGACCAGATGGCGCATGAGAAACTTAATAAGTATGACAGTAACTTGACTAATTGTTCTGCAGGAAAAGTCCTCTCCTGTCCATGAGCCTTGTCCTGCTAGGGGCCTCCAATGGCACTTTCATGAATATCTTTCTACCCCAGTAGTTTTCCGGGTAATAAATTTGTATTAATTTCTTTTGGACACATCAATCTACCCGGGTGCTTTCGAGTTTGTATATATTGTGTTTGAATCTCTCCCTTCCTTTCGTAGGATTACATTTGAGGTCTATGTGTTAAATCTCTCCTCAGTCTCTACCATAAGGAATTCGCTATGAGATAGAAAGTGCAAATTAATACGCTACCAGTTTATTGTGTGAAAGACCTGCATTTCCAAGTAATATCGATATCATCTTAAAGCCCATTTCATTGTCAAATCTCACCTTTCCAAATATGATATTCAGCTTTACAATTAAATCATATTTAGACTTGGGATAGCAAAATATATTGATTTTATTTAACAAAGTGGAAGATTGTCAGATAATTCTGTTAAAAATGGGATCATTCACATTTTCATGTCAGTACAAGCAAAACAACAGATGGAAGAAAATATCAAAAATTGAGAGCTGAGACAATAGTGGTATAAACATACAAAGCCAATATTTAGGCACCTAAAGTAAATGGAACATACAGATACAGAAATGTTATTATTCATCTGTTTGCTCTCATTTTCCACAGCGTACATGTATACATTTATGGAGCATTTGTCAGAATGCACCAGAGAATTAATTTCCAAAGCTGTCTTTTCATGTTTATCCTTGTCTGTCAGGGAAGTAAATTTTTCTTTGGCTGTTAGTAGTCCGTCCTGCATAATTTCAATTAATTCAAGCCCAATTTCCCTCGAAAGCATGAAGGCAGCTTTGAGATAAGTTTTGCCAAACAAAGTTTTAGTATAACAAATATATAATTACGTCACATTACATTCAACAATCACTGCCAGGTGACCATGCCTATGACTAATTGATTACATAATAATTATACATCTTTTTGTTTATATGAAATAATCTGAACATCGGCTCTACAATGGATAGCAGAGTGGACCCGTTCAAGAGAATAAAAGAGTAAAGGTAACATGGAGGTTTTGGAATTATTTACGTTCTTTACATTATTTACTTCATACCTAAAACTAAGGGCCTGATTTAATATTAGGCAGACGGACCACTGTTCCTCAATGGGGACTGAGTAAATTACTACATCTCCATGATTGAGGGACCACCCGCCTCATTTATAAATATCTGCCAAGAAGGCATTAATTTATAAAACCATTGCCAGGAACCGCTTTCACAGTGGTTCCTGCCAATGTATTTTAATCTTTGATATGGGGCTGCATCAGCTGGACGTAGCCCTGTAGCACAGAGTAATTGTTTTTCCTTTACAAAATGAAAATCCACAAATGAGGGGGTCACAGAACAATCTGCCTGATGAATATTAATTAGGCAGGTTGTTTTTTTGTGACCCCCCTGTAATTGGCTAAACATTGCTTTCAGAATAAAAATATGAAAGAGAATACATATTTTTGGTAGATTTAAGCTCTTCGGTGATAGTTTTGTAGCTATTTTACATTCATGCATTATTTTCATGCAGAAATGAAATTTCAGACAGGCAATTATCTCTTGGCCTTCAAGTACTGGCAGTTCTATCTAGGGGTGTGTGCTTGACTGTCCTATTTTTAGTGTTTAGGGACATTAGCTATTATTCCACATCTGGTTTTTTTTTTTTTTTAATTTTTTAAAATTTTTATATATGCAGTAAATCAATGCAATACAGCGCCCGCCCACCCCCGCCCTCCACCCTCCAACCACTAGTCTAAAATATGCATTTGCCACAAGCAGGGAGATCCATTGTCCTTTAACAATAATAAACACAGTTTTAGGCCCTCGCTTGCCTACAGAGTATTAACCTTTCAGGCATGGATCTAGCCTTGATAAGAAAATACTTAAGGTGAATGTGCATAAGTGCAGTCATAAATCGTTGTAATACAGTATCTCTAAGATGTCAATACATAGATAATAAAGTGACCAGTGCCAATGTACAAAAATACGCAGTCTAACGCAATCCAACAGGATTAGTGTAGGCGAAAAAGACAATTGCCAGGAAGGTCGAGCTGTCAGCACTTAAAGTGCAAAAAATGCAAAACATCGTTAATCATTTTCCATAAAACTTTCTTTTTTTTTTTAGGGGAATAAGAAAAATTACAGCTCAATCAAGCGCGAGGCTCTGTAAAATTCGCTTCCATCCCTAAGGTATACTAATGGTTCGTCTGATTGAGCCACCTTGACAGGGGTCCCCAGATGACTAAACCCTTCTTTTGACCCGGATGCCTTTTTTGCATAGATAGCCTTTTCAAGGTTGCAGGTAGCAACTAGTCGGGCCAACCACTGTGAAAATATGGGAGGATTTGGGTCTATCCATGCCGATGTTATACATAGCCTGTAAATTGTCATGGCAACAAAAATTAGGGCCCCACCACTCTTCCTGTCAACAGTGTCTTGGATCCCCAGCAGGATGGTCGTAGGGGTTAGCAGAATATCCCGTGCTGGGACTGCCCTTAGAAAATCTTGGATATTGTTTAACAATGGCCCAAGTTCTAAACAAGTGGCGAACATGTGAACAGAGTCTGCGCTAAATTCTGCACATCTAGGACAGTACGTGCTTTTGCCTGTCCCCCATTTCGCAATTCTGCTAGGTGTAAAGTATAGAAAGAAGCCAGTTTTGTAAAATTGTGCTTGTAGCTTGGCAGATAACAAATCGCTCTGAGCGGATCGCAAAGCCAGGTAGAAGACATTACTAGTAGTGTCTAGTTTTTGTTGCCATTTGCTTGAGATTCTGGCAATGTCATCGGGCATTAGGTTGTTCAATGTTGAATAGATGTACCCGATGCGAGGTGTAGTAGGCTCACATAGCCTATCGATAAGATTGTTTTGGATAAACCCTGTGGGCCCACCAGCCTTGCGTGCCTAGAAGTTCCTGATGGCAAGGTATTTGAAGACCTCATTGTGGCTCAAGTTAAATTGGGTCTTAAGAAAGTCAAAAGTCTGGATCCCTTCAGTCGAGTACAAAGCCCCTAGTTTAAGTATGCCAGAGTTGAACCAGTTTTGAAGATATGATCTCCCGAAAATGGCAGGTAGATTAGCGTTATTGTTGATCGGGGTATAATGGTTCAGTCTGCCTACTCCTAAGAGCTTACGAACAGTGGTAAAGACCTTGAAGGTACCCATCAAGGTCTAAAATCTGACCCTTTTGTAGTACCCAAATTCAACTTGACGCCATAACCACCCCCAGGACTCGGACCCAAGTAGTAGTTCAAACGGAGACAGGAGTCCTGTTGTTAAAATTGAGGGTTGCTCTTGTATCAATATGGGACAATTCTGAAGGACAGTGGCCCAGTAGTATAGTCTTAAGTTTGGAAGCGCCCAGCCCCCTCTTTCCAGAGGAAGAGATAAAAACTTAAACGATCTCCTTGGCTGAGAATATGCCCAAATAAATTGAGTAAAGAGACGTTCGAATTTCTGCAGCATTAAATTTGAGAATTCGAGGGAGATGGCTCTGAAAAAATAAAGAAGTTTTGGGAAAAAAATCATTTTAAGAATGTTACACCGGCCCACTATGGTCAGATGTAAAATGTTAATCCGGTTAAGCGCTCTTTTTGTCTCTACCTCCAGAGGATTCAGGTTTTCACTGACAATTAAGTCAGTGTCAGCCACAATGCTCACTCTTAGATATTTTGCCCTAACGACAACTCTGCTATCTGTCCATCTGATTTTCTCATTTATAATAATCTGAGCCTTCCCTCTGTTTAATGCGTAACCAGAGATCTTCCCAAATCCTTGAGCCTCTCGCTCTATAGCTATAATGGCTGTTTCAGGGTCCGGGGTCACTAAGGCTAGATCGTCCGCATAGGCCGTGATTTTAGTTTCTAGACCGTATCTGCTTACGGCCAGGATGTCTGGATTATTTTCGAGCTTTTTTATAAGAGGATCTATATACATAGCAAAGAGCAGCGGAGAACAGGGGCAGCCCTGCCGAGTCCCGCATGAGATTTCAATCTGCTCAGTTAATTGCCCGTTTATTGATACCCTGGCTGTGGGGCTAAGGTATAAAGCTTTAATGGCTTGAATAGCCTTCGGCCCAAAATGCATCTTCCTCATGACGCACCAAAGAAATTTCCAGGAGACCCGATCGAATGCTTTTTCAGCATCAAGAAGTATTAACGCCATCAGATCTCCCGTAATCTGTGCAGCGTCGAACAAAGTAATGGTCCGCCGAATATGGTCTATGGTGCCTTTTTTGGGAATGAACCCATGCTGCCACTTGGAGACAAGTTGTTCAATTTTGGAGGATATTCTGGACGCAAAAATTTTGGAATAAATTTTAGAATCTCGTTAATGAGAGTAATTGGACGATAGGAGCCCATTTCTAGAGGTGATTTGTCTTTTTTGGGGAAGATTATGATCTTCGCTGTCGCCCATGATGTGGGAGGAGGAGCACCATTAAAAATTAGAACTACTAGGGTCGTAGAGAAGTCTTTTAACTGCGGAGAGAAGATTTTATAAAACTCCACCGGAATGCAGTCGGAACCAGCTGCTTTGCCATCCGGAAGGTTTGATAGTCCCGTCACTATTTCCTCCCAAGAGGGAGGGTCTTCTATTTGATCATGATCCTCTGTGCTAAGTTGTGTTAAAGAGACTGCGTCTAGATAATTATCGATCTCTTCCCGCCTAGATTCCTGTGAACCGGCGCCCTCTTCTGTGTACAGAGTTTGATAAAATTCCCGAAAGGCCCATCAAATTTGATTCGAGTCACTAGTAGTTTCCCCTGTAGAAACCTGTATAGAATGTATCTCATTGATGGTAACCTGCTGCCTGATTCTAATGGCCAGCTGATGGCCAATTAACTCGCTACATTCATAAATTTTTTCCCGTCGGCGGACCATTTTGCAGCGGCTTTCTCGGCTAATATCAAACCAATTTTAGCTTTAATAGCTGCAGCCTCTAGTAGTGCTGGCTCAATTTCGGCCCCCGTCAGAACAGCACCGATCAATTTCTCCTCTGACTTTGCTAGCTTGTCCTGGAGCTCCGAGATCTGTGCTTTATCTTATTTTTTTTCCCTTAGGGAGAATTGTAGGGTCTCCCCTCGAATACACGCTTTCAGCGCATCCCATACGACCATAACTGGGGCAGACCCGTTGTTTTTTTCCAGAAATTCCGGAATCCAGCTTTTCATATGAGTCTGAAATCCTGTGTCGTACAAAAGCGCTCTCTCGAAGCTCCAGGACGAGATTTCCTTACGGGAAGCCAAGCCCTTTATATCTAAAGTATGCGGGTTATGATCTGACAGATATTGTGGGGCAATGTCAATAACACAATCACAGATCAAAGAGGGTGATACCAAAAAGTAATCTAGCCTTGCTAAAGAGAGGTGAGGGGCTGAATAGTAAGTATAACCTGGCTGGTTTGGTTTGAGATTAGCCCAAGCATCAATGAGCCCATGAGTATACATTAAGTTTATTAGAGCTTGGTATACCTTTGGTGTCCGGCCTGTATACCTCCACTGGTTGTTCGCCCCCCAGTTGCTGGGTAAGTTAATGTTAAAGTCCCCACATATAACAACTGGGAGAGGACAGTGGGCTAATTCCCCGGAGATCCAATTAATTACTCCCGGATCATCAGCAGTACTCCCATATATGGAGCATAAGGTGAAGAGAAATCCAGACGTTAGTTGGCATTCTGCTATGACCCATCTCCCGAGAGAATCAGTCTTAATGTGAGTGTGTTGTGATACAAGATTACATCGGGCCAAGATCCCTACACCTCTCACACGTGCTCCCTGTGTTGTCCCCCCAATTAAACTAAATCCCAGTGTGTTTAAAAGGTGTACCTGCGATCCCTCAATATGTGTTTCCTGGAGGCAGACAACGTCGGCCCCCAGCAATCGCAACCCTTGAGACACCCTCTGACTCTTCTGAGCATCGTTTAAACCACAGATATTTACGGTAGCAATTCTAAAATTAGTTGCATTAATCATATCAAAGCATTGTAAAATACCAAGAGAAAAATAAAAGGCATAAGAGATACATCCCAAAAATGTATAATGTCTGATCAATGCTGCTACAACTTTCTTGGCCCTGAAAATACCATTATCCTGAAAGCAGTGAAGCACAATGATTTTTACATTTTCCTTTTGAATTTTTTTCCCCAAATTTAAACTTAAAGTGGCAAAGAATAAGTAACTGTGTAGAACCCAATAACCCCCCCTACCTCACCACACCGCCACCCACCCACCCCTCTTCCCCCTAAATTGGAGCGATCGGGTAAAGCCTGAATGATGACTGCCTGTAGTAAGTCCCCGCCACCCGGCCCGCCGTTTTTATCGGTCTGAGGTTTTAGAGTTCTATTTGCCAACAATACCACAAAAAAACATACTTAAAGTGCATGTGCATAAAGTGCAGAGCCATAAATCGTTATAATACAGCGACTCTAAAGTGTCAGTTCATTGATAATAAAGTGACCAATTCCAATGTACAAAAATACTCAATCTAACACAATCCAACAGGGTTAGTGTAGGCGAAAAAGACATTTACCAGGTAAGGTCGAGCTGCCAGCATTTAAAGTGCAAGAATACATTACAACATTAACATTTTCCATAGGAAAAAAAAACCCTTAAGAAAAAAGGCAGACAAAAAAGAGATCCCCTATCGGGGACCTATCGGGGACCTATCGGGGCCTCCAAGCTTAAACCCTCGAGAAAAACGAGCCAGTAAGAGAAAACAGAAGAGGGCAATAGGCTCTAAGTGCCAAGCTTGTTATACCTAGTATTATCTAACCATGCCCCTTACTAGCCTTGATTTCCCCAAGGTATTCTTGGGCTTTAATTTAAGACAAAAAGGTGCGAGTAGACCCGTTCACAATAACCTTCAGTCTGGCAGGGTTCATTAAAAATACTTGTGCTCCCAGCTGCTGGAAGGGGACAAATAGCTGGCGAAGACGCCATCTCCGCTCGACCGTAGCGTGGCAGAAGTCAGGCTTCGCAAAAAAGGACACCCCCTCAAAGCCTTTATGAGAGTTAGGCCTAGCTTGGTCATAGACCAGCTGTCTGAGCAGAAAGTTTCCAAAAAACACCAGAAAGGCCCTGGGTTTTTCTCCACTGATGTTGCTGCCATCCTGTCGATTCTTCAGGTTGAAGGGAAAGCGATGAGCTCGCTGAACCTCATGTTCCCAGTTCCATTCCGAGTGATCTGGAAAGGCCCCTCGCAGGAGTTTTACAATATAGCGCCACGGATCTTCTCCCTCCACCCCTTCGGGAATCCCTAGTAGGCGGAGGTTGTTGCGGCGCTGTCTGTTCTCCTGGTCTTCCATCTTCCACATCACGTCAGTCATACAAGCGCTTTGGGAAGAGCCAAGATCTTTCAAGGCAGTGACTTCGGTTTCCAGACTTTCTGTGCAGCCTTCGACCATGGTAACACCATCACCTATATCGGAACAGATATTGTTCAGCTTCCTCATGCCCCCTTGCAATTTCTTGGCAGCACCCTTAGCTAGCCGACTGTCTGATCGTACCTCTTCCTGGAACTGTTGGATCGAGACCAATATAGACATTAAAGAGGGCTCTTCTGCAGTTTCCGATGTGGCTCCTGCCTCCTCAAGATTTAAGGTTTTGGCAGGTTCCTTGGCAAAGTGGAAAGTGAGTCGTGAATCGGAGTAATCCCACTTCAGCTGACTGCGCCTCTTTGGTTTACTGCGCACACCCTTCAGCCATTGCACCGTTCCAGTTTCTTTAAGGGGGTTACTATCATTGTTCTCGGATAGATCTCCATCGCTTGGGCTGGATGAGCCATCTTCATTCACGGAGTCAGAACCATCTGACACCGAAAAAAAGTGTTCACCAGTAGATTCAGGGGACTGCGGACACTGTGAGACCGGGATACTGTTAGTGCCTCGGTCGAAGGTTGCATATCCAATTGTCTTCGACTCAAGTTTGCCAGGGGCAGAGTCATCAGAAGTAAAAGAGACCGTTGCAATGGTTGCACTGATATTCCCATCAATGGAGACCAGGGGGGGAGCTGCAGGCTCAGTACCATCAGTAGGACAAACAGAACCCTCAGCCCCTGACAATTGACCACTGGGCGCTGCTGTCTGTGTTGCCAATGCGGGAGCCTGAATTTCCATTAATAACCCAGCCTGCAGTTGCGAGTTTAATTGTCCCAGTTTATCAGGTGCACAGCGTTCATCCTCCCTCTCGGGGATTGGTATAGTTTCTCCGTTAGGGCCGGGGGTCTTGTAGTAGGGAACAGTTTGGAAATTGAGGGTTGAGAACTTGTGCCCTCTTTGGAAGCTCCGCCCCCCCTGGTGTCCCCGCATTCCTTTTGTTACCCCCGGTCTACCGTTTACCTTTCTGTGCAGTGTCCGGGCCGGCCCCTCCGCATCGTTGAGACTGACAGTGACGGGAGCAGTTTTTACCTTTGGCCACCTTGCTCCTCTCGACGACATGCTCAGCCAAAAACGAAGCTAGGCTCCTTCATGGGACCGCGCAGCTTCCTCCGAGGATGTGGAATAGAGCAAGAGAGCAGCGGCTGACCAAAGTGCCAGGATATCCCACGCTCTTCTCGGCGCCGAAACAGTCCGAACAATGTCAGCAGCGTTTCCGGCACCGATGGCGCTTAGACAGCGGCGGCGGCTTTTCCCGAGTACAACCAGAGCCCTGTGAAGCTGCGTCCCTGGCAGCATAGCCGATGACCGATGGCCGAGATTCACTCATGGCGTGGGCGGCGGCGTACCCAAGAGTTACACAGGCGCCATCTTGCTCTCCTACGCAACAGCTGGGTGTTGCCGATACCACTAACCTGGTACAAGGCCCAATCCACAGGAACGAAGAGGAGTTCCCCACACTCCCTAAGACAGTGCCAATATGCAGATACTAAAACTCACATACTAGGAAACTGGCCCAAGGAGATGTGGGGATTAGACGGCAAGAAGTAATCACATCTCAATCCCCCAGCCGATTCCCACAGGGTCAGGGTATAACAGGAAACAGGAAGAGTGGAAACCTATAGGGAGAAGAAGACAAACAACTATGAGAAAACTACCCCTCCCCCCTAGTGATAACACTAAGAATACAGAATCCTTCTCAGTGCCTGTTCTACAGAAACAAAGTAATCACCTACCGGCTGGACATCTCTTGACGCTTTGTAGGGGATCCAAACTGCTGAAAATACTTGCCGGTAAATGCCTCTTTACTAGCACCAGCCGCTGTGGTCGAGAACCGTGAAGAAACACCAATAAGGTCTGGGGAGCGACTTAGGAAACAGTCTTATTCTCGAGTGTAGGAAATGTCAAATAAAAAGAATTAATAGTGTTGACAGAACCCATTAGCTTGGATATGTCAAACGCGCACCGCACGTGTAAAATAAACAAGAATAGTCAAACGCGCACCGCGCGTGTGGTCGGATACAATGTATCTTTAGGAGGGAGATTAGTATCGAGAATGAAAGCGGCCGCGTATTGTCAAGGATGTAGAACGCGGCCGCGAGTAAATTTCATTGGTTTTGTTGTAACGCTGGGAAAGGCAGCGTGTAGAGGAATGCGAGCCCCCGGGGGGAAGTGACAAGGAGGCCTCGCAAACCCAGGGTCACGGAAAGGGCAGTACAAAAGATAGAACGCGGCCGCGAGAGGAAACAAAAGTGAGCGCGGCCGCGAGTCAGGTACGTCAGAAATTAGCAGCTCAGAGGAAACCAGCAAGGCAGAGCGGGAAGCGTCGCAACCTTCAATTCACGAACGCTAGCGAGGAAGTCTCAGGAAGCCGTCTACGCTGCGAAGTGGTAGTCAGGATGCCGGGAAGAAAGGGGCGTGGAGTCAGGTCAGGAACCGAAAGCCAAGCAATGACTTCATCGGTTGGCCTGTATTTAAAGTGAAGGGAGCGTGTATAACTTCCACCTCTCCAACCGCAGGTAAGGGGCTCTCGTAAAAGAGCTCTTTCTTTCAGCAGAACAAGCACTAAAATAGCTCAAGGGCACCAACTGACTGTGCATGAGGCTTGGGATCTAACACTGGGGATTTTTAAGTATTTACAGCAGACCACTGATCTTTATCTATGTAAGGGAGGAGCATAACTCATTAACCCATTTCATAAGCAGGCTGAAAAGGCATAGCAATTTATTCAAAATGCAACAGGGACTCTAAGACCTCGATGGGGTGAGGCTACTCAGAGGCTTACCACCATTCAGACAGTGCAAAGATGATTCTTCTTGTTCCCCATTATTCAGTGATCTTGCCTACATAGATCCTGCAAAGGTGCTTTTTTCTATCTTCTGGGAGTAGTGCAAGGCATTGTCTTACAGTATGGAAGATTTTACGTCTTCTGGTTTACTAATTATAGGCGAGGTCATCTGACCTTATCTCTGCTTGCAACTTTGCTTCTTTACACAGATTTATCATCATATATCATCATGTTATCATCATAAGAATTAAAGTTAACATGCAAAATTTGTTTACTAGAATGTCTTTTCTTATTCTTGAATGTTCTCAAAGTATATATCCATACAGTCCTCACTTCATAATAGATTATGGAATGTTGCATTTCAGATAATTTGTTTTCTTATGTACCTTTACAAACATACTCCATATGATAACATTTACAGCTTGACGATTCCCCCTGCTGATTTTAACTGCCCACATTGCCAGAAAAAGAGTATTTAACCTGGAAATGCAGCCCTTTAAGTTATAAGCCACGTTGTCTGCTGGACTCCGAACTTCCACTTCACACACCCAATATATTTGACTATTGTACACTTTGTTTTACAAAGTGATCTGTTTTTTGCTACAGCTTTACATGAATTATAATTTGTTAACATTGTCTGGTTGCCATTAAAATGCACAGCATGATATCAAACTTCTGCTGGGCTTAGTAATCCCGACTACCTTTTAAGAATGCCCACACATTTACTCTAATAACTAATAAATTACCAGAGTTCCTTTTCTCTCCATGCCACTTAATTAGCAAGTTGTGGTGGCACTCTCCGGTCAGACAGGCAGCTGGTTCTGCAGGTTTTCTGCTTTCAGAAAAACATTTTATCACATCAAACCTCTAGCCCATACATGTCTAGGTCACTCCTTGCAATCATAATTGCTGGCATACATTTTCTTTCAATAGACCCTATCTTAAGCAAGCTGCTGTCTCAGATTATCAACATTCAGATTTCAGTAATGTCAACTAAACCCACACTCTCCTAGTTAAGAAGCATTAAGGAATAAAAATGCAGTTTGTACTCCTGTAATGCTTTTGAAACATAAAACGCCTCCCTTGTCTCATGATTAATTTAGTTACGGACCCCATACCAGAGAGTCTTTCAGTTCAATGCTGCTAACAAGATACAGCTGAGTTGTGGTGGTCCAGTGCTGTAGTAATAACTTCCTATCATGAATAACAAAGCAGCAAACACATGTGCCAGGTGCTAAGTGCTGACTGCATGATGTGGGTACTGAACACTTACTCCACAACAAAGGCATAAAAGAACTAGTCAAACTAGCTGTTTCGCATTTGAACCATTTTGTTAGACTTCCTAAATGTAACTTTGTAACATGCATCTCAACACTCTTATTTAGTTGTAAGCAAGAACTTTTCACCAGCTATTTTATTTCACTCTGAAACCTATGCACTCACAGCAATTATGTTTAGCAATCAGCAGTCTATAGTAAAGTACAGTCTAGTTTGCATTTAGGTTAGTGTGCTAGTCAAGTGTATCTGATTATGCAAGCATAATCTCACATACATCCTGATTATAGGTTTTGCATGTTTCATAATTACTCTCAGGGCTAGTTTCATCAAGGCCTGTAAGAAAACTGTCAGAACATACTTGAAAGGGCCACAAGGCAGACAGGGGCTACTGAGCATCAACTGTGGTGGTTGAGGACAATTATCACTCTGCCCTGGGATCCGCCTTGCTATAGCTCTGTAAACTAGGCCTAGTGGTTTCCAATGGTGGAGCCAGGAGGGGGCACTGCTGTCGAAAACATGATGGTCCGCAATTGTGAAAAAAGTCTCTTTTTTGCATGGTCAGCTCAGTTTTTTGCTGAACGTTATTGTTGGTTTTTAGACTCTGCAAACTGAGACACTGCTGTCGAGTGTCTTTGCTCTCACCCATAAAACATGTAGAAACTGGCTAATCTCTGACTGGCATAATAAGCTCAACTATAAGACAATTAAACCCATTGCATGAAAAGTTAAATGCCATCTGTGAACTGCAGCACTTATTGTGGCATCCACTAATATGACAAAGAAAACATAGCTTTAGGCCTACCAGTATAGCATGAGTGCTGCAGTTTACACCTGCAGTCCGACCTGTCAAAATAAAAATAAAAATTGGTATGGAAACATTTATTTTTAAAATATTAATAAGTTACCTCTATGTAGACCTTGTAGCCCAAAAGCTACAATGCATGATATATGTAGAAATATAATATTATCATGTTCTTACAGTAACAAAACTATTTTCACTGTGGTAGACCCTGGCTATGCTATAAAGAAACCAGTGTGCATATTACAATAGTAATTCTACTATCTTGTATTTGGGACCAGCTAGAAAAATGGTCCGACCACTATTTTTAATATTTATAAAAAAATCCGATCTAATGGTAAACTGAGATTTTAAATAAATATTTATGAAAATTAACCTTTAGAACGTTACCTTTCCCCTGCCCAACTTTGGCTCGGTTGTGAGGAGGTCCTCTTCTTTCCCTTTCAGGAGGACCTGTTAGGGTGGACAGAGGAACATCAATAACTTATAAAGGAGACTTCCCTTTTCCAAGTAAATGTAAGGTGACACTTGGAGAAGGCAAACCTTATTTAACCCAGCCAGGCTAGTACCAAACCCAGTGGGAGGAAAGATACCCCCAGAACTGGTTTTGAGTGACCACAGAGGAGGGGACTGTTCATTTCCCTGGGCACACCTCTGGGTAGGCACACAGGCTCTGCACAAGGGAGGAAGGGCTCACCCATTTTGGATTTTGGGGGTAAGGTGCACTGTGAGACTGATTACAGTAGGGCAAACAGGAACTGCTGAAATACTGTGTAGGATTGTGTCTGGGAACTTTTACCTAGTGAGTGGAACTTGTGGAGTTTTACTCCACAGAATTCTGTGGAGTTCTGGCCACTCGAGGCATAGAACTTGAAGAATATTTATTGCGCACAAGCACAACTTCTTCCCGTTTAGCAATCTTAACAAAAACGCAATGTTCACCTGCCATCTAGTGGCCAATGTGAACAATTCAACTAGGTTCAACTTTGTCGTAACTAGGCTTCCTGATGATTGTAATAATTAAGTATCTTAAACACAGTATATTGCTTACAACGTACAGTCACATATTGAAATAAACAACACTGTGTAAAGATTCTTGTTCTTGTCAAGGTCACACAAATCAGTGAGTTGACCCCTGAGTCCCTAATGTTACGCCAATCTTGAAACATTGACAACTGATTTCGTAGTGTGCACCATACTATTATCATCTCATACGTGCATCCCCATCAAGTGCTATATCTTAATATAGCGCTCTGACGTGGGGTCAGTAAAGTCCCCCGAATATTGCAGAACTGGGGACTGGATTTTGTGGGTCCCAGCAGGTGGCTCTGAAATAAAACACCACAACTGTTTTTACAGCAGGATACAGCTTCGCTTCCAGTGCTTGTGGTACAAATGTAAATGTGCATGCAAATGCGGGTGCCCTGAGCCCAAGCCTGGATGCCCCTGGAGGTCCATGAGCTAACTGTTGCTGTGAGAGAGGTAACTGAGCCGGAAAAAGTCAAGAAGACACACGCTAGGGACCTACTGTGCAATATACAAAATTCTAATACCCTGAAATGGTTGAGAAAAGCAAACCATAATCTGAACCTCTACAGGACCCTGATTCAGTGCTGCAAATATCAGTGAGCAGGGAGCACTGCATAAATATTTCCTCCGCTCCGTCACCCACAGACAGACAGTAAAGTAATTGTAGCGGAATCAAACATTGTGTGTCTACCCTAAGCATGCAGCTGCCCTTGTGTTTAAGTAGTACATGCCTGCCTCGCTTATTCCCCACTGTGCCTCCTGCTCTGAAGCCATCGCTTTCTCCCTTGGACTCGGCTCTTACTTTGCCCCCAGTGTCAAGGCTGCTTTCTCTGCTTGGTGCCTGCGACTGCGAGGGACAAAGAGGTACGCCAGGGGCAGTGAAAGAGAAAGAGTCAGAGACTGTAAACTTTGCTACATTGTGGTGGGTGGAGTTTTTGCCAGACTCTGTGCTCCAAGTGGAGTGCAGAGTGGAAAAACTCCATGAACCCTGCCAGCGGAGCAGAATTTACCGCCCAACACTACTTTTACCCGGATGGTTAGGGAGGGACTAGGAGTCACCCCCACCCACAAGCTAATGCCAACCATAATTGTGTCACCCCCAAGGCACTCTACTCAGAACACTCTTCTGTGAAAGAACAGAAAAAGGACTGTGCCTGCTGTTTGAGACCGGTGAAGAAACTTGAAGGGCTGACCATGCTTCCACTTGTGCCCAGGACAAAGAAGCTGTCCCCAAGGTCAGTAGGCTGACCTTCTGTGTAGCTACAGGGAAACAACAAACTGTAAAAAGGCCTTTCCCATGAATTGCCGAGCTGGCCAGTAGCAACTGGACTAGACCTTGCTGGTGGCATTTGTGTAGTGAATCTTGACCCCGAAATGCTGTCTTTCAGGGCATTGGACCCTTGACTGTGTCTACCTAAACTTCCCTAACACCTCTGAAAAGTTGGGACATAACTTTGCTTGGCTGAAAAACAGGCCTCTCTACAGCAGCAAATTTGTTTCAGTGGGCCATTGCTGAAAAGGTACCCAGCCTCAAAGAACCCAGCATCAGATACAGCCTGCAACCTCATCCCACTGGAGGATTCTGACCTCCAAAGACTAAGTCTGAATGATTAAATCTTGACCTGGTGAAGGCATCCAACAATTTCTGGCCAACTAGAGGACTTTCTTGGGCATGAAATTTGACTTTCCTGCTCTGAGATTTTCCTGCCAAAATCAACGACTTCAGTGGTACCTCGTCCAATGGATATCTGACTTCGTGAGGGCTTCCCCGGATGCAGCCTGCAACCTTGCCCTGCTGGTGGATTTCAACTTTCATTTCAGAGACAAAGTCCCAATCCGTGCTCTATCACAGTTGGCTTGAAATCACGCCTAGGCCCTGGTCTACTACAACTATAGACTGTCATTGGTAGTTAGTGCTGTTAGCAATATTTTTCCTTAAATCTTATCAAATTCACACCACCACTTCCTTTCATTGCATTTTTGTCATTTATGTGTCATTGTGTTTATTACATTTTACTCTATTTTTGGAAATTGGAGTGGGATTTAAATTCTGATGTGTTTTTGTCTTTTTAACTGTTTTACTACTACTAATGCTTTACACATTTTCTCTAAGTTAAGCCTGTCTGCTCTGTGCCGTAGCTACCAGGGGTTGAGTCGACTTTTAAATTATTGAAATATTTGCCTGGGCGTAACAGGTTAGTGATGTTATTACTAGTGGTGGGCTACTAACCACCCCAAATAATAATGATAATAATAATAATAGCCGTCAGTTTGGTGGGCAGAGTGCTATGCCACCTTTGTAGCTGATTACCCTGCCCACCAAATTCAAAATCAGGCCTTAATGTCCAATGCTTATTTTCTGGTAAAACTACTTTAATCACACAATAGAACCAAATAGTACACAATTCAATCATTGTGTGGTTACCAGAAGGTGCTGCACTCTACCATTCCATAATCCTTTCCCCACCCAAGTAACCATAGGGGCTACAGTCCTCACTATCTTGTGGCAGAGGCATAAATTAGGTGCAGGTGCAGATTATACCCTTCCTACCCTCATGGGGTTCAGACTTAGGGCCTCATTACAAGTTTGGTGGTCCACGGACTGCCAGCCTCGTGGGGATGCAGAGGAGGATGGTTTACCGATCCCCCTAATATGATCAGGGTGGTCGATCAGAGATCCCTGGCAGTGGCGCGGCGGTCTTGAGGCTACAATATGCTTGATGGGGCCACGGCGGCTCTGCCAAGCATATTATGAGTTTTCTCACCACCACACTTTTAATGGCAGTGTGACTGCCATGAAAAGTGTGGCAGTGAGGAAACAAAGGGGACCTACAGGGCCCCTTTGTGCCTTTATGCCATGGGGCGTATGCAGAGGGGCACATGCTGTGCCCGCCTGTGTGCATGCACCCCAGTACCTGCACAGCATGGACTGAGGCAGTCCATGCCGTACACATACTGATTTTGACTTTCCCATTGCGGTGCCTATTTCATAGGCATCGCCGTGGGAACGCCAAAGATCAGCCTGTCAGACAGGAAAATACTACTAATCTGGCAGGTGGTTCAATCATGGGTTTGGCGGGGCAGTTGGCGTCTTGAATTAAAAACACTCTCAATTCTAGTTCATTCCCTTTTTGATTTTTAAGTTATTAGCAAATAATTTAACTGCTTCGTTTTGGCCACTGTAATATCTAGCGCTACCCTTAAGAAGGTAAGAGGCAGCATTCTCTGTCGAGAGTTTGCTGTATCTAAATTTCTCAACAATAAGATTATTGAGTTCAGCCGCAGAATTTGTAGCAGTATATACAGTTTCCAAATGTTTAATGTGTTTCAAGATATCAAGGGCTTTCTGAGAAGTAATTTTCTTCCTTTTAGAGACTTAAAAATAATAAAATCTCTAGCTGAAGCTGAATATTAGAGGATGAATTATTGATGAAGAAGTCTGTGGCAAAAGCTTCAAATGTGGAGTAAAAACTGAGTATATTAATAAGGAAGAGTGGAAATGCCATCATCTATTTCCAGTATTGATGGGAAGTACTTGCAAAACTAAAATTACCGGAGCATGGTCTGAAATCAATATAGAGCCAATATCTGCATAGAGGATGTGTTGTGTTAATGGCTTGGAGACAAACAAATAGTCAATTTGGGATTGGGTTAAGTGAGTAGGAGAGAAAAATGTGTACTCTCGTAATTGCAGATTACATAATCGACAAAAGATCTCTATTCAATAAGTGAAGTGAATTGTTGATGCTTAATAGAGGGAACAAAAGTTGTCTTAGAGGAATGATTTAAATAAGGATCTAAAACTAAATTACAATCACCACCAAATATCACATAATCTGCAGAAATTTAACCGAAATAGCAGACCAAAATGCAATATCAACTTTGGTAGATGCATAAATGTTAAAGAAAGAAATAGAAACATTACTAATCCAAAGATGATCAATTATCCAAAGTCCTTCATCATCTGATTCTTTTGTGACAAAGAATAAGAACTCCATTTCTTTTGCAGGAACCAGGTGATGAAAAGACACTTCCCACCCATTGGCTCTTAAGCTTTCGAATTTAAGGAGCAACCACATGGGTTTCCTGTAAAAATACTATATCTGCTTTAAATCTGACTAAATGAGCGAGCACCCTTTGCCTTTTGATTGGTGAACCCATACCTTTAACATTCCAGGATACAATATGCAATGTCATTTAAACAGTTTAAAAGATATATAATACAAATGATGAATATAAGAATATATTAAGAATACAGTATAATGTAAAGAAGCACTCTCAAAACAGATGGAAAATTAGAAAACAGATAACATAAGCAAAAGGGATATATAGAAAAAAATAGTAGAGAAAGAAAGAAAAAGAGAAAAGATGGAAAAAGAAAGAGAAGCAGACAGAATCCATATAAAAGATAAACAAAATTACAAACCAGGAACACAAACAGAGATCAAGGGTGGTGATGCCACATTAGGAAGATGGAGGATAGACCATCAAAAAGGCCTAGGGTTAACAATGATCAAGTGTGTAACAGCATCGAACAAAAACACAAAATAAAAACAAGTTATTCAGAACAAAATACAAAAGGATACAACCTTAACAAGTGTAGAGTTTTGAATCAAGTAGTAGACAGTCTGGCGACTTCTATTTCTTCTTCTTTGCAGTTGTCTAAGAACTGTTGTAACAAAGCAGGATCCTCATAGGACGTAGTCTTATTTTTAAAGGTCAGTTTAAAAGGCAAGGATGAAAAAGCCCAAATCCGGCATTAAGATTCTGCAGAGCTGGCCGCATGTCTAAAAGTGTTTTTCTTCTACCTGCTGTCGCCTTGGCATAGTACTGTGAAAAGAACAAAGCAGAGCCTTGCCTTGAGATCCGACCTTTGAGCCTAACTGCTTGTAAGACCTTTAGCAAATCAATGTACTCCAAAAAATACAAAATGACACCTCTTGGTCTATGAGAAGAAGAAGCAGTACGTGGAGTATGGCCTAAACGTTGTGCTCTTTGAATGTTTAATAGTGGTGTTTCAGGAAGACCAAGACACCAAGACCCTTTGGAACAAAGGATTGTAAAAAGGAGGTAGGATCAGAGCCTTCCAACCGTTCAGCCAAACAATGAATATGCAAATTATTCCACCTGTTGCGATTTTCAAGGTCCTCAACTTGTCTTTTAAGATGAGAGATTTCCACTTGAAGACGATAAACATGTTGAACAGCAATTTGAAATTAATCCATCTGTTGTTCTAATTGGACAACTTTTTTATCAATAGTAGACCACTTATCATCAATATTTTAAAGTTGTTTATTTGTTTCCTCCACATATGGTCGGAGACATCATATCTGTTCTAGAAGTAGTTCCATAGACATAGTTGGAGGAGATTGAGCAGGCGAAGGCGGATCTTTTTTAACCCGTTTGGTTGAAGAAAGCGTAGAGGAAGAAGCTAGTTTAAATGCGTGTTTGGAAGCTGGAAGCAAAATATTTTATGTTAGTGTTAGTATTCCTGACTGGGAAGGCAAAGTGCCATGTTCCAAGCCTTCCATATTTTCCTGAAGTATAGAAAATGGGTTATAGTCTGCTGAAATTGGAGATTAAGGGGGTCATTATGATGTCGGTCGGGACCATCACTGACGGCACATTGGTGTCGGTCCCACCGACATCTGAAGCAGCGGTCAGACCGCATTACAATGGGGTCAGTCTGACTGCATGGGTGAGGGACCAACCGCTGCGGTTTCAATGGGCTCATCTGGCCCAGCAGTCGAAATGTAATCCCTACAATGAGGGTGGTGGCTACTCAGGCAGCGCCAAAGCGATTACGATGGCCCTTTCCAATGGCCTTTCAATGGTGGTATGACTGCCATTGAAAGATTGTCAGAAATGGACTTTGGGGACCCATAGCAGGGCCCCGTCCCACTGCAGCCTCCTCTATGAGGCCAGGGGGGCACCACAGGTGCCCCCACATACATCCATGCCCCATGTGGCAGGCACCATAAGGTGCCTGCCACAGGGTGCAGGGATGTTTAAAAACATGCCTTTTGGCATTGGGGCTTGTGCAGCACAAGCCTCAATGCAAAGAGGCACGATCCTAATTTGGCGCTCTGGACTGCTGACTACATGTCGGCTGATCCCTTTACCCCAACGATGCCGGTCAGATACTCGTCT
Organism: Calotriton arnoldi; assembly: GCA_963921515.1. Classification (NCBI taxonomy): domain Eukaryota; kingdom Metazoa; phylum Chordata; class Amphibia; order Caudata; family Salamandridae; genus Calotriton; species Calotriton arnoldi. The sequence goes on along the minus strand of CAWUFW010005773.1, from coordinate 792,758 downwards.
GACCGGCATCTTAATCAGGGCCTTAGATTGCATAGTTGAAGTGGAGGAAATGCTTCCACCAATCAATCAGGGAATTGTAAGCGTGCTACTCACCCATGAGGGTCTCAAGGCGCTGAGGTGGGGGCGCAGATCAATTTAGCCGAAGAGCCAGGTCTTGAGGGTCTTCCTGAAGGTGTTCAGGGAGGGGGCGCGTCTGATGTCGGCCGGCAGCTCGTTCCAGGTCCTGGCTGCGATGTGAGAGAAGGATCTTCTGCCTGCTCTGGCTCTGTGGATGCGTGGGGTTTCTGCCAGTGAGAGGTTGGAAGATTGGAGGTTTCTTTTGGGTATGTGGAAGTTGATTCTGTCGTTGAGGTATTTGGGTCCGTTGTTGTGTAGGCATTTGTAGGCGTGAGTGAGGATTTTGAAGGTGACCCTTTTCTCCACGGGGAGCCAGTGGATTCTTCTTAGGTGTTGGCTGATGTGTTCGTGCCGGGGGATGCCGAGGACGAGTCTGGCGGCGGTGTTCTGTATCATCTGGAGTTTGCAGATTAGGGACTTGTTGATGCCGGTGTAGAGTGCGTTTCCATAGTCCAGTCCAGTTTGCTGGTGATAAGTGCGTGGGTGACTGTCGTCCTTGACTCAGGGGGTTCCATTTGAAGGTCTTGCGGATGATGCGGAGGGTGTTGAAGCAACTGGAGGTGAAGGTGTTGACCTGTCGGTTGATGGTGAGTGATGAGTCAAGTACGATGCCGACGTTTTTGGCGTAGTCTGAGGGGGTTGGTGGGCTTCCGAGGGCGGTCAGCCACCAGATGCTGTCCCATGCTGAAGGGGTGGAACCGAGGACTTCTGTCTTCTCGGCGTTAAGCTTCAGGCAGCTGTTGGTCATCCAGACTGCGACGCCTTGCATTCTTTTCTGGAAGTTGAGTTTAGCGGTGGTGGGGTCCTTGGTGAGGGAGAGGATGAGCTGGGTGTTGTCAGCGTAGGATACGATGTTGATGCCGTGATGTCAGACGATGGCTGCGAGGGGGGCCATGTAGATGTTGAAGAGAGTCGGGCTCAGTGATGACCCCTGTGGGACTCCGCAGGTGATTTCCGTGGGATCGGAGAGGAAGGGTGGTAGTCTGATCCTTTGGCTTCTTCCAATGAGGAATGATCGGATCCAGTCCAAGGCTGTTCCTTGTATGCCGGCGTCATGTAGTCTGGTGACTAGCGTGCGGTGGGAGACGGTGTCGAAGGCCGCTGATAGGTTGAGTAGGATGAGGGCTGCGGAGTGGCCTTGGTCAAGGAGGGTGCAGATGTCGTCTGTGGCGGCGAGTAGGGCGGACTCGGTGCTGTGGTTGCTTCTGAATCCGGATTGGGAGGGGTCGAGGATGGCGTTCTCTTCGATGAATCGTGTCAGTTCCCTGTTGACTGATTTCTCTGCAACATTGGCTGCGAAGGGGAGGAGTGAGATGGGCCGGTAGTTCTTGAGGTCGGTGGGGTCTGCTGTGGGCTTCTTGAGCAGGGGCCTGACTTCTGCGCGCTTCCAGTCGTCTGGGAAGGTGCCTGTTATGAGGGTGGTGCTTATGGTGTGTTGTAATTCGGGTGCGATGGCGGCCGCAGCTCTGTGGAAGATGTGAGGAAGGCAGGGGTCGGTGGGGTCCCCGAGTGGATGTCTTTCATGGTCCGGGCGGTGTCTTCGGTGGTGATCGGTGTCCAGTTGGAGATGGTGGGCTGGCTGGTTTCTCTGGAGGGCGGGGGGCCGGCTGTGGCATCTGGAGGATGGTCGATGAAGTTGTCGTAGAGATTTTTGATCTTGAGGTGGAAGTAGGTTCCAAGCTTGTCGCAGAGGTCTTTGGACGGGGTGATATCTGTGGCTTCGCTGCGTGGGTTGGTGAATTCCTGAATGACACTGAAGAGTTCCTTGGAGTTGGTGGAGTTGGCGAGGATTTTGTTGTGGATGAAATTCCTCTTGGTGGCTCTGATTTGGTTGTGGTAGTCTGTCATGGCGTCTTTGTAGGTGGAGTAGTTTTCGGTGGTCTTGGTGTTTCTCCAGTTCTTCTCCAGGCGTCTGCAGGTGCACCTGGCTTCTTGGAGGTCGGTGGTGAACCAAGTGGCTTTCCTGGGGCGTTGTTTGTCGAGCTTGCGTAGCTGGGCGAGCTCTTCTGCGCAGTTGGAGATCCAGGTGTGGAGTCCTCTGGCCGCAATGTTTGCGTCGTGTGACCAGGTGTGGTTGTCTCGTATGAGGGTGGAGTTAAGTTGATCGTCAGTGACCTTGCTCCAGTTCCTTCGTGGTGAGTGCAGGGCTGGTTTGGGTGCCTTGGGTTTGTTGACGGCGAAGTGTCCGCAGTGGTGGTCGGTCCATGGTGGTTGCGCAGTGCGGCTGAAGTGCACGCTGTTTCCTGCAGCGAAGATGGGGTCGAGAGTGTGTCCTGCTCTGTGGGTCGGTGTGGTGACGAGTTGTTTGAATCCGATGTTGGCGAGGTTGTCGCGAAGGATGGTGGAGTTGGGGTCGCTGGGGTTGTCGAGGTGGAAGTTCAGGTCTCCAATCAGTATGTAGTCCATTATGGCGATGGCATGGGGTGCGATGAAGTCGGTGATGGTGGTGGCGAAGGGTGTCCGGGGGCCGGGGGGTCTGTAGATGAGGGTTCCTAGGAGTGTGGTTTTGGGGCTAATCTGGATCTGGAAGTGCAAGTGTTCGGCGGAGGGGAAGGTTTCGCTGGAGGTGGTGAGGCGGAGGGTGCTCTTGTGGACGATGGCGAGGCCCCCTCCTGGGTGGTTGGGGCAGTCCTTCCTCTGGATCTTGTATCCGTCCGGGATGGCGGTGTTGATGTCGGGGGCGGAGGAGGCGTTGGCCCAGGTCTCTGTGAAGAAGGCGATGTCGGGCGAGAGAGAGTCAAGTAGGTTCCAGATTTCCATGGCGTGTTTGTGTACGGAGCGCACATTGAGGAGGATGCATCTTAGGGTGTCATCGGTGCAGGCGTTGGCGGTGATGGAGGCCGGGGTCGTTGTGAAGGTCTGACGGCAGTAGAGGCAGGAGAACTGGCCGTGGGTCGTGTTCGGTGAGGCCTGTTGGCAGTCTCTGATTCTTCCGGGGTTGCGGGCGAGGAGGGTGGCGGAGTCGTAGTGATGGAAGGTCGTAGATCCAGGGTTCCTGGCGCTGGTCGCGATCGGGTCATGACGGGCACAGATGGGCTTGCCTTAGGTGTGCCTTCGGCACACCAGCGGCCGCCATTAAGTAGGGGAGGTGGGAGGGAGGAGAGGCTGGGAGGCGGGAGCAGGGGTTTTCCGGGGGGGAGGGGCCGTGGGGCAGCAGTGGCGGTACGGAGGAAACAGGCAGGTACTAGAATAAAAACAGTGGTGGAGTAACAAGCAGATGGACACAAAGACAATGGCACAATATTGGAAAACAGTGGCGGAGTTAAAGCAACAATGTACACGATGACAGTGGCACAACAGGGAAAGATATTAAGTAAAAAAAAGCTGAAAAGTTACGGTGGCAGCAGGCAGTCTGGTCCCAGTAGGAGCGGGCAGCAGGTGCAGGCGCGGGCAGCATCCTCGAACCTCCCAAGGAGGAGGTTGGGGTCTGGCAGGCAGGAGACGGCACAGCGGAGCTGCGGGGAGAGAGTGGACCTGGACCGGGGCTTCAATAAGACCTTTTTCTCCCCATAAACACTAATGACCATGTGGCAATTAGGTTATACGTGTTGAAAGGATAGTAGCAGAAGGCAAATTATTACTGAAAACAAATTGGTAAGAAGCAAGAATTAACAGTCAAAGAGAAGCTTCATGTGAAAAATAGTTTAAGAGAGCTAAAAATAGTGTTATAGCTCTAAGCCACTTAATGCTACTTTTAAAGCACACTCGTCATGTTCATGTAGATGAAGGAGTACTAGAAGTTGTCAGCAGACCTCACAAAATTCAGCAAATATGTTTTGTTAGTAGATCACAGATGTTGGATGAAGAAGAAGACACTTGGAGAATCCTTAAGGCATCAATAAATAATTAATTAAGCCACTCACGTTGTGATGCCCATTTGAAAATTAATTTGGAAAAGCGCGGTAAAAAACAAAATGACGGGCGCGACTCCTGACCGGAGCTGCAGGGAGAGAGTGGACCTGGACCGGGGATCAGAGGTCTTTCTCGCGCTCCCCTGCAGCGGCCGCCATGAAGTAGGGGAGGTGGGAGGGAGGAGAGGCGGGAGCGGGGGTTTTCCGGGGGGGAGGGGCCACTGGGCATTAGCGGCGGTACGGAGGAAACAGGCAGGTACTAGAATAAAAACAGTGGTGGAGTAACAAGCAGATGGACACAAAGACAATGGCACAATATTGGAAAACAGTGGCAGAGTTAAAGCAACAGTGGACACAATGACAGTGGCACAACAGGGAAAGATATTAAGGGAAAAAAGGCTGAAAAGTTACGGTGGCAGCAGGCAGTCTGGTCCCAGTAGGAGTGGGCAGCAGGTGCAGGCGCGGGCAGCAGCCGCGAACCTCCCAAGGAGGAGGTCGGGGTCTGGCAGGCAGGAGACGGCACAGCGGAGCTGCGGGGAGAGAGTGGACCTGGACCGGGGCTTCAATAAGACCTTTTTCTCCCCATAAACACTAATGACCATGTGGCAATTAGGTTATACGTGTTGAAAGGATAGTAGCAGAAGGCAAATTATTACTGAAAACAAATTGGTAAGAAGCAAGAATTAACAGTCAAAGAGAAGCTTCATGTGAAAAAATAGTTTAAGAGAGCTAAAAATAGTGTTATAGCTCTAAGCCACTTAATGCTACTTATAAAGCACACGCGTCATGTTCATGTAGATGAAGGAGTACTAGAAGTTGTCAGCAGACCTCACAAAATTCAGCAAATATGTTTTGTTAGTAGATCACAGATGTTGGATGAAGAAGAAGACACTTGGAGAATCCTTAAGGCATCAATAAATAATTAATTAAGCCACTCACGTTGTGATGCCCATTTGAAAATTAATTTGGAAAAGCGCGGTAAAAAACAAAATGACGGGCGCGACTCCTGACTGGAGAATGCTCCGGCCGAAAAGAAGAGAAAGCACGGAATTCACCCTTACCACTGGAAAAAGAAGGCATTTTCCCACACAGTGAATGTTTGCTTGTGAAATGCGCCACAAAGAACAAGGTTGGTAAACTCCAGTCCGCGAAGAGATGGACGTCCCTCCGAAACCGACACAGAGCTGCAATAGCCGGCGGCCATCTTCTACGGCATCAAGCAACGCCCCCGTCATCAGCATTTCTAAATCAATAATCACAGACAGACAAAAGGGCAGGCCTAACCTAGAAACCTCCTCACCTTGAAAATCAAAAACTGCAGTCCAACTCTTCAGCCTTACCATTAACCAAATGGGACTGTTTAGGAAGAAATAATAATACACAGACACAGAATTTGGTTTTGTTTAGGCTCAAGGCAGAGGGATCAATAATCTAACAAGAATACCAAAAGGAGACCCTCCACTAGCCATCAACATGTGTAACTATTTGAAATGATACACAAGGCTTTTAGTCAATGTGTATAAATTATATCATTTTTTAAATTTACTTATAAGGATAAGCTTCTCAGCATGAAACATCAATAGAGAACAACTATTTAAACAAAGACATAACTTACACAATAAGACATAAAAGATTTTTTTTTACATACATTAACCCCTTCGCTGCTAGGCCTTTTCCCTCCTGTGCTAAGCCTTTTTTGGCTATTTGGGGTAGTGCGCGCTTAGGCCCCTGTACCTTTTTGACCACATAAGGTATCCATGCCAAATTTGCGTCCTTTTTTCTAACATCATGGGGATTGTAAAGGTATCCAGGGTTTGTGGATTCCCCTGGAGGGGACCCAGAAATTAGTCAAAATACAGCTAAATTTTGTTTTTTTTGGAAAAATGCGAAAAAGGGCTACAGATGAAAGCGTCTTGATTTTTCCCTGCAAATGGCATCAAAAGGGGTTGTGGTGCTGAAATCACCATCTTCCCAGCTTTCAGGGACAAGCAGACTTTTGTCAGAAAACCAACTTTTTTACACAGTTTTGGCATTTTTCTGGGACATAGCCTATTTTTGCTATTTTTTGTGCTTTCAACCTCTTTTCAGTTAATGGTAGAAATGGGTATGAAACCAATAATGGATCCTGGAAAGCCATACATTTCTGAAAAGTAGACACAATTCTGAATTCAGCAAGGGGTCATTTGTGTAGATCCTTAAAGTTTTCCTTATAGAAACTAACAGTTAAATAAAGGAAAAATTGAAAATTAGTTGAAAAAAACAGCCATTTGTGTCAACTTTTTCACCTGTAACTTCTTCTAATTATGACAGCTATTTGAAGGCAATATACCGTTATATCCGCTGGACCTTTCTGGTTGTGGGGATATATAGGACTTGTAGGTTCACCAAGAACCCGACGAACCCAGAGCCAATAATTGAGCAGCATCTTGCAATGGTTTTTATTATGTACCGGGTATATAGCAATTATTTTGGAAAAATGTATACATGGAAAAATTGTTATGAAAGACACCTATGTATTTCTGAAATGGGAACAAAATGTAGATTTTAGAAACAGTAGATATTTGCACATTTCCGAAATTGGGAGTACCCATACTAGCATGAGAATTATAGGTCATTTTTCAAAATGACTTATTTTTACACATTGTCTTTCATTTGGAAGGCAGAAATGCATCGAAAGTCAATAGGTAATAACAGTTGCTCTACAATTCTGTGTTACCCTAAGTCTCCCGATAAAAATAGTACCTCACTTGTGTGGGTAGCCCTTGTGCCCACAACAGGAAATGGCTCAAAATGCAACGTGGACGTACCACATTTTCACAATGAAAAATTACCCTTTTTTGCAAAGTGCATAGGTGTAGTTTTTGAACCCTAGCTCTGCCGGCACCTAGGGAAACCTAGCAAACCTATACATTTTTGAAAACTAGACACCCAGGGAATCCAGGATGGAGTGACTTGACTTCCTCCCACCAGGTTCTGTTACCCAGAATCCCTTGCAAACCTAAATAATTGTCAAAGAAAACACATTTCCCCACATTTCTGTGGTGGAAAGTTTTGGAATCTGCGTGGATCCACAAATTTCCACACACCCCACGTTCCCCAAAGTCTTACGAGAAAAATGGTACCTCACTTGTGTGGGTCGGCCTAGTGCCTGCGACAGGAAACGGCGCAAAACGCAACGTGGTCACACCTCAATTTCGCAGTGAAAAATGACCCTTTTTGGCAAAGTGCCTAGCTGTAGTTTTTGAACCCTAGCTCTGCCGGCACCTAGGGAAACCTAGCAAACCTATACATTTTTGAAAACTAGACACCCAGGGGAATCCAGGATGGGGTGACTTGACTGCCTCCCACCAGGTTCTGTTACCCAGAATCCCTTGCAAACATAAAAAATTGTCAAAAAAACCACATTTTCCCCACATTTCTGTGGTGGAAAGTTCTGGAATCTGCGTGGATCCACAAATTTCCACCCACCCCGCGTTCCCCAAAGTCTTACGAGAAAAATGGTACCTCACTTGTGTGGGTCGGCCTAGTGCCTGCGACAGGAAACTGCACAAAACGCAACGTGGTCACACCTCAATTTCGCAGTGAAAAATGACCCTTTTTTGGCAAAGTGCCTAGCTGTAGTTTTTGAACCCTAGCTCTGCCGGCACCTAGGGAAACCTAGCAAGCCTATACATTTTTGAAAACTAGACACCCAGGGGAATCCAGGATGGGGTGACTGGACTGCCTCCCGCCAGGTTCTGTTACCCAGAATCCCTTGCAAACCTAAAAAATTATCAAAAAACCACATTTTCCCCACATTTCTGTGGTGGAAAGTTCTGGAATCTGCGTGGATCCACAAATTTCCACCCACCCCGCGTTCCCCAAAGTCTTCTGAGAAAAATGGTACCTCACTTGTGTGGGTCGGCCTAGTGCCCGCGACAGGAAACGGCGCAAAACGCAACGTGGTCACACCTCAATTTCGCAGTGAAAAATGACCCTTTTTTGCAAAGTGCCTAGCTGTAGTTTTTGAACCCTATCTCTGCCGGCACCTAGGGAAACCTAGCAAACCTATACATTTTTGAAAACTAGACAACCAGGGGAATCTAGGATGGGGTGACTTGACTGCCTCCCACCAGGTTCTGTTACCCAGAATCCCTTGCAAACATAAAAAATTGTCCAAAAAACACATTTTTCCCACATTTCTGTGGTGGAAAGTTCTGGAATCTGCGTGGATCCACAAATTTCCACCCACCCCGCGTTCCCCAAAGTCGTACGAGAAAAATGGTACCTCACTTGTGTGGGTCGGCCTAGTGCCTGCGACAGGAAACGGCGCAAAACGCAACGTGGTCACACCTCAATTTCGCAGTGAAAAATGACCCTTTTTTGGCAAAGTGCCTAGCTGTAGTTTTTGAACCCTAGCTCTGCCGGCACCTAGGGAAACCTAGCAAACCTATACATTTTTGAAAACTAGACACCCAGGGGAATCCAGGATGGGGTGACTGGACTGCCTCCCGCCAGGTTCTGTTACCCAGAATCCCTTGCAAACATAAAACATTGTCAAAAAAACCACGTTTCCCCACATTTCTGTGGTGGAAAGTTCTGGAATCTGCGTGGATCCACAAATTTCCACCCACCCCGCGTTCCCCAAAGTCTTACGAGAAAAATGGTACCTCACTTGTGTGGGTCGGCCTAGTGCCTGCGACAGGAAACGGCGCAAAACGCAACGTGGTCACACCTCAATTTCGCAGTGAAAAATGACCCTTTTTTTGCAAAGTGCCTAGCTGTAGTTTTTGAATCCTACCTCTGCCGGCACCTAGGGAAACCTAGCAAACCTATACATTTTTTGGAAACTAGACACCCAGGGGAATCCAGGATGGGGTGACTTGACTGCCTCCCACCGGGTTCTGTTACCCAGAATCCCTTGCAAACATAAAAAATTGTCAAAAAAAACACATTTTCCCCACATTTCTGTGGTGGAAAGTTCTGGAATCTGCGTGGATCCACAAATTTCCACCCACCCCGCATTCCCCAAAGTCTTACGAGAAAAATGGTACCTCACTTGTGTGGGTCGGCCTAGTTCCTGCGAAAGGAAACGGCGCAAAACGCAACGTGGTCACACCTCAATTGCGCAGTGAAAAATGACCCTTTTTGGCAAAGTGCCTAGCTGTAGTTTTTAACCCTACCTCTGCCGGCACCAAGGGAAACCTAGCAAACCTATACATTTTTGAAAACTAGACACCCAGGGGAATCCAGGATGTGGTGACTTGACTGCCTCCCACCAGGTTCTGTTACCCAGAATCCCTTGCAAACATAAAAAATTGTCAAAAAACACATTTTCCCCACATTTCTGTGGTGGAAAGTTCTGGAATCTGCGTGGATCCACAAATTTCCACCCACCCCGCGTTCCCCAAAGTATTACGAGAAAAATGGTACCTCACTTGTGTGGGTCGGCCTAGTGCCTGCGACAGGAAACGGCGCAAAACGCAACGTGGTCACACCTCAATTTCGCAGTGAAAAATGACCCTTTTTGGCAAAGTGCCTAGCTGTAGTTTTTGAACCCTAGCTCTGCCGGCACCTAGGGAAACCTAGCAAACCTATACATTTTTGAAAACTAGACACCCAGGGGAATCCAGGATGGGGTGACTGGACTGCCTCCCGTCAGGTACTGTTACCCAGAATCCCTTGCAAACCTAAAAATATCAAAAAAACACATTTTCCCCACATTTCTGTGGTGGAAAGTTCTGGAATCTGCGTGGATCCACAAATTTCCACCCACCCCGCGTTCCCCAAAGTCTTCTGAGAAAAATGGTACCTCACTTGTGTGGGTCGGCCTAGTGCCCGCGACAGGAAACGGCGCAAAACACAACGTGGTCACACCTCAATTTTGCAGTGAAAAATGACCCTTTTTTTGCAAAGTGCCTAGCTGTAGTTTTTGAACCCTACCTCTGCCGGCACCTAGGGAAACCTAGCAAACCTATACATTTTTGAAAACTAGACAACCAGGGGAATCCAGGATGGGGTGACTTGACTGCCTCCCACCAGGTTCTGTTACCCAGAATCCCTTGCAAACATAAAAAATTGTCCAAAAAAACACATTTTCCCCACATTTCTGTGGTGGAAAGTTCTGGAATCTGCATAGATCCACAAATTTCCACCCACCCCGCGTTCCCCAAAGTCTTCTGAGAAAAATGGTACCTCACTTGTGTGGGTCGGCCTAGTGCCTGCGACCGGAAACGGCGCAAAACGCAACGTGGTCACACCTCAATTTCGCAGTGAAAAATGACCCTTTTTGGCAAAGTGCCTAGCTGTAGTTTTTGAACCCTACCTCTGCCGGCACCTAGGGAAACCTAGCAAACCTATACATTTTTGAAAACTAGACACCCAGGGAATCCAGGATGGGGTGACTGGACTGCCTCTCACCAGGTTCTGTTACCCAGAATCCCTTGCAAACATAAAAAATTGTCAAAAAAACCACATTTTCCCCACATTTCTGTGGTGGAAAGTTCTGGAATCTGCGTGGATCCACAAATTTCCACCCAACCCGCGTTCCCCAAAGTCTTACGAGAAAAATGGTACCTCACTTGTGTGGGTCGGCCTAGTGCCTGCGACAGGAAACGGCGCAAAACGCAACGTGGTCACACCTCAATTTCGCAGTGAAAAATGACCCTTTTTTGGCAAAGTGCCTAGCTGTAGTTTTTGAACCCTACCTCTGCACCTAGGGAAACCTAGCAAACCTATACATTTTTGAAAACTAGACACCCAGGGGAATCCAGGATGGGGTGACTGGACTGCCTCCCACCAGGTTCTGTTACCCAGAATCCCTTGCAAACATAAAAAATTGACAAAAAAAAACACATTTTCCCCACATTTCTGTGGTGGAAAGTTCTGGAATCTGCGTGGATCCACAAATTTCCGCCCACCCCGCGTTCCCCAAAGTCTTACGAGAAAAATGGTACCTCACTTGAGTGGGTCGGCCTAGTGCCTGCGACAGGAAACGGCTCAAAACGCAACGTGGTCACACCTCAATTTCGCAGTGAAAAATGACCCTCTTTTTGCAAAGTGCCTAGCTGTAGTTTTTGAACCCTACCTCTGCCGGCACCTAGGGAAACCTAGCAAACCTATACATTTTTGAAAACTAGACACCCAGGGGAGTCCAGGATGGGGTGACTTGACTGCCTCCCACCAGGTTCTGTTACCCAGAATCCCTTGCAAACATAACAAAATTGTCAAAAAAACCACATTTCCCCAGATTTCTGTGGTGGAAAGTTCTGGAATCTGCGTGGATCCACAAATTTCCACCCACCCCGCGTTCCCCAAAGTCTTACGAGAAAAATGGTACCTCACTTGTGTGGGTCGGCCTAGTGCCTGCGACAGGAAACGGCGCAAAACGCAACGTGGTCACACCTCAATTTCGCAGTGAAAAATGACCCTTTTTGGCAAAGTGCCTAGTTGTAGTTTTTAACCCTACCTCTGCCGGCACCTAGGGAAACCTAGCAAACCTATACATTTTTGAAAACTAGACACCCAGGGGAATCCAGGATGGGGTGACTTGACTGCCTCCCACCAGGTTCTGTTACCCAGAATCCCTTGCAAACATAAAAAATTGTCAAAAAAGCACATTTTCCCCACATTTCTGTGGTGGAAAGTTCTGGAATCTGCGTGGATCCACAAATTTCCACCCACCCCGCGTTCCCCAAAGTCTTACGAGAAAAATGGTACCTCACTTGTGTGGGTCGGCCTAGTGCCTGCGACAGGAAACTGCACAAAACGCAACGTGGTCACACCTCAATTTCGCAGTGAAAAATGACCCTTTTTTGGCAAAGTGCCTAGCTGTAGTTTTTGAACCCTAGCTCTGCCGGCACCTAGGGAAACCTAGCAAACCTATACATTTTTGAAAACTAGACACCCAGGGAATCCAGGATGGGGTGACTGGACTGCCTCCCGCCAGGTTCTGTTACCCAGAATCCCTTGCAAACCTAAAAATTATCAAAAAAACCACATTTTCCCCACATTTCTGTGGTGGAAAGTTCTGGAATCTGCGTGGATCCACAAATTTCCACCCACCCCGCGTTCCCCAAAGTCTTCTGAGAAAAATGGTACCTCACTTGTGTGGGTCGGCCTAGTGCCCGCGACAGGAAACGGCGCAAAACGCAACGTGGTCACACCTCAATTTCGCAGTGAAAAATGACCCTTTTTTTGCAAAGTGCCTAGCTGTAGTTTTTGAACCCTATCTCTGCCGGCACCTAGGGAAACCTAGCAAACCTATACATTTTTGAAAACTAGACAACCAGGGGAATCTAGGATGGGGTGACTTGACTGCCTCCCACCAGGTTCTGTTACCCAGAATCCCTTGCAAACATAAAATATTGTCCAAAAAAACACATTTTTCCCACATTTCTGTGGTGGAAAGTTCTGGAATCTGCGTGGATCCACAAATTTCCACCCACCCCGCGTTCCCCAAAGTCGTACGAGAAAAATGGTACCTCACTTGTGTGGGTCGGCCTAGTGCCTGCGACAGGAAACGGCGCAAAACGCAACGTGGTCACACCTCAATTTCGCAGTGAAAAATGACCCTTTTTTGGCAAAGTGCCTAGCTGTAGTTTTTGAACCCTAGCTCTGCCGGCACCTAGGGAAACCTAGCAAACCTATACATTTTTGAAAACTAGACACCCAGGGGAATCCAGGATGGGGTGACTGGACTGCCTCCCGCCAGGTTCTGTTACCCAGAATCCCTTGCAAACATAAAACATTGTCAAAAAAACCACGTTTTCCCCACATTTCTGTGGTGGAAAGTTCTGGAATCTGCGTGGATCCACAAATTTCCACCCACCCCGCGTTCCCCAAAGTCTTACGAGAAAAATGGTACCTCACTTGTGTGGGTCGGCCTAGTGCCTGCGACAGGAAACGGCGCAAAACGCAACGTGGTCACACCTCAATTTCGCAGTGAAAAATGACCCTTTTTTTGCAAAGTGCCTAGCTGTAGTTTTTGAATCCTACCTCTGCCGGCACCTAGGGAAACCTAGCAAACCTATACATTTTTGGAAACTAGACACCCAGGGAATCCAGGATGGGGTGACTTGACTGCCTCCCACCGGGTTCTGTTACCCAGAATCCCTTGCAAACATAAAAAATTGTCAAAAAAACACATTTTCCCCACATTTCTGTGGTGGAAAGTTCTGGAATCTGCGTGGATCCACAAATTTCCACCCACCCCGCGTTCCCCAAAGTCTTACGAGAAAAATGGTACCTCACTTGTGTGGGTCGGCCTAGTTCCTGCGACAGGAAACGGCGCAAAACGCAACGTGGTCACACCTCAATTTCGCAGTGAAAAATGACCCTTTTTTGGCAAAGTGCCTAGCTGTAGTTTTTAACCCTACCTCTGCCGGCACCTAGGGAAACCTAGCAAACCTATACATTTTTGAAAACTAGACACCCAGGGGAATCCAGGATGTGGTGACTTGACTGCCTCCCACCAGGTTCTGTTACCCAGAATCCCTTGCAAACATAAAAAATTGTCAAAAAAACACATTTTCCCCACATTTCTGTGGTGGAAAGTTCTGGAATCTGCGTGGATCCACAAATTTCCACCCACCCCGCGTTCCCCAAAGTATTACGAGAAAAATGGTACCTCACTTGTGTGGGTCGGCCTAGTGCCTGCGACAGGAAACGGCGCAAAACGCAACGTGGTCACACCTCAATTTCGCAGTGAAAAATGACCCTTTTTTGGCAAAGTGCCTAGCTGTAGTTTTTGAACCCTAGCTCTGCCGGCACCTAGGGAAACCTAGCAAACCTATACATTTTTGAAAACTAGACACCCAGGGGAATCCAGGATGGGGTGACTGGACTGCCTCCCGCCAGGTACTGTTACCCAGAATCCCTTGCAAACCTAAAAAATATCAAAACAAACACATTTTCCCCACATTTCTGTGGTGGAAAGTTCTGGAATCTGCGTGGATCCACAAATTTCCACCCACCCCGCGTTCCCCAAAGTCTTCTGAGAAAAATGGTACCTCACTTGTGTGGGTCGGCCTAGTGCCCGCGACAGGAAACGGCGCAAAACACAACGTGGTCACACCTCAATTTTGCAGTGAAAAATGACCCTTTTTTTGCAAAGTGCCTAGCTGTAGTTTTTGAACCCTACCTCTGCCGGCACCTAGGGAAACCTAGAAAACCTATACATTTTTGAAAACTAGACAACCAGGGGAATCCAGGATGGGGTGACTTGACTGCCTCCCACCAGGTTCTGTTACCCAGAATCCCTTGCAAACATAAAAAATTGTCAAAAAAAACACATTTTCCCAACATTTCTGTGGTGGAAAGTTCTGGAATCTGCGTGGATCCACAAATTTCCACCCACCCCGCGTTCCCCAAAGTCTTACGAGAAAAATGGTACCTCACTTGTGTGGGTCGGCCTAGTTCCTGCGACAGGAAACGGCGCAAAACGCAACGTGGTCACACCTCAATTTCGCAGTGAAAAATGACCCTTTTTTGGCAAAGTGCCTAGCTGTAGTTTTTAACCCTACCTCTGCCGGCACCTAGGGAAACCTAGCAAACCTATACATTTTTGAAAACTAGACACCCAGGGAATCCAGGATGTGGTGACTTGACTGCCTCCCACCAGGTTCTGTTACCCAGAATCCCTTGCAAACATAAAAAATTGTCAAAAAAACACATTTTCCCCACATTTCTGTGGTGGAAAGTTCTGGAATCTGCGTGGATCCACAAATTTCCACCCACCCCGCGTTCCCCAAAGTATTACGAGAAAAATGGTACCTCACTTGTGTGGGTCGGCCTAGTGCCTGCGACAGGAAACGGCGCAAAACGCAACGTGGTCACACCTCAATTTCGCAGTGAAAAATGACCCTTTTTGGCAAAGTGCCTAGCTGTAGTTTTTGAACCCTAGCTCTGCCGGCACCTAGGGAAACCTAGCAAACCTATACATTTTGAAAACTAGACACCCAGGGGAATCCAGGATGGGGTGACTGGACTGCCTCCCGCCAGGTACTGTTACCCAGAATCCCTTGCAAACCTAAAAAATATAAAAAAAAACACATTTTCCCCACATTTCTGTGGTGGAAAGTTCTGGAATCTGCGTGGATCCACAAATTTCCACCCACCCCGCGTTCCCCAAAGTCTTCTGAGAAAAATGGTACCTCACTTGTGTGGGTCGGCCTAGTGCCCGCGACAGGAAACGGCGCAAAACACAACGTGGTCACACCTCAATTTTGCAGTGAAAAATGACCCTTTTTTGCAAAGTGCCTAGCTGTAGTTTTTGAACCCTACCTCTGCCGGCACCTAGGAAACCTAGCAAACCTATACATTTTTGAAAACTAGACAACCAGGGGAATCCAGGATGGGGTGACTTGACTGCCTCCCACCAGGTTCTGTTACCCAGAATCCCTTGCAAACATAAAAATTGTCCAAAAAACACATTTTCCCCACATTTCTGTGGTGGAAAGTTCTGGAATCTGCATAGATCCACAAATTTCCACCCACCCCGCGTTCCCCAAAGTCTTCTGAGAAAAATGGTACCTCACTTGTGTGGGTCGGCTTAGTGCCTGCGACCGGAAACGGCGCAAAACGCAACGTGGTCACACCTCAATTTCGCAGTGAAAAATGACCCTTTTTTGGCAAAGTGCCTAGCTGTAGTTTTTGAACCCTACCTCTGCCGGCACCTAGGGAAACCTAGCAAACCTATACATTTTTGAAAACTAGACACCCAGGGGAATCCAGGATGGGGTGACTGGACTGCCTCTCACCAGGTTCTGTTACCCAGAATCCCTTGCAAACATAAAAAATTGACAAAAAAACACATTTTCCCCACATTTCTGTGGTGGAAAGTTCTGGAATCTGCGTGGATCCACAAATTTCCGCCCACCCGCGTTCCCCAAAGTCTTACGAGAAAAATGGTACCTCACTTGTGTGGGTCGGCCTAGTGCCTGCGACAGGAAACGGCTCAAAACGCAACGTGGTCACACCTCAATTTCGCAGTGAAAAATGACCCTCTTTTTGCAAAGTGCCTAGCTGTAGTTTTTGAACCCTACCTCTGCCGGCACCTAGGGAAACCTAGCAAACCTATACATTTTGAAAACTAGACACCCAGGGGAGTCCAGGATGGGGTGACTTGACTGCCTCCCACCAGGTTCTGTTACCCAGAATCCCTTGCAAACATAACAAAATTGTCAAAAAAACCACATTTCCCCACATTTCTGTGGTGGAAAGTTCTGGAATCTGCGTGGATCCACAAATTTCCACCCACCCCGCGTTCCCCAAAGTCTTACGAGAAAAATGGTACCTCACTTGTGTGGGTCGGCCTAGTGCCTGCGACAGGAAACGGCACAAAACGCAACGTGGTCACACCTCAATTTCGCAGTGAAAAATGACCCTTTTTGGCAAAGTGCCTAGTTGTAGTTTTTTAACCCTACCTCTGCCGGCACCTAGGGAAACCTAGCAAACCTATACATTTTTGAAAACTAGACACCCAGGGGAATCCAGGATGGGGTGACTTGACTGCCTCCCACCAGGTTCTGTTACCCAGAATCCCTTGCAAACATAAAAAATTGTCAAAAAAACACATTTTCCCCACATTTCTGTGGTGGAAAGTTCTGGAATCTGCATGGATCCACAAATTTCTACCCACCCGCGTTCCCCAAAGTCTTACGAGAAAAATGGTACCTCACTTGTGTGGGTCGGCCTAGTGCCTGCGACAGGAAACGGTGCAAAACGCAACGTGGTCACACCTCAATTTCGCATTGAAAAATGACCCTTTTTTGGCAAAGTGCCTAGCTGTAGTTTTTAACCCTACCTCTGCCGGCACCTAGGGAAACCTAGCAAACCTATACATTTTTGAAAACTAGACACCCAGGGGAATCCAGGATGGGGTGACTTGACTGCCTCCCACCAGGTTCTGTTACCCAGAATCCCTTGCAAACATAAAAAATTGTCAAAAAAACCACATTTTCCCCACATTTCTGTGGTGGAAAGTTCTGGAATCTGCGTGGATCCACAAATTTCCACCCACCCCGCGTTCCCCAAAGTATTACGAGAAAAATGGTACCTCACTTGTGTGGGTCGGCCTAGTGCCTGCGACAGGAAACGGCGCAAAACGCAACGTGGTCACACCTCAATTTCGCAGTGAAAAATGACCCTTTTTGGCAAAGTGCCTAGCTGTAGTTTTTGAACCCTAGCTCTGCTGGCACCTAGGGAAACCTAGCAAACCAATACATTTTTGAAAACTAGACACCCAGGGGAATCCAGGATGGGGTGACTGGACTGCCTCCCACCAGGTTCTGTTACCCAGAATCCCTTGCAAACCTAAAAATTGTCCAAAAAACACATTTTCCCCACATTTCTGTGGTGGAAAGTTCTGGAATCTGCGTGGATCCACAAATTTCCACCCACCCCACGTTACCCAAAGTCTTACGAGAAAAATGGTACATCACTTGTGTGGGTCGGCCTAGTGCCTGCAACAGGAAACGGCGCAAAACGCAACGTGGTCACACCTCAATTTCGCAGTGAAAAATGACCCTTTTTTGGCAAAGTGCCTAGCTGTAGTTTTTTAACCCTACCTCTGCCGGCACCTAGGGAAACCTAGCAAACCTATACATTTTTGAAAACTAGACACCCAGGGGAATCCAGGATGGGGTGACTTTACTGCCTCCCACCAGGTTCTGTTACCCAGAATCCCCTGCAAACATATAAAATTGTCAAAAAAAACACATTTTCCCCACATTTCTGTGGTGGAAAGTTCTGGAATCTGCGTGGATCCACAAATTTTCACCCACCCCGCGTTCCCCAAAGTATTACGAGAAAAATGGTACCTCACTTGTGTGGGTCGGCTTAGTGCCTGCGACAGGAAACGGCGCAAAACGCAACGTGGTCACACCTCAATTTCGCAGTGAAAAATGACCCTTTTTGGCAAAGTGCCTAGCTGTAGTTTTTGAACCCTAGCTCTGCCGGCACCTAGGGAAACCTAGCAAACCTATACATTTTTGAAAACTAGACACCCAGGGGAATCCAGGATGGGGTGACTGGACTGCCTCCCACCAGGTTCTGTTACCCAGAATCCCTAGCAAACCTAAAAAATTGTCAAAAAAACCACATTTTCCCCACATTTCTGTGGAGGAAAGTTCTGGAATCTGCGTGGATCCACAAATTTCCACCCACCCCGCGTTCCCCAAAGTCTTACGAGAAAAATGGTACCTCACTTGTGTGGGTAGGCCTAGTACCTGCGACAGGAAACGGCGCAAAACGCAACGTGGTCACACCTCAATTTCGCAGTGAAAAATGACCCTTGTAGTTTGTGAACCCTAGCTCTGCCGGCACCTAGGGAAACCTACCAAACACACACATTTCTGAAAAGTAGACACCCGGGGCTTCCAGGGGGTATGGCTTGCGTGGATCCCCAACGTTTCCTTACCAGAATCCCCTGCAAACCTCAATTTTAGCTGAAAAAATCACTTTTTCACACATTTTTGTGTGGGAAAGTGTGGCATCACTGGCCTCACACAATTTCCTACCACCCAGCGTTCCCCCAGGTCTCCCGATAAAAATGGTGCCTCACTTGTGTGGGAGGTCCAAGTACCCGCGACAGGCAAGGGCCCACAACGTAGTGAGGCGACCTCAAATTGCCTATCTCAAAACCACCTGGTTTTGCAAGGAGTCACCTGGGTTTTGGCCCTGTGCTCGGCGGCCATCTAGGAAACCTACCAAACCCACACATTTCTGAAAAGTAGACACCCGGGGCTTCCAGGGAGGTATGGCTTGCGTGGATCCCCCAACGTTTCCTTGCCAGAATCCCCTGCAAACCTCAATTTTAGCTGAAAAAATCACTTTTTCACACATTTTTGTGTGGGAAAGTGTGGCATCACTGGCCTCACACAAATTTCCTACACCAGCGTTCCCCAGGTCTCCCGATAAAAATGGTGCCTCACTTGTGTGGGAGGCCCAAGTACCAGCGACAGGCAAGGGCCCACAACATTTTTGATAGGCAATGTTGATGTTGCCTCAAAGCGTTTTGTGTCCTTGCATGTCGCGGGTACTTGGGCCTCCCACACAAGTGAGGCACCATTTTATCGGGAGACCTGGGGGAACGCTGGGTGGTAGGAAATTGTGTGAGGCCAGTGATGCCACACTTTCCCACACAAAAATGTGTGAAAAAGTGATTTTTTCAGCTAAAATTGAGGTTTGCAGGGATTCTGGTAAGGAAACGTTGGGGGATCCACGCAAGCCATACCTCCTGGAAGCCCCGGGTGTCTACTTTTCAGAAATGTGTGGGTTTGGTAGGTTTCCTAGATGGCCGCCGAGCACGGGCCAAAACCCAGGTGACCCCTTGAAAACCAGGTGGTTTTGAGATAGGCAATTTTGAGGTCGCCTCACTACGTTGTGGGCCCTTGCCTGTCGCGGGTACTTGGGCCTCCCACACAAGTGAGGCACCATTTTTATCGGGAGACCTGGGGAACGCTGGGTGGTAGGAAATTTGTGTGAGGCCAGTGATGCTACACGTTCCACACAAAAATGTGTGAAAAAGTGATTTTTTCAGCTAAAATTGAGGTTTGCAGGGATTCTGGGTAAGAAACGTTGGGGGATCCACGCAAGCCATACCTCCCGGAAGCCCCCGGGTGTCTACTTTTCAGAAATGTGTGGGTTTGGTAGGTTTCCCTAGATGGCCGCCGAGCACAGGGCCAAAAACCCAGGTGACCCCCTTGCAAAACCAGGTGGTTTTGAGATAGGCAATTTTGAGGTCGCCTCACTACGTTGTGGGCCCTTGCCTGTCACGGGTACTTGGGCCTCCCACACAAGTGAGGCACCATTTTTATCGGGAGACCTGGGGGAACGCTGGGTGGTAGGAAATTTGTGTGAGGCCAGTGATGCCACACTTTCCCACACAAAAATGTGTGAAAAAAGTGATTTTTTCAGCTAAAATTGAGATTTGCAGGGATTCTGGGTAAGGAAACGTTGGAGGATCCACGCAAGCCATACCTCCCTGGAAGCCCCGGGTGTCTACTTTTCAGAAATGCGTGGGTTTGGTAGGTTTCCTGTTAGACTTGGCATCTTTTGGCGTGTTTCCCTGACTTTTGCTTTCTGACCTCCCGGTTTTGACTCTGTTTTTGCTGGTGTAATGATTCTGCGCACTTTCCTCACTGCTGTCCAGTGGGAAAGTGCAAGTGCTCCTGTATAAAATGCGTAATGGATTGGTGTTTCCATGATTGGCCTATTTGGTTTATGTGTCAGTCCCTTGTAAAGTGCACTGCGAGTGCCAGGGCCTATAGACCAAATGCTGTTGGTGGGCTGCAGCACTGGATTGGCCACCCACGCAAACAGCCCGTAAAGTGTAACTCGGGCCAGCCACCGCAGAGCCTGTGCGCAGCCTGGGGCTGCCATGTCGACTTGGCAAGTGCACACACTTGCAAGTCCCTAAACCTTCCCTTTGCTACCTGTTAGTCACCCCTAAGGTAGGCCCAAGGTACCCCTATGGGCAGGGTGCGTTGTATGCGAAAGGTAGGACATGCCCGGGTGTGTGCGGCATGTCCTGATAGTGAATTACAGCCTAGTTCGTTTTTCACTATTGCAAGGCTACCTGTTCCCCTAGGCCAGAACGGGCAGTTTTGATTATTACAGTTTATAATCCTAACTGACCCCGGGAACATGGTAGAAATTCGAGTTTAGTATGCCTGGACTCAGAATGATAAAATGCAGCTTTTAGTAAAGTTGGTTTTAACATTCTGTGTTTGAAAATACCACTTTTAGAAAGTGGGTATTTTCTTGTCTAACCATCCAAGCCTGCCTCTGCGAGGTTGTGTATTCCTTGTCTGGAGTGTGAGTGACAGGGGCTGGGGGATGCCAGGAGACAGGGTGAGTCAGCACAGGGCTGAATAGCAAGATCTACATGTAGATGGGTGGGAGGGGTCGCACCTGGGCCCTGAATAGGACAGTGCCTTCCCTCCACAATGCTGGCTCCACCTCCTGTGGTGCGTCTGATGTCCCTGGCCCACTCACTGAAAGAAGGGACGGAGACTTGTCAAAAGTGCTCCAGAACTGGTTTGGACTAGGCAAAGGCCTCTCTGCCTTCAGAGAACAAAGGACTTTGGGATATAAATATTGGGGCCCTGACCCCATGAATTTAGATCTCGCTGGAATCAAGGAACCTGCCAAGACGAAGAGCTGGGAGAGCTGCCAGGAGGAGTACTGCCCCTTTGCTGTGTTGTTGCTTTGTTGGGTTGGCCTGCAGTTGCTGCTTCTGTCTTGGGCAGTGAAAGGACTGGACTGAACTTTCTACAAACTTGTGCTGAGTATCTCCAAGGGCCTGGAACCGAGCTGGCCTCCTGTTAAGAAGTCTCAGGGACTACAAAGACTTCACAAGCCTCTGGGTACCGCTTCTGGAACGCTGTTTCAGTTGCCACAGAGGAAGGGAACTGCAACCGACTCCGTCAACCGAATCCATCCCTGGCCGGTGACCTGTTTGCACCGCAGACTGCATCGCCCCGCTTCGCATCGCAACCCTGGTCTCACCGTGGGCGACGTCCGACGCCGCCAACATCGAGCCGCTGCTTGCACCGTGACCTGTGGGCACCGCAGTTCGCATCGCATCGCTTCACTGAACCAGCCGGACCCGACCGACGCGGTCGCTGCAACTGGCTCAAGAGTTGTGACCGCACCGCATTTGGGGCACCGCTCGCACGTCTGCGACGCACCGCTCCGACTCGCACCGCTGTCCGACGCCAGCTCCCGCACTCCGGCTTGGTCGCCTGCATCGCAACCTGCCAGCACCGCATCGAGCATCGTCTCACCCTGCATCGCACGCCTTGGACTCACCGACTCCGTCTACACGACGCTCATCGATCCGCTGCCTGCACCGCATCGAGGGACACCGCACCTTGCATCGCTCCATCTTGCACCGCAACCGCGACGAACGCCGACCGGCTCGTACACTCCGTACCAGCCACAACGAGAAAGGTACTGTAACCGAGTCTGTTCATGACTCTGCTGGCCCGTATCGACGCGGTCGGCTGGAACTGTTAGACTCTGTGGTTTTCAGCATCACCGTAGGCTCGGACGGAGCTACCGACTCGTACGAACTTTGCTTTTGTGCTATTCCTGCTAAGAAGAAGTTACCGTATCAAGCATTCATTTTTAAAGTACAGTATTGTGGAATTTTGTCGTAATTGGTCTTGTCTTGAGTATATAAAATATTGGTTATTTTTCTAAACTGGTGTGGTGTCCGTTTGTAGTGCTTACACTGTATTACTGTTGGTTATGCGCAAATGCTTTACACACTGCCTCTGAATTAAGCCTGACTGCTCGTGCCAAGCTACCACGAGGGTGAGCAGGGGTTACTTCACGAGTGTAACACCCTTACCCTGACTAGGAAGAAGGGTCACTACTTGGACAAAGGTGCAAGCCCTTGCCAACTAGAGATCCCATTTCTAACATTGGTTGTCAGCGGTGAGGATAGGACTTGTGTTTGCACTTGACTTACAGTGATTGGTGTGCACTACTACCATATCGCAGACCATTACGTACCACATACTGGTTCTTTTTCTTTTGGCCTATTTTTGAAATTTCCAGTTTTCAACTCACTACTTTTGTCATGCCTGAATCAATTGCATCATCCGTTGCATCTCTGGAAGTTATCTTTGAGGAGGACAGGTTGGAATCCTACGCCGTAAAGGAGCTACGGGCGATTTGAAAAACCTGAAAGTCCAAATTAAAGGCCTCACAAGGAAGGAGGAGCTACAGAAGGCGCTGAGGGCCTGGGTAGCAGCCAGACATGCCAATGGGCAGCCTGGTAATCTCAGTGAGGAGGCGGAGGAGCCTATTTCCAGGGTGGATGTGCTTTTGGGTAGGGGGGAACCCGCCAGGTCAGGCAGCAGCAGTCTGTCCCCAGAGGAGCTGGAGGACAGACGGGAGGCAAGGCAGTTTGAGCTGCAGAAGCTCAGGCTGGAGAGTGAGCGGGAGGAGAAGAGATTGGCCATAGAAGAGAGGAAGATGCTCTTAGAGCATGATAGAGAACTAAAGGAGCTAGAACTTAGGAGTAAGTCAGGCTCAGATGGTGGCAGCAATTCGTCCAGAAAGGCAGACAGAATTGTGCACATTCCCAAGAACGTAGGCAAGGAGTTCAAGAAGGGGGATGACATACAAAGGTGGTTTCAGGGTTATGAGGCAGCCATACACATGAATGGGGTCCCTGAGGAGAATTGGGGAGCAGGATTGTGGCCACTTTTCCCTGAAGAAGCAAGGGATGCTCTGATAGCTTTGGGTAAGGGGTATCACCTCACCTATGCTGACATGAAGGATGCCCTTCTCACGAAGTATGGTCTTACTCCTGAAAAGTACAGGGATCAGTTCAGGTCCAGTAAGAAGTCTGATGCCAACACTTGGTTGGAATGTGTGGATGTGTTCTGCAGGTCTCTGGATGGTTGGGTGAAGGGCAGTAGTGTAACAGATTTTCAGGGGCTCTACAACTTGATTGCATGGGAGCACTTGTCTAGTCTATGTTTTGCAGATCTGCGCCAGCACCTAGTTGATAGTAAGTTAACTGACCCCAGGAAGCTTGCTATGGAAGCGGACCGCTGGGTGAGTACCAGGGTCCACAAGAAAGCGTTTGGGGAGACTCAGCCAAAGGTGGGCAGGGTCCCCAGCAGAAAGGTGGGGGGACAAGGGTAAAGCACAGGAGTTCTCTAAAGGGCCCCAAACTAGTACCCAGGGTAAAGGTTCCCAGCCCCCGGTGATAAGAAGAAAGGGGTCTCTACAGGGAAGCCTGTTGAGACCGGCCCCGCAAGTGTTATGCATGTGACCAGGTAGGTCACTTTAAGGGGACCCCAAGTGCCCAAAGGGGACACAGCCACCCACCGGTGGACAGTCCAAAGTGTTGGCTAGTGTAGCGCTTGGGGAGGAGGGGTGCCCACAGGAGGGTGGGGATCCCGCAGAAATGACCCTTGTCTCACTAGGGGACAGTGAGATGGTCCCAGGAAACCAGGTGCCCCCTAACACAAAGAAATGTAGCACCTGGGTGACCATTAATGGGAACAGGGTAGAGGCTCTCAGAGATACTGGAGCCAGTGTGACCTCAGTCCGGTGTCACCTGGTGTCTGAGAAGCAAGTAGTCCCCGGGCATTCCACCAAGTAGTTGCTGTAGACAACTCAGAGCGCCAATGTATGGTGGCGCAGGTTCCCTTTGAATGGGGGGGGTTTCAGGTCCCTTGAGGGTGGTTGTGAGCCCTACCATGCCTGTAGATTGTCTGCTAGGGAACGACCTGGAGCAGTCCTCATGGAAGGAGGTTGAGCTCAGGTCTCACTTGGAGATGCTTGGGTTGCCAGAGTGGGCATGCGTGTCTACTCGGTCAATGGCAGCCAGAAAGGGTGATCGAGAGGACTTGGAGCCTGAAACAGTGGCCCAAGTCCCTGCCAAGAGAAAGGGCCGGGGGTGTGGGAAACCGGCCCCCGAAGTTCCCACGGACCGGGAGGAGGCGGACCTCGAGGGGACGCCCGGTGCCTACAGGGGAGCAGGTAGCCGAACTGGGAGACATCTCTGAGCTGACCCATTGGCAGCAAGAGGGGGTCCCACCAGGGAGGAGTTCTGCAGGGAGCAGAACGAGTGCCCTACTCTGGAGGGTCTGCGGCGGCAGGCTGCAGACCAGGCAGCTGGCAATCAGTCCGGGTCACATCTGATCTACTGGGAGAGTGGTCTCCTATACAGTGAGCCTAAGGTTGCTGAGCCTGGGTCAGCCCGTGTGCTGGTGGTACCCCAGCGCTTCAGGACCTTCCTACTGGGTCTGGCTCATGACGTGCCTTTGGCAGGACATTTGGGGCAGGACAAGACCTTTGACAGGCTTGTCACCCACTTCTTTTGGCCCCAAATGCGAAGGCAGTCAGATGCACACTGTAGGTCTTGCCAAACTTGCCAGGCAAGTGGTAAGAGTGGGAGGAAGGTTAAAGCTCCTCTCCAACCTTTTCCTGTTGTTGGAACACCCTTTGAAAGGGTAGGGATGGATATTGTGGGGCCACTGGATCCCAAGACAGCCATGGGCAACAGGTACATCCTGGTCTTGGTGGACCATGCCACCCGGTACCCGGAGGCAATCCCTCTCAGGACAACGACGGCGCCAGTGGTGGGCCGGGCGTTAATGGGGATCTTTTCCCGTGTGGGATTCCCCAGAGAGGTGGTTTCTGATAGGGGGACCAATTTCATATCGAAGTATATGACATCCCTGTGGAAGGAGTGTGGTGTAACCTACAAGTTCACCACTCCTTACCACCCACAAGGAAACGGTCTGGTGGAGAGATTCAACCAGACCTTAAAAGGCATGATCAAGGGTCTAACAGAACCCATGAGGCGTAAGTGGGACGTCCTCTTGCCATGCCTACTCTTTGCATACAGGGAGGTGCCTCAGAAGTCTCTTGGGTACAGCCCCTTTGAGCTCCTGTATGGCCACCCTGTCAGAGGACCTCTGAGTTTGGTAAAGGAAGGCTGGGAGGCGGCTCCCAGGAAAACCCCCCAGGATGTATTTAGCTACATGCTGGCCTTTAGAAACCAAACTGCCCGCTTCAGGAAACTTGCTCAGGCGAACCTAGAAGCAAGCCAGGAAGAAATGAAGAGATGGTATGACCAGAATGCCACTCTGGTCGAATTTCAACCTGGGCAAAAAGTATGGGTCATGGCCCCAGTGGCACCTTGTGCCTTGCAGGACAAGTGGACTGGGCCATATGAGGTAAAGGAGCGCAAAAGTGACGTCACCTACCTGGTGGATTTGCAGGCTCCAAGGAACCCTTTGAGGGTCCTTCACGTGAACCGCCTCAAGCCCCACTTCGAGAGGTCTGAAGTGAGTATGCTCTTGGCGACAGATGATGGGGTGGAAGAGGAGAGTGAGCCTCTCCTGACCTCCTGTCTCCCAAGGAGCATGATGGGTCAGTAGAGGGTGTGATCCTCTCCCCTACTCTGACTCAGGAGCAGCAGGGGGACTGTCGCCAGTTGTTGGGACAGTTCGCCCCACTGTTCTCTCTGACCCCGGTGTTACTCACTGGTGTACCCATGACGTGGACACCGGTGACAGCCCCCTGTGAAGCACAAGATTTACAGGTTGACTGACCGGGTCAGAGCCAGCATCAAGGAGGAGGTCTCTAAGATGTTGGCGTTAGGGGTGATTGAGCCCTCCCACAGTCCTTGGGCCAGCCCAGTGGTCTTGGTCCCAAAGGCTGCGGCGCCCGGTGCCACTCCAGAACTCCGGTTTTGTGTGGACTACCGTGGGCTCAATGCCGTCACCAGGACTGACGCGCACCCCATCCCCAGAGCTGATGAGCTCATTGATCGGTTGGGAGCTGCCCGGTTCCTCAGCACTTTTGATTTGACGTCTGGGTACTGGCAGATTGCCTTAACCGATGGGGCCAAGGAGAGATCAGCATTCTCAACCCCAGAAGGTCATTACCAATTCCGGGTGATGCCCTTTGGGTTGAAGAATGCCCCTGCCACCTTTCAGAGGTTGGTCAATCAGGTGTTGGCTGGGCTGGAGGATTTCAGTGCCGCCTACCTGGATGACATTGCTGTGTTCAGTTCCAGCTGGGAAGAACATTTCCAGCACCTTGAGAAAGTTTTGAGGGCTCTGCAAGGTGCAGGCCTCACGATCAAGGCCAGTAAGTGCCAGATCGGGCAGGGTTCTGTGGTGTACTTGGGACACCAGGTAGGAAGCGGCCAGGTGGCGCCCCTACAACCCAAGATTGACACCATTCTGGCTTGGGAACCCCCAAGACCCAGACAGAGGTGAGAGCCTTCTTAGGTCTCACCGGCTACTATAGGAGATTTGTTAAGGGCTATGGCACCATCGTTGCCCCCTTAACAGAGCTGACCTCTAAGAGGCAGCCCAGGAAAGTGATCTGAACTGAGTCCTGCCAGAAAGCTTTTGATGCCCTGAAGGCAGCCATGTGCACGGCGCCCGTGCTCAAGGCACCTGACTTCTCCAAGGAATTCGTCGTGCAGACTGACGCTTCAGAGCATGGTGTGGGAGCGGTGCTCTCACAACTGAACGAAGAGGGCCTGGATCAGCCTGTAGTCTTCCTTAGCAGGAGACTACTTCCCAGGGAACAGAGGTGGAGTGCCATAGAAAGGGAAGCTTTTGCTGTGGTCTGGGCACTGAAGAAGTTGAGACCATACCTGTTTGGGACTCACTTCCGGGTTCAGACAGACCACAGGCCCCTCAGATGGTTGATGCAAATGAGGGTGAGAATCCAAAACTGCTGAGGTGGTCCATCTCCCTACAGGGAATGGACTTTACGGTGGAGCACCATCCTGGTACAGAACACGCCAACGCAGATGGTCTGTCCAGGTTCTTCCGCCTTAGTGAGGAGAACTCCAATGGGGTTGGGTAGTTCTCCCTACTTTCAGCTGGAGGGGACATGTGTTAGACTTGGCATCTTTTGGCGTGTTTCCCCTGACTTTTTGCTTTCTGACCTCCCGGTTTTGACTCTGTTTTTGCTGGTGTAATGATTCTGCGCACTTTCCTCACTGCTGTCCAGTGGGAAAGTGCAAGTGCTCCTGTATAAAATGCGTAATGGATTGGTGTTTCCATGATTGGCCTATTTGGTTTATGTGTCAGTCCCTTGTAAAGTGCACTGCGAGTGCCAGGGCCTATAGACCAAATGTTGTTGGTGGGCTGCAGCACTGGATTGTGCCACGCACGCAAACAGCCCGTAAAGTGTAACTCGGGCCTGCCACCGCAGAGCCTGTGCGCAGCCTGGGGCTGCCATGTCGACTTGGCAAGTGCACACACTTGCAAGTCCCTAAACCTTCCCTTTGCTACCTGTTAGTCACCCCTAAGGTAGGCCCAAGGTACCCCTATGGGCAGGGTGCGTTGTATGCGAAAGGTAGGACATGCCCGGGTGTGTGCGGCATGTCCTGATAGTGAATTACAGCCTAGTTCGTTTTTCACTATTGCAAGGCTACCTGTTCCCCTAGGCCAGAACGGGCAGTTTTGATTATTACAGCTTATAATCCTAACTGACCCCGGGAACATGGTAGAAATTCGAGTTTAGTATGCCTGGACTCAGAATGATAAAATGCAGCTTTTAGTGAAGTTGGTTTTAACATTCTGTGTTTGAAAATACCACTTTTAGAAAGTGGGTATTTTCTTGTCTAACCATCCAAGCCTGCCTCTGCGAGGTTGTGTATTCCTTGTTTGGAGTGTGAGTGACAGGGGCTGGGGGATGCCAGGAGACAGGGTGAGTCAGCACAGGGCTGAATAGCAAGATCTACATGTAGATGGGTGGGAGGGGTCGCACCTGGGCCCTGAATAGGACAGTGCCTTCCCTCCACAATGCTGGCTCCACCTCCTGTGGTGCGTCTGATGTCCCTGGCCCACTCACTGAAAGAAGGGGCGGAGACTTGTCAACAAAGTGCTCCAGAACTGGTTTGGACTAGGCAAAGGCCTCTCTGCCTTCAGAGAACAAAGGACTTTGGGATATAAATATTGGGGCCCTGACCCCATGAATTTAGATCTCGCTGGAATCAAGGAACCTGCCAAGACGAAGAGCTGGGAGAGCTGCCAGGAGGAGTACTGCCCCTTTGCTGTGTTGTTGCTTTGTTGGGTTGGCCTACAGTTGCTGCTTCTGTCTTGGGCAGTGAAAGGACTGGACTGAACTTTCTACAAACTTGTGCTGAGTATCTCCAAGGGCCTGGAACCGAGCTGGCCTCCTGTTAAGAAGTCTCAGGGACTACAAAGACTTCACAAGCCTCTGGGTACCGCTTCTGGAACGCTGTTTCAGTTGCCACAGAGGAAGGGAACTGCAACCGACTCCGTCAAACGAATCCATCCCTGGCCGGTGACCTGTTTGCACCGCAGACCGCATCGCCCCGCTTCGCATCGCAACCCTGGTCTCACCGTGGGCGACGTCCGACGCCGCCAACATCGAGCCGCTGCTTGCACCGTGACCTGTGGGCACCGCAGTTCGCATCGCATCGCTTCACTGAACCAGCCGGACCCGACCGACGCGGTCGCTGCAACTGGCTCAAGAGTCGTGACCGCACCGCATTTGGGGCACCGCTCGCACGTCTGCGACGCACCGCTCCGACTCGCACCGCTGTCCGACGCCAGCTCCCGCACTCCGGCTTGGTCGCCTGCATCGCAACCTGCCAGCACCGCATCGAGCATCGTCTCACCCTGCATCGCACGCCTTGGACTCACCGACTCCGTCTACACGACGCTCATCGAGCCGCTGCCTGCACCGCATCGAGGGACACCGCACCTTGCATCGCTCCGAATGCACCGCAACCGCGACGAACGCCGACCGGCTCGTACACTCCGTACCAGCCACAACGAGAAAGGTACTGTAACCGAGTCTGTTCATGACTCTGCTGGCCCGTATCGACGCGGTCGGCTGGAACTGTTAGACTCTGTGGTTTTCAGCATCACGGTAGGCTCGGACGGAGCTACCGACTCGTACGAACTTTGCTTTTGTGCTATTCCTGCAAAGAAGAAGTTACCGTATCAAGCATTCATTTTTAAAGTACAGTATTGTGGATTTTTGTCGTAATTGGTCTTGTCTTGAGTATATAAAATATTGGTTATTTTTCTAAACTGGTGTGGTGTCCGTTTGTAGTGCTTACACTGTATTACTGTTGGTTATGCGCAAATGCTTTACACACTGCCTCTGAATTAAGCCTGACTGCTCGTGCCAAGCTACCACGAGGGTGAGCAGGGGTTACTTCACGAGTGTAACACCCTTACCCTGACTAGGAAGAAGGGTCCCTACTTGGACAAAGGTGCAAGCCCTTGCCAACTAGAGATCCCATTTCTAACATTTCCCTAGATGGCCGCCGAGCACAGGGCCAAAAACCCAGGTGACCCCCCTTGCAAAACCAGGTGGTTTTGTGAAAGGCCATTTTGAGGTCGCCTCAATACGTTGTGGGCCCTTGCCTGTCGCGGGTACTTGGGCCTCCCACACAAGTGAGGCACCATTTTTATCGGGAGACCTGGGGGAACGCTGGGTGGTAGGAAATTTGTGTGAGGCCAGTGATGCCACACTTTCCCACACAAAAATGTGTGAAAAAAGTGATTTTTCAGCTAAAATTGAGGTTTGCAGGGGATTCTGGGTAAGGAAACGTTGGGGGATCCACGCAAGCCATACCTCCCTGGAAGCCCCCGGGTGTCTACTTTTCAGAAATGTGTGGGTTTGGTAGGTTTCCCTAGATGGCCGCCGAGCCCCGGGCCAAAACCCAGATGACCCCCTTGCAAAACCAGGTCATTTTGAGATAATGTGTTGTTTATTTCTGCAGCGTGAAAATTTTGGCACAATATTGCAAGGAAAATGTGACAGACATTTTGAGGTTTGCAGGACATTGTGGGTACCATAACTTGTTGGGATCCACAAGAGAGATATCACCATGTACTCCCATGGGTGTTTCGTTTACGACAATATCTACAGTTGGTAGGTTATTCTTAGACGGAATGTACACCTTGGCAGACAGACTAAAAAGACAAAGATTACTGCACAGCCATCTATTCCTCAAGCACACACACATACTGGTTGGATTTGGCACGAGGGCAAGTGATGGTTCAGTATACACAATTTTATTAACAAGAGATTTCACAAAAATGAAATGCACTGTCAATAATTGAAAGGACAAAAACGGAACCAGTGACTCGCAGCTCGTGAGCTGTAAAGCCACGTCAAGGCCCCAACTGCTTTACAGGCCATTCACACACCTTTCATACGTGATACACACAAGACCATTCACCCCCAGGCACAGAAACAAACACATTACAACATTCACAAAAAGGGACAAGGTACACCCTGCTTGAGAAAGACAAAAAAAAATATTACTGCACAGCCATCTAATCCTCAAGCACACACACACATACTGGTTGGATTTGGCACGAGGGTGAGTGATGGTTCAGTATATACAATTGTATTAACAAGTGATTTCACAAAAATGAAATGCATTGTTAATAATTGAAAGGACGAGAAACTGAACCATTGACTCACAGCTCGTGAGCTGTAAAGCCACGACAAGGCACCAACCTCTTTACAGGCCATTCATACACCTTTCATACGTGTGACAAATACAAAACCATTCACACCACCAGCCGCGGGCCCATCACATTACAACACTCAGACCAGCAGGCAGCGCCATTCAAGGGCCCATCACTTTCACACGCCCACATTCCTAACACAGCAACCACACAAGCTGATGGATTGCGTGGAGTGTCGCTCAGCTAGCAGTGTGTGTAGTGACCAGCAGCAAGTCACTACTCACACACTGCCAGCCGAGCGCCAGTCCACGCACACCGCCAGCCAAGCGCCACTCCACGCACACCGCCAGCCAAGCGCGACTCCACGCACACCGCCAGCCAAGCGCCACTCCACGCACACCGCCAGCCTAGCGCCACTCCATGCACACCACCAGCCTAGCGCCACTCCACGCACACCGCCAGC
Organism: Calotriton arnoldi; assembly: GCA_963921515.1. Taxonomy (NCBI): domain Eukaryota; kingdom Metazoa; phylum Chordata; class Amphibia; order Caudata; family Salamandridae; genus Calotriton; species Calotriton arnoldi. The sequence goes on along the minus strand of CAWUFW010005773.1, from coordinate 761,388 downwards.
CTAGCGCCACTCCACGCACACCGCCAGCCTAGCGCCACTCCACGCACACCGCCAGCCAAGCACCACTCCACGCACACCGCCAGCCAAGAGCCACTCCCCGCACACCACCAGCCAAGCGCCACTCCACGCACACCGCCAGCCAAGCACCAGCCTACACACACCACCATCACATTTAGGATTTTTTATGCAAAAAGAAAACACAAACAAATTGCAAATAGATACAAATCTACTAACACAAAATCAGAAACTAAATACATTGCACTAATGCCAACCTTGAAACAGAACAACAATTCTTAAACATTACAGACCAGGCAGTTCACTTTACCACTCATGGTTGCTCCCAATAATTCTTTTGCTTGTGGTACGCTCTATAACAAGCAGGCACACACAGCCCAGGGTTAGAAGGACACTCAGGGCAGTACATACGAGTCTCCTTCCGCGTACCTCTTCGCCAACAGACTCTACATCTCCTAGTGGGAAAGTCTTTTGAGGGTGTAGGAGGAATGTGATCAGGAAAGTGGCGATCTTTCAATCGAGCCACATCCTCCACCACTCCAACTCTAGGAACACTTGCCTGTTCCACAACAACAAGGCTGCCTATGACAGACTCCTGAAACTGAACAAAAGTCAACTTTGACGCAGGAGAACACTCCTTGAACACAACAAAAGCATTGAAAGTTGCTAAATTGAAGAGATGGATGGCCAACTTCTTATACCAAATGTAAGACTTACGAATAGCAGTGTAAGGTTCCAACCTCTGATCTACTCTATCAACACCACCCATGTGCTTATTGTAGTCTAAAATGCACACAGGTTTGTGCACTTCAGCAATCTGACCCCAAACAGCCACAGGTGAAGTACTCTCATCATGGATGGTAGTCAGCATGTACACATCCCTCCTGTCCACAAATTTCACAGCTAGCAGTTCCTCACTATGCAAGGCACTGCACTGTCCCCTCTGAAGTTTTTTGCAAACAAGCTCTTTTGGATAACCTTTACGGTTAGAGCGGATTGTGCCACAAGCAAAAGTTTCCACTTTGAACAATTCCTTAAACAATTGCACAGCAGTGTAGAAGTTATCAAGGTACAAATGGTGGCCTCTGTTAAACAGTCCTCTAGCAAGATCCCACACAATTTTCTCTGAAACTCCAAAAGTGGACGGACAACCAGGGGGTCAATAGTGGAATCCCTACCAGTGTACACACGCAAATTAAAAACATATCCTGTCCTACTCTCAGACAACATATACAGCTTAATTCCATAGCGTGCCCTCTTGCTAGGAATGTACTGCCTAAAAACCAAACGGCCCTTGAACAGGACCAAAGACTCATCAATAGATATTTCTTTCCCTGGAGTATAGATCTCTGAAAATCGATCTACAAAGTGATCAAGAACAGGCCGAATCTTAAAAGACGGTCACATTCAGGGTGATCTCGTGGCAACACCAAACCATTATCAACAAAATGCAGCATCCGAAGCAAAAGTAAATACCGATCACGAGTCATAACTGCAGGAAATATGGCCGTTGCCATCAAGGGACTGGTAGACCAATATGAACCCATGGACGGCTTCCTTATCAAACCCATCAAAAAAGTCAAACCCAAAAACTTCTTCATCTCTTCCAGATTTGTGGGACTCCACCGGGTAGCTCTAGAATGGGGCCTAAGTCTGGCACTGTTGTCCCTCAAAAACTGTTCAGCATACAAATTAGTCTGCTCAACAATCTCACCCAAAAATACAAAATCCATAAACAACTGAAAATACTGTATAGACAAATAATGTTCACAATCCACTCTACACCCTGCATAACCACTAAAGGCAGGCAACACCGGCTGCACCATGTTTGGATCAACCCAGAGTCCAGCACTTCCAGTAGGAAGCCTAGCAGCCCCAGGCTGCAATCCAGATGCCTCTTGCACCATCGGCACAGTAGTATCCTCCTCTAAATCAGGCACTTCATCTGCACTGAGAGTACCTTCATCATCCGATGATTCCATGTGGAGAAAACTCACTGCCTGAATCTTCTCCTCCCTCCTCTCCCTCAGACGCACTGTCAGTCTCATAATCCTGCTCAGAGGAAGATTCAAGAAGCAAACCAACCACCTGCTGAGCAGTAATTCTACGGCTAGCCATAATGCTTACTAATAAAGGTTACTTGTCAAACAAGTCAACAACAACAAACCCTTTGTAAAAAAAGAAATAAACAAAATGTAGCTTTATCACAAAGACCTATATACTCCAACACTATACCACTCACGTGACAGAAGCAGCTAGACTCACCACCACCTACTCTGCACAGACACAGTAAGGATCAACAATATCCCACTAAAAAAGAAGAAGAAAAAAATTACACATAACACAATGCAAAACATCGCAAAGAATTTCATGCTCTGAACACTAACAAATATGCTGCCATTATGGCACCACTTACAAAAAAATTCATTCATGCATGACAATAATACTCATTTGGAGTACACACAACAAAAATATTTTTCTTACCAAATAAATGCAATTACACAAAACTGCAGAACCACCACTGCCGAAACCGCAAACAGGAATCAAAAGCTTTACACTAGAATAAAAAGGAGAAAAAAAACATTACAATCACATATGCAAATAATGCACCAGTCCACACACAATCCACCAGCCAAGCTAAGGGGTAGGTGGGCCTAACAGTATAAATAAAATAATCACCCCGTAAAAGGGAGCAACCCTTGCCCTTTTGGCCACTCCCCAACACAAAAATTAAAAAAAAACCTGGTGTCTAGTGGCTTCTGCCCTCCTTGGCAGATGGGCCTAAAAACATACTGCTATTCTGCCACCCAAGGGGTCACTCTCCACAAATAAAAGCCTGGTGGACTAGTGGGAAGATACCTTTATCTTCCGCACACGATCTCTCACTACTCAACTCTACTCTCAACTCTATTCACAACTGGATGTTAGCTCACCAACTCATTCTGAATCCCGCCAAAACTGAATTCCTCCTCCTCTCTACCTCTCTCTCACCTCCTCCTGTTCAATCTTGGATGGATCAGCTGAACCTACTCAACAACAAACCCATCATTGAAGACAGCGCTAAATCCCTAGGTGTCATTCTTGACAAAAGACTCAACCTAATCTCCCACATCAACTCTATTGCTAAGAACGCACGTTACCAGTTGCGCCTTCTACGGGGGATCCGTCGGTTCTTCCCGGAGAAAGACTTAAAAACCTTGGTACAATCTCTGGTTCTCTCAAGACTGGATTATTGCAATTCTCTTCTGACGGGCCTACCCAAATCCCACCTCTCCCCTCTCAAATCCATCCTCCATTCAGCAGCTTGCCTCATTTCAGGGTCTAAACGAAGCGACCACGTCACTCCTATCCTCTCTTCAATGGCTTCCGATCGAGGCAAGATCGATTTACAAAACTGCCTGCATCACACACAAAGCCTTACACACCTCCTCCCCTCGTTACCTGGCAAATAAATTGAAATTGTCCGGTGGCTCTCGCCCTTCTCGCAATGCGGAAAAGCTTCTGCTTGAGCCCACCCCCCGTCTTCAAAAAGGGAAAGATCGATGGCGCAATCCTTCTCAGGAAATGCAGTGAGAATCTGGAACTCGCTTCCCCCATTGCTCCATGCCACCTCCTCTACCCGGATCTTCAAAGCTGACCTCAAATCTCTTCTCTTCCAAAGACACTTTCAGAACTAATACTTTCACTCTCAGCCCCTCTAGGAAGTTCGCTCTTCATTGTAAATTTGTACTTTTTCCTGTACATTCCTCACCCTTGCGTGCTGGAGTTTATGTACCCTTCTACCTATACACACACAGTGTAGATGTAGTTCACAAACGCAGATATATTCTAAATTTACCTAGTCCAGTCCACATAACCTGTGTCTCTATGTAGGCAATACACGTGTCCTGCTGACACTCCTCATGCACTGACCAGCACCTATATAAATCCCCCGTGCACACAGTCAACATGCATATGCATTGTACAAAAATCCTGCAGCGCAAAGCTGAACACCAGTGCACATTAATTACCCACCTACACAATACGCTCACCGGTGTGAATTGGGAGCAGTTTGAATTGACGCGTCCTAGCCACATACCAATAATAACTTTGTGGTCTACTGCCCATTTACATTTCATGGAGAAGCAAATTAAAATAAAATAGAAGCTGGGGTGTACACACACACACACACACACACACTCTCTCTCTCTCTCTCTCTCTCTCTCTCTCTCTCTCTCTCCCTCTCCCTCCCTCCCTCCCTCCCTCCCTCGCTCGTGCCTAGTGGGCATTCCTGCTGCACGATCACATGATCGTGCAGCAGGAATGCACAAAAGAGGCATCGGGGAAAGGAAAACCCTTTCCTTTCCCTCGATGCCTCTTTGATACAAACCCCCCTCCCCGAGCCAAACCTCACCTGATTTCCCGACGCGCTGGAAGCAAATGGCTTCCAGCGCGTCGAAGAAAGGGAAACCCTCAATGTTGTCAGCGCGCCTGCGCGCTGACGTCATTGATGGGGCGGGGGAGGCAGGGGAAGCCCTTCCCCTGAATCCCCCAAAAAAACCTAACGATTGGATTCCCACGGGGAGCGCCAGCGCTTCCCCGTGGGTGGTCTTATGACGAGCTGGACTCGTCATGAGCACACGAGCACTGTGTGCCATGACGAGTCCAGCTCGTCCTAAGCACCGAAGGGGATAAAGGGTCAGAGCAGGATCTCAGCGGCAGACGAGGAGAAGGAACCTCCTGGTCACAGGAACTACACGAGCATTGCGCTCGAGAAATTCAAGGATGCAAAGACCTCCATCAAGGATTACAGCTAACTTTTCAGGGTGTAAATGGAGAGAAGCCACATCTGCTTAACCACGCTCACGAATTCTACACGAGAATTGCGCTCGAGAAAATGAAGGATGCAAAGACCTCCATCAAGGATTACAGCTAACGTTTCACATTGGAAATGGAGAGAAGGCACATCTGCTTAACCACGCTCACGAATTCTGCACACCTGCCCTGCATATTTATCCAAGAAGATGCCACCGTTTTGTGCAATACCTCTACTCAACTGTAGTACTGTCTACTGGCTAATCAGTAAGTGTTACCTCGTTGGGTAAATGTATAGTGCCTTTCCTACACTACAGCTGCGTAAAGGACCAGAAGAATTGTCTCCAGTGACCTGTGTGTCTGTAATTTTGCCACCGCGCCGAAAGCGCCGGGAACCTTTGATTAAGCTGTCCATCATAGTGGGGAAAGGGCGGGCAGACGTTGCATACCGCTAGTGTATGTGTGGCGGGGCCAAACGGGTGGGGCTTCTAGGCCCGTTCACATGCCTCTTGCCCTCCCTCCCTCCCTCCCTCGTGCCTAGTGGGCATTCCTGCTGCACGATCACATGATCGTGCAGCAGGAATGCACAAAAGAGGCATCGGGGGAAAGGAAAACCCTTTCCTTTCCCTCGATGCCTCTTTTGATACAAACCCCCCTCCCCGAGCCAAACCTCACCTGATTTCCCCGACGCGCTGGAAGCAAATGGCTTCCAGCGCGTCGGGAAGAAGAAACCCTCAATGATGTCAGCGCGCCTCGCGCGCTGACGTCATTGATGGGGAGGGCGGGGGGCGGGGGAGGCAGGGAAGCCCTTCCCCTGCCTCCCCAAAAAAAAACTAACGATCGGATTCCCACGGGGAGCACCAGCGCTTCCCCCGTGGGTGGTCTTATGACGAGCTGGACTCGCCATGAGCACACGAGCACTGTGTGCCATGACGAGTCCAGCTCGTCATAAGCACCGAAGGGGTTAAAGTACAGTGTCCAAGATATATAGTGCACATTTTGAATGTTTGTAGCAGTTCGCTTTATGCCACACTTCATGAAGTCCCAAAAGGGTTTGCTCACTATTTTAGTGACACCCACAAAAGTGAGCTTATATACAGTTCTTTCATATTTTTATGGCATGGGAGATATCAAATAATGATTTCATCCTGGTCCCTTGTGGCTTACTTTTATTTCTTTTTGATGACATGGGTATCAAGTCCCCAAGTCCTAAAATGTCAGCTTCAACTTTCTCATCAGATTGCCAGCAAATCTAATAACTTGTTTTGTAATGCTGCGGCACTGCATACCTATACATTTTGAACTTTAATTTCTCAAAACTATTAAACATATGTACACCATATCACAAATAGCATGCTTTCTGGATCAATTTCTAACTTTCTGCCAAATTTGGTGTAATTCTGATCAGCTGTTTGGCTCTAGCATTGCTTAAAGTTCTGTTGAATTTCCAAAAATTGAAGGGTCATAAAGTCCAAGGTAAGATATAAGGATTTTAATGAACAAGGCACAGTACTGCTCAGTCCAGGTCCAAGAGCAGAATGACCAGATATTCCAATTCTAATTGGAATCATAACTAACTGTGTGGCAAGTGCCAGGATTAAAAGTACACAAGAATTAAAGGGAAAGGAACATAAGGGGAAAAGGAAAAAAGCACATTGTAACACATTTCTCCACTTAGGAGAAACTATGAAGTAACATTAACACATTTAGCAACTCGTCTGACATTCCATACCTTTCCGTCCTGGGTAACAACACTATTGCGATTTACTTTCACCACCTTAATGGGTCTACCAAATTTCATCTCACCTTTATGTACAATACCAGGCTTGCGTATTCTGACCCATTCTCCAACTGTAAAAAGTGGTTCCTTGACTTTCATATGGAAATCATAATAACATTTACTTTTGAGTTGTTTTACCTCCACCTTCTGAGCCACATCATCAACTCCGATATCAGAGTTGCAATTCTTAGCAGATTTTTTAAACCACCAAGGGTACAACTTGGAAATGGGATCTCTACCTCTCAATAAACGGAAAGGTGAGACTTCTGTGGTAGTGTGAGGGGTTATGCGGTACAACCATAACTTCTCCCTCAACTTATCTTTCCACTGGGCACCAAAGTTACGTGCCCACAAAATGTCCTGCTTGAGAACCCTGTTGTATCTCTCCACCTGACCATTGCCCTGAGGTTCATACAAAGCTGTAGTCACATGTCAAACATTATAGAACCTGAGAAAATCAAACATCTCATGGGACTTTAATTGCACACCATTGTCAGATATAAGAACCTCTGGATAACCTTCACGAGCAAAAACTTCTTTAAGAAATAGAATGACACTTTCAGTTGTGGCATGGGGCATAAGTTTGACCTCGGACCATATGGAATGGTAATCAACTAATACCAAGGCAAACCTACAGTCCTGTGGCAAAAAGTTGAAAGGACCAGCTATGTCCAAACCTACTTTCTGCCAAGGACAATCTGGCCATTGAACCGGAATAAGAGGAGCAGCGTCACACTTACACATTTTCTCACTGCTGACACATTCAGGACATTCTCTCACAACCTTGTCAACAAACCTGTCTAAACCAGGCCACCAGAAAACAGACCTGATCAACCTTTTCATTGAAGACATGCCCAAATGGCTCTCATGACTCACAGACAAAATGTGGCTACGAAGAGAAGAAGGAGGAATACACTTCCCCTGTCTGAAAATCAAATCACCTTCAATGACAAGTTCATCAGAGATTTACCAAAAAGGAAAAATTTCAGCTGAAACATCATTTTTAGAAGGCCACCCTATCCTGGTGTAATTGACAACTTTACACAAAAGATCATCCTCACTCATAGCTTTTTTCCACATCTCTTCAGAAATGAAATGACATTTTCCAGATACAATTTCACTGATATCTGCAACAACCTCTTCATCCTCACATTTATCATCAGTACTGCAGGGAAGTCTAGATAAACAATCTGCAGTAACATTGATTTTACCTGGAACATATTCGACTGCAAAACTATACTCTTGTAAACGAGACATAAGCCTGGCTATGCGGGCAGTGGCATTAAGACCTCCTCCAGGAGACAGAATGGAAACTAAAGGTTTGTGGTCTGTTCTTAAAACAAACCGCGCAACCCAAATATAATTGCGAAAATGTTCCACTCCCCAGACGCAGGCCAACAATTCCCTCTCAATAACAGCGTAATGCCTCTCTGTGATATTAAGAGTGCGGGAGGCAAACGCGACATTCCACGCTTCTTTCCCTGCACGTTGAGACAAAACACACCCCAGACCATACAGGCTAGCGTCAACAGTGAGCACACACATTTTGTTCATACAATATGGTTTAAGTGTGGGAGCAGCTATCATTTCAGCTTTTATGCTATCAAAAGCTTCCTGTTGCTTTTCTCCCCAAACAAATTCTGCATTTTTCCTAGTCAGTTCTCTCAAAGGTTCCATTTTGGTGGCAAAATTCATGATAAGCTTGCTGTAGTACTCGCAAAGTCCAGAAAAGGAAAGAAGTTTGTCTTTACAGTCAGGAGCAGGTGCTTTCAAAATAGCATTAATGAGAGATTTTTTCGGAACTACACCCTCTTTAGACAGCGTGTGTCCAAGATACTCAACAGATTCTTGATATAACTTACACTTTTTTCTCTTAAGTGTCAGTCCATACTCTTTGAGTGTATTGCAAACTCTTCTGAGATGCTCCGTGTGCGTTTTCTTATCTGGAGAAAAAATTAAATGTCATCTTGAAAACACTTCACGTATCACTGCATGTCCTTAAAAAGATGGCACATGGACCTCTGAAACACGGATGCCGCTGACGCCAATCCAAAAGGCATCCTCTTGAATTGAAACAGACCTTGGGGGTAATAATAGCTGTCATGTGGCGTGACTCTTTAGCCAGTTCTATCTGATGGTATGCAGACCTAAGATCAAGAGTGGAGAAAATCGTGGCACCTCCTAGCATACTTACTACCTCATTGATGTTAGGTAAAGGATGACAATCAATAAGGATATTGGCATTAAGAGCTCTAAGGTCAATGCATAACCTCAAGGATTTGTCAGGTTTCCGTGCTAATACGACCGGAGAAACCCATTCAGAGGATTCTACTTCCTCAATCACACCTCCATTTAACATTTCTTTCAAGGCAATTCCCCTAATTCTTCTCTGACATTGATGGGAACATTCCTTAGTTTTTGTTTAACAGGCGATGCTCCTTGTTTGAGCTTGATAACATGAGTAAAACCCTTCAGTTTCCCTAAATCCTCAGAAAAAACTTCTGGAAATTCTCTTTCAATAATACTCATTCCTACATCTTCCTCCACTACCATGACAGGTTCTTTGCTGCGGGAATTGAGAATGATTACCAATCTCCATTGGTCTCTCCAAACTAAAACATTAACACCCTTTTTGGCAACTTACAACTTGATAAAAGCTGACCTTCCCTTAAACTCAATGTCAGAGGCAACATGCCCAAGAAAATCAATGGCAGAACCATCAAAACCCTGAGCAACAATATCAGGAGGACACAAATCTCCAATGGATCTAGTATCACCAAATTTCTCATTGAAATTACTCTCTGTAACGATAGACCAGGGTGAACCCGAATCTGCCATAAGTTCAAGACTTTCATAAAAAAAACGAACAATACACTTGGGAGAACTTCACGTCTCTCCTTCAACAATACACACGTTCACCAAAGAAACAACTATACCTTTTTCAACCAGGGAATCATCGTTAGATGACTGGGTGCATCTTACACATGAAATCTCACTAGGTTGGTCACACCTAACACATGAAACTTTGCTATGCTTATTATTAAAACTTCTACCTTTATTAAAAGGTCTCTTCCTGTCATCTCTACACGCCTTGGCAAAGTGTCCCAGTCTGCCACACTTGTTACATTCCTTACCTATAGCTGGGCAAAATTTGAAAGAAGCAACATGGTTGCTACTACCGCATCTATAACATATCACACTTTTGTCAACATACTTTCCTACTTGGGGAATTTTAGTGGGATTGTTCATAGCACAAACTCCATCACAACTTTTGTTACTTTTATCACCTTTAGCATTGACATCCTCAATGGTCTTCATCCATTTTTCGGATTGCTCGAATGCTTTGGCTGTGGCAATGGTGTCGTGCAAATTAGGATTACCTAACACCCATAATTGCTCTTGTGTCTTCTTACTCTTAACATTCACAATAATTTGATCCCTAATCATTTAATCCGTTATGGTGCCAAAATTACAAGAAATCACAAGTGTTCTAAGGGCAGTTAAAAATCATCAAATGACTCAGAATCCCTTTGCGATCTAGTGTAAAATGTATACCTATTAAGTGCTATGCTGGTGGTGGGTTTAAACCTTGTCTCCATCTGTAAGAGCGCTTCATCAAAAACTCCGAGGTCACCTTGAACCATAGGAAGAGTTCTAAATACAGCTTGACCCTCTGACCATGAAGAAGGATGTTTTTCTTTCTTTCATTTCCCATCCTGTCTCCATCAATGGCCTTCATATAAGTTAAAAATTCCTCTTTCCACCTGGTCCAAGGAATGGGAGGATCACCCTTGGACTGCAGAAATTTGGTAGGAGGCTCAAACTGCATGGTGTTATATAAGAATAAGAATAATCAAAAAGTACCTAACAATGTACCACAATGCACAGGACTAATGAAACGCTATTTGAACAACAAGAACATAAAGATTATAGTAAGTAGGTAAGTTGTGATAGCTGTGCACATCAGCGTGACATGCAGGAATAGTCAATAAATTATTAATGAACTGCAGAAGCTGTGCATATCAGCCTTGTAAAAACAACAATATCAATACCTTCACTGGATAATACAAAATAATGCAAGTACTTTTAGACTAGATTCCAACAGTAGCTGTGCACATCAGCGCGATGTGCAAGAACAAAATAATATAAATCTTCACTGGATAATATGAATGATGAAAGTACCCACCCTTGTCGCCAGTGTTGAATTTCCAAAAATTGAAGGGCCATAAAGTCCAAGGTAAGAAATGAGGATTTTAATGAACAAGGCACAGTACTGCTCAGTCCAGGTCCAAGAGCAGAATGACCAGAGATTCCAATTCTAATTAGAATCATAACTAACTGTGTGGCAAGTGCCAGGATTAAAAGTACACAAGAATTAAAGGGAAAGGAACATAAGGGGAAAAGGAAAAAAGCACATTGTAACACATTCCTATGGAAAATTGATGGGGAAAATGTGTTTTGGGAAACCCCATTTTTCTCGGTCTCTGCTTGATGGATCACCTCAAACGTTTCTAGGAAGGAGCTGAGGTGGTTGAACTTTTTTGGAAAGTTTCCTGAAGATTCGCCAAGCAGCGCCAAAGTTATTGGAAAAGAAAAAATGCTCTTTGCTATTCTCACTCCAGTCTAAGAAACAGTAGAGAAACTGTTGGACTTTGGAGAGGTTAGATTTCATATTCCTACTCCAGTCAGAGCAACACTAGGGAAAGTGTTGGGTCTTCGGGCGGGTTGGATTTACTATTCCTGCTACAGTCAAAGCAACAGTATGGAAAGAGTTGGACTTTGGAGGAGATGGATTTACAATCCTCACTCTAGTCTAAGCAATATACGGAAAGTGTTGGACTTTGGAACGGGTAGATTTACTAATTCCACTCAAGAGTAAACAAAAGTAGGGAAAGTGTAGGTCTTTGGAGGAGTCTTATTTACTATTCCCATTCCAGTCTAGGTGACAGTAGAGAAAAAGTTGTACTTTAAGAATACAATTCATAATCATTTACTATAAATAATTCAATACATAATAAAAAAGAATTAAATGGCATAACATAAAACAAATACATACTACATTAGTGAACAAAAACAAGAAATATTTTAAATTATAAAATGAAAAAAATTAGATTAATTGTAATAACATTCACATTTCTACCTACACAGGTACAAAATTAAAATACATACCAACATATTTATTTTAAAACAATATTTTAAAAATCAAGTAACATTTAAATGAAATACCATTTCACATACAAAATTATAAAACACTTACCATTACATGAATTAGGAAGTGGATGAAACCACACTGTACAAAATAAGTACATTGCCTTTGCACATAATTAGTTCTCAATCAATTACAAATAAATTAAAATTAAAATAAAGCATATTTTGACTTTAATATCTTCACACCATAGTTCTCTACAAAAATAACACAGAATTAGAAATTACATTACTAACAAACATACAACAATTAAAATACACATTAAAATAAATAAAACACTAAATTAATTTAACAATTATAAAATTAAATATTACATAATATTCAACAATGCCTTAAATATTTAATTACCTTCAAAATATAAATTAACATAAAAATTAAATATATTCCAAGTAAATACACTTACCACTCTAGTCCCCATCAACTAACTTAACATCCCGCTACTAAAATATAACCACCTATTAAAAATAATTAAATTAAAGTATACATTAGAATTAACAAATTAAAGTGAAAAATATATAATAGAAATTAAACCATGTATGTAATTAACAACCAATTAAAAAAATACATTAACAAGCTAATTACCATGACATTTAAATTAATTATAGCCTAATTAACTTCCCGCCCTATTCTCTTAAAAACCCAAGGACCTGCTACAACATTACAAATTAGTAATTACATTTAAAAATAAACACTTACAACTACGAATTTTATTTAGAATAAATAATAACAATTATATTAACAATATAAACACATACAATTAAAAAATTAAGGTGGCCAACTAACATGGCCGATCGGACGTGTTCCTGATCGGCTCCGTCCCAGGCCCCGTTAAACTTAATAAAATAAGGCATAATTGCTGCATCCCGAAGGAATATTTGAACACCCCTAGACAGGGGGATGCCAAAGATCGCCAAAGGAACCTCGTAGCGCACCTGCGAGAGGAGGAAGCCGCTTTGAAGAGCTGAAGGCACTCGGCGATCCTATGGAAAAAATGGCGCCTCGCATCGCTGCGGACTCCGAGCGGCGTTCCGCTTAAGTCCCCGAGACTCCTGACGCTGAAGCAGAAGGCCAAACTGGCTCACAAAAGCAGGTGAGGGCGCTCCCTGTGCAGCTCAGACACCTCATTGCACCCCAAAGTTACGGCGGAGGAGGCGGGAGGAGACCCTGCTGCGGGAGCCCTGAGTCTACAAGATGGCGGGCTCGGCGCGGTGAACAGGAAATAACCGGCGATGGCACTGACCCCTAAACTGAGGACGCGCCGGATTCTCGAATGCAGGCCACACATCCCCTTCCCAGCGAGACGCCACAAAGAAGCACACTGATTGCAGACAGCAGCGGGGGCCTGAGACTCCGGTACGCCTCAGCTGACGGAGAGCGAATCCTGGAGGCACCGATTCAATAACCCCCAAACGGCAAGTGCAGCGAAAGTGGGGGGCAGATGTGTGCTGGCAGGAGGATCCCGCGACCAAGAGGCAGTCACAGGGAGGGACGCTCTGGGGCCCCCTGCATGGTGAAACTGAGGAGGCTTGTTGCCTGACCCTAACATGGCCGCCAAGATTGGGATAGAAACACTCTAAAGAACACCGGCAGTACCTCGTGGGATACTAAGCGGGTCCCCCTGCTTACCCAGCAGTGAAAGGGCGACCCCAGAGCTATACTAGGCCAGGGTGCACAGCGAAGACACTGAGGGGACCCACTGGGCAGACTGCGTGACAGCAGGGCCGAAGGCTGGAGAAGACCCCCTATGAGGGAAGAGAGGCGGCCTGAGGCTCTACTGTAAACTCGGACGCTCCGCACTGGTTCTGCGAGACGGAAGGGGCGGCCAGGAGCTGACCAAGAAGCGGATCCCCTTATGCCACCCAAAAAGACCCCCAACAACAAGGTCTCCAACTACTTTGCCACCACAGGCACTGGAGCGGCAGGCGACGAGGCGACGTCATCGACAGGGACCATGGCGCTAACTAAAGAGGACCTCCTGTCCTCCCTGCGGGAATTCAAAAAGGAACTCCGGACAGATGGATGACATGGATGCCTCCTTTGCGTCATTCCGAGCAGAGATGAGGGAGAAAATGGTATTCTTGCAGGCATATGTGGACTCGGTGGGCACCCGCACGCTGGACCTTGAGGCAAAATATGAAGAGCTGGCCGATCGCCTCACACACTTGGAAGAAGGCTTGGCGGATCTAAGTGGCCAACTGCGAGCCACCTTGACGCGACAACATCCGAGCAAGAGGGCTGGAAGAAGATTGCGAGGGCCCAGACTTGGAGGCGTTCATGGTGGGTTTGTTCTCCTCGGTCTTGGGGGAGGACGGCCCTGAGGTTCGGCTAGAGAGAGTCCACAGAGTGGGGCCGCACCTTCCGGGGGAGAATCGAAGGCCCCGTGATGTGCTGGTGAAGTTCAGCTCGTTCAAGACCAAGGAAATGGTCCTCCAAAAAGCGAGAGCTACCAACAAGATCACCTTCCAAAATGCTACATGTGGACTCTATCAAGACGTGGCACAGGCCACGCTCCTAAGGCGCCAGCAGTTCCGCCCGGTTACCGATTTTCTAAGGGAGAAGAGAACCAGATATCGATGGACATATCCCTTTGGAATAGCCTTCCAATGGGATAACAAATATCAACACTGCACGGAGTTAAAAGAAGCTGCGGACCTATTGGGAATCGAGACCTCCTCCTCACACGACAAGACCTCTTCACAAGATATGGAGGGTGAACGGCGGCGCAGGTGACAAGCTGGGGGCCCATGGCGGACAATGGGCTCAGGGGGTAAGAAAGCCACAGATTGAAGCCAATGAAAGGTGAGTCCTATGCTGCATAACACAAGACCCATGGGGGGGCGGAGATATCCCGAACCGCTAGGTCGACAATGGGAGGCCGGATGGAGCGAAGGACTTGCATCTACCTTAACTGGGATAGGTTTGCGAAAGGAAGGCCTCATGACCAAACTATGCATCAATTGACATGGTATTCTACCCCACCCCCATGGGCCAGCTAACAGAGACAAAGGAAGAGCTGGATGGAGCAGAGGACTTGCATTGCGTCATTCAAGGAGGACCCTGAGGCTCCGGCCTAGATCGGGGGCCTAGAAACTGAAGCGTGTGGCCAATAGACCACAGGGACAATCGCTGCAAGTTATATGAGAAGTCCTAGGCTGTTAGTAATTAATGTGGTAAGGAGAGTTTAATGGGTGGGGACACGGAGGGGAGTGCCCAACACCGTGGGGACAATAACAGAACTGAGGGTCCTATCAGACCTGAGTAGTTAATTGGACGATGCTCCGGAAAGTGACTCCCACGGAGGGGTGATACAACTTCAATAGGCAAATGCCTTAATGATGACACAATAGGGGCTGGGGGAGTGGGAATGGTTACGTTCCTCGAGTCACTTAAGGAAGGGAAGCTCCCCTCTACGATGGGGACTTTCTATACTCGATTTTACTGTTTATGCTGTGTTGTTACTTTAATTAGATGTCATGGTGCTTTTTTTCCATTCTTCATTTACAAGGTGGGGGAGGAGCAGATGGGGTGGCTACGACGTCAGCTCAAGGGGGGAGGCGGGACTTTATCCAGATAACTATGGCAGTCCGAATCACATCGTGGAATATCCGTGGCCTAAACTCCCCTAACAAGCGACAGCGCCTTTGGAAATACCTAATTGATCACAATATCCAAGTGGTGGCCCTCCAAGAAACTCACCTCAAAAAATCAGAGGAACACCGTCTGAAACATAAAAGCTACCCTCTCATATTCAGATCCTCCCATGCCTCCAAACAGAATGGGGTGGTGCTACTTTTTCACGCAGGGGTGCCATTCCAGTCCCAAGACACCAAGGTGGACATGGCAGGGAGATATATTATGGTCAGGGGGGAGTTACGGGGCAGGCAGTGCGCGTTCGCAGTTCTATACGCACCAAACACAGGGCAACAGGACTTTATACTTTCTTTCCTTATGGCCTTGAGAAATTTTGCACAAGAGGACATACTTTTAATGGGCGATTTTAACCTCATCTGGGACAAGGGGCTGGACACGACCCATCCACACAGGGCAGCGGGAGGGTCAAGCTCTAAAATCACAACTCCAACTTCTGGGCCTGGTGGATCTGTGGCGGGACCATAACCCCACCGATCGCGACTACTTCTTCTTCTCCCACTCTCACAGGACATACTCCCGCATCGACTACATATTTGCGAGTCAATCCCTGCTCCCATCGGTCACACAAACACATTTCCACCCAATATGCTTGTCTGATCATGCTCCTCTTGAGGTGACCCTGACATGGCCGAACCCACGCTCAAGACACATGCGCTGGTACTTTCCCAACTTCCTCTGCAGGGACCGACTTTTGAGAGATGAGATCCGGCAATACATTAAAAATTATCTCGAGCAGAACGACCCTGCTTTCACCTCGCATGCCAACACCTGGGACGCACTCAAGGCAGTAGTCCGGGGCAAGTGCATTGAGTTAGCCACCACCCTGAAAACGCAGCAACGAGAGGAGCGCTTCCTGTTAGAAAAATAATTACAGTCTGCAGAATAGACCCACAAGACTAGCCCCTCAGCCCCAGCGCTGCGGAAAGTTACTGCCCTTAAAGGGAAGCTGCAAGCCATATATACGAACAGGGCGGAAAAAACCATCTTACGTCTTCAGGCCCGGGGATACGAGGGAGGGAATAAAGTGCGGTCTCTTCTCGCCCGTCAGCTCAGGGCCAAGCAGGAAAGGGAATATATAAAACTCATAATAGATGGCGTGGGCGTCCCACAAAAGACAGAGGAGGGGAAGGCGCGAGCCTTTGAAGAGTTCTACCAAACTCTTTATACATCAGAACACCCACGGGAGCGGGACCAACAGGGGTACTTGGAAGCCTTAGACCTCCCACAGGTTTCCCCAAACACTAATGAGGAACTGGCTGCACCAATCACTTCTGAGGAGGTGCAAAAGGCAATCGACGTACTTAAATTACAAAAAGCACCAGGGCCGGATGTCTTCACAGCCCACTTTTACCGCACCTTTGCTCCGGAATTAGTCCCCTTTCTAACCACCCTCTTTAACGATATTGCCTCTACACAACAGGTCACCCCCTCCATGGGAGAGGCACTGGTGGCGGTAATCCCCAAGCCAGGGAAAGACCCTACTATATGTTCCTCATACCGCCCGATAGCTCTACTGAACCTAGATGCCAAGATTTGCTCTAAAATCCTGGTTACGCGTCTTGAATCTGTGCTCCCAAGCCTTATTGACCCGGACCAGTCGGGTTTCATCAAGGGACGGCAAACCCATGATAATCTGTGGCGCATCATCCACTTAATAGAGAAGGCCCAGAGGAAAAATATCCCAGCAGCTCTTCTCTCGCTAGATGCAGAGAAGGCATTTGACCGCGTGGAATGGTCGTTCCTGTTCCGGGTGCTTCTGCGCTTTGGTTTCAATGAAACCTTCATCGGGATGATTTGCGCCAATTTTCACTCCCCTAGCTCCCGAGTCCTGCTTAATGGTGCGGCTTCCTCCCCTTTTGGCTTGGAGAGGGGAACAAGGCAGGGTTGCACGTTGTCCCCCCTCCTTTTTGCCCTAAGCATAGAGCCTCTGGTGCACAAAATTAGAGGGAACCCGGACATTCGGGGAATGCGTTTTGGCACAGATGACCATAAGATATCTCTCTTTGCCGACGACGTGCTTCTTCCGGTCACAGAACCCTTGACTACTCTCCCGGCTATTCAAGAGGAGCTGGCGCTCTTTGAGGGAGCCGCGGGTTTTAAGATCAACCTGACCAAATCCTTCTTACTTAATCTGACTCTATCACGGAAGGAGTGGCGCCAGGTGGAGAGCGAGTCCCTATTTCGCTGCACGACAAAGGAAATTACCTATCTTGGGATCCAGCTCACCCCCAGTATCTCAGAACTTTACAAAGCTAACTTCCCTCCCCTTCTCCACCAATTGAAACGCGACCTGGGCAAATGGAGTGCTGCTTATATTTCGTGGTTAGGAAGGATCAATGCCATTAAAATGAACGCGCTGCCTCGATTGCTCTACCTCTTCCAGGGGCTACCCATCCCAGTGGAAAACGGCCTCTTTAAGGAGCTGCGCCAAATGATAACGAAGTTCATCTGGTTGGGGAAAAGAGCCTGCTTATCCTATCGCCTGCTCACGCGACCACGAGGAGAGGGAGGGCTGGCACTACCAGACTTTCAGGGATACTACAGGGCGGCCCAGTTGAGAGTTATCACTGAATGGTCGTTACGGGCTTCTGAGAAGCACTGGCTGCATATAGATAGGCAGATTACAGGCTGCACCATATGGGACTTACTATGGAAGTCAAAACACGACAGACCGCCTAATGCCTACATCAGCACGCCAACATCCACCATTAAAGGTATGGGACGATCTTACCAAAAGGTTGCAGATGACCACCTTTCCATCTCCTTACACGCCTATACATTTTAATGCAGCCTTCCCCCGGCTGTACAAGAGGGACCCTTTGATGTATGTCGGGAGGGAGGATGCCTCACGATCTCCCACCTCTTTCAGAAAGGGGAGATTCTCACATTTTAAGGATGCATGAAACAGTTCTCACTCACTTCCAAGGAGGAATTCCACTACCTGCAGATTAAACACTGGGTACAGCAACCTCTGGTGCGGCTGGCCGCTCCCAGAGATCTGCTCCCCATAGAAAAGTTTGCCCAGTCTGGATCCTCCTCTAAGGGATGCATCTCCTTTATATATGCTCTTATACAGGCCCTGAGTCCCAAGGCGACCCCGCGATTTAAACGCTTTTAGGATACACTTGTAGACACTCCTCTGGTGGACAAACAGTGGGAACACTTAAGCAAAGACATAGCAAAATTTAACCGCTCAATGTACCTCAGGGAGGCTCACTACAAAATCATGTACGACTGGTATTTGTATCCCCAGAAACTACACAAGCTTTTCCCCAACACCTCGGATAGATGCTGGAGGGGGTGTGGTCTATTGGGCGACTTTCGCCACATCTGGTGGGACTGCCCCTCCATACAGCCTTTTTGGAAGGAAATCCTGTCCCAAATTAAGCTTATGTTGGGATACCCTATTCCCCAAACCTTAGAACACACTCTGTTAGGGATGCGAGACTCAACTTTGAAACGTCAAACACAGAGTGATAAGTCTGTTATGTGGCTTTGTTTGGGGGCAGCAAAAATGGCAGTAGCTGCCGCATGGAAAAAGCAAGAGGCACCATCTATAACTCAATGGCATCTGCGGCTGTGGAAGGCGCTGGCTCTGGAGCGCACAGTCGATATTGTAGAAGACACTAGAAAAGGATTTGATTATATATGGTCCCCATTGGTGAGCTACTTATCAGAAGGGCATCCGTTGACGGCCTGTGCGCCGCGGTTAAAGGCTCTTAATCTGTTCCACATCTAACATCTCCACTCTGAGGGTGGCGGGCGGATCCGGAGAGGAAGCTGCGACTAATGCTCAAGGGCCCACCCCTCACAACCACCTTTTTAATATTTGCACCATGACATCACGGTTTTGTTGGTTAATGTAGTTTTGTTAAGTTTCCTTTATAGGGCCCTCGCTTCAGAGGGCAGATCGATGGAAAATTGCTGCACATCACATGCAACATAT
Organism: Calotriton arnoldi; assembly: GCA_963921515.1. Lineage (NCBI taxonomy): Eukaryota > Metazoa > Chordata > Amphibia > Caudata > Salamandridae > Calotriton > Calotriton arnoldi. The sequence continues at coordinate 741,996 of CAWUFW010005773.1, read as the reverse complement.
TATGCTTGTAGTTCTCATTAAGTTCTTTCATGCCACAGAACTCGTCAACAAACTGTAACCTCCATGTGATTACTGTAACTCTGGGCATTCCCTGTCATATGTTGCGTATATGTTGATTTTCTGTATTATTCTAAAATTCAATAAACAGAATTTGAAACAATTAATAAATTAACTAAAACATATTAAGTTAAATATAAAAGCTATATTTCTACAACTACATTAAATAAAATGCTATTAAAAACACTGATATTCTTGAAAACATATATTAAAAATTACATTCTAGTTTATGATATTCTGTCCCACCTTATTTTGGCAGTAACAACATTTATATCCGACGATATTTAAAAAACGATATGCTATACAAACACCTAATTAATCTGATGACCTAATTCCTCCATATATGGTAAAACATAAGCAGGTGCCCAAACTCTGCATATTAAATGTTTTGTTTGCAAAAGGAATGGTTCAAGATCTGCTAAAAATAGGAGATGTCCAACCAATGCAATTGATACCAGGGCCCTCATTACGATGTCGATGGGACAGCCACCAACAGGCCTTCGGTGGCGGTCGCACCGACATCTATGCCATCGGTCCGACTGCCAGATTACGATTCCTGCGGTTGGAGCGAGTTAGGCGGGGGTAAGACCGCCGCCTTTGACAGGCTCAAGGAGTCCTTCGGGACGGCAGCCATGCTCTTAATACCTACAATGGGGCAGTGCCTGCGCAGGCACTGCGGTAGGGATTAGGATATCCCTTCGGACTGCCTGTTCATGGCAGTCCCACCACCATGAACAGGCAGCTGGAGAGGTCCCCCGTGGGCCTCTGTTATGGGGCCAGGGGGGCACATGTGGTGCCGCACAAACATCCATGCACCGTGTACGAGGCACCACCTGATGCTTGGCACACTGTGCATGGATGTTTACAAACATGTCCTTTTCCATTGTGGCTTGTGCTGCAGCCCTTTTCCGGGCCGCAGCACAAGCTGCAATAGAAATGGGCATGTTTCCGACTTCCTCATGGGCAGTCGCATCGTAATCTGGCGGGTAGAACCACCAACTACTAGGCGGGCAGTTACCATCCTGCAATGGTACCTAGTAAAACTGAACTTTTCAGCCCATCACTGACTTATCTTATTTAGCAAAAATTCCAGAAAGTGAGTTGTTATTCAACTGAATGAGCATAGAAACAAACACCACATCTTAGTTCCTACCAATCAGGTTTTAGATGTGGGTATACTATTGAAACCAGCCTTCTGAGTTTTGTAGATGACATCCTCTGACTATTTGAGAAAGGAATTTCCTGCTTACTAGAACTGCTTCATCTGTCATCTGAATTTCTTACTTTAAAAAATATATATTTTTATTGTATTTCAGGTTTCATGAGAAACATACAACCTCACAACAGTAACAAAAGTCGCACATAGGTCAATCAAGAAAGGTCTAATCATCACATCCTCAGTGATCACACAGGTTGTCAGAAAATATCGGGTGAAACAGTTAGTATTTTACCCCCCTAGTTTACTAACAGTAGCACAGTTCCCACTCGGCACTCCCATAGTGAGTCACCACAGGCCAGAGTCCACAGCTAATTCTACTTCCCGTCATCTGAAATCTGTGGATCTTCGTCTTGATGAGCAAAACCGTAGTGATTCAGTCAGCTACCCCAGATCTTACTGTATTTCTTTGGGCACCCTCTACTCTTGTATGTGACTCTTTCAGTTGCCATGTACAGGTCCATACCTCTCCTCCTTTTGTGAAGTGTCGGAGTGTCTTGTGTACCCCAGTGTCTTGCCACGTCATGCATTGCTACCACTAGGCCCAGGACACTAAAAAGCAGTTGAGCTCTGGCCATATTCGACATCACATGAGATGCCCAGAAGGATGAATTTTTGGTATGCTGGAAGGGATACCTTCAGTACAGCATTCAGTTCTTTAAATATTGCACCCGACTATAGCTGTATGTTAGGGCAGCCCCAAAGCATGTGTAAAAAATCTCACACTGCAGTCTGGCAACGCTGGCAGCTCGAGGTCTCAGACCAACCCATTTTGTATATCCTGGCTCTATCATACTATGTCCTGTGAAGGATTTCATACTGAATGAGATACAGTCCAGCTTTGTTCGGCACCTCTCTAGGGTGCATCAGGGCCGCCTCCCAGTCCAAGTCCTCCATGGTACCCAGCTCACCCTCCCATGTCTCCCAAAGTTTGCCAAGGGTGTCAGGCATATAATTGTTCAACGTCTTGTAAGCGAGTGATACTGCCTTGGTCGTAAGCTCTTCTTGGAGTAGTGGCCCCTCAAGTGGTGCATACTCTGGTAGGTCTGTCCCCACTACTCCTTCCGCCCTCCATGCATGGCGCAACTGGACGTATTTAAGAAATTGAGAGTTATGCAGCTTGAAGTCAGTACAGAAGGTGGAAAAGGATTTGAAATCGCCCTTATCAATGACATCCCCAACATAGGAGATCCCCAGTGTGTCCCAGGTTTTGAAACCCCATAGCTTATCCAGTTCCTTGAGCCAGTTCCCTTTCCACAGTGGTGTCACCCTGGTAATCTTATGGGCCCACCCCAGTGTTCTAGTTGCCCTTTACCACACTTCCACAGTAACTTGTGTGGTGGGGAGCAACCTATGTGCTCCCTTTCCTCCATATAGATAGTGTAAGAATGTGTGGGGTTTCAGTGTCTACCGTTCCAGTCTGTATGTGGTGTGATCCCAAGCCACATGTATCCAGTCGTTAATGGGGGTCAGATGCGCTGCCCAGTGATAGACTTCAATATCTGGCAATGCCAACCCACCATTATATGGGTTATGTTGTAGCGTCCTTGGGAGCCCCCTTAGCCACATCAGTGATCATAGTTCGGAGTCTATTTCCCTAAATATCATTCTGGGGAGTGGGTTATAAGTATTCTGGAGGACATATAGAAACTGAGGCAGAGTATTCATTTTAAACATGGCCACCCGACCCATTATGGTGAGAGGCAGGTCTCTCTGTCTATCCACATACTGCTTAAAGTTGGTCAACACCCGCAGCATGTTGTGTCTGCGACAGACCCCCACTTGGGGTATAAGAAAAACACCAAGATATTAAAAGCCCTTTGTGGCTACTTGTAGGTTCCCTGATAGGGGAGGCCACTCCACTATCCATCCAGGACTGTACAGTACTGATTTGTGCCAGTTGATCTTATAGCCTGAAAACCGGCCATAGTTGTCCATTATTTAGTGCACAGTAGGAATCATGGTGGCACGTTATGTTACAAATAGGAGAATGTCGTCCAAGTACAGGGATATCTTCTCCTCCTCATTGTCGTCAGGAGTAGTCCTGAAATCCCGTACCCCAGGGTGCTGCCTAATCATGCACGCTATGGGTTCCACTATCAAAGCGAACAGAAGTGAGGACAGGGGGCACCCCTGTTTATTCCCATGACCAACAGGGAAGTCTGGGGAGAGTCTGCCATTCACCTGCACAGCCCCTCTGGGGAAGTTGTATAGCAGTGCCACCCATTTCCACAATTTCGGACCAAATCCAAATTTGACGAGAGTAGAATCTATAAATGGCTAGTGCACTGTGCCGAATGCTTTTTCTGCATCTAGTGACAGGAAGGCATGTGGGGCGTACTCACCCTTTACTGCCATCAACGAGTTGTGTTTTCTGCAGAGATTCCATCGGGTGGCCCGGCTGAGCATAAACCCAGATTGGTAGCAGTGGATGAGGGTTGTTATTATGCGTAAAAGTCACATTGCCAAAATTGTCGCTAGTATTTTGACCTCTGTGTTCAATAAGGAGATGGGGCGGTATGAGTCACACCTATCCATAGGTATACCTTCTTTATGTATGGTCACTATTGTGGCCATCCGGAGGTCGAATGGAAGAATACCCTCATTATATGCGTCTTAGAGGCCTAGTAGGTGGGGACTCAGTAAGTCTTTGCATCTTTTATAGAGCTCAGCGGGTATTCAGTTCGGGCCTGGGGTTCTTCCCGGGCACACTTCCGTGAGCATCAGGTCTTCCTCCAGTCCTTTTATGTCATCCTCACCCAGTCTGGGGGTCTGAATGTCTTTTAGACAGTCACCAATAGCGGCTGAGCCATTAAGTGGTCTAATTCAGTGGAGTGTGTACCTCCCTGGGTGTCCACGATGAATCTCACCCATTTAGTCTCAGCTTCTTTCCTGCTCAGCCAGGCAAACAGTTTTCCCGTTTTGTCACTGAACTCATAAAGTCAGTGTAATGTAGCTAGACTCTGTTGTTTAGCTGCATCGTGAGCCAGGTCATGGTATTCCAATCTAAGGGATTCTAATTGCTGGGTAGTCAATGGATCTGGTGTGGCTATGGCCTGCCTTTCTAGGGTGAGTATCTGGTGTTTATAGCTGCTCTAGTTTCTCCCTGCCATTTATTTCCCCCATGCTATACGGTTTTGGGCCCTGTCTCGCAGTATCGTTTTATATGCCTCCTATAGTGTGACCCCAGAAGCAACCGTGCCTTTGTTTTCGGTAAAGAAAATTTCGGTGTCTGCCCGGAGGCTGCATATGATTACACTATTGTGTAGGTCCCAGGCATTCAGTCTCCATAGTGTGGGTTGTTCCCAAGTCCTGGCCCCCATATGTGCCCACAGTGACGAGATCTGACAGTCCTCGCACGAGGTAGTCCGACTTATCTCGCCCATTTCGCATGATGGTACAAAGATATAGTCTAGCCTAGAGTAGACTTTATGTGCCCCTGAAAAATAAGAATATTGTCTATTGTGTGGATGTTGGTAACTCCATACGTCCGTTAGCCCAAATGTATCATCAAAGCGTGCCAATGTGGTAATGCTTACAGACGTTTCATGGCTCTTCGAGCAATCTAGGGAAGTGCGCATTATGCCATTATGATCGCCCCCAATCACATGAAAGGATGTGGGGGTCTCCAGATGGATATCCGCCACTTTGGTCAGCGTATGGGATTGTTGTCTGGATGGTGCATAGACACAGTTAAGCGTGAGGTCACGTTGACCCCATTTGCACGTCTCCCCCACAAAACTGCCATAGGGATTTGTCCATCTAGGAGTGACTTGAAAGAGGGAGACTTTTTTATTAAGATTGCTACACCTCGTGACCCAGAGGTATAACCCGCATGGGCCAACACCACGTATGCCCCCCTCCCAAGAAATCTACACTGGGTTTGTTGTGGGTGCATCTCCTGGAGCATCACCACGTCCGGGTGTTGGCATTTTATGTACTGTGTGACCAGTCCCCGTTTAAGCCTATCTCTGAGGCCGTTAACATTCCATGTTAGGACGGAAAGGGCCCAGTTTTCTACGTGCCCTTTCTAAGGGATGTCATTATTATGTGTACCAGCCTCATGAGGCCCTTTTTCCACCTCTACTGGACCCACCCATCATACCCTGTGCAATCAACAAGAACACAAAAAACAGTAACCCCCACTATCCCCCAAGACCTTCTCACAGCACATGAACCCATGTCCATAAAACAATTGTGCGTAAGAGGAAAAGGAGAGGTCTGCCGCCCACCCCCCTGGTTAGCAACATGTAATGCACACAATCAGCCACTACATGAAAACAAACTTAAGAAACAAAGTCAGATCCTTATGGGGCCTGATTAGCCCTTTCAACATGCTGTAGACGTTCGGGGCATTGGTTATACAGCTGCATCTCCTTGGCCGGTATGTGCCAGTTCAGACGTTCATGTGTTCGGGGTCTGGCAGGTCTTCCTGTATCAATGGTTGATCAGTCTCTGCTTCACATTCCTGTGCTGAGATCTTGGTGGCCAGTGGGTGCAGACTTTCATCCCCCAAGGACACACCAGAACCCTCTGAGTCCGTGTGGGAATCTTGTGGGCTGAACCTATCTGTGGCCCTGCTATCTCCTGGAGTTGGGGACCCCTCTGTCTCCGCGGGGCCTCCCACTCCCCGGCCAGTCCTTCTCAACGCATAAGGAGTCTCTCCGACAATGCGCCTCATCCCACTTTTAGCCTTCCTTTTCCTTCATGCCATATCTCTGGTCTCTGGGGGTATGGGCCACTGTCTATCCAGGTTCAGTTCTCCTGGAGGGCGCAGGACCAGTCTCTCCTTCCCCCAGGCCCAGGCATCCTCTGGTGTCTGGAAACAAATGCGTTTTGCCCATGTATATGACTTTCAAATTTGCAGGGAACAGGAGCATAAACTGTATCTGCAGTGCTCTGAGTTTTGCCTTGACGGAGTCAAAAGTCCTTTTTGGCGATGAACATCACAAGTGTAATCTGGGAAAATCATGATTTTGTAGTTGTCATGGCAGACTTCTCCCACGTGTCGCGCCTCCAGTAGGATCATGTCCCGGTTCAGGAAGTTGAGGAACTTTGCTATAAAGGGTCTGGGTGGAGCTCCAGGCAGCGGCCTCTCGTTCAGTGCCCGGTGTGCCCATTCAATTACGAAGCAGGTGGAGAACTGTTCAGGTAGGATGATATTTTTCAGCCATTCAGCAAGAACCATGGGCACACTGGTCCCTCCACTCCCTCCGGGAACCCCACAAAGCATAGATTGCTCCTGCGCGCCCTGTTTTCAGCATCTTCAATATGCCATAGTACTTCACTATTGGAACTGCGTAGCTCCACTACCCCCTTTTGAAGGTCCCTTACACATCCTCAGCCTCCGAAACTCGATTCTCTGTCTCTGTCACGCTTTCAGAGACATTGCGGAGGTCCTGCTGTAGTAGTGTGATCTCAGAACGTACTTCTGCGATTCTGTCTTCCAAGACCTCTCTGGAGGACTGTTTCACTTGTAGCAGGGTAGCCGTGTCCGGTAGTGGCTGCGCGGCTCCTGGGGGGCCACCACTTTTAGTATAACGGTCCATTTTTCCCTTGTCTTGGCGGTCTAAGGTCTTTATCTTTCGCCGTCATTGTCGATGAACAAAAACCGCTGCTATTGCAGGGCTAGGGCAAGTCAGGGCTCCTGTGCCGTCTCCAAAGGCGGGAAGGGACACCACCGGCCGGGCACACACCAGAGGCAGTTGGATGGTAACCACAGTACTACATCCTCCGATTAGGGCTCAAGTAGCAGTCACTTCCTCTAGCACAGACACAAGAGGGCAATCTCACTGGTGCTGGGCTCTCTTCACTCCTGTAGCCCCCCAGGTCTATCCACCGCAGTGGGTCCCACCTCAGCACTGTGGAGCAGTCCACTAGTTATGGCGGGCCAGGCAGGGGAGTCCCACAAAGTCCAGCAGAACAGCTCCACTCGGGGGAGCCAGGCCAATGCCCCAGCCTGCAGCCCCTTGTTCCTGTGTTTTTTAAGGTGGATCACGGCCCACACTCATCCTCAGGCACCGGTGGCAGAGCACCTACAGCCTTTAAGGTGACCTCCTCCTGTGTTCTCCCACCAGTTCGGGCAGGCCCAGAGAGCTCTCCGGGGGCCCAGATGCCCAAGAATCCAGCACCATGTCCAGGCGCCCCCGACCGGGCCCCACCCAAGACGCGGCCCAGACCCCCTTGCTGCTCCTCTACTTTGCCACTCACCGGGTGCACACCCAGCTCCCTGTTGGTCCCCTCCCCAACCTCGGGCCAATATCACAAGGTTCCTCTCACCCGCAGGGCAACTAAGAGCGGATGAGGCACTTACTGCAGAGGTTGGGGGATGGACAAAGGGGCACCAACATCAGGGGCGCCAGCTGCCTCCGGCTTTGGTTTGGGTGTTCTTTATCTCCAGGCAGGCCAAACACCAGGTATCTGCCAGCCAGCACAGAGCACAAGCAGGCCAGTGAGGCACCTACGCCGTGGCCCCACCCTGCGATTCAGGCTGTGACATTGTGAGGGCCCAGCTTCGATCAGCCTGAGGCCTCCAATGTCGCCTCACTCCACTGACCTCAGCAGCACCATGCAGGGTCCTCTCTGGGCAGGTCCATACTCAGAGGCTGCCCCCATGTCAAGTCCGGGTCCCCGTCCAGCCTCTTCACCGCAACTGCAGTATTCAGTCTCTCGCCCGCGTGGCCCGGCACTATTTGACATGTTGTACTTCGGGAGGGGGGAACAGGCATGCCACCCACTGCTTCGGGGTCCACCATCCGGCAAAGGGAGGTCCCGTCCAGTCGCCAGCAACTCCGGTTCACAGCTGCAGCACCAGCACTCCACCAGGGACACCTAGGCCAGGCACCCCACCATTATGCACGGGGTGTTCGGACCAGACATCTTCCTCTCTACATGCAGGTCTGCACTTAAATGGTGAGTGCACAGTGCCAGATAACAGACCCCCCGAACGCGGGCTATGCAGGGTGCAGCTTAACGTTCTTAAGAATGGCAGGATTCGGTGCAGATTGTAGCTCCGGCCCAGAGCTCACAGAGAACACGTCCTACTCGGCCATGTTGTTGGCCCCGCCCCTCCTGCATTTATTACTGTTGATCATGATACTATTCTACCAATACTTCACACTACAATGAGTGAGAATGATACATTTATCAGATAGTACAAATCTTACCTCTCAAATTGATTCCACTGCATAAAAATTGATGACTTCCCTAGACTTACACTTACAGCTTTCCCGATTCATCAAGGTTCGATCTTCACACCCTTGCTATTCAACTAATATGTCGAGCCTCTAATTGAACTACTGCATAACCTATGCGTATCCCTGTACCAATATGCTGATGATACCCAATTATTCATATAAATTGACCTCACAAAGAACAAACATACCCTACCCACTTGCTTAACACAGGTCCAAGCTTGGATAAGATATGAATTTGAAACTTAAACCACCAAAAACTGAATTCCTGATCCTCTCTCCCAAACTAAAAAAATGCTTCCCTCAGTGTTCCACTGCCATCGCTGTGGGAATGGAACCACCCAACATGTAGTCATCAGTTCCACCCTCCTAATTGCAATGCGACCACCCTGTAGGCGGTTCGAAAAATGCCTTTTACCATTACGGCTTCTGCTGAGGCCCGTAAAAGGGCCGCTGCACAAGCCACAATGGAAAAAGGCATTTTGCAAACATCCATGCACCGTGGGCCAGGCACCATGTGGTGCGTGGCCCATGGTGCATGGATGTTTGGAGGGGCACCATATGTGCCCCCTTGGCCCCATAGCAGAGGCCAACAGGGGTGGGGGTGGTGCTAGGGACCCCTAAAGTCCCTTTCCAACTGCCTTTACATGGCGGTTGGACCGCCATGTAAAGGCAGAGGGAAAAGGGACATCGTAATCCCCATGGCGGTGCCTCCGCAGGCACTGCTCTCATTGTAGGGGCTGCGGACCTTGAGCCTGTCAGAGGCATCGGTCGGTCCCTCCGCCCGCTGTGCTCTGATCGACTGCATCATTATGCAGAACTCAGATCACAGACTGAGATGTCAGACGGACCGCCACCAACAGCCTGTCAGTGGTGATCCGTCTGGCATCATAATACGGCCCTTTTAAAGTAGTTACACAACCAAAACTCTATGCATTACCCATGACTCCAAACCTGAATTAGAAGTTCATATTAACTTCATAGCTAAATGTGCTAACTCCAAACTGAGAATCATGAGAAGCACCATACGTTTCCTTCCAAAAGCAAACCTCAAAACCATATTGCAAGCAACAGTAATTTCACGCATTGAATACGAAAATGCCTTAGTCACTGGAATTCCTAAATGAAGACTCTCCTCCATGAAAGCCATTCTACAGTTTGCTACCTGACTGATATCTAAGAACCACAAAATTTGATCATATACCTAAAGTCCTGAAGAACCTGAAATGGAAACCTAAAGAAGCTCCAGTGTGAATATGTGCATTCTTGTGTGTACCATCCCACCACTACCTCACATTATGGGCCTCCACTGGAGTCATTTTCAGAATCCCACAAAAGAAAAACAAATTCTAAGATATGAAATGTCATAAAAGAATGCTTTTATTTTACTGACAGTGTTAACACAAACTGCTCTTCATATTGCTCTTTCAAGTTGCTATTGTTGTTGGCATATAAAGCCTTAAGGAATGCTGCAGTGGCCTTCTGCAATAAAACAAAATGAAATAACCCCAAAGGAATACACAGTTCAAGGGTATTTAGGGCCAGATTTTCAAAGGTTTTGTGTTTGGTTTGCGTCACTTTTCTGACACAGACTCGATGTAAAATTCTTTGTGGTATTTACAAAGCAATGCAAATGGTTATTTGTGTTGCTTTGTAAAAGAAAAAAAGAAAGTAACTCTAGGTAGCACTTTGCACTGGCTTGCATTACCTTGCATCAGGTATGCATTCCATGGGCAGTGCATGGGTGTTTGGGTGTTCCCTTGCATCCACCCATAGATTTTCGACAAAAACTTGTAGACATGTTTTTTTTCCAAAATGGTGCACCTGCCTCAGGCTGGCATAATGAGCAGAAACATCCTTATTTCTCCTTGTTATTTCCTCTTTGCGTGTGTGCTGCATTCTGCAGCACACATAAGAGGAAACAGCCTCAAAGAAGCAAGGGTGATTGTATGGGGCTTAGGAAGCCACAAGTGCCCCAGAGAATGGAGAGAGCAGAACTGTCCCATTTCTTTGAATAGGGCAGTTCTGCTCTCTCCTATAGATGCAATGCAGGGTAGCAACTTCACTTGCTGTGCTGCACTGTGTTGCGTAAGCTATTTGCAAACATGCTTCTTAGTATACAGTTGCATGAGATGCAGAAGCTGCTCTTCAGAACTGCTCAGTAACTGCACTGGCCATTGCACGGTTTCCATTGAGCAACAGTGAGGAAAGGTCAGTCTTCAGGAGCTTTCTGAGCTGAATTTGTGTTTTTTTCTGTGCAAGGTCTGCTTGTCTGGGTGCCAGCAATCTGACTTAGTGTTTCTATCAGTTGTGGAAGGTATCATGTGCAGATATGACAAATAAAGAGACATTGCAAGAGTTCAGTGGGAAGCCAGATATAGGTAGCCTGGCTGTTTGTTCCAGTCGGCCTTGTGGATAGCATAAATAGCATATATGTTGATCATTGACTGCTCCGGGACCCAGTGGAGTTTCTTTCAAGTTGGTTTCACATGATTATGATTTTGAAGATTTAGGCACTGTCTGACAACCTGAAATTGTAGTGTTGGTATTTATCGATGAGTATTTATGGGACTCATGTATATAATAAATTATAGTAGATCAACTGGCAGGACCTTAATAAATATTTGGTTTACGATTCAGAATTTGTGTCTCAGCATACCTGAAAATAAAGTCCCTGCTCTTACTGGGCCCTTGGGCTCTGGACCATGGATGTAGGTAAAGAATTAACCAGGACCCTCAAATCAAAATTCAAACTACATATCACAGTTAAATATTAATTATTGGGAGTCAAAGAAGTTTTGATGTAAGATTAAATGGGTTTATTAAAATCTTTTTGCAAGTATTTCTTTATTAATTATCAATTGATTCTTTTCAATAACAATACAGAACATAAAGCATAAAGCGGGATCCATATGAGGAAAATCCCTATTCTAAATCTTAAGATGAGAAAAGTATCTTGAACCCATAAAGAGTTTGAAATCGAGAGGTGAAAGCATAAAGCTTTAAGCAATTCAAATAACACTTCTCATGAAGAGAAGTTCAGAAAATTCAGTAGAGTCTCAGAAATATAGCATAGATTCTGCCAAGAGGAAATGAATGGGTCTTAGCAAAGCTTGGAAAGGTCTGCTTCAGAGCACAAAGCTTCAGATTATAGAGAGTCTGGGTCTGCATGGCCGCAGGAAAGAGACCCCCGTCTAGTCTAGGAACTTGCACTAATATAACATTTTGATATCTACAACTAAAACAAATATTGCAGCAGTCCATCTTTTTCACCAATTAGAGCCCGATGTCTTCATGGGAACAGAAAGCTTCCACCATCTACACTGTCTTGAAACAAAGACTTACAGATATTAAGGGCCTAATAGGCAGTCGAAGGTGAAACCGCCGGTCATTCCGGCTGGATTCCGATGGGCTCAAGGAGCCCGTCGGCCAGTCGGAGGCCTGCCCGTAATCCCTATGGGTGGCATTTCCGCCGTAGAGATTACAATGTCGGTTTCCAACAGGCTTTCCATGTCGGGCTTCACCCTGCGGCCTCCGGTTGGGGGTTGGTGCCCCCTGTTAATCCCTATATATATACATATATATAGTTGTTATGTTGTAAACATACTTTTATATATGTTTACTGTTTTATGTATAATTAAATTAGAAATCAAATTTTTTGCAGTTTATTTGTTACATGTATTATTATTTTCATGTGTATGTAAATATATATATATATATATATTTGTTATATTGGCATACTTAAAAAACATTAGAAAATTAAAATATAGACAATTTTTTTTTTTTAAATAGTTATATAATATATATGTATTTTAAGACGACCAAGATACCAGACCCTGGTTGTAATACAGGTACAAGTGATCCACTCTCCTATGATTTTGTAAATATACACACATTCATATACGTGTGTGTGTGTGTGTGTTTGTTTAAATAACTTTGTATTTGTTACATTTATTAATTATTTTTATATGTGTATGAAAGAAAAAAATATATATCTATATATATATTTTTTTTTTTACTCATACTGGGTGCTCCTTTGTGTCTGGACACAATGGCAAAAGACTTTGTCCCTTTCGATCTCGGTGTGGATGGCACTGTGCTAATCCTACGCTTAAAGACTTTGATAGAAAAGCAGACATTTGAGGTGAGCAAGTTTAGAGTGTCGCTGGTGTTGAGAGTGCTCTATATTGGAGCTGCTTTCCACCTAAACTTGAGAACTACCCAGAGTTCTCTGCTTCTTTTTTTGCATACTTTATGCATCACTCTATGCCTGAAAGGGTTTTGGTTTGACTTATACTGGGTGCTCCCTTGTGTCTGGACAAAGCTATAACTCTCTGAAGAGCTCTAATGAGAGCGAAACACGTGCCAGGGGTTGCTTTTATTCATTTCAGGTTGGCTTGGATGGTATTTTATCTATCCAAAGCTGTAATACTGTGCCTGGAGTGATAAAAGGCTTTGGCCATTTTACAGCTCGGCAGGGATAGCACTGTGCTAATCCTATGCTTAAAGACTTTGCTGTAAAAATGCCAAAAGACTTTGTCGCTTTCTATCTCTGCGTGGATAGCACTGCGCTAATCCTATGCTTAAAAACTTTGATAGAAAAGCAGACATTTGAGGTGAGCAAATTTAGAGTGTTGCTGGTGTTGAGAGTGATCTTACTGGAGCTGCTTTCCACCTAAACTTGAGAACTACCTAGAGTTCTCTGCTTCTGTTTTTGCATAATGTATTCGTCACTCTATGACGGAAAGGGATTTGTTTTGACTTATACTGGGTGCTCCCTTGTGTCTGGAAAAGCTATACCTCTCTGAAGAGCTCTAACGAGAGCGAAACACGTGTCAGGGGTTGCTTTTATTCATTTCAGGTTGGCTTGGATGGTATTTTACCAATCCAAAGCTGTAATACTGTGCCTGGAGTGGGAAAAGGCTTTGGCCATTTTACAGCTCGGCAGGGATAGCACTGTGCTAATCCTATGCTTAAAGACTTTGCTGTAAAAATGGCAAAAGACTTTGTCGCTTTCTATCTCGGTGTGGATAGCACTGCGCTAATCATATGCTTAAAAACTTTGATAGAAAAGCAGACATTTGAGGTGAGCAAATTTAGAATGTCGCTGGTGTTGAGAGTGCTCTTACTGGAGCTGCTTTCCACCTAAACTTGAGAACTACCCAGATTTCTCTGCTTCTGTTTTTGCATAATTTATTCGTCACTCTATGCCTGAAAGGGTTTTGTTTTGACTTATACTGGGTGCTCCCTTGTGTCTGGATAAAGCTATACCTCTCTGAAGAGCTCTAACGAGAGCGAAACACGTGTCAGGAGTTGCTTTTATTCATTTCAGGTTGGCTTGGATGGTATTTTACCAATCCAAAGCTGTAATACTGTGCCTGGAGTGGTAAAAGGCTTTGGCCATTTTACAGCTCGGCAGGGATAGCACTGTGCTAATACTATGCTTAAAGACTTTGCTGTAAAAATGCCAAAAGACTTTGTCGCTTTCTATCTCGGCGTGGATAGCACTGCGCTAATCCTATGCTTAAAAACTTTGATAGAAAAGCAGACATTTGAGGTGAGCAAATTTAGAGTGTCGCTGGTGTTGAGAGTGCTATTACTGGAGCTGCTTTCCACCTAAACTTGAGAACTACCCAGAGTTCTCTACTTCTGTTTTTGCATAATTTATTCATCACTCTATGCCTGAAAGGGTTTTGTTTTGATATATATATATATACACATATATACATATATACATATATACACATATACACATATACACACATACACACATACACACATACACACATATATACACACATATATACACGAAAATAATTAATACATCTAACAAATAAACAGCAAAAAATTGGATTTCTAATTTAATTATACATAAAACGGTAAACAGATATAAAAGTATGTTTTACAAAAAAACATGTTAACAATTACATACATTTATATATATATAAAAATCTAAATAAACACATAATAATAATAAATATGGAAACAATACAAAAACCTATTAAAGTCCAAGAATAATAAATGTACTTTTCCCACACCAGTCAGTGCAACAGTAGGTAAAGTGTTGGACACCGAAGGGGAAAAATGTACTATTCCCACTACAGTGTGTGTAACAGTAGGGAAAGCGTAGGACTCAGGAGGGGTATGATTTACTATTCCCACTCCACTGTGTGCAACCGTAGAGAAAGCATTGGACTCAGGAATGGGTTAAATTTACTATTCCCACTCCGGTAGATGCAACAGTAGTGAAACTGTTGGGCTCAGGAAAGGTTAAATTAACTATTACCACACTAGTCAGTGCATCAGTAGGGAAAGTGTTGGGCTCTTGGGGTTAAATGTACTATTCCCACTCCAGTCTGTGCAACAGTAGGGAAAGTGTTGGACTCAGTAAAGGTAAAATTTACTATTCCTACTCAAGTCAGTGCAATAGTAGGTAAAGCGTTGTACACTGAAGTGGTAAAATGTACTCTTCCCATTCCAGTGTGTGCAATAGTAGACACAGCGTAGGACTCAGAAGGGGTAAAATGTACTATTCCCACTCCACTGTGTGTAACAGTAGAGAAACCATTGAACTCAGGATGGGTAACATTTACAATTCCCATTCCAGACAGTAGAAAAACCATTGAACTGAGGAAGAGTAACATTTACTATTCCCACTCCAGTGTCTTCAGCAGTAGGGAAAGTTTTGGAATCAGGAGGCATTACATTTACTATATTCCACTCCAGTAGGTACAACAGTAGGGAAAGCGTTATACTCAGGAGAGGTTAAATTTACTATTTCCACACCAGTCGGTGCAACAGTAGAGAAAGCGTTGGACGCAGGAGGGGTAACATTTACTTACTATTCCAACTCCAGTTGGTGCAAGTGTATGGAAAGCATTAGACTCAGAAGGGGTAAAATGTACTAATCCCACTCCATTCATTGGTACAGTACAGATAAAGTACTTCACTTCAAACAAATAACATATGTTAACAACTCTATTAAATACTCAAAAATACAAAATTCTAAGTATAAAAATGAAATGTCTTAATTTTACACAAAAATTTAAAAATAACATAAATATTGCAATTTGCAATACTTATTATCAATTAACACAAATATTATTATTATAATTAAGAAAACACACATTATTCCCACAAACATAACAGCCAAAAATTTTAATGTAATAGAAATAAACAAAGTATAACACAATTAACACATTTAGCAATATTGTTTTAAATAAAGGAATGTTTTTTAAATTTATGATTACTTAAAAACTTCCCTCATTCCTCTACAAACTAAACAACACACACCTAAAATATAACTCAACAAATATGATAAGTTCACAATTAACGTAATTATCAATTAAGTAATAATAAAGTAATAAATAATCACCAATACATTATTTCTTACTTAACTTCCCATCCTGGAGCCCTAAAGACACAACAACCCACACCTGGCATATAATGTAAAAAATATGTTAATTACACAATTTGTAATTATCAATTAAAAAATTAATAACGATTTAAACTAATTATTAGTTTATTATAATTAATTTACTGCCCTCCCTGTGCCCCTATAAACCCCACAACCCACTCCTAAAACATAACTTACAAAATAAATTAATTACATAAGTTACATAATTAATTATAAATTAAATATTTTATAATTAAAACTTAATTATTACAAAATTCAAATTAATTTACTCCCCACCCTCTACCCCTACAAACCTCACAACCCACACCCAAAACATAACTTAAAAAATAAATTAACTGCACAATTTACATAATTAATTATCAATGTAATAATAAATCATTTAACATTAATTAAAATCAATTTACTTCCCACCCTATACCCATACAAACCCCATAACCAACACCTAAAACTTAACTAGAAAAATAAATTAACTATCAATCAAATAATTAATTATAACTAAATTGCTTCCCACCCTATACTGCCTCAAAATCCACAACCTGCTACAAAACCAAAAATTACAATAAACAATTAAATTACATTCAATTAAAAAAATAACTACAAATGTACAAACTATATTAAAAAACATTAACAATAATTATACAAATAATTTATAACATATACAATTAATACATATACTAAAATACATAAAAATAAATAACAAATGATATTATTGACAACAATATTTTTGTAAACAATATTGACAACATAGATATTTTTAACATCAGTATTAACAACATAGGGCTTCATTACAATGCCGGGACCGTTGCAGTTTGGAACCGCCCAACCTTAAGTAGGCAGTTCCGATGCAGGATTAGGTTACGGAAAAGGCCCGCAGCACAAGCTTCCATTGAAAAATGCGGTGCCTGCCACACGATGCAGGGATGTTTAGGAGGGCACCATAGGTGCCCCCTAGGCCCCATTGCAGAGGGTCAGGGTGGATGGGGGCCCTGCTAGAGGCCCCAAAAGTCACTTTTTGACTGCCTTTCCATGTCGGAAAGCCCACATGAAAAGGCTGTCGAGAAACGACATTGTAATTTCGACGGTGGAGCCGAGGCTGTCTCCACCATCATTCAAGGGATTACAATTCCGCTCCTTCTATTCGGACAGGCTCTGTGAGCCCATCGGAAGGGGAGTGGAATCCCCCCCCCCCCCGGGTTTCCCTCCGACCGCCGTCATCATAATACGGTGGTCGGAGGGAAACCGTGGATGTCAGGCAAAAAGCCTCCGTCAGACTGTTGGATGGCTTTCCGTCCAACAACCAAATCGGGCCCATAGATATTTTTGCAAAAGACCGATATTACTGAGCTTAAAAAATTGGTATTCATGTCAACGATATTCCTGCATCATGATATTTGTAGATAACGATATTAAAAAGTCAATGTTTCTACAGCTCAAAAAAAAATTCTCAGTATTTTGTCCGAATACCTTCTATGGGAAGGTTGAGAACTATCTTTTTCTATTAAACCATGTTGGCTTGGCAATTTTTAATCATTGAACTCTTCACATCTTCATGTTACTAAGAATGTTGTCCTAAGTTCAGTAAAAATGGAAAATAAAGCTGCATTCAGAAGCATTTCTAACTTAACATGGCTTGCTACGTAAGCCTAGTGCTCCTATTTCCCTTGTTAGGATTCGCCTGCACAGCGCTTGTGCTGTGCTTGTGAAATCTATTGTATTTAATACATCCCAAAAGGGACTTAGATCCCGCCTTTACTTCTTATTTGTCAGTGTGCTTGCAACTTAACTTTTCCTTTGTTTCTATTGGTTGAAGCATTCTATTCACTGTTGTTCCTTGTGTGTGTCTCTTGTCAGTCACCCATGGCCCAAGTACTCATTTCCATTCACCGCTTTGGTGGGTAGAACTTCTTTTATTGGGTTAAGGCTGCACAGCATTTACTGTTCTTGCTGTTCAAGTTTACTTTGCTTTCTCTGACTGCACGCATTGAAAGTGTGCTTGATTAATGTAATGTCATCCTGTCAGTACCATTTCTACCATGCTTGTTGAAGACCTGGCGCCTGCCTAAGCAGCCCAGTACCATTCACACTCACACGCATTGGCAATAGTTACATGCTCCAACAATGCCTCACTGTTCTCCGGTAAAATATTTGCAACTCGGGACATGCATTCTAAATGTGCTTTAGACATTGGGAGCATCTCTCTGTCAAGCCCGATTTAGGTTGAGCTACATGGTTTCGCTTCCTGTGCTTGTGAAGAGGCCAAGAAAAACACCGGACTTTTTGTTTTTGAAATGCCCGACCGTGCTGTTTTTTGATAATGCCTCCTGTTCCAGAGCAAAGAACTCCCGTCCACAAGTGTCCAATTATAGAAATATTAGATCAGTCATGACTTATGTCACAAAGCAATTTGACTCGTCAACGGGCCATATTTCCCAAAACACATACAGCAACGGGGCGCAGACAATTGAGAAAAAAGCTGCTGAGGTTTCAGTCAGCTCTCACCTTTGTGCATTTGGGGTGCAGGAAACTATCATGGATGAACCTCTGGGTCCTTGTTTGTCTTTCCAGTGAGAATGAGCGGCACACAATATTCTTAAAAGTGCAAATATTTCACGCTGCAGAGAAGGGTATGATGCCATATCATGCAGCCATGGAAAGTTTGTCTCTAGACATGATTAAAAAAAGGATGACTTTTATATAAAACCTGAAGCATATCGCCCAATGGTGCAGCAGGTACAGTGGCACAGGGGCCCGGAGGCGTGGGCAGGCCCATTCAACCCTGAATATTGCTAATTCTTACAATTCAAACAGTTACTAGGGGGTCCATTACTTGCTTGTTTTTATCTGAATATTCTTTCCCCGCAGGAGTATCTGGTGTAAGACACATGAGGGAGGCTTGCAGTGGGCTTTGACTTTCTCAGAAAATATAATCTGCAAAACCATCAAATTACTGAAAATCTCAGGATCACTCAAAGGGTCTGGACAAGTGGTGAATGGTGACTGATTAAGTTTCTCGAAGATTTCAAGGCCCCTCGCAGCACATCCCATTACCACACTGGGAGCGCTGACAGCCTGAAGGAAGGCAGCAGGCATTGATGCTTTCCGCATGATGGAGGTAGCCAGCAGCTCCGAACTCCACCCAGCGTCATTGGCTGTTTAAACAAACACACACTTTGAAGGACAACAGTCTCCGTGCAAATGTCCCAGACGCTATGTGCCTGATTAAGAGTTAGGTGGTGCACGGTGGGATCACCCTGCCGCTGCACCGCCAAACTGTGTGCGCTTCGCCCGCCACATAATGACTGCCCGCCATATTATGAATTTTTAAGTCACTGGCGGGCGGTTCTTTGGCGTCCCCATTGCAGTGTGAAGTGGTGGACCCACAGGAAGAAAGACAAGCAAGCGTGGTCTCTGATGGTAGGTCTTTAATGCAGCTCCTTATAACGAGACCTCATCCTACAACCAACAGCAGCAACTGACAATACATTCAAGTACTAACATTCTAGAAAGGTAAGATTCTAACCAGGAATGAAACTCCATGGTAACAAGAGAGAACAAGGTTACAGCATAGCTTACACAGGGTAGATAATGACAGGACACCACATCACCTCCCCCTTTTTACCAACAAAAGAGTAAAGTACACAGTTAATAAATGCATGAAATGCACGAAAAGCAATCTTGTAAACGAAGAGGAATTTTCCTCAACCTACTAGGTCTCCCTTCAACAGGACGTGGAAGAGCAGCAGGCCCACAGGAGGAGTTCTCCTCAGCACATTTGGAAGGACACTTGACAATCCTGTTGAGGTTCCATACTCTATGATCTTGGGTTTTTACCGCGTTGCCCAGGAGTTTGGTTACTTTTATTGGTTGACCAAACTTGGACTTACCAACTCTTCTTTCGGGGAGCTTAACCCTAACCCAGTCCACCAACTTGAACAACAGTTTTTTTACAGCCTTTCTCGCATCAAACTCCATTTTCCTTCTCTCCATTTTCTGCAACTCGCGGTTTTTCCATCCCACAGTGCAGTCAACCACACCACCAACTTCCATTCTTCTAGATGTCACCCAAAGAGGGTTGACCTGTGTATTAGCCACCCTTCCTTTAAACAGCGTGAAAGGGGAAACTCCGGTGGAAGAATGTGGGGTGAACCTGTATTCACACACCTTTTTTCTGACACCTTCCTCCCAGTTACAACTAGAGACAACAGCCAATTGCATAGCCTCCTTGAGCACTCTCACAAATCTCTCGACAACACCATTGCACTCTGGATGGTATAGCGCGGCGCGCTTGTGCGTAATCCCCCTTTCACTCAAAAACTTTTCTACTGCACCGGAGGTAAACTGCACACCATTGTCCGTTAAGACGGAACCTGGTAACCCCTCACTTGCAAAAAGATCGTCCAAGAAACAAATCACAGCAGATGAATCAACCGAATTGACAATTTTGATCACGGTCCACCTGGAAAACATGTCCACACACACCAATACATAGCGATCTTGGGTTCTGACCTTTACCGGACCCAGGATATCCACTGCGATATCAACCCAGGGACCACTGGCTTGCTGTCTGATAACCATGGGTTGAGTCCTGCACTTAAGGACTTTATCACTGTTAGCGCATAGGGAACAACAGCGCACCTGCCTTTCTATCTGGACATCCATTGCAGGCCACCAATAGGCTTCCCTAAGCCTTTCTTTTGTTTTTGCTATGCCCATGTGGCTGGAATGGGCACACTCTACCAATTTTTCACGTAGGACCGAAGGAACGACAAGTCTACTCCCTCTGAAAAGTAGCCCATTCGAAAAAGACAACTCCTCCTTCACACACCAAAATCCTTTGACCTGATCATCACATTCGCGCTTCTCGCACCAACCATCACGTACATAGCTGATGACCTGCTGTAAGGCGGGGTCATTTCCTAGACAGGAATTCCATTCTCCTTCAGTTACCACACCTTCAGTCACAACACATACTTTTAAGTCTTCCCCAGAGTCCTCACCAGCAAGACAGTCATCGTCGCAAGTATCAGGAATAGCTGACCCACCAAGCCTAGACAAGCAATCCGCAAGGATGTTGCTAGCACCAGGTAAGTAGGAAACGTGAAATTCAAAATCCTGCAGAGCAACAACCCATTTCCTTATTCTATGTGAGACACAATCAATCCCCTTTTTTTCAAATACCCCTTTTAGAGGCTTGTGATCAGAAACTACTGAGAAGTGCTTGCCCCACAGAAACGTTTTGAGCTTGCAAACCGCCCAGTAGACAGCCAAGGCTTCCTTCTCTATCACAGAGTTGTTGCACTCGGCACCTCTAAGTGGCCTGGAAATTAGCAAAATGGTGTTGTCAACTTGTTCACCAGGTTGCAAAAGAACAGCACCTAACCCCTTACAACTAGCGTCAGTCATGACAAAAGATTCTTTTGAAGGGTCAAAGCTAGACAAGTTAGGTGCCTCATTCAAACAACTTTTGATGAGATCAAATTCATCACAACAGGACTTATCCCATATGAACTCACATCCCTTCTTCAGCAGACCTCTTACATTTTCTGTTTTTTGTGCAAAACCAGGGACAAATTTATTATAAAATTCTGCCATCCTAAGAAATTTAACAAGTTCATCCTTGTTACAGGATAGTTGAGATTGGAGATGGCCTCGACCAAAGATGGCTTTGGTTTGATGCCTGACCTAGACACCAAGTGACCAAGATATTCAATCTCTCTGACGTCGAATTTACACTTATCTAATCTGAGAGTGAGCCCCGAGTCTTGCAATTTAGACAAAACCTCTTTCAGTCTTGAATCATGCTCTTGTAAGTTCACACCATGAACAAGAACATCGTCTTGGTAAACCTTGACGCCATCAATGTCAGCCAAAATATTTTCCATCACTCTTTGAAATACTGATGCAGCCGATATTAGGCCAAACGGCATCCTGAGGAACTTAAAAGTGCCGAACGGGGTGATGAAAGCCGTAAGATCTTGGCACGAGGGGTGGAGCTCGACCTGGTGGTAGGCCGAGGAGAGGTCCAACGTGGAGAAGTGAGTGGCGCCACCCAACGAGGACAACATTTCAGCAATGTTCGGAAGGGGGTAGCGATCGACGACTACAGCCTTGTTGAGCTCTCTCAGGTCAATGCATAATCTTGCCTCTCCATTGGCCTTTCGGGCCATCACCAACGGAGAGACCCATTCAGTGGCCTCAACCTCTTGAATGACACCATTCTTTAACAGTTTGTCTAATTCTGACCTCATCTTGTCTTTGACTAACAATGGTACGTTTCTAACTTTCGCCACCTTGGGTACAGAATTGTGTTTCAACTTGATCAGGTGTATATAATTTTTGAGACAACCTAACTTATTATTGAAAACTCTGGGAAAATTAGCAATCCAGGTGTTGCGATCAGTAACGGCAGCAACAGAGGGTGGTTCCCTTAAGCACACGGAGGGAGACTCATTGGGATCGAGGTAAACACCAAGGTCACGTTGATGAGACCAGCTGATCAGGGAATCCCCCTTCATGGATACATATATTTTCCCTGCAGTGATCCTACCTTTGAAGTCTATGGTACCCATAAAGTAGCCCAACAGAGTGATGATTTCTCCTCCATAGCCTCTTGGTACAATGTCTGGTTTAAACAGCTTTACTTTTCCAGACAGGTGCCTCTCATAGAAGATCTTAGGCACCAGAGTGATTTTAGCCCCCGAGTCAAACAGTATTTTGACTGAGTTATCATTAATTAGGACATGTTCCATAGGACCATCAACCACTTGATCGTTGACCTGACAGACAAAAAGATTATCGTCATCTTGGTCATAAATGTCCACCTCCCTTACTTTTTTTTGGTCCCTGTTAGATCTGCAGCACCTAGAAAAATGCTGCTTTCTTTTACAAATAGAACAAATAGTTTTCCAGCCAGGACAATCTTTAAAGTTAGCTACATGACCTGGGTTCCCACAACGGAAGCATTTTACCGGAAAGGATTTAGTGTTTGCAAAGGAACTTGTTGATTTCGAGGTAATAGGGGCACCCTGTTGGGAAGGCTTGTGTGATTTGTCAGAGGAAAGAGTTTTAATTTCTTTCACATCAGCCGTGGCATTCTTATGACCCTCCGTATCTTTGCGAATAGCCTCAATGCAGGCTTTGGAGTGTTCATGCATCTTTAACGTAGTGATCACCTCTTGAAGAGGGGGGTTGTCTTTCTGCCAAAGACTCTCTTTTGCCTTATCAATAGTGCAACCTAACATAAGTTGGTCTCTTAGCCTCTCATCAAGACTGCCAGCGAAAGAGCATGTCGAAGCAAGCTTGCGTAGGGCTGTGACATATTGCTCGACAGACTCATCTTGCCTTTGCATCCTCTTCCCAAAGTGATATCGTTCTAAAATCATGCTCACCTTGGGAAGATAATGCAAGTCCATCTTTTTAATGCAGATCTCGTATTCATTGAGAGAGTCAGCCTCACTGTCAGGAAGGTCTGGTAGATGTTCAAATACTTCTTGTCCCTCCGACCCCAGACAATGTAGAAAAAGCGAAGACTTCCTCTCTGCACTTAGCGATGTACCACACACCCTGGAGTAATTAGTAAATACTTTTTTCCACTTCAACCAGGGTATGGTAAGATCACCAGGAGCAGACAGAAAAAACGGAGGGGAAGTGACGTTTTGCATGGCAATGGGAGAAGGCTATGACAAGGCAGAATAATAATGAAGAATGTATGCGTATAAAGGAAAGGGGAGAAATCTGAAGAACTGCAGGCTATCACAAGGCAGAGTAGCAATAAACAACAAATGCATGTAAAATAAACAGGGAATTGCTGTGCAGATTGGCAGCGTCTGCAGACAATCAATTTGCAGCGTTTGACAGTATTCACAGTCCATGAGACAAAGAAGCTGTGCAGAACAGCATGTAGCAGTTCAGTGTAATTTAGGAGCTGTGCAGATCAGCGTACAATAGTAGAGAAAAGACCTGCAGCACAAAGACCAGCGCTTGAGTAAAGCTGTGCAGATCAGCGTAATGACAAGAGTAACAAAGTCGACTTACCCCTCATATGCAGGCAAGTAATTGTTGAGGGGAAAACAGTATGCGCAAACCTTTGTCGGGACAATTTTGGTTGACGGGGAAGAGTGACAGGAAGTACCAGATGTTCCAGCAGAGGAGACGAGACGTCGGCGCAGGAGAGAGTTGAACGCGCTGAAGTCCAAAATGGCCGCCGCCACGTCGCGTCTTGACGCACGGGTCACGCACCGGTGATCTTGAGGTGAAGATGGCGGAAACAGAAGAGTTCCCAGGTTGCTAGGGAACCGGCGTAGGTGACGTTGACATGCCAAGGCAACGCTGGAGACAGGCCGAGTTAGGCAATACTGGTTGCCAAGCAACAGAAACCGACAACGTCGAAAGTTGGGCCGCAAACCCTTACGCGGATGTATCTCGGCAACTGCAGCACTTTTGACACGCAGGGCTCAGTGAAGAAGTAGCGATCCACAGAGGAGCAATGGAGAGAAATGGATCAGCAGACAAAAGGCACTGTAGAGATGCGGCGCTTCAGAATTGATGTGTTGAGTTGAGGTCTCTTGGAGGCAGTGGGTGAGTTTCCGCTCGTCGCCAAAATGAAGTGGTGGACCCACAGGAAGAAAGACAAGCAAGCGTAGTCTCTGATGGTAGGTCTTTAATGCAGCTCCTTATAACGAGACCTCATCCTACAACCAACAGCAGCAACTGACAATACATTCAAGTACTAACATTCTAGAAAGGTAAGATTCTAACCAGGAATGTAACTCCATGGTAACAAGAGAGAACAGGGTTACAACATAGCTTACACAGGGTAGATAATGACAGGACACCACACAGTGCTTATGAAATAGGCACCGCAATGAGAATGTCAAAGACAGTACCTGCATGGCATGGAGTGGTGCAGTCCATGCTGTGCAGGTACTGGGGTGCATGCACACAGGGGAGCAGAACATGTGCCAACCTGAATGCACCCTATTGCCCAGAGGCAAGAGGGAGACCATGTTTTCTCTCTGCCATGGTTTTCATGGAGGAGGAACTGCAATGAAAACAGTGGTGGAGAGGGAACTCGTAATATGCTTGGGGGGACTACGGTGGTCCCACCAAGCATATTACAGCCTCAAGACTGCTGTGCCACTCCCAGGGATATCTGATCCCTGGCGGTTGCGGTGGTGCAATAGCGGTCTGCCGCCATACTTGTAATAGGGCGGTCAGAAGACCGCCACCGCCGCGCCCTGCCAGACTCATAATCAGCCCCTATGCGTCCAAACTGTAGCATATCTTGTGACTGCCTCTGAAAGAGAATAGGCTATCCAAACCCTCAAGTGTCATGTCTTTTTTTTTGCACCAGTATGTTAGCTGTTTTTAGGTTTGTCTTAATTTAACATTGGGATATGACCATACTGACATAAATGTAATTTATTTGTGTAGTCTGAGTGACGGTGCTCATAGGACTACAGACTGCATCTCCCTAAATCCCTGGTGAGATAAGAGACAGGGGGATGCCCTCTGCAACCTAAAGCTGTTCTTCGCAGATGGATAGGTTGTATTCGGAGCGCAGCACTTCACTCCTATGGAAAAAGTGGGTGATATTGGTGCTGTCAGTGGTGAAAATCCTCAGTCACAGGAATGTTTTCAAACTTATGCAGGGTCCTGAATTTTGCTGTATTCTCATGTGTGTGCAATGAGATCCAGAGGAGGGCAGTTATGACCCAAGTGGATTGCCTTTTAGTTTTATCAGTAATCTTGTGGGATCGGGTATGCTTTGCTTGGTCAGTTATGTAGGGTGTAACAGATTCTGAAAGCAATTATGGCTCCGTCCATTGCATATTCACACGTGAGTTGCAATCATATTTTTGCACAAATGGTAAGTACTGTCATTCGTTCGAGTGTTTGGATACTGTGCAATGATTGTTTTCAGACACAGAATGGTTGCTTGATTTCACAATCATAGGGGACTAAATATATTTAATGGACTGTACACTGAAGCAACAAGCATGAAAGAAAAGAGGTATGCAGTACTTTGTTTTATTGGGAAAGGTGATTGAGAAACTCGTGACCAGGCATTTGGAAACCATGGAAACAATGTGAGAATCTACAGACTTTTTTGACATTTCTGTAGTAGGAATGAGGAAAGATGGGGGAGCCATTAAATTAACAGGGAGAGCCTCTGTCATGGATCTAAGAACTCGTGCACGAGCCAAAGCCTAAAAATTGTTGCTATGTGAATCATACACCAAATATTACGTAAGATATGATAAACTCTCTAAAAAAAAACAAAAAAGTTTATTTCTTCATCATGTGGAAGCTTTGACATTAATATGTCAACAATACACTGAGAAGTTATTTATTAAAAGTGATAGTTTTAAAACCTGCACTGTTAGTGAACTAAGAGTCAAGACACTTCTCTTGTAAACCCAGTACATGGGCCAGATTGTTATAGAGAAACATAATAGTCTATTAAAAAAACACAATAGGTTCTTGTACAATTGGTATTCTGAACTCACATATTTGAAAGTGCTTTCATACGCGATAATTAAGAAAAGAGAGTTTTGCTGCAATAAAATATTTGTCTAAGATCACAAACTTTAAGTGGGGAAACCACATTTTTCCAGGTTTTCTGGTGTCACTTTGTACCAATCAGCCAGCAAATAGCTACCTATTTGTCTTTCTTATGTAAAGGCTTTGTTTGTACCTTGTTGTATACTTTTCTGTAGTTTTTATATAGCACAAACTTGACCCAAATATAATAGAGAGGTTTACATGAGCACCAGTTACATTTCACATGGTCACCATACATTGTTTATAGCATTGTGGAGTTTAAGGCCCTTATTACTAGTCCAACCACCCGAGAGACGCGTCCACGTCGTTCACGCTACTGCTGCACCAGCGATCTACTACTAGTGTATCATGAGTTACGCTGTCTGAAACGCCAACTGTGGCCAGGCCGGTCTACCCGGCAGGATCGTGGCGGTCAGCAATGAGGGCGGTGCATCCAACGACTACGACAGGTCCGCGGTCCACCTGCCGAGCATTTTATGACTACACAGTCATACACGTGGTTTCACAACGGTGCTCAACAAACGGCAGTTACCCAACAGCGGTTGACCACCGCAGTACGCGCCAAAAAAAAAGAAATACAAAACAGTGATCATTGGATGGATTGAAAAACTAAAAAACTACAGACCTGATGTGCTTTGGCAAGTGGTCACATATGCAAATCGCACTATAGAACATACCCCCACCCCCATCCCTGACCAGCATCCTTTGCTTCCTAACTACAGCACACCAAGAGAGACTGACAGCCATTTTCACTGCTACATGTCTTCATCTTTCCATTTAGCACTCTCCACCACCTCTAACCTTTTATTTTGGCACCTTTTTACCTCTATTACTTGTTTGTTTTTCATTACCATACTCACTCACATTTTTGTATTCTTCACCATGCCTGCTAAATAGAAACAGCTTCACTGAGCAAGAGTTGACAGACATGGTGGATGCAATCATTAGAGTAGAGCCACAAAGTTTTGGGTCCCAAGTCCAGGAGACTTGGGACCCAAACGTGGAACAGGATAGCCAACAGAATAGATGCTGTTGGTAACACCCTGCGCACACAGGGAGACATTAGGAAGAGGTGGAACGACCTCAGGCTGAAGGTATGGGCCAAGTACAACAACCACCAACTGGAGGCTCAGAGGACTGGCAGTGGCCTTCCCAGCACAGCACGACAGCTCTTACTCTGGGAGGAGAAGGTCTTGGCCATCCTGCATACTGAGGGCTTGTCTGGAATTGAGTGGGGAGTGGACTCTAGTAAGTTACACTTCAATAACTGCCACAATATCACAGTGGCCTGTTTGCTTTCAACTCTGCTGCATTTCCTATTCTGTTCTCCATCTACTTTCCTAACATGCAATACTCCAAGTTTCTGAGATGTTGGTCTGTCTGTGGCAATGTGTATTGTTGCATATAAGAGCACATGAATCCAACTTCAGGATATGCCACATGTTCCAATGCCGTCAGTAAATGCATTTCTATCAAAATATCTATCCAGGACCCAGTAAATGTGTGAAAATGTATGGTCCATACCAAAGGCATGTTGCCAACAGCTATGGTATACTGATCGTTTGTCAAGTGATGCTAAAGTGACATTGAACTGACTACAACTACCATGTGGCAACCTACATTATAAGTGTAGATCAGTAGTGACATGGGAGACAAGTGAGAAGGCGCAAATGGAGTGTAGCATCTGGGTTATAGTTGGAGTGACAAGGCCTCATGGTAGTTGTAGTCAGTTCAATGTCACTTGAGAAACACTTGAGTAATGGTAGCCTGCATGGGTAGTGAACTTCAGTAGTGACATGGGAGATTAGTGAGAAGGGGCAAATGGAGTGTAGCATCTGGGTTATAGTTGGAGTGACATGGTTTCATCGTAGCTGTAGTCAGTTCAATGTCACTTTCCTAACACTTTAGTAATGGTAACTTGCATGAGTAATTAACTTCAGTAGTGACATGAGAGACATGTGAGAAGGGGCAAATTGAGTGTAGCATCAGGGTTATAGTTGGATTGACAAGGCATCATGGTAGTTGTAGTCAGTTCAATGTCACTTGAGCAAGCAACACTTGAGTAATGGTAACCTTTTATTATAAGTGAAGATCAGTAGAAACATATGAGACAAGTGGGAAAGGGTAAAAGTCATGTGTAACAGAGATTAACAGGTATGATAGTGTTGAGGAGGAGGTGGTGTTGTGGAACACAAAATAATGCACACATCACTATCTGTGTACATAATTTGCAAACACATGTCTATTCGTGTACAGTGTGCCTGTGCAGTACCAGTGTTTTGGCCTAGGAGGGCATCCTACAGATGTATTTGTGATGATTGATAAGAATCAATTCCAGACATGGTCCATGTATATCTGTCAATTACTTGAGGACCCCACCTCCCTTGCCTGGTCCATGGCGGTGCATCGTTTTTCAGAGATGTCAATGACAACAGGACTTACCATCGATTTCGACTGCGACTGCCTGGGTTTTAAAGGTGATCATGAAGGTAGAGCAACAGCAGGACATGCACACTGATCTCCATGTTGCTAGAAAATGAGTAGAGGTGAGTAGAGGTTCGTTTAGGCCCTATATGGCTCCCTTTCCTCCATCTCAGATGCAGTGGTTGGGCCACCAGGGTCATGCCAGCTGTAAAGCAACTTGTAATTGGGTGGGTGGTTTCAGTGGCGGTCCAAGTCTTCCACAGCCTCATTGGCTCCCTCCGCGGCTGCTGCGCTCGGAGGTGACTGGTGGTGTTACCGTTTCGGCAGCAGCCATCGGAAGGCCAATCCTCCTAACTTGAAATACAGCAGTCGGACCGCGGAGCTCATCACGCTCGAACCACCACCACCGGTACCGCAGTCCACAGGACCTCCAAACTCATAATAAGCTCCTAGGTGATTTGTCCAGAATCACGTGATATGATTTTGAGACTCAAATATGATTCCCCATTTTTAAAGATGACACCTCTGGCCATAACGCCACATCTAGGGTACAGAGAAGGGTACAGGGAAGGAGGCAGGCAGAAGCCACATGAAAGCTCGGCTTGTTACAGGCTTGAGGTTCCAACAAGACCCTGAGCTGAGCCAGGCTTCAGGCTTCAGCCTAACTCCAGCTTTCAGTGGTTTGCCCATCTCTAGGGATTAGTGCTGGGCTAGTGAGGAAATGACTCTGAACTTAAGGCCAAACGCATAATATATCAATTTTACTTGCTGTATTTAGTTTCAGCGTTCCTGGAGTTGGATAACTGAAGTGTGTAGTAACTCTGATTTACTTTGTTCCCTAATATTGATCTCCCTCACTACTCCTTGTCTTTACACATTTTCTTATGTCTCCCATTTGTGTGCTTCAGAACCACACAACTGCTTGACTCTTTGTCATGCTTACGAGGCACTTTTACTTATAAGCCAGTCCTATTGGCACTAACCAAGGCTTGTATTTTATATGAAAGTAGACGTTTCACTTCAAACCCAGACAGGGGTGCAGCAGGTACAGTACACTGGGGCCCAGAGCTCCGAGGGTCCTATTGAACCCTGATGATTGCTGTATTTTTGCTCCCCCAACAGTAGTCCAAGGGTGCATTTTGCTATGCTTGTTTTTTTCTCCAACACCTTTTAACTCGTACTTTCTACAATGCCCCTTTCCATCCCCTAAATCACAACCGTACTAAACCATGATTCCCACATTTTTATTTGGAGAACGTTGTGGGATGCTTTATATTTTAGTTAAATCCTCCACCCTTCACCTAACCTCCCCGCTTTACATTACCACCAGTTACTGCACAATATATTGCTTTCCTCAAGTAAACAAGTCATAAAACTTTGGCGGAGTTTCAGTAAATTACATTGCATACCTGATCACCAACAAAAAAATAATTTCTTATTAATCACATAGGCGAAACCTACTGCATTTACCAATGCTTGTTTAAAATGTGGCTTCTCATTTTAAGCCTACACGTTATTTCTACACGTTAATTGCTTAATTTGCATTAATTGTCCTTTATTAAAATGCTATAACAATGTGAACCCTTGCTACGTCTACCCATTAGTGGGTTTGAAGTGTGATATTTTAGTTAATATATACATACTTGCTCATTACTGTGAGTGCTAAGAACGTGTTAACTATCTGCAATATTTTGGGATTTGTGGTTGTAGCTTAAGATGACTACAGTCTTCATTTGGGATGTGAATGCTAGATCTGTGTTCAATTTACTCCTGATATCTCATGCTTTCAGAGATGTGGTTCAGGACGCTCCCAGGCACAGTCATCAAGCTAAAGGACACTTGTCATAAACTGTTCTTCCCTTTCACAACTTCTGCTTTTGCGGGAGACATTCTATTTTATCCAGTTGTGCGTGTGGGATACACATTTAGTGATATTTGTTTTTTTCCGTGAATTGTTCGGCCTGAATATGTATGTTGTTAGCATACGTTGTAGTACATTCTCCATCAGGACGGTGGAAACCTTTTACAGCTTTTTCACTAGGGGGCAGACTTACAATAAACTAAATCAGCGCGGTGCAGCGAGTCATTTTGCTGCACTGCGTTAGTTTTGAAGCACAGGGATGCAACATATTTACAACAATATGTCGCATCTCTGTGCATCCCCCTGCGCTGGCGCACAAACTGCTGCCATGCGCCGACGCAGGAACCCTTGCACCATGGTGTAAGGATGCCTGCATCATGGGGATGATTGTTTATGTGCAGGAAGGGTTCCCTTCTGCACATAAACAATCAGAAATGGTGTTTCTTCAAAGTGTGCTGCATTAGCACACATAGAACTTGTAAAACGTCATTGATTTAAATGATTGTTTATGTACAGGAAGGGACACCTTCCTGTACATAAACAATCATTAGAGGTCATTTCCTCGTTCTATGTGTGCTGCAGAATACAGCACGCATAGAAAGAGGAAAAAAACCAAGGAGAAATGAATACATTTCTCCTCGTTGCTCCTCCTTACGCCTCCCATGGGGAGGCTTAGCATTCAAACGCATTTCCAGATTTACGATTTCTTGTAAATCTGGAAATGTGTCTGGTTCCATGGGTGTTACTTGGGAACACCCACCGCAACACCCATGGAACGCCCCTTTCAAGTGCTGCGTGTAAAGGGGCTGTATTTACAAGGACAGGAAAAGCCACGCAGGGTGACTTTTGCTGTCCTTGTAAATATGGGGCAGAAAAATGCGCTGCCGGTGCGTCACAAAAAGTGACGCACTGGCAGCGCAAGGGACTTGTAAATCTGCCCCTTGGTTATTATGGACCGCAGTGCTATATTCTGCTGAGGGGTTATGAAGTATCAGAGTGTTTGCTTATTTATGTCTTCAGAGAGTAGGCCTTCCCTCTTGTTCGGAAGTCTATGCTCTGTTTCTCTCATGGCCCTGAAGGCCAACACCCAATCGTGCACTTTGCAATCACACTGCAGATGTCTTCAATACCGGTTTCATCACCTATAGAGGAACCAAATGATGGCTAATCTCCTAAAATGTTTCCAGTGATTCCAAATACAATCAAATTCAAATTCCTTCTCCTTACCCAAAATTTGTCAGAATGTAAATACTCTTACCTTCAGCACATACTCATACATTGTGCACCACATCAAACACTTCAGTCTGCTTCTGCCTGCTGTTTTTCATCCCCACCACCAGGTTTGTGGTCTGAGAGAGCCAATGTTTCTCTTTTCAGTCATCTAAACTGATTAATCCAAAGGCTTCCAAATTTAGGCGCCTCCGTGCTCTGCGCGAGCTTTCTTCCTTGCCTGAATATCCAGTCAGCCAGATCCCACACGCATGTGGAAATGCGCCCAGTGAGTGACAATGAGAACCTTTCTGTGTTTAATTTCTATCATAATATGAGGAAGGGTGGCAATTCTTTCACAACGAGGCGTTCCTATTATCATATCGACTTGATTGTTTGCTCAAAATGGCAATGGTGGCGGAGACACTTTCACTTGGTTTGCACAGAATGATAATAAGACAGAAAAGTCTGAAGCTGAGCTGATTCATCTGGGCAGACTCGAATAAGTGAAAATCCACCCTAACCCTGCCTGACACATTTATTTTTGGTTATGCGTTCAACATGATTCATATCAGACATACTAATAAGCATTTCCTCAAACACATTTCTGAAAAGTCTGCAGAAGAAATCTCAGTGGATTGTTATAAAAAGTCACTATTGGAAACCAAAAACTGGACTATGACTCAGGGAATCTTTGTTATTTCTTTTTTCCGATTGATTTCAAGTTAACTCTCTAATGACTAACGCCGTGGATGAAATGGGTGATTTGTTCAAGAGGAAATGCACGATTCATAAGCTCTAGGCTACCTTTTTATAAATTTGAACAGGGAGTTAGTACAGTACTCTAGGCATACACATTTTACCCCACAAACTGAGCAGTAATTCACAGTGAACAAGGTACGACCCAGCAATTGGCAGGTATTTGATTATCGGTAGGACAGGGTGTGCATGCACACGATTCCTTCAATGAAGCTGTCATGGTTCGCTTTCTTGTGTCCAATAATTGGAGACCCCAGCCCTGACATCTTTCTCACATCCGGGCATTTCCTGCTCCAACCGGTGCTGTCCAGTTGCAGGCAGGTCTGTTGACCAGCACAGTTGGCACCTTCCATTACGTCCTTCTGTGGCCATTACATCTTAATCCAACTCTCCCCATAGCGTTAAACTGGCATCCATAAAAAGTTGAATATCTTTCTAAATGAGCAAGATAGTCCATGCCCTCAGGCAAAGACATTACTTTTTAGAATTTCCAATTACAAAACCAGTTTCCAAAATGGGTTTCAGGAAACAGGAGCACTACACCAGATTAAACTCAGAAGAGCAACAAAATCATAGGTAAGATCTCTTTTAATTGATATCAGTTAATTTGGTGTGACAGTGCTTATAGAATATAAATGGAATGCCATAATAAGCATTTAATAGGGGTTCTGAGCACAAAAACTAGTAGCATATTACTTAATGATTTACTTGAAAGGAAAAAAAATGGATTGCAAAAGGAAACTCTGGACCTTGATAAATCAAGAATAAAACCTAATGCTCCTAAATCATTAAGAAAGGTAGATGTTGGCATCTAGTGTGGGAAGTGAAGGGCACTATTTTCTACACGGTGCCATTCGGAGTTGTCTGTGCAGGGGTATTGCAGGTGGTGGAGATCTCAGTAGTCCCCTACTATCATGAGGGCCTTGCTATTTTCCAATATGTTCCTCAGCACCAAGAGGGGGTGCTGCTAGGAAGGGTCTGAGCAAGATGCTGCATAGTACGTCAGTCTCTCATTCCCTTCCTCCCATTCCAAGCTTTAAATATGCTTTCTGGATTTCTGGGATGTAAGGTGTGTACTTTTCTTCTTCGTAGATGCAGTTACTATGGGCCTGATGACGAGTTTGTCAGTCTTACCTCTGGACCGCATTGTCGGTGGTTCCAAGAAGACCACTGAGCCGGCGGTCTTCCGCACGCCATATTACAATGCATGTAGCCTGAACTGCCGAACACTGTCGATGGAGTGTGTCCCACCTGGGGTCCGGCGAACTGCAATGTTAGCGATGCGTACTCCAAAACCATGAGGGCTGCAGTTTCCCACAGAGCTGATTATGAAAACACAGTTGCACTGGTGGTCCCCAATCGGCAGTTTCCTGATTTGTGGTAGGCCGCTACGGTACGCTCTCAGACACTGAGGGGTATATTCACAAGAACGTGTGATAACTACCGCAAGAGCAGCGTAACACAACTTTCAATAACGCAGCCTATCACGGGAAAATAACCCTGTGTCAACGTGGAATTCACAAAAAGGCGGTACCATGCGATAGTCACCAGATAACGCGTCAAATGCCAGCGTGTAAATAAACACCACGCCCAAAAAATGCGAAACGCGAGAAATCATGCGATGAGGCCAATCGCGGTACAAAAAGCTGCGAAGAGCAGCCTCAGGCCTGCAACTCCCACGCGTCTGGTGGGCAATTGCACCATAAAAACCACAGGCACAACACACCAGAAACAAGCCAAAGCACGTAGCAACATCCATGCACCCTGACCCAGCGCAGAGGGCAACGCGAACACCACAACCCCCACATACCACCAGCAAGGAACAAGTGGGTCGGGAAAGGCCAAGGAGAAAATGGAGAGGAAGACGGGTGCAGACCGCAGAAAAACAAGACCAAGGCCACGGAGGCGACAGAACACTACCAACAAATGACCCACAAGCAGACCGCCTGGAATGCAGTCGCAGAGCCCAGGAGGCCAATCCAGGAGACCAAGAGGCTCCGCCAGGACGTGACAACCTAAACCAGGCACAAACCCGCTGCCAACAGGAAGGCAGCAACGGCGACAGGAGGTGGCAGTCCAGCGACACAGGAGGAGCAGGAGGAAAACCAGGCCACAGTCATCAGTGTGGAGAGGGTGCAAGGAGTAGGGAGTACGGACACAGCTCGACAGGACCTGACACAACAACAACAGGGTGAGGATCCAACAGGGACTGGGGGGACGGGGGTGAAGGGCACAATGCCACACATGCACAATGAGGTGTAGCACACTGCACATCCACAATTACCCAGGGACATGTCCCCCATCCCCGTAGCACACTGCAGCACACACACATAGCAATCACAGCACATACCATGACAATGTGGCACAAAGTGCAACACCCACACTGCAGAACAGGGGACACAACTGGGTCCACCCAGGCGCAGAAACAGAACAATCACATTGGACAGAGCAGGGAACTGTGAGATGTACATCTACCCCTACAACCCCACATCAGCCATGTAGGCCAAATGTACACTGTCCCAACTCAAATTGCCACCACCGCCTAAACAGTCACAATGTACATTGTCACACAGTCTGCATGTCGACAAGAACAAGGCGCCAACACAATGCCAACATGCACCTCCCCTTCACAATGCAGAGGGACAAACAACACCTCCAGCAGGTCAGAACAGACAACCCATCAGTGTTGCCAGAGACGAACACCACACCTTCGACACCGACGCCCTACAACAGCCCATGGACATCCCACACAACCCACCACCAGGACCAGGGTAGACAAGCTACTCAGAGGAGAATCCAGACTCTGCAACAGACCACACAGCATGAAGCACCCGCAATCACGGCTGCCTCACAACACGTCACCCATCCACACATGGCACCCCAATGCCAGGTGGCCGAACGCCAAAAGGAGGTGGCCCAACAGGTGAGGGTGTTGCCTAACCCATGAAATGCGAAGTAGAACACATACGTAGGTGTCCAATACCCTTCAGGGACCAACTACACCCTAAGACCCACACCTCCACAGAGACACATGCACATATCATGTTTAACTGGCTACGGGCACGTGCGCCAGGCCCCTTTATTGGCAGGGCCACATGTACAGTGACGCCTGTGCTGGATGTGTGTGGGGTGAGTATAAGCCAGCCCGCACGGAGTGCTTGGTGCTGGCAACAACCTGAAAAGTGGACACCAGTGTCATGGAAACAAAAAACACCAGCATAACAGAGTCAAATGCAGAGCAACATGGAGGGATCCGGAGTAAGGACAGAGGTCACCCAATATTCAGTCTGGATGTTCCGTGAGTAGCAGTGCACTGAGGTAAGGGCACTAGAGAAGATCGCGCTCATGGGAAGGAATTGCTAGGATTGTGTCCCTTCGGGTTAGTCCTGATGCAGATGCAGTGGGGTGTGGTAAACCTGCATCAAATTCCTCATCAACGTCCCAGGTCTCCCACACTGCATGAGGTGACATTGCTGCACAACCTCACAACAGCACAAAACTCAATCAGTAACGGACAATGGCTTGCGGTGCACTGAGTCACTGGCACCTGGAGTGCTGAGCAGGGCAGCAGGCCGATGATGGCATCCACGACAGGTCAGGGCAACTCCGTAGGTCTGTCAGGACCACCCTTTCGACTCTGGCAGATGGCGGTTGAAGGTGGTCCTTGCGGTGGTGGCCTGTGCCTCCTGCGGTGATGCGACGTCCGGGCCGGTCAAGACTCGATGCCATGTGTGGGCCCTTGTGGCCCGCAGTTGGGGCCGGAGGAGGCGGACAGCGCAGGGCCACAGACACATGGCGTTGATCACCCCAAGACCATCGCTACAGAGGCCATTCAATGTCTCAGAAGAAGGGGTCCCAGGCCTGACCAGCACAGAGTTAGTGGCCCCGGATGCACCGCGGCCGGTACAGGCACCCAGCCACGGGACGGTGACTTGCGGTGCAGTCAGATGGGCCCTGCGACCTGAGCGGGTCCCCATCAATGTCCGAGGTGTATGTTGCGGAGGGCTTCGGGGGACAGTGGAAGGTGTCCTCCAGGGCATGATGCGGAAGGTCTGATGTTATCTGGAAGCAGCAAATGGAGGAGTGGAAAGCGCAACCCTCGTCCTCACCAACAATTCGGGATCAGCTACATGAGAATGAAAACTGGCCCCTAGTCCATGGACTCAAACGTCACCAATGTCTGACCAGTGAGTGTCCATGAATGTCGGGGAACAAACTTAGTGGCACAGGTGCTGTGAGGGGATGCAGTCTGCGATGATGCCCGTACACAGATGTGAACTCCAAGAATGCCAAATCAAGGCTCTGTGACCTACTGGACCGCAGTGTAGGTCGGAGGCAGCGTTCAGCAGTGGCCCACAGCCACGGGTCGTTGGCTCGCGAGGCACAGAGTTGGTGACACAGTGGCAGTTGTCGGTAGTGTTCAATCACCTCCGTGACGCTGATCCTGTTCCCTTCGGACTGCAACGTGTCATCCTCTTACGCCCCTCCCTGCATGCGAAGAAATGTATTCTGCCTTCTGAATTACCGATGTTCAGTTACAAATCAGTGATCCCACTCGTGCGCAGCGTAGGCCGAGGGCAGTGGTCCGCGTAGGCCCACAGACACGTGTGGTTGTGATGCCATGCACAGACTTGTTGCCACCACATCGGAGGGTGTATAGTGTATTGTTCTCTGCCTTAAATGATGTTCACTGCCATAGTGTAATCAAGACTCAGTTCCAAATGTGTGACCTACCTGACCGTGGTGTAGGCCTGAGGCAGCGGTCAGCACGGCCCATTCACCGAGTGTCGCTGGCATAGGTTGGATGTCCCCACCGGCCTGCGTAGTTCAGGTTCAGTGGCACCACGTGTAGCAGCCTGGCGTTGAACAGGGTTTGTGGCACCACGTGTAGCAGGCTGGCGTTGAACAGGGTTAGTGGCACCACATGTAGCAGGCTGGCGTTGAACAGGGTTAGTGGCACCACGTGTAGCAGGCTGGCGTTGAACAGGGTTAGTGGCACCACGTGTAGCAGGCTGGCGTTGAACAGGGTTAGTGGCACCACGTGTAGCAGGCTGGCATTGAACAGGGTTAGTGGCACCACGTGTAGCAGGCTGGCATTGAACAGGGTTAGTGGCACCACGTGTAGCAGGCTGGTGTTGAACAGGGTTAGTGGCACCACGTGTAGCAGGCAGGCGTTGAACAGGGTTAGTGGCACCACGTGTCGCAAGATGCCCATATGGAACTATGCCTCACTGAACTGGGGGGGTCTGGTGCTGTGGCCGCTGGCCGGGATATGGGGTCACTGCCATTCATGGCTCAAGACACAGTTCCACATGTGGGACCTACTGGTCCGAAGAGTAGGCCGGGGGCGGCAGTGGAGTACGTCAACGAAAAGGGAATGAAGCGGGCCGGTGTCGTGGTGGCCGTGTTGGTCTGAGGTGGCTGCCAAGGTCTCGGGCCTTGGGCTTGTGGCTTGCGCCGGCACGTCGTGGGCCCTCCTTGACACACGCCGGTGTCGGAAGGTGATCAGTGTGGCCTGGCTGCGCAGGGGCTGGCCTGACGGGTTTGTGGACCAGCGTGCCGGGGTCCGGCAGGCACACGGCATCTCAGGCAACTCCGCTCACGAGGATGGCGTCGGCCTCGTGGCGAGGTGGGAGGCGCCGCCCTGGCAGAGACGTGAGTCTTTCTGGAAGTGGACCACACCCAGGCCTATGTGGTTTTTATTCACACCCCTACGCTGGTGTGGCGTACGCCGGGCCATCCCACTCCGCTGATGCTTAGGGGGGGCGTAACAGGCAACATTTCCATGAGGTCCCCCACTGGCTGTGGTGACATGGTGGCGTCCACTGTCCACTACACTCCATACGCAAGCGGTGTATGTCGCCATGGATATGGGTGTGTTCTGCATACTGCGAGGTGTCCAGCACATCTCCGGCACTCCTGGGATTGTGTACTTTCCCAATCATGGTTCTACTGCATCCTTCACACATGCCTGGTTGCCACCTCTCCCCACATTCGGCTAGTATGTGGCTGAGGTGCCATGCCATTGCTGGCTCATTTTCAGGGCTTGCCCATGTGGACATTGTAAGTTGTTCTGTAGTGTCTGGTGGGTGGGCATATTGTTGTGCCTGTTGTATGTGATTTTGTGACGTGTGCATTGCCAGAGTTGTGAGTTGCATGGTTGTGGTGTTGAGGTGTGTGGGGTGTTCATTTGTATATTGCCAAGGGGCTGTACATTTCCCTTGTTGCCATCCTGGGAACACTGGTTGATGATGGACTGTCGGAGGATGAAGGTATCATGCACACTGGCTGTGTATTTGAAGGCAACATTGTTGGGTGTTCCACGGTGTTCTGTTGTTGCCTGCACATTGGTGTGAGACGTGTGCTTCCTGTTGCAGTGATTGTGTGCTGTGTCACCAGGGGGCACAGGTAGTACATGTGTGCTGTGTGTTGCCCCCAACACGTGCGTGCATCCTGCTATGGCGTATGGTCCTTGCTTGGTCTCCAGCGGATCCTGCGCATTGTGTTGTATGTATGGGGACTGGGGTACCAGGGTGATGGTGATGTCCAGGACAGGTGTGGGGGACTTTGATGTGGCTGGCTGTGGGACTCCTCCGACTCTGGCGGGCGTTGGATGGGGGGTCTCAGGGGCCAACAGGTTCAGCCACGCCATCAGCTTTGTGTGGGGTGGGATGTTGGTTGTCTGCTGTGTTGTTGCCGTAGGCCTGTTAGGCGATGATGGTCAGGATGCGTAGGTTGGTTGTCCCTTTCAGCCTGTAGTGGAAGGTGACATTGTCAGATGCTGGGTCTGTGCGGCTGGTACGTTTCCTGGGGTTCCGCTATCTTTGTCTGCGCTGCGTCTGTGTTGGTTCGGGGGGGGGGTGTTCCGGGGGTGGGATGGGGTCCTGGGGTGGTGGGGGTGGGTGTTGTGACCCTCTTGGGTGTCCGGGCCACATGATGGGTGGCTCCATGGCATCTGTTGCCCTTCGGATGTGGCCCTGGGCTGTGCTTCCTTTTGTGGTGCTGGCTGCCGTCCGACTTTACACCAGGTCAGAGCAGGTGTAGATTTCCTGGTGCTAACGCGCCTTATCGCCTGTTTTGTGTTTTTATCGCGGATGTGGCTGGTCGTTGTGAATGTTGAGGTGTTCTGTTGTCTACGCTTTTGTCACAGGAACGCCTACTCTGCATCTCATTAGCGATATTTGCGAGGGTCCTCTGTGGAGATGTTTTTTGCGGCTGCTATCGCGGGTAAACTAGTGCTGTGGGCTGTTAACACCGGCTTGTGAATGGGGGGGTAAATTTATCACGACTTTGGCTGCGATAAAGTGCCGTTAATTCGGCAATAGCTCCTTGTGAATATGCCCCTGAGTTGTTAGTCATGGTGGATGAAACCTAAAGAGTAGAGCCACAATTGTTTGGAGCCCAAGTCTTACATAGTCCTCTTAGTAGGAAAATGGAAATGTGGTCCAGGATAGTCGACAAAGTGAATGCTGTAGTTACCACCATGCTAACAAAGGAGGAAATTAGGAAGAGGTGGCATGACCTGAGGGTGAAGGTGAGTTCCCTGGCCTCCAAGCACCAGCTGGAGGCCCAGAAGACTGGTGATGGTCTCTACCAGAGCCTCATTACAACTCTTTCCCTGGAAGGAGAAGGTCTTGGCCATCCTGCATTCTGAGGACTTGACAGGAATAGCTGGAGGAGTGGAGTCTGGTAAGTTACACTTCACTAACTGTCACTTCAATGTCCTCATTGCTCTCATCTCAGCTTTTGCTATTGTATTCTCTATCTACTTTCCTACCATGCAGTATTCAAAGTATCAGAGATGTTTGATTGTCAGTTTCAATGTGTATTGCTGCCTATAAGATCACATGTATCCATCTCCAGTACATACCACATGTTGGAATGCTGCCTGCAAGTGTATTACTATGAAAGTATCATCCCAGGACCCATTATATGTGTCAATATGTAAATGTATGGACCAGCCTAACGATTTGTCAAGTGTTGGCAAATAGAGATTGAAATGACTACAACTACCATGAGGCCCTGTTTCTGTAACTTTAAACAAGATTAAAGAGTGAGTTTGCCCTTTTTCACTTGTCTCAAATGTTACAACTGATTTCCACTTCTCATGGACTTAAGCATTTGTCAAGTGTTGGCAAGTAGATATTGACATGACTATAACTACAATGAGGCCTTGTTTCTGTAACTCAAAACTAGATGAAATTGTGATTTTGCCCATTCTCATTTGCCATCTGACATGTTACAACTGATGTTAATTTCTCATTGACTGAGTAATCTACATACAATGCTCTACTCAGAGGCATTTCTGCCTACTTCACTTGATGTTGTCCTGGTCTCCTCAATTGAAACAACTGATGGCACAAGTGACACCATATCAAGTGTGTACCTCAAATATTTGTAAAACATTTACTCTGCACTGCTCACATGATGACTAATGCTAAATATACAGCCAAGTTGAATGTTCGCCTGTATTGTACACAACTAGATGTTTGGGAGATTTCATGTTCATTCCTTAATCCAAAATGCAACATATCAGGGGATCTAATGAGCTGCTCAATTCTAGTCCATGTATTGAATGTTTTCAAATGTCTTCTTAACAAGTTGAATGCCACAGAAATATGTCACATTAGTAATCTCTACCTATTTTGTTTTTCCTAGGTATCTACTTACAGTGACACAAAACAATTGGATGTAGATACCACACTTCCACCAATAACAATGTTCTCTATTTCACAACAGGCCAATTTGGTACAACACCTGAGCACAGCTTGGCTACCGAACAGATTCCCACTGCACCCCCGATGAAGCTCTCAGTGTTGACAGCACTCCTGGACCTGTGGACAAGGATGATCGCCCTGACACAACTGGTCAATCTGGGCAGACAGCAACAGTGAGTCTCACTATGCCCACAACAACTTCTCCCATCCCGGCTGCAACACCTCAGCCAACCCCTGTCCCCTCCAACCTGTGTACCTAGCACAGTGAACACCATCTTGTGCCCCCCAGTCCTGGATCCTGAGATGACAATCACCAACCCAGTCACAGAGGAACAAGGAACCAGTGGGAGAGTGCACCCTGGGCCAAGGACACATGCCCGTAGGGGTAGGGTTCGTGGGAGGGTAACTGTGGGCCTGCTGAGCGAGGCCACTGGGGCCACTCACACCCAGGCCACCATCAATCAAGTCTTGGGAGCCTATCAGGACTCACAAGACGTGATGGGCCAGGTATTGATGGAAATCTGGGAGAGGAAGCAGCTGCAGAGGGACATACACCAGGAGTTGACCACCCACAGCAACAACATGGGTCAGCTCATTAGGGTGCTGCAGGACATCAACACAACCCTCTGCAAGGCTTTTCCACCACCATCTTCCTGTGGTCCAACTACATCTGGCCCATCTACATCTCAGCAGCAGCAGATCCCACCTCCCCCGCAGGAGGAGACGTCCATGCAAAAATCCAGGAGGTGCGGATGGCAAGACACCGACCACCACACTCGTAAGAAACCTCGATCTTTATTTCCTCCAGTGTGTGCAAGACATTCACTCGGTGGACTACTTCTGGACACTTTTTCCTATCTGATGGGAGTAGTATTTTGGCCTTTGGACTTCAAACAATTTGGCATCTACAACCATGACTGCCTTCTTCACTTTTGGTTTTCCCTGTTTGGTTTTGCACAATGTTTATTTTCTCCTTGCTCACTTCAATAAATACACTAGCCAGAAACCCATTGCCTACTGTAGTATGTCTCACATCTAGCAATGTATATATATACTCCCATGTGAACTTTACAATGCCAAAACAAGTTACTTGTGTAAGTATGGATATGTTGCATGTGCACAATGTTTAGCTCAGGATCGCAACCATGTCGCACCAACACATGCATACAAGTGCCTTGTCTTATAACATCTTTATTCCATTGTTCCAATCACAGGCTGGCATAATATCAGAAACATAGCAAATCAACTGACTCAAATATTCTGTGTCAGTTATCACATTTTCAGGAGCAGACCTTAACAACATGGAAGGAGGGAATACATCAGATAATTTCCTATGGAAAAATTGGTCTATGTCATCAGATGGAGCCCTATCACCTACCTCACAAAAGGAATCCCACATCATTTAAAAAAAATAAACAGATACATGGCAGTACAACAGTTTCTGATCACAGGCTCATTCCTATCCAGTGTTGCTGCATCTGGTGGAATGTCACAAACAAATGCAAGTGATGTGCCACAAACACTTTGGCCTACAATGAGGAGACACATCAACAGCTATATACAGTTTATACACAATGAGTATTTAGCCAATGTAAAGGGAGACTAGCATGATTTGGGCCCACAATAACACTTTGTTGGAGCACATGATGCCACACATATTGCATTAGGACCACCACACGACAAGGAACAAGTCCAATGGATTCCTCTTAACTTCCATGAAATTGCTGTGCAAGGTGTCTTGTTACAGGGCTTGTACACACTCTGGGGGTGATTAGGATGGTGGGCGGATCGCCATCGCCGGCCGGGCGGTGGCAATCCGCCCGCCATCGCAACCCGATATACCCCCGCCATATTATAATGGCGGGGGTATCGCGGCGGACGCAAAGTGCGTCCGCCGCATTTCCGCCAGTCGGCAATCGTTCCGATTGCCGGCTGGGCGAACTTGGCCACTAATATGGTGGCGGTGCCTACCAGGCACCGCCATCCATATTAGGATGTGTGCGGAAACTGGCCTTTCCATGGCGGAGAGGCCGCCATGGAAAGGCTGGCGGGGATTCGCTTTGGGGGCCCGTTGCGGGGTGGCGTTGTGGGGTGGGGGTGGGGGTTGGGGGCTGCACTTGGGGGTACCTATGGTACCCCCCTACATTGCCATGCACAAGGTGGCAGGCACCGCGCGGTGCCTGCCACATTGTGCATGGCAATGCACAACATGGCATTTCAACATTGCGGTGGGTGCTGCAGCCAGCAGCACCCGCCGCAATGTTAAAATCCCAGATGCGACCGCCGCGGTGGCGGTCGCATCATAATTGGGGTGGCGGGACCGCCGCATGGCAGGCGGGCGGTCCCGTTACCGCTAGGGTGGCGGATCCTAATCACCCCCTAAGTCTTTGACAGTCATTCCCAGGAACAATCCGTGTCCACTTCGTATGTCCAAACAGCATCATATACCTGCTAGTGTCACATCTCTGAAATGTCCAAATGAAAATAACATGGCGAAGGTACCTAAAACAGACCAAAGCATAGAGATTAGCTATAAAACCATACATATGACACAATTCACATAGTCAACGTCTGGAGAGCACAGTCCATGACAAAAATCTAAGCTAAACAAAGCAACACCAACAAAGTGAACATGTGTCAAAACCTTCCTCCACAAACACCTTTCACCAGATTTTGCTAGAGCTTTAGCTTCATAATATGTTCCCTAAACATACTCCTCACATCATCACAACAAGAGTTGCTTTAATAGTCAAAGTCATGACATCTCACAACATACTTACACTCATGGGAAAAGGTGTCGATGAGATCTTGACGCAAGTCAGCTCCTTCCTCTTTACCACTATCATCATCATTTGGCATTTCAGGTTCCTCACCCGGTGGCACTTCATGGTCTGCATCCTCTGCGACATAAGGGATGTTCAGTCGCAGGGTGATATTATGGAGCATGCAGCAGGCCACGGTGATTTGGCACACCTTGCCGGGTGAGTAGAGCAAGACCACTGACTCATTGTCAGTGAAATTGCTCTCCCACCCTCGCAGCTCCACCATTAAGTGAGGCCTGCCCCTGCACTCTCGAGTGTTGGTGATCGAGGCCCTCCTCCACCCGCAGGTTTCCCTGCGCCTCATCCCTGGTGGTCCAGTGGACCTCTGTCTCCTTCCTCTAACTCTGCTCTTTCACTCGTTTTTCT
Organism: Calotriton arnoldi; assembly: GCA_963921515.1. NCBI lineage: Eukaryota > Metazoa > Chordata > Amphibia > Caudata > Salamandridae > Calotriton > Calotriton arnoldi. The sequence goes on along the minus strand of CAWUFW010005773.1, from coordinate 697,392 downwards.
ACCTTTTATCTTTCACCTTTCTGCACTTTTCTGCATCTCTGCTCTTTTGTGCCTTATTTCTGCTCATTTTCCCTTCCTCTCGCTCTGCCCTTTCACTTGTTTTCACTCGTTTTCTACCCTCTTTTATCTTTCACCTTTCTGCACTTTTCTGCATCTCTTCTCTTTTGTGCCTTATTTCTGCTCATTTTCCCTTCCTCTCGCTCTGCCCTTTCACTAGTTTTCACTCGTTTTTCTACCCTCTTTTATCTTTTATCTTTCACCTTTCTGCATCTCTGCTCTTTTGTGCCTTATTTCTGCCTATTTTCCCTTTTTTCTTTATCCCTTATTTCCTCCCTTTACCTTTCCCCGCCGCTGCTGCCCCCGCGGCCCCTCCCCCCCAGCGCGACCGGCCCAATCCAGCTCCCCTCCCCGCTCCCGCCTCCCAGCTGTCCAGCCCTCCCCGACCCCTACTTAATGGCGGCCACTGCGGAGACAGGCGAGCAAGACCACTGACTCATTGTCAGTGAACTTGCTCTCCCACCCCTGCAGCTCCACCATTAAGTGAGGCCTGCCCCTGCACTCTCGAGTGTTGGTGATCGAGGCCCTCCTCCACCCGCAGGTTTCCCTGCGCCTCATCCCTGGTGGTCCAGTGGACCTCTGTCTCCTTCCTCTAACTCTGCTCTTTCACTCGTTTTTCTACCTTTTATCTTTCACCTTTCTGCACTTTTCTGCATCTCTGCTCTTTTGTGCCTTATTTGTGCTCATTTTCCCTTCCTCTCGCTCTGCCCTTTCACTTGTTTTCACTCGTTTTCTACCCTCTTTTATCTTTCACCTTTCTGCACTTTTCTGCATCTCTGCTCTTTTGTGCCTTATTGCTGCTCATTTTCCCTTCCTCTCGCTCTGCCCTTTCACTAGTTTTCACTCATTTTTCTACCCTCTTTTATCTTTCACCTTTCTGCATCTCCGCTCTTTTGTGCCTTATTTCTGCCTATTTTCCCTTTTTTCTTTATCCCTTATTTCCTCCCTTTACCTTTCCCCGCCGCTGTTGCCCCCGCGGCCCCTCCCCCCCAGCGCGACCTGCCCAATCCAGCTCCCCTCCCCGCTCCCGCCTCCCAGCTGTCCAGCCCTCCCCGACCCCTACTTAATGGCGGCCACTGCGGGGACAGGCGAGCAAGACCACTGACTCATTGTCAGTGAAATTGCTCTCCCACCCTCGCAGCTCCACCATTAAGTGAGGCCTGCCCCTGCCCCTGCACTCTCGAGTGTTGGTGATCGAGGCCCTCCTCCACCCGCAGGTTTCCCTGCGCCTCATCCCTGGTGGTCCAGTGGACCTCTGTCTCCTTCCTCTAACTCTGCTCTTTCACTCGTTTTTCTACCTTTTATCTTTCACCTTTCTGCACTTTTCTGCATCTCTGCTCTTTTGTGCCTTGTTTCTGCTCATTTTCCCTTCCTCTCGCTCTGCCCTTTCACTAGTTTTCACTCATTTTTCTACCCTCTTTTATCTTACACCTTTCTGCATCTCTGCTCTTTTGTGCCTTATTTCTGCCTATTTTCCCTTTTTTCTTTATCCCTTATTTCCTCCCTTTACCTTTCCCCGCCGCTGCTGCCCCGCGGCCCCTCCCCCAGCGCGACCGGCCCAATCCAGCTCCCCTCCCCACTCCCGCCTCCCAGCTGTCCAGCCCTCCCGACCCCTACTTAATGGCGGCCACTGCGGGGACAGGCGAGCAAGACCACTGACTCATTGTCAGTGAAATTGCTCTCCCACCCTCGCAGCTCCACCATTAAGTGAGGCCTGCCCCTGCCCCTGCACTCTCGAGTGTTGGTGATCGAGGCCCTCCTCCACCCGTAGGTTTCCCTGCGCCTCATCCCTGGTGGTCCAGTGGACCTCTGTCTCCTTCCTCTAACTCTGCTCTTTCACTCGTTTTTCTACCTTTTATCTTTCACCTTTCTGCACTTTTCTGCATCTCTGCTCTTTTGTGCCTTATTTCTGCTCATTTTCCCTTCCTCTCGCTCTGCCCTTTCACTAGTTTTCACTCGTTTTCTACCCTCTTTTATCTTTCACCTTTCTGCATCTCTGCTCTTTTGTGCCTTATTTCTGCCTATTTTCCCTTTTTTCTTTATCCCTTATTTCCTCCCTTTACCTTTCCCCGCCGCTGCTGCCCCCGCGGCCCCTCCCCCCAGCGCGACCGGCCCAATCCAGCTCCCCTCCCCGCTCCCGCCTCCCAGCTGTCCAGCCCTCCCCGACCCCTACTTAATGGCGGCCACTGCGGGGACAGGCAAGCAAGACCACTGACTCATTGTCAGTGAAATTGCTCTCCCACCCTCGCAGCTCCACCATTAAGTGAGGCCTGCCCCTGCCCCTGCACTCTCGAGTGTTGGTGATCGAGGCCCTCCTCCACCCGTAGGTTTCCCTGCGCCTCATCCCTGGTGGTCCAGTGGACCTCTGTCTCCTTCCTCTAACTCTGCTCTTTCACTCGTTTTTCTACCTTTTATCTTTCACCTTTCTGCACTTTTCTGCATCTCTGCTCTTTTGTGCCATATTTCTGCTCATTTTCCCTTCCTCTCGCTCTGCCCTTTCACTAGTTTTCACTCATTTTTCTACCCTCTTTTATCTTTCACCTTTCTGCATCTCTGCTCTTTTGTGCCTTATTTCTGCCTATTTTCCCTTTTTCTTTATCCCTTATTTCCTCCCTTTACCTTTCCCCGCCGCTGCTGCCCCGCGGCCCCTCCCCCCAGCGCGACCGGCCCAATCCAGCTCCCCTCCCCGCTCCCGCCTCCCAGCTGTCCAGTCCTCCCCGACCCCTACTTAATGGCGGCCACTGCGGGGACAGGCGAGCAAGACCACTGACTCATTGTCAGTGAAATTGCTCTCCCACCCTCGCAGCTCCACCATTAAGTGAGGCCTGCCCCTGCCCCTGCACTCTCGAGTGTTGGTGATCGAGGCCCTCCTCCACCCGCAGGTTTCCCTGCGCCTCATCCCTGGTGGTCCAGTGGACCTCTGTCTCCTTCCTCTAACTCTGCTCTTTCACTCGTTTTTCTACCTTTTATCTTTCACCTTTCTGCACTTTTCTGCATCTCTGCTCTTTTGTGCCTTATTTCTGCTCATTTTCCCTTCCTCTCGCTCTGCCCTTTCACTAGTTTTCACTCGTTTTTCTACCCTCTTTTATCTTTCACCTTTCTGCATCTCTGCTCTTTTGTGCCTTATTTCTGCCTATTTTCCCTTTTTTCTTTATCCCTTATTTCCTCCCTTTACCTTTCCCCGCCGCTGCTGCCCCGCGGCCCCTCCCCCAGCGCGACCGGCCCAATCCAGCTCCCCTCCCCGCTCCCGCCTCCCAGCTGTCCAGCCCTCCCGACCCCTACTTAATGGCGGCCACTGCGGGGACAGGCGAGCAAGACCACTGACTCATTGTCAGTGAAATTGCTCTCCCACCCTCGCAGCTCCACCATTAAGTGAAGGCGCGTCAAAGGCAAGCCCGTCTGTGCCCGTCCGCGACCCGACCCGACCAGTGCCAGGAACCCTGGACCTCCGCCCCGCCAACGCTACGACCCAGCAGCACTCCACGCACTCAACCCAGGCCGCAACAACAACTGCAAGCTAGCATCACCAGCCGACTCCCACGGACCCTTCAGCTGTCACCGCTGCCGGCACACCTGCAGCACCGCCAAGAACACGGATCCAGCACAACCCGCCCACAAGAACACAACCGAACCGAAGACCCTGCAATGCATCCTCCTCAACGTCCGATCCCTCCACAAACACGCCACAGAAATCTGGGACCTCCTCGACAGCACCACCCCGGACGTAGCGTTCTTCACCGAAACCTGGACCAACACCACCTCGGGACCGGACATCGCCATCGCCATCCCCCAAGGATACAAGATCTCCAGGAAGGACCGCCCCACCCGCCCAGGAGGAGGAATCGCCATCGTCCACAAATCCAGCCTCCGCCTGAGCACACTCCCTGAGGAGCCCACAGAACTGATGGAACACCTTCACTTCAAGATACTGGCCAGCCCCACCGCCACCCTCCGAGGAACCCTCATCTACCGACCCCCTGGACCCCGCGGACCCTTCGCCAACTCCATCACGGACATTATCTCCCCGCAGGCCATCGCATCCACCAACTACACCCTGCTGGGAGACCTCAACTTCCACCTTGACAACCAACTGGACCCCAACACCACATCCCTCCTGGACAACCTCCACAACATTGGACTGCGCCAGATCGTGACCGAGCCCACGCACTCAGCAGGACACACCCTCGACCCCCTCTTCACTACAGGAAACTCCATCACCTTCAGCCACACCACCGAACTCCCATGGACCGACCATCGTTGCGTCCACTTCACCTTCAGAACACCCACCATCCACAGACACCAGCACCTGCTTCCACAAAGAAACTGGACCAAAATCACCGACGACCAGCTCACCTCCTCACTCAACAACTCCACCCCAACCATCGCGGAAAACGACGACCCCAACACCGCAGCCCGAACCCTGCATAGATGGATCTCGGACAGCACCAACACCATAGCCCCCTCAAGAAAAACAACAATACCCGCGCCAAGAAAGCCAAATGGTTTACCACCGAACTCGAGAGTCCAGAAGCACATGCCGCCACCTCGAAAAGGCCTGGAGAAACACCAAATCCACAGAAGCCCACGACAACTTCAGAGCCGCCACCAACGCCCACCATCAACTCATCAGAGAAACGAGGAAAAAAGCGATTGAAGACAGAATCTCCACCCACGCGCACAACAGCAAGGAACTCTTCAGCATCATCAAGGAGTTTGCCCAACCCACTAGCGAGTCTACCGACATCCCTCCCTCACAAGACCTCTGCGACAAACTCAGCACCTTTTTCCACCACAAAATCAAGAGCATCTACGACAACTTCGACGAAGACAACCAACACACTGAACCCTCACCAACCACCCCGACACCCGGAAACCAGCGATTGACGACTGGACAGCCCTCACCACCGAAGACACACTGAAGACAATGAAGTCAATCCACTCAGGGGCCCCCACGGACCCCTGCCCCCACCACATCTTCAACAGAGCCGCCGACACCATCGCACCCATGCTCCGCCACACCATCAATTGCTCCCTGGCGACCGCCTCGTTCCCCGATGACTGGAAACACGCCGAGGTCAACGCCCTCCTAAAAAAACCCTCAGCGGACCCCACCGACCTCAAAAACTACAGACCCATCTCCCTGCTCCCGTTCCCAGCGAAAGTCATCGAGAAAGCCATCAACATCCAACTCGCCACATTCATTGAAGAACACAACATCCTCGACTCCTCCCAATCCGGCTTCAGAAAAAACCACAGTACGGAAACCGCCCTCCTCGCCGCAACAGACGACATCCGCACCCTACTGGACAAAGGAGAAACAGTAGCCCTCATCCTCCTCGACCTATCAGCGGCGTTCGACACAGTCTCCCACCGCACCCTAATACGCAGACTCTACGACGCAGGAATCCAGGACAAGGCCCTCGACTGTATCCGCTCCTTCCTCTCCAGCAGGACGCAGCGGGTCAGACTCCCCCCTTTCCTCTCAGACCCCACACCTACCACCTGCGGAGTCCCCCAGGGCTCCTCCCTCAGCCCGACGCTCTTCAACGTCTACATGGCTCCACTCGCCCCCATCGTCAGAACCTACGGACTCAACATCGTGTCATACGCAGACGACACCCAGCTCATCCTCTCCCTATCCAACGAGCCCAACACCGCCAGACGCAACTTTCGAGAAGGCATGGAAGCCGTCGCCAAATGTATGAAAAACAGCTGCCTACAACTAAACACCAACAAAACCGAAGTACTCATCATGGGCCCAAACCCCGATGCCTGGAGCGACACCTGGTGGCCCCCCGCCCTCGGAAACCCGCCAACCCCCACGGACCACGCACGCAACCTGGGAATCATCCTGGACTCCGAGCTCAAAATGGACCGCCAGATCAACTCTGTCTCGTCTTCCTGCTTCCACACCCTCCGCCTCCTTCGTAAGACTTTCAAATGGATCCCCCTCGAACACCGAAAGACTGTCACTCATGCCCTGGTCACCAGCAGACTCGACTACGGCAAAGCACTCTACGCCGGAATAAACAAAAACCTCACCCGCAAGCTACAGAACATCCAGAACGCCGCCGCAAGACTGGTCCTCAACCTGCCAAAACACTGCCACATCTCCCAGCACCTGCGCACACTCCACTGGCTCCCTGTCGAGGCGAGAATCACCTTCAAGATGCTCACCCACGCACACAAGGCCCTCCACGGCACCGGACCAGCATACCTGAACAGCCGACTCAAATTCCACGCACCCCAAAGGACCCTACGATCAGCCCAGCTCTCCTACGCTGTGGTCCCCCGCACCAGAAAGACCAGATCGGGAGGCTGCTCCTTCTCCTTCCTCGCGGCCAAAGCATGGAACACCCTTCCGCTCCACCTCAGACAGACAACATCGCTCCCCATCTTCGCAAGAAACCTCAAAACCTGGCTCTTCGACAGACCCCCTCCTTGATGGATGGAACCTGCCCCCCCTAGCGCCTTGAGACCCTTACGGGTGAGTAGTCGCGCTTTAACAAACCCCTGATTGATTGATTGATAGAGGAGGGCTCCCTAGTCTTGTCCAGACATCTGAATATAGCCTTTAGGAGCCCAAAAGCCCTCTCTACTGGTCACTCTGTTCTTCCATGGGCCTCATTGAAGCAGACTTCCCCTAGCGTAGTTGGATTCCTTTGTGGTGCCAACCACCATGGATGGTTGGGATAGGCTGAGTCTCCTAGATGGAAGACAGACATAAGTGCAACAATAAGTTACACACTTTGTGATTAACCAACCTGACATCACCCACACAAAGTTAAGACAGATCATACTTACCAACAAGCCAGGCCCTCTCTGGTAGCAGTTGTGACATCAGCTGGGGTATGGTGCTGTTCTGCAGTATGAAGGAATCATGGGCTGATCCTGTGAACTGGGCACAGATGTTTGATATGTACAAAGGCGTTAAGCAGACAACTTGCACACTGAAAGAATGGAAGTGCTTCCTGTTACGGTAAACTTGTTCCTAGCTTGCGGTGGAACTAAGGTAATAAGGGTACCATCAATAGCTCCAACCACATGTGGAATGCGACAAAATCCATAGAAATCCCTTCATATTGGCTAAATCTTCACTTCTGCGGAACTGGATTCAATGTGTTTCATCACTGCTGAAAGCACGTCTTTTAGTACAGCACTGAACATTGCTTGTGACATACCACCAGGTATAGCCACAGTGTACTGGAAGAAACATGTGGCCAGAAAATGCAATACTACCATAAGTCTCATAATAGGTGGGATACATGTGGGATTAGTGTTTTGAGGAAGGAGATCAGGCTCCAACTGATGACATAAATCTAGTATTGTTTGTATATTTAAATGAAATTTATTGATGATATGCTTTTTTTCCATGGTCTGAAGGTCTGGAAATGGTGCACTGGAGGCTGTCATCCCCTCCCTCTCCCAGGGTATCAAAGAGTGGAGTGGAAACAATTGTGAACATTGGTCACAGTGTCCAGAGTAACATATATGTAGAGTAAGCCAAACGTCATGTCAAAAAACATAACTGCTTCAGAAAGCATTACACATAATTCACATATAATCTCAATTGTGGTCTTCACATGGTGTCTGTAACAGAAATGTACATATTATACAGACAAAAATGTATCATGAGCACCCTAATATTGTAAAGCTTGTACTCACAAAATACAGTCACCGCGGTGTACAGTGCACCACGGTAATACAGCGTTTATGCACAGTAATACAGTATACTGATGTTTGTGTAAAGCAAATTATAGAGCAATGGAGTAATACATCATGTAAACATATTACAACACATTTGTAGTGGTGGTGACACTCTTAACAGTCACCAATACTGTAGTTACAACGCTAAAATGGCAGATGCCTGAGCTCGCATATAGGGTATTCTGAACCTGCACCGCCGGCTGAAGTCGACCACACAGTGGGCACTTTCATCCATGGCAGACACAGCCATAGGCTAACCTTGATGATTGTGACGGTCATGGGCCAATGGCTGTGTCCGTCTATGCTTATGACCCCGTATGTGGCATACATGTATGCCGCGGTTTGAAAAATAACTTGCTTGCCTCCTGATACTGCTGCTATTAACCTCCTCCATTTTAGCTGCTGTTTGCCACCTCTGGGAGCAAACAGGCCAAGCAGGTGTGAAGGCCCCTGCCTTCTCTCCAGAGGGGCTGGAGAAACTTGTTGAAGAGGTCCTTCCCCTGATGGCCAGCTTTATGGCTCACCAGAGGAGCAGGTAAATATCTCACATAGATTTTTTACTCTTTTTAACTGCATCCTTTCCATTCCCATAGGCTATAATGTGCTGATGAATCCCAGAGTGAATTCAGATTAATGCTGTAACATTTTGTGATCCCCACATAGAACACTCCTGTAATGGATTGTGTTGTGTGATTAGCCATAGATCCTACTTGTGTTGCATGCACATATCTATGCATGTATCCTTTTCATGGCAACTATGATATATTTTCTAATCAGATCATGGCAAATGTGCGATAAAATGTAAAGGGTTTACAGCATGAACTGTGTATGTATACTGTAAGAAGCAGTTGAGGATCATGTTAGTTATGTGTACAGCCCCACATATCACGCAGCCCAGATCAGGGCTCACCAAACTGTTGTCTGGGAGCTAGCTATACCTCACAGACCCCTTCAGAGTGCCACACAACCTTGAGGTCTCTTATTGGATGGCCACAAGATGTACTGTTATGTATTGAAATGGTGGAAATGAGATGTTCATGTGGGATCAGTATGCTCAGCCTGCAGAGAGCAAGGCTGACAATGAACTGTGCCCAGTCTGGGCTATGGCCCAGGCTGGGGCAGAGTTACTGTGGCATGTATTAGTACATTTTTAATAATAATTGTGGTACAGTTTTTAAATATTGTGTAGGGTGAAGATGTTTTGATTGCAATGATTTTTATTAATCAAGCAATAAAGATCTTATTATCAGTATAAGAGGCACCTTGTAAAAACTGATGCACAGATTAATCTCCCTGTAGACCTGCAGATCCTTAGATGTTCCCATATGAGTTTGTTTTCTGAACCAATAGTAGCCCTGATTGATTTTACATGGACTACATATGGAATGGTGACTGAGGTAACCCCCTGACCTGATACTTCTTTCCATTGACCCACATTGTCAACGTGTGACATTTACTAATGACAGGCCTCTTTCTCCCAAAGGTCTGTTGTCAGTTTTCCAAAAGTCATGCTTGCATTGTACAGGCCTATTGCACATGTGACACATTAACAGTGCAGATAGTTGGTTACTTCAGAATAGATTCTGATATGTGAATCACCAGCTTTGTTACAATCAAACAATCAAACACGACATACAACGATATGTTGATATATGTAAAAGTGCCACATATGGCAAAAGGTGTGTCCTGTGATGGCAGTACATACCACACAAACTCAAGAAGATGTAGTATGATATCCCATTAAGTAGTCCACATGCCCACACATCCCCAGAGAGGGAGCTCTAAGTGACACACATGCGAACCCTTTCATTGTAACCTAAGTCTTGGGATGTATTCTATACTATGGTACCTGCCTGTATGGACCGTATGCATCAAGCCAATGGGCCTGGCTGTAAAGGTGTCTGTACAGTCATGCACAAGTCCTTTACCCTTCAGAAGGTCACAATGGTGTGTTGTGTTTCATAGTAGCTCACATCACAGTACATTTAGGATGGCCCTGGCCTACAAGATGTTAGTTGGCTGGCTTAGTCAGTATAGGTCATGATCAGGGTTGAGGATAGTCAGCAGATGACTACACAGGTGTGCAATCATGTCTTTGTAGTGCTTAGCATGTGAGAATTACACATGTAGTGTGTTAACTATTGATTAATGCTTGTGCTAGGTGTATACAAAATGTGTGTCAACCAAACAGATATCCTAAAACTTGCAGTTATAATCTGTTTCTTCATCTATTGCATCCATACAGGTAAAGGCCCATCAGAAGCAATCCATTTGGAAAGCCATCGCCCAGAAGGTGCGGACCCTGGGGGTCTATCGCCGGTGCAGCGTCCATTGCTGGAAGTGGTGGGAGGACCTGAGGCGCTGGTCCTGGAAGATCACAGAGGTCCAGCTGGGACTGTTCTTCCAACATAGATGGGGTGTGCGCCGGACCCTGACCCACCTAATGGCCTGCATACTGGTGGTGGCCTAGCCGGATCTAGATGGGCAGTTTTGGGCCCAACAACACCAACAAGGGGATGAGTCCTGGCCAGATTCATACATGTTACATTGCCAACTTTGTGTGTTACATGCAGGCATTTCTACATATTTTTTGGGGGTGGGCCATGTGCGACATATAAGAAGAGTTATATTTTAATGTGACACATGGAGGATGGCTTTACGGTCTGCTTGTTAACCATTTAAAGAAGACGCCTCATATCCGGTGGTATATAAGAAAGGGACAATTACATCCATAATGATAATCCTTGCAGCGGATTATTTAATCTGAATTTGCCCCTCGGGTGATGGATATATATACAAGTTTTGGGGCAGACACAACTTTGAGTGTCAAATGAGTGGAGCATGTTGTTCCCTGTCTTTGTGGTACAAATCCCCTACTATGTCTGACTTAAGGTATTCCTCCCTTTCTGTTTAATTTTATCATAGGTGATCCATTGGCATACCCTGTCTTTGGGGTGCGAATCCCCTATTATGTCTGACTTAAGGGATTCCTACTTTTCTGTTTAACCTTATCATAGGTGCTCCGTTGGGGATAAAGTTTCTCCCCTAATACCCTATTGGGATTTGTGACGTTCTGCATTGGAGGACGTTTGGATAGACCACAACTCTACTTGTTTCTTGGTCTAAAGGACCAATATATGGCCCAAGTGAGTATGAGTTACCCTCTCAAATACCATGGAAATGAGGAGGGAGTTCTTTTGCAACACACAATCAAGGATGCTGATCCACCTTTGTGGGTTTGGGGTACCACTGAAAGTTAGTGATGGAGTTTTCATATATTATCTATACAGGGACTGTTTTATGCTGCAGAGATTTAAGTTCTGGAGATTTAGAATCGCAAATCACTTAGTTTTTCGGTACGTATATACCTCCATAGACTTGATATGGGTGTATGGGTATTGTCCGTCTATTTTCCTCTACTGTCTTCTCTTCCTTTCTATGGAATCACGGGTTAATAGCTCAGGGTATGTATAGGTTGCACAGTATGGATTTTAAGTGCGACCTTGGCATGTAATGTTTTGCATATGAGTTATTTTTTTAGTACGATGATCAATGGGGTCACGGGTCCAATTGAATATGGTCTGAACCAAATCTGGTGTGATGAGGGTCTCTCTCCTTTTCTTTTTCACAAATGTACTTTATCCTTTTTGTGTTTTATATTTTTACTGTGTCTTTTTAAATTTCACATAAAAAATGTATTACCGTTGCATACTTAATACGGGGATTATGTGTTTGAAGCAAAATTGTCTGTCATTTGATTGATACATGTTCTGTTTTGAATTATGACTTGTCTGCATGTTTTTTAATGAATGCACATATGAGATAGGATGAGCGTGCTATAGTTTGAGTATGCTCATTCCTGTCCTGTGCAATTCAGTCTTTGTATATGGTCTTTTAATATTTGTGATTTTATATTTGTATATAAATGTTGTGTATATGTTATGTTGCAGCCCTGAAGAAGTCCATTGTTATATCCCGCATAGAGGCCCTAATGTACACCCGTTCATACATGCCCTAAAATGGACGTATTTATATTTACCCTAATATGGTCATATTCGTACTTGCCCTATTATGGTCATGGCCGCATATGCCCAATTATGGTCACAACTGTACATGTCCTATTATAGTCATGATTCCTTATATAGGCATGATCTTTCACCTACATTGGTCCCAGCTAGTACACAACGAGCTCTGAGGGCTGAACGTTATCTATCCTGTGGTTTTGAATACAGCAGGGTTTTTCCAAACACAGGCCCACACTGTACTCATTAATTATGCATGGCTCTCTAAGAATACACCACTGGCATAATATGTATGTACAAAGTTCACCCCTGACGTCTTCCTCATGTCCAATACAAACCATACTGAGGACCGAGACTCTTTAGGGTATAAATACACCACATCTTGCCCTGGTAAGACAGAGGGAACCGAGACTTCCATGCTGACACACTGACCAGAGACGCTGAGGCTCCTGCATGCAGTCGCTCCAGCTGACAGTGGTCTGACACAGCCCTGACGGGGTGTCCAACTCGAGACCAGGACGGGGTCCCACACTCTCTCTATTCAGGTATGGGGGTTCGACTAAATCCTAGAAGGATTCTTGGCTCTTAGGCTTTAGTCCTACACACATATGCTAGGCACACTCAGGTACATCTAGTTAGGCATCGTAGGAGTACGCGCACTTGCATAATGCTTTTATATTCATGTATGTATTCATGATTATCGCAATATGGTAGAACTGTTCTATCCCTTTGCTTTTATCGTACTGCTGATAATATATCTCTGCTATTGTCTGCTGGTTACCGCAGCACATATATTTTACACTAGAATAACAACTGTTCAATAAATACTTATTGAAACGCCCGACTGTTTATTCTCTGTAACTCTCTGAGACAAACCGAATAAGTGAGCACGAGTGACTGAGCGAAAGGTAGTACATTGTTTCCACGATTCTGAGGGAATCAGGGTTGTCATGGTCTAAGGTTGCCAGAAACTAATCTCTCCCCGATAAGAGGAGACACTAGTGGCACTGCGAGCTAGCTAATGCAAACTAGGCTAACATATACGGTGGGGGTGCACGGAGTCAGTCTGCCACCAAGCCCGCAGTATATGTTATCCAAACGCGCAGGTCCTGCAGGGGTACTATAGGAACTACACGACATGGCGCCACCAACGTTGGTTTGGTACTTATTTAAAAGTAGAATCTGAGTAGTTCAGTCGTGCTATTCTCAGAGAACCTACTCACAAAACACCAGAGACGTCTGGAGTGGGTGGGCACAAACTCCGCTGCAGCTGAGTAGTATTAGAATACTATTTATTGGCTGTTGGTTATTCAAGCTTGAAGGACATATAGTTCCTACAGTTGTGCATTTACACCTTATCTTAAAAAATTCTTTAACCTCCCTTCTTCCAATTAAAAATGGTGGAAGAAGCAAACGAAACAAGGAGAGTTACAACAGACCTCTTCGGTTTAGGAGAAGAAGACCCTGAAGATGCAATACAAATTGCACCAAATTTCAGAAGGGAAGTCACCATAAAACTTCTAGAACATGGCCTAAGAGCCAGGGGTGGTAATGTAATTTTCATGATTGAGGCACACGAATCGAATAAAACAGAGGTGTTCTATTCATGGGTTACATTCCCAGCAGCGAATACAGTTACCGATGTATTTCACTACTACCTAGAAGGTGAAACACCAGCAGACTATACTCCTTTTGAGGAGTTAGAGGTTCCGCTCACTTACCAGGAGCATAATTACTGGTTTAAAGGCGCCCTACCCCACGTACATGGAAGAGCAAGATTAGGCCCGCTCGGAGGAGCAGGAGCCACATGGCCCATATTAGCGGCATACACATCGCATCCTGATATTGGCACAATGCCACAGCCAGACTTAATTGAACAACACAGAGATTTAATTAAAATCTACAGAAACCTCACACAATTTGTGATGAGGACTTTAACAGTTCAACCTGCACCAGCTGCAGCACAAGATACTCCAGTCCAGAGTACAGTTAATAAAATAACTCCACAAACATTACACGCGATAATGGGCAAAATGCCAGCAAAACGCGAACAAATCCCATTCTGGATAGCTCAAAAAATAACTCAGCTTGAAGCAGTATTCCCGAATACTACCACCAGTGATAAACACAGAATTCTAACAATCTGCTTGCCCATGGGTCTGACACCACAAGTAGAGGACTGCACCTCTTGGGGTTCAGTCTTTGCTGCCATATATACCAGAACACATGGTATCCCGTCAATAGCAGTAGTACCTGAAGTGAAGTATTAAAACAGATACAAAATGAGTACGGAGCAGAGCCTGCCCTTAACTTAGGGATGAAGTTACTAAATAACTTTGACCAGGTATCAGCCATAATACTAGCTAACATTAAGGGGGAAGCAGCTTCAGTGGCGATCCGCCAACGCCTGAGGGAGTTCAGTCCAGTAGGATCAACAACACGAACTACCCAAAATAATTGAAACTGCATATGCAGAACTAGGCAGAGACAGTCTAGGTGGGAAAGCATTAAAACCACAACTGGTGGGCAGTCCTGAAAAGGACACTATAAAGCAGACACCTACGTCTTCTAAAAAGAAGTGGGAAAATAAAAAACAACAAAAGTCTAAAGTCACCAGATCTCAGTCCAGAGGTAGGTCTCCTCAACAGGAGCCCTCTGAAAGGAGGTATAACCTCAGGAATAGGGATAATATTAAAAAACCTGACAGGTATCAGGATACTGATACTCGTTCCTCTCGTTCCTTTCAGGGTTCGTCAAGAAACTCCGAGAGGGAAGGACGGTCAGAACACAGACAAGAGGAGCGTACAAAGTCCAGAGACACGCAACGCGCTGCGGACTACGCACCTAAAAAAGAAGATAAACAAAAATCTGAAACCTCAGTTCAAAAAGAAGAAGGTAGCAGGTCTCAAGATCAGACATGCCCAGAATTCTGAGGACACAGCTTCTGAACGGGGAATGGGCTCTGACGATGCTAGACAGCGCGGCAGAAGTAACGATAGCTCGCCAGAACCTGAAGGAATTTCTGGTGACAGCGGAGTTGAGTGAGTATATCACGGTGGAAACACCTGATACTCGGGTAAGTGTCCCACATAAGTTACATGAGATAACACTCCGGCTGGAGGGGGACAAACCCAGAAAAGCTAAAGGTCTCTTTTGGAAAAATCTGTCATCTGGTTATGACATTCTATTAGCAGAACAAGACTGGCCGCCAGCATTCGTCATGGAGTGCCCTAGGGGAGAAACTGTAATTTTTCCAGCCTTTTCCGACCTCGTTCCCATTCACCTAAAACATGCATATGCGCAGGAGTGGGCGGTTGCCCTAGCTCCAGCATTGTATAAAAATCATGTTGGTTGGGATGAGGTGTCAACCCACTACGTGATCCCGTTAAAAGTTTCCCCAAATTCTCAAAGGCAATACCCTATAAAGCAGGAAGCTAAAAAACAAGTCAGGGAGATTCTAGACCAACTAGAATACCAGGGGGTGATAGAAAATTGCACTTCACCTATGAACAATCCTTTGTTCCCTGTAGCCAAACCTGACAACACATATCGTCTAGTTTTAGATTACAGACATTTAAACACTTGCACAAAGACATTTGCAGTTCAAAATGCACACAGTGCCGCATTAATGAATAACATTGTGCGCAAAAAATACAAAACAACACTTGATATCTCAAATGGATTTTTCTGCCAAAATATAGCTCCTGAAAGCAGGTATCTGACCGCCTTCAGTGCGTTAGGGTTCCAGCGACAATTTTGTCGCCTAGCCCAAGGGTATAAAAACAGCCCAGGGGTATTTTCAGCAAGAGTAACAGAGTTACTCCAAAATTTGGATGAAGAAGCATTGTCCTATGTAGATGATATTTATCTGACGGACGATGACTTACAGAGGCACTTGACCAGGGTGAGCACCATTATTATGGGATTCGCCTCTGAGGGCTACAAATTTAACTTTAAAAAATCAAAGATTGCCCACCTCAGTGTCCTGTTTTTAGGATACGAGCTGTCAAGTGAGGGAAAAAGCCTGGCAGCTAACTTTTTAGAAAAGTGTGCGCTGCTCCAACCTCCAAAATCATTAAAGAATTTACAATCAATTCTGGGATTCCTAAATTTTGGTCGAACATACATTTTGGATTACGCAGAAAGAGTAAAATCTTTCTACGACTTAATAAAACCTGATTTTTCAGTCAGACAATGGACACAGGAACACACAAATATCCTGCGTTCCCTACAGGAAGACATGATAGCTTCTAAACATTTACAGACATGCGTAAACGCACAGAACTTAGTGATCTGAGTCATTGCGGGTCAATGCGGGTACACTTATTTAACTTTTAATGAAGGTGAAACAGTGCCAATCGCATACAAATCACACCTGTACACAAACGCAGAAATACGTTTTACTTCAACAGAAAAAATCCTGACAGCAGTGCAGACCGCTGTAGCAAAAGAAAGAGCTCTGGCTCAGGGAAAACGCATAATTGTCGTGACCCCAGTACCAGCTTTAGAAGCTGTTACAAAAGCTAGCATTCCAAATGCTAAAGCCTTACATCCAAGATGGATACAATGGGCTAATTCTCTTACTGCAACGGATGTTGAATACAGATTTGATCCAAGTTTAAAAACACAGGCATTCCTGCAATACGAACAAGAATACCCTCTACCAAATGAAATTTTGCCTCTAGATCAGTATGAATACGTTATCTATACTGACGGATCTGCTCAACCAGCCACAGGAAGTAAGCAAGCTTACAGCGCAGCGTGTGCGATTGTTAAAGGTCACATGCACAATGGAAAGTTCCATCCGAGTTGCACTAAAACGCAATCTCTAGGAGACTGCACGGCTCAGTTGGCAGAACTCAAAGCACTAATACTGGCACTTATAAATACGGATCACGAATTCCCCACACTGATTGTGTGTGATTCCTTTTACTGTGTACAGTCGTACAATGAATATCTACATCATTGGGAACAAAACGGGTTCAAAGATGCAAAAGGTGGCACAATAAAGCATAAAATGCTATGGGAACAGGTAGTGGAGTTGAGAAACAAACTACCAAGGGCTCAATTGATACATACACTGAGTCATCAGCGTGATGGCGTTCACGTTGAAGGGAATTCATTGGCTGATGAAGCCGCAAAGGGGGCTGTTCGCACAGCCGCCGTAGCTGCAGTTACTCGTTCAAAGACGAGAATAGACAGCGAGATAATGGTAGCTGTCAATGCTTCACGCAAAGGCAGCACAGCAGTACCAAAGAGATTTCCACTCAAGTACTCCTACAAGTTAGATGCACAAAACATTCCATATGCTCAGATTCCTGGAGTGGGGGATAGAGTAATACCAAATATGGATCGTAGGCAAAGTTTGATTGTGGCAGCACACGAAGGGACAGGGTTCTGTACATAACGGACGTTAGGGAGACTGTTGCTTTGTTGAAAGAACGCTACTGGTGGCCCGTGATGAGAAGGCTGATTAGAGACTATGTCTGGAACTGCGACATCTGTCAAGCAGATGAAGGGGTCCACCACAACACGTCCAGTACAGATACCATTGTTAGACAGCATTAGGTTGTCCGTTCGTGCGCGTCCAGCTCAAGTTTCCTCAAGGTCTGGCCTCAGTGCTCGGCTGACGCTCGGACTGTTATAAAAGATTTGCGAGTCTTTATCGGCACATA
Organism: Calotriton arnoldi; assembly: GCA_963921515.1. Taxonomy (NCBI): domain Eukaryota; kingdom Metazoa; phylum Chordata; class Amphibia; order Caudata; family Salamandridae; genus Calotriton; species Calotriton arnoldi. The sequence continues at coordinate 679,931 of CAWUFW010005773.1, read as the reverse complement.
CGCAGTTGCCACGTTACAATCTGACCGTGGTCCGGCGTTTAGCTCTCGGGCTTACAAAGAGGCCATGGAAGGAATGGGCGTAGCATTGCGGTACTCCTCTCCGTACCATCCCGAGGGAAATTCTGTTGTGGAGAGGAAAAACCGAGACTTAAAGCAATCTTTAACAGCTAGGGTATTAGGCAGGGGCGGTAGATGGGTCCGATCACCTTTATGGGGTACAGTGCGCGATCAATAATCAGCCAAGAAACTCTCTAGGGGGTGTCACTCCTTCCGAGGTCCTATTTGGGACAAGAATGTGGGTACCTGATCTTGATCGTGAAGGCGCAGTGGCGGATGTAAAACCATTTGATATCCATGATCGTTTGGCTGTTTTACAGGATCTAAATGAATCCAGGACACAACAAAGTAACGTACTCCAGAAACAGGCCGCCACTGAGGAAGTCAAGGCAGTAACGGCAAGACCTATCTGGATCCCAAAAATCGGGGATCTGGTCAGAGAGAAGACTGCTGATAAAAAAGAATTTGGGCCATCCTACAGAAAGCCTGTACTGGTCCTTGCAATCCACGGCACAAGAACTGTACTCCTGCCACCTCTTGCCGGAAAAAATGAGAAAAGATTCTTCTCAATTGACTTAATCAAACCACACTATGTGGCTGATACTAAACAGTAGGCCTCGTGGACTCCACAGTAGCAGAAGCCCTCCTCTCGCTACAATCCAGGAAGTTGAAATAGAAAGACTCATCACGTTTGAAGAGCCACCTGTATGGAATGAAGGACTAAGCAGCGATGCTATGGAACTCGTTCCACTTCACCAAGAAATTCATCTCCAAAATGAAAATCAACTTAACAACCAAGTTGCAATAAGACCTAATACAGACATCTACGTCAACATGCCTCGTCAAGAGCAAAATCCGATTTCAACAAATCCCGATGCAATTCCAACAATTGATCGAACTGCTTCTGGCTATTTCATGAACTTTGATATGTTTTCACTGGATCCAAGCGAACCCGAAACGACGCCAGCCAAAAAATCACTCACACAGAAACTCAATGACTTTTTGAACTTTTTTAGAAAGACTTACCTGGTGTCACCTTGGATAGAACTATGGTATATCACTGGGATTTTATTTTTCATTTTCTGGCTAGGTTTAATAATAACTTTTAGTATGCTTATTAATGGACGATACCTCCAGCAAAGCTCTACAGCCCAAAGAGTCAATTTGATTTTAAAACCACACCAATCTTCACATCGTGAACCAAGAGACTTGTCTTCAGTGAACATTACAGCAGTTCCTATACCGGACGGTATAGTATGGGACAAGAGTGATTATGATGTATTCGGTCCGACTGAACTTTTAAAGCTTAAACATGTATTTAAAATTTCTTTAAGTGATATCATTACCTCCAGTACATTTTCTGATGATTGGGACAATGAAACTGTAAATGCTATGATGTCTGATTTAGAAAAAACTGGTGCATTTCCGAACAATGAAATGTTAGACGGTACTTCAGACTATGATACATTGTACTGTTACCAGCAATATGGTCATCATTTCTTACACAAATCTATAACACCTAGAAATGTAGAAGTGAGAACACTGCCCAACACCTCCAAAAGGTAGTTCGCAAGCATTTGCACAGAAATTCACATACTTCTCAGGGGTTAACACATCCGACCCGAAGTCATTTTATTATAAAGTGGCAAAAATTTCAGCTCAGAAAATTATGTTAACAAACACCAAACATATTTACTCTGCATCCTTTCTGAACCAGTTGTCTAAACAGGGTTTTGATCTATGGAAAGACACAATAGATTCAAAATCGATCTGGGGTTCTAGGGACTGGCAAGTCCAGGGAATAGAAGCACTTTTTAGAGCATGCCTCATTCCGCAGCAGATATTATTTCTGAATGAAACTGTGAAACAAACAACCTGTCTTGGATTAGCCAAAGGCAAGGAAATGAACACACCGGGGTTTCCAACACCATCACAGATGGGTGGGGGTCAGAACTCAACTACACAAGGGGTAGGATTAGATAACATTTTCCAGTACAACAGATCAGATCCTGATTGGACAGAATGGCTGGTTTGGCCCATTGACACAAATAAATGTCAGCAGAGATTTATTAATACAACCGAAGGGTTTAGTATCCATAGGCCAGACCCACGCTATGTACAGAGACATCACCCGGGGTAGTGACATCCTATAGTGTTGGGAAATTGTGCCTTGATTGGCTAGAGACCTCAACACTCACAGAAGTGAAGCACCACTTGACCTTACTCACACCTGACATGGATCTTAGAGATTTTCTACTAGGACCCAGGAAACAACGTCAGAAACGTTTCATATATGCAGGCCTTTATGCCTACTATAATGAAAACTGGAAAATATCCCAACAAGAGGCCGCAGAAAGGATACGGGAAATAGACCGTATTAACTTAGAAAAGGCATTAGCTGTGGTGGATAATGGGTTAACAACTTTGACCTCCAGGATTTACTCCTTGGGCAACATTGTGTCTTCGGCGAATCGACATATTAGAACAAGATCTGGCCTTGTTACAACACGGGCAATCTCAGCTACGTTCTATTATGATGTTAAGCTGGACACTTCAATCTCTGCGTGCAGGCTATGTGCCCTGGCGTTTTATAAACTCCACGTCTCTGTTTTCAGAATACAATCTAACTGATAAACAGACAGAAATGGCACAAAGGGGAGCCAAATATACAATGTTGCGCATTGAGAAACTGGAAAGGCTACCTTTCACTGTAGCCGAGTCACCATCAAAAGAATGGCTAATTCATGGCCAAATCACTCTGCCGGTCACTACGTTTCAGTTTCAATATTGCCTTGAGCAGAGGCAGGCAGGCAAATATGAGAAAATTGTGTAAGGGATACATCAAGGAAACTTGGAAGTTACCATTTAGATACCGATGTCGGAATGGGGATCGAGAAGTGTATCTGAGTGGTAAAAACTGCAAGAACGCTTTAAGTGGTTCTCTCATGTGTCAGGATATTTCTCTACACGGAGCCTGCAGTAGTTCAGTGGCGAACTTATCTTGTCACATGTCAGGGACCCCAGCGGCCATGATCACGCCGGTTTTCCAGCTGCTCTCGAATGGGAGTTACTTAATGCTAAATGATTAAGGTTGTTGTGGGATGCTTCCAGGCGTCGCATATCTAGTAACTGTTAACTCCAGGGTTACTTGCTGTATGCAAGTATTGTTTCCGCCACTGAACACAGTCAGGGAGGCGCCGCTATGGCCTTCACTGAACGTTTCTTTCATACAATTTGATACTCTGAGCAGATTGAAAGCCATGCTTTTACAGCAACCCGTGCCCTTAACCTCCGCTCGAGAAACCTATGAACTTCAAGTTGCAAGGACCTCGACCGAGATACAGGCGCTTATACGTACAAACTGCCCCATTCATTTCGCAGAAATGGTTAGTCGTATCTTCAACATGTCTGATACGAGTGGTATTGTACACCTATTTAAGACCTTAGGGTCTGGACTGTTAAGCACCTTTCAGACAGTCCTCGGAGTAATCCCAAATTTTATACACTCCGTATTGGGAAGTGTATTTGGAGGATTCCCGCTCATCTTGTTCCTAATTGCAGGAATCCTGATTGTAATATTGCTGCTAAGCAATGGACGGCCCACTTCCCGAGGGAATGGTGAACACACTCCTGGAGCGGAAATACCTTGAACGCATGGTAAAACTCTGGGCATTCCATGCCTGCGAGAACTCAATGCCTCCTGGTTTCTATCGTTTAGACCAGTCTGGGTAGACTGCATCTTACCTGTTCTTTGATGCCTGTTCTGCGGAGAAGAATGCACGTTGGATCTTTGTCTAACATTTCCATCAGATGCGCCTCCGGACACGGATGCAATGCTGGACCCCATAAAGGCCCACGCTCTGCGTTGTCCTCAGTGGCTTCCGATTCTGATGAATGTATTCCTGGAGAATTCACAGGTGCCGTTTGCTCCTGCTGGGTTAGGTGACTCTTCCACAGGCACCCAGGTTACAACTGCTGCACAAGCTGCCGCAGCACCGACTGTTGGCAGTACTACATTCCATCTATGTGCGATTGACGTTCTCGGTGAGGCGTTGGATTTGTCGTCTACAGCAGCTGACACCGATAATATTGTGCTTCCCAGCCAGGACACGTAATCTTGAATTGGCTCATCGTGTCCTGGGAAAGAATTTGGCTTCTTCACTCGTTTCAAAATAAACGATCTAAATTTGGAACATTTTCTTACATTGACACTTTCGCTTGAGAAAAGCATGGCCTTCTCCTGCTTATGGTAATGCAACTTCTATAGAGAGACTTTTGACTTTTTAAGAAAAGTGGCACTTAGAAATAGCTGAATTATAACACTTTTTTTAGCACCTCATTTTTAACGATTTTTTAGAACCATGTTTTTACTTGCTTTTAAAAATGTTTTTAAATTGTCCAGATTTTAAGTATGGTCATTTTTATCCAGTTCGGAAGAGGAGTGGGTGTTATATCCCGCTTAGAGGCCCTAATGTAGACCCGTTCGTACATGCCCTAAAATGGACATATTCATATTTACCCTAATATGGTCATATTCGTACTTGCCCTATTATGGTCATGGCCGCATATGCCCAATTATGGTCACAACTGTACATGTCCTATTATAGTCATGATTCCTTATATAGGCATGATCTTTCACCTACATTGGTCCCAGCTAGTACACAACGAGCTCTGAGGGCTGAACGTTATCTATCCTGTGGTTTTGAATTCAGCAGGGTTTTTCTAAACACAGGCCCACACTGTACTCATTAATTATGCATGGTTCTCTAAGAATACACCACTGGCATAATATGTATGTACAAAGTTCACCCCTGACGTCTTCCTCATGCCCAATACAAACCATACTGAAGACCGAGACTCTTTAGGGTATAAATACACTACTTCTTGCCCCGGTAAGTCAGAGGGAACTGAGACTTCCATGCTGAAACACTGACCAGAGACGCTGAGGCTCCTGCATGCAGTCGCTCCAGCTGACAGTGGTCTGACACAGCCCTTACGGGGTGTCCAACTCTAGACCAGAATGGGGTCCCACACTCTCTCTATTCAGGTATGTGGGTTAGACTAAATCCTAGAAGGATTCTTGGCTCTTAGGCTTTAGTCCTACACACATATGCTAGGTACACTCAGGTACATCTAGTTAGGCATTGTAGGAGTACGCGCACTTGCATAATGCTTTTATATTCATGTATGTATTCATGAATATTGCAATATGGTAGAACTGTTCTATCCCTTTGCTTTTATCGTACTGCTGATAATATATCTCTGCTGGTTACCGCAGCACATATATTTTACACTAGAATAACAACTGTTCAATAAATACTTATTGAAACGCCCGACTGTTTATTCTGTGTAACTCTCTGAGACAAACCGAATAAGTGAGCACGAGTGACTGAGCGAAAGGTAGTACATTGTTTCCACGATTCTGAGGGAATCAAGGTTGTCATGTTCTGAGGTTGCCAGAAACTAATCTCTCCCCGATAAGAGGAGACACTAGTGGCACTGCGAGCTAGCTAATGCAAACTAGGCTAACATATACGGTGGGGGTGCACGGAGTCAGTCTGCCACCAAGCCCGCAGTATATGGTATCCAAACACGCAGGTCCTGCAGGGGTACTATAGGAACTACACGACACCATCTTTGGACGAAACACATTGGCTGTCAAATGTAATGAAAGATTTGCAATAAAGGAAGATTGAAAATGATTGAAGACCGTGACTGTTTTGGACTAATGATTTGACAATACACAAATTATCGCTTGGTGCACCTTATCGTGTTTATGTATTTATGCAAGTTCCTTTACACCTTGACAGCGGGTGTGTATATGTGTGCACAATTTGGGAAAAGTTTCCCGTTTTATTACAATTGGGGATATATAGGTTAGGTGTGGCAAGTCGAAAAGGTCTGCTGTCATTGTTAGATACAAGAGTTATTGTTTGTGTAGGTCTGATAGTAGGTGCCTACTGATGTGCTGTGTCTATTGTCTTAATGACCACAAACACAGCAGAGTCCAGTCCACTACCATTTTACTGTCTTGAGCAACCACATGGCTGAGTAAAGTGATTAATCAGCTCATGTTGTTTGATGCTGTGGATGACAATTGTACCAAAAAGGCCACTTGTTCTCAGTGTGTAAGGAGTGATGCTCCCTCACTACTGTGTCTCAAGTGATGGTGGCCCTCTTACATGTGACATAGCATACAGTGAATTTTGTATGCAGTGACTATGCAATACTTCCCCTTATAATTGGGAAATCTACAGTAACATGAGTTAGCAAACCTTCGCTGGTGCCATCAGTGTTAGTGCCTTCATGTTGGCATGTGTACCTTTCCCTGGTGTAGTATCACCTGCACTACTGTTTCATACCTGATGTATGTGTCTTCATAGGTTGATGTCTGATTCCATCACATATCTGTGTGTGTAGGGCAATCTGTATTTGTGAAAAGTTATTTGTGATGGCTATGCAATTCATGTGTTACCGCAGTCAGGAGTGTGTAGACATTAGTGGGTGAGTCCCACATACCCTAAGTCGTTACTCATCAGTCAGGTCCAATTGATGAAGCGAAGACTGGTGGCATGCATCAGGGAGTGATATGCAGATCATATGTGAGTGTCCACACTTAGTAATACAATGGAATTTGTGTTTGTGATACAAAAAAGTACTGTGATGTGCCTTCCTATTAGTACACAGGTTAAACCACCTCTTCATGTAATGGAGATTCCCTGAGCCTCAACAACCTTCAATGGTCTAATGGCTTTCAGGTATGCAATGTAAGAATGGTGCTCTCACCAGTACCAAGCTGGACTTGGGATGTCCCTAGAACTTGCTGAGTCAATATCCTGGGGATATTTGTAGACAAAACTCCCAGATATTTGGGCTAGATTGTCTCCAGTCTACTTTTCTGCGCAACATGTGATACATAGCGGAGTTTCTTAAGTACAGCTTTCATGTGACTATTCTGACAGTGGACATATGAGGAAGTTTCAATTAGGAAGTGTCACCAGTATGTCACCTTCTTTCTGCTACTGTACATACAGCAGCAGCAGCATAGCTGTATTAGTTGACCATCATTTCATCATGATGTGGTAGTAGGTATATGACCTAGGACCTTGTGTGGAATCTGTAGGAATTAATTTGTCATTGCCATCCTATCGGATGACATCAGGTTACTAAGGTATACAACAAGAGCCAACCTATACAAGTTGATCAAGTATCTTACTAGTTACATGAGGATGGGTTTGAGACAACTTCATTCATGCAATTGGAGCTGTCTGGTTATGACTTCACTGTGAGCAACTGTTTACAGGTAATGTAGCATGCATGCATGTGCTCATGCTAATGTTGAAGACAATATAGTGGACCTTGTAGCTGAAGTCTTCTGTACACTTTATTAATGTTCTGTGATCAAAGCTGTTGGTCAAGTATGTTCTAGCACATGCAATAAACCTATTTTTAATTTAATTTGTGCATCATTCCAGGCAAGTGGAGGAGACAGGGCCAGTATCATTGGGGAAGCAGCTGGTCACAGTGGTTCCGGTCGTGAGAGTGCAGACACAGAGGGACCCAGTGACCAAGAGGGTGTGGGGAGTGCCACGGAGGACAGAAGCTCGACTTCTTTATCATCTGAGTCATCCTCCAGTGGACACTGCTGAGCGGTGACGGACCCACAGGATTTATTCCACCTTCATCCTTGGCCGCCACCCCCAGTTCCATCTCGACCATCCCTATTACTCCCCACTCAGTTGGCTGGGCCTGCTACCCTAAGAGGGGAGCCGTCTCCTTTACTCCAGGCACCTCAGCCCCTGCCCCTGTTACCCCCGCTGCCCTGAGTGAGGAGGCCGTTGACCTCCTGAGAAACATCTCTGGGGGTCAGATGGCACTACTGAATGCCATCTAGGTGCAAGGCAGTCAAATGCAACACATGTTGGCCGATCTGGAAGGCATCCACAGTGCCATGTCTACCCTACAGTGATCTTCCCTAATGGCAGCCTTCCACCCATCCCAAATTTCCACCCCACCTCTTGCTTCTTCCCCATCCAAATTCCCTATTCTCATGCCTGTCCCAAGCACACTCACACATATGCACGCACACACTTCTACATCCCCAAGCAGCACACACAAACAGAAATACCCAAAAACACAAAAGCATGCATCCACTCACATGACACTTCACTCACATGACACTTCATGTAAACGAATTACATTGCATGCGCTGCAGCGCCAAATGGCAATGCAGCGCGCGCAATGTAATTCGTTTTATTTAGTTACTTATCTCTGTTCGGCCGTATGCCGTAGTTTACTACCCCCCATCCTGCCCCTCCCCCGCCCGGCCGCCCCGCAACACTCCCTCGAGGAGCCGCCACTGGGTGCTGTTGTGTCACACAATTTAACCGATTATGAGATGTAAACACATGTCAACCTTAGTAGAGGGTACCTGTGAGTGTCAGTGACCAGGCCAAAGATGGCATAATTTAGCTTTAATTGGATCATTCATTGTGAACAATTCTGAACAGGGGCCCCCAAAATATGTTCGGCCCAAGGACCCCAAACCCCTTGCCAGGTCCATGGCTGGCATCTATTTGCTGAGGAGTCTATGGAAACAGGTAAGAGTATAGCTTATCATCTGTTGCACCCACAATGGTGTCGGTTTTGCAAATCATCAAGCAGGAGCAGCAGTGGCAGTACGTGTACGATCGGCTTCATGATGACACAGGATGTGTGGAGCTAAGTACAGGTGAGTGTCCGCTAGTTCAGATGTGGTGGTTGGACCGCCATGTTCACGTCGTCGGGAAGGCACATCGTAATTGGGCCGGCAGTAACACTGGCAGTCCACCCTCCAACACAGGCATTGGCCTGTACCTTCACTGGCACAGTGCCCTTTTCTGTACAAACACAATCCTGCTTACAATGCAGGCACCCTTGCACCATGGTGCAACAATGCCTGCGTTGGTAATAGGCAGCACATTGTGTGCCAGCACAGGGAAAAGACAGGAGTGCAGCATATTATGTTAAATACAGCATATTCCTGCCCTTTCCCCATCATACAGCTCAGTGCAGCATGGTGACTTGTTAAATATGTCCCGATTTGTATATCTGGACGGCTGGGTCAGAGAGAGTCTTTCAAAAGTCCCGCGTGAGCGCCAATTTAAAAATAGAGCAGGCAGTTTTTTTTCCCTTGGGCCACCTTGCTCCCATGGGAGTCCAACTCCTGTGTGAACGAGCACTCTGATTGGCTGGCAGCAACATGAGAAAAAGGATTCTGGCAGTCATTACAGGGCTCGGGACTTAGTCCCCTGTCCTGAACTTGTGCAAAAAAATAATATAAGGGGGCAGGGTAAGGATACCATAGCCCCCTAAGCCCTCTGGGAGACCCCAGAGGGATGCCCCGGGGGCAAAAAGAAATGTCTGTTTGTGATCGCGGAAAAAATAAATGCTGGCCACGGACCGCATTGTTTAATTAAGGGGAGGGGGTGCGTGGCCCCCATGTCTGAGCTATTTTTGGCCACAGGGACCCTCATCCCCAGGGCCCAATTTCATTATTTAGGGGAGGGGGGTGCATGACCTTCCCTTCCTGATCCATAGTCTTCCCCAAGGACCCCATCCCCCGGGGCCCAAAAGTATTTTTTAGGCCGGCCTCCCTCCTTCACCCAATAATTGCCCCGGGGACCCAATTCCCAAGAGCTGGCTCAGTTGCTGTGTCCTGGTGAGCCCACCCCATGGACACAGTAGTTTCCCTGCCAGCAAGGGCAGGGAAACATGTTTGCTCCCATCTGGTGGGAGCATTTTCAAATCTCCTGCCAAACTGGACCAAACACAAAGTCTGCTCCCAGTGGGCAGGAGTTTTAAAAATGCTCAAGCCAGCTGGGAGCAGACTTGTATTCTGTTTCCCTGCCCACACCCATGTGGACAAGGAAACAGAACAAGATATTGCTCCCGCCCGGAGGGAGGGAGCAGATTAAATACCTGCTCCCTCCGGGCAGGAGCAATGGCGGCTCCCACACCATGCGGGGAGCCATCTGGGGCCACTGGGGCCCAGGGGATGCCCCAGCGGCCCCCAACATGTACATGGTAGGTGCCCTGGATGTGCACCGCGACACCTACCTATGATAAAGGCAGGCCCGGGGATGGGCTGCCCTGGGCCATAATAGACTTGAAGAGGGGGCTTTGCGGCCCCCCTCCCCTTTAAAAAAATAAGGTCCTTGGGGATGTGGTCCTCAGGACCTAATGAGGCGCAGGAAAGGGGTGGCTATGTGACCTCCTCTTCCCTTTATAATAAATATGCCCTAGGCATGGGGTTCCCTGGGCCTAATGAGGCTTGGGAGGGGGGTCAAGCGGCTCCCCTCTCCTTTTAAATAAGGCACAGCCCTGCTAGGGGAGGGGGGTCATGCAATTCACCTCTCCTTTCAAATAAGGCATGGCCAGTGGGATGGGGTCCTTGAGCCAAAAAAGGCTCGGAGAGGCGGGCCCTTGCCCCTCCTCCTTTTCTTCAAATTTGGCCCCCGGGGAATAGGGTCCCAAAAAGGCTCTGGATGGGGTGCTGCCCACCCCGTCCCCTTCTTAATTGGCTTTGGCCCCAGGGGATGGGGTTCCCAGGGCCTGATAAGGCTCTATTTCGCGTTAGGGGATGGGGATCCTTGAGGTCCAAGAAGGCTCGGGAGTAGGGCTGTATGCCCCCTCTCCTTAGATCTTGGCCCTCGGAATGGGGTCTCGGGACCTAAGAAAGCTTGGGGAAGGGGCTTGCACGGCCACCCTAAAATATTTTGTTGTATTTGACACCAGTGGATGTGGTCCCTGGGGCCTATTAATGCTTGGGGAGGGTGGCTGCGCCCCCTGTTCCCCTGTGTAATAGTATTTGGCCCCAGGGAATGGGGTCCCAGAGGCCAAATAAGGGTCGGGGATGGAGCTGCAAGCCCCCCTCCCCTTAATATATATGTTTTGGCCTCAGGGGATGCAGTCCTTTTGGCCCAAAGGCCAACCCTATGCTGCGTACACCAAAGGCTGTACATGGTGTGGGGTTGGCAGCCTGCTGGGACTTGGCAGCAGGGTCTGGTGGCAGGCTAAGCTCTGTGACCAACCCCTCGCTACACACAGCTAAAGGCTATGCGCAGTTGGGGTTGGCTGCCTGTGGGAATTTGCAAGACAGGCCCTGTGGCTAACCCCATGAATGCAAAGGCCGGGTGCAGCGTAGGGTTGGCTGCCCTCCTGTAGCTGCCTGAGGGGAGTTGGGTGCAGGACCTGGCTGCAAGCAAAGCTCGGCAACCAACCCACACACTGTGTGCGATGGAAGACCATGCGCAGTGTAAGGTTGGCTGCCTGCGGGGGCAGGTGGCTGTCTCCCGATGGGTTAGCCACAGGGTCTGTCCAAAGGCCAGCCCTGTTGCCAACCCCATGCTGTGCACGGCCAAAGGCCGTGTGCAGTGTGAAGTTTGCTGCCTGTGGGGGGCTTGCCGCAGGTTCTCTCCACAGGCCAGGCCCTGCAGACATCCATGTGCGGCTGGGGTTTGGATTTACGTATGGTAGTAAAATATTACTTTAAGTTAAAAAGAAACTAAAAATTCACAGAAAAAACAAAGGTTAAAGTTACGTTATAGTTAGGTGAATATGTCAGTGACAACATTAATGTTTTGAACTCAAAAAACCACAGAAACTCACCAGTTATAGTTAGCTGAGCTAACTATAACTTGCGACTCTGCCATGCACTGCTTATGACCTGACATACTACATCACTCATGACATCATTTATGAACTCACTGATGGCACCTCAAATGACATAATTGATGGCATCGCTGATGACATCATCCAAGATTCTTTTTTACACATTACTCTATAAGCTAGTATGGCATTAGAGGCCTGAAAGAAAGTTCAAAATAGCTCAGAATAATATGAAGCATCATTAATGCCATCACAGACACAACTCCCTTAGGTGTAGCAAGCATGTGTTATGTGCAACATTGCCCTATACAATACACTTCACGGGTAACATAGTTCACATTAACAATCATCCACAGATATATGGGAAATACAACTGTTCAGACTAAGCCAAGTTCCTCAAGACAGTCAATGCCTGTTCCAAAAATAATGCCCTACAAATGACAGCTTTTATCTGTTCAAAGCCCTCAGAGTCACCAAACCAACACGGAGAAAAGAAGCTGATATGAATAGAAAAGTGGGTACTGTAAACAGTGTTTACTCTATGTAGAGAGTTTACTCTGAGCTACCCTGTTTGCAAACAGTGAAACTCTCATGAGAAATACACCAGAGTATTAAAAAGTATATAAAAAGAACAGTGTGTACTCTATGCAACACTTAAAAAAGACACTATTTGCTTAAAATAACCAAGGTATGAAGTTGCTAAAGATCATACTACCAGCAGCCTTCATACTGTGATGAAAACATTAAAGATAGCCCATCTTCTGAAGCCAAAGAAGCACATGTACATAGGTTAGTACCTCATGCACACTGTCTTCTGTGTTATGTAGAAATTGCCATGCTGAGGCAATTCTGTCTAATAACTCAAGAGTGCTTACAATACTGTGGGCCTGATTTGGATATCGGGCGGAAAGCCGTCCGACAGTCTGTCGGAGGCTTTCCACCCGACATCCAGGGATTCCCTCCGACCGATGTCTGTTTCAGACAGCCTTTCCATGTCTGCCTTTCGGACATGGAAAGGCTGGCAGAAAGGGACTTTGGGAGACCCTAGCAGGGCCCCCATTCCCCTGGCCCTCTGCTATGGGGGTCTGAGGGGCACCTAAGGTGCCCCCCTAAACATCCCTGCACCGCATGGTGCCTGCCACACGGTGCAGGGATGTTTATAAACAGACATTTTTCAATGGAAGATTGTGCTGCGGGCCTTTTCCGCACGCTGCAGAAGTTTGCATTTAAAAATAGATGTTTGCAACTGCTCTATGGGTGGTCGCATCCTAATCCTGCTATCGAAAACACCGACCTACGGTCGGGTGGTTCCAAACCGCAACAGTGTCGGGTAACATCGTAATGGGGCCCTTAGTATCTACTATGTAAAATATTTGCCATGTTGGAAACGTTTTCTGCAGCTCCAAAACATTTGTGTGGAACATGCTGAACACATGTCATCAACAGTCACCTGCACACAGAGTTACTCTTCACTACAAAGATGTATAACATGTTCAATAGCTCTACACACCTATGATGCATTAGGAGCACATGTGTTTTGTAAAAACTTACACCCATTAGCTGGACATAGGCTGTACACAATTAGGTAGAAAAGTAATATGGTAGTTACCCCCCACTATGTAAACAATAAAACAAACTAACTCATTGGATGATGTCATCAGTCATAGTTATAGTTAGTTTTGCTGTAACTGGTGAATCTGTGTTCTTTTAGTTCAAAACGTTAATGTTGTCACTGACTTTCACCTAATTATAATATTACTTTACCCTTTGTTTATATGTACATAATGTCAAACTAATTTTTTTATTTAACATTAGTTTCTTTCGAGTGTTTGTTTTAATTCCCTGCCTCCATTATTTTCAATGGGAGTGTGTTGCAATACCTGTGGTTGACCATGCGTGGTGCTTGATTAACTCCACGGATGAATGGAGCACATTCAAGTCTGTTTTAACACCTTTGGGGCTGTAGTAACTTTAGAAGTGTATTTTATGAATTACTAATGTCTTACTTTTATTTGGGTGTGTGTTGTGTATTAGCGTGTCCATCCCAAACCTCTCCTTAATTTTACCTAAACTGTCTCCATTTAGTAGTAATTATTCCCTCAATTATTTTTGCAGCATGCCTGCGCATCACTTCCACATTTACTATTAATTTAAATACCTAGATATGTGAAGCTCTTCGCAACCATGTTAGAATTATCTGCACAGACAAGATTGGAGAGGGTTGGGTCACCAGCCATAAATTTGTTAATTGCATTTTATAGTACACGAGTAGTACTAGTGCGCTACTACTTAATGTACTACAAAATGCAGTTTGTTAATGGGGCCATAGTTTGGAAACTCTGAAATTCATGCAGTCACACTTAGGGCCTAATTACGATGCCAGGCGGACTTACGTCTGCCAGACACCGTTGCAGAATCGGGAACGACTGACCTCCGGTCATGGTGCGGTTGCATACTCCCATTTCCCTATGGGAGCTTGAGCCGTGGCCATAATCCGGTGCAGGGATTAATAAGGGGGCACTATGGGTGCCCCCTTGTCCCCCAACTGGAGGACGCAGGGTGAAGGGGGCCCAGCTAGGGGCCTCCAATGTCACTTTCCGACAGGCTTTTCATGTCGGAAAGCCCGACATGGAAAGCCTGTGGTAAACCAACATTGTAATCCCTAAGGCAGAAACGCCGTCCATAGGGATGACTGGCAGGTTTCCGACTGGCCAATGGGCTCCTTGAGCCAGTCGGAATCCAGCTGAAATGAGCAGTCGGTTTCACTTTCGACCGCCTGCATCGTAATGTGGCGGTCGAAACTGAAACGCGATGAAACTCGGAAAGCCTCTGACCTGCGGTTAACAATGCAGTTAAGTTCATGGAACAAGATTTTTTGAAGGAAAAATTGAGCTGTGCATGGGTCCACAGTTTCCATCTCTTACCAGTCTACAGAACTCAGGATTTGGTATGGACACATGTAGGAGGGAAAAATAAACAAGCTTTGGCAAAGCAAGTGTGTCTCGGCTTTAAAAACCAAGTTATAGGCTCTGTCAATACTTGTTGGCACTGGCATGTGCACACATGGTTGAAAATCTTGGAATGGGTTTTCCACATGCCAAGATTGCTGATGTTGAGCATGCATGTGTTGAGACATATGTGAAATTGTGACTCATGTGCACATATGTGCCGTGACTTGTGCCACATGATGCATGCTGCCCATTTTTACTTTACAATTTCATAATTTCAAACGGGCATGTTAAAATAGTAAATTAAATTGTTAAAAAAGAAAAGTGTGCACTAAAAGTGGGAAAGTAAGTAAGCGGCCCGGAAGCGCTTTGCAGCTGAAGGGCCCTTGTAAACAAAATAATTAAAATTATACATATAGTCCTAATCTTGGCCTATCAGGGAATATGGTTTTAGCATGTACACTCTATGTGTAGGATCATGTAGTCCAAGTATATTAAGAATGAAAGCAATTTGTAAAGCACACTGCTGCTTCAGACGAAGTGTACTGGTGCTGCCATAAGTAACATTATATAGCATTACTCCTACCAAAAGGAACTTTTTCAGCTTTTAAACAAATCACATTTAGAGGTGGACTTTCTTAATCCCAAAGGCAACTCATTCCAAAGTTTAGCAGCCAGGTATGAGAAGGACCAGCTGCCCATTCTGGCTCTTTTGATCAGAGGGATTTTTAGGAAGACCTTGTTTGCAGATCGAAAAGTCCTAGTTGGTGCATAGGCTTAGAATTTCTCTCAGGTAGCTTAGACCACTATTGTGGATTGCTCTCGGCATAATCATTAGGGCCTTGAAATCGAATTGTTTTTCTACTGGGAGTGAGTGCAATAGTTTAATATGTGGGGATATGGATTGCCATCTCAGAACGTTAAGGATCAGCCTTGCAGCCGCATTTTGGACCATCTGTAACTTGTGGATCAGGACCGCCTGTAGCCCAGGGTAAAGTGCATTTGCTTAGTCCAGTCTTGATGTAATAAGTGAATATACTCTGGTTCTATGGGTTTGGTCCTGAACAAGTTTAAGGATTTGTTTTATTGATCTTAATAGAGCAAAGCAGGAGGCAGTGTTGGATTGAATTTGAAGACCGAATGAAATTTCCTTTTCAAATTTAATACCTAAATTCCTCACAATAGAAGAGTGGGATTGAGGCTCACCTAGGGCCTTCAGCCACCAACTCTGCATCACAAGAAAGGACTATTGCCAAAAAATAAAATTTCTGATTTTTCTGAATTTAACTTAAGACACATATGTTGCATCCACTTTACTACTGCTATGAGCCAGCCCTGAACATTTCCAAAGACTTCATAATTAACCTGCTGTAAGGAGAGCATTAGTTCAGTATCATCTGCATATGACACAACTTTAAGACCTCAGTGTGCCACAATTTTTGCCACGAGGGCCATACATACATTAAACAAGATAGGGCTCAAAGCTGACCCCTGAGGGTCACCGTGCTTGCAGGCAGATGTAAATGACGGAAGATGTACTGTCGTAGACCTGCCAGGTTCAATCATGTATTCTTTGGGTCATGCCATGAATGTATGTGTAGGGTTGTATCATACATGTATGGTACCATGCTCTGTATCTATGTCTGAAGTCCAGTTAAATATGTATTGGGTCAACCCAGAATGGATATATATTGAATTGTGTCATGCACGTTTTTGGTGTCATCCAATGCATATATGTATGAAGTCTTGCCATGTATGAATGGTGTTATGCTAGTATATAGAAATTAATGTATGAACCATTCATATGTGTGGTGTTATGGAATGCACTGATATATATATATATATATATATATATATATATATATATATATATATATCGATATCTTTCATGAGGTGGTCACAGAGGATATAAAAAAGTTGCATCACCAAACCAAACATAGGAAACAGTATAAAAATAAATGTGAAATGGAGTATACAAAATTGATAAAAAAAGCTCAGTAATAATCATGAGACTATTGTGGCTAAGTCGGACAAAGGCGGAAATATGGTGATCTGGCCACAAAAAGACTATTTAATGGAAGCACGCAGGCATCTAAACGATTTTGAATGTTATGAAAAGACCAGTCACAAGCAATACAATTTGGCCAAAGATAATTTGAAAAAAGAACTATTAGGGTGGAAACGAGAAGGTGTGATTTCCCCGGATGAGTTCCAATTTCTTAACGTGGAGCATCCAGTATTGCCAAGACTGTATTTCATCCCTAAAGTCCACAAAAAATCAACACCCATTCCGGGTAGGCCCATTATATCGGCCATCAACAGTGTGGGGGAGAAAGTGACACAATATGTAGACTTTTTTCTGCAGGATCACGTAAAACAACTACCAAGTTATGTAAAAGATACTGGTGACTTTCTTAAAAAAGTACAAGCCATTGAATGGGCGGGTGATTTGTTGTTCATCACTTTGGACATCGAATCTTTATACACCAACATCGAACATACTACAGGGCTAAATGCAGTCAACTATTTTCTTAATTCTAGACCTATTGATTGCTACAACCATAACAAAATGCTTTTAAACCTGATCTCATGGTGCCTGCATAACAATTATTTTTCATTTGGGAATGATATGTTTTTGCAAAAAAGAGGAGTGGCAATGGGGGCTTGCTTCTCCCCCAGCTACGCATGCTTGCATGTGGGTTGGTGGGAGGAGCAGGTCCTCAAAAGCACCCATGGCATTGAATATAACAATCATGTTTTATACTGGTTAAGATACATCGATGATGTTTTTATTGTGTGGCGAGGTGATGAAAAAATTGCCACCGATTTTATCCAGCATATTAATAACAATACTGCCAATCTCAAGTTTACCTCACAAATTAGTAAGAACTGTATTGAATTCCTGGATGTGAAAATTTACTTAAAAGAGGGGCAAATAGCGACTACACTATATAGAAAGGCCACTGCTGGCAATCTTACACTTCATGCCAGCAGTGCACACCCCAAACATCTCATTAGGAATATTCCGTTTGGTGAATTACTACGTTTGAAAAGGATCTGCAGTACAGCAGACAATCTCAATAGATGTACAGAAGAGGCACTCTGCAGATTCAGGCAGAGAGGATACAGTGAGGGCATCCTCGCAGAGGCAGTAAAGAAAATGAATGAGAGAACCAGGGAATCCTTATTTGTTACAAATACGGGCAAGGAAACATCAAATGAAGGTAACAATGCCCCTAGGTTAATTACCACCTACAGTAAACAAGAGAGAAAGATTCGGTCCATCATCAGACGCAATTGGCCCATTGTCCTCATAGACGGGGTATTGTCGCCCAGATTACCGAGACAACCTGTTGTCACCTACAGAAAAGGTCCCTCTATGCGTACGCAGATTGTGAAAACCAGTCCTGAATTGTCAACAGCCAAAATGTGGCTACAACCAAAGCAAGGGTTTACAAAATGCTCTACTTGTAGAGCGTGCAAATTTGGGGAAAATACCACACTTTACTCGACCCCATTTAGCCCGGACAGCATTGCAATTCAGGGCAGTTTCAATTGCAGGACTGAGTTTGCAGTGTATATTCTGACATGCACCTGTGGCTTAAGATATGTGGGCAGCACCAAGTTGCAGGTGCATGTCAGAATTTTGCAGCACCTGCGAGCCATCGTAAATAATGATTCTACCTATCTGGTGGCTCGCCATTTCAAGCAAGAACACAATAACAATCTTGACTGCTTGAGATATTTTGTAGTGACGGCCATTCCCAAACTTCGTAGAGGGGGTGACAGAGAGAAAATGCTCAGGCAAATGGAGTCTAAAATGATTTTGGAGTTGGACAGCAAGTTCCCATATGGCCTGAACAACACGGAAGACTTGCACCATTTTCTATGAATAAGTAACTAGATATGATCAAGTAAGCAGAATTTACCCCAGTGACAAATATTACAATTCCATTTGATTGATTCAAATATTAGATTCTAAAGGATAGGTAGTTCCCGCTGCGGCCTTTCTAATTTTTTAGGCTCGCATTATGCACATTCTTTTTTGTTATTTAACAATTTAATGATGGTATTTTTTGAACTTCCAGCACTTTATTAGTTTTTTTATGTATGTATAATGGGTAGCACTTTAGCACATAGCACTTTACTGCACTCTGCGATGTTTGCACTATGCCAACAATTGAGTAGAACTTCAATGCATAGGTGAAGTTTGGTCAAATATGGATTTATCCAAAAATATCTGCATTTAGGCAGGGAGAACACAATCTAATGATTGAACATACAGGGCATTTTATTTGCACATGTCAACTGTTTACTTTATGCCATGCGTTGGTTTGCACATGTTGTTCCAGCCATAAATTATTTGAACTTGTCATGGTTTTAATTGTGTTGAATAACTTGTTTTTTAATCGTCAAACCTAGGAGTTTCAGTGCATTCAAACAATACACATTAGTAGGATGCATTTGCAATGTCTTTTTAGGATAAAATGATAATTTTATAAAAACATTGTTTTATACTCCATTTTTATCGCGTGCATATAGCATTATTCATCAACATGTTGCAAGTATGTGCACTGTAAATCATTTATGAGTAGTGGATGTATGATTGGATATAAGAGCCTTAAAGGTACTGAAAAAGAAAACAGACGTAATCTTTAGCAGGGCAATGTGCTAGTGTTTTTATCATGTTTACTATGTTTGTTGAATCACGTGGTTTATTCGCAAAGCATACAAAAAAAGATGGCGAACTGCTTTCTCAGATATGTGATCAAGAGCAAGTGGTGCCCAAAACGCGTCATTTGAGGAGTAATAAATTTAAAATGCCTACATTTCCGGTGGTTCGTGGTTCTCTGTGCGCCGAAACAACAGTGCCGTAGTACGGAGAATCTTCGTGGTCTCATGTATATATATATATATCAAAAAAGCAAACGGTCCGTAATCGGTGCGCGCTTTGTCCGCTGGTGCTCAGTGTCGAGGTCAGACCATACCTCGCTCAATTATTTTCACAAAAGATGCCACTGCACTCCAGAAGTCGTGAAAAATCCAAGCATTTAATAAAGCATAATAGCCACCACCAATACCACCACCAAACGTTTCGACCAAGAGATGGTCTTTGTCACGGTTATGAGAGTCCTTCTTTACTTTCACCCTTTATAGTGTTCAATCATATGTCCCTTTCTGATGCATTCTGGGACTTGTATTTCACAGAGTCACAACTTTTGGGGTGAGGAATTTTTCTTCGTTTAATTGTCGGGTATAGGCACCATGATTAAGTCGCTGCCACAAATTGCAATTTTAAAGCTCAATGGAGTAGTTCTACTTCCTTGTTTGCAATTGGTTTTGCATGTCATTATTCTATTTTATTCAATATTGCAATTTCATTCAAAGATAAAGTACCTGTTAATCGCAAGTTCACAATTATAGAATAATCATTGACAGTTCCATTCTCGGGATAAGTACCCATTTCTATCGATGCCTATCATGATTCGTGACAATTTATAAGTGTATGTGTAATTCCTCGTCCCCATTAAGCCCAAACGGAATCTTAGTTTTAAATTTTATGATTAGGCGCAATTGCAGTCTTCTTAGTTTGAGGGTGCGATTACCTCCTCTTTCGTGGATTGGGACCGTTGCTATTCCAAAGTATCTGATATTTTCCCAACTTGTTTTATGTTCAGTATGGAGATGCCTTGATATCGCATAGTTCATGTCCTTGTTGTGGATTGCTCTTAGATGTTCCAAAATTCGTTTTTTTAGCGGGCAGATGGTACTGCCTATGTACCGTAATCCACAAGTACATTCAATCATATATATGACATGAGTTGTTTCACAGGTAATCCTTTCCTTTATTAAAAACTCTTTTCCTTTAGAGTCTCTAATAGTAGTCACAGATTTCCCAATCTTGCAGGCTTTGCACTTATTACAATGAACAAATCCTTTTTGTTTTTCTGTCAGCCACGTTGTTTCTTTCTTTCTTGAAAAGTGACTGTTAACAAGTTTGTCTTTCAAAGAGATTGCTTTGCGATAGGTTACATTGGATCTAGCTTCAATTGTCTTTCCAATGTCTGGATCTTTTTCCAGAATACTCCAATATTTTTGCAAAGTTTGTCGAATTTTATAACTTTCCTTGCTATAGGTGAGAATGAGTCTTGTTGCGTCTTCTGTTTTGTTCTTTGCTTTCACAATTAGAGTTTCTGCTCTTGATACTGTTTTGGCTCGCTCTATTCCTTTCTTTACATCTCTGTACTTGTATCCTCTTTTCATGAATCGTTTTTCGGTTTCTGCAAAGCTTATTTCAGCCTGTTCATCAGAAGAGCAATTTCTCCTCATTCTGATGAATTCTCCATATGGGATGCTTTTTATTAGATTCGCTGGATGGAAGCTTTTCCCATGGAGAATGCTGTTTGTTGCTGTGGGTTTTCGATAGATTTTTGTATGTAACTGATTGTTCTCTATATATACTTGAACATCCAGGTATTGGATTATTTTAGAGCTGATGTTGTATGTGAATTTAAGGCCTTCATTGTTGTTATTCAGAATGTTAAAATATTCCTTGAATTCGCTGGGGCTACCATTCCAAATTAAAAAGAGATCATCGATGTATCTCAACCATAGTTCTATCTTGTTGGTGTATAATTCATTTTCTTCCTTCCAGGCTACAAACTTCTCCCACCACCCCATGGTGAGATTAGCGTAACTGGGTGAAAAAGATATTCCCATGGCAGTCCCACATTGTTGAGTGTATACCTTTTGATTAAAAAGAAATACATTATTAGTCAGGCATAGTTCCACCATTTCCATTAACATCTTTGTGTGCCTCAATTCTTGGATGTTCCTTTGACGTAAATAGTACCCAACTGCAGTTAATCCGATTTTATGATCTATGGAAGTGTACAAGGATACTACATCGATGGTCACTAGATAAAATCCTTTTGCCATTCCATATTTGTTAGTGTTCTTAAAAAGTCCCCAGTGTCTTTGATGTAAGAATTTAAGTTAGTTTCTATAGGGGCCAGATATCGATCTACATAGATCGAAATGTTTTCATACAATGAGTTGCAGCTTGATACAATTGGTCTTCCTGGCGGGTCGATTAGAGTCTTGTGAATTTTGGGGAGAAAGTATATGGTGGGCATTACCGGGCTGTCGTTGAAAAGGAACTGGGCTTCTTCCTCATTTAATAAACCTTCGTTTTTCCATGTTTTAATTTTCAATTCAACTTCCAACGTTAACCTATTAATTGGATTGGAGGGAAGTTGGGTGTAGTTTTTCTTGTCTCCAAGCTGTCTCATAGCTTCTCTCACGTAATCACTGGTGTTCAAAATGACCACGTTCCCACCTTTGTCTGCCGGTTTAATAGTTATTTTGTCATTGCTCATGAGATTTTCTAATGCCAATCGTTCATTGGTTGTCATGTTCTCACTTTTTTAGATGTTATGTTTTCCATTTTCTCCAATTCAGTGGTCACTAGCTCATAGAATTGATCAATACGATTACCTGGACTTAAAAAAGGAACGAATTTCGATTTAGATTTTAAACCAGATCCTGTGTGTCTATTGATGTTTATTTCTAAATCTTCCAATATCTGTGTTTCTGTCATTTCTTCGTCAGCTAAATTTAATGCTAGATCATATACTGTTTTCACACTAGTTGCATCCTCCACAGTTAGATTATCATTTACTTGTGGAGTTTGTAGATCTGAATTATTTATGTGTGATTGTTTAGCAAAAAACTTTTTAAGCTTGAGTTTTCTGATATACTTATAAAGATCAATTTTAGTTTCCACAAGATCATGGTGTTGCTCTGGACAAAATGACAGACCTTTATTGAGAACGTTTGTTTAATCTTTTGTGAGTATATGTTCTGAGAGATTAGTGATTAAATTCTCTTTTTTTTGCGTTCTGCTTTTCCTTACTTCCTCGACAATCTGTTCCTTAGGGGATACCCTCTTGTGGTTTCCTTTCCCTCTTCGTGTTTTTCTCCTTCGTTTTGGGAGACTGTTTGATTCTGCCCTCTTCCTCTTCCACGGCCCCGTCCTCTTCCTCTTTCTCTCGGGGTCTTCTGATCTATATAGATTAGCTTCATCTCTTCTAAAAAAGTTGTTCGACCACCGATCCTCTTGGTCTGTTCCTCTTCACTTAGATCCGATTCTGATTCACTATTCAATGTATTCTTTGATTCTGTTAGAGTCAGTTTGCCCGCTTGTAATTGTTTTTTTAAACCCTCAAAGCGCTTGGCAAATGTTAGAATCGATCCTGACTCGTAATCGTATTCATCCCGTTTAAATTTTCTTTGTTTACGCTGTTCCACCTCCTCTTCATACTTGTCTAGATTTTTCTCCATCTCTTTACGTATGATATTGCTTTCCTCATCTTTTTTAAGGGCTAAAATCTGTTCTTCCAATGTTTTTATTTCTTTGTGCAGTTCCTCTATGTCTAATTTGGCGTATTTAATGACCATTAGCACCATATTCCTAGAGCATTGCATGCTATTTTGCGCCCAGTCTTCAAGCATCTCAGGTCTTGTATCTGGATGGTTCGGCAATGTGAAGATCCAAAGGCCTCTGGGAATGCGTTCACATTCAATGTATTTGTCTAAAGTTATTATTTCCCAACTCTTGGATATTTCTTTCTTGAGCAGTTTCTCTAGCTGGAAAAACATTTGTTTTATACTTTTTGAAGACGTGTCTTTTTCCCTAGTCTCATTGTCACGAATGTATTCCCCCATTCCACTTTTGAATAAAGTTTCTGGTTTCAAAGTTCTTTTAGCAGCTCGCGCTTCCATTTCGACTAATAGTGACTCATAAAAAATCAAAGTCTCACTTTAAGTGGTAACTGTTTTTTGTGGTGTATGTTTGCTTGTTAGACTTCTGAGTATTCCGTGTATTCCCTTTCCTTTGTACACAGGAATACTCGCTGCGGCGTTCTGTCAGTGCACATAAAAAAGTTTTTATAAGCGTCCCCCAGGATTCTCCTTACCTGGCGAGTCTCCCGATCTGGCGGTGTCCTCCGGCCCCGCTTTCACGGTGCTCCTACTCCAAGGCAAGGGTTTCCCGTGCTGGCGCTTCTTATTATATACGCTTTCTTCCTCGATAGCTTGAATCAGTCTCAATCACTCGTTTCTCGAGTGCGCAGGATATGCTGTTTCGTCGATGCACTTTCCACTTGGATACCTTGTTACAATCCTGCTGCTTGTTCTCCGAGGATTTGTCGAGGAGTTCAGAATTCATAAACGCCGGGCGCTACCGATTGAGTTAATTTCAAAAAAGCAAACGGTCCGTAATCGGCACGCGCTTTGTCCGCTGGTGCTCGTGTCGAGGTCAGACCATGCCTCGCTCAATTATTTTCACAAAAAGATGCCACTGCACTCCAGAAGTCGTGAAAAATCCAAGCATTTAATAAAGCATAATAGCCACCACCAATACCACCACCAAACGTTTCGACCAAGAGATGGTCTTTGTCACGGTTATGAGAGTCCTTCTTTACTTTCACCCTTTATAGTGTTCAATCATATGTCCCTTTCTGATGCATTCTGGGACTTGTATTTCACAGAGTCACAACTTTTGGGGTGAGGAATTTTTCTTCGTTTAATTGTCGGGTATAGGCACCATGATTAAGTCGCTGCCACAAATTGCAATTTTAAAGCTCAATGGAGTAGTTCTACTTCCTTGTTTGCAATTGGTTTTGCATGTCATTATTCTATTTTTTCAATATTGCAATTTCATTCAAAGATAAAGTACCTGTTAATCGCAAGTTCACAATTATAGAATAATCATTGACAGTTCCATTCTCGGGATAAGTACCCATTTCTATCGATGCCTATCATGATTCGTGACAATTTATAAGTGTATGTGTAATTCCTCGTCCCCATTAAGCCCAAACGGAATCTTAGTTTTAAATTTTATGATTAGGCGCGATTCCAGTCTTCTTAGTTTGAGGGTGCGATTACCTCCTCTTTCGTGGATTGGGACAGTTGCTATTCCAAAGTATCTGATATTTTCCCAACTTGTTTTATGTTCAGTATGGAGATGCCTTGATATCGCATAGTTCATGTCCTTGTTGTGGATTGCTCTTAGATGTTCCAAAATTCGTTTTTTTAGCGGGCAGATGGTACTGCCTATGTACCGTAATCCACAAGTACATTCAATCATATATATGACATGAGTTGTTTCACAGGTAATCCTTTCCTTTATTAAAAACTCTTTTCCTTTAGAGTCTCTAATAGTAGTCACAGATTTCCCAATCTTGCAGGCTTTGCACTTATTACAATGAACAAATCCTTTTTGTTTTTGCCTATACCCGACAATTAAACGAAGAAAAATTCCTCACCCCAAAAGTTGTGACTCTGTGAAATACAAGTCCCAGAATGCATCAGAAAGGGACATATGATTGAACACTATAAAGGGTGAAAGTAAAGAAGGACTCTCATAACCGTGACAAAGACCATCTCTTGGTCGAAACGTTTGGTGGTGGTATTGGTGGTGGCTATTATGCTTTATTAAATGCTTGGATTTTTCACGACTTCTGGAGTGCAGTGGCATCTTTTTGTGAAAATAATTGAGCGAGGCATGGTCTGACCTCGACACGAGCACCAGCGGACAAAGCGCGCACCGATTACGCACCGATTACGGACCGTTTGCTTTTTTGAAATTAACTCAATCGGTAGCGCCCGGCGTTTATGAATTCTGAACTCCTCGACAAATCCTCGGAGAACAAGCAGCAGGATTGTAACAAAGTATCCAAGTGGAAAGTGCATCGACGAAACAGCATATCCTGCGCACTCGAGAAACGAGTGATTGAGACTGATTCAAGCTATCGAGGAAGAAAGCGTATATAATAAGAAACACCAGCACGGGAAACCCTTGCCTTGGAGTGGGAGCATCGTGAAAGTGGGGCCGGAGGACACCGCCAGTTCGGGAGACTCGCCAGGTAAGGAGAATCCTGGGGGACGCTTATAAAAACTTTTTTATGTACACTGACAGAACGCCGCAGCGAGTATTCCTGTGTACAAAGGAAAGGGAATACACGGAATACTCAGAAGTCTAACAAGCAAACATACACCACAAAAAACAGTTACCACTTAAAGTGAGACTTTGATTTTTTATGAGTCACTATTAGTCGAAATGGAAGCGCGAGCTGCTAAAAGAACTTTGAAACCAGAAACTTTATTCAAAAGTGGAACGGGGGAATACATTCGTGACAATGAGACTAGGGAAAAAGACACGTCTTCAAAAAGTATAAAACAAATGTTTTTCCAGCTAGAGAAACTGCTCAAGAAAGAAATATCCAAGAGTTGGGAAATAATAACTTTAGACAAATACATTGAATGTGAATGCATTCCCAGAGGCCTTCGGATCTTCACATTGCTGAACCATCCAGATACAAGACCTGCGATGCTTGAAGAGTGGGCGCAAAATAGCATGCAATGCTCTAGGAATATGGTGCTAATGGTCATTAAATACGCCAAATTAGACATAGAGGAACTGCACAAAGAAATAAAAACATTGGAAGAACAGATTTTAGCCCTTAAAAAAGATGAAGAAAGCAATATCATACGTAAAGAGATGGAGAAAAATCTAGACAAATATGAAGAGGAGGTGGAACAGCGTATACTTTCTCCCCAAAATTCACAAGACTCTAATCGACCCGCCAGGAAGACCAATTGTATCAAGCTGCAACTCATTGTATGAAAACATTTCGATCTATGTAGATCGATATCTGGCC
Source organism: Calotriton arnoldi (assembly GCA_963921515.1). Classification (NCBI taxonomy): domain Eukaryota; kingdom Metazoa; phylum Chordata; class Amphibia; order Caudata; family Salamandridae; genus Calotriton; species Calotriton arnoldi. The sequence continues at coordinate 653,554 of CAWUFW010005773.1, read as the reverse complement.
CCTATAGTAACTAACTTAAATTCTTACATCAAAGACACTGGGGACTTTTTAAGAACACTAACAAATATGGGATGGCAAAAAGGATTTTATCTAGTGACCATCGATGTAGTATCCTTGTACACTTCCATAGATCATAAAATCGGATTAACTGCAGTTGGGTACTATTTACGTCAAAGGAACATCCAAGAATTGAGGCACACAAAGATGTTAATGGAAATGGTGGAACTACGCCTGACTAATAATGTATTTCTTTTTAATCAAAAGGTATACACTCAACAATGTGGGACTGCCATGGGAATATCTTTTCACCCAGTTACGCTAATCTCACCATGGGGTGGTGGGAGACGTTTGTAGCCTGGAAGGAAGAAAATGAATTATACACCAACAAGATAGAACTATGGTTGAGATACATCGATGATCTCTTTTAATTTGGAATGGTAGCCCCAGCGAATTCAAGGAATATTTTAACATTCTGAATAACAACAATGAAGGCCTTAAATTCACATACAACATCAGCTCTAAAATAATCCAATACCTGGATGTTCAACTATATATAGAGAACAATCAGATACATACAAAAATCTATCGAAAACCCACAGCAACAAACAGCATTCTCCATGGGAAAAGCTTCCATCCAGCGAATCTAATAAAAGCATCCCATATGGAGAATTCATCAGAATGAGGAGAAATTGCTCTTCTGATGAACAGGCTGAAATAAGCTTTGCAGAAACCGAAAAACGATTCATGAAAGAGGATACAAGTACAGAGATGTAAAGAAAGGAATAGAGCGAGCAAAAACAGTATCAAGAGCAGAAACTCTAATTGTGAAAGCAAAGAACAAAACAGAAGACACAACAAGACTCATTCTCACCTATAGCAAGGAAAGTTATAAAATTCGACAAACTTTGCAAAAATATTGGAGTATTCTGGAAAAAGATCCAGACATTGGAAAGACAATTGGAGCTAGACCCAATGTAACCTATCGCAAAGCAATCTCTTTGAAAGACAAACTTGTTAACAGTCACTTTTCAAGAAAGAAAGAAACAACTTGGCTGACAGAAAAACAAAAAGGATTTGTTCATTGTAATAAGTGCAAAGCCTGCAAGATTGGGAAATCTGTGACTACTATTAGAGACTCTAAAGGAAAAGAGTTTTTAATAAAGGAAAGGATTACCTGTGAAACAACTCATGTCATATATATGATTGAATGTACTTGTGGATTACGGTCCATAGGCAGTACCATCTGCCCGCTAAAAAAACTAATTTTGGAACATCTAAGAGCAATCCACAACAAGGACATGAACTATGCGATATCAAGGCATCTCCATACTGAACATAAAACAAGTTGGGAAAATATCAGATACTTTGGAATAGCAACGGTCCCAATCCACGAAAGAGGAGGTAATCGCACCCTCAAACTAAGAAGACTGGAATCGCGCCTAATCATAAAATTTAAAACTAAGATTCCGTTTGGGCTTAATGGGGACAAGGAATTACACATACACTTATAAATTGTCACGAATCATGATAGGCATCGATAGAAATGGGTACTTATCCCGAGAATGGAACTGTCAATGATTATTCCATAATTGTGAACTTGCGATTAACAGGTACTTTATCTTTGAATGAAATTGCAATATTGAATAAAATAGAATAATGACATGCAAAACCAATTGCAAACAAGGAAGTAGAACTACTCCATTGAGCTTTAAAATTGCAATTTGTGGCAGCGACTTAATCATGGTGCCTATACCCGACAATTAAACGAAGAAAAATTCCTCACCCCAAAAGTTGTGACTCTGTGAAATACAAGTCCCAGAATGCATCAGAAAGGGACATATGATTGAACACTATAAAGGGTGAAAGTAAAGAAGGACTCTCATAACCGTGACAAAGACCATCTCTTGGTCGAAACGTTTGGTGGTGGTATTGGTGGTGGCTATTATGCTTTATTAAATGCTTGGATTTTTCACGACTTCTGGAGTGCAGTGGCATCTTTTGTGAAAAAAAAAAAAATATATATATATATATATATATATATATAAGCACAAACGTATTGGCTGTTGCTATGTTTCTATATGTATGGAGTTGTGTAATGCACGTATGTAGTTTCATACCATGAAAGTATCTATGAAGTCCAGTCATGTATGCATTGCATCAAGCTAGTATATATAAATAGGCTGTGCAATGCTTGTGTGGCATCATGCAATGCACATGTATAAGAAGGAATCACTGACAAAATATCGACCTAAAAAATATCGAGGTACAAAATATCGTGACAAAAATATCGAAGCCAAGAATATCGACATCCTATCTATATCATGGTAAGTACAAAAATATCGAAAATTAAATATCAATGTCAAAAATATCGTTGTAAAAAATATTGGGTTTTTAAATGTTAAAAAAATAATCTAAAATAAAGTAAATAATACATATAATTAAAAGAAACAGTTAAAATTATTTAAAAATGTTTAAAAATAAAAACTGATACATATAATGTTAAAATAAATTAAACATATACATATAAATTATAATATATACACTTTGGGGCCGATTCCGATCTCGGCCGGTAGGGCTCCGAATAGGATTCGGCTTTACCGGATCCGATTCGGAGCCCTGTTTCCCGACCGAACCGTACGCGGGTCCGGCCGGCGAGTACGATGCGAGGTCGCCGACCGACTCGTCCGGGCGACCCGACCGCTCCGACCGACTCGTACCCGGATCGTACCGCTCCGACCGACTCGGTCGGACACGGTCGCACCGCGCAATGGAGACGTTTTCCGGCCGGGTAAGTACGATGCGCACCTCGGCCGCTCCGACCGACTCGCGCCGTCCGACTCGAACTCGCTGTCGGAGCCGTACTTTGGGGGTCCGTGTCGGACCCCCTGTACTGCGTACCCGTGCGAGCGCACACAGGGGGGACCCATGGGTCCCCCTACCTGTGCGTGTACGCCGCGAGCGCCCGCGGCGTACTCGCTGTAGGGCGCCCTTGTCCGCCTCGCACCCATTGAGGCAATGGGAGCCCGCGTACGCGTTGTGCGACCGGCTCCCATTGAGTTCAATGGGAGTCCGACCGACTCGTGTCCGGTGGCATACGAATGCATCGGACTCGTTCGGTCGGACTGCACGGGTCCGATTCGGTCGGAAATCTCTCCGGGTCCGGCTCGGTCGGAGAGATTTCCGGCCCGAATCGGAATCGACCCCTTAATATTCATAAATAATTATTTTAATAACTTATAAATTGTTAAAAATATTTTATAAATTATAAATACAGACATACACATACAAAAATATTATTATTAAAAATGTTAAAAATATATTTAACAAATTAAAAAAATTACAATATTTTTTATTTTTGTAAAATAAATTATACACAACATTAAGTAAAACAATACAGAAAAATATTGGATAGTGGAGGGAAAAAAATTACTATTCCCACTCCAAAGAGTGCAACAGTAGGGAAAGTGTTGGATAGCGTAGGGGTAAAAATTGCTATTCCCACTCCAGAGAGTGCAACAGTAGGGAAAGTGTTGGATAGCGTAGGGGTAAAAATTGCTATTCCCACTCCAGAGAGTGCAACAGTAGGGAAAGTGTTGGATAGCGTAGGGTTAAAAATTACTATTCCCACTCCAGAGAGTGCAACAGTAGGGAAAGTGTTGGATAGCGAATGGATTAAAATTACTATTCCCACTCCAGTGAGTGCAACAGTAGGGAAAGTGTTGGATAGCGTAAGGGTAAAAATTACTATTCCCACTCCAGTGAGTGCAACAGTAGGGAAAGTGTTGGATAGCGTAGGGGTAAAAATTACTATTCCCACTCCAGAGAGTGCAACAGTAGGGAAAGTGTTGGATAGCGTAGGGGTAAAAATTAATTATCAATACCAATAATTATTAATAAATAATTACTTAGTTATAATAAATTACCTCCCACCCTATTCCCCTATAAACACACAACCCACTCCTAAACTAAATTAACACAACTAATATATTTATCAAGAAATTAATTAATAAAAATTAATTACCAATTAATAATTAATAAACAATAAATTAATTATCAATACCCCAATTTTTTATTATTAATTACTTTATTATAATCAATTTACTTCCCACCCTATTCCCCTATAAATCCACAACCTGCTCCACTAAAAAATTTATATAATTAATATAATTATCAATTAATCAATTAATAAAAATTAATTACCAATTAATAATTAATTAATAAATTAAATATCAATAGCAATAAATAAAAATTAATAATTACTTAATTACAATTAAATTACTTCCCACCCTATTCCCCTATAAACCCACAACCCACTACAGAACTAAAATGCAAAATTTAATTAAAAATAATTAATAATTTCTAAAAATTATGAATTAATTTACTATAATTAAATTACTTCCCACCCTATTCCCCTATAAACCCACAACCCGCTACGGTACTAAAACGCAAAATTTACTTTAAAAAACAATTACTAACTTCTAAACAATTAATACATATATTTTAAAAAATAATACAAAACATAACAAAACATGTGGAACACACATATAAAATACATACTAAAATACATAACACTAACATAAACATCGATATTATTACTATCGATATTAACAACTTCGATATTAACAAAAACGATATTTCTTACCTTCAGGTCGATATTCTGGTCACCGATATTCTTGATGTCGATATTCTGTCCCTACGATATTTAAAACTCGATAATAATGTAGGTCGATATTTAAAAGTCGATATTTTGACTGTGCACCATATAAGAAGGCCAACCATGAATGCATTGGGCCATGTTATGTATATACGTAAGTATGGGGTGGTGTTTTGCATGTGTATGCTGTCATGCCAACTATATATACATAGAAGATCAAAGTTAGTACTCGCAACACAAAAACATGCACACAAATAGATTTCATAATGCAGCCTGCTGAAGAAGTCGACTTTTTCTTTTAATATTTTTCACTACCGATTGGGGCATATTCACAGGGAGCTATCACCGAATTAACAGCACTTTATCGCAGCCAAAGTCGAGATAAATTTACCCCCCCATTCAAAAGCCGGTGTAAACAGCCCACAGTACCAGTTTACCCGCGATAGCAGCCGCAAAAACATCGCCACAGAGGACCCTCGCAAATATCGCTAATGAGATGCAGAGTAGGCGTCCCCGTGACAAAAGCAGAGATAACAGCACACCTCAACATTCACAACGACCAGCCACATCCGCGATAAAAACACAAAACAGGCGATAAGGCGCGTTAGCACCAGGAAATCTACACCTGCTCTGACGTGGTGTAAAGTCGGACGGCAGCCAGCACCACAAAAGGGAGCACAGCCCAGGGCCACATCCGAAGGGCAACAGTTGCCTTGGAGCCACCCATCATGCGGCCAGGACACCCAAGAGGGCCACAACACCCACCCCACCATCCCAGGACCCCATCTCACACCCGGAACAGCCCCCCCGGACCAACACAGACGCAGCGCATACAAAGACAGCGGAACCCCAGGAAACGTACCAGCCACACAGACCCAACATCTGACAATGTCACCTTCCACTACAGGCTGAAAGGGACAACCAACCTACGCATCCTGACCATCATCGCCTAACAGGCCTACGGCAACAACACAGCGGACAACCAACATCCCACCCCACACAAAGCTGATGGCGTGGCTGCACCTGTTGGCCCCTGAGACCCCCCATCCAACACCCGCCAGAGTCGGAGGAGTCCCACAGCCAGTTAATCAATAAGGGGGAAACAAACGGACTAATCTTTATCCAGGTCCAGCATACATGTCCGTGAATGAACCTTAACACAAATGGTATGCAGTTCCTAATGTTAAAAGCAGGAGGAAGTGTTTTTCAATATAGAGACTCCACATAGAGATATGGAGTGGTGAAAGGTACATTGCCCGGACCGGCTGTGTGAGGGTAGGACGTCCACCGCCTTGTTCCTGATGAACTGACACTACATTTTAGTGTCTACACCAGCCGGTACTGATGCCGTGCATCCTTGACCCTAATAGGGTTGTGTTTGTTTTTGATCTACAGGTACCACTTTTTAGGGTGCTGTAATGGTGGTCACTAATTTATTTCATTTCATTGTTGACCACAACCATTAAGTGTAGGTAGATCATCGTTGGTCCTGAAGAATTGCCATTTAATATATTGTCAGGCAAGAAACATGTTGACCTCTTTTACAAACGCAAAAATCTCTACATCCTTAGAGTGGAGATAAGCGTCTTGTTTTCTTTTTAACCAGGGTAGGGGCCACATTTAATAAAATTATTTTGAGTGGACCACCTCCCTTTTTATTTTCCTACACATCTTTATCACCTACACTGTTTTAGGGCCCTCACACGCACTTCACCCACCGGCATATGGAATAAAGATCTCCGCCAAGGAGGCCCCATCACGGGTGCCGATCGGGGATTGCAGCGCCGACCCGATAAGGAGCAGACCCGATGATGAAGCATGACACCTAGCAGGCTGGGTGTGTGAGGGTCTTTTCCAAGAGGAGAGGATTCTTCTCCCCACCTTTCACCACTCCATATCTCTATGTGGAGTCTCTATATTGAAAAACACTTCCTCCTGCTTTTAACATTAGGAACTGCATACCATTTGTGTTATGAGTCCCACAGCCAGCCACATCCAAGTCCCCCACACCTGAACTGGACATCACCATCACACTGGTACCCCAGTCCCCATACGTACAACACAATGCGCAGGATCCGCAGGAGACCAAGCAAGGACCTGACGCCATAGCAGGATGCATGCACGTGTTGGGGGCAACACACAGCACACATGTACTACCTGTGCCCCCTGGTGACACAGCACACAATCACCGCAACAGGAAGCACACGTCTCACACCAGTGTGCAGGCAACAACAGAACACCGTGGAACACCCAACAATGTCGCCTTCAAATACACAGCCAGTGTGCATGATACCTTCATCCTCCGACAGTCCATCATCAACCAGCGTTCCCAGGATGGCAACAAGGGAAATGTACAGCCCCTTGGCAATATACAAATGAACACCCCACACACCTCAACACCACAACCATGCAACTCACAACTCTGGCAATGCACACGTCACAAAATCACATACAACAGGCACAACAATATGCCCACCCACCAGACACGACAGAACAACTTACAATGTCCACATGGGCAAGCCCTGAAAATGAGGCAGCAGCGGCATGGCACCTCAGCCACATACTAGCCGAATGTGGGGAGAGGTGGCAACCAGGCATGTGTGAAGGATGCAGTAGAACCATGATTGGGAAAGTACACAATGCCAACAGTGCCGGAGATGTGCTGGACACCTCGCAGTATGCAGAACACACCCATATCCATGGCGACATACACCGCTTGCGTATGGAGTGTAGTGGACAGTGGACGCCACCATGTCACCACAGCCAGTGGGGGACCTCGCGGAAATGTTGCCTGTTACGCCCCCCCTAAGCGTCAGCGGAGTGGGATGGCCCGGCGTACGCCACGCCAGCGTAGGGGTGTGAATAAAAACCACGTAGGCCTGGGCGTGGTCCACTTCCGGAAAGACCCACATCTCTGCCAGGGCGGCGCCTCCCACCTCGCCACGAGGCGGACGCCATCCCCGTGAGCGGAGTTGCCTGAGATGCCGTGCGCCTGCCGGACCCCGGCACGCTGGTCCACGAACCCGTCAGGCCAGCCCCTGCACAGCCAGACCACACTGATCACCTTCCGACACCGGCGTGTATCAAGGAGGGCCCACCACGTGCCGGCGCAAGCCACAAGCCACAAGCCCGAGGCCTGAGACCTTGGCAGCCACCTCAGACCATCACGGCTGCCACGACACCGGCCCGCTTTATTCCTTTTTCATTGACATACTCTACTGCCGCCCCCGGCCTACTCTTCAGACCAGTAGGTCCCACATGTGGAACTGTGTCTTGAGTCATGAATGGCAGTGACCCCAAATCCGGGCCAGCGGCCACAGCACCAGACCCCCCCCCGATCAGTGAGGCATAGTTCCATATGGGCATCTTGCGACACGTGGTGCCACTAACCCTGTTCAACGCCAGCCGGCAACACGTGGTGCCACTAACGCTGTTCAACGCCAGCCGGCAACACGTGGTGCCACTAACCCTGTTCAACGCCAGCCGGCTACACGTGGTGCCACTGAACCTGAACTACGCAGGCCGGTGGGGCCATCCAACCTATGCCGGCAACACTCGGTGAATGGGCTGTGCTGACCGCTGCCTCAGGCCTACAACACGGTCAGGTAGGTCACACATTTGGAACTTAGTCTTGATTACACCATGGCAGTGACCAGATGTCTACTGCAGGGGTGATATCACTAAACTCCCTGCTATCAGTGAAGCAAACGAATGCATCACAAGCACACAACACGTGTCTGTGGGCCCATGCTGACCGCTGCCTCTGGCCTACACTGCGGTCCAGTAGGTCACAGAGTCTAGATTTGGCAATGTTGGAGTTCACATCTGTGTACCAGCATCATCGCAGAATGCATCCCCTCTCAGCACCTGTGCCACTAAGTTTGTTCCCCAACATTCATGGACACTGACTGGTCGTACATTGGTGGCGTTTGAGTCTATGGACTAGGGGCTAGTTTTCATCCTCATGTAGCTGATACCTAATTGTTGGTGGAAACGAGGGTTGCGCTTTCCACTCCTCCATTTGCTGCTTCCAGATAACATCAGACCTTCCGCATCATCATAGATCACGTGGTTGGGGAACATGGCGGCGGCTGGCTAGCGCCGGTCGGGAGGAACGCCGTGCGGCAGGGGAGTGAGCTACTGCGGATACATGCTGTCATTAAGTAAGGCAAGGTGACGGGTTTAATGGGTCTTTCTGCCCGGGACTTTTCGGACTGAGTGCTTTTTTGTGCCCATTGTGTTTGTTCACCGTAAGCCTCAGCACTTGGCTTTGCCGAACTTCAGGACGGAACTCCACCCCCCTCGGGGATGCCGGTCCGGGTAGTTGCTTTGTTAGGATCGCGGCGGGGAGGATCTTGTGTGTCTTGAGTTCGTGGTCCCTGTGGGTTTATTTCCCGGACTTTCGGCACAATCGTGGGCCCTTTTTACATATGAGCCCCAATATTGGTTCAATTTTAGCAGGACGTGACTCCGCCCCCCAAGGAAGCTGGGTTCGGGCAGGGGCCTTTATGAAGTCTGCTCGGAAGGCAATAACAAGGGTACATTGCATATATAGAGGGGCGGAGGGGAAGGCTTGTGTCTCCATTGTTTGTGATCGTATTTGGCAACTACAGGGTGCTGAAAAGGATGCTGAAAGAAGCTGGATTAGGGGAGTCTCTCTCCCTTTAATAACATCATACGAGCAGATTCTAAAGTTTATTGAAATCCAGGAGTGGATGGAGAAGGAGAAGGACCCTGCATCAAGGGATCTACCTCTGAATGTTTTGAGCACTGGGAGATCAGAGGGAGAGAAAGGAACAGGGGGATCTGAGGCGGAACGAGTTCAGGGGCAGGAGCTGCCCGCATCAGAGGGGCCAAACACATTCAGAGGCCGTGAGAATTCTGGAGCCCTGGAAGAGGTTCGTACACAGTTTATTTCAACTGGAAGGAGTAGATATCTATTGCGTTCTGTCCCGGAAAGGAGGAGTCCCATTGCGAAACAAGTTGGTACTCCCCAAGCTATAACTCCGGTCAAGAAACCTTCAAAGGGAGGAAGAGTGAGAAAGTGTAAAAAGAAGCAGTAGCTTTATTCTCTAAACCACCACCCTCGCTCAGGTCATATTTTAAAATTATGGAGCAAGTGGCAGGCCCAGCAAGGACTGAGAAGTCTCTCCAGGATATAGGGAAGGGGGCAGGAGCTCCAGTTACACAGACAGGGCAGAAAGATTTGAGCGAGTCACTGAGTCTGGAGAATCGGTTCTCTCCTCTTATGGGAATTGGGGCAGAGAGCGTAGAAGAAATTATATCTGGTACCCCAGAGGCTTTGAGTACTCTTACACATATTCTTCCCACGTCTACTCCTATGCCTAAGCCTATGCCTAAACCTGGACCTAAATTTATCCCTACGCCAACGCCGACGTCACAACTTGTGTCAGAGGAGGGTTTTAACAGGGGGGGACCCCCAGAATCCAATGAAGAAGGGGTGAGGATGGAGCATGGTGTCCTGGGAGGGGCCCCCTTGACAACTCATGTGACAGATTTCCTACTGAGTTTAAGACAGGATATGATGTCTAGGTTTGAAACCTCTGAACAAAATCAGAAGGCTATACAGGACAAATGTGGGATTCTTGAGCAAAAGGTGGACGGGATTGCGTTGCGTAAGACAGCATTGGAGGAGGACGTGAAGGGGCTGGGCGAGGCCATAGCAGAGAACTCTAAAGAAATAGCGAGCCTTAGAGAAGAAAATAGGTCCTTACAAGAAGATCTGGAAAGGCTGGAGCTCCATGCTAGACGAAGCAACGTTCGCATTTTGGGAGTGCACGAAAATGCAGAAGGTTCGGACATTAAGGGCTTCGTATGTAAACTCCTGGGAGATTTGCTTCGGGATAGGAATGATATTGCCTGGGATAAAGAACTCCAAAGGGTTCATAGAGACCCCTATAGATTGCACCCGGGGAGAAAGGCCCCAAGAAGAATCTTAGTTAACTTCTTAACTTTTTCAATCAAGGAGTTGGTGTTGGGGCGAGCATTAAAGGAGCGAGAGATAAAGCACGGGGATGTCACGTATCAAATACGTTCGGACCTGGGTAAAAGAACCTCTCAGCGACAGTGGGAGCTGGGCTCCAAAATGAATGAGTTGCGTTCTAAGGGGCCCAAGTCCAAATGAAATTTCCTGCTACGCTTAAGATAATGTGGCACAACAAAATGCATGTGATCAGAGACCCTATGGAGGTTGATGGTTTGCTAGAACAGATGGAAAACTCAAAATAGGGACAGTTTATGTATATAGGTGTATATAGAGAATCCACACTGTTGAGTAGTTAGACACATTATACGTAAGAGTTACACATGGGTAATTAAAAGTATAGGAAATGTATAGGAAATGTATAGGAATATACAATATATAAGATTTTTGTTTATATACCTTTTATAATTTTCGTAGTAGACTCTTTCTCATTTGCACGGCGGGACCTCGAAGGCCTTTTGCCTTAGAGATAGGGTGGGGGGTTCCCCAGGGGGGTAGGTGGGGGGGGACACGGGTGGTTGGGAGCATTTGAGAAAAAATAAAAAATATAGTCCTCTTTCAGCTATGTGATGGGTGGTCCCTACAAACCTATGTTGACTTGTGTATTAGTGTATGTATACAAAGGGTAGGTCAACACAAGATCGACTTGGAAGGTATTAGTAGAGGTTTAAGGATAGATAGATGACGAAGAATTTAGTGCACTTTGTATCCTGGAATGTAAATGGTTTGAGGTCTGCAAAGAAGTTAGGTCGAGTAATGGAGTTTGTGAAGAGATCCGAGGCGAGTGTTATATTATTGCAAGAGACTCACCTAACAAAGCACGAATGTGTGATTGCCTTTAAAAAATGGTCTTGGGTGCAAGATAATGTCTGTTCAGATCAAAGTAGTAACACGAGGGGGGTGGCAATACTTATAAGAAAGAATGCGGGTATTATAGTAGAAAGGCAGCAGACAGATTCTTCTGGGAGGTGGGCCCTAGTCAAGATAAAAGTACAAGGAATATCCGTAATTGTAGTTAGTTACTATGGGCCCAATGATGATAATCCGGATATACTAATCAAATTGGAATCATGCTTAATGCCGTTTAATACCCCAGTGGTAATTGGAGGGATTTCAATTTAGTATTTAATAAAAGTTTGGATAGAACCTCCAAAGTCAGCTACGTTACGCCACCAAAAACTATGGCAGTGCTTAAAAATATGATTAGAGAGCTCAATTTGATTGATATTTGGAGACATAAGATGGGGGATAACAGAGATTTTACCTTTTTTAGTAAAAAGTATGGTCATCATTCCCGAATCGACTATTTTCTATTGAACCATGACTTGGTATCTGGGGTTGAAATGATCAAGCACGTACCTGCTATACTTTCGGATCATTCGGTTGTCTTCTTATCACTAAAAATACCTAATAAGAGAGGTATAGTCAGATGGACTTTGGACAGGACAATTTTGTTGGATGAGGGGGTAATTAACAAAATGAAAGAGGAGGCTGCGATATTCTTTGAAGCTAACGGGGGGTCAGCTAAACTTCAAATTGTATGGGACTCCTTTAAGGCCTTTTTGAGATCCATAGTTACGGGTATCATGGCGAGTAAAAAATGAAGCGCGAGGCACCAAGAAGAAAGGCTGCTGGAAACCATTAAGAATAAAGAGCAAGAGGTACAGAAAGCTTCCCTTGAGAGCTCTAGCAATGTGGCCTCTCTTAGAAAACAACTAGAATTGTTGCAATCAGAATATCAAGAAGCTCTGGATAAAACATTGACAGATAAATGGAGGGTTAGCAAACTGCTGCATTTTGCTTATGGCGAGAAGAGTGGTGCCTTGTTGGCATGGAAAGCTAAGAGTGATAGAGTGCGTAATCAAATAATATGCCTGATTGACCATATGACAGGGGACACATTGGATACTAATGTCAAAATTGGGCTGGAGGTCTCTAGACATATGAGTAATTTGTATAATTAGGATATTTCCCCTGGGAGGGATAACATCGAAGGTTTCCTTAAGGAAATCGAACTCCCAATTTTGAGTGAAGACCAGAAGGCAATATTATCAGCGGATATAACAGAAGAGGAGATCCGACAACAGTTTAGGAAAATGGCCAGAGGGAAAGCTGCAGGGCCGGATGGCCTTCCAACTGAGATTTATCTTAACCTCTTAGATGAGGTGGTACCAGTGTTCAGGGAACTTTTTAATTTAATACTAAGAGAGGGAGAAGATCCCCTGTAAGTTGGGCTGAGGCAACAGTAACATTGTTATTGAAACCTAACAAGGATCCCCTCGCGGTCGACTCTTATAGGGCCATATCACTGTTAAACACGGACTATAAGGTGTTTGCAGGAATTCTGGCCGCCAGAATTGCAAAGGTTATTAAGGGTATAACACACAAAGATCAAAAGGGCTTTATTCCCGAAAGGCAGCTCAATGAGTTAACTTTTCAAATATTGGGAGTGATAGACCTAGCAGAAACCTATAATCTTCCTGTAACGCTGGTGGCAGTAGATGCCGCAAAGGCTTTCGACCAGGTTCACTGGTCATATCTGTGGGAAGTTTTAAAGGTATTTGGTTTTCCACATAATGTAATAAAAACTGTTCAACTTTTGTATAGATCTCCAAGAGCAAAGGTTTTGGTTAATGGGGAGCTAACTGATTGGGTCAATATATCACGGGGGACTAGGCAGGGATGTCCCCTGTCTCCGCTTTTGTTCGATATATATATTGAACCATTAGCGGCTTGGATCAGACAAGACCCTGCTATTATTCCTTTTAGACACGGAAATCTTGAGATTAAGTTAGCACTGTACGCAGATGATCTTTTACTTTACACTCTAAATCCGCAAGTGTTTATCCCCATATTAATGGTTAAAACCGAAGCATTTGGAAGAGTATCAGGATACAGAGTAAATATAAACAAGACTGAAATTATGGAATGGAACCAACCAGTACAACAAGCACAGGCAAAATCAAGTATGCGTTATCTTGGTGTGATAATTACGCAGAAGTTGGCCGAAGTCACTAAGGTAAATTGGGAAAAGATTAGGCAAGAAGTAGAGAAACTGCTGGTCAGATGGGCAAACCTTCCGTTAAATTTGTATGGTAGGGTGAATCTTATCAAAATGATTATTTTACCTAAGATAACGTTTCTTTTTAATTCAATACCATTATCGTTTGATAGAATGAAAATTGCTAAACTACAAGGAAGACTAGGAAGCTTCATTTGGGCTTCCAAGGGCTCACGCATATCTTGGAAGAGATTGAGGAGGAGATTGGAGAAGGGTGGGCTGGCGTTAGCGGATTTGAGGACGTATGGATATGCTTTCCTTTTTAAGAATTGCAGGATGCTTTTAAATAGGGTTGACAGTTCGGCTATTGGCAGTCTGTTTGGAGCCATGCTTGGAGAACTAAAGGAGGGCCAAGACCAATTTTTGTTCAAGATCGGAGACCCGAAGTTCTACAAAAAAGTAAGGTTGATGATTTTATTGGGTGTTTTGAAAGCTTGGGTCTATATTTGGAAAAAGCTAGGTATCCCATATTATACGTCTAGGGCCCCGATTTGGGAGTCCCCAGGGACTCCAGAATGCTTGAATGATTCACTAAGTCTCCCATTAAAGGTTTCGGGTATTTCTTGTTGGGGGGATCTGAAGATGGGAATTGAGCTAGTCAATTGGGAAACTCTGAATCAAATTGCGGGGGGAAATTTAACCAGGTTTAAATATTACCAGATCTCTGCATGGTGGAGGGACCAAAATTGGAGTGAAGAGGAGGATGACACTTGGTTAGCTCAAGCGACTAAAACTGGCGTTATTAAGAAGGAGGTAGCTCTGTGGTACCAATTTCTGATTAATGCAGAAGACGATTTAGAAGGAGACATTCAGAGGTTTTGGGGCGAGGAATTGTGAATATTAATTTGAGGGAAGCATGGTTGGCCTCCTTTGCACTGCTGAGGGAAAGTGTGAAACCCGCCTATTTAAAACGAAACCACCTCTTCACGGTTTATAGGGTATATTGGTCTCCGGCGAGATTAGAAAAGTTTTTAGGGATACATTATGAATGCCCAAGATACCAAGATCCTGTAGCTGATGACATGCATATGTTTCTAACATGCCCGGAAATTGAGAAGTTTTGGTTCGAGGTATGCCAATTTTTAACCGAAGTCACAGGTATCACTGTGAAGGTCAGTCCTGCCCTGGTCTTCTTTGGAATTTGGCATGATAATATTATTACCATTAGTAGATTAGACGCAAGATTTATTTTTTACGTAATTTTATTAGGAAGAAGAGATATTTGCAAATCATGGAAGGCAAATCTTCCACCGCACTTCCTGGAGTGTAAAAAAAGTGTTATACATATAAGTAAGCAGGACTTAATGTGTGATTTTAGTAGCAGAGAGAAAGTATGGCTTAAGTTGGTAAATTGGTTTCAAAATCTGCGGTCCAATGATTAAGCCAATGTTGAGCTGTGGGTCCTGTGTTCCTTCCGTGCTATGGGCACTCCCGGGAAGGGTGGAATTGGAAACAGCTTTTCTCTCTTGATTGGAAGGACTCCAACCTGGCCTGGTTTTTTATCAGAGAAGGGGACGAGTATAGCCAGCAAGCAAATTGGCAGAATGAGGACTAACATTTTTTTTTAAAAAGACCTTCCGCATCATGCCCTGGAGGAAACCTTCCACTGTCCCCCGAAACCCTCCGCAACATACACCTCTGACATTGATGGGGACCCGATCAGGTCTCATGGCCCATCTGACTGCACCGCAAGTCACCGTCCCGTGGCTGGGTGCCTGTGCTGGCCGCAGTGCATCCGGGGCCACTAACTCTGTGCTGCTCAGGCCTGGGACCCCTCCTTCTGGGACATTGAATGGCCTCTGTAGCGATGGTCTTGGGGTCATCAACGCCATGTGTCTGTGGCCCTGCGCTGTCCGCATCCTCCGGCCTCAACTGCGGGCCACCAGGGCCCACGCAAAGCATCAAGTCTTGACCGGCCCGGACGTTGCATCACCGCAGGAGGCACACGCCACCACCGCAAGGACCACCTCCAACCGCCATCTGCCAGAGTCGAAAGGGTGGTCCTGACAGACCTACGGAGTTGCCCAGACCTGTAGTGGATGCCATCATCGGCCTGCTGCCATGCTCAGCACTCCAGGTGCCAGTGACTCAGTGCACCGCAAGCCATTGTCCGTTACTGATTGAGTTTTGTGCTGTTGTGAGGTTGCGCAGCAATGTCACCTCATGCAGTGGGGAAGACCTGGGACCATGAGGAGGAGGATGTGTCAAGTGTGCGGACGGGAGAAGGCACAGACAATGAGAGGTCAGGTGGCAGCAGCCCCAAGGCAGGAATGCAGACTGGTGGCGGTAGTCAAGCTACACACCCGGATCTGATACTGGGTACTGCGCTGTGGACTGCGGACGCAACTGTCACCTCAGGCAGTGTGGGAGACCTGGGACGTTGATGAGGAAGTTGATGCAGGTGTACCACACCCCACTGCATCTGCATCAGGAGTATCCCGAAGGGACACAATCCTAGCAATTCCTTCACATGAGCGCGCTCTTCTCTGGTGCCCCTACCTCAGTGCACTGCAACTCACGGAACGTCCAGGCTGAATATTGGGTGACCTCTGTCCTTACTCCGGATCCCTCCATGTTGCTCTGCATTTGACTCTGTTATGCTGGTGTTTTCTGTTTCCATGACACTGGTGTCCACTTTTCAGGTTGTTGCCAGCACCAAGCACTCCGTGCGGGCTGGCTTATACTCACCCCACACACATCTAGCACAGGCGTCACTGTACATGTGGCCTTGCCAATAAAGGGGCCGGACGCACGTGCCCATAGCCAGTTCAACATGATATGTCATGTGTCTCTGTGGAGGTGTGGGTCTCCTTTGTGGGGTGTAGGTGGTCCCTGAAGGGTATTGGACACCCACGTATGTGTTCTACTTCGCATTTCATGGAATAGGCAACACCCTCACCTGTTGGGCCACCTCCTTTTGGCGTTCGGCCACCTGGCATTGGGGTGCCATGTGTGGGTGGGTGACGCATTGTGAGGCAGCCGTGATTGCGGGTGCTTCATGCTGTGTGGTCAGTTGCAGAGTCTGGGTTCTCCTCTGAGTAGCTTGTCTGCCCTGGTCCTGGTGGTAGGTTGTGTGGGATGTCCATGGGCTGTTGTAGGGCATCGGGGTCGGGGTGTGGTGTTCGTCTCGGGCATCACTGATGGGTTGTCTGTTCTGACCTGCTGGGGGTGTTGTTTGTCCCTCTGCATTGTGAGGGGGAGGTGCATGTTGGCATTGTGTTGGCGACTTGTTCTTGTCGACATGCAGACTGTGTGACAATGTACATTGTGACTGTTTGGGCGGTGGTGGCTATTTGAGTTGGGACAGTGTACATTTGGCCTACATGGCTGATGTGGGGTTGTAGGGGTAGATGTGCATCTCACAGTTCCCTGCTCTGTCCAATGTGATTGTTCTGTTTCTGCGCCTGGGTGGACCCAGTTGTGTCCCCTGTTCTGCAGTGTGGGTGTTGCACTTTGTGCCACATTGTCATGGTATGTGCTGTGATTGCTATGTGTGTGTGCTGCAGTGTGGTACGGGGATGGGGGACATGTCCCTGGGTAATTGTGGATGTGCAGTGTGCTACACCTCATTGTGCATGTGTGGCATTGTGCCCATCACCCCCGTTCCCCCAGTCCCTGTTGGATCCTCACCCTGTTGTTGTTGTGTCAGGTCCTGTCGAGCTGTGTCCGTACTCCCTACTCCTTGCACCCTCTCCACACTGATGACTGTGGCCTGGCTTTCCTCCTGCTCCTCCTGTGTTTCTGGACTGCCACCTCCTGTCGCGGTTGCTGCCTTCCTGTTTGCAGCGGGTTTGTGCCTGGTTTAGGTTGTCACGTCTTGGCGGAGCCTCTTGGCCTCCTGGATTGGCCTCCTGGGCTCTGCGACTGCATTCCAGGCGGTCTGCTTGTGGGTCATTTGCTGGTAGTGTTCTGTCGCCTCCGTGGCCTTGGTCTTGTTTTCCTGCGGTCTGCACCCCGTCTTCCTCTCCATTTTCTCCTTGGCCTTCCCCAACCCACTTGTTCCTTGCTGGTGGTCTGTGGGGGTTGTGGGGTTCGCGTTGCCCTCTGCGCTGGGTCAGGGTGAATGGATGTTGCTACGTGCTTTGGCTTGTTTCTGGTGTGTTGTGCCTGTGGTTTTTATGGTGCAATTGCCCGCCAGACGCGTGGGAGTTGCAGGCCTGAGGCTGCTTTTCGCAGCTTTTTGTACCGCGATTGGCCTCATCGCATGATTTCTCGCGTTTCGGATTTTTTGGGCGTGGTGTTGATTTACACGCTGGCATTTGACGAGTTATCTGGTGACTATCGCATGGTACCGCCTTGTTGTGAATTCCACGTTGACACGGGGTTATTTTCCCGTGATAGGCTGCGTTATTGAAAGTTGCGTTATGCTACTCTTGCGGTAGTTATCACACGTTCTTGTGAATATACCCCTTGGACTTTCCCCAACCCATCTAATCATTGCATATTTTAGTGTGCTATGTTTAGGTTTGACAATCTTTACCCACTTCAGTGCATGGCTTCTACAGTGTGTAGAAAAGATTATCTTCTGTGGAGGTATTAGAATTCGAATAGTGCAACACTTGAAGTCTATTCTAAGTCTGTTTTGATTTATATGGTATGGAAGCGCCTCATTATATTTTGTTGTTAATACTCATGAAACCCGCCTTACTTCACAAGTTTTTTTTAATCAAAAACCTTTGTGATACATTGTAGTTCCTGGTACTTGATGCAGAAGTCAGGAAATTACCACTGATGGTGGTCTGAGAGGCCATCAAAGGGATTGGTGCACAACCTGCACACGAGGAGCATTAAATAGTTCACTAAGTTTAGATGCTGATCGTGGCTTGTTCTGGCAAGGGAAGTCAGAGTGACTGTAAATCGGAGCAAAGCTACTACTTTGTATGTTTGTGAATCCATGAATACAAGGAGTCTCGTGTACCTGCTGCAGGTCCTGTGGCCATGTATAGGACCTGGGGTCGTTTTTGGGCAACATGGACCTGTAGCTACTTACAGAAACTTATATCGTATATCGTCACATGTGGAATATATACACATATGGCTACAACAATAGGAATATTAACACTTGCAACAGTCAGTATTTCGTAAAATATTACAAAATGCATGAAAAGATGACCACTGCTAGAAAGAGACGTTTTAAGGTATGGGCAAAGTGGGCTCTGGCCCAGGGCCCCGGGCATTTAGGGGGCCCCTGATAGAGTCAGCTGGGTTCGGCAGAGAGTCTTACCCTGATGGCCTGCAGTAATTCTTATTTTTTTTTTAAATAAATAGCTTTTTTATTTAATTTATTTTTAATGTGGCTGATGTGTGAGAGGCTGCTGAAGACAGTTTGCAGAGAAATGTTATGTTTCATGCAACATCCATAAAACACGGGGGCATATTAGCAAGGCGATTATCACCACTTTAGCGGGACTTTTTCCCGCTAAAGCGGTGATAATATTATCGCCTTATCAACAAGCTGTCGCTAACTGCTGTTAGCGACAGCTTGTAGGCGATAGAGACCGGGTTGGGTGCTGCTTTGCATGCCAGCGATATTTATCGCTAATGGCATGCAAAGTAGGTGTTCCCCACCTAACAGCGACTGGAAACAGTTGCTGAGGTCGCTAACGCCTATCAGCGAGGCAGGGGCGGTGATTAGCAAACCAGCGCTAAACAGCGCTGGTTTGCTAACAACTGGTCCCACCCTGACTTAGCCATGTAATCCAATGAGAGGTGGATTACATGGCTAAGTCCCCCTCGCACTATCAGCAAGCAGAACTGGGAACAGTGTGAATATCGCCTGTTTTCAGGCGATATTCACACTGTTCTCCAAGGTTTCTATCGCTTTGGAGATTAGCATTGCTGATTGCACGCTAACTCCGCGATAGAAACCGGCGATGCCTGGCGATAATTATCCAAGCGCTAATTGCGCTTTGCGATAAATATCGCCAGGCATTGCTAATATGCCCCACGTTTCTTTGAGATCAAAACAGGACCTCATATATGAGAAATGGGAGGAAATCACAGATTTTATTTCACAGTAATTATTTGCAGTAATATTAGTGAGCTGCTGCATATCCCTGAATATTAGATGTAAATACATTTAAAAATTGGACAGGTGTGACTGTGCACTGTCTGTGACCTGGCCAGAGAGGGCACGAATCGCTGAAATTGATTCATAAATTCAAACCTAATCCAAACAGGGGTCACCAAAATACGTTTGACTCAGGGCCCCCAAAATCCTTAAGATGTGCCTGCTGCAAGGGAAGTGCAGTCATCCACAGCGGCCCTTTTAAGATGTATTTTGCTTAATTTGAACAAATTCCATTTAAAGATGGTGGCCATGGGTGCGCGACTCCGCAGTGGTTGGGGCTTACTTACAAGCCCCTTGCGCCGCCGGCAGGTCACTTTTTCCCATATTAAAAGTGAAGCACTGGTAGCGCAAGGGGCTTGTAAATAAGCCCCATCATCTTTGAATGTGCTACAAAAAAGGGGTCCTCCACACCCTTTTGGTATGAACACAATGTGTTTATTGTTGTTTTTTTCGTGTTTTAGGTTTTGGTCAACAATGAACCATCGAAAAGGGAATACTGTGTAAACATTCACTGCAGCAGGGATCTTTACAGACTCCTTGCTTTTTCCAAACCACTCACACGACTAGGTATCAAAGGATGCTCTATGACAGTGTGACGCCTCCACTTGTTCTGGAATGATAACTAGCAGCACATATTTACAAGGCTAAAATTGAAACTACTATAAGTTCCCGAAAGCACCGTGCTGAAGTCTAAAAAGCCAGAGTGGTTGAAGGTGTCACACATGACATGGGGCCATTTAGGAGGTGTGAGCATAAATCAATTCTTGGCAGAGGCTGCAAAGTCAACAGATGCGCCCTTGTTCTTTATTTGTTGCATTTCTCATCTGAATAGCATGTGAACGTTCTTAAAAGTAAGTTTATCTCACTCACTATCTGTAGCATGCACTGTACAGTGTACATACAAACGAGTCTGGCTAAATGATCAACGCTGAAGACAACAAATATGTGACATACGCATCCAAAAATGTCTGGCCTCTCTTGCTATCTATCCTGACCTGCGCCTGCCTTTCTGTTGCCCTACAGCACTAAGATTGCCACTGCCGTGCATGCTGGCTTGCCTCCTCTCTGTGCTGGACCAGTCCCACAAACTGGCGTTAAATATCTGTCCGGAAGCCCGAGGTTCTGTCTCCGAGAAGACAGCGAGCAGATATGAGGGAGGGGCTTCCACACTTATGTTCTCTCCGCTAGTGCTGCAGAGCTTTAGTCCTGAGAGCTCAGCTCTCCATATTAGGGAATATATCGGTGTTTGATGAGAGAAGGTAAATGCCCCCACGTGCCCTCAACACAATCTACTGGTGGAGGAGAGTTCTCATGGTGCTGGGCATGGTCTAGGCACATCAATGCTCATAGGCTACTGCTAGCGCTTCAGTTCAATCTGGAATGCTTTCAAGGCACTGTCTTGTGTGATAAAGAGAAACAGTTGTTGTGGTGCAATGCACAAGAGGGACATCACAGATGTCTAGAGCCATGCACACAGTATTGCACCATAGTGCAAGGATGTGTGCATGATGTTTAGCATAGCTTTTGTACTGGAAATGTGTTCTTCCAGTACAAAAAGTATGCTAAGACATACTTTAAAACTTTTCAGACATTGTAGTGTGCTGTACAAAGCAGCATACATACAAAATGTGAAAAGTTTGGAGAAGTAATATAATAATTTCTTCAAGTTAACATCTGCCTCGACGAGGCGGTATTTTTTGGCACAAAGTACTGTCTGCATTACTTTGAGGCAACTTTTCTTTTGCATTGGAAAATAAATAATAACGCAACAATTTGAGTGTATTTGTGTCACTTTTGGTGCATAGGAGCAAAATGTTGAGAATTGTTGCCCATAGTCTGTATGGAGATAAGCAGTTAGTTCAGCAGCTGCTGTGTGCTACTCATAAAGTCATGACACTTGCGATCCACAGAAGTATTGGGAGATATGCACAGCCGCGGTTCGTGCAGGTAATAGTTGTGGGGCGGTGGGGCCTTGTAAGGGGGATTAGGAGGGACGAAGCCGAGGGAAAATTAATTATTTCATTTTCCCTCGGAATCCCCCCTTACACAGCCCCACCGCCCCACCGCTGTTACCTGCACGAACCGTGGCTGGATATGCATAGTAAATTAAGTTGTGTGTTGGCATGAAGCACACTAGAGTCTCTCACATTGCAATGGGGGAGGAGCTATGCATGAGTGCCTACCAATCAGGCGTAAACAGGGTAACATCACTCTGTCTTGTCTGTCTGTTTGTGTTTTGTGGGTGTGAGAGTTACAGAACATTAGAGTCTTAGAGCATGAGAAAATAGTCCCTCCCATGCACTTGCAAAGCAAGGTCTGTCATCAGCAATGGAAGAATATCGTCCAATCAGAATACTGAGAGACCTAAATGCTCCTGGGCTGGGCAAAGACATGAATAGGGAGAAAAGCCATCATATCACGAGCAGGGAAGTGAGGCAGGCAGCAAAACTATACAACCATGACAAGGGGCTGACCCAAATCCTGTACTAAGTATGTGTTAAGTACTGGAGACAATATATCTTGCCAACAGACAGCTGTCTGTAGTCCAGTCCTTAAAACGTTGAAATGTTATACCATACAAGAAGGGGATGAACTCAATAGGCTGTCTCTAATAAGCTTGGTCAACAGGAGGAGAACACAACACTTGGCCTCACAGCACCAGTTCTCCCAGATGCATTTTGGTAGATGCAATACATTGAGCACTTACATCGCCCATTATTATTTTTAGAACAATCATAATCACAGGCTGTCGTGTTTTTCCAGTTTGAAAACACAATACTGTACTATTACTAGTGGGTGCTGTTGCTAACCTTTAGTGAGTATAATAATCAACTTCTAGCTCTGTAATTGATTGTAATAGCGATGAATAGGGATTTCAGTTTTTTATGATCACATCATCCCCATCAACTGGCTCTTCTTGCCAGCCCTCGGCGTCTTCTAAAACAACTGCATCATTTCTAAACCCATCGTAACTTGACCCCCTGCAGCTCTGGCTTACAAGCTTACCGTCACTGGTGGTTCTCAGCTCACCTGCAGCCAATACACCATCAGCCTTGAGATAAAGTGTAAAAAAGAAAATATCAGGTCTTTTCCATCTTTGCTGTCAAGATAACCCCTATCCGTACAACATACCCATATGCATCACGTCTGCCCCACTATGCCCTAAATCAGGAACTAGTTGAAGATCCACCTCTTTAAAGATGATTGCATCATGATTCAGTATCAATCCACAACCCAGCTACTTCTCTAATCACTTGTTGATGGTAACCTTGCCTTCGGCCCTGTACAGTGGTCTGCTGCCTTTGGCTAGATTTCTGCTATACAAACAACACATAAAAACATGTATGTATATATGTAAATACATTCCTGAACATACGTACATGACCAAGGTTGGGAGCAGACATGTTCACCGTAAGTCCTTCATGTTTATCCTAACAACTTCATATTAAATACCAGGCAATAAAGTTAGGAACACAGAAGCTTGTTGGTCAGCAAAAGCATGATGCACCTTATACCTTCACCCACATTAGGTAACAGGTAAGATGGAGAATTACTTACACTTATGTATTTGCTAGTTGTCTATAAGTGCACTGAGCAAAACCAAAGGGGATGATGGACGGAGTGTTGAACATTGCAAGCACTCACCCCCAGTCAACTGATCTGGGTTTAATCCATCATCATTCTTTAGCTCACTCTGCCACCCCAGTTCAGACATGGCCATATGCAAATCAGTCTGACCCTGTGCCTCATGGGAACAGTCCAGCCCGAATTGCCAAGCCATGTCTTCCCTGGACCAGAAACAAGCATCCTGGGACCGGTTTCTGGCTTACAGCCGTCACCAGCCAGGCTATCTTGAATCCAGTGGCAAAGTGAGCAAGGGACCCACGTCTGGGCATACCCTGCCAACTTAGGGCGAACATAGCAAAACCAAAGGGGATGATGGACGGAGTGTTGAACATTGCAAGCACTCACCCCCAGTCAACTGATCTGGGTTTAATCCATCATCATTCTTTAGCTCACTCCGCCACCCCAGTTCAGACATGGCCATATGCAAATCAGTCTGACCCTGTGCTTCATGGGAACAGTCCAGCCCGAACTGCCAAGCCATGTCTTCCCTGGACCGGAAACAAGCATCCTGGGACCGGTTTCTGGCTTACAGCCGTCATCAGCCAGGCTATCTTGAATCCAGTGGCAAAGTGAGCAAGGGACCCACGTCTGGGCATACCCTGCCAACTTAGGGCGAACATAGCAAAACCAAAGGGGATGATGGACGGAGTGTTGAACATTGCAAGCACTCACCCCCAGTCAACTGATCTGGGTTTAATCCATCATCATTCTTTAGCTCACTCCGCCACCCCAGTTCAGACATGGCCATATGCAAATCAGTCTGACCCTGTGCCTCATGGGAACAGTCCAGCCCAAACTGCCAAGCCATGTCTTCCCTGGACCGGAAACAAGCATCCTGGGACCGGTTTCTGGCTTACAGCCGTCATCAGCCAGGCTGACTGGTCCAACAGCTTGTGTGAGTTGGTGGGGGCAGGGGGAGAGGGGAGAAAGGGTTTGGGAGGGGTAGTAGGGCGGGATGGGGGAAGTAAGTTGTTGTATTTTTCATATTGATTGTCATAGCATCCTCAGCTTTGTAAGGAGCAAGAAAATGGTTACTGTAGAGAGTATTAGTCTGATGTGCAGTATTGAAAGATTACGGCTATTGGATCTTAATTATAATGATTGGTGGTAAAATTCGGTTCTGTTCAATTAATGTTTGTGGCCTCAATGAAAAGAACAAAATTGGCAAAATAGCCAAGAGCTTTCAATTTATGCAGGCTGATCTGGTGTGCCTCCAAGAAACTCACATCTCATGGAATAAGCGATGGTGGTTGAAGGATCTGGGGTATAACATACTAGCATGCACTCGTCAGGGGGCAACATCTAGAGGGGTGGCAATTTTAACAGAAAAAGGAATAGGCACTTGCAAGTGTGTCAGAGAAGATAAGTTTGGGAGGTGGGCTATCACGGAATATGGGTTGGGTACTGGCAATGTATCTCTGATGATCTGTTCTGTGTATGGGTCCAATCTAGATGACCCTGAGGTACTGGACTACTTAAACACAGAGCTAGCATCATAGCCACACCCCTTAATCTTTTGTGGAGATTTAAATATCTATTTAGATAACCAATTCAATCTCAATGGGGATCAACTATATCAGGGGAGGAAGCTAAGGGTTTTTAAGGCTCTGCAAAGTCTGGTGAGGGAACATGGGTTGGAAGATATCTGGCATAAATATAAAGTATCCGACCCAAGTTTTACATTTTATTCAGGTCCCCATAACAAACTAGTAAGGCTAGACTATTTTTTTGTTTCAAATACATTAGCGGGGCAAGTCAGAATTGAGAGTTTCCTGAGGGCTGTCTCATATCATAATCCCTTGGTGATAGGATTTCCAATGATGGGAGTCACTAGAGATCAAACTTCATGGACCTTTAAGAGAAAACTTTTATTTAATCAAGCATACAGAGATCACATGGCTAAGTGGATAGTAGAATTTTTCACCATTAATAGGGGGTCAGCCCCAGATATTATAGCTTGGGATACCTTTAAAGCCGGGGTCTGAGGGGAAACCCTGACCTTCTCTTTTCATCATCAGAGGATGTTACAGACTGAGGTCCAGGGCTGGTATGAGCAATTAAGAACAGCAGAAATTGAACTGATGGGCAAAGTAATTAAGGGTCAAGATACTCAGGGGTGCCAACAAGCAATAGCAATTTTAAAATCTAAAATCAATCAATATTTTGTGGGAAAATACTGGGCGGCTATTAGCAAAATGTCTGACACAGCAAGAAGTAACCAACCGAGTACCTAAGATCAGGGATCAGTCAGGCCAAGTACATGAGGATATATCCCTTCCCACCTCCTCAGGGAGGCCCTCTCTACCCCTATCGAGGCCCCACAGAGGCCCCGATCTTTGTGAAACAGAGTACATGAGTCAACATTGGGGGTGCTGAATGTTTTTAAGGAGTACTATAAGCAATTATATACTGAGGAAATAACTCCATTAGGGGTCGAGGTCTCGGAACACTTTTTTGAAGATTTTGAGACAACAAAGGTCACATATGAACAAAATGACTAGCGGCCACAGTAAGCAGGGAAGAGATGGCAACGGGTAAGCCCTCTGGACCCGATAGCATCCCTCTGGAACATTTTCCCAGGTTTTATAACAAGACATGCTGCCAATCTATCTGCAGGTTCAAAGTGGATACGTGCCTCCCTCGTGGTAGAGGACCACCGTAGTCGTGTTAAAAAAAAGGAAGACCAGAATTGAGCCTAGGCTCATAAAGACCAATATCTCTTATTAATTGCGAAAAGTAAAATCTATTCTAAGATACTCGCAAATCACCTGGGCAAGATTATTACCCCTTTAGTTTCAATGCGTCAGCATGGGTTTATTCCCGGTAGGGACATGACACCATTAGCTAATCCTGTTAGATGCTGAGAAGGCTTTCGATCAGGTCTCATGGCAATTCCTCTGGGCAGTCCTTCAATGAAAAGGTTTCTGCAAGGAGTTTGTCAAGGCAATCAAAGCACTATACTTTGTACCGATGGCCGCCATTCGCATAGCAGGGCAGGTTTTCAGTTCTTTTTGTTATCACAAGGGGCACTAGGCAAGGATGCCCATGCTGTCCTTTGCTATTTGCCCTATATATTGACCCATTTTTAAGGTAACGAAAGGTAAATACTGTTATCACACCGGCGACAGTAAATGAGCTTGAGTACAAAGCATTGTCATATGCAGATGGCATAGCAGTACTCACCGCGGACCTAATTACGGCACTCCCGGAGATCAACACCTTAGATGATCAGTTTGGAGCTTGTTCGGGATACAAACTAAATGTAGGTAAAACGCAGATCTTACGCTCAGAAAATTTACAGAGCGTAGATCCAATTAGTAGTTTCTGAGGCAGTTTATCTAGGGGTCAAAATTACAGCTGTCATTGATAAAATTGTTGATTTGAATATGGCTCTGATATTAGACAATGTTAGCAGAGAATTGGAAAGATTGGATCATCTACATCTTTCATTGTTCGGTAGGTGCAATGTGCTTCAGATGTCGATTCTGCCTAAGGTGTTATATGTTTTAGGACTATCCCTATAGAAGTTTCCTCATCTTGGATGTCAAACCTGGAAAGGGTATGCTACAGGTTTTTACGGGGTATCGTAAACCCAGGAGGGCATCTAAATGGATGGTTCTCCCAAGGCAGCGTGGTGGCTGGGCAATCCCTAGCTTTCTTTGTTATCACTCGGCTTGCATGCTGCAACATATAGATATCCTGGTTTCCGAGGGGCCAGTAAAGATGCTTGATGCAGAGAAACCTAGTCTTGGGGAGTGATATTAAGTGTTGCCTGATTAAGCTATTAGAACCTAGTTATTATAAAAAAGACTACATTTATCTAAAAAGCAGCTTACAAAGTATGGCGGCAGGTCAGGGGTAAATTAAGTATCCCAAAATTAAATGTCTATACACCACTGATGGTAGCAGGTACCCTTCCGTCAATCTTCCAAGACGAAGTAACATTTACATGGGGGAAGAGGGGGATTACATTTCTGGGTGATTTATATGGGGGGGCAGCTACTATCCTTCCTAGAATTGCAAGACCTGTATGGGTTAGATAGAGGAGACTTTTTTCAAATATCTACAATTATGGTCCTTCCTCACTAGAAACATGAAAAGCGCTGGAGAAACGTTGAAAATATCAGTGGTTGAAGCAGTGAAGACCAAGGTTCAGATTGGTAAAATCTATGAGATATTAATCCATGCATCCCCTAATGATATAGAGATGCAGAATGCAAAGTGGGAAGCTAAATTGGGAATAGAGGGAGGTTATATTCAAGATTCATTAGAATTGGCAAGTCAGGTGTTAATAAAAGGGAGCCTCAGGAGCCAACATTTTATGTCTATTTTTGACCGTTACTATACACCAGCAAAAGTAGCTAAATGGGGCACTGGGAGGGGTGAAATGTAATAGATGTGGATTACAATCAGCTGATACTCTCCATATGTTCTATTATACCCCAAACTGATTTTTTGTTTTTTACTGGACATTGAGGAATCCTTGGAAAAGATCTTAGGTGTATCGGTGTCTATCCCGCCCGCCCTAATAATGATGGGGGTATTAGATAGTATGGATATAGGCGAGGTGGTAATGGCAGAGACAGGTTTCCTGTTTTTAGCAATGGCTATTGCTCGACTCTGTCACCTCGCAATCGCTAAGTGTTGATCCTCCCACTTTTAGTAGCTGGTGGGCTAAACTATTAGCCATATACAATATAGAAACCCCCTTATATCATCTGAAAAAGGACTTAGGACGAAAAATCTGGGCCCCGATTACTAGGTGGGTGAATGAGGCAAGAGTCAGCGAGGGTCAAAACTGAGAACTTCCCTTGGGTAGCCTATTCACGGGTTATGCCAGAAAGCCCTAATTTGTTGGTTTGGTCTCCGGAGCAACATATGATAACCTGCTTCCTGACTTCGCCCTTCTGAGGTTGACAGGGTAAGGCATGAGAGCTATGCTTATATTATATATTGTATCCCTTTTTTATTCTCTATCCTGTTTACCTGCGGCGGGGTGAAATGGGTCCTTTTAGAATAATTTTATTGTATTTATTCATTCGGTTGCACTCGCACTTCGTCAGGATAAGGATCATCTGTAAAGCTGCTGCATAAAAAACAGAGATGAGCCTTATTATTTTTCTCTACTCAACTGGTCTGGACTGGTATGCATATATGTGAATATTAATTTGTTTATTTATTATCTGTATAATTAATTACACTCTTAAGAAATTGTATTTGACTGCATGAGGCACTTGCACTTTTCTTTAGAAGCTGGAATCCCTTTAAAGTCGTTGCACGATAAAAGAGATTTGGGATTTGGAATCTTTCTCTCTACATCTGCTTGGATGGATAGGGTTATTCAGGAATATTTATGTGTTTATTTATTACTTGTATAATGAAATAGACTCCTAAGAAAAATAGTTTTGTATATACTTGCTGTAAGATTGCTTTGACATGTATAAATTGGTTAATGAAATAAAAGAAAGAAAACAGAAAATTGACACATATCTTTTTTGCATGTATAATGTCAAGAAAGAGAACGTGATGGTAATATAGGGGCGGGTGCGATTGAATATTCTAGTGGGAAGATCAAATGACAATCGTAAACAAAATAGTTGCTTTATTTCCGTTGCAGATTCCGAAGGACTGTTGCAATTTCGGCCAGTGTATCTCAATCTTACCTCCTCAAGGATATTCAAACCAGTACTCAAACTTACGATAGATAACATGTCCCGATATGTTAAATTTCCCAAAAAACTGCTATATCAATCACTGTTGAATCTGGTCTCTGTGGGCTTGTATCATTTACTCTTAAGATGTAAGTTGTTGATTGCACCCATATATGACTTGTACCTAGGAAAGCAAAGGAGCAAATGCTCTGAAACAAGAAAACTAATCATTCCGTAAATGTTCAAATGACTTGTTGTGCTGCCGATTTAATGCTCACATGCTGCGATAATAACTTTCCTTTCTTCACATAACTCATATAGTCTATGCAGTAAGAGCTTTCCATGCATCATGATGGGCATGCAATTGGAGACCAACTAGGTGACTACTACATGCACTTTCAACTCCACACAGTTGGGAAAAGCACTATCAGAGGTACCATCGCCTACTGACCACCAGGATCATGCCTCAGCTTCTGCAACACCATCCTGGAAATCATCGCCCCACTCGCAATCAACTCCGAGCACTACATCTTCCTAGGAGACCTCAACATTCACCTCAACGACCCCAGTGACACCAACTCCATCGACCTCCTGGAAAGCATGAGCAACATTGGTCTCAAGCAGCTTGTCACCGACCTCACCCACAGCGTACACTTCACCATTGCAGGACCCAACTACCCCAGCAATGAGCCCCTCAGATTCACACGTAGAAACTGGAGAAAGGTATCAGAAGACCAGTGAAACAACACGCTCTGCTCTCACCTCCCAGACTCTACCCACGACACCGAACAATCAGCAAAGAACCTCGCCCAGTTGATCATAAAGTGCGCTGATGCCATCGCCCACACCAAGACACCAAGCGCAAAAAACAAAGCAAAAGAGCAAGCTTATTCACCGACGGACTGCAATCCACTAAAGGCAACTGCCGACAACTTGAAAAGAAGTGGCGCATCAGCAAAAAAACAGAAGACCACACAGCCTACAGGACCGCTCTCAGCCAGTACCATCACCTCCAAAAAGAAACCAAGAAGAACACACTATCCGACCGCATCAAAACCAGTGCAAACCACAGCAAGGAACTCTTCGCCATCGTGAAGGAATTTACCAAACCTGCAGCAACCGAGAACGACATCACTCCCTCCCAGAAACTGTGCGACAATCTCGCGAACTTCTTCCACGACAAGATCTCAGACATCTATGAAAACTACGAATGCCAACCCTCCAAAACAGACATCATCAACCAGCTTACAGCCAGGACCACAAATGCCGAACAACCTCTCACCCACTGGGAACTAATCACCACGTAAGACAACATCTCCATCATCAACTCCGTGCACTCTGGAGCACCCACTGACCCATGCTTCCACCATGTATTCAATCTTAGAAGCAAGACAATTAGTGACAAGCACAGCAGAGTGGTGAACACCTCCATCACCATGGCCTCCTTCTGTGAGAACTGGGAAAACACTGAAGTGAGGCTCCTCCTGAAAAAAACCATCCGCCGACCCTGGAGATTTGAAGAACTACCTGCCCATCTCACTACTCCCCTACCCAGCAAAAGTCCTTGAGAAATCAATCAACCAGTGACTCACCCAACACCTGGAAGATCACAACCTCCTGGAACCCTCCCAATCCGGATTTTGAGCTAACAACAGCATCGAGACAGCCCTGAATGTAGCCACTGACATCAGAGCCCTCTTGGATCATGGAGAAGCAGCAGCACTCATCCTCCTGGACCTGTCTGCCATGTTTGACACAGTGTCCTACCACATCCTAATCAACAGTCCACCACATCGGGATTGAAGGAAACGCCCTCAAATGAATCGCCTCGTACTTCACCGGCAGAACCCAACTCCCACCATTCACCTCAGATCCCAAGAAGATCGTCTGCGGAGTCACCCAATGTTTGTCCCCGAGCCGGATCCTCTTCAACACCTACATGACCCCCCTGGCTGACACCATCAGATCACACGGACTCAACATCATCTCCTATGCTGACGACACACAGCTCATCCTCTTTCTGTCCAAAGATTCCTCAACCACAAAAGCTAACTTCCACATATGCATGAGGAACGTCATGGACTGGATGAAGGATAACTGTCTCAAAGTCAATTCAGAAAAAAATCAGAAGTCATCATCTTTAGGAACAACACCTCACTGTGGTTCGACTCATGGTGGCCCGCAGAGGTCGGCACTCCCCTCGACCCAACAGACCACGCCCAATGCCTCAGCATCATCCTCGACAACGAGCTATCCATGCAGAAACAAGTCAACACAGTATCTACCGCCTGCTTCCACACCCTCCGCATGCTCCGCAAGATCTTCAGGTGGCTAACAGTCAACACCAGACCCTTATCACCAGCAGAATGGAAACACGCTCTACGAAGGAATCACTGTAAGCCCCTGAAGAGAATCCAAACAATACAGAACTCAGCGGTGAGACTCATACTCGACGTCCTCAGAAGAACCCACATGGCACCCCCATCTCAAGAAACTACAATGGCGTCTGATTCAGAAGATATGCCAGTTCAAGATGCTGACCCATGCCTACAGGGCCCTGCACAACGAAGGACCAGCGTACATCAACAAAAGGGTAACCTTCCATCAACCAATCAGACACCTCTGTCCATCCCCTCTCTCCATCACAGACACTCCATAAATCTAGCAAGTCAACAGCAGAGAACGCTCCTTCTTGCACCTGGCAGCCAAGGCTTGGAACAACCTCCATCTGCACCTCAGGACTGTGCCGTCACTCCAGCAATTCAGAAGAGAGCTAAAGACTGGGTTGTTTGATTAACCAACTCCACGCAGCAGCGAACAGCTCTAGCACCTCGAGACCATCATGGGTGAATTGCCGCACTCTACAAATGATTGATTGATTAACAGTGTTTCTCTAAATGTACAGCTGCTAACAGAGTTCCTGGTTTTGGAGAACTGCCTTTGACTGTGGTGTTTTACACCTGTTAAGGTTACTGTATGGTCCGGCACCCTGTGGTGACATGACTGCAGGGGTGTAGCTTGGTTAGTAAGATTGGGGGGGGTGTAAGCTTCAGATTTCCCAACCATCATGCTGGCATATAATGTTAAAATATATTATGAGAAGCAGGACACAAGGGGGGGCTAAAGAGGCAGTGGAAAGAGAGAGTAGTGTGGATTGTCAGGGGTACTTAAAACAGAATAGTTTTCAAACTCACCAAGTGTTAAGGCAGAGGCATGAGAAAAAAATGCTTGTTTGTGTGTTTTTGTCAGTGTGGGCTTGTTAAAATCCAGAGTGAAATCTGACAGATACCTCAACGCACTCAACTGAAACAACCTGTACCCAAATATTTGCTACATAATACATTCTTTTAGGGCAGGGTGTAACACCCCAAGCACCCCCACTGAAGCTATTTCCCTGCTTGACAGCTGCAGTGATTGTTTCTTCTGTGCCATATTAAAGCCTGATGTTGAGTGTGACTGGTTCTGAAACTTTAGAAGTGTTGCAATATAAGGAAACCGATGTAAAGTTATGTCTGTGGTGAAAGTCAAGTCAAGTCAAAGATACTTTATTAGGCCACTAAAAGCCATAAAAGCAACATTTAAAAAACATTTGATAAGGGTGCAATAGCTTTAAAGGATTCCGCATGTACATTTAAAAAATCCGAATCGCACAGGTAGATATAGATAAAACTAACAATACAGACAAAAAGGGATAAAAACTCATTATTAAAAACCAACACTAAGTGCTATAATAAAAATACGACAGATAAAGTGCAAAGGTAATGAGACATTAGCTTAATAGACAGGCTAGATGGTTACCATGACAGGCACAGAATGGCACATATAATTCCCAGTGGACCTTAGACGAATGCAGCCTGACTACAGCATATACAACCTCTTCCTATGTCTTAGAGCCCCTATTAAAAAACTCACTACCCCAAAGCAAACCATGGGGGAGGAGAGCCTTTGTAGGTATAGTAATGCAGGCCTTAGTTGAACGAACTGGCCAATTCTGAGCAGCGGGAGTATAAACATTTTGCGCAGGGGGTCATACAATTCACAGAAAAAGATCAAATGTAGTGTATCCTGCTCAGAAAAGTTGGCGCAAGGACATGGCTTTAAGACACCAGGTTTCGCATAGCCTTTGGGAGAGGCTAATAGCCAAGGTACCAGGTTCAGTCGGAATCTGGTTAACACGAAGCGATGGTGCACATTAGTAACCAGTGACAAGTAAGGCTGTACCTGTGGGCTCAGACTCAGTGTAATGAATCTTCTCACAGTGGGCTTGGCTAATTCCT
Source organism: Calotriton arnoldi (assembly GCA_963921515.1). NCBI lineage: Eukaryota > Metazoa > Chordata > Amphibia > Caudata > Salamandridae > Calotriton > Calotriton arnoldi. The sequence goes on along the minus strand of CAWUFW010005773.1, from coordinate 620,210 downwards.
TGCCCTTCCTTATCCCCTGCCCTTGGCCAGAAACTGATCTTTGATGTCTCTGATGGCTACTGGACCTAAGGGCCTGGGGTTGGAATACAGATCGGGGCAGCCTAACCATTTCATTTGCTCCATTATGTACTTCAGCCAAGGAATGGTTAAGGCCCCCTCAGGTGCAGTGCAATCTGCTGCAAGTTCGTTTAAAGTAGGGGTGGGATAGGACCAGCTCAGCCAGCGCAGCACGGGCACAACGGCAATAAGGTCAGCGATGTACCCCAAACCAAGCTCCTCGTGTAAAATAAACACTGGGGTGGTGGGGGGAGATGGCAAGAAGTTTGCGCATGAGTTTATTTTCTGCCCCCTGAATGTCCCTTACATCTTTATAACCCTGGACATCGCTCCCGTATGTGGCCATAGGGATACATTTTTCTCTGTACACCTTGAGCAGGGCGGGAACGGGCTTTGATCTCAGCCTTTTTGCAAAATCCATAGTAGCCCCTGCTGCTCTTGCCAAGACATTCTTTTTGTGTATCCTTTGCGCAGGCCAGGTCCCTTGGTCATCAAACAACACCCCCAAATAAGGGAAGGTTGACACTTTTGCCAATTCTGCCCCCTTACAAAAGAACTTGCACCTAGTAGCCTTTCGGGTACCTATAGTCATGGTATGGGATTTCAGAAAATTAGTGGCTAGATCAAGTGAATCAATAAAATCTATAAAAACATTTAAATGTTTTTGAAGACCTACAGCAGTTCTGGCAAACAGCACTGCATCGTCCGTGTACAGGAGTGCAGGGATCATCTTAGAACCAGCTCTCAGGATGTCTTTGCAGCTGGATGACAGGAGGTCCCCTAGGTTATTGATATGAAGCGTAAACAGCAGTGGGGACAAAATGCGCCCCTGCCAGACCCCTCTCCTGACCTCCCAGGAGTCTGTCACACCACCGTCCTCATATAAATCTCACCACTGCAGTGGTGTTATAATGGACGGCATGTAGGAAGGCCACCAGATCAGAGTCAAGACCCAGATCCTGGAGAGTAAGCCACAGCTTGGATCTATTTACATGGTCAACTGCTGACGTTAGGTCCATGAAAACCATATGCAAGGTACCCTTCTTAGCAATTGTATATTTCTCGATCACCAGGTGCAGGTTAATACATTGATCAAGCGTCCCTTTACCTTGCCTAATACCATACTGTAGATCAGAAATAACATAAAAATTATCTAGCCACAGTTATAAACAATCCAAGAACACTTTCTCCATGATTTTGGCCTCCGAGTCTAAAAGCGAGATAGGTCGGTAACATGCGTGGTCATCCCTTGTGCTCTTTTTAAAAATAGGAATGATAATAGCCTTGGCCCAAGAGAAGGGACCACACATACAGGCCGCATTGAAGACCCGTGGCAAAATCTTAGCACAAACCACAGGGTCAGCCTTATACAGGTCCGAAGGGACCCCATCCGGGCTCGGAGCTTTCCCCCCAGATGTAGACCAAATAGCTTTATAAACCTCGTCTGTGCTAAAATGAAGTGGTGCGCTAGCTGAGTCTGGATCCCAATGTACCTCAGGCCCTTCTAGTCCATCACCACTTTACATTCCTTCAAAGTGCTTAACCCAGCATGCTGCGGCTATAGTGCAGTCTGTGCTAGAGCTAACTGTGTCTGAGAAGAGGGGACTATTAATTATGGCCCAAAACTTTGAGCTATCAGACAGCACACTTACTTGACCAAGAGCCTCCCAAAGCTGCTCCTTAATGAGCTTTTTCCTCTGCTGGTACTGCAGACTTGTAGGCCCTCCTACAAGTCTTGACTTCAGCCTCATCCCTCGGGACTAGTTTGAGTGTCGACAATAACTTACTATGAGCCTTAGTACAGGTGCCATCAAACCACCTCTTGCCCTTGGGGCCTTTAGCCCTGCTCTTAGTAGTTAAACTGGTGGCTATCTGTTTGGTTAGCCTGTCAAAAGCATCTAAAACATCTCTATCCTGCGTGTTAGTTTCCATACATAGTGAAATCTCTGGGGCACACTCAGCATACAAATGACCCAGAAAGCGTTCCGGTATCACCTTCTCCCACTTCAGCCTACGTGCTTGACCTTTAGTGTCAATGTCTGCGTTTGGGACGCTCCTGCCCTCTGCTCCATGTAAGGCATATGAGTATACTAGTTCCAGCGTAAGGGGATTATGACCACTATGGGTGCTCCAAGAAAAGCTCAGTTTATCAACTGACGGGACTAAAGGTGCAGAGAGCATTATAAAATCAATAGTGCTGGCGCAGCCCCTACCTGACTAACTGGGAACAGGAGTGTTCACCGCTGTTTGCTCTAAGCAACACAGATTATTAGCTGAGAGGAGCCCTTCTGTGTAAGTGCCTGAGGCCGAGTGTTCAAAATGTGTGGCCGGTGGTAAGAAATCCCCCTGGTCATTTGCAACAATACAATTGAGGTGACATTGGTGAATATTAAAGTCACCTAAAATTATAATCTCATAATAAGAGTGTTTCCTCTCCCCATAATGTTCGAGAAACCCCCTAGAGCTGCTAAGTGTTCAGTCTCAGAACTTCTCGAGAAAGAATTGTAGAAATTGACTACTAACAGGGAAGGGTGATTCTTAAATAACAGCTCCACTGCTAACAGATGGGGAGACTGGCACTCTATTAATATAGTTTTACAGTCTAAGTCAAGTGAGACCAATAAAAGGAGACCCCCCCTTGCTCGGCTCACAGTTGAAGAGATAGTGAGCTTAAACAAAGAAGTAAAACCACCCAGAAAAAAGCTCTCAGTGGTGTCCCATGTTTCATGTAAGGCAATTATGTGACAGGATTAGAGGGAACTCTGCCATAGCACATCATCTCTTTTCATTCTGAAGCCTGCTATATTTCAGGACAGTATCTTCATACAAGAGGGACCAGGATTGTTAGGTGTTGACCTAGGTGTGGGGGCGGGCACAAACTTGTGGGGTGAAATGGATATATTAATGACAGACACCACAGACCTAATGCCCTGCAGCTCCGTCTGGACTGATGTTAGTCAGACTTAACTGGTCTAGGAGCAGGCTACCAGAGATGGTTCGGAAAAAGCTGGTTAGGGGGGTAAAAATACTGAAGGGGGACAATCCAGATCGATGATTTAGAGCTACTCCTAAACTGACATTCAAGGACCGCTTTAGTTTGTACAGGTTGTCTAACATTAACTATGACGCAGTCCCCCTTCATGTTTTTCTGAATCCTACGACCTACCCATCCCACTCTTCTGGCCATAATAATATCGGGAGACAGATTTTAGCCATTAACCACATTTATGTTACAGCAGTGAGTGACCTTATGCAGGAGGTCCAAGGTGAATTCCAACGAGCTTTGCGAAAGTAGAGGGACTCCCAATAAGACTACAGCCAGAGGGGCTGATTCTGGGGGCAAGTCTAGTATACTCTGGCTACCGACTTGTGTCGTGGTGGGTCTGTTCGAGGTAGACATATCAGTTGAGCCCCCCCTGGATGGTCGAGCCCCTTGTATTTGCGCCCTCTGTATCCATATAAGCTCCCTATTATGGTGGGCCCATAATATGATAGCGTGACATAATATGATAGTTTCAGTTTGCACGGTATGATGCTGCGGTATATTGCTGATCTTGGTGGCGTAATTTGGTATAGATATACTGATGCAAAGTCATTTGTCTTACTGTTTAGATAAAACTAAGTGAGAATCCAGGAATACAGGTACGCATTGTCATGGGCACCATAATAGGGAGCTCATATGGATCCACTGTAGAGGTGTAATCAGTCACCTTTTAATAACATTAGTGATATGATTTCACTGCACCACGTCCCTCTTCACCTCCTGTGACACACTTGATTATAATATTATCATCATATGGTCACAGTATGGTCATATATAGGTTTATGATGAAATATTTGTAATATTGTAACTGACTTGCATTAATGTTGAATTTCACAATGCACCATTTAAGGAATATCTATAAGGAAGGTTTGTGTTTCCTCAAAGTTAACACACATGTTGTAATTGTGTGGTGTTGTCACACTACACTATAACTATATTCATGTTATTTTCCAGCCCTGATGAAGTCGTAGGGAACACCCTAAACGATGAAACACGTATTGGCTGGGCAAAGAAAGAAAAAGAAAATTAATGACCAAGAAGAATACAAGAATTTTGTCTTATAACTTGATTTGTCTGATTGCATTGGATGTGTGCTCGGGCAGTGCATTCTGTTACGGAGAGATCACTTGTGGTCTCAATCAAGGGGGTTGGGTGATTCCTCCTTCCCTTGGAGCACTACCACATGATACATATACCTGTAATTGGTGAGCGCCCGAATAACTCAGTGTATCATCACCCATCAGTGTTGGGCCTAGCACAGTAGAGAGTCCCTCCCCCCACAGGCTCCATCCCAGTGAAAAGACTGGGTGCGTGTTGAGAAAAGAGAGTCGAGCCTAGCGTCAATCTCCTCCAGCTTTTGCCGTAGAGGCATAATGAGTGTGCTGAACATGGATTCTAGCCTGGGAAACAAAGTGTCTAAAAGTGATTCAGAGTTGGTGCTAACTTGTGGTATTGCCTTGTCCTGTAAAGTGTTCTTGGGGGCTTTTTTGCAGCCAGTTCTCTTCCTCTTGGTTGGGGGGCTGTCCAAAACTTTGTCATCTCCCACTATATGCTTTACCGGCTCAGCGTTAGAAACTGCCATGGGTGGGAGGTTAGGGCCAAGCCGGGAGTTGCCCCTTTGGCTCCACCGTTCTCCACTGCGGTTAAATCCTGGGCAATTTTCCCAGTCACCAGGGAGAGCCTCCTTTCAGTCAGGGCTATCTCCTTCGATGTACCATTAGCTGCCCTAGTTAGGAAGGAGTCAATCAATCAATCAATCAATCAAATAACTTTATTCGCATTTGGAAAATGCATAAAAGTACAAATAATTATCATATTACAAATTGATCTGGAGATATTTTAAAACATTTAAAAACTTTCATTTTGTATATTTGCCTATTAGAAATAGCATAGTTTAAGTGCATCCGCATTTCTAAGACTAGCTGCTATATATCATAAGAGGAATATTTACACTAATCAAAGTGTGATTATATCACCATCACGTAAACAATTCATTTTTCTTTTACAGATTCAATTTAACATGTTAGCTAACTAGCAGCAATTTAATTAAAAACAGTACTAACAATTGATGATGATTGGTAAAAATAATCACATAAAAACAACACCCCTATTTGAGGATCTTCTCCTAGTCCGAAAAGCGGAATATAAAACGTTTGCTAATGTAAAACAAATATAGGGTGTTTCCAAAGAGTAAATAACTAAAAGAGCTAGGGAATAAGAGTGTATGCTCAGTTTACTTTACAGGGGATGGGGGATCCTATAAGCATTTACATATAGATACAACCAAAAAAAAGTTAAAACAACCCAATATTTCATGATATCTAAAAACATACTAACAAATCATGTCTCAATATCATTAGCCACTCTTGTAGATCTAGATTTAAGGGCCATTCTTAAAAAGTTTACCACACAGGACAAGGTTAAAACATCTGCGGAAAGTTTTAAAAAGAGCAATGCCACGCGTGCCTGTCTAATACCAGTAATCTGTAATAAAGACTTCAAGAACCTTTTTCTAGGGAGGTCATAAAATGAACAATTAAAAGGAAGTGGAGGGTATCCTGCGGAGACACATTGTCGCAGCCGCAGGGCCCTCTCTCCCCAGGCTTTACTATAAAGCCTGCTGGAACCGCTAAAATATGGTGAATAAAATTAAATCTAAAACGTGTGATTAAAAATCTATCGTGGGCATTTGTCATAATAGTTAAATATGGTTCTATTTTCAAGGAGGTTTTAATTAAAACGTGTTCTCTTACTGTGGGTTTAACCAACTCGTTACTCTCACGTTGCGCCATACTAAACTTGAAAAACAACTCTTTGACAGCTGCCTTGTCCTTCTGTCTTATTATATCTGGGTCATCGAACAGTGCCTGCCGTCCCATTTTTTGTAGGCAATCCCGCACATATTTTAACCATGGGATCTTCATTACGTTAGCCAGGGACAGGCAATCCTGAACAACAAGCCTTGTCAGGCCTATCTCTTCATTTAACCAGACCTTTAACCAGTGAATTATGGGTCTAACAGCCACCAAATCTGAGATGTAACTAGCTCCCAGTTCTTCATGTGCAATAAATGCTGGGGTGCTATGGGGAACCCTTAATAGGCGCCTCATATATTTGTTTTCTTCCGTTTGTAGGCTATTGATTTTCACAAAGCCCCAAACCTCACTACCATACAACACCTTGGCACAGCAGATTGAGTTGTACAATTTCAAAATCATGTCCGGGGTCCACAACCCAAGCCTGCTTGCAAAGTTCGCAATTGAACCTGTGGATCTAATTAAAGACAGAGATTTCTCTTCTAGTAACTGTTTAAAGTTAAGCTTCCCATCAAATAATATGCCTAAATAAGCAAAAACTGGGACTTTACCTAAGACATGCGAGCCAATGGTGTATTTAAATGATTTGGCTGGCTTTTTCCCCATCTCCATTACATATGATTTGGTGAGATTGGGGGCCATCTCGAGTTTTTCCATAAACTCTACAAAACCATTAATTAAAAGTTGTAGACCATGAGGGGTGCGTGCCAATAACACAGCGTCGTCTGCATATAATAAAACCGGCACAGTTCTTTCTCCTATTCGTGGTACATCTGCCCCAATGTCCCGCAGTGCCGCATCCAGGCCATTAATGTATAAAGTAAATAAGAAGGGAGCCAGAATGCATCCCTGTCTGACACCGCTTGAACATCCAAACCGATCCGTTACTTTTCCCTCCTGGGTATACCTTACTGCAGCCGTGGTGTGATTATGCAGTGATTGGAGTATATTTATTAGTTCTAAATCCACCCCCTGGTTAGCCATTACTAGCCACAACTTGTTCCGGTTCACGCGGTCAAAAGCCGCCGATAAATCCATAAAAGCCAAATAAAAACCTCCCCTTTTAACAGCGTATATTTAGCAGAAATAAGATAAAGATTAAGACACTGGTCCACAGTTGATTTCCCTGGGCGGAATCCATAATGAACATCAGTGATTATATTAGCAGACTCAGCCCACTCCATTAGTCTATTTAAAATTACCCGCCCCAAGACCTTGGCTGATACATCTATCAAAGATATTGGTCGGTAACAGTGCGGAGCTATCCCGATTACCCTTCTTAAAGATCGGTACTATAATTGCCGAAGACCAAGATGTGGGCATTGAAACACTTATTGCCGCATTTAAGACCCTTGTTAATAAAGGTGCCCAGACCTGTACATTCGATCTGAAAAGGTCGGGTGGAATCCCATCTGGGCCTGGGGCCTTATTTCGCATCAGCCCTTCGATACCAACAGTGACTTCCTCCAACGAAAAAATGACAGAGGTAGCCCTTGTGGGTATAGTTGACAACCATGCTTCTGCCTGGCCAGACGAGTGGTTATATAGGCCCTGAAAATATTCCTGCCATTGTTCCGGGAGTATATTACCACTTAGCCCTGGTTTATTTGGGTCCACAAAACAGGGACTATTTATAACCCTCCAAAACCGTTCTGAGTCTTTCTGCTCTGCGGCTTCAAGGAGTTCCTCCCACGCTATCCGCTGCAATTGACCTCTACGTTGTTTTAACGCTGACTTATAACTTGCGCGACACGCCAACACCCTCTCTCTATCCCTAGGGGACTGCTTGAGAGCATCCTTCAGGTTCCTAAGGGTAAGAGAACAATGGTGGCTAAACCATCTTGGGGAATCCCCCCTATGCCTACGTGGGTGTGTCTTCAGCAATTTAGTGACAAGGACAGCGATATTTGTAAAAGCCTTGATCAAGTCGGCCCCTTCCACCTCTGGGTCCAAGCAATTCATGATGTCTTTAGCTCCTTGACCAAATAGAGCCGCATTGAACCCTGCCTCATTTATCTGGACCCATCTTAATCGCCTGCCTTGATCGATCGTGGATAATAATTGATCCTCTGTCTGTCTGACCACGCTCTGACTGTATACATCAACTATTAAAATTACTGGGTTATGATCGCTAAATACACTGTGTAAAATATTAAATTTCCTAACAGATCTTTTCATTGCCTGTGAAATCAAAATATAATCAATAACTGAATTACACCCTCTTCCCTTAAAAGTGGGGTCCAACAGGGAGCCTTCCACAATATCGGCCATATCCAACGTGTGTGATAACCCGTGTGTGTGTAAAAGGCACGTCAGCTCCCTCCCCATCCGGGTGTGTTCCATATGCATACCCTTACTTAATGCACATGACGACCACACACCATGAGCCACCCTTAAATCCGGGCATGGATGACAATTAAAATCGCCTGCTACTATCATGTGCGTTGCGCCATGCCCACTCCTGGTGAGACGGTCCAGCCAACCATCTAATTCATGTATACTATTTAGGCCCTGTGGTGTGCATTGTATGGCATTATAAAAATTCAAAATAGTTACCCTACATCCCTTAGCTATGAGTCTAACCCCTTGTACATTATGTGAATCACAAGCCAAATCCTTCCACCTTCCCTGAATGTTCAAATCCACAAACACAGTCAATCCCCCTTTGCTCTTCCGACTCGGGGTTTAATTGCTGGACAAAAGAAGGTTTTGTATCCCTCTATAAAACACGTATTCTCCGTCGCCCAGGTTTCTTGGAGACAAATTATGTTAAAGTCCCTTACCAGGGCAAGCCAATGCATATCCTCAAGTTTATTTGCTATACCAGCTATATTCCAGGATATGATTTTTAAAGAGCCATCAATCTTACTCCCATCAGAGTAATGCACCCCACTATCTACCCCAGGGTGAGCTATGCTGCCCTCTCCAATCTCCCTACTCTCCTCACTGGAGGTTGATTCCCTACACTCCAATGACGGGACTGCCTCCACCTCACCAGCCCACACAGACTTCCCTTTCTGGACGACCACTGACCCCGACGAGACAAAGGTCCCCCCACCCCTACATTCAGGTAGTCAATCAATTTCATTCAGATCACCCAGGGGGCAAAAACATTATTTAGATGAACCGGTCTGTCCCTAATCCTCCTGATGTTAAATTGATCCTGGTTCTCCCCAACCTGATTGACCATACCTCTTGTACCTGGTCTGCCTGGTCTATAAAAAAGCCCAGAGTCAAGGGTTTTATACTAGTCTCCATATTAAAAAAATTAACTGCCTGAGAAAGGATTGACTGAACCAAACACGGATATCTAAAGGTGACAATCACACAGTCTCCAGAAAAACATTTCCTCATACTACCTATCCAGTTCACCCTTCTTGCCATTAAAATATACTGAAGATCACGTGTGTTAAATTTCACAAATTTGGATAACCAATGGGCTACCTTATTAATTAATTGTGGGGTAGACTCCTCATTCGTGTTTATTTGGGCGGGTACACCTGCAAGAACAACTACGTATGGACAACAGTCTGGTGGGAGATTTATTGTTGGCAGGTCATCACTCTGATTCTGGGCACCTCTATTCGAGGTATGTTGACTTGACAACAATCTGTTATCACTAGTATCCCTCGAACAGGCCGCTTCCCTATCCACACCACCCTCGAGTGCCCTACTACCCTTTCCAGTCATGTCCCTGCTGCTTCCATCCCACGTATTAGAAACTACTATGTTACCATGACTATTGGGTATCTGACTCCCCCGCCTTGAGCATAGTGATCACTTACAGGTTCTCCTAGGAGCACAACACGTGCCTCTGCCTCTGCCTCTATCGGCGTGATGATCCCTGGTACCGGATTACCCCTTCCCCCTTCTGCCTGCATACCTCGTTGATGTTCCGCTTGTAATGGCCGGGATATCTGTGTTGGGATTTCTTGGCCACACATGCACCCTTTTTCCTGTGTTAGTTTAATGTGACTGCTACACACTTTCTCCAGCCCTAACAGTTTCTCCTCTAGGCTAATTAACTTGCTAAGTATGGGCTCAAGTAGAACAGAGAACAGGGACTCAATTCTTTTCCAGGGATCATTATCACAGTCCCCCAAGGATGATATCAGGCAGTTCAATTGGGTTGGAGCTACTCCCTGACATACTGAGGGGCCCTGTGAAGCATTATTAATATCATGTGAGCTTGACTTGGATTGTGTCTTCTTGGGCCTAGGCTTCTGTTTAGATTTTTGTTTTAATAGGGCACCACCCCTGTGATGTTTCATCGCGGGTTCTGGGCTAGTTATTGGAATATCTATTAGCCCTGCCCTTTGACCCCCCTTAGATCTGGTAATTCTGGTGCCGCCCTCATCATCACTTCCATCTACTACACTTTGGATATCGGCCACAATCAACGGTACCGGGACCGGGACCTGGGCAAAATACAGATCCCCATCACCCAAAGTCCCTAGGTCGGGAACTCCAATCCGAGCACCCAAACCTTTGCTCCCCCTATCTAACACACCCCCGTCAACACACAATAAGCTCCTCTCTCCGCCTCCCCCTCTGAAGTATTACACACATTTGCAGGTGATTGCGGGGCAGGTGCCGGAGAAATCGCAACACTAATCCCCCCTAGCGAGGATCGTTTGCAGGCAGTCACCGAGCCCAAAGAACGTCTCCTCTCGGTGAGCTGTATTTCATGAGTCAGTAATGATTCTGCCCGTGTTAAAAAGGCGTCCAGAGTCCCCGTTAAGCCCCCCCTTTTTCGGCATACGCTTAGCCATACCCCCTGGATATCAACAGTACCTCCAAAAACAGTATCCCAGGGGTGTAGTGTCTAGGGGGGTGGCCCAGCCCGGCCTCCTCCGGTCTCTGACGGGCGCGGACGGGCCCGCCCTTGGCCCGGGCTTCGCCCGGGCGCGGCACGCGCGCGTCCCGCGCTGCGGGCGGCCCGCTGGGCCTTTAACGCCTCCCGGCGCCTCCTGGCGCGAAAAGCGGCGTCACGGCTGGCGCCGCCGCTTGTGCTGCTGGGGGTTGTGGTCTCGCGGTGGCCGTTCCCCTCACGGCGGTGAAAACAAGAGAAGCTGTCGTTGGCCGTTCCCCTCACGGCTAGAGCAATAAGCAAATGCGCGTCCCGCGCTGCGGGCGGCCCGCTGGGCCTTTAACGCCTCCCGGCACCTCCTGGCGCGAAAAGCGGCGTCACGGCTGGCGCCGCCGCTTGTGCTGCTGGGGGTTGTGGTCTCGCGGTGGCCGTTCCCCTCACGGCGGTGAAAACAAGAGAAGCTGTCGTTGGCCGTTCCCCTCACGGCTAGAGCAATAAGCAAATGCGCGTCCCGCGCTGCGGGCGGCCCGCTGGGCCTTTAACGCCTCCCGGCGCCTCCTGGCGCGAAAGCGGCGTCACGGCTGGCGCCGCCGCTTGTGCTGCTGGGGGTTGTGGTCTCGCGGTGGCCGTTCCCCTCACGGCGGTGAAAACAAGAGAAGCTGTCGTTGGCCGTTCCCCTCACGGCTAGAGCAATAAGCAAATGCGCGTCCCGCGCTGCGGGCGGCCCGCTGGGCCTTTAACGCCTCCCGGCGCCTCCTGGCGCGAAAGCGGCGTCACGGCTGGCGCCGCCGCTTGTGCTGCTGGGGGTTGTGGTCTCGCGGTGGCCGTTCCCCTCACGGCGGTGAAAACAAGAGAAGCTGTCGTTGGCCGTTCCCCTCACGGCTAGAGCAATAAGCAAATGCGCGTCAATGGTCGCTACTGTGTCACCCCCAGTGTTGCCCCCTGATGCCCCAACAGCTGTTTCCTTTTAACCATAGTTAGTAAGTCTTGGATCACAAATCCCAATATCAAGATATACAAACTCCTTGAACGGACCAGAGAAGCAGGTTACACACTCACTTAGCTGTCATGGGCTTCCAACAAAGTAGCTGACAAGTCATTAGGATGCAAAACAGAGAGAATACTGTTAAAAAAGAGAAAAGAAAAAATAACAGTACCTTAGCCCTAGTGTCAGGCCAGGAAAAAAAGCCAAGGGACCTGACCCAGCACAGCCTCTGCCGGCCGCTGACGGGCGCAGATGGACCCGCTCTTGGTCCGGTCTTTGCCCAAGCATGCACTCGGGCGTGTACCGCACTGCGGGAGCCCCAAGCCGAATTTGTAGGTGCCTCGGGCGCAAAGTGACTGGCATTGTGTTGGCGGAATCAGCTGCCGCAAGGAGTAGTGGGCGTATGGTCCTGCCTCCTCTACCAACATTGTACGGGTGTCCCGTGCTGCGGGAGCCCAAGCCGAATTTGTAGGCGCCTCTGGGCGCAAAGTGAATGGCGTTGCGTTGGTGGCATCAGCTGCCGTAAAGAGTGCTGGGCGTATGGTCCTGCCCCCTCCACCAACAGTGTACAGGCGCTCCTGTGGTGAAATAATTAGGAGTGTTTCTCTATCCATTTGGTGGAGCAAGTTCCATATTATTCTACATGGTATGTGAATCATGCTAAGAGCTATCTGTGTATCCCATGCATGTGATAATGATCAAAGTCATTTCTGCTGACTCCAAATCTGCACTCGCAAAACAATGAAGAGGAGAACAACAACAGAACTCACATTAGAACCAGGAACACCATTGGTATGTATGGCTCTGGTAGAGAACTATTAGCATGACTAACTGGATTGAAATCCAGTCTTCACTCCTAAGACATAGCAACAGTTCTTAACAAATGCTGATACCCACTATTGCTATGTCATAAAAGAATTCCAGCAGCTCTGGCTTGACTCCCTAACTTGTCCGAGTAGTGATGTAAACCACGGAGCACAGCTTCTGTAGGAGAGGGCACAGAGTGGTAGGGGTGGGAGGCAGGAGGGCAGGTATATATATATATATATATATATATATATATATATATCGTATCTCGTATATATGCAACTTGTTTCAGGACTACAGATCCCAAGATGCCAAGCGGTGAGAAGAACGCAGAACAGGCCCACTAGGGGGCCATGCATCCAATAAAAAGTGAAACCAACAGCCAAACGAGTTCGTACTTTAATTTCAAACAGCCCAGGAAGAAGAGTCCGTGTGACTCGAAACGCTTCGGCAAGATTATGGAAATCCCGGAATGTTGGGGCGAATGCTGAAAGCAATCTGGGCAGATGGCGAGCTGAGTGTGCCCTTCCAAAGCTTTCGGGCAATTTGTTGGATATATTACTGCACGGCTGCCTCGAGCCGTGGGAAGGAGCACCATCCCTTGATACTAAACGGGAGGCTGTGATCGGGAACTGGATCCTGGTTAGTTACAGCGCAGGGAGTCAAATGATTACATTAGCAACAAATGACGGGACCTTACTATAAGGAATAAATATGTTATAATGTGAAAAAAGTACATCCACTCAGGAAAAATAGTTTTAACTCGTTTCAGGACTACAGATCCCAAGATGCCAAGCGGTGAGAAGAACGCGGAACAGGCCCACTAGGGGGCCATGCATCCAATAAAAAGTGAAACCAACAGCCAAACGAGTTCGTACTTTAATTTCAAACAGCCCAGGAAGAAGAGTCTGTGTGACTCGAAACGCGTCGGCAAGATTATGGAAATCCCGGAATGTTGGGGCGAATGCTGAAAGCAATCTTGGACAGATTTACATTTTGGATATGGAAGAGAGGCCGGGTTATGTATAGCTCAATAGCTCACCCATTAAAATGTCAATAAAAGGGACCCCTATTTATATACCACAAAGAATGGCTCTTTAAAAGACAGGGTTGGAAACTTTACAATTAGTTTGGGTTGCTTTTAGAAGCTTTTTTATGATTATTTCTGAACAATGAAATATGAAATGGGATGTGCAATACTGTGAGTATCATTGGCTCTATGTATGCTTTTATGAGTGGAATGTATAATGTGTGTGTTTAAAAAAAATAAGAAATAATATGTTTTTATATATCTTTTAAAGTGGAGTTCTTTGTGGTATGCAACTAGGAGTAATATGGAATGAAATCACCATTTCTCATATTTACAGTGGGTGACTACGGGGCTATTTCTGGTTTTGTGGCTCACCCATTACCCCTCTCTCCCTGTGTGGTAGTTGAATGCAGGGACAGATGATGTTGGGGGCCTACATAACATAAAATTATGGATGGGTATCAAGTGAATTATGGAGATGTTTCTCACCCCACAGTTCTTATTGATATCACAGACAACTCAAGCTTCGCTTTTGCTGTGCATTTGATGTCACTCAGAACCCTTCCATGAAAAACATCCACTTAAATGTCTTCACTGTTACCCATCTATATGAAAACACTTATAGCCTACTAAAATTTTCATTTTGTTGCTTGAGTTGGTGGGGTGGGACCTCATGTATTTGCTTGAAAATATCTTTTGCCTTATTGTGTTGAGCTATATAATGCAAAATGTGACAACGAGATGCAACGTATGGCTCAAACAATGGATAAAGTCAAAGAAGATGTTAATCAGAGAATCAAAATGCAAACAGAGGCTAGACATAGGGAATGTGCGAAAGTATTCAACAGGCTCATTGCATATGTTTTCCAATAACCTTATTTTGTTCCAATATGTAGCTCCTCTGTACTGTTACTTATGCTGAAAAGTATCTACAAACAGTTTGCATTTGTGGCACCTATTAAAGCATAAGCAATATTGCTAAGATGGATATGTATTAAAGTTTTTCCAGTTGCTTAAAACATTTCTTTGCCTTATTTGCATGATTGATACATAAACATCATTAGCAATTAAGTTAAGTGAAAATACAACCATAGACACAGTACCCATGGATTGACACTAAAATGTGATAAATTGAGGACTCTCGAAGTCACATTCGCACACCCACAATTGTTGTGAACTTTCTTGTTAAATCGCATACGAATATAAATATACAATGACAAAACCTACATGTGAGCTTTGGGGGCTCACTTTGTACTACATTTGCTACTAAAGTGTGAGAAATACCAGGTCCTTTGTATCAATCAAGGATATCTAAAGTGCAGCATATCAACCATGAGGGTATGGAGACGCTGGAGTTGGTGACTGCTTTGTGGTGATCTGTTCACTTGAACAGCCAGGTCTTGAGTCCTTTCCTGAATTGCTGGAGCAATGAGGTGGTCCTGAGGTGCAGGAGAAGGTCGTTCCATGCTTTGGCCACCAGGCATGAGAAATAATGTCCTCCGTTGTTGCTTGGGCTGATCCGGGTGGTGTGTGTGAGGAAGACGGAGGTAGATCGTAGGTGTCTAGTCGGTTGGTGGAAAGTCATGTGTTTGTTGATGTAGGCTGGTCCTTCATTGTGCAGGGCTTTGTATGCGTGGATCAACATTTTGAACTGGCATCTTTTCATGATCGTAAGCCTGTGGAGCTTCTTGAGGTGGAGTGTGATGTAGATTCTTCTGGGGAGATCGAGGATGAGTCTGGCTGCTGAGGTTTGTATTGTCTGTAGTCTCTTCAGGAGGCGTGCAGTGATTTTATTAGTAGAGTGTGCTCCCATCGTCCAGCCTGCTGGTGGCGAGGGCCTGTGAGACGGACCTTATGGTGGTGACTGGGTGCCACCTGAAGATCCCAGTCAACACCAGAAGGAGTGTGCAGGACTTTGTGGTAATCTTTCTACAGTATGCTGGATAATGAGATGCCTGCAGGGGTAGACACTTTGATGCCAATTCTCAAAATACTCACAAATAATGACATGCTTAATTTAACAACTACACATAATCTTAATTGACACGCTTTTGGTTGATTCTTAAAGGGTATCGTCTAGTCCTATACACATTCTGCATGTTGCAATCCTCATGTGTTTGTGCACTTTACTCACAGAATTTGATTTCCAAAAGTAAATATACACATGGTTCTTTACTCATGTATATATTTGTTCCTACACCTTGCTGTAACCTTCCATTTTTTTGCTACTCACCATTTTCCAATGGGCACTTACATGTAGGTGTGTAAACGTATATGAGCCCCCTACAACAAAGTTTATGAATGTAAAGTAACTACTAGTTATTTTTCCCTTGTTGGTAAAGATATTCGCCAACATGTTGAAGATATTCCTATGCAAATGTATAGGGAAAATTATCAAAAGTGTACTATTCATAAAAAAATTAAAAATATTTTAATGAATGTTATAAATTTACATTAATTTAGAATACTTATATAGTAACCTGGAAATATTAACATACAATTTTACAGCACATTAACTCATCAAAATAACTCTGTACTATATAATAACAGAATTTAAATCTATTAATTCAAATTATTCACCTCGCTAAAAAAATGTATACAATATTTTGCAAACATTGTTAAAATGTACTTAATTTATTTCAAACTGTTTAATTATTTTTTTAATTTAATACATTTAATTTATATTCTTAAATTAAAATTATTATCATTTTTCAAATTAAATAATTGTTTCTCACTTAAATTCATATAAACCTACACTTTTTTAGTTCCCTGCCTCCATTGCTTTCGATGGAAGTATGTTGCAGGAGCAGTGGTTGATCATATGTGATACTTGACTTACTCCAGGATTGGGGTGGAATAATTTGAGTCTGTTTTTACACTTTTTGGGCTGTAGTAACTTTAGAAGTGTATTTTTTTGAATTGCAATTGTCTTACTCTTTTATGTTTTTTGCATTAGCATATCCCTCCCAACCTGCTCCTTAAATTTCCCTAACCTATTCCCTTTAGTTGTACTTATTCCCCTATTTACCAATAATCCCCCTGGTCCCTATAGCATCTACTACTACTAACACACATTTCTACACAGAAAAGATAGGGGAGGCTGAGACAGAGGTCTCCAGCCGTACGTTTTTGAACTGCATTTTGTAGTGCGCGAGTAGTACTACTATAGTACTACTTCACATACTACAAAATGCAGTTTTTAAATTGGACTCACTGTGCACAATATGTATGTGCAAAACTAGGGAGACTGTGGATTTTCGCTTTTTCCACCGGTTAATGTTGTCTTTGTCAATCCCATACATCTTTTACATTTCTATCCTTCCTACATGCACCTACTGAGAACTGTAATTGTTTGCACCTACTGAGAACTGCAATTGTTAGTATAGCCCCATATTCAGTGTATTTTGAGGAACACCTGTCAGACACTCTGCTGGTAAAGTACACTGGTCTAAACTAAGCTGAAAAATGTATGGATGTAACATATGTATGACGCATGCGTAAAACATTTTAGCCTCATGCAATTCTGTGTGTGTCTTCCATTGTGAATCACTTGTAACATAAGCAAGAAATAGTTTTGACAGTTTCCAGGCACATGTTTGACTTATTCCTGGAAAAGCTTTCTGAAAAGGACTCATTTTCACAAGGAGTGTGTTTGGGGAACAATTTCCGATTCAATATTATATCCTGGTTGGGGGTATTTTATGACTAGATTTTAAAAACTGTATTTAAGCTACCATTCGTGCGTATGTGCTCTCCACATCGAGCTCAATGAAATATTGAAGTTTATTCTACATTTAAAACAATGCCTTTTAAAATGTGTACACTAGTCCATAGGCAGCAGATGTATACAATCCTTTCACAGCATAACGAACTTACTTTTACACTGTATAAAAAAGATTGCTGTTTATTTTAATTTCAGCCTGCCTTTAGGCTTTAATGAGCCATATCAGGATGTATGGGGGGGCCTTGTGTGTTAGAAAATTCAAATTTGTGCTGCGAGGTCAAAAGTATAAACTTGCTGCCAGTGTTCAAAATGGATAATCATTTCCAAATGTAATGGAAACGAAGTTGAAGTGATAATGTTAAATCAGGTAGTGCTGTATTAAATAGTATTTAGGGTCAGATTTCTGATGATGATAAAACATATTTTTCAAAACAACTACAGTTTCTTGATGGCACAATATTCGAAAGTCATTGGGAATATATAGCATGATGCAAACAATTAAAGCACTTCCAGGAAGCCTGGCATAATATGCAATTCCTTTATTCACTAACAGTGCACCACCAACAACCATTAGGAAAGCCAATAGGTCTAGACTGAGTTGCATGCATCACACAGTGGACATCATGGAATACTTTTTGTAAAGCTAAAGAAATAGTACTTGAAGATGACCACCATGTGTGCACGCACAGGCAGTTATCTTGGAAGGATTAAAAAACATAGGAAGATAGCCTCCTGCTGCAGAATAAATAGAGTGTGGAGGACAAAGTGGGGGGCAAGCAGGAGCTGGAGGAGAGCAGATGCTTTTTTAAATTGAAGTCAGGTTAAGAGAGAAAAAAGGAGAAAGAAAATAGTACCTCATTCTTTGCAATGCAAGGTCCTGATATAAGAAGTAGAAATATACAGCTCATGGAATCAAAACACAGTGGGGCATATTAGCAAGACCGGCGATAAAATTATCGCCGTTTTAGCGGCAGGAAACTGCCGCTAAAACGGCGATAATGGGCTTGCTAATATGCGTTATAGAATTCAATAGAAGCCCAGGTTAGATGTGCAGGACATCTAACCTGGGCTTCTATTGGAATTCTATAACGCATATTATCAAGCCCATTATCGCCGTTTTAGCGGCAGTTTCCTGCCGCTAAAACGGCGATAATTTTATCGCCGGTCTTGATAATATGCCCCAGTGAAACTGAAATGCTCCTTCTTCATGATAAACACAAGATTATGGAGGGAAGACACTGAATCAGAAGTAGCGGTAGACAAGAAAGCCATTGAATCATGAACAAGGGCGGACCCAAAGCCCTCTTTACATGTATTTTTGGAGAGCACACATCTCCAACAAACAACTAAAGTTGCTTGTAGGCAAGACCTAAAAAGGTAATCACATAATCACTTCCAAAATCAACCTCAAAGTCTATGAGGCCTGGCTCCAACTTGTCATTCTTCCTCTAAAAAGTGACTTCCAATCTCTGAATCATATATTTGGTTTGCTCCTGCAATTTCATGACGAAAATAAGGATGTGCAAATGTTTGAAGTCAGTTGACTCACAACTTTGGTTCAAGTAAGGCAAAGATTGGAAAACTGAGAACAGGCAGATTTAGCATGACTTAATAGCCCTTCATGGTAGTAGAAAACCATTTCCACTGTCATTCAGGGTTGTGAGGGGCTCTTGATGGACTCCTTCACTAGATCCTGAATTTGTAAATTTTTTGACTAGGTATGGCAAAGACTGTAGAAGTGTTCTGGCTCTTCAGTCGGGATTGGTCAATAAAACCTGTTAGGAATGGCTATTCCCCTAATACAGGTGTTTGGGCTGCCTTCTGAAGCTCCATCTGTGACAGAACTCTGCCAAGAGATTTATACATTAAACTGAGTGTAGAAGGCATAGTTTGTCTTCATAAAGTTTATCAATGAGTAATAGGTTTATATTGGACCAGGACTAAGTGTTGTACACTTAGGTAGTATCACTTTCCCGCTAAAGCTCAGTACCTCAGAGATGTCTAGCAAATTGGCTGCAGAGCCTGAGGTGTTCAACCAACAGCTGAATTTCTTTTTTCCAGAGCAGACAAAACTCTACAGGTAGCTACAGTTGCACTTTTAAACTTAACAAGCATCGGAAACTATTTCTGATAAACCCTTTTTTCTAATTGCCTGTGAGCCTCAAAAGAATCAAGGTGAACCTGCTAGCAGTAGACGCACAAGTGTTGCACTCCACAACAAGGAGATAATTTCATGAGATTCAAGGCATGGCTTTGCATTTTGTTTAGGGGTTTGTTTTTAGAGGGCCTAACCCACTGCTTTGTGAAATTCTGGCAGTGATCGTCAGTTCAATGCCCAGAAGTCACCCACACTCCAGATTTAAGATGTGTGTTTCAATCAGCAAATACATGGTGAGCAAGGTTGTTTTCCCTCATATTATAGATTTGCCAGAACACCTTTTTTCCGGTGCAGAAAAAAGCTGAGGGTGGTTCACAGTGATAAAATTGTACATTTTGAATAGTTTTTCATATGCAGTCAATTCAAGATGACTGTTTGGCTAAGATATATTTAATGGACAGTTATCTATGTATTCTGATAAGCAAAGATGCCCTTGATGACGTTCTTCTGATGTCACAGGACCAAAAACATCTCTTGCACAATGTTCAACTGATGGTGCTAGAATGTCACAGTTTAATGGCAATCAGCAGAAATCAATACTACCATCAAATCATCCATGATGTTTCTAGAGTTTGACATAGTGTTGTATTTAGCTTATTTAAAATCTCCCCTCATCAAGGTGAGTAAGATGTAATTTTGGCCATGGTTATTGCCCTGTTTTTGAATCCAAACTAGTGAGTTTCTCAGGTCCAATGCTTTTTTGCCATTTTTAAGTTTCACTGGCAAGAAGCGTCAAATACAAGAGTTTGTTTGTATTGTACCCAGCAGGCCTGAAGACTGTCTGATACAATCTTCACATGGAGGCAAGGAACATCTGTGTCATCTACATAGCCAGTCTAACTTTGATCATTGCATCACATGCAAGATACTTTTGCATCTTACGTGAGCTAAGGTGCAGAAGAGTACACGCATCTCTTTGAAAGCAGACTCTACATACAAATGTTCTAAACCATCTGCAGCCAAGCAGAACCAAAGTGTGCTTCTTGGAACAGTGTAACAGCAGTTTGTTACCATTTCATTGCATAAAGTTTCTATTACACTCTGAATCACTGATTTAATCAAATATGGCCTGTCGGTTTTGGGAGTTCTGTTCAGTATATTGGATTTATGCACAGAGTGTCTATATGCAAAGTGCCTCTAATGTGGAAGTTGACTGGCACTCCAAACCTCTTAGGAACCTAAGTAACGGGCATTTCACATCACATTTTTCATCAAATTTGACAAAGATGGAACAACTGCATCATATATCTGTTTATGGGCGGGATAAAAACATCAAGCAACCAATATTCATTATTTGGAGAGCATTTTCATGGTGGCCACAGTCTGACCAAACCAACCTTCGGTTCCCAAGCTACCTTGCCTACTAGTGCTTCTTCTAACAAACAGTCATCTAAAAGAATTTGTTCTGATCTGCTTCTACAAGACATCCATCCAAGCGGAACTTATTCTGGTCTCCATCTACCAGGCAGCCACCCAAGGGAATTTGTTCTGATGTTTAGGTGGTTGAGTAAATAACGTAAGCAAGTCAGGAAGACAAATCTCACCACAGCTGTATAGTTTACCCATCCCAATTAAAGTTTTAAAGGTTCCTCTAAAAATGTGTCCACTTCCTTAAACATGACAATAAGGACACGTTAGTGCTCCCTCAGTTTGAGATTGGATAAACGTGATCTCTTAATTGAGGAAGTCCATGGAAGACAGATACAACAGAAGATATCCTCTATAAAGTAGTATTTTGTAGTGTCACTGCAATGAATTTCAAAACTGTTTTCTACACTAGTCCCCAAACAGATGGGTGTTCAGGCACAGTAGGTAGTCAAAACAGTCGCCTGGACTCTAAGACAGCTGGTTAGGAAGCAGGATGTTTGATTTTTCAACGTGGTTTTGAGAATGATCAGTCTATGAGGAGCAGAATCGGTCCTGCCATGTGCGACACATCAGGTGCTAGAGTAATTCATTTTGGAGCGTTACCTGCAACTTTGTAAGGTCTGACATTCATTATGTAAATTAGATGACAGTGTACCCATTAAGAATTTCTCAATCCCGACGGCTCTGTGACCCTGCAGTACTCCTTGCTTACATGTGTTCAATCAGTAAATGAGTCAAAGATTAAAGCAAACAAGTTGCAGCTCTCTTGTGAATACCTGGTGATTCTTGCTAGTGTTACCCACAGTCTATGTTGGCTGTCTGCCATTGACAGGTGAGCTGCCAATCATGTATGTGTCACATGACATTCCTCGAGCCAGACTGTGCATGGGGGAACGGGGGGTCACCAAACACATGGACACCTACGGTTATCGATCCGCACTTGCAGCTTTAAGTTTACTGCGGAATCTGCTGGCTGCCTACCTTCACTAAAAGGTTTGTCTCCATTTAGTGAAATGCTGATGATTGATGTATAATAGAGACTTACCAGGCATGTCCTACATTATTTTTAAACAATTACTTTTTTGATAATGCAACGTATTGTGTAAACAAAACATTAGATTGATCATTTTGGAACAGTTGCTAGACACATGTATGCTGTATGCTGCTAGATTATTCAATCAAAGCTGCTTTACTTTAAGTTCAGTAAACATTTATTTGATCTACGCAGTTTGACACCTTTAGTCTTCTCTTTTCTGTCAAGGGGCATACTTGTACTGTTAAAAAGTCCCGAAATTCAATCTGTTTTGATTTTTGTTAAAATGACAGAATTGTCTGAAGATGTCACTCATACTGGGGCATAACTCCCTGCAAGGGAATGCAAGTAAAGCCATCCCATGTCTGTAATGACAAGAAGTTACCACTAATACTAACATATTTGTTTAACGTGACTTTGGAATCTCATCGCAGTTTAAAATAAATTGATTTGCATGTCCTGATGTTTGTTAAGAACAATTTGAGTAAACCAAACACACTGCATTGGTTACATTTCCATCTGTTTGAGGATTAAGAATACTTTATTTGGTTGTGTCTTGTGTAACTGACACCTTTGTCTAGTTCTGGCTCTGGAGCTGGAAAATATGAATTCTTGGGCTTGTAATTTCACTTTTTCCAAAGTCATACTGGCCATTAACCTTACTGACTAATGCCCATTTGTACGATTTCACAAAAGGCTTTCTTATGGCGTTTCTATCTCAGTGAGCAAATACAGGTATCTCATATTTACAACTTGTGCACACAGTGCACAGGACTTTGCATGAGACATACTTCCCAGGCCCATTGAGGCTTTCCGGTCCACTACATATACTTTTAATAATTTGCAAATAAGTTCTTCCAACATGCTTGCATAATGTTTACATGGCGCGAATGATGTTTCCAGGACGATCATCTTAGAAAAGGGAAATGAGTTAGTGATTCTGCATTAGCCTATTCTTATGACTAGGAAAACACTCTAATATTCGTATTATTATAGATGAAATTACAGTCCAATCCAAAGAATAGTTCATATAATTGTGGCCAAAATCATCATGGAAATATGTCCACTACACAAATAGGTCTTCATTACGATGTTGGTCGGAAAACCTCTGACGGACAGTCGGATTCTCCTAGACCATGTCAAAACCCACCCACCCGACTCGGTCGGAAACTATTCCGACCGACCGTTTACGATACTCGTGGTCAGAAGGGGAACCGTTTGGTCATTCCAAATCGGTTCCGACCAGTAATCAGAGAACCCAAGTCGGTCGGAGGTGATGCGTACAGCTCTATGGACAGTGTTTCCGACCGATTACAATGTTGGATTCTGACAGCCTTTCTGACTCGGTCCTTCTAACACGAAAAGGCTGTTGGAAACTGACTTTGGGGGCCCCTAGCAGGCCCCCCTGCATCCTGAGTCCTCCGGTTTGAGGTCGAGGGCGTACCCAAGGGACTCCCCCTGTAAAACCATGCACAGTGCGGCAAGCACCATGGGTTGCCCACCACAGGGTGTAAGGTTTTCCGCAGAAACCCATTTTCCTCATAGGAGCCTGTGTTGTCGGTCAGAACACAGGCTCCCATTGAAGTCAATGGGAGTCCTTCCGAACGGGGTTCGGAAGCATCATAATCGGTCGGGTGGAACCGTCAACCGCGAGTCGGTTGGAACCGAATCCGAAAAGGATTCGGGTGGTTTGGTTTCTGACCGATATCATAATGAGGCCCATAGTTTCAAATTCCAGAAACTTTATTGTTCCTTTTCAACAAAAAAACTCATTAACATTGGCAAGATGAGAGAGTATTAGGATGATTGTAGCTTGTACTTTGTGAGTGTACTAAGGCCCACGAAAAATTGCTGAATGAATCAAATCATGTAGAAGCTTGTCTGGAGAACCAGTTTATTTAAGATATAAGTGGCAATGTTGGTTTGAAGCTTTATGATTGGTTTGTAGCTTTATGACTACAAACCAGCGTCTTCATGAGAGATTTGTGCATGGTGCCTGTTACAATGCTTCCATTCATTCTAACTGGTTCTTGTGTGACTCTGCTATATATTATCCAGCTCAAAGCTGTGCATACAGATGGAATGTTGTGAAAATGTAGGAATCATGCAGTTCTATGCTATCACTTACAAAACTGTATACGTTATATGTTGACTACAAAGGATAACACACACATGGGTTTACAAAGGAGGCTATAATAGTGATATAATAAGCATCATTTTTTTTGACTCCACATTGTTTATCTCACTCCTTACATTTCCTACTCAGAAGACCTTATGTTCTTTGTGGCATGATTACAAAGTGAATGGTCTATTGCATGAAGAACACTTATTAAAACTTCAGAATCAAAAGACTAAACAAAGGATTTACAAAGCAGATCATTTTTTATTACATCTGTCTTTTAGACAAAAAGAAGACAAGGACTTTGCGTTCCCCTGCCTGGAGCGTTTATTTCACCCTTGGAATTGCATTTTTAATAAAACGCTAAATAATATAATTGAAATAAAAAGTGCTGAATTAACGTGTAAGCTTTAATGAAAAGAAAATGCACTTAGCAGTCATATTTACTCACACCAGGCCTCAAATGACTAAAGCAACTGTTCCTGACAAGCATATTCACTAGTTTTGCTGAAGCACACATAAAATGTTTAATTCTTGGTCTTTCCATGCTCGTGTTTTTATATAAATAATACGTTTCATATTTGTTTTCATTTGAAATCTGGAGAATGTTTCTGCTTAGACAAAGAACACTGTTAACACATGATTTAGAAAATTGTCCTTTAATAAAGTAATGGAAGACAACCTTGCATAAAAATGCAACATTTAAACATGAACTTGATCTTTTTAACTTACTTGTTCTTTTCAATGAATAGGTTTCTGCCTAATATTTCCTGTTCATTAATATAGGTGTTTTGAGTTCTACATAGATGATTGTCAGCAAAATGTACAAGTTGATATTTTAGAAGGTTAGATATGTAGTTAGACATGTGGGAAAGAAATCCTGCATGAGAAAATGTTCCATAAGAATCTAATCATAACGTTGAAAGTAGCAAACCTAACATTACTGTCTATGGACTATTGTATTCGTGAGAGAAGAAGAGGAGTGATCCTGTTCCCAGAAGAACACTGAAAGCTGATTGGATGAGATGAGGTACAGATGCAACATAAACTGCAACATCGTTTTCAACTGTGTATTAGAGTGCGTGCTCCTAGAGTAGAAAAACACACTTTTCCACCCCAATCCATACCATCGGTCTTTATGACTTTCCCTGACCACTCTCCACACCATTTTTCCCTACCATTTGCCTTGCCTTATTCCACGTTGCTTGAGACTCTACTGAGTTTCTTGAACCTCTCTTTATGGGAAGTTCTGTCTTCATTAATTTTTAGTTATTTGAATTGTGGAGAAGTGTGGCTCAATGGTTAGAGCGGCAGACCCTGATGCAGAGATCTGGCCCGGGACCACGGTTCAATTCCCGCCTTGGCGGGTCTTGGGCTTAATTTCCTCGGACCTGATAATTCTCGCCTCAGTGCCTATTCTAATCATGGGTCCCACTCTGCAACTCTGGGCAATAGCTTGCTTAATCTCCACAACAGCCCCACCAGCGCTGGGATGCCTGGCTTCACCTTGGGGGTGCCCAGGAGTGGACATTTCACAGGGAAAAGCCAGGAAGGGTTCCACAGCGGTATGCGTACAGCGCCCCGACGCCCCAGCTGGGGTAGCAGTGCGCTTTACAAGTACACATTTCTTTACAAGTACAAATTTCAATTGCTCTATATGCTGAAGCTCTATGCTTTTCCTAACTCTCTTGAACTTGAACCCTTCATGGGTTCTGACTGACACCTTTTCTCATCTGATTCTTAGAACAGGGATTCTTTCTTTTATGGAAAGCACTTTATGCATTTTATTATGATTTATGACTAACCATTTTTGAATAGCGATTTCTGTTCATATTTTTAATTACTGAGATCAATGTGAATAAAATGTATTACTTTGAATAAAGATGACCTACTAAACTTTGAATAATAAAGCATTTAACATTCATACCTAAACTCTCATTATTGACTGAACTTAGAATAATAATTGTGATTATAATTATTGTAATGCATTGCTCCTGATCTTCTCTAAAACAATGGCAAAGATCCATTTCCCTCTCAAGCAGAAAAAGAAATCAGCAGGGATCAGCCCGTCCTGATGGTAAACCGAGTTTTTATTTAAACTGATTCCCGCTACAGCAAATTTGGTAGCAGAAGGATGGCTGGAATGGTTTATGTTCTGAGAAGAGTAGCTATAATTAATTGCTGAAGTTAGAGTAATACCCGAGCCCCAAAGCCCAAGGCCTAGAACTTGAAGACTGACAAGGTGCAATTTCGAAGGCGGTTGTTGTATTGGAGGTGTGAGTATCAATAGGTTAATACGTCGTGAATGGTGAAATATTGCTGTGTTTATTTGTGAGATATTGGAGTACACATGTTGATCGAACTGATGATGTTTATGTGTTTATTGTGAAGAAATTGAAGAGGTTATTGGGCTTGGGATATTGACATTGATAGTAAGATTGATATTGAGGAAGGTGTAGAATGCACCTTATGGTTTTTTTGTCTGCTAGAAATTTGTGGTGTAGAAGGTGAAGCACCGTCAACTACACAATTGAGATAGGGACTGTAACAAATTGTTGTGATCGTACTAATATTGATTGATGTTGGCAGAACCTAATTGCACAAAATGTGAAGGTACATTGATTAGAGTGATTTCCTGCTGGTTAAGATTTTATTCGCATGTGTGAAAACTCTTTTGCGTTAAAAACTTGGAAGGTGTAAAACCTTAATATTCTGATTGTTGAATGCTTATGTTTTCTTTAGTGGAGTAGACAAAGATTTGTTTATTTAAGTTTGTTAAAAGTTGTAGAATTGTGTGTATGAGAGAAAATTGTAAAGGAGGGTGAACCGCTGCAAGAAGCGAGATCATACGTCTTAGTGTGATGCACTGTTTTTGGTTGGATGGCTTACTGCTGCACTGCTATTGGTTGATGACAACAGTGTGCCACGCTGTGATAGGCCAATTGTTGTGTAAGTGCTGCATTGAGATTGGTGAAAAGAAATCTGACATTTACCGAATAGAAGCAAAACATTGAATATAAATTTCATTACTGAGAATTTGCTGTTGAATTATCTATTTCTGTTCATATTTGACTTATTGAATAAAGATGAACTACTAAACTTTGAATAATAAAACTTTTAAAATGTATACCTAAACTCTCATTATTGACTGAACTTAGATTAATAATTATTATAAATATTGTGATACATTGCTCCTAATGTTCTCTAAAACAATGACAATGATACATTTTCCCCTCGAGCAGAAAAATAAATCAGGGGGATCAGTCCATTCTGATGGTAAACCAAGTTTTTATTTAAACAAATTCCTGCTCCAGCACCCTTCAAATTACTTTACTGAGACTATGGGGCATATTTATCAAGGGTTTGCATAGCGTTTGCACCACACACCGTGGTACATGCGTGACACAAACCCAAAATACAATATATCAAGCCACGCAAGGCTAGTTTGTGTTGCCCTGAGTGGCTTGATAAATCAGGAGTAACGCAGCACAACACAAATCAAGCTTTGCATTACTCTACCCCAGGGAGGCGTTCCATGGGTGGAGCATGGGTGTTTCCATGCAAAACCCACAGATTTTGACACATTCCTAGATCTATCATTACTTGCAGACCTGGGAATGCATCAAAATGCTACGCCTTCCCAGGGGAGGCATAACAGAAAGAAATATCTTTATTTCGCCTCACTACTTCCTCTTTCTAAGTGTGCTGCATTCTGCAGCACACACAGAAAGAGGAATATGCCTCAGGGTATTGTTTCTGTGCAAGAAGGTGCCCCTTTCTGACAAAAACAATCTTGCATACAATGGAGGTACCCTAAAACAATGGTGTAAGGATGCCTGCGTTGGCGCTAGGCAGCCCAATGTGTGCCATCGCTGTGTTAAATGACAAGAATGCACCATATTGGGATCAATACGGCTCATTTCTGCC
Source organism: Calotriton arnoldi (assembly GCA_963921515.1). NCBI lineage: Eukaryota > Metazoa > Chordata > Amphibia > Caudata > Salamandridae > Calotriton > Calotriton arnoldi. The sequence goes on along the minus strand of CAWUFW010005773.1, from coordinate 592,333 downwards.
CTTTCCCTATAACTCAGTGCAGCAAGGTGACTTGCTGCACTGCACTGCGTTACTTTTTAATAGATATGTCTCACTCACAAGAATCTAGAAATTACTGGCACAGGTATGCACAACTAGAAGATGCACAGGTATGCACAGCCAGGAAATACAAAAACTAGTATCAAGGAACACAACCAGGAAGCAAAAGATGTGAAGAAACTGGAGAGGGATCACTGACAGAATATTGGTAACAAAAATATTGTGTGGACAGAATATCATGTCAAAAATATCAAGGGTGAAAATATCGAGAAGGTAACTACAAATAGGTTAGTATAGATTTACTATTCTTAACTTCACATCTATGTACCTTGAAGGTATATATATATCGTCAAGGAACATGCATGTGGAGTTATATATAGTAAAACGTAGCTTACCTATAGAAATGTACCTTCACAATATTTCTGTCGTTGATATCTTTTTCCCAATATTTTGTCTAAATGCGGTAAAAAATCAGTCTCCATAATAGCCATAATTATTTTTCATGTTTGTGCAAGTAGTTGGTGCTGCCGGATGCAGTTCAGTATGCTGTACTTTTAGAAAAAAGTCACATTTGCTGAGACCATCTAGATGTCATCGCACCAGCAATGCCTTTCGGAGCTCTGACATGCCCAGAAATAGGGAGAGGTAGCACTCAATTTGTGTGATGTAGTGGAGAAATGGAAGAAAATGACCCTATTTAGCTTTCATAACTGCACTAACTAGGTAGTGTGGCATGTAGGGGAATATCCCTTAGTGCAGTGCACACTTTCTTGGGAGTTATTAAAAATTGTAATATATGGTAACTGAGGAAAAATGAAAATCTGTTAGAAGTGCTAAATGTAACATTATGGATGCTTGAAAAGGTGTGCTGTTCTGGATAATCAAATATTTCATGTTCTGTATTATTGCTGCTTCAGACAAAAATGCTGGTTTTACTTAAAATAATATTGTCATCGATGTAAGAAAACGGAAACACGTGTTTTTTTAAGAATTCAAAATTATAAACGCTAGTAAAACGCGTTTGGACATTTGGTAAATTACTGCAAAGACACACTTACACTTCAACAGTAAACACTAGCAGGCATTGGCAAACCAGTATGCGTTGCTTTTCAATGGCGTTGTCCGACCTTCTAGTCTTGGCAATATTTTTTGCTATGTATGGAACAGCATTGGCAAAAACTACGCTCCCCATTTGCCACTTTTGCTCCGCAAGGTATGAAACGTGAAGGTCCGCAGTGCCTCCATAAAAATCCCAAATGGGGGAAAAAAACACACATGGCAAAAAAAACCTGTTGACGAGGCAGCTGGAGCTTTGCACAAAGCAAGGTACTCACTGCAGGTAGGCAGGAAGGTAGTCCAGGATGGACTGAATTAAAAGTCGAAGAGGAGAACACGATTCAGAGTGCAGCACACGAACTCAGGAACAAGGTGAGGAAACTGTTGAGTACATAACTTCTACTCTGTTGCGATACATGGAGAAGCAGTTCTGGAGCTTTATATATAGAAATGAAACAGGAAACTGTCAAATGGAAGTTCCTCTAATCTGGATTGGAACCTAAAGGAAGAACCTGGACATTTCTGGACGGTTAACAAGGTTTTGGTTTGGAACATTCTGGAAGGAAGGGTAATGGAAGGTTCTGGAACTTTCTGAAAGGTGTTTAAGAATGCTTTTGTATATGTTACAAGACCCCCCTTGCCCACATAAATTTGCATCTTGTTTCAAGATGTAGTCTTTCGGCATTTTTATTAGCTCTCCAGTTTTTGGCTGCCTCTAAAGTGACAAGGACACACTACAACCAGGTCAATAAAGCAATCCCTGAGCAACACGAGAATGCTCCCAGGGAATTTAATTTTGCAGTAGAACTAACTACAGCTTGCCTTTCTGTGTTCGATTTGAGTGGCACAACATCATCGACCATGTTGATTTGAGTTAGCCTTGATAGTACTTGGAGCACTATTGGGTACTGGAGCTGTGTATTGATAAACTTATTTCACATGCCCTTTTTTTCTTTCACCATCATAAGATCTTCAAAACATTAATGTCTGATCTAGTGGCGGCTGCTGTGACATAGAAGTGGTGAGGCAGCGCAGGGGGGCAGTACAGTGGGGGGGAAATAAAAAATACATGAAAAGGCACTTATCTGCCAGCCTCCGCCTTTGTGCCCTTTTGCACCTCTCCTCTCAACTCCTGACAGTCCTACAAGGCTCCGAGTCCCCTATGCTAATCACGGCGCTGCTCTCATGCTCATAAGCGGGCTGGTTTAAAGCTCAGTTAGGTCCTGGGAGCCTCTGCTCTTTTTCCACCCGGCTGTGCAGCACAGCTCGGGTTGGAGAGATCTAAAGGCGCTTGACGGTTTGGCTGTCCGTCATGTGCACTTGCAGCAATGACCACCACTCCTCCCCCCTGTTGCAGATGCTGTCTATCAGCAGAGCCCAGCCCCGCCCTGCCCTTGACTCGGCTCAGCATGGAAAAATAAAATGGTAATAACCTCTGTTAATATCATTTTATTTTTCATGTTTTCACTGCTGAGAGAGCAGTGGGGCGATGCTCCTCTTAGTAGCGGCTGACACGGATCGGGGGTGGAGAGGCAAGGGGTGATAAGAGGATATTAAAAAACAGAGAAAACTTACCTTACCACCGCGTCTCTCCGTCATCTCTCCTCGTGCCGGGAATGGAACAGGAAGCAGCCAGGCTTCCCTGACCAATCACAATGCTGCAATACAGCGTTGTGATTGGTAAGCACCCAAGCTCCCGACAGGGCCGGCCAAACAGTCATTGCACACTTAGCAGGGTGCTACCACTCCTCCCCTGCTTTGTGAGCAGAGCAGCCCCACCCTGTCACACAAAGCTGCCGCAGCAGGACAAAATAAAATGATAATAACATTACGTTATTATAATTTTATTTTTCCTTTCTTTCACTGCTTCAAAGCAGTAGGGCGATGCTCCTCTTCCTTAGCGGAGTAGATTCCACTGGCTCCTCTTGCTTAACGGAGGAGCCACCGTTGGTCTGACCAGACCTGTCTAACTCCTCCTTCTTCCCTCTGAATATCGCACCCCTCTCTGGAAAGACTTGTTTTTAATCTCTCATACTCCTAGGTCAATAGCACTATCTCTGTTTGGGATTTTTACCTGGATTCCTTCCTTTTACCTCACTTTTAACTCAATTTCATTATTTAAATTACGTTCGCAGAGGCCCCTTAAATTTGTGTTGGGTGTTTTATAAAACCTTTCTTTCACAAGTTGCTTTCTTGCAGTGCTTGCTAAAAAAAATGCATATTTTATTTAATTGAAAAATATTGGTGGATATTTTGTCACTTCCCATTAATGGCTCTGGAAATTCTACCACCCCAACACAGAATAACCAGTCATACCTGTGTCTCCAGTGGTCAGGAAAACACAGTAAATTAAGAGTTGGACTCGAGGGTCCCGGTAAGAATGTAGAATAATGGCGTGAATCCCATTTAGCTCATCATATCCCCTGGGTTATTCCTTATTCCTGGCTGGACCTTCATGGGAATTACCTGTTCAGGCTCAAGATGTTTCCAAGTTATTCCTAACACTGATTAGATCAGGAACTCCAGCTACAAGGCCTCTTGAAGATTACCGTCAACTCAAACCTAAGTCCTTTGTGTCCGGCCTATTGGCACTGTCTGCAATGGACTACTGACAGGCTTTGCCAAACACGCTCTTCCTGTTTTTTCATGGATGCATCTTGCTCAGTCAAACACTGTTGCTGTCTTTGTCCTCTCGCTCTTTCGAACACTGTCTGATTTCTGACAACTGCATTGTATTCAAACATTGCGTAAGAATGTAAGGCTCTGCACAGACGGAGGTCATTCATAACGCCATGCGTTGTTTCGCATGCATTGTTAACGCTGTTTACCAGGTCGAATATGCCACCTTATTTCGCATGCGTTTACAACGCATGGCGTTACAACGCGGTCGTTACAACGACCGCGTTGTTAGTTCGCATACCGTTACAACGCAAGTCGGAACAACGACTTGCGTTGTAAGGGGCGCTGGATGTTGGAATAGTATAATTTACTATTCCAACTCCAGTCTGTGCGGATAGTAGGGAAGGTGTTGGATTTTAAATCCAACACCTTCTGCCCCTTACAACGCAAGTCGTTGTTCCGACTTGCGTTGTAACGGTATGCGAACTAACAACGCGGTCATTGTAACGACCGCGTTGTAACGCCATGCGTTGTTTCGAATGCGTTGTTAACGCTGTTTACCAGGTCATTCATCTTGCCTCTTCCAGATCACACATGTCAGCAAGAGGATGCCCTGTTTAACTTTTAAACTTATGCGTTTTATCAGAACAGTTCGTAACCCTACATTTTAAACACCTGAAGCCTTATTCTATTAGCAGGCTCCCTGCTGTCCTCCAGTGAGGTAGTGATGTTCTGGTGTAGCTACGCCACAAAGATGGCTAACTGAGTTAAATGGTTTCCCTTAAGACCTGCATTGATTGGAAGGAGTGGACTATGATTGTCATTTAAGGATTGAGGAGGGGGCAGATTGTCAGTGGGATATGAATTAAGAAGCCTAGACATCCCAAATTTATATAAGGCAGATGCTTTATGGAGCTGGCTGCCCTGGGTGTTGTGGTGTGCAGATCGGGTTCTGGGATTATATTTCAGCCCAGAAAGCAGGCGAGGTTAAAACTGCTACAGGAGTCTCTGCTGGGACCCCATAAAATGCTGTAAATATAGAGATTGTATAGGACCTTACCTCTACGTCTTGGAAACTACATCTATATTTAGCATGGCCTCATGGAAGACATTCTCATAGAACATAGATTTCATGTAAACCACAAAAATAAAATTACATTACATATTCAGGGGACATGAAGGGCCATGATTGCAGGGCCCAAAGGATTTTCAACAAAATGGCCGCTAGACATCATTTCTAAGTGTGCAGGTAAAATGGGCTGTGTCTCTATACACTAGTCACCACAACCCATGAACTGCCCCACAGCCTGCTGAGGAAAAGTTGACCTTTTCAACCATGCTTGGGGCCCACTTTAGGTGCCCCCGTTCAGCAGCGTGTAGTACACTGCTGCAAAGTCATGAAACATTGTGGCGCACCACCAGTGGTCCTGAGAAGTCTGAACCAACTCAATAAAAACAGACCGAGAGAGCCACAAGACCTAAACTGAAAAGCAGCAGGATGACGCAGCTGTCATCAAAATATGTGAAAACTCTTCATTACAACAAAGTAGAAAAAGGTTTTGAAAATATTGTGTGTCTGTTACCGAGTGACTGCATGCTTTTTGGACTTTGAAGTTAGGCATGTAATTTCTTTCTTTTTTCAGACGTGATTATAAAGGTGAAGCCAAAAAACGAATTTGGCCATATGTCCTGGTTTGAACTTCACTTTAAAGTCTTTGCCTAGACAAACGACAGGGTGTATAATTCCTCCTTTTTAATGGCATTTCCAAAACTGTATTCATCATACTTGAGTAGGGCTGGTCAAGTCAACTGTTGCTGTGTTGGACTGTTCCAAACCAAAACAAAGGAGATCTGAAGCTGGAAGCTATGTCCCATATCTCCAGTAGGACCAATGCCCACAAATAACCATATTATAATTAAATAATAAACAGGGAAGCGCCGACAGAAGATTGCTTTTGCACAGGCTTACACCGTGGCCAATTCTATAAGCCAGCGGACTAATTAACTGTTCTGGATAGATTTCAAAAAATGAAAGAAATTGAATGTCTTTAATCTACCGCATTAATGCGTTGTCCGGTTCCCATATTTTTTCTTTCAGAATACAGCATGTTTCATTTTCTTTTTCAAATGCTAATTAAATATTTCATTTTTTTTGTAAAATCTGTTTATTGATTTTCCGATGAGGAACAAATGAAAACAGTGACATATACAGACTAACGCAAAACACACAAGATGATGGACGGAATGCTGCACATTGGCAAACATTCACCCCCAGTCACAGATCTGGGTTTAATCCATCGTTATTTTGCTTCACCACACCACCCCAGTTCAGACATAGCCATATGCAAATCAGTCTTGACCCTGTGCCTCATGGGAACAGTCCAGACCGAACTGCCAAGCCATGTCTTCCCTGGACCGGAATCAAGCATCCTAGGACCGGTTTCAGGCTATCAGCCTTCATCAGCCAGGATAGCTTGACTCCAGTGGCGTAGTGAGCACGGGACCCACGTCTGGGCATACCCTTCCCACTTAGGGCAAAATGCAAAACACACAAGATGATGAGGCACAGGGTCAAGACTGATTTGCATATGGCTATGTCTGAACTGGGGTGGCGTGGTGAAGCAAAATAACGATGGATTAAACCCAGATCTGTGACTGGGGGTGAATGTTTGCCAATGTGCAGCATTCCGTCCATCATCTTGTGTGTTTTGCATTTCGCCCTAAGTGGGAAGGGTATGCCCAGACGTGGGTCCCGTGCTCACTACGCCACTGGAGTCAAGCTATCCTGGCTGATGAAGGCTGATAGCCTGAACCCGGTTATAGGATGCTTGATTCCGGTCCAGGGAAGACATGGCTTGGCAGTTCGGTCTGGACTGTTCCCATGAGGCACAGGGTCAAGACTGATTTGCATATGGCTATGTCTGAACTGGGGTGGCGTGGTGAAGCAAAATAACGATGGATTAAACCCAGATCTGTGACTGGGGGTGAATGTTTGCCAATGTGCAGCATTCCGTCCATCATCTTGTGTGTTTTGCATTTCGCCCTAAGTGGGAAGGGTATGCCCAGACGTGGGTCCCGTGCTCACTACGCCACTGGAGTCAAGCTATCCTGGCTGATGAAGGCTGATAGCCTGAAACCGGTCCAGGGAAGACATGGCTTGGCAGTTCGGTCTGGACTGTTCCCATGAGGCACAGGGTCAAGACTGATTTGCATATGGCTATGTCTGAACTGGGGTGGCGTGGTGAAGCAAAATAACGATGGATTAAACCCAGATATGTGACTGGGGGTGAATGTTTGCCAATGTGCAGCATTCCGTCCATCATCTTGTGTGTTTTGCATTTCGCCCTAAGTGGGAAGGGTATGCCCAGACGTGGGTCCCGTGCTCACTACGCCACTGGAGTCAAGCTATCCTGGCTGATGAAGGCTGATAGCCTGAAACCGGTCCTAGGATGCTTGATTCCGGTCCAGGGAAGACATGGCTTGGCAGTTCGGTCTGGACTGTTCCCATGAGGCACAGGGTCAAGACTGATTTGCATATGGCTATGTCTGAACTGGGGTGACGTGGTGAAGCAAAATAACGATGGATTAAACCCAGATCTGTGACTGGGGGTGAATGTTTGCCAATGTGCAGCATTCCGTCCATCATCTTGTGTGTTTTGCATTTCGCCCTAAGTGGGAAGGGTATGCCCAGACGTGGGTCCCGTGCTCACTACGCCACTGGAGTCAAGCTATCCTGGCTGATGAAGGCTGATAGCCTGAAACCGGTCCTAAGATGCTTGATTCCAGTCCAGGGAAGACATGGCTTGGCAGTTCGGTCTGGACTGTTCCCATGAGGCACAGGGTCAAGACTGATTTGCATATGGCTATGTCTGAACTGGGGTGGCGTGGTGAAGCAAAATAACGATGGATTAAACCCAGATCTGTGGCTGGGGGTGAATGTTTGCCAATGTGCAGCATTCCGTCCATCATCTTGTGTGTTTTGCATATACAGACTAACACCATGAATGGCCCCAGGAATAGGGGGTATACGAATCTGCAGGACATCGCAGAATAGGTGCACTTAACTTAAAGAACTAGTGAACAATGATGAAATGAGGGTGTTGACAACAATGTATATGTCCATGAATATCACATGCGAATGCGAGCATTGCAAAACTGTTCATAAACAGATTCTAAACAGATGAAATGGGGTACAAGAAAAATTAGGACAAAAAAGAATAAAGCATAATATAGGTCAAACTATTAATGGTATGCCGCCGCTATGCCCACCCGCACTAAACCCCCCACGTAAGCACCGCCCACATTAGCGAATAAGCAATGCATGTGATATATGAATAACCGCTGACTGATTGTGAAAGAGACCATTAGTGATGATGCGCCCTGGCTCTGTAGGGATGAATGGGAACTCCCAATTTATGTTACCTCCGCTCCCAATCTAGGTATAAACCCCCCACATCCATGACACTGTCACCCAGCAGGGCCGCCAATATTGCGTCCCAACTGGCCGCTAGCGGGAGTCTGCGGAGACCCAGTAAATCCTCCCTATGCAGGGCAATGCTCTCCACTTTGGCCCATGTTAGTAAAGAGCGACGCCAGGGTGTGAGGGGACTCAGGGGATTTCTATCTCCTGGTGATCAGTCGCTTGGCAGTTGCCAAGCCCAGATCCAGAAAGCGGGATGTGACCTTGTGTTTTTTACTTCTGGCGTAGTGGTGGCGAATATAGGTTTCCCAGCGAAAGGGGATGTTGCGTTCGGTGCAGCGTGCTCCAGTATCTACTAAGGGCAGGACAGTGCCACAAAATGTGTAGAAAGTCTGCATCAACCATCTGGCAATGAGGGCAGGCAGTGTCTGTGCGGTGAAAGTACCTATTAAGTTTTAACTGGGGTAAGATACGCTCTGTGTATGACCAAAAATTGGATCTGGCAGAAGCACTGGTTGCGGGGTATTCGAGTGGGACTCTCTAAGGCCGCCACCCATTGAGAGTCTGTGAAGGGGCGTTCCAGATCTGCCTCCCAACGTAGCTTCAGAGGATCTAACGAGACTGCAGCGTGCTGTCTAATGGAGGCGGCAAACCACCGAGTTAGGTGCCCCCCGGAACCCATCACATGTAGGTACTGAATCGAAAGATGTGTGGAGGGCTCAATGGTCAAGCCTCCCCAGCGAACCGCTAGGGCCGTTATAAGGGGACGGTGTAGCAGGAAGCAGCCTGGGTGCAGCCCCTCCTCTGAAACAAGCATGGTGTACGGTACGAGAGCCCCATCCCGGAAGAGATCTCCAGTGTCGCGGATGTTAGCCTCCTCCCAGTTGTGTAGCTCAGCAGCCATGGTGACCTGCAGCCCTCTGGGCATTCCCTGCAGTGGTATAGCGGGGCATAAGGTACTGTGGATCGGGTGACAAAAAGGCTTCTACAATAGCATTTGTGTGCAACTTTGAGCAACAGGGAGTCTTTGGCCCTGGGCTTTGAGCAAGGGTAAAACAGGTGAAGTAGGGAAAGGTGTGATAGGGACTGGCTTAGTGTAGCTGTGTCAGTGAGTTGGCGAGAGGCCAGCCATCTGGCAATCCATTGTAATTGTGCAGCGAGATAGTAATGCTCTAAGTTAGGAGCTGCAAGGCCGCCCGATCTGTGGGTAAATAAAGCTCATTAATGGAAACACGGTGGCGGGAGGTGCCCCAGGTAAAATCTCTGATCATTCTCTCCAATCCAGTAAAGAAAGGAGGAGGGGCATAGAGGGGCAAGTTAGTGAAGTAATAGAGCAGCCGAGGAAGGATCACCATCTTGGTGAGAGCGATCCTACCAGTGACAGACAGCGGGAGGGCACAGCAAAAGGTGAGCTGAGCATGGATACCAGTCGTCGCTCTACCGAAGTTTCCGTCAAAGAGGTCAGTTTCTTGCCGGTAAATGTGGACGCCTAGGTATCGAAAGAAATCAGAACACCACATTACTTGGTTCCCATTGAGGGTATAAACAGGGTCCTGAGTAGATTCTGAAAAGGGATATAAAGAGTACTTTCCCGCACTGAAGCGCAGCCCCGACACATCGGCAAACGACTTCAGGGTGTGAGCTAATGAGGATGGAATAGCGTGAAAATCTCTCACGTACATATAACCAAAAAGATCCACCTCAAGGAGGTTGTTACAAAGAGATGTGTTTCAAAGCATGGTAGAAAACACACAATGTTTGCTAAGATACCCCTCACACACCAAAAGGGCCCTTGGTGTCATGCTTCATCATGGGGGTATTCCCGCCCCGCTGCGGGACGGGGCGTGCTGCGACCAACGACTACGTGGGAGCACTGGTATTTGAAGTGCTATGTGTGGTGTAAACGTAGTGAGAGGAAGGGTCAGGGTGAATGCAAAAGTGAGTTTAAAAACACAACGGAGCCGTGAGATGGCGTTATCGGAAGCGAGGAGCTGTTGACCTTTACACATGGCAACACCCTTCCCAACCGCTCAAATGCTCAAGGAGCATTATCTCCTGCTGTCTCTAGCCTACATTCAGAAATACTGAGTAAGCTCAATTTATATTCTTTTGCTTGTAACACATATCTATTGATAGTTATAAAGTGAGTACTGAAGGGATCATCCCAGTCCTGATGAAGAAGCCTTGTTGCTTCGAAACATGTTGACACAACCAGGAGTATCCGCACATTATAAGCAGGACATCTCCGCATCACCTTTTTAATAGTACCAGCCTCTATGACCTATTAAATTTCCTTAGCCCATGAGGCCAGGTTCTTTTTAAACTCACTTTTGCATTCACCCTGACCCTTCCTCTCACTACGTTTACACCACACATAGCACTTCAAATACCAGTGCTCCCACGTAGTCGTTGGTCGCAGCACGCCCGTCCCGCAGCGGGGCGGGAAGACCCCATGATGAAGCATGACACCAAGGGCCCTTTTGGTGTGTGAGGGGTATCTTAGCAAACATTGTGTGTTTTCTACCATGCTTTGAAACACATCTCTTTGTAACAACCTCCTTGAGGTGGATCTTTTTGGTTATATATACTTATCTGAGGAGGACGTATCCACCTCCGGCACCCTTGAGGTGCACCTCTTCTCTCCCTACTCTGTTTTTGTAAACATCTCTCACGTACATCAGAATATCATCTGCATACAGCGATATTGTGTGGATTCCATCGCCTAGAGGTATGCCCTCATCCACCCGAGTGTAGGTGTATTCCGCAAGTGGTTCTATTGCTAGGGAGAAAAGAAGAGGGGACAAGGGGCAGCCCCACTTAGTTCTGCGTCCTACAGAGATGGGTTCAGAGATGTAAGGACCCACTTTCACACGAACAGTCGGGTGTTTATAAAGCAGCCTGGCCATGCCGATGAATGTGGGCCCAAAACCGAACTTGGCCAGAACAGCAAAAAGATAATCCCATTCAAGGGATCAAAGGTCTTCTCGAGGTCTAAAACCAGGCACCCGAGTGTGGCTGCGGAGCGGCGCATACGTTGCAACTCTAAAAAAAGAGGAAGATTGAGGGAGGAGCTACGAGTGGGGATAAAACCATTCTGGTCCGGGTGAACAGAGGCAGGGATGAGGGGTGCGAGACGGTCTGTGAGTATTTTCGCCAGGATTGTATGATCTGCGTTTAGAATAGCTAAAGGTCTATAGGAGCCCAAGGCTGTGGGATCTTTGCCCGGCCTCAATAATGAGACTAAGCTGGCCGAGTGCAGTGAAGCTGGCAACAAAGAACTTTCCAGTGCAGAGGTATAGAGGGCGTGTAGATATGGGACCAGTGTGTCAGCGTACGTCTTGAAGAATTCCGCTGTGAGCCCGTCAGGTCCTGGTGCCTTCCTCGATGCTAGTGTTGTTAGAGCTTCGCGCCCCTCCTCAGTAGTGATAGGGGACTCAAGCGCAATGTATTGGTTGAGGGAAATCGTGGGTAGTTCTATCAAACCCAAGAAGGTGCTGATCTGCAGGTGGTCCCCATGGGTGGTAGACTTATAAAGTGTTGCATAGTGTCTGCTCATGGCCATGTGAATATCGAGCTGCGTGTGGCATATGCAGCCCTGGTCATCACGCATGGTGTGAATTGGCCTATGGGGGTGCTCCGGATGCAATAGGTAGGCTAAAAGTCTACCTGCCCTGTCAGATGTGGCATGCATTCACGCTGAGTGAGCCAGGTAGTTGTGGCAACGCAGTCTATCCAGTAGTTCAGCTTGCTCGCCGCGCAGCTCATCCAAGCTGGCATCAGCCTCGGGCTGTGTAACTGAGGCGGTTTCATAATAAAGAAGTTTGCGCTCAATGGTACTGAGAGAGGCATTCAGCTGTTTACGGATATTCCAAGTGACGCCTAGACAGTGCCCTCTGATCGTGACCTTGAAGGCCTCCCATTCAACAGATGGAGAGCCTGTGGAGCATTGAGTGTAAAATAGCCTGAGATCGCCGAGCCCAGGGAACCGCGAAATGCCTGATCTTCTAGGGCCGCCGGTTGAAGACGCCAGGGGGTATCGGTGGGGGCCCTCTGTCCCAGCTAAGTGTCAGAAGCTGGAGGTTATGATCGAAGAGTGTGTGACCTAAGTATTCCATGTCTTGAATAAAAGGGAGTAGGGAGGGAGAGCTGAGTATTCGATCCAAACGAACATGGAGCTTATGAACTGGTGAGTAGAAGGAGTATATAAGGGCATCAGGGTTGCGGGAGTGCCATACTAGATGTTATGAACCAGTGGTTAAGCCATGAATGCAGAGCTTGAGCATTGGATGTCGCAGAAGTACGTGTCAGGGGCAGAAAAGAGCGATCTAGAGAAACGTCAAGGACAGAATTTAAATCACCCCCTACAATCCAGGACAAGCTGCTCCAGCTGGCTAGCACCCTAGAAAGTCTGCATAGAAAGGAGATATTTGTCTACATTGGGAGCGTAGATCGAACCTATAAGAATGAGTTGGCCATTTAGCCTACTCTTAATGAATAGATATCTGCCCTTTGTGTCGACCTCAACCTCCTCCACCTTGCAGGGAACCCCCGCCTTCACCCATATCAGAGTGCCCCTCGCTTGAGAGGAAAAGTTTGTACTGTACACATGACCCCGCCAGCGGCGGCACAGCCATTCTTCTTCAAGGGTAGTTAGATGCCTTTTTCTGGAGCAGCGCAGTGCCAGTGGACCTGTGCTGCAAGTATGGGTAAATTGAGTATCTGCGTGAAGGGGGGTGTATCCCCCTCACGTTCCAGGTGATGACATTAACGCTGGCCATAAGGAATAGTAGTAGTGTCTGGGCTCAGTCAGCGGCATAGTTCTGTGAGGGAAGAGCGGGCGGTCAGGCGATGTCCCATTGGGAATAACAGCAAATATATGGGGAGAACAAAAAAATCTGGTTTTATAATGTGTAACCTCATAAAAGCAAACTCGCAACCGGAGTTGACCCAAACAGGGGCGCCCAACCATGGCAACAAACGTGCAAACTGACTAGCGGTTGAGGGGGGTGGGTGTGTGTGTTGTTATTGCTAAATGCCTATCTCCCTATAGTTGGATCTAAGAAAATGAGAGAAATATCTTATAATGTTAACACAATGAGACCCTGCTCTCTGTTTGGACAGGCCTTAATATAGAATTCAGCTGGCCCCAGCACAGTACACAATATGACCCCTCGACTTCCCCAACTGCCCCGATATGTTGACTCAGTGATTGATTGTGCACCTGGGTACAATGTTGGAGAGAGCGGGGGTCAGCCCACCCATTATTATGCAGTACAATCACAACAATCAAATTATAATTTCTGAGGTCTGTGGGGTGATAACAGGGGGGCAGGGCGATCCAGAGTCCCCAGACCACGCCTGCAGCGAATCATCCTCGCTGAGTGACTTTGGTGGTGACACTCCTGGTTCAGGAGTAGACTTCGTGTTGCGGAGTGTTGTCACTGCATGCAGCGCCACCTGGCATTCGGATAGAATCTGCTCACGGTCCCGGGCACCAATCGATGGGGTATGATGGCACGAACTGCCCCCTCCACCCCTGCATCAACAGCGTCTGGTACGTCTGGGCACTAGAGGGGCATCGGACGATCTGGGCATTGTGGCCAGGCCCGCCGCGTCCAGCCAATCGCAGGCGTTGGAGGGAGCATCGAAGAAGCGGGTGGCACCATCCTTCACCACTCGTAGGCGTGCCGGGAAAAATAAAGAATATTTCATGTTGAGGTCCCGAAGCTGGTGCTTCACCGCGTCGAAGGAGCCATGACGCCTTTGCACCCGGGTGGTGCAGTCTGGAAAAAATATGATTGAAGCATTCTGGACAGTGACTCCCGATAGCTTCCTGACCTCCCTTAGGATCGTGTCTCTGTCCCTGAAATTTAATAGCTGAAACAGAAATGGCCCTATGTGCTCGCTCCACCATGAATTGAGAAGATAGTACTCCTGGCGGCAGCAGTTCCATCAGCCAGCGCTCAATGTAGGCAACCGGGTCTCGGCCCTCCTTGCCCTCTGGGAGACCAACCACTCGTACATTGTTGTGATGCGAGCGGCCCTCAGCGTCGTCCAGCTTGTCCTCCAAGATGCGCACCCAATCCAGCAGATCCTTTAATGTGACGGTGTGGTTGCGAGACTGGGGGTGTAAGTCGGTGAGCGTGAGTTAGGTCTCACGCACCCTTTCAGCGAGTTTTTGGTGATCATCTTTTAACAGCGTGAAGTCTGACACCACTTTGTCCATTTTTGTCTCCAGCGAGGTGCGTGTCTGGTTCAGTGCCACTCCAATTTTCTCCGCGGCCGCAAGGACTGAGTCAAGCTTGGCCGAAAGAGAAAAAGGTGGAGGTTCGGGAGGCCCATCTCCCTTTGATGACATCCCGTCTCCTGGTTCCTGCTGGGTCGTGGCGTGTGAAGTAGTGGCGCAGAGGTGGCCCATGGCCAGCTGTTGGGCAGTGGTCATGGAGAAATTAAATATGCGAGGACGTTCTCAGTGGCTCCAGTGGGTTATGTAGTGTGAGACAGCAGGTGAGTGGAGGGAGCATGGAAGGGAGACCAAGGCAGTCACTCTGGCGCTATCCCAGCCAGCACACTTGTGGTAGAGTAAATGCCCACTAAGAAAGGCCCCCGGAGGCAGTGGGTTGGACCCAGGTGTGTGGGAGCGCTAATGATACCAACAGTGACGGCCAGTATTTGAATGCTGGGATGGCACCCCACGTCAGTACTGATGTTGTGAGAGGTGGCGTCAGGTAGGATAAGGCAAGGAGGGGAGCGAGCTAGGTCCCACCTGACCCCCGGGACGTCCCTCCCTTCCAAGGAACTAAATGGACTTCACCTCTCACCAATCTCAAGAGCAGGCAATATCAGGACAATGAAGGGGAGACAATATGGACCACAAGGAGGACGTCTGGCAGGAGACAGATGGGCAGTGGGTGGGGGGCCAGTTCCAAACAACGTCCGGTCTTGTCACCGGCACCCACCAGCATATTGGGAGGAATCACACTAGGCACCAGACTAGGTCCACAGCAACTCCCGATGTGTAGTAGAACAGCTGGATACACCACTATCGCGCAAGCCTCAGCATATTATGGGTCAGAGGCCCAGGCCCGACCGGCCCCGTGCCCCAGTCTGTCCAAGTATGTGAGTCAAAGGGGGTAGCCTAGATCCGGTATGATCCCCGGACCCCCCCCATGGATGTAAGGCCCGATGGGCTGTGCCAGCAGTAGGAGGGGGAGAGAGACAGCTTGAGCCCAACATGACCCCCGTGCTGCCCCCACCCCTGCCAGCATACTGGGATCCGCAGTCCTTGCAGATGATAGGCCGTGTGTCCAGGGGCCCCTTGTGTCGTCACCAATAGGGGATCACCCCTTCAGCCTGCGGCAGCTCTGCGCTGGGAGGCCAAGGCCTGATCGCCCCCGGGTCCCCGCCCCGGCCACGCAGGCCTGCACCTGCAACAGCACCCCAATGGACTCACCTCCGATGGCAAGGTGAGTGTCTGGACCCAGGAGATCAGGAGGAGGCAGCTTACATTCCACCGTGGGACCCTACGATGAGAGAGGCCGGCAGTCTCAGGCCCGGCCTCGGAGGTTGGGAGGGCGGGACGCCGCTTGATGCTTGACTCGAGCCCGCTCGCTGCAGGCTCTTGGGCAGCCCAATCCGGCACCCGGCGGTGGCCCCCAGTCAGTCATCTATGTCGCTATGCCGATGCGAGGGCACCGCACCGCCTCAGGGCTCAGGAATACACTCAGTCGCCCAGCCGGCTCACCTCCGCACGCGGCATTCAGCTCACAGAGCCAGGGCCGAGGGGAAAGGCAGAGGCGGATCCCGGCGTCAGCACCAAGCCGGGCCGCGGCCCTGACAGATACACTCCCAGGGGGCCGGGGCCGCAGGCTTTTCGGCCAGCTGGGTCAGCAGTCGTAGAGTGGTGTCCGCAGCAATAGATGGGCAGTTGGTCGCCCAGATTGGGCAGATAACTCAGGATAATCAGCGGAAGGGATACGGAGCGGGCTTAAAGCGTGTCTGCCATCTTAGGCAGTAGGCCACGCCCCAATGCTAATTAAATATTTCATACTTATTTTTGGCTGTGTCAAGGGGAAAACTATGTTGAGAAAATGTTATAAAAAACATTAGTACCAAACCTTTCTGAGCATCTAAGTACTACTTGGATTCACAAAATGTTGGATGTGTGTACGCACATCTACACCTATTAATTCCTCTTAGTACAGCAGAAAGTCTGTTAATATGTCAGATTACAAATTAAGGGTAGGAATAAGGGTATTCCTAAAGGCAGTGCTTAATTTGTAAAAAGATAAGTGCCAGGGCTCTCATAAGGAGGTCACTGCAGCTTGCGCCACACACTGCCCCTACCAGTGCATCCAATGATAGAACCAACACAACTACTAATCATCACACAGTTACAAGTGTGACATTTTAGACTATTACAGGACCCCAAAGCTGTAATAATGGCTTGGGTGGCAGATATTAGTATTTTTTAAAGACTATTGATTTAATAAATAACTGTTGTTGGGCAGATCTCTAAATTTGACAAAAGGTGCCACCATATGGGAGACTGTCATAAGAGCTTGTACTGACAATTAAGTGCCGGTGCTGACCACCTGAAACCACCAGCTCAAATTAAGTACTGCCTAAAGGGGAGTCAGGGGTGGACATTGGGAAGATAGCAACCTTTCAAATTTACGCATCAAAAATTAGTGCCACGAAGAATGGCGCAAGTGTCTTAATTGCATGCAAAGGTCAACAAAACACTGCTGTATTTCATGACTGAGGAACAAAAGGAGTTTTATTTTTCCAGGTGGAGAGTCATTTGAAACATGAAAGGAATAATAACACAATCTTCTGATTTGATGTTAGATGTCTGCATGTGAATCAATAAAATATTTTTTCTTAAAAAAGGTATCTGCACATGAATCTAAACTTTCTTGTAGATATAGATTACTCAGAAAGTTACATTTATCTTTGTGAATCATTTGAGTAGAGATCTCATTTGTTGACCTTTAGTCATAAAATATGCTGATTTTATGTTATGTCATGTTAGGGAGTTTATAGAGCGCTTGGCTCCAGATGGAGTGTCCCCGCACTAAGATTCCACCACTAGGGGCCTGTTTATCCTGCTCTGAGTTTCATTCAATGTAGACTACCTGGTCCATGGCAATCTCTTTTGCCTGACCAGCCAGGTCTTCAGTTTTTTTCGGAACCGAACTTCCGATGTCTCCATTCTCAGATCCAAGGGCATAGAATTCCAGAGTCTGGCAGCAAGTAAACTGAAAGAGTTACCTCCCAGACGCATTCTATTGACTCTGGGGATCACAGTAATCGCAGTGCCAGAGGACTTGAGATGCCTGTTCAGGAGGTAGAGTTTGATCAGAGGAAGAAGGTAGTGTGGGCCTCTCTGATTCAGAACTCTATGGCAAAAGCAAAGTGCTTTAAAAGATACTCTATGCTTGATAGGGAGCCAGTGAAGTTGAGCAAGTCTGTGCTTATAAGGGAGTGTTTCGGATCATTCAGTAGCATTCGGGCAGCAGTGCTTTACACCCTTTGGAGCATTCCCAATCTGTCTTTGGCAACCCCAAGTAGAGTATGTTGCAGTAATCTAAATGGGATACCAGCAGGGCCTGGACTACCATCTTCTTAGTTGAGTCCAGCATGAACCCCAGGATTTTTGAAGCATCTTTAGGCCCCCCAAAACAGGTGCCAACAGTGGCAGAGATCTGGCTGTCAAAGGATAGAGTGGATCAAATTAAAATTTTGGATCCCAGGACTTACAGTCCAACTTTTAGTTTTATAGCCAATTCTATTTATTTTGCCTAGGGCAATGAGATCAGAGGATTAGAAGTATAGTGGCAACTGTACAAATGTGTTTACTGGGCTACTCTAAATATTGAATTTCTGATAGAGTTTAAAACTTTAAGACTATCTCACCTAGTGGTATGTAGTCTAAGGTAACATAATTGACATTGGCTTTAGCCCTAATATGAAATTAGAAATTGGTAACAATCAAGTGACAGCCAATTCTATGAGCAAAATGATGTACATGTGGGATAATTTCAAGTCATATTATCTCTCTCTGTACTAAAAAGGTCATGTGTGCAGAGTCTGACTAAGAATTTCACGGGCATTCTGAAGTTCTCACTCACTGGCATCTCATATATTATGCCACTACATCAACATGTGCTTGCCTCAAACCCACAGGAGGCATTTTGTGAAGTGGAGGAGACCTTTGCAGGTACTGCTGTTAGACAATGCTGCATTCTGTTACATTTTAAATCTGAGTTGTGGCAGAGAGCAAAGCTCTGGATTATTCAGGACCATCATCTGTTCTACAACAGGAAGACAAAGTTGTTTGCACCAAGGAGAGAGTGGAAGTGCAGAAGCAGATGAAGGATTTGATTCTGTGGTAGTTCTTCACTCATACCAGGAGAAAAGAAACTGAAGGTGAGAAGGATCGCCCACAAGCCCTGAGACCAGAAGGAAAGCAAGGGGCAGTGAGGTCTCTACTCCTTCAGCACTTCAACATACCTCAAAATCAAATATGAGAAGGAGTATAGCAAATTCCTGGAGGAACAAAATAAATCAAATCAAACACCAGCAAGCCAGGGTGCCAAGACTCTCCAAAATGTTCCTGAACAAGCGCTGCAGGAAGTGGAAGAGAACAATCCCCAACTCAGTATTTTTACACTTTCTGACATGGAGTGCAAACCCAGTATCAGGTGTGAAGAGAAAAGTCCCGAGATTGGGAATGAGCAGATGAAATACTATAACAGGAAAGTTCATCATTAAGAAATAATATGCTAAAAGTGGCTATTTGCAACCATAGTTTCAAGAAAATGAAGTACAAAAACAAAGAAATACAAAATCCGGAAAAAAACAAAAAACACGGTTGTTTTGAGAAGCGCCAACAAAGCTGAAAAAAGAGCTTCTCTATATTAAATGCGGGGCCTTGCAAATCATGTGGCAGGCTGGGCACAGGGCCTGGCTCAAGGTCTGGCTTTGTGGCCAACTTCAGTTGCACATGGTTGAGGGATGTGTCCCCTGGGAATTGGTCATCCCTTTGAGCCCATGCAGGCAGTCAGCTCCTGATGTGCAAACATTTGGGTGTGAACAACAGAGGCTGTGCACCCATGGCGATTGAGATGCAGGGCCTAGTCAAAGGCCAGGCTCCATGGATAACGGTCATATACAGAGGCAGTTAGGCACCCAAATGGGTTCAAAGTTGCAAAGAGTACCATACAAATCCTAGAAATTCACCGAATAAACGCAGTGAATGGCTAATTTATTTTTAAAAATACATTAGAAATTCACTTAAAGAACCACAATTAAAATATGGTTATGAATGTTAATATTGAAATCGATGCATACATCAATGAAAATGAAATCTAGTACTTATTTAGAAAATCGCCCTTTGTGAACTCTACATCAGCCTCTGCTTCCACATGTGTAGTTAAGTAGGGCCTGTGACCTAGGCATTAGATTGCTGATTGACAGGTTGCAGGTGGGAGGGTGCATAGCTGGCAGGCAAACACTCGGTCAGGAAACTCTTGAACAATCCCACAGACAGATGCAGCGACATTACAAGGGTCGATGGAAATTGCGCCAATAATGCACACATGGCCGGAGGGTGGTACACACGCTCCTAAAAACACCATAATGCCAGATGCCACGTGAGCTAGGAACACATAGCCAATCAGGACCATACCGGACATCTGGACACGTTATCCACTGGCCACATTGTGTCCACTCAATGTTGAGACCCACCTGTAGTAACCATTAGACAATTAATTTATGACTCCAAAGGCAGCAACCAATATTCCTCACCATATATGGTATGCCGGAAACTTTTACAACCTACTATGTTTTGTATAAAAGAAGGGCACTTACGAAAGGTAAATTGAAACAGTCTTCAGAATTTGTGCCTGTAGCTGTTCTCCCGGCTACAATGTTTAATTAAACAAACTGTTCCTGTTTTTCCAAACACCTCTTGTCTTCTGTTTTTAAGGGATTTTGAACTCAAGCAACATGGTTACTAATTGAACCTGAAAACTACTAAAATTCACCAATTATGAATAGCTCTGCAAACCATAACTTACACAACAGCCATGTATATTATAACTCACACAGGAAATGCAATGCTAACTTAATCACCTCTTTACTTAAGATTGATGCCTCAATCCTTAGGAATATGCACATAAAAATGTATGTGAACTTCTCAGTCTGCGTTATCATGGACTTGCAACACACAGCGCATAGCTGCTGCCCTATATGATTCTATGATTATCATTTGGTAATGGACAATGTTTGTGCCTGGGTATAAATAGGCGGTAATTTCTAAACCATTGCGTCAGGGTTTTGGCATAATTAATTGCTATTGTTTTACGAGATGTCACGGGGGCATATTTACAATGCCCCTGCTGCAGTTTTACTCCACCGGAGCTATACCTTTGTGACGCTTCGGAAGTGCAGTGTGCCAGACTATATTTACAAGGCCATGCAAAACCACCCTACGTGACTTTTCATTGCCTCGTAAATATGGAGTAAGGCAATGCCTTACTCTGCGTGGAAGGGGCGTTCCATGGGTGTTGCTTTGGGTGTTTCCATGCAACACCCATGGTTTTTGATACTACCCCATATTTACAACATAGTGTAAATCTGGTGCAAGGCCAAGACTAACACCTTCACAAAGCAGGCGTAACGAGGAGAAATGTTTACATTTATCCTCGTTTTTTCCTCTTTCCACACATAGAATGAGGAAAACGCTCACTTTGATTTTTTTTGTTTCAGAAGGTGTTCCTGCTAACATCACAGACACCCTTGCACCACAGTGCAAGGGTGCCTGCGTTGGCGCTCGACTGCAGTTTGTGCACCGGCGCTGGTAGAAAGGACAGGAATGCGCCGAATCTTGTAGACACATTGTATTCCTGCCCTTTTATTTTGGCATAAGGCAGCGCAGCTAGATGGCTTCTTGCGCTGCCCTACGCCTAAATATTGTAAATATGCCCCATTGTCTTCTTGTGTTATTCTCTGTGGGTCTCCATTGTAGTATGCTTCACTGCCTAACTAATAGTGTGCGACTGTGCTCTTCAGTTAGGTATTCTGAGCAGTGTGCATATAGGTGTGTTGCTGGACCATAATTGCTTGGACTGTGCAGAATTTTTCCTGACTAAGGGGCTTATTTACAATGAGTTGACGCTGGGCAGTGCTGCACGTGAATTTTCTGCACTGCCCTGCATTAAAAGAAAAGGGCAGGAATGTGCCTCAACTACGAGATTCAGTGCATTCCTGTCTTCTTACATTGCGATGGCGCACAAATGGCTGCCTAGCGGAAATGCAGGCACCCGTGCACCATGGCGCAAGGGTGCCTGCATTAAGATCAGTTTGTTTTGTGCAGGAAGGGACACATTCCTCCACAAAAACAATCTTATGGCACCCATATGGCAGCATAGGCTTTTGACACATTCCCAGGTTTACAGCATGTAAAGCTGGGAATGTGTAAAATGCCATATCGAGCATGGCTCACCTCCCTATCGCAGTGTGAGGCAACGCAGTAACTTGCGCTGCGTTGCCTTACACCATATCAGCGAGGCCATGAAAAGCCATGCAGGGTGGCTTTGCGTCACCTCATAGATATGATTGAGAGGCCTGCGCCACTGGAGAGTCAGTAAAAGTGACGCTCTGGTGGTGCAGGTCTCATGTAAATGAAGCGATTTATGTACAGTGTGTCGCAAGTTTGATTTGCCGAAAGAGGCAGGTCAGCTTTTGCCCTCATACTAATATTTAGTGAGGTTCTTCTTTGCTACTTCCGGGATTTTGCTTCTTGTCTTCGGTCGAATGTGCTCAATGTGAACAGCTTCTCTCTTTTGTTTACACGTAACTGTGACAATAATGTGAAGTTACTCTAACCACAGTGTGGGAGTCCTACACAAGCACTGTCAGCCTTAAGATTTGACAACTTACACAGAAACAGCAAACACAACTTTGGAAAGAAAACTGCCAGAACCAAAGCACTTCAAGAAATCCCACAGCGAGTCACATAAGAATGTGAGAAAGAAAGATGTACTTTTTAGGGATTTTGAGGGTTTTTCCATGTCACCCTATAATGGAAATGCATCGTTTGAAGCTAGGGCTGCAGGAGATAAAAAGGCTTATGAAGAAAAGATTGCACTTGATTTACGGAGCGCAACTCTTTGAGATGGTAAAGATGTGTTAAACGAAAACAGACTTCAAATGATGAATTGTGGGTATGAAAACACATCAGCTGAGAAGAAAACGTGCTTTGAGGGGGTAAAACTCTGCAGGATGCTCCACGCTGCCGCGTTTCCTGTTCATTGTGAGAAGGCCTATGCTGCGCTACGTCACACTCACCAATATGTGTAAAGACGCTGATAGTAGGGAAGGTATTGCTGCTGTTCGTGAAACATGAACATGAATGCTTCAGCTGCAGTCACTGGTAGTTCAGGCTTTCATTAGCTTGTCACTGGCATAGTCACGTGGCACAACGGCATAGCTATTATAAACAGCTTAAGAACAACAATAATGACGTTTGCTCTGTTTATTGCTAATTACTTAACTTACACAGCTTGCGAAGGACGGGGCTCCAACACTGCTGAACACTGTCTTTTCCAGACATACCCATCCATCATTATGCAGCACAATGCACTGCAGGGTTTGGGCTTCTCCCAAGGGGAACACTAGTCTGCAAACAAGCCTATAGCAATACGATTGATGACTGAAGAATCCTGTTCTAGTGAGGGGGGCGGGGAGGGTAGGGTTAATAGTTCACTGGACTTCTTATAGTGAAACGTGAATCGCAATGTTACAAACATATAGCATGACACAGGAGAGCCAGGCTGGTAAGGCGTTTTGTGTTCACTTATACTTCTTATGGGTTGGCTACTTCCCGAGTCCAGTAGCGAAAATAATAAGTATATGAAGGGTAGAAACATACATTTATTTTTTATTACAATTTCATCTTCCCACATTTATTGACTGGCTTTTTTTATAAGCACGAACTCACACATACACGCTTTACACTCATGCCACCGTCCTAGCTGAAGAGGAAGCAATATTTCATGTAAAGCCATTAACTTTCACATATTCCGACTCTCAGCACCATGATTTTGACATATGAAAAGTGACCCAGAGGGCCAATACATAAGGGAAAAGAAATATAAACACAATAAGCATAAACAAACACAATTACCTGCACATGTGGCCCCAACCCACAATATGACAACAGGGTACATAGCACAATTACAAGTATGAATATAAGTTCCAAACCCACCCATCCCACTCTTATCTTATAAACAGTCGTTCTTCATCCGTCATCACTTGATCCAAAGATCGGACAGGCTCTAGCACAATACCTCTATAATCTGCCAATACCTGCCAAATCTTGGGGTGCTTCTGAGACACTCCCTTGCCTTATAAACTGCTCACTACGCCACTGGAGTCAAGCTATCCTGGCTGATGAAGGCTGATAGCCTGAAACCGGTCCTAGGATGCTTGATTCCGGTCCAGGGAAGACATGGCTTGGCAGTTCGGTCTGGACTGTTCCCATGAGGCACAGGGTCAAGACTGATTTGCATATGGCTATGTCTGAACTGGGGTGGTGTGGTGAAGCAAAATAACGATGGATTAAACCCAGATCTGTGACTGGGGGTGAATGTTTGCCAATGTGCAGCATTCCGTCCATCATCTTGTGTGTTTTGCATTTCGCCCTAAGTGGGAAGGGTATGCCCAGGCGTGGGTCCCGTGCTCACTACGCCACTGGAGTCAAGCTATCCTGGCTGATGAAGGCTGATAGCCTGAAACCGGTCCTAGGATGCTTGATTCCGGTCCAGGGAAGACATGGCTTGGCAGTTCGGTCTGGACTGTTCCCATGAGGCACAGGGTCAAGACTGATTTGCATATGGCTATGTCTGAACTGGGGTGGCGTGGTGAAGCAAAATAACGATGGATTAAACCCAGATCTGTGACTGGGGGTGAATGTTTGCCAATGTGCAGCATTCCGTCCATCATCTTGTGTGTTTTGCATTTCGCCCTAAGTGGGAAGGGTATGCCCAGACGTGGGTCCCATGCTCACTACGCCACTGGAGTCAAGCTATCCTGGCTGATGAAGGCTGATAGCCTGAAACCGGTCCTAGGATGCTTGATTCCGGTCCAGGGAAGACATGGCTTGGCAGTTCGGTCTGGACTGTTCCCATGAGGCACAGGGTCAAGACTGATTTGCATATGGCTATGTCTGAACTGGGGTGGCGTGGGGAAGCAAAATAACTATGGATTAAACCCAGATCTGTGACTGGGGGTGAATGTTTGCCAATGTGCAGCATTCCGTCCATCATCTTGTTTGTTTTGCATTTCGCCCTAAGTGGGAAGGGTATGCCCAGACGTGGGTCCCGTGCTCACTACGCCACTGGAGTCAAGCTATCCTGGCTGATGAAGGCTGATAGCCTGAAACCGGTCCTAGGATGCTTGATTCCGGTCCAGGGAAGACATGGCTTGGCAGTTCGGTCTGGACTGTTCCCATGAGGCACAGGGTCAAGACATATTTGCATATGGCTATGTCTGAACTGGGGTGGCGTGGTGAAGCAAAATAACGATGGATTAAACCCAGATCTGTGACTGGGGGTGAATGTTTGCCAATGTGCAGCATTCCGTCCATCATCTTGTGTGTTTTGCATTTCGCCCTAAGTGGGAAGGGTATGCCCAGACGTGGGTCCCGTGCTCACTACGCCACTGAAGTCAAGCTATCCTGGCTGATGAAGGCTGATAGCCTGAAACCGGTCCTAGGATGCTTGATTCCGGTCCAGGGAAGACATGGCTTGGCAGTTCGGTCTGGACTGTTCCCATGAGGCACAGGGTCAAGACTGATTTGCATATGGCTATGTCTGAACTGGGGTGGCGTGGTGAAGCAAAATAACGATGGATTAAACCCAGATCTGTGATTGGGGGTGAATGTTTCCCAATGTGCAGCATTCCGTCCATCATCTTGTGTGTTTTGCATTTCGCCCTAAGTGGGAAGGGTATGCCCAGACGTGGGTCCCGTGCTCACTATGCCACTGGAGTCAAGCTATCCTGGCTGATGAAGGCTGATAGCCTGAAACCGGTCCTAGGATGCTTGATTCCGGTCCAGGGAAGACATCGCTTGGCAGTTCGGTCTGGACTGTTCCCATGAGGCACAGGGTCAAGACTGATTTGCATATGGCTATGTCTGAACTGGGGTGGCGTGGTGAAGCAAAATAAAGATGGATTAAACCCAGATCTGTGACTGGGGGTGAATGTTTGCCAATGTGCAGCATTCCGTCCATCATCTTGTGTGTTTGCATTTCGCCCTAAGTGGGAAGGGTATGCCCAGACGTGGGTCCCGTGCTCACTACGCCACTGGAGTCAAGCTATCCTGGCTGATGAAGGCTGATAGCCTGAAACCGGTCCTAGGATGCTTGATTCCGGTCCAGGGAAGACATGGCTTGGCAGTTTGGTCTGGACTGTTCCCATGAGGCACAGGGTCAAGACTGATTTGCATATGGCTATGTCTGAACTGGGGTGGCGTGGTGAAGCAAAATAACGATGGATTAAACCCAGATCTGTGACTGGGGGTGAATGTTTGCCAATGTGCAGCATTCCGTCCATCATCTTGTGTGTTTTATAAACTGCCACTGCCAGGCCCATACAATGATCCAACCCCTTTCCCCATACCCGAAGGGATGGGGGAGCTTCGGCCTTCCACACCTTCGCTATATCCCACTTCACCAGAGTCAGTCCCAAAAACAGCAGGGAGAGTTTGTATCTATTACCTCCCAAATTATCTGTGACATGGAAAATAATTTGTTTCAGGTCCATCGGAATCACACAAGACAAAACCCCACCCGTCTTGTCACACCATGCCAGAACCAGTCCAGAACCAGACAAGTCCACACTGTATGAAGAAATGTACCATCTACTGCCTTGCAGCAGAGACAGGTCAGAGAGCCAATCACCCACATTCACCATAAACGTTGATGTGTATAGTACACCCTGTGGAAGTATTTGAGCTGGATCAGCCGAAGCCTGGCTGCAATGGCCCCCTCACAAGGTGCCCTCAGGGCCTCAGTCCAATCATCGTTTTTCAGCACCCCAACATCAGCCTCCCACGCCCCCCTGAGCACCACGTTTTTTGAGTATTCACATGAGTATCGGATCTGCTTCATTTGCCTGATATCATCTGCAGGTGATTTTCCAATGTTAAATATTCAAAATATTGTGGAAAATTATATCTGCAGAATGTTGGACCATTGTTGGTTTTGATTTCTCAGCAAACACCATGGTTGGTCAGTTCTCTAGCTTGGAAACCACCAGCTAGGTAAAGGCAGAGTCCTTCAGATCAATGCCTGTGCAGTGGGTAGACTCTTCTTCTATGATCTGTGCTTGATTCCTGCCACTGGTGTTCCATAAGTCTTCTCTTTGTTTTTTATCTGGGTGTCCTGTTCAGATTCTTTGGCAATGCAAATGATGGTTCTAAAACTTTTTCTGGGAATCGCGCTTCAGGTAGCTGTTGAATGATTTCACTCATTCCCAGATAGCAGACATGCTTAATGAAATACAACTTCATATTCACCAACTCTTGATTTTCCACATGTACCAGACAAATGACCCTCAGAATGAGGGTCTCAGGTATCTTGACTCACAAGCCTCACAGGTGGAGATCATCTTCTGATTTGTATCTAACGCTATATCCCCATTAGGTACACACAGTTAAGAGATTCCTTTTGTGGTGGGTATACTGAATGAGTAATTATGCAAAAATATATCATGAACTATGTTTACTTTTGTTTCCCCTACAGGCACTAGCAGGTGCTCTATGTAAAGGCGAAATAAGCAGGCATGGCAATTAGTGTTATGTGTTAGTCCTGTTACTATCCCAGACAATTAGGAACAGGACTGTATTCTACTCCATAACAAGGTTTTCGTTCGATAGTCCTGATGAAAGCCTAGGGCCCTAGAGCCACCAAAAGGGGCTGAAACATGCTGACTGACTAAAGAGGTGGTAGGGTACTAACTCTCTGCTCACATCTCAGAGCTATAGTTTTTAACCTTACTTGAGACACCCTACATTATAGGGTAACTTGGATGTTTTCAAGGTATTTCTCACATCCCTGTTCAGATAATCTCCAAGTGTACCCTGGAATATGGTCAAGCCTATCCTGGTATACAGGGGCCAGAATGAGAACCAATGATGAAGCATGACACTAATAGAGTGTGTGAGGGCCTATCAAAAAAACAAAGGAGTAGTACTGCTTGATTATCCACATAGTTTTATTTTAATAACCGGGATCGACTAAGGGCACAGGATACAGAAGTGTGTTTGTGTTCTGATTTGGCCAGCTCCTGTTGAACACTCATGAGCATCCCACTCCTGTAAAGTCTCTGAAGTTCAGAGACAATGCAGTTTCAGGGTGAAACTGCACCTGGAGGATTACTTGTAGACACTCATCTTCAATAGTAGGTGCTACACATACCAGTTCTTAGAATGGAAATGTCCGCAAACAGCCCTACCTTATGTGCCTGGACTCCCCCTGCCCGTGGTGAGAAGTGCGGAAATGGCACTTGGAGAGGAAATCTATGGGACTAGGTCAATATGCAACAGCACATTGATATTCCTACAGCTGCATGATCCATTTATTTGTGTGTGCTAGAGGAACAGGGCAAGACCATGCAACAGAGGAGATAGTGGCTTCTGATCCACGGTGCCCGTGAAAAGATGTTTCTACAGATAGACACAGAGTGCTATCAGTCATACAGCATTGCTATTGTTTTTTCTCTATGTGCAAGGAAGGTTTTAAAGATTTGAGGTGGACAAGGGTCAGAGAAGCAGCCTGCTGGCTTGCACGCTTTGACAAGATCTAGAAATTCAGTTGGTGATGGTTCTTTGACAGAGTGTAGAGGATGTGTTTGCCTTTCCCTGGGGGGTTTTGTAGGAAGTGGGTTGGGGCTGTTGTTTCTTTTTGTTGTTTAAATAAGAATGCAACACGTTTGATTTCGTTGTGTAATGATTTGCCAGTCTGTTACAAAATACTTGAGAAATGGGGCAGGTAGTTCTGTGCATTTTGGCTTACGAAATTGTATGAGTATTTTATAAAATTCTTTAGTAGCACACTTTGCTTTGTGGATTTGGTTGGAATTGTATTTTCTTTTTTACTTTTTTGATTGTTGAATTGTATATTATGTTGTGTCTGTGTAGTCCTGTCTTGTCTTATGGGTTGTTTGTTTTGAGCCAGCTGTGTTTAATTATGGGGCGGGAGTGTTGGGGGAAGGAGATCATGAAAGGGGAAAAGAAAAAGTGACCTCAAAAGTGAAAGGGGTCAAGGGTGAAAGGCAGAGGTTAAAAGATAAAGGAACATCCCCATATTTACTTAGGAGAGGGGTGTATGGAAAACATTTCTTATCAGGAAAAGTATATTCCTTGAGTAGAAAAGTTTAATTGTGAAACGCACCGTTGTGCATTATTTTTACGTTGCACTTTAAGCAAATGGGTTGCATCTTTGAATGATGTTAGGAAGCTTAGTTTAAAAAAGAATCTTAATTGAATCGGAATTAGAACTTTGTGCATCCTATCTAAATAAACAATGTGTGTTTCACCAGCAGTCACTCCTACTCCCTCCAATGAAATCTTTCAGTGTCACACGTCTACACATCGCTACGGCCATGGATAGTTTACTGCCCATGAGCCGGGCTGGCTGTGTCATCCTGGTCCAAGGGGATTTATTCAGTATCAGGCTGTGCAAAACTGGAGGAATGACGCCGGACAATATTAAAATGCTTTGCGCTCACGGTTACAATTGATAATAAAAATGTTTCTGCAGAGCATTTCATAGCGCACTCCAACGTTTGAAAGCGCTGCTAAGAACTCGTGACCTACACACCAAAGTAGAGGTCAGCAGTGGGTATTTGACTCACTAAGACAAACATCTTGGAGTTAGCTTTTTAAGTTTAGCTTGGTTGGAAACTGCGAGAATCTGAGAAGGACCTTACCTTGAATGGAAGCAAATGTGGAAAGGATTTGGTGCCGTTACCGGAGCAGCCCGATAATGCTCTTGCTGAAGGTTTGTCTACTACTGCTGGTCGAAGTGAATAATTTCTAACACCTCCAAATTTAGGAGGCATTAAATTAAACCCATTTTGCCTTTGTGTTCTTTTGCATTCAGGTTAAGATTATTCCGTAAATGTAGAGTAAGCTACACCGGTGCCTTTTAGTTTACTAACCTCCATTCGGAGGACTAACCTGGTAAGCAATTCATCTGACTGATATGAGGTGCCTTATAGTAGCAACATCCCCCCACCTGGTCACTCTCCCAGATCCCACAAAGTCACACCACACCAACTTCACCATTATGGTGTTAATGAGTTTGCAGTGCATTATGCAATTTCCAACTTACAAGTGATCCTTTAACCACAATTTCCTTCTTTATTCAACCAGCCTGTGCTCTCCTTACAATAGCCACAAGCACTGTGCCCTACATTCAGTGCTTGCCAGTCCCCCCGGGTGACATGTCAACTTGAGTGTAACCCTTCTCTTACATTTCAGACAAGTGTCTGCTTACAGCCCAGATGGATGATCCTTCACTTATGGCATAACCATCCCATTTCTTTCTGGGCAAGCATCTGCTTCCAGCCCAGCCAGGTGACCTTTTTACTTCTGGCATAACTATAACCTTCCTTCCCGGGCACACGTCTGCTTCCAGTCCGCTGGGTGATCATTCACTTCCAGTGTAATTATTAATTTCCTTCCAGGAAAGCATTCGCTTCCAGCCCAGGAATGGATTGGTATCCTGACTGAAAGACTTCACCCTTCCATGTTAGGTGACCGAGTCAACTATTCACTAATGTCTTCAGGCCACAGGTTCTTCCATTCATTGTTTCCTTCTGGTTCAACCCTCAAGGCCATTGTGGTAGCCTACCAGTACCCTGTGGATACTGACTGTCACCTGCTTCCGGCATGTTCCGCTCTGGCAAAAACATGCCTATTTTGCTAGCATACCTAGCAGGACCTCATGTAAGACTCCTATGCCTCTGCAATTGATATTCCTGTGTGTGCCCAATCCCTACTCTTCGCCTTGTCTGTCACTCTGCTGAATCCCAGAAGAAAGGGGGGCCCTTGCCAAGTGCTTGCAGTTGAATACCCTCCATCCCCAATTTCTCTAGCTAAAATTACAGTCACTTAACTTCAGGGGTCAGAAATTCATGGAGGCTTCAGTTCAAGTGGCAGATTGCCTGTTAGAGATCCACATTAGGTGCTCATCCAAAGACAGCTGTTGATTTCAGAAGAGCCTGCATTTATTTTACATCATGTGACATCTGAAAACGGACTATTCCCCCATGAGAATATAGAATCAAAGAATTCTAGGTTCTGTTAAAGTATTTTTTGTTTCTCTTTTTGCAGTGTGTGCCCTTTTTCTTGAAGCAGCAGTATAGTCTTGCAGAGTGTCACCTGGTGTTCCTTCTTGCTATGTCATCACAAGCCAGGTCTCAGGGTTCACTGAAAAAATGCATTCACTGCGGCATACTTGTGAATTTGACACCATGGTCACAGGTCTATTTCATTGTGGGTCCACTCGGGCTTTCATCGATCTAAGACACTCAGGCTATCATCCCTCTGAGATGGAAAAAATGGATAATATTGAGTGGGTTAACTTCAACAAGAGATCCCAATAAGGGATGAATATGCATTTCACAATTAGGCCTGCTACATTTGTGCTTATCAGTGGCATTGAGAAGATGCAGCAGGTCAACTTTAATTTCAATGAAGTTGTTCTGCCTGATCTTAGTCATCAAATAGACTCCGAAATAGGGGAATTAACACTTTTAGAGTTCAAAATAAGTGGGGAAAGTGGTGTTGTATCAAGACCCTTCAGGGAAAATCCGGCACCCAGTCCCACTTGCAAAACCATCTATCCCTTCTTGGTGACACCCAGGGAGTAGGAGCCTTGACATTCTCAATGATCAATTAATCGCAAAGCTTCTGTAGTTCTTACTCTACCTTGTTTTTCAGGCATCCCATGGAACAGTGATTATGTGCTTGGCAGCACATATGCTGATCCTGAGTTCAAACAGCAGCAATTGTCCTTTGTACGCCATCTGGCAGATCAATTAGTGTCCCAGTGCAGAATTCCATGACAAATACTATTGCCTCTTCTTCAGCTGGCTCTTGCAGTGAAGACATCTTTTAGCAGAATGTGTTTAAAATCTCTATAGGCCAATAACATATATGCATGTCCTTGCGATCTGTAGTTTGTGTCTTGAGTGTAGTATTTGATTAAGTTGACTGCTACAACCACAACAGTGGCCTGTGTTCATGATGGCTTTCTACTTTGACCTGTGGATCTTCACCCGGTATTGGGGCTAACAAGGATTTCCTAATCATCTGAATACTCTGTCATAGTTCACTGGTGTCCTCATATGTGCTCTAGAGGTTCTGTTTTTCCTCTTGGTACTTGGTTGATCACTCTTATTGAGAAGCATGTTTCCGCAACTGCAATTTCATACTAAAAAAGACTTGAAACATCCATTGCTTATTAATTCAGTAGATGGGTCCACACAACAATATAATTGTACCTCAGACTTTAACTACAACACCCATCCATCCATTGATGGGGCCTACAAACAGGTCTTCAAACATATCTCTCAATACTGTTCTTGAGAACCCACTGCTATTCCAATGCGGGAATCTACCAACCACTGTACCAATTCACCTATATCCTCATGTGCATCACCAGTGTTTTTCCACAACATACAACTCTATGAACTCATTGTAATACCGACCCAAATCCACTCCTTTGTAAGTGCAACTCAGTCCTGTGCAGTTTCTGCTATTTTCAAAATGGCCCCACAAATATCTTTGCCAATACATTTCAATACTGAAATCTGCTATGCCAGTGATATCAGTACTGGGACCAACCCATTCATTGCTGGACAAAAGCATCTTCTACCATTTCAAAACTTGGACTTACATATACCAGTTTCAAAGCAGCAGCATCAAAACTTGCACTATTGATTGCCAGTCCAGTACTGAGAATCAGAAACAGGCCTGACAGTTCACCACAACCCTCACCTGATTTCTCATCAATGGGAACAGGCAACTCTGCCAATGCATTTTATTGTTATTTTGCAACGCTGATTACTCCACCCTGAAATGCACACAGAGCTCTGCCGATATAACTCAATATGTACGACTTTCACTCTTTGCTGTTCCAATTCGAGGACTAGAACGGTTACCTAGAAGTACTCCTGGCATGCCTTTACTGGGATCCACCACAGCTCCCATTATATAACTCGATTAGGCTACAATTGAAAGTAAATAAATACATCTAAATCCCCAAATGTACTATAACAATTTGTGCTACGGATTAATACAATATGGTAATATCCTTCTGATAAATGTTCTATTGCATCAAAGTTTTAATCAACAGTACCCCTTCATTCCAGTCTTAAGTGGAGTCTCTGCTCTGCATCCAGTTAAAAAAATGTCCAAGATTTCTAAAAATATTAGGAAGAACTTTTCTGTTATGGGATGCAGACATTTGACAATTTCCAGCCATATTTTAGCACTAGAGTCAGGAGCAGTTTAGCAATAGGTTATTTTTTAAATAGCTCTAAATACCAAACACCCGCAATTTCTAAGCACTGTAGATAACATATTGTAGGAGGCTGGCTTAGTATATGGTGCCCACTTATGTAAGTGAGGTGCCTTGCACTAATCAAGACAACACTTAGGTTGATTTCAGTCAGTGCTTAATTTGTAAAATATTAAGTGCCAGGGCTCTGACAAGGAGGTCACTGCAGCTTGCACCACCCATCGCCCTTGTCATCACTGCCAAAAAAACTACTAACCACCTCTATCGCATGTAAATGCGACAGTTCAGATTATTCCAGGTCCCCAAAGCTAAAGGAATGGCTGGGGAGGTAGGTATAAGCAATTTCAATGTATATTGTATTCCTAAACAACCCTTGGTGTGCTCATCTCTAAATTAGATGAGCAGCGCCACCATGTGGTAGACTGTTCTAAGTATGGTGTTGACAATTAGGTGCCGGTGCGGAGCACCAGAAACCAATTAAGTGCTGGTGCTGAGCACCGGAAAGCACCGGCTCAAATTAAGCACTGATTTTAGTGGTCTTTGACAACCTTTGAAAGCTCTCAAAGGGGTAGCTGTGGAGACCAGCCTTCAGGCTCATCTTGAAGGAGTGTAAAGCAGCTTGTTTTACCAACTTTAATCTGTGGTGTAGGTTAGATGAAAAGTAACCACCCAGTGTTCATAAAAATAGGTCTGATTTATTACATACACTATCACTAACACATTAGTATATCTCCTACCCAAAGTAATCAGGTAAGTAGCACAAATACACTCTAGTGGGGGACCAAACCATATGTTAAGAAAGTGGAATGCGAACTGCAAAGGAGAACTGGACTTGGACCAGAAGACCTAGAGGAGTTGGGGACACGAGAAACTGCTCAAGGTAAGTACCCAGGCACCCCACGGAAGCTGTGTGCAGAGTGGAAACACAGCCTGTGCCTAATGGAAGTCAATGGAGAAGTCGCAGTTGCAGCTTTAAAGAAGAAGGACCCTTCCCGGAGGACCCCATAGAAACCCTTTGGAAGACAGAAGGTTGGAGAGCCACCCCACACGTGGATGCCCCAGGAACTAGGTTACCTGCACCAGGGAAGACGGGTGCATAGGGGTGAAGGGACGTCTGAACATGCCATAGTCAGCAATGGGAGACTTCAAATAAGATGCCTCAGGAGAAGATGTTGAAGGAGTCCAGCGGAATCCAAGAGTGGATTCTGGAAGTGAAGAACCTGCAAGCAGAAAGGGCAGAGTCTATGCCACTCGGAGGTGACCAGGAGGCACGGAAGCACAATGCCCACCAATATCGAGAGGTTCTGAAGAGTCGACGGTGGCCTTGCCGCTGCCGCTGTGAGGACCAGGTGATGCTGAGGAAGACCAGGAGCCTGGCACGAGCTGTCCCACATCAGATGTCAGTGTCTAGGTGGTCGGTGTCCGGCGGGAGCACCAACAAGCCTTGGTAGCCACCACTGGCGTAGCAGACAAAAAGGAGCAAACATTGGGACCAGCAAGGTCCAAGGGTCTCAACGAATTCAGGAGAGTCAGAGCAGGCCCCGAGCAAGCAGGGGAGCCCACAGAAGCAAGAGAAGACCCTCTGGAGGACCAACAGGTGAAGGCAGAGGAGTTGCAGGAGGACCTTGAGCAGCTCACCAAAGATGGAGGCCTACAATGCAGAGGATACAATGAGGATGCTGATCTTCAAGGGGTGTGGTGCTGGAGGCTGGAGCTTGTTGTTGCCTGAAGATCTTTGGAGTGCAGAGCCAACAAGCTTTGGCAATGGCAAGTCAACATAGTGCAGGGGTTTGGTCCCAGAGGCCCCTACATGGGATACTGTCCTGAAAATTGCTGAGAAGACAGGTCAGGCCTCTAGGGAGCAGCAGAATTACCACCTGTGTTGCTGGGCCTTGGGAAGTTGGTAGGATGACAGGAGCAGCAGACCGGTCAGCTTTGTTGCTGTACCTACAGTTGCAGGTGAGTGACTCCTTCACTCCAATGGAGATTTCTTCAGATGTCCTTGATGCCCACAGGTCTTCTGGAGAACCTGGATGAAGCACAGACACGGACGACGAAGAAGACTTGAAGAACAGCTAGACCAGGAGCAGCAGGAGTCTTTCTTGATGCAGTCTCAGTTCCAGTCGAAGTCCAAGTGGCCAGGCAATTCAAGAGCGATGTAGTTTCAGGGTTGAGTCTTGTTGCACGATGAATCTGAGGACTTACCCACAGGGGAGCCCTTAAGTACCCAAAGGACCGCGTTGGGGTGACTCGGTGTCCCTCCCAGAAGAGGGGCTGGATAGAGGGGAGCATACTCCCATGTCCTTGGTCCAGTTTCACGTCAGAGCGGGAACCAAGGGTTCCTGAACCGGTTCAAACTGGAGTATGCAAGGAGGGCACCAAATGTGCTCTTCAAAGCAGTATAGTGGCGCTGGCAAGCGCCCCCACCTCAGCCCAAAACACTAAGTCCTGTCTGGGAGGTGGTCACACCTTCTGGTGACAAGATACCTATTTTCCTACCTTCCCTTGCTCGAGCTTGGCTCAGCAGCAGGAGGGCAGAATCGTGACAGTGGTCGGCAGCAGCACTAGCTTGCTTGCAGACCCTGAAAGGCTGTTACCAGGAGTATAGGAGGGTCCCCTAGGGAGCCACTCAGTACATGGGATCATACTTTCAGCACCGGAATCGGTGTTGGGGTATGATTCTGACATGTTCGATACCAAACCTGACCATGTTCGGTGCAGCCACTATATAGTTAGACATCTCGTAATGACTGATGTCCACTATATGTCTAAAAATGGCTGACCACATATACAAAGCCTGGAGAATCGGCTCCGGGGTTTGTAGGGGTGTCCTGTTGATGCAGGGGCACCCTCACACTTATAACCAAGCACCCTGCCATCAGAACTGAAGAGCGTGCCCTAGGGGGGACTTAAAGGTGTTAAGTGCAGTGACCTCAGATATAAGGGAACTTATATCTGTTGTGAGAGGTGCATGCACCAACTCACACAGGCTGCAATGGCAGGCCTGTAGTCACAGTTTAAGTGGACTCCTATGGGTGGCACAATACATGCTGCAGCCCATGGGAGACCCCTGTTTTACCTATGCCCTGGGTACGTTAGTACCATATACTAGGGACTTACAAGGGTACACCAGTAGCCAATTGTGGAGGTACCAAAGTACTTACCATGCCAATTTAGGGGATAAAGGATGGATGCTGGAGTCCTGATTAGCAGGATCCCAGCAGCTTAGGTCAAAAACACACTAACACCAGGCAAAAAGTGGGGGTAACCATGAAAGCAGATCCTACTTTTCTACACCTATGTTATTATTACTCTATTTATGGTATTCAACATGCCCACTTTGGGAGGATAGAAGGCTGATTCGAACTTGCCGGTCTAACGTGTTGGTATTTATATTCATGACATCTAGAACACCATATTTTGTCTGATGCAAATGTTCAACTCAATTAGTTATCCTTCTGTTCCAAAGCAACATTTCGGACCCTGAATCCATACTTGGCTCCTCCATTTTCCTACAGTTTCTGTTTTGAGGCCTTCAACTGCTCTTTTCTCAGTCACTTCACACTCATTGCGTGTAATATAAGACCCAGAAGACAGAGGCCATATAGTTGACTGTTTATGATATTAAGAATTAAAGTGTCACTTAAAGAATCATTCCTGTTTGGGCTCTGTTTGAGAAGAAATGAACAATTGATTAAGGGATTATTCATTTAACAACAGAGGCACCAAAAGACAGGTTTTGATCATTGGACTCAATTCATTATCTTGTGGCGTATCTCAGGGATCATCTCTTCTATGTCTAGTGGCACACAAGCCTTGTATACATATAGAAACTGGAAACACACTACGCCTGTATTAGAGTCCTTCATTCAACTTCTACCCATTTGATTAACACACAAGTTTTCAATGGGGCAATGCATGGAGATAGATCACTGGGAACGCAAGGACTGCCCCTAGCCGAGACATGACCTCAGTATCCAACCAAATGCTATAGAGGAAACTATACAAACTTAAATATTCAGACAGAACATTAACTGAACAAATTATGTAAGAGGGTAGCAAGCAACAGTTTTCAGAGTCATTTCAACCTCCCAGCCTGACTGGACTATGGCCTCCCCTTAACCAGAAAACATTATTCAATTGCCTCTAAAATTACAGTACGATGACATAGAGATCTTTATAAAATCCTTACATAAATAAATACGTATGACTTCTGCTCAAGAGACGTACAGGTAACATTGTTATCTAGGGCTTCTTTTAATTAAATTTATTTATTTTACATTTTATATAGTGCAGTTTAACCAAGATAATATCAGTGTGCAGTACCGATAACGATAGGTCAAACTGAACCAAAACCATCGAGGACAGGCTACGATCTGAAAGAGCAGATGGCACCAGATATGGTCTTTAAAAAACAGGCTGAATTTAAGTGAGGGGTAAAGCAGCAGGAAAACATGGGAGGGAGCTACAGAGCAAGAGAAATCTTTTGAACTTGAATGCAGCGATCACAAACGGGTGAGGTAAAAACATGAAAGAGAGAAGGTGGAAGGTATAATGTGAAGCCACACTAATACTAAGGAGGAAGAAACAATATTGTAATCGATAAGTATAAAGCAAGAGGGGCGCAAGTGCGGGGGAGAAGCAAAGAATATGATAAAAAAGTGCTAAGAGCAAGTTAATGGTCAGACAATGTTGTGTAGTTCCTATAGTACCCATGCAGGACCTGCGCGTTTGGATAACATAAACTGTGGGCTTGGTGGCAGACTGACTCTGTACACCCCCACCGAGAAATGAAGCCTGTTTGCATTAGCTAGCTCACAGTGCCACTAGTGTCTCCTCTTATCGGGGAGAGATTCGTTTCTGGCAACCTCAGAACTTGACAACCCTGATCCCTCAAGATCGTGGAAACAATGTACTACTTTTCGCTCAGTCACTCGTGCTTATTTAGTTTATCTCAGAGGTACACAGAATAAACAGTCTGGGCGTTTCAGTAAAGATTTATTGAACAGTTGTTGTTCTCGTGTAAAGTATATGAGCTGAAACAACCATTAGACAGTAGCAGAGATATATGATTAGCAGTACTATGCATATAAAAGGATTGTACAGTTCTATCATCTTGCAATAAGCATGAATAGATACATGAATATAAAATGCATTGATAAAAGAGAGTGCGTACTCCTATGATGCCTATCTAGATGTACCTAAGTGTACCTAGCATGTGAGTAGGTGTGCAGCCAAGAATCCCTCTAGGATTTAGTCGAACCCCATTACCTGAAGTGTGAATGTAGGAGCCCTTCTTGGTCTCGATTTGGACACCCCGTAAGGGATGTAAAGACCACTGTCAGCTGGAGAGTCTGCATGCAGGAGCCTCAGCGTCTCTGTTCAGTGTGTCGGCCTGGAAGTCTCGGTGCCCTCTAACTACGGATAGCAAGAGGTGCTGTATTTATACAGAAAAGGTTTTAGAGTCCCTTTGTCCCTTGTTCTTGTGTTAGCCATTGTTGGGTATGAGGATGACGTATGGGATGAAACTTGTGCGTAGATATTAGGAAGGTGGTGTATAACCCCTGCCTGGTTTCCAAGTAAAGTGAAAAATACAATGGGTGACCCAATTAACCCTTGGCGGCTTGGGTATTATAAAGTAAACAGGTAAGTGTGCCAACAAGGGATTTGTTTGTACAATTAGTTTGGATTATTTTTACTTTTTACTTAAAGCAGACTTTTATAATATGCTTGTAAATTAATTTCTTTTGAAGTAATTTTCTGTACACAAACAATTCATATAGTTTTGGTTCTCTAACAATATGGGAACATCAGCATATGTCAAAAAAATATACATGAAACAAATTTATCAATAAATAACGTTTCAAACACGGGTGTATAATGAAACAATAGATTTTATCTTATTAAAATGCTCTAGGGTACTTAATCATTGAAAACACAATGTAACAGGAAGTTGCATACATAAATAGCTGTTCATTGTACTTCTCTGTGACAATTGTGTACACTTTTTTCAAACATAGAAATAAGGCAAACCAAAAGAATAGAACAAATGAGTATCGCCTATATTTTTACAGAAAATAAGTGTGGTTGTTGAAGTTTCGGTCGATTGGCTGTCGTCTATTCGACCATCTTCAGGACTGTTGCAATTTGCAATGGTTGAACCCTGATTGGACACAGAAAGAATTTTAATTACCGTGTTTAAAGTTCAATATTTGTTATTTTCAATAACATATAACACCAGTGTGGAAAAAGAAAAGATGAAAAAGTGATTTTGTTAAGACAAGATAAAGTTACGAGGAAAAAGTCATAGTCAGTGTGGTATTTTTCTATCCCACATTCCAAAATTGCCGTGATAAATGGAGCGAAAGACAGGTAAAGAGGAAGAACGGAATCTTGTTAGGAAACTTACTCAAAAAATCCAATTGAATGGAGAATATATTTAGATAATCAGGTGTTTGATGAAAATAACCTATCCTGTCCAAAGGATCAAATCCAAATCTAAAACAATGGAAATAATATTGACCATTAGAAACTGTTATTTAAAATGGGATGAGATATATATTTCAGTGCGTATATGATCTGTAGTTAATTATATATTCACTCTGGTCTATGAAAAAAGAAATAGGAATATGACATAGTTTCATCTTTAATCAAAACACTTGTTGAATCAAGCACAATTATAAATAGTTGTATTGCACGAGACAGTGTTAGTTTATATACACTATTGTATAAAGCGACGTAGCCTCGAAGGCAACAACGCCTCCTTATTGATATATAATGGCCGGTAATTGTTATACAGTCAGTTGAAGTCAGACACTGTTGTCTAAAGAGATTTAGCTTGAAAGACAATGACGTCTCATTATTAATGTATAACGGCCAATAGTTATTTTGAAGTCAGGCGAGCAAATAATGAATGTCAGGGGAGAAATCTGATACACATTGTATATAAATACGGCTGGCAATATCAGGTTCTAACATTGTGGCTCAATACCTGAATGATCTGGTAGCGGTTTAAATCGGAGACTATATTCCGCCACGTAGTGTATGTCTGGTGTTGTTAGAATCAGCAAACAGCAATCCTGGCAATTAGTACGCGATCAAAGTAAATCTATAAAGAAGAACAAATAGTCTGTATTTACTGAAAAATCAGATTGTATGAGCATGTGCCCATAGTCTATACCTAATGAATTCTATCTAGGTTGTTTTAAAATACCTGAATTATGTCGAGGCAAGCACGCTTCGAAGTCTGTGCTCACTATTGGAAGTCCACGTTCGCTCACATAAGTCAACGTGAGTGAACCGTGCCGATTGCACGATGGAAATAAAGCCATTGTTTGGAGCGCGAAAGAGGACTATATTGTGGCCGGCAGTGAATATATCTATCGAACAGCGGCCATCTTAGCATGGTGAATTGTGACATAAACACAGTTTTAATATGCCATCAAGATTGCATGGAGGCGAATTGTTATACTTTTCTAACCATGAGCTAGTCAATATTAAGGTATTTAGGTCTCCAAGATTAAAGATGGTATAGTTATAGAGGTTAGTCAAGACAAAGGGTACAGAGATATTCTATTTTTTATGTAGCATACCAAAAAAGAGTCATATTGAATTATATCAATTTCGAATACTTAATGAACGAATAAACGTGGCCAGTTTTTGTGTTTCAAAACATACATGTGACTGATAACATATTGCTTTCGAGTTAACATTAATGAAAACAATGTGCATATTAAAGCGATATTTTAGCTAATAGCACATCAGTATTCAGAAAAAGAATCATACATGTTTGATACAAATAGAGCCAGTCTATCAAATACAATATAAGCCAGCTATTTTTAGATAGTACCATATCAATATTCACAGAAAAGAATCATACATTTTTGATTAAGGTGGAAACATTCTATCAAATGCAATATAAGTCAGATGTTCTCTATTCGTATTCATAGTGCCGACAATATGGTTTT
This sequence comes from Calotriton arnoldi, assembly GCA_963921515.1. Classification (NCBI taxonomy): domain Eukaryota; kingdom Metazoa; phylum Chordata; class Amphibia; order Caudata; family Salamandridae; genus Calotriton; species Calotriton arnoldi. The sequence goes on along the minus strand of CAWUFW010005773.1, from coordinate 551,654 downwards.
GATTTCACAGAGCTACATGTTTGATTAACCACCTATTGACATAGATATATCTGATCTTTAAGGAAAACTGATGAGCATGTCATGTTAATACATGCATGCTAGTGTGTGCCATTCAGTTGCTGAGTTCAAGCCTCTATTGATGCAATCTGTCCGACAAATTAATCTGCTTTCCTTGAGTTGTCAATATCTGGTCTATATTGGGTTGTCTTTTAGTTGGTTTCACAACTTCAACGACCCACCAGCGCATATCTCTTTCTGAATGACCGAGCCGTAAGTAGTGTTCCACTAAGGGAGCACTCTCAATACGGCATCGAATGCGTGATTGGTGTTGCAAGATTCGTTTTTTTACAGCTTGGATTGTTTTACCAATATAGTGGAGTCCACAGGGACATTGAATGCAATACACTACGTTGGTTGTGTTGCAATTAGAAAAGGTCTTTAGTGTGATGTGTATACCATTAATAGTGCATGTCTTAATTGATTGAGGGGTGTTACAAGCCAAACACATATTGCATTTGTGGTGACCAACAAGTGTCACCAATTGTCTCATGTTGTCAACTGTGTCTGTTTTGGTATCCTCATAAGCATGTACTAGCAGATCTTGTAAATTAGTGCCCCTTTTAAAGGAGAACATAGGTTTGTTTACAAATTCTGGGAACCCCTTCAGTAGTGTCCAGTGTTTGTTTATAATTTTTTTGATGGAATTAGTGTGAGTTCCAAAGTGGATACACATACTAGATGTGGTTCTTTGGGGCGATCTTTTACTGTCAATAATGCCTCATGGTTGTTATACCACACACGTTTCATCGATCTTTTTAGCAGTCTTGTTGGATATCCCCGTGCTCGAAGTTTTTCTTTCAGTTTCTTAGCTTCCATAAAGTAGTCTTCCTTAAATGTGCAGTTTCTGCGGAGACGCAGAAACTGCCCAAAGGGCAGACCATCTTTCAAAGCTTGAGGATGATGGCTATTGTAGTTGAGAAGAGTGTTTCTAGCCGTAGGTTTGGTAAACAATGTGGTATATAGACAGTTGTTAGTGTCTATTTTGATAGTAATATCTAAAAAGTTCATGCTTTCATGGTCTGATTCCATGGTGAATTTCAAGTGTGGATTTTTGGTATTCAACCAACTATGGAAAGCCTGTAGTTGGACTTCAGTTCCACGCCAGATCAAAAAAACATCGTCGATATATCTCAACCAACGAATTATGTTGTCAAAATACGGGTTGGATATATCAAGAATGGTTGTTTTTTCAAATGTTGAGACATAGATATTGGCTATGTCTGGGGCATGAGACTGCCCCCATAGCCACACCTTTTAGCTGTTGGTAGAAGGTGTCTTCAAAGAGAAAAAAGTTTTCACATAAAGAGACACGTGTGCACTCTATTATAAAGGCAGTTGGAACTTCGTGAGGCCTTGGTCTTGTATCTAAGAGGTTCTCTAGAATCTGGAGTATTTCTTGTTGGGGAATGTTCGTATACAAACTCTCAATATCCATTGAGACAAGGATTTCACTTGATGGATCAAACTCATGATTTTCAATTGTATTAATGACAGCCATAGTATCCCTGATATAAGAGGGTTGATTAACTGCAAACGGCTGTATGAAGACATCCGCATATTCTGCCAAGGGTTTAAGAATTGAATTACACCCTGATACGATGGGACGACCAGGGGGTCGCAGAGGGTCTTTGTGCACCTTTGGCAACATATAAATTGCAGGAACTGTTGGTGCTTTATTGATTAAGAATGCTGCTTCTTTTGCATTCAGCCAACCACCGTCAAAGCCCTGTTTGCTTAAGCTGAATATTTCAGTGGCCAGTCTATCTGTAGGGTTTCTACTTAATCTTTTATAGTGTTCAGGAACAGACAGTTGTTTTAACATTTCTTGTCTGTATGCTTCTTTTTCCCAAAGCACTATCCCGCCGCCTTTGTCAGCCGGCTTTATCAAGGCATTAGGAAGGGATTGAAGACTTTGTAATGCAGTCTATTTCTCTTTTGAGAAATTAGATTTAAACTGTATTTTACTTTTAAATAGATTATCAATTTCTGTCAATGTAGCATTTTCAAAAGTTACAATCTCTTTTGCTATCATAGCATTTGTGGGGTAGAATGTTGATGGATTTCTAAGGTCTGTAATTCCTCTAGATGATGTGGAATTGTTAGTAGCAAAAAAGTTTTTTAATCTAACAGCCCTGAAAAATTTGTAGAGTTCTAACTTTGTCTGGAAAAAGTCATTTTTGTATGTAGGTACAAAAGGATAAACCGGCTGAAAGTACCGCTGTCTCTTGTTCTGATAGAATATGAGTAGAGAGATTAAAAACTTTGGTTTGCAAGTAGCCTGATGAATATTTTATTCATGCAGTGTCAGTCTAAAAGTCATAGAACACTATTGTTTGGGAAAAACCCTCCTTCTGCACCCAGGCCTAGAACTAGGTAAAAGGTTCAGTCCATAAAAGGCGTTCAATCCTTAAAAGGCTCGTTAGTGTGTAATGTAGGGGAGGTGATGTAGGTGAAAGGGTATGATGTTACCCGGGCCTATATTAGGGTACCTATATGAAACATAACACCCACTCCTCTTCCGAACAGTCAACAATGATAAAAATACTAGTGGACTATTCTCTTTACTAGATAGTAGTGCCTAGAACATTTAAAAGAGCTTTGTTAAAATCTTGTTTAAAAATTGTTTTAAAAACAGATTTAAAAAAGGTAAAAAATTAAAATTCTTGTCCATGAAAATTAGTTGATTGGAATTGTCACTTAAGCCACAGTCCTAATTGAGTTCGTTTATATAAGTTGAAAGTCCATAAACGTCGAAAGGCCATGCTTTTCCAGCGTGAAAGAGTCAATTTTGAGGGAGTGTTCCAAATTTAGTTAATTTTAGAAAAGTGAAAAAATCTGAATTCTTTCCCAGCACACAATGAGCCAATTACAGATTAAATGTCCTGGCTGGGAGACGCAACATCATCGCTGCTTGCTGCTGCAGGGGACGGGCCTTGTAACACCTCGCAGAGCACGTCAATGTAGCACAGATGATATTCAGTACTGCCAATAGCTGGAGTAGAGGCACCCGGTGCTGTAGTCGATTCCTCGGTGCTAATGGTGGAGCTAAAGCTTACCCCAGTTGTAAAAGGCACCTGCGGATTCTCGAGGAATGAGGCCATCAAGATGGGAATACGCTGGGGACATTGCCGAGCGTGGGCCCTCAAAGGTTCCAGCCCGGTATTCAAGTCCGCAGGCGTGTCCGTTGCAAGTGTCAGACAGAGGTCCAACACGCATTCTTCACCGCAAAACAGGCATCGAAGAACAGGTAAGATGCAGTCCATCCAGACTGGTCTAAACCATAGGAACCAAGAGGCGCTTAGTTCCCTTGGGCGAGGTGTGCCCAGATGTTGTACCATGCGTTCACGGTATTTCCGCTCCAGGAGCGCTTTTGCCATTTCGTTGGTAATAGGGCCGTCCATTGCGTAGTAGGTAAATGACAATCAGGACTCCCACTATTGATAGCAGGATCAGAGGTAGACCTCCGAAAATGCTTCCAAATACGGAGTGTATAAAGTTCGGGATAACTCCGAGGATTGTCTGAAAAGTGCTAAGAAGTCCTGACCCTATGGTCTTAAATAGGTGTACAATACCACTCGTATCAGACATATTAAAGATACGACCCACCATTTCTGCTAAATGAATGGGGCAGTTTGTACGTATAAGTGCCTGTATCTCACTCGAGGTCCTTGCGATTGGAAGATCAAAGGTCTCTCGAGCGGAGGTTAAGGGTACGGTCTGCTGTAAAAGCATGGCTTTCAGTCTGCTCAAAGTATCAATTTGTATAAAGGAAACATTCAACGAAGGCCATAACGGCACCTTCCTAACTGTACTTGTTGGGGGAAACAATACTTGCATACAGCAAGTGACCCTGGAGTTCACAGTGACCAGATAGGCAATGCCTGGAAGCATACCACAGCAACCTTGATCATGCAGCATCAAGTAACTCCCATTTGAGAGCAGCTCGAATACTGGCTTAATCACGGCAGCTGGAGTCCCTTTCATGTGGCAGGACAAGTTTGCTATCAAACCATTACATGCTCTGTACAATGTAATGTCCCGGCACATGAGAGAACCGCTCAAAGCGTTCTTGCAGTTAGTACCTGTGAGAAGTTGGCCTGGTATATGCTGTTCACTAATTAAAGTGGACACCTTGCACCAGGGCAAATCGACTCTTATGGTAGATAGGTTTAAGACAACCTTTTAAAGAAAGCTATCCTAGTGGTAGCTGTGGAGAGCAGCCTTCAGGCTAAGTCTCGGAGGAATGTAAAGCAGCTTGTTTTACCATATAATCTCTTGAATCACCAAATGAAAAGACACCACACAGGTATATATATCAAATATATATGTATTTATTTCTAAATAACTCTCTACTAATCTCTTTATGAGATTAGAAGACAAACATATGCACAAATCAACGTTTCACAATAAGTTAAGCACAAAATATGGCTGGGGCCCTAGGGGCGTACCAGACCATATACTAAGTAAGAGACTTAGAAACAACGACTTGCAAGGAGACAAGGCCTAGGGCCTTCAGAAGTGCTGGGGCCTCACGAAACCACCCAAGGCAGGTAAGTAAAGGACCCACGGGGGACGCGTGCGGTGTGGATACACAGGCGCGAATCGCCGTTAACTTCAATGGGGCAAGTCGCAGTTGGAAATAAAGAGTTTTAGGATACTTCGGGAGAACCTACAAGCAAGTCACTTACAGGGTAAGTAGTTCTAGGGCCCACACCCACAGGAGCACCGTAGTGCTGGAGTTACCTCACCCAGGGAAGCCGGGTGCACAGGTGTCCTTTGGTGTCGGGTCGCGGCGTCGTTTTCAATGGCGAACAAAGAAGACTTGCTGCTTGCGGGAGCTGAAGAAGTGTCCGGTGGAATCCAAGCCTGGATTCTGAAGAAGGATGACCTGAAAGCAGAGGGGACAGTGTTCAAAGTCACTTGGCAGTGACCCGGGGCAAGGAAGATGGATGCCCACCGTCGTCGGTCGCTTCAGGTCGGTTGCAGGTGCCTTGACTCTTCAGCCACGTGGTCCAGGAGGCGTCGACGACGACCAGGAGCTGGATTCGGTGTGTCCCTCGACGTCTGCAGCTGACTGCGGTGTCGGCAACTCGATCGGAGCCAACAAGCCTTGGCAGCCGCAAGTCTCGGGGAGATGAAGAAAAGTCGATGGCGCAGACCAGCAAGGTCTGTGGAACTCACCCAGCGAGGGTAAGTCAGGGCAGGCCTGGAGCAACCAGGGAGCCCTTTGGTTTCTTTAAGAAGTCTTCTGGGGACCCACAAGCCAGCGGGCAAGGGATCGCGAAGACACCTCGGGCGGAATCACTCAACAGGGGCCCACGGTCACTCGGGACGGTGTAGGCCTCTGATCTTCGGAGGGATTCCTGTTGGAGGTCGGGACCACACGTGGTCCAAAGCACAAGTTCGTAGAACGTTGTGAAGGGGTTGCACTCGACAATAGTGCACGGTACCCAGGGGTCGCGGTTCCTCGTTACTCGTGGGGTCCACTTGCCTCAGCTTCGCTGGGACTCACGATGGCCTGGGAGAGGTCAGGAAATCCACTTCTTGGGCTGCAGGGACTTCGGACTCCAGCGGGAGCGGCGTAGTTTGCGACCGTCGTTGTCGTTTTTGGTGCCTGCTAAGCAGGGGAGTCACTCCTTGACTCCAAGGAGATTCTTCTGTCTTCCAAAGGTAGTGGAACGTCGAAGGGCCAGGATTCTTCTGTAGAGCGTCGTCCAGGGGTTATCTGCTTTGCAATGGCAAGGTTCCCCTCTTATACTAAAAAGAGGGGATGGACTAGCTCTATGACCCCACCTATGGGAGGGTCAAGGGAGGGGTGGCTACACCCACTTCCCTTTGTCCAGTTTCGCGCCAGAGCAGGGGCAGGTAGCCCCTGAGCTGGTTTGAACTGGCATATGCACAGAGGAGCCTTCTGCTCCCCCAGTGCAGGACTTCAAAGCACTCTAAGAGTGCACCCACCCAGCCCCAATACACTAAACCCTGTCTGGAAGGTGGTTACACCTCCCTGTGACAGGATGCCTATTGTTGGGCTTCCTCCACTGCGAGTTTCGGTCATCAGCAGGAGGGCAGCCCAGTGTCTGTGACTGGTGGCATCCATTTTGTGATGCCAGGGCTCTTTAGGATTCTACCGCGTTTCCACAGCAGGTACATGTCTTATCCCTCTAGAAGGGTGGAATGCTACCCCCGCCGCCAAGATTGGCGGGGGGGTAGTATTCCAAGATGTTTGACACCAAACACGACATGTTTTGATGCAGCCATTCCAAAGTTAGCATTTACCGCGAGGATATAATGCACTTAAATAGTATATGGTTTAACCGCATCCACAAACAGCACCAGAGAATAGACTCTGAGAGCTGCAGAGGGGCCCTGCTCAGGCAGAGGCACCCCCTCACATAGAAGCCAAGCACCCTGCCCTCAGGATTGATAGGGCCTGCCTTAGGGGTGACTGATAGGTTTATATGTGTGTGCAGGAGAGATATAGGAAACCTATATCTCAGTGAGGGGTGCTAGCACCACCTCACCCAGGCTGCAGTAGCAGGCCTGTGGTGTCAGATTTAGACTGCTTCCCAGGGGTGGCATAACATATGCTGCAGCCCCTGGGAGGCCTGTGAAGTACCTATGCCCTTGGCACCTAAGGTACCATATACTAGGGACTCATAAGGCACCACAGTATCCAATCACTAGTGCACCTAGAGTGCACTCCATGTCGTTTAGAGAGAGCAGATAGACTGGGGCCCTGAATAGCAGGGTCCCAGTCCAACTAAGTCATAAACCAGCAAAACACCATAAAAAAAGTGGGGGCAACCATATAGTCAGATTCCACCTTCCTACATAACCCCCCAAACGAAAGGAGATAAGGCTAACCTTGGCCAGTTGAGCCTTTATTGACTAAGTGGCCATATAAGGAAGCACCTGCACTAGCATGGTTGCCCCCTGTCTTATGGTCCACTAAGCAATCCCTCACCCTAAGGGTATGAGAGGGTCTCCACCATGGGGAATCACTACCTGTGGTGTGCTTTGGTAAAGTACCAGGCTGGTGAGGTGTCTGAGTAGGGAAGTGTGGCCCTAGGAATGTTGGCCTCAGCTTTCTCAGCTCACTGGTCACCATGTATGCCTGTCTTTCCATGACTGAGTGGTACTCTGCTCTAAGGGTCAACCTTTGACTGCCTACAGCCGGGGGTTGGGTCCCTTTGGGTGGAACACTGGAGGGACATGGCATGTTTGGAACCTTTTGGTCCCAGGTTTGCCCTTGCCTAACAGAGTCCTTCTGGGGGAGGTCCCTACATAAAGGTATGGGGGATCCCTCAGTGGGTTGAGGAATTTCTACCTGGCTAGGGCTACTAGCCTGGGTGCCCCTAATCTGCTGATGGGGGGTTCCTCTGGACAGGGGGCCCTGGGGGTCCACTGGCCTCCCTGACCTCTGCAGCCCTGGGCTGACTGAGGCAGGGTAGAGAGGGGCAGGTTACCTGCTCCAGACTGGGTACCACCTTGTAAGGGTCCTCTGCCATCAGGGGGTGGCCAGGCCAGGCCTGACTACCTCTGTGGCAGTTCCTTCACTAGGGGTAGGGTCAGTTCCCTGAGGAGGCTGACCCTTACCTACTGTCTGGAGGGAAGAAGACTTTTCTTCAACCCTTGTGCTCTCTTCTGGGGAGAGTGGGCCATTCTTCCAGGCTCCATCTCTCCAAAATCTTGGGCTGGGGCTGTGGCCATCACAGCCCCACTAACCTTTACAGGGACACCCAACATCTTCAGATGGGTTTGGTGTTCAATTTCAGCCCAGGCTGAAATTTCCAGATCATTGCCCATCAGGCAATCTACAGGTAAGGTTGGGGACACTGCCACTCTTTTTGGGCCTGTGACCCCTCCCAGCTGAGATTGACTATGGCCATGGGGTGATCTGTTCTGACACCATCAATGTTGGTCACCTGGTATTTAAACTCAGGTAAAAGCTGGTGAGGGGGGACTAGTTTCCCTGCCACCATGGTGACACTAGCCCCTGTGTCCCTAAATGCCACAGCTTTCTGACCATTAATTATTGGCTCCAGTCTGTACCTGCCCAATGCTATGGGACCCATGGTAAAGGTGGCATATCCTACACCACCATCAGAATCTGAGGAGTCTGTTGAGGGGTCCTGTCTAAACTAGGGCCCACCTCTGTTCCTCTTGCAAAAGCACCTAACTTTTTGGGTGCACTACTCCCAACTGGAGGATTACTACTGGTAGTACCAGGAGGGGTGGTAGTAGTTGTTGGAGGAACATTTTCTTTATTGCCATTCCTGGGACAACTGGGATCAGATTTCCAGTGCCCAGGCTTTTTACAGACATGGCAATAGGGTTTCTTTTCAGGAGAGGAAGGAGTTTGGGACCCACCCCCAGAAGAGGAATTTTGGGGCCCTGTAGTGGACTTATCCTTGGATTTATCCCCACCTTTCTCTTGGGACTTGGTAGAATCTTTCTTGTGGTCACCACCCTGATTCTTAGGCCTTACTCTGGTTCTGACCCATTTGTCTGCCTTCTTTCCCAATTCTTGGGGAGAGGTCAGATCAGAGTCCACCAGGTACTGGTGTAAAAGCTGGTTTTGACAATTATTAAGGATCTGTTCTCTCATCATTAGATTATAAAATCCTTTGAAATCAGTAACCCTACTGCCAACCAGCCAACCCTCCAGAGCCTTGGATGCACAATCTACAAAGTCTGTCCAGTCCTGAGTCTGTGCCTTCTGGGTATCTCTGAACTTCAACCTGTACTGCTCAGTGGTTAAGCCAAACCCATCTATCAGTGCACTCTTCAGGACCTCATAATCATCAGCATCCTCCTCTCTAACAGTGAGGAGCTTGTCTCTTCCTTTATCTGAAAAGGAGAGCCACAAGATTGCTGCCCACTGCTTTTGGGGGACCTGCTGTACTCTACAGGCCCTCTCCATAGCAGTTATCCACTTGTGGATATCATCCCCACTCTGGTAGGGAGGAACAACCTTGCTCAGGTTCCTATGGTCAGGAATATATTCTCTGCCTCTAGGGCAGAGGTCTTCAAACTTTTTGATGCCGAGACCCCCCTGTCAAAAAATTTTAAGTGTAAGGACCCCCTCCTGACAAAAATTTCTAGAACTTGGTCCTCTTCATCATTGCCAACTATCGACAACCATAAACGCCCCCAATTCCCACAGCAAATCATTTTTACATCAGGGAAATAAATTAAACAGTGTTTAGCAAACCAAAGGTCAGTAAGAGAGCTTGGGAGCGTGGTCAAAGGTGTGGCTAAAACAAAGAGCCTTATTTATGAGGCATTGGAGTGGGCAGCGCCGCAAGTCTTCTTGCTGCGCTGCCCTCACGCCAATGTGAGAGAGTAGGAATGCACCTTATTTATGAAATATGGTGCATTCCTGTCCTTCCTCCTGCGTTGGCGCACAAATTGCTGCCTAACGCCAACATAGGCAGGATTGTTTTTGTGCAGGGAGGGGCACCTTCCTGCAAAAAAAGAATCCTGAGAGAGGTTTTCCTCTTTCTGTGTGCTGCAGCACACATAGAAAGAGGAACACACATAGAAAGAGGAAAAACAAGGAGAATGAAAACATTTCTCCTCGTTACGCCTGCTGGGGAGGCGTAGAGTTTTGGCGCTGCCCCAGGTTTACAAATCTGGGGCAGCTTCAAAATCCATGGGTGTTACGTGAGAACACCCACTGCAATGCCTATGGAACGCCTACATGACATAGTGTAAGGCAACGCAGCGACTTGCGCTGCTGTGTTTACTCCATATCTATGAGGCCATGCAAAGCCACGCAGGGTGACTTTGCGTCGCCTCATAGATATGATTGAGACGCTTGTGCCGCCAAAGCTTAAAAAAAAGTGGTGCTCCGGCAGCGCAAGCCTCTCATAAATCAGCCCCAAAATATTTTGTTAGTTTTTTAGGTCTTTCGCCATCAGGTAGCTACATATAAAATAATTGGTAGCATAAATGAAAAATAAATGTACTCAGTGGGAAATGCACTGTAGTACATTATGAAACCTCTATTATTTAATGCACTGCACAGAATTACATTTGGTTGGTGCAGTGGAGAATAGTGACTTGTGTATTTTTAGTGCTATGAGGTCTACAGCCTTTGACAAAAGCACAGTGAATGTGTAAGTCGTTATTTTATACTTGCATTGCACACATTATAATATAGACTGCTACAAACTGTGCAAATAGTTTTAAAATAAAATGGAGCTTCCAAAATGTAGATTTGAGTAATATAAGACCATAAGTAATGTTTTTTTTTTTTTGCATACCTGTCCCTTCAACACCTCTCCAGGGGTACTAAGTACTGTGTAAATGCAGTTATGGTTAAAAGCATGCACTTCACAGCCCAGTTGTTAACTCTTTGCACCACCATGCAAAAAACAAAACACATCTTTGCCATCACAATGCTTGGAGTGATTCAAGCAATTAAGGCCAGAACCACTCCCAAGCACCCTTTACATTTGCAGATTAACTCCTAGCGCACATTTGCATGTCATTCAGGCAAGCAGGCACCCTGGCATGAACACTTACTTGAAGGATTGTTTTACCAGGCCTCTTCGTTTTACAGTACATGAGTCAATTAACTTCAGCTAAAGCATTTTAACGATCGGAATGAAGGGTCCCGGCCTTTGTCCAAAGGGAAAAGCACATTTTGCATTCCAGACAGAAGTTAGGCCTGGAAATGCGCGACCCCCTTCCCAGGACTCCACGGCCCCCCTGGGGGTCGCGCCCCACAGATTGAAGACTGCTGCTCTAGGGACACTGTTGCTGCCACCAGGGGGTTCTAAACCCTCCCTTCTGGAAGCTCTCTGGATCTCCAGGGCTTCTCTATCCAGTGCCAACTGCTTGGTTCTGAGGGCCACTTTGGCTTCCTCATACTGGAGCAGTTTGCACCTTCTCTCAGAGGAGGTCTCTCTTAAGTTAAAGTATGAGCTCCTCTCTTGGACAAATTCTCTGCCAGAGTGATAAGAGTGCTCAGATTCCCTGGAAGGGATCTGTGCCTCTCATCCACTCTGCCAGTTCTCTTAGGGAGAACTCCTCTGTCCTGTTCAGGCTCCTTGAAGCCTGGCCCTTCAACCACAGAGTCTTGGTCATTCGGATTGTCCTCATCTGACCCAGATACTATGATTGACCCACCCACTGATTCAGACCCCTTAGCTCCTAGAGCCAATCTAAGGTCATCTGCTGTCAGCAGATCTATCAGGTGTAGTGTTGAGGGACTCTGTCCTGTCCTCAGGTGTCTGTCAACACACATGGCTCTCAAGTCAGAGAAAGCCATGTCCTTATACTGAGGCTGAGTGGATCCACTGGGTCCACCCCTTAAGGACATTCTAGTGTTGTGCAGTGTTGTACTACCTACACTAGTTTGTGGCCTACTGATCCTAGCTTGAGCTGTGGAAAGGGTGTGCTATCCCTTGGAACACAGCTCTAAGTTCAGTAGAACTTATTGATACTAAGCTTGACTTTATATGTACCTTGAGTACCTATAATGGTTTTCAGTTAGTAATTCAAATAGAGATTTTCTGGTAAAACAATGGCAAGCTGGAATCCCACACGCTGCCCACCAATGTGAGAAGTTGGCCTGGTATATGCTGTTCACTAATTAAAGTGGACACCTTGCACCAGGGCAAATCGACTCTTATGGTAGATAGGTTTAAGACAACCTTTTAAAGAAAGCTATCCTAGTGGTAGCTGTGGAGAGCAGCCTTCAGGCTAAGTCTCGGAGGAATGTAAAGCAGCTTGTTTTACCATATAATCTCTTGAATCACCAAATGAAAAGACACCACACAGGTATATATATCAAATATATATGTATTTATTTCTAAATAACTCTCTACTAATCTCTTTATGAGATTAGAAGACAAACATATGCACAAATCAACGTTTCACAATAAGTTAAGCACAAAATATGGCTGGGGCCCTAGGGGCGTACCAGACCATATACTAAGTAAGAGACTTAGAAACAACGACTTGCAAGGAGACAAGGCCTAGGGCCTTCAGAAGTGCTGGGGCCTCACGAAACCACCCAAGGCAGGTAAGTAAAGGACCCACGGGGGACGCGTGCAGTGTGGATACACAGGCGCGAATCGCCGTTAACTTCAATGGGGCAAGTCGCGGTTGGAAATAAAGAGTTTTAGGATACTTCGGGAGAACCTACAAGCAAGTCACTTACAGGGTAAGTAGTTCTAGGGCCCACACCCACAGGAGCACCGTAGTGCTGGAGTTACCTCACCCAGGGAAGCCGGGTGCACAGGTGTCCTTTGGTGTCGGGTCGCGGCGTCGTTTTCAATGGCGAACAAAGAAGACTTGCTGCTTGCGGGAGCTGAAGAAGTGTCCGGTGGAATCCAAGCCTGGATTCTGAAGAAGGATGACCTGAAAGCAGAGGGGACAGTGTTCAAAGTCACTTGGCAGTGACCCGGGGCAAGGAAGATGGATGCCCACCGTCGTCGGTCGCTTCAGGTCGGTTGCGGGTGCCTTGACTCTTCAGCCACGTGGTCCAGGAGGCGTCGACGACGACCAGGAGCTGGATTCGGTGTGTCCCTTGACGTCTGCAGCTGACTGCGGTGTCGGCAACTCGATAGGAGCCAACAAGCCTTGGCAGCCGCAAGTCTCGGGGAGATGAAGAAAAGTCGATGGCGCAGACCAGCAAGGTCTGTGGAACTCACCCGGCAAGGGTAAGTCAGGGCAGGCCTGGACCAACCAGGGGAGCCCTTTGGTTTCTTTAAGAAGTCTTCTGGGGACCCACAAGCTAGCGGGCAAGGGATCGCAAAGACACCTCGGGCAGAATCACTCAACAGGGGCCCACGGTCACTCGGGACGGTGTAGGCCTCTGATCTTCGGAGGGATTTCTGCTGGAGGTCGGGACCACACGTGGTCCAAAGCACAAGTTCGTAGAACGTTGTGAAAGGGTTGCACTCGACAATAGTGCACGGTACCCAGGGGTCGCGGTTCCTCGTTACTCGTGGGGTCCACTTGCCTCAGCTTCGCTGGGGACTCACGATGGCCTGGGAGAGGTCAGGAAATCCACTTCTTGGGCTGCAGGGACTTCCGGACTCCGGCGGGAGCGGCATAGTTTGCGACCGTCGTTGTCGTTTTTGGTGCCTGCCAAGCAGGGAGTCACTCCTTGACTCCAAGGGAGATTCTTCTGTCTTCCAAAGGTAGTGGAACGTCGAAGGGCCAGGATTCTTCTGTAGAGCGTCGTCCAGGGGTTATCTGCTTTGCAATGGCAAGGTTCCCCCTCTTATACTAAAAAGAGGGGATGGACTAGCTCTATGACCCCACCTATGGGAGGGTCAAGGGAGGGGTGGCTACACCCACTTCCCTTTGTCCAGTTTCGCGCCAGAGCAGGGGCAGGTAGCCCCTGAGCTGGTTTGAACTGGCATATGCACAGAGGAGCCTTCTGCTCCCCCAGTGCAGGACTTCAAAGCACTCTAAGAGTGCACCCACCCAGCCCCAATACACTAAACCCTGTCTGGAAGGTGGTTACACCTCCCTGTGACAGGATGCCTATTGTTGGGCTTCCTCCACTGCGAGTTTCGGTCATCAGCAGGAGGGCAGCCCAGTGTCTGTGACTGGTGGCATCCATTTTGTGATGCCAGGGCTCTTTAGGATTCTACCGCGTTTCCACAGCAGGTACATGTCTTACCCCTCTAGAAGGGTGGAATGCTACCCCCGCCGCCAAGATTGGCGGGGGTAGTATTCCAAGATGTTTGACACCAAACACGACATGTTTTGATGCAGCCATTCCAAAGTTAGCATTTACCGCGAGGATATAATGCACTTAAATAGTATATGGTTTAACCGCATCCACAAACAGCACCAGAGAATAGACTCTGAGAGCTGCAGAGGGGCCCTGCTCAGGCAGAGGCACCCCCTCACATAGAAGCCAAGCACCCTGCCCTCAGGATTGATAGGGCCTGCCTTAGGGGTGACTGATAGGTTTATATGTGTGTGCAGGAGAGATATAGGAAACCTATATCTCAGTGAGGGTGCTAGCACCACCTCACCCAGGCTGCAGTAGCAGGCCTGTGGTGTCAGATTTAGACTGCTTCCCAGGGGTGGCATAACATATGCTGCAGCCCCTGGGAGGCCTGTGAAGTACCTATGCCCTTGGCACCTAAGGTACCATATACTAGGGACTCATAAGGCACCACAGTATCCAATCACTAGTGCACCTAGAGTGCACTCCATGTCGTTTAGAGAGAGCAGATAGACTGGGGCCCTGAATAGCAGGATCCCAGTCCAACTAAGTCATAAACCAGCAAAACACCATAAAAAAAGTGGGGGCAACCATATAGTCAGATTCCACCTTCCTACAGTACCACTTAGAAACACTTCTCGATCCCCACTCCGGCATCGAAATCTATACGGTAACTCTCAGGATTCCCTAATGTACTCCTTACCCATTTTTTCATATTTGCCAGCCTGCCTTTGTTCAAGGCAATATTGAAACTGAAAAGTGGTGACCGGTAGAGTTATGTGACCATGGATCAGCCATTCAGTTTATGGCGCTTCCGCCACTGTAAATGGTAGTCGGTCCAGTTTTTCAATACGCAACATTGTATATGTAGCTCCCCTTTGTGCCATTTCAACCTGTTTGTCTGTTAGATTATATTCATAAAACAAAGACGTACTGTTTATAAAATGCCAAGGCACAAAGCCTGCGCGCAAAGATTGCAGCGTCCAGCTCAATAACGTGATAGAACGTAATTGAGATTGCCCGTGTTGTAGTATGGCCAAATCTTGTTCTAGGATGTCTATCGCAGAAGATACAATGTTGCCCAAAGAATATATTCTGGAGGACAAAGTTGTTAACCCATTGTCTACCTCAGCCAACGATTTTTCTAAGTTAATACGGTCTATTTCCCGTATTCTCTCTGCGGCCACTTGTTGTGATATTTTCCACTCTTCATTATAGGCAGCATAGATGCCAACATATATGAAACATTTCTGACGTTGTTTCCTGGGACCTTGTAAAAAATCCCGAAGATCCATGTCTTGTGAGAGTAAGGCTAAGTGTTGTTCCACCTCTGTTAGTGTTGAGGTCTCTAGCCAATCAAGGCACAACTTCCCAACACTGTAGGATGTCACTACCCCCGGATGTTCTCTTTGTACATAACGTGGGTCTGGCCTGTGGATACTGTACCCTTCGGTAATACCCAGGAAACGTTTATGACATATGTTTGTCTCTACGGGCCAAACCACCCATTTTTCCCAATTTGGGCCTGATCTATTGTACTTTAAAATGTCATCTACTGTTGCCCCTTCCTGTGAAGTCGAATTTTGCCACCCTCCCATCTGTGATGGTGTTGGAAATCGAGGTGTGTTCAGGTCTTTTACCTTGGCTAATTCAAGACAAGATGTCTGTTGCACAGTTTCGTTCAGAAAAATCATCTGCTGTGGAATGAGGCATGCTCTCAATAGCGCTTCTGTTCCCTGGACTTGCCAGTCCCTAGAACCCCAGACTGATTTTAAGTCTATTGTGTCCTTCCATAGGTCAAAACCCTGTTCAGACAGTTGGGTAATAAAGGAAGCAGAGTAAATCTGTTTGGTGTTTGTCAACATAATTTTCAGTGCTGATGTTGGTGTAACCTTATAATAATATGAGGTTGGGTAAGTGGTGTTAAAACCTGAAAAATATGAAAACTTCTGTGCAAATGTCTGCGAACTACCCTTTGGTGGTGTAGGGCAATGTTCCCACTGATGGTACTCAAACACATTTCTAGGCGAAATAAATTTGTGCAGGAAATGATGACCATAATGTTGGTAACAGTACAAAGTGTCTTAGTCTGAATTACTTTCTAACATTTCAGTGTTCGGAAATGCAGCAGTTTTTCAGAAAATGTACTGGAGGTAATGATATCACTTATTGAAATTTTAAAAAATGAGGAATTTTGATATTTTCAGTCGGACTGAATATTTCGAAATCAACCTTGTCTCAAACTATACCATCCGGTATAGGAACCGCTGTGATGTTCACTAATGATAAGTCTCTCTGTTCACGATGAGACGAAAGATGTGGTTTTAAAATCAAATTAACTTTCAGGGCTGTAGAGCTCTGTTGAAGATATCGTCTATTAATAAGCATGCTAAAAGTTATCACTAAGCCTAGCCAGAAAAAAAATATAGAATCCCAGTAATTACCCAAAGTTCAATCCAAGGCGATACCAGGTAAGTCTTTTTAAGAAAGTTCAGAAGGTCTTTAGCTTGCTGTTTATGTGATTTTTGGGCTGACGTTGTTTCCGGCTCACTTGGATCTAAAGAAACGTATCAAAATTCATGAAGTAGCCAGAAGCAGTTCGATCAATTGTAGGAATTGCATTGGGATTTGTTGAAATCGCATTTTGCTCTCGTCGAGGCATGTTGACGTATACATCTGTATTTGGTCTGATTACGACTTGAGTGTTGTTTTGAGTTTCATTTTGTAGATGAACTTCGGGTTCAAGGGGAACGAGTTCCATAGCATTGTTGCTTAGTCCCTCATTCCACACAGGAGGCTCTTCAAACATGATGAGTCTTTCTGTTTGAACTTCTTGGATTGTAGCGAGAGGAGGGCGTCTGCTACTGTGGAGTCCACGAGGCCTACTGTTCAGTATCGGCCACATAGTGTGGTTTGATTAAGTCGATTGAGACAAATCTTTTCTCCTTTTTCCCGGCAAGAGGCGGCAAAAGAACAGTTAGTGTTCCTTGGATTGCTAGGACAGGTACAGGCTTTCTGTATGATGGTCCAAATTCTTTCTTGTCCGTTATTTTCTCTCTGACCAGATCCCCGATTTTTGGGGTCCAGATAGGTCTTGCCGTGTTTGCCTTGACTTCCTCAGTGGTGGTCTGTTTCTGGACAACGTTGCTTTGTTGTGTTCTGGATTCATTTAGATCCTGTAAAACAGCCAAACGATCATCAATAATAAATGGTTTCTCATCCGCCACTGCGCCTTCATACTCAAGATCAGCTACCCACATTCTTGTCCCAAATAGGACCTCATATGGAGTGACAACCCCTAGAGAATTTCTTGGCTGGTTGTTCAGTGGACTTTGTACCCCATAAAGGTGACTGGCCCAACTATCATCCTTGCCTAATACCCTAGCTGTTAAAGATTGCTTTAAGTCCCGGTTTTTCCTCTCCACAACCGAATTTCCCTCAGGATGGTTCGGAGAGGAGTACCGCAGTGCAACGCCATACTTTTCATGGCCTCTTTGTAAGCCCGAGAGCTAAACGCCGGGCCACGGTCAGAATTTAACGTGCCTACTGCGTATGTCCCGAAAAAGTCTCGCAAATCTTTTATAACAGTTTGAGCGTCAGCCGAGCACTGAGGCCAAACCCATAGGAATCTTGAGCAGGAATGACCTGCAACCATGATATACTTGTAAGCCCCATCAGATTGTAAGGGGCTGCAGTGGTCCAGATACACGCATGCAAGAGGTTTGTCCGATATTAGTAGTGGTGTCTGCGCCGGGCGCGCCCTGGTGGAGCCTTTCATCTGTTGACAGATGTCGCTTTTCAAGACATAGTCTTTAGTTTGCTTTGTTAGACCGGGCCACCAATAGCGCTGTTTCAACAATGAAATAGTCGCTGTAACGCCTGTATATGCAGAGCCCAAACCCTCATGTGCTGCTAGTATTAAACCTTGCCTACGATCCATATTTGGTATTGCTCTGTCCCCCACTCTGAGTCAATGGAATGTTGTTTGCATCTAACTTGTAGGAGTACTTGAGTGGAAATTTCTTTGGTACTGCACCGCTGTTCTTGCTTGAGACAATCACAGCCATCATAATCTCACCATCTATTCTCGTTTTTGAACGAGTCATTGCGCTACGGAAGCTGTTCGCACAGCCCCCTTTGTGGCTTCATCAGCCAATGAATTCCCTTCAACGTGAACGCCATCACGTTGATGACTCAGTGTGTGTATCATGTGAGCCCTTGGTAGGTCGTTTTTCAACTCCACTACCTGTTCCCATAGAATTTTATGCTTAATTGTGCCACCTTTCGCGTCCTTAAACCCGTTTTGTTCCCAATGATACAAGTACTCATTGTATGAATGCACACAGTAAAAGGAATCACACACAATTAGTGTGGGGAATTCTTGATCCGTATTTACAAGTGCCAGTATCAGTGCTTTTAACTCTGCCAACTGAGCCGTGCAGTCTCCTAGAGATTGCGTCTTGGTGCAACTTGGATGGAACTTTCCATCCCGCATGCGACCTTTAACGATTGCACACGCTGCGCTATATTGTTGCTGACTTCCTATGGCTGGTTGAGCAGATCCGTCAGTGTAAATAATATATTCATACTGAACAAGAGGCAATATTTCATTAGGGAGAGGATATTCTTGTTCGTATTGCAGAAATGTTTGTGTTTTTAGACTTGGGTCAAATCTGTATTCAACGTCCGTTGCAATCAGAGAATTAGCCCATTGTATCCATCTCGGATGTAAAGCTTTTGCATTTGGAATGCTAGCCTTTGTAACAGCTTCTAAAGCTGGTACTGGGGTTACGACAATTATGCGTTTCCCCTGAGCCAGGGCTCTTTCTCTTGCTACAGCGGTCTGAACTGCTGTCAGGATTTTTTCTGTTGAAGTGAAACGCATTTCTGCGTTTGTGTATAGGTGTGATTTGCATGCGATTGGTACGATTTTGCCTTCATTGAAGGTTAAGTAAGTGTACCCGCATTGACCCGCTATTACACGGATCACCAAGTTGCGTATGTTGACGCGTGTCTGTAAGTGTTTGGAAGCAATCATGTCTTCTTGTAATGGACGTAGGATATTTGAATGTTCCTATGTCCAATGTTTGACTGAAAAGTCAGGTTTTATTAAGTCGTAGAAAGGTTTTACTCTTTCTGCGTAATCTAAAATGTATGTTCTGCCAAAATTTAGGAATCCCAGTATTGATTGTAGATTTTTAATGATTTTGGAGGCTGGAGCAGCGCACACTTTTCTAAAAAGTTAGCTGCCAAGCTTTTCCCTTCACTTGAAAGCCCGTATCCTAAAAATAGGACATTGAGGTGGGCTATTTTTGATTTTTTTAAATTAAATTTGTAGCCCTCAGAGGCGAATCCCATTATAATGGTGCTCACCCTGGTCAAGTGCTTTTTTAAGTCATCGTCCATCAGATAAATATCATCCACATAGGACAATGCTTCCTCATCAAAATTTTGGAGTAACTCTGTTACTCTTGCTGAGAATACCCCCGGGCTGTTCTTATACCCTTGGGGGAGGCGACAAAATTGCTGCTGGGACCCCAACGCTGAGAATGCAGTCAAATACCTGCTTTCAGGCACTATATTTTGGCAGAAAAATCAATTTGAGATATCTAATGTAGTTTTGTATTTTTTCCGCACAATGTTATTCATTAATGCAGCACTGTGTGCATTTTGGACAGCGAATGTCTTCGTGCATGAGTTTAAATTCCTGTAATCTAAAACTAGACGATATGAGTTGTCTGGTTTGGATACGGGAAACAAAGGGTTGTTCATTGGTGAGGTGCATGTTTCAATCACCCCTTGGTATTCAAGTTGATCTAAGATCTCCCTGACTTGTTTTTTAGCTTCTTGCTTTATTGGGTATTGCCTCTGAGCATTTGGTGAAACCTTTAACGGGATCACGTGGTGGGTTAAATCCTCATCCCAACCGGCATGATTTTTGTATAGTGCTGGAGCTAGGGCCACCGCCCACTCCTGTGCATAAGCATGTTTAAGATGTATGGGAACGAGGTTGGAGAATGATGGAAAAATTACAGTTTCTCCCCTGGGGCACTCCATAACGAATGTTGGCGGCCAATCTTGTTCTGCTAATAGGATGTCATAACCGGATGACAGATTTTCCCAAAAGAGACCTTTGACTTTCCTGGGCTTGTCCCCCTCCATTTGGACTGTTATTTTGTGTACCTTATGTGGGACGCTCACCCTGGTGTCTGGTGTTGCCACCGTGATGTAATCATTCAAGTCCGCTGTCACCAGAAATTCCTTCAGGTTCTGGCGAGCTATTGTTACCCCTGCCGCACTGTCTAGCATCGTCAGAGCCCATTCCCCGTTCAGAAGCTGCGTCCTCAGAATTCTGGGCATGTCTGATTTTTATGCCTGCAACTTTCTTTTTCTTAAATTGAGGTTTTGATTTTGGCTTGTCTTCTTTTTTGGAAATATAGTCTTGAGCGTGCTGCTTGTCTCCGGACTTTGTACGCTCCTCTTTGTGTTCTGACCGTCCTTCTCTCTCTGTGTTTTTCGTCGAGCCCTGAAAGGAACGAGAGGAACGTGTATCAGTATCCTGATACCTGTCAGGTTTCCTAATTTTTTCCCTATCCCTGAGGTCATACCTCTTTTCAGAGGGCTCCTGTGGAGGAGATCTGCCTCGGGAATGAGATCTGTTTTTAAAATGTGTTGTTTTTTATTATCCCACTTCTTTTTAGAAGAAGCAGGTGTCTGCTTTGTAGTGTCCTTTTCAGGACTGCCCATCAGTTGTGGTTTTAATGCTTTCCCACCCAAACTGTCCCTGCCTAATTCTGCATATGCAGTTTCAATTATTTTGGGCAGTTCGTGTTGTTGATCCAACGGACTGAACTCCCTTAGGCGTTGGCGGATTGCCACTGAAGCTGCTTCCCCTTTAACATTAGCTAGTATTATGGCTGATATCTGGTCATAGTTATTTAATAACTTCATCCCTAAGTTTAGGGCAGGTTCTGCTCCATACTCGTTTTGTATTTGTCTTAATACGTCTGGTACTACTGCTAATGAAGGAATTCCATGTGTTCTGGTATATATGGCAGCAAAGACTGTACCCCAAGAGGTGCAGTCCTCTACTTTTGGTGTTATCCCCATGGGCAAGCAGATTGTTAGCATTCTGTGTTTTTCAAACGGGGTAATATTCGAGAATACTGCCTCGAGCGGAGTTCTTTTCTGAGCTACCCAGAATGGCATTTGTTCATGTTTCGTGGGCATTTTGCCCATTACTGCGTGTAACGTTTGTGGTGTGATTTTAGTTGCTGTACCCTGAATTTGAGTTCCATTTGTTGCAACTAATGTTGCTTGGACTGTGAAAGTCCTCATGACATACTGTGTCAGGTTTCTGTAGATTTTAATTAAATCCTTGTGTTGTAAGAGTAAGTCTGGCTGTGGCATTGTGTCAATGTCAGGATGTGGTGTGTAGGCCGCTAATATTGGCCATGTTGCACCGTCTCCTCCGAGCGGACCTAATCTTACTCTGTGTCTTATATGGGGTAGGGCGCCATTAAACCAGTATAGGTGTTCCTGGTAAGTAAGTGGTACTTTTATGTCCTCGCAAGGACCATATTCCCGTGGTGCATCTCCTTCTGTATAGTAGTGAAATGTCTGTGTTACTGCATTTGCTGCTGGGAATGTAACCCACGAATAAAAAATCTCTGTTTTGTTTGATTCGTGTGCCTCAATCACGAAAGCTACTAAGCCACCCCTAGATGTTAAACCATATTCCATTAATTTCAGGGTGATAGTACGTCTGAATTTAGGTGCAATATGTATTGCATTTGAATCTTCATCTTTGTCTGAGACGTGTAGATTTACTACTGGGTTATTTTCACCCTCAGTCATTTTTGTAACAAAGAAGTTTGTTCAAGGGAAGTAAGATAACGTTTTATTAGCACAATTTTAGGAACAAAATGTCCTTCAAGCTTGATTGTGCCCACCCACTCCAGACGTCTCTGGCGTTTTGTGTGTAGGGGTCTCTGAGAATAGCACGACTAAACTACTCAGATTCTAATGTAAAATAAGAGCCCAACCATCGTTGGTGGTGCCATGTCGTGTAGTTCCTATAGTACCCATGCAGGACCTGCGCGTTTGGATAACATAAACTGTGGGCTTGGTGGCAGACTGACTCTGTACACCCCCACCGAGAAATGTTAGCCTGTTTGCATTAGCTAGCTCACAGTGCCAATAGTGTCTCCTCTTATCGGGGAGAGATTAGTTTCTGGCAACCTCAGAACATGACAACCCTGATCCCTCAAGAGGTACACAGAATAAACAGTCTGGGCGTTTCAATAGGATTTATTGAACAGTTGTTATTCTTGTGTAAAGTATATGAGCTGAAACAACCATTAGACAATAGCAGAGATATATGATTAGCATTACTATAAATATAAAAGAATAGTACAGTTCTATCATCTTGCAATAAGCATGAATAAATACATGAATATAAAATGCATTGATAAAAGAGAGTGCGTACTCCTGCGATGCCTATCTAGATGTACCTAAGTGTACCTAGCATGTGAGTAGGTGTGCAGCCAAGAATCCCTCTAGGATTTAGTCGAACCCCGTTACCTGAAGTGTGAATGTAGGAGCCCTTCTTAGTCTCGAGTTGGACACCCCGTAAGGGATGTTCAGACCACTGCCAGCTGGAGCGTCTGCATGCAGGAGCCTCAGCGTCTCTGGTCAGTGTGTCGGCCTGGAAGTCTCGGTGCCCTCTAACTATGGATAGCAAGAGGTGCTGTATTTATACAGAAAAGTAAATAGAGTCCCTTTGTCCCTTGTTCTTGTGTTAGCCATTGTTGGGTATGAGGATGACGTATGGGATGAACCTTGTGCGTAGATATTAGAAAGGTGGTGTATAGCCCCTGCCTGGTTTCCAAGTAGCCTCATGAAAATTTTATTCATGCAGTGTCAGTCTAAAGATGAAGTCATAGGACACTATTGTTCGGGAAAAACCCTCTTTCTGCACCCAGGCCTAGAACTAGGTAAAAGGTTCAGTCCATAAGAGGCATTCAATCCTTAAAAGGCTTGTTAGTGTGTGATGTAGGGGAGGTGATGTAGGTGAAAGGGTATGATGTTACCCGGGCCTATATTAGGGTACCTATATGAAACATAACAACAAGAGAAGGAGCCTGATGGTGGTGCAGAATGCATCAATTACTTAGCGGTAATTGCATTACTCTGAGTCCTACTCCCTCACTTCTATTCATTACACACATGAGACATTCCTGCCTCACCAGACACCCATACCATGTGATGAAATCTGTATAAAAAACCCCCACCCCCTTCCAACCTCCTGTAATACCACATAATCCGAAACCATACCAAAAGGTTGGCCTGGACAACCAGGGAGGGAGGGAGGGATGTAATAATAGAAGCGAGGGAGTAGGACTCAGAGTAATGCAATTACCAGTAGGTAATTGATGCCTTACCTCCTCGTCCCTCCCTCGCTTCTCTTCATTACACACATGAGATGTACAAAGGCAAACAGGACAACTAAATTGGATATGCACAAAAAAACATGTTTGTTAGAAAAACACAGACAACAAGGAAGCACCACTATTCAGGCACCATAGTGGAAAGAACCCTGGGCCAATCCGGTAATGAGAGGCAAAAGTCAAAGGGGAAGCCCAGGTGGCTGCCAGACAGATCTCAGAAATGGAATCCCCCTGAATCTCAGCTCAAGAGATAGCCATGGACCGAGTGGAATGACCCTGCACCCCCAAGGGAGAAACCTGCCCAGCAGACTTGTAAGCCTGAGAAATCAGAGTCTGAACCCACCAACTCAAGGAAGAAATGGAAGGACGCAACCCCAGATTCACTGATCCAAAATTCACAAAAAGGGAATCAGAAAGACGAACAGAAGCTACAGGTTCCACATAGATCAGGAGAGCCCTCCGGACATCCAATGAGTGCAGCTACACCTCAGATTCCGAAGAAGGAGAGTCAAAAAAGGAAGGCAGAATCAACTCCTGATCCCGATGGAACTGGGAATCAACCTTAGGACGAAAGGAAAGGACAGGACGCAAAATGTTCCTGTCATCAAAAACCCTACAAAAGGGATGCTTGAAAGACAAAGCTCTCAGTTCACTCAAATGGCGAACAGAATAAATCGCCACAAAAAAGAAGGTCTTAAAGTGCAACAAATGCAAATCCACAGAAATCAAAGGCTCAAACGGAGGAGACATCAATGCCTCCAAAACCAAAAACAGATCCCAAGAAGGAAAGTGCTTCCAAGGGGAAGGAAGAACACTACGCAACCCCTTGAAAAGACACCCAATCAAACCATCAGGATCAGACAGATTGTTCCAAGAACTCCGGAAAGCCTTAATCGCAGCCAACTGAAGCCAAAGGGATGCAACCTTCAACCCCAAAGAAGCCCCATCCTGGAGAAACAACATCACCTCAAACAAGGTAGACAAAGCTGGATCCAAGCCCTTACCTCGACACCACCTACTCAAAGACTGCCAGTGCCTTAAAAAGGAAAGGAGTGCCTAGCCGCCTGCAGAGTCAAGGTCAAACCTGCCAGAACCCCCTTATGGAGCAGCCCTAAGCGTTCAACCTCCAGGCCGCCAAGCGCATCTGGGAGAGAACATCCTGCTGCCACACGGGGAACACCAAGGGAGGGGGGGTCGGGGGCAACAACCACTCCAACTCCAACCTCATCTCCACCAGAAGAGGAACCCAAGAACTCAAGGCCAAGCCGGGGCAATCAGGACTACCAAAGTCCCCGAAGACCAAACCCGGAGAAGGAACCAGAGAAGCAGCTGAAAAGTAGGGAACACGTACAGCAGATCCCGAGGCCACAGGCAGGAGAGAGCGTCCACAGCTCAAGCCGACCCCTCCCGATTCCAAGAGCAAAATCTGGTAACTTTGGCATTTAGAACACTTGCAAAAAGGTCCACCACCGGAACACCCCAGTGTACTGTCAGATCCACAAACAACTCCGGACGGAGGCAAAAATCCACTGACGATGGGAAGGCTCTGCTGAGAGCGTCTGCCAGAGAATTGGACACCCCCTGAATATGAATCAACAACAGAACAGCTTCTCCATTATCAGAGCCAGAAAATGGGACCTGGACTTCCCCTGCCTGTTCACATAAGCTATGGTCATGATGTTACCCATCCTGATCAGGAACACTGAACCCCTCAACAACCGCAAGAAGGCCCACAGAGCCAATCGAACAGCCTCCAACTCCCTCCAATTTGAAGCCCTCCTGCTCTGAGACAGGGACCAGAAGCCCTCGGCCAGATGAACCCCCATCCAGGCCCCCCAACCTAAGAGGCTGGCGTCTGTGATGACCACTAAAGGGGCAGGTGGGGAGAGAGACACCCTCGCAGCAGATTATTCCAAACTAGCCACCAACCCAGATCCTCCCTGATCTGAGGGGAAACCGGTATCGGAGAAGAAAGGGGTAGACAATGGGGAGACCAATGCACCAGAATGTGTGCCATCAGCTTGTGCAAATGAATCCGGGCCCATGGAACCAGAATCACTGTGGCCACCCGATCCCCCTAGAACCTGGAGCCAACGAGCAGCCACCTGGACCTGCCTGGACAACAGATCCAGAATGTGAGATCGGATCTTGGATACCCGAACCTCGGGCAAAGTGACCACCCCAAAATATGTACGAAATCTTGCTCCACTAAAGAGACGGTCCTGGGACAGAACAAGGCAGGATTTTCCCAGATTCATATGAAAACCGTGCTCCTGCAAAATGTCCAGAACCACCCTTGTGTGACTGAGAGCCAATATGAAGGAGGGCGTGAACCAACCAGTCATCTAGATAGGGATGGAGAAAAATCCCCTGACCGTGAGCCAAAGTCTTCAACGAGGCCAACAGCTTTGTGAAGACCCAGGGAGCGGACTTCAGCCCGAATGGCAACACAGGAAACTGGTAGTGGCAGTCCCCTATGGCAAAACACAGAAACCTCTGATGATCCCGAGCCAAGGGAACATGGAGATACGCGTCCTGGAGGTCTATGGATGTCATAAAGTCCTGGACCCCTACCGACGGAATTATGGACTGTAAAGTTAC
Source organism: Calotriton arnoldi (assembly GCA_963921515.1). NCBI lineage: Eukaryota > Metazoa > Chordata > Amphibia > Caudata > Salamandridae > Calotriton > Calotriton arnoldi. The sequence continues at coordinate 525,845 of CAWUFW010005773.1, read as the reverse complement.
CATCTTGAAGTGAATGTTCCTGACCCACCCATTCACTTTCTTTAGGTCCAGAACTCGACCACTGAACACCTTTTGAACCAAAAAACAGAATGGAATAGCAGCCCAGTCTCTGCTCCTCCAGGGGAATAGGAACGATCGCCCTCTTCTCCAGAAGAGCCTGAACCCCATCCATAAGAGCCTGCATCTTCCCCGTATCCTTGGGGAAAGGAGTACGGATGTTGCCCCAGCTGGGAGGCAGAGCGCCAAAGTCTATATGATAGCCGCTCCTTACAACGTTCAAAGCCCAATGATCCCATACATCCCAACTCCAAGCCTCCAGAGAAAACAACAGTCTTCCGCTCACAGGCATTGAAGCCTCCCCGCAATCGTTGTCAGGATTTTCACTTGAAGGGATCAGGTGGACCCTTGGCTCCTACCAAGGAAGAGGCCTTCTTGGGCTGGAAGTTTTGCCAGTGTTCCGAAAAGGGCTTGGAGGCTCGACGGGAGGAATGAAAGGAAGAAGAGGAAGAAGGAGGATTCCAAAAGTGATGAGAGAAGGAAGACGATGAAGCCTTCCCTTGTAGGGAAGAGTATGCTATCGATCTTTGAAAGCTTTGATAATCATGCTGTCCAGCTGCTCCCAAAACAGCATTTTACCCTCAAACGGAATTTTAAGGAGAGAGGATTTTTCGGAGAAATCCGCCTTCCAGTCTTGCATCCACAGATTCCTCCGTGCCAATATCATGGAACCAGATGCCAGGGCAGAAGATTTGAGGAAATCCAAAGAGATGTCCGCCAATAATTTTGCCTGTTGTTCCATGTGAACCAGTAAGTCAGAGCAATCAGTCTCTTCTTGAATTGCCGTGGCCAGTTTCTCAAAGTCCGACACTAAGGACTGAGCAGCATAAGCAGAATAGATACCTGCCTTTAAAGTCAAATTATCAACAGTGAGGCCACTTGGAGTACAGATAGGAAGAACCTGTAATGTAAAAGCAGGACCATTAAGCTTCCAGACGAATACGAAAGAAATGTGTTATGAGTTTCTTTCGGAACTAAAGCAAGTCTTCTCCTAATGTTGAACTATAAATCAGCAGCCAATATCAAAGGTCAGAATAGAATGCAGTGTCTTATTTTAATATAGTGAATTCCTTTCATACTTTCAGTATTTGAAATTGACTCTTTAACTGAGAAATTAGTCACAAAATGTTATGTACTACATCATTATTATACAGAGTTATGTGTATCATTCCATTTTTGCTGAGTAAGTAGCAGTGATTCACAGTGATCAAGGTTGCTCTAAGAGGCACTGAAGCCCTGGAAACCACTGCATCTTCATCAGCTTAAGGAGACAAATCAAACATATGTATCCAAAGCTCCAAAAGCCCAAACCCCACCTACAGTGAAGAACCAACCAACACAATCATTATCTGTTCCCATTACATTCGAAACTTGTAGAACAACCAGTGCTGGGGAACACTTATTTTAAGTGAAGAGCGGTCAGACACAGCTAATTGCATTTGTAAGATTTATGCACAACAGCAATAAAAACATAGCAAATTTGTTTTGCCCTAATCACGACACCTCCTAGAAGTATGGCATAGCCAAGAAATCCCCAAAGTCACCAGTATAAATTAAAATAAATTGCTCAAAACATAAGCATCTGCATAAATAACAGGAAAAAAACAGAAAAAACAGTTGTGGGAAACTCCACATTTAAATGCCACTTTCATTTATCAATTGGGGAAAACAAAGAATTTGAAGCATACTTGACCGCAATTAGCTCTTCCACCTCTCTAGACCAAAAAAGACCCACATCAATTTTCAACTACATAACTGCTTAACGTCCTCTGCAACAACAAAACAGGCCACAAATGATGCAATCTCGATACCTTTTTCAGTCACAATACACCAAATACAGCACTGATTTCGCAATCTCACACTGCAGCACAGTACACAGCAAACATCATACAACCTACATGCAAGGCTCGAGATCCCCATCAAGACAGAGAAGCCAAAGACTCTGCAAAAATAAAGGCACCATCAGTAACCCAACACCCAAAAACTCCAGTCCTCCACTGTAGCTGTAAATATTCGTATTTTGAAGGTATCGTCAAAGACAAGTTGGATGTGCGTGAGCTTCAAATACTTAATTTTTTTCAGTTTAAGAAGCTTTATTGAAGCAAGTAACATCAATGGTACAATATCTGGCGATACATATGTAGAGGGATGGCAAGAGATAATGATTACAATATACAAAAGGAGGAAACGAAAGCAGAGAATGTCTACAGTTACTCTAGAAAATATTCCAAAAGTGTAAAGTAATATTGAAATTTTGTACCATTAACACAAGATAGCGTTTTTGATTTTATGTATTTAGGGGAAGGAGGAAGAAAAGGAAAAAGAGAAAGAGAAAAGAAGGAAAAGTATAGTAAGGGGGAAGAAAAGGAAAAAGAGGATAAAATAGCGTTCATAACTGGTAACATAAAACAATTGAAACAGTAAATATATCAGTTTCTTAAAAACAGATTAGAAGACCACAAAATGATTAAGGAGAACATCATGAAAGGGGAAGGGAATAATATGTTCATGGAGGTTGATATACAAAGGAGCTGTCTCTGCTACGTTGCGCAGAAGAGGATAAATAGTTGGTAAGTGGGGTCCAAAAAGCCTCCTTTCGAATGAGCTGTTGTGAGGTAGTAACAGCTGCTCTATCCAATCTGTGGTGATAGCAAAGAAGGTTCCACCATGCAGAGAATGAAACTTTAGTGGCATCCTTCCAATTGGAGGTTATCACCTGAAAAGCAATGGCTATTAACATGTCTACAAAAATACCTAACTTACGAGAACCAAACCATTTTGCAGAGTTGCTGCCCAGAAATATAGAATAAACATCAAACGGAAATTGAGTAGAACAAATGCAAGAAATTGATTCACAAACCTTAGTCCAAAAGGTGGCAATACTAGGGCAGAGAAAAATGAATGCATTAAAGAACCATGGGGATTGTGACATGTCCAACAGCTTGAAGAAATATCTGGGCAGTATTTAGAAAGGGAGAGTGGAGTTAAAAACAGTCTTTGGTAAAAGTAATAGAGCGTTTGAGTGGTACTTACTGTACAAGAGGTGTGGTGTATGCGTGTCCAAATGGAGTCCCAAGTGTGCGTGGAAAGGGTACGTTGTAAGTCAGTTTCCCATAAGGTCTCCACCTTGCTCTTAACCCGATTGGAAGAAGAAAAATGAAGGTATTTGTAAATATGAGAAGCCCGAATGGAGGAAGAAATAGATAAGGGTTCTAACTGGGTGTCTGAGGAGGAGGGAGAGGGATCCGAGAGGAGAGAGAGCCGTTGCAAAAGAAACATTCTTAAAGACTCATATCTTATTAATGATGAGGTAGGAAGATCAAACTTAGACTGAACCTCTCTTAGTGAAAGAGGAGAAGAGTCTTGTACTAGGTGTTTCACCAAGAGGATTCCCCTGAGCGCCCAACTCTTCCAAAAAATGGTGCGATTAGACAACTTAATGAGTTTATTATGCCATAGAGGTGAGTCTAAAAAAATTTGTAACTGGCTGTAAGATTTACACTTAACTGGATGAAAGGTTGAAATAAATTTTGAAACAGTCGGATAGTTAAAAGAGTGAGGAGGATGGGTAAAGCTTGTTATCATAGAGAAAGGGAAAGGGGAAATCAGGGACTCCTCCAATCTGCGCCAGACAGACATAGAGTGTCCCTCCGTAGAGGATAAAGAGGATAACACCTGTTGGAGTAAAAAGGATGAGTGATATTGCCGAAAATTGGGAAAGAGCACTCCACCCCGGTCCTTAGGTACCGATAATCTGGCAATTGAGATGCGTGCCTTTCGACCGTTCCATAGGAATTTACTAAGAACACTGTTAAGAGTCTTAAAAAACCTCAGAGGAAGTTTTACTGGTAACATGGACAGATAAAAGTTGATGACAGGTAGCATCATCATTTTGATCGTGTCCAGTCGGCCCCACCAAGACAGGAAAAGGGGGACCATTTATTTACCATGTTATTAACCTTAAAAGAACCTCTTCCATATTTATCTGAATTGTTTGTGCTATAGAAGAGGAATACTTAATTCCCAGACATGTAACCTTGTCGGTACTCCATTTAAAATTAGTACCTTCAAACATATTTCTTAAGCAATATTTATTTAAAGGAAGCACCTCGGATTTAGAAAAGTTTAACTTGTATCCGGAGAGTGCGGAATAAGAAGTGAGAAGATCTGTAAAAGCTGATAAAGAGATAGAAGGATCAGAGACATATAACATAATATCGTCTGCATACGCAGTGAATTTGATTTCAAGTCCCTTATGTTTAAAACCTCGAAAAAGGGGAGAGCATCTCAGGGAATGCAAGAAGGGCTCGAGTGATAGAATGAAAAGTAAAGGAGAGAGAGGACATCCCTGACGAGTGCCCCGGTGTAAAGGAAAGTAAGGAGATTGAAAACCGTTGACAAAAACTGAAGTGGTGGGGGAAGAATATAGTAATTTAATAAGAGAGAGAATAGGAGGGCCGAAACCATGCCATTTGAGGGCACGCATCATGTAAAGCCAATGGACACGATCAAAGGCCTTCTCGGCATCGAGAGCCACTGCCGCAATAGGAGTGGAACTCTTGGAAGCAAGATGAATGAGGTTAAGGAAAGTTCTAGAATTATCGGCTATACTCCTGCCCTTAACAAACCCCGTCTGCTCCGGACCAATCAATTCTGGGATTACCTGATTTATGAGAAGAGCTAATACCTTGACGAAGATTTTACAATCGAGATTAATCAATGATATGGGACGATAATTCGCACATAAGGAGGGATCCTTCTCTTTTTGGGGATTAAACAAATCATCGCTTCAAGGAAAGAGCCTCTGGCATCATTTAATGATGCAAAATGTTGGAAAAAGGGATAAGAGGTGAGGTAAGAGGCTAAGGGAGAAACTGGAATAGAATTCAGCAGTCAAGCCATCTGGGCCCGGGGCCTTATCTTTCGGTAACAATGATAGGGCAGATTTGATCTCTGAGAGAGATATGTCCCTATCCAAAGCGGAACAATCCGGGAGAGGATGGGGACGAGGGGGCAAAGAATCGAAAAAGGAGTCCAACTCCACGTCCGTAGGGGAAGATTCAGGAGTATATAGGGTTTTGTAGAAATCTGTAAAGCAATGTAATATCTCTTCGTCTTTAAAACAAGGAGCACCATGCTGATCCATAATCTTTACTATTCTGGATTTCTGAGACCTAATTTTTAAATAATTGGCCAAGAGTCTACCTGCTCGATTGCGGCCCCCATAGATTTTGGAGTTGATTTTTAAGAGCGTCCCTGAGGCTTCCTCCGTAGACTTTCTATTAAATTCGAACTTTGCATGAATCAGGGCCTTGAGAGCATCCGGACTGTTGGAAGAGAAGTATGCATGTTCCAATATCTTAATAGAAGAGAGCATATCAGCAGATTCCTTACGCAGTTTTTTCCGTTTGTTGGCTACATACTCTACAATGAAGCCTCTGGCTGTTGCCTTGAATGCATCCCAAACCGTATGAAAGGACAATTCGGGGCTAGTATTGAGAAGAAAAAATTCAGAGACAAATTCCTTGAAATGTACAAGAAAGGAGGAGTCCCTGAGAAGATAATTGTTGAAGCGCCAACGACGAGGCTTAGAGGATGGAGAAGGGATGTCAAAATTAATCAGGACAGGAGCATGATCGGAAATAAGGATGGAACCAATCTCTGCATGTGTTAGATTGGAAAGGAGAAGCGGACTCAGGAAGATGTAATCAATTCTAGAGGTGGAATTGTAGGAGGGAGAGTAAAAGGTATATTCTAAGCTATCCGGGTTATAAATTCTCCAAGCATCTACCAGACCCCGCGACCGTGTAACTCTGGAGAAAGTCTTTTGCATTTTATTGGGTATATATTTGGAAGAGGATTTTCTATCTAAGAACGGATCCATGATCTGATTACAGTCCCCACCCACAATGAGGTTTGAGTCTGGGCATGAGTGGAAAGTATGGGACATGGATTGCCAGAATGATGGGTCAGTGCCTGTGGGGCCATAAATATTGAGTAGAGAAATGTGAGACTCATTAATAATGGTATGAAGGAGGAGCCATCGTCCCTCCCTGTCCCTCTCCTCTGTTTCCACAGTAAGGGATAAGGACTTATGAAAAAGTATCACCACGCCATTTTTCCTGCCATCGGAGGGTGAACAATATACCTGACCCACCCAATGCTTTTAAGGGAGTTAACTTGGTATCGTTAAGGTGCGTCTCCTGCAGCATAGCAATTTTACAATTTAACCTGGAAAGGTGGGCAATAACCCTCTGTTTTTTGACAGGATTACGTAATCCCTTTACATTCCATGAAATAATCCGGATGTTGTCAGTCATTATGGGAGATAGGGAAAATGATACATACTAATAAACAGTATTACATTATTATCACTGTATAACAACATGCAAAACTCATAATTTGCAAAAATTAATATGTAAAAATAGGAAAAACAGAGGAACATAATAAACAAGATAAACCATGTTGAGCGACATATTGGGCCAAGGAAACATTCTAACAGTTTCAATTGAAGTTTGGAGTTTATAGAGGACCATGGTAAAGTCATAAGATCAATAGTAAAAAATGATGAATGATAGATATTAGAAGGAGGAAAGAAAAATAGGTAATGAATAGAGAACCAAGTAGAAGCGAGAAGAATAAGGATAAGAAAAAATACTTGAACGCGATAAGCATGGAAACATATAGGAGCTGGACTCAGTAGAGATGAAGGGGGAAGAAAACAGCAAAAGGGAGAAATAGGGGAAGGGGAAGAAAGGGAAGACAGATGGTAAAAAGAGAAATGTTGACAGGAAGCCAAGGGGCTTCAGTCAAATAGGCCAGGGTAAGAATCCAGAATAACAGAAGTAGCATGGGGAGGCGGGGAGCCGCGGAAAGAGGACAGATGGCCAAAACAGCGAGGACATCCGGAGACGGCCTAGGTAATTCGTTGAAAGGTAAGGAGCAAAACAGAAGAAAAAACAAAAAGCAACTACCGAAGAGGAGGGCGAACAACCAAACCCAGATCACAATCAATAACATTAAACAAGGCTCCAGAGAGCCACAGCAACAGAAAAGTATATATAGACATTAACACTTACCATACAGAGGGGTACTGTGGGCTGTGACATTGGGGTGGCAGGGCGGGGAGGAGGAAGGTCACTGAGGGGTAGGTCTGTACATGAGGGCAGACATCTATGAGGAAAGGACGGAAGAGGCAAAACATGAAATTATTAATTAAGAAGACGAACATGCAGTAACAGTCAACCATAAGGAAGAGAAAACATCCTGCAACAATGAGCATGTGACCAATACTACTAGAAGATTCATATATCAAACTTTCAAAAGTCAAACAACTGTAGTGAGCTCAGAACTTGTGGATAAATCAAGATCCTCCATGGTCCATCGCATCCCCTTTATGACGAGTAATGAATTGCTTAAGATCTTCAGGGCGATCGAAAGAATAGGACCTCTCTTTGTAGGTAACCTTGAAGAAGCAGGGATGCACTAGCCCATATCTTGCATCCATGGACCGTAAAGCTGGACGGAGAGATAAAAATTCCTTTCGACGGGCGGCGGTGGCACTTGCGACATCTTGAGAAAAGAAGATTTTATGACCCGTCCATAGCATCTGCTTTCTTTGTTTTGCTGCTGAGAGGACCAGTAACAGGTCAGTATATTCTAGAAATAAAACTATTATTCCTCTAGGACAAGAGACAGAAGCTGAGGAGGATAGGTCCCTGGTCTTGGAGCCAATGCGATGGGCACGTTGCAGATTGAGGTGAGTACCATCCTTGAGGCCAACGATTTTGGGGATGTTATTTTTTAAAAAGGCGAGCATATCTGACCCTTCTTCACCCTCAGGAATGCCATAAATTCGGAGATTATTGCGTCTATTGCGATTTTCTAAATCCTCAGTTTGCCTCTTGAGGAGAGCAATCTCTTTAGACATGGCAGCAACCTGAGGGATCACATCCTGCGTGTCACTGATCCTCTGTTCCATAGCTTACACTCTCGAATCCAGGTTTGACCATTTCTCATCGAGCTTCTGAAGGGTGGCATTGGTCTCTATCACGAAGGGTTTAATCATCCTTATCTCCTCCATAAGATCCTCTAAAGTGATGGGCAATGGGGACTTGGTGGGAGAATTAGGCTCCTTCTTATGTCGTTTGGGGGGAGCAACAGGATTGGAGTCCTTGCGAAGAGAGGACATACTTGGTGGAGTAGGTTTTTGCCCAGCGCTGACAGGGGGATCCATAAAGATGAGGAAGCCAGATGTATAGGGTGCCCAAAAGGCAAGACACAAGTGTAGTCAAGTTAAGGCACTGAAAAAGAACAGCAAGGAGCAGCAATGAAGAGTATTCGTCAGTCCAGAACTCACACACCCAAAGCCGGAGGAGAAAATACAGCAGTGCCCTATTTGCAAAAAGTATACTATTGCCGCCTAGCGCAGGGTTCAATCCAATATGCGACTTCCACTAGGGATACAGCCAAAATCATGTTTTCCTTAATCGTTGCAAAATGCTTAACAGACCCTTCCTCAGTTGATTAAACATATAAGCCAGGGAGTCTTAAAGCCACTTGCCACATACCGCTTCAAAGTACCTCAAGGAGCGAGTATTCCTGCGCATTTAGCGAACATGCCATTTCACTGTCTAGAGGAGCCAGAAGGAAGAGCGTTTGGAATTCGCCACCAGGCTCCTCGGCGGCAATAAACTCCAATTCAGCGACGTCAGGGCTCTTCACATGAATAGAGAGCGTCCCGCCGAAAACAAAATGGCGGGCGCCTCTGAAAGCTGTTGAGAGGAAAGCGGCGCGGGGGAAACAGGCGCGATACAGGAGCAGAAAATGGCTAAAAAAGTCGTCCACCTGTACCCCCGCGCTCGCCCACACGATGCCTCAGTTCATGTGCCCCGGCTCGCCGAAAAAACAGCTCCGGTGACAGGAAAGGTGCCGCTCGACCAGCGGAGCCTCAAGCTGAAGCAGCCATCTTGTGGCAGCTCAAGCCACGCCCCCCTCTTCAAATACTTAATAAAAGAGTTTTTATCCTGCTGGTAATCAAATAAGTTTGTGAACACAATATACATTTTATTTTGCAGACAGTTCGAATAAGAAATTAAATTATGTTTCTTTCCTTAAAGATAATTTGCATTTTAAATACCTTTCGCCATGCATATGTGTCATTATTACATTTCTAATGGGAGTTTGTGGAGATGTTATCAAGCACGTTGCGTTGCTTTTCTAATACAAACAGATAAAAAATACACAGAAAACAGGTACTCACTGTCTCTGTCTTCCATTTCCTGACTTTAGAAAGATTTACTGAAATCATTTCTAAAGTATTTATGCTTCTGGAGGAGGTGTTGTATTTTATAGTCTCTCCAAATGCCTCCAGAATTACCTAGGATAGATTATGTCACCAGTGGAAATGTGTCTGCTCCTAGTTATTTTACAAAGTAGTATCATTATGTCTTAATCACATTAATGGTTAGGGCTTAACTTTAACAATGGAGGGTGCAGCTCTTTCCTGTTGCCTGTGCTCAGAAAATGTAGAACCATCATCATTTGAGCCAGTAAACCTGTCTGCATGTCATAAGCCTTATCTTTGTAAGGTTAAACTGGAATTTACAGTAGCCAGTGGAGCAGCGGAATTTAGGCTCCACCCTTTATTTGTTACAATTGCAATTATATACTGATAGCTGACATTATATTCACTGTGTGTCATCTTAACTACTTTAACACGTGTTAAGCATTTAAATTTATTAATAAAATGTAATCATCGCAGGGATCAGAGGTTTATAGACGAGTGCACTAATGTTCAGTTGAAACGTAATCATGTCCTCTCTTATTCATGTTTTGCACTTATTCTTAAAGTTATACCTGTGTATGTATAATCATGTATTCAAAGTTCATATTGACTGCTGAGTTAACTTAGCCTGATTACAGGCCTCAATTGAAATTCATTTAGCCTTGCCTGTATATTTTTTTTCCTCTTTTGTAGGTGCATTATCATGCTTCTCGTTAGTTAGAGAAAGGCATATTGTTTGTATTAGACTGTCGCTAGTGAGGCATGAAGGCAAGAACTTGGCAGTGAACGTGGAGAACTAATGACCAAAAGAGGCCTTCTGTTCATCATGTACCAGGACAGCGGGATGTTCACGGTTGCAGTTTACAGTCCCAGTTTTGGTGAGATGGGAAACTTGAGGAACGGTACAGATGCTCCTGTCAAGTAACAATTTGGTTGGTTCCTGGTTGTGTGTGAGGACATAAGAAAGTTTCTGAAGCTTCTGTTATTTTAATTGGTGTTCCCACAGTTAGGGAGGCAGACTCCTTTTAGACTTGAAAAGTGTCAGATCTCTCTGCTTATGTTTTCCTGTTAGTGTGAAGCTTTAGGCTCAACACTTATTTCCTTTTCCAAGACTTCTATAGAAGTCTATATCATGCTAACACCTTCTTAGCTCCCTAAATAGAAGTATTAGATAGAGGGTCCTGTAGTCGATTTAGGTTTAGAAGAGAGGAGGAAAGTTTCTTTATGGAACATCTATTTACTTTAATTTGTTTAATTTTTGTTCTGGCTGACACTATTCTATCCCTAATTTTATTACGGCTCAATCTACTGAGATATTTCAGTTTACCTGCTGCATTATTGTATCTCTTGAACTTATTTCCATTCTGCTTGTATACTGGAGTGATTAGTACCCAAAAATAAAATCAATTTAACCATATTTGCTCTTGAACTTATTTCCATTCTGCTTGTATACTGGAGTGATTAGTACCCAAAAATAAAATCCATTTAACCATATTTGGTGATTCTTGGTCCTTATTGTGGAGTCACATTGGCTTCACAAGCAGGAAATGTATCATTGATGTCTTCTCCGTAACTGCACTTCAAGTCAACCAACAAGGGTCCATACGACCAATGGGGAAAAATCTTTAATGACTTCACTAAAAGATTGCGATGTAAGTACCAGTGTGCTATCAGATGGTAGCACACTGGATGGTTGATTACTGAAGTAAAAGGAGCTAAAATACCCCTGTGGGAACTCCAGAATTGCCCAAACCCAGTCCTAGCCCTTAAAGCTCATTTCTCGGTTCAAAGGACCAGGGGAGTTCCAGCATTTCGAGAAAGAGTTTTAACAACTAAGGAGTGAGTATTAAAAGGGTCACATGGTGCAATTGTGTATGTAAAGCTTGCTGTATTTTGTTAACATTGTATGGTGTGATGCAATGATGTTTTACTTGTTGTACAGATGTTAATGTACTTAATTCTGAGCAGTTGAAGTTGTTATCAGGCTGGTCATAGCCTCAAGGTCCTGGGATAAGTAGGAATACATTGTGTTGTAATTTGTCTGCTAGGTTTTGTGGTGTCAGTCATGAGGTCCCATCGACTACACATTGAAATAGGGACAAATAACTTAATGTGAGAGTAAATTGTGATGGGTGTGGTGGATCCTGTTGAGCAAGGGAGAAATTGCATTAATTAGGTTGATTCCCTGCTGGTCGAGGTTTCACTCGAGTGTGTCTGAGCAGGTCTGAAAGGGTTACTCCGGACCATGTCTTGCATGACCGAATACTTTGAATTCTTTTGAGGAGCAGACAAAAAGTTATGTGTTAAAATTGCTTATTGTTTGTTTATCATGCTTGCTTATCGTGGAAAAAAGGGTGCGCTTGTAAAAATTGTAAAGGAGGGTAAGCCGTTGAGAGGAGTGGAAAGTATGTCATATGGTGTTGTGCTTGAATTGGACAGTTGGCATTAGTACTGCGCTGCTATTGGTTGGGTACATTGTAGAGAGCCGCGCTGTGATAGGACAGAACGAGCGGTACTGCACTGAGACTAGTTGTTGCCGCTGAATGTGAGCTGTGGTTAAAGAGATTATTCCCTGCTTTGAAACGAAAATTCTATTTGTGATTTTTGCTATTATTGCTGAAAAAAAAATAGATGTTTCAGGGCTACCCAAGATTTGATTAGGGGAGATGTGAGGGTTCCTGTTCGACCATTATATGGCCAATAATGTGGGACTCCACACATGCAATTGGCTGAGTCAGTGGCATAGAGGTTTCTTCGCAATGGCACATTTAATTGGAGAATTATTGAAAATCTAAGAAGGCTTTTGTACAAGGTGAAGCCACCCCCTAGACCCGCACAGTATGAGGCACCTAATACCTGGGAATGTGCAGCTCATGTTAATTAAAGCCAGGTGGGATGCGGAACAACAAAAATGGCAAGCTGAAATAATTGAGGGAACTAGGTTTTAACCTGAATTGATAAGTGATGTTAGAAAGGGGGGTCTCTAGTTGACAATGGTTTGCACCTTTGTCCAAGTAGGGCCCCTTCCTTCTAGTCAGGATAAGGAGGCAACACTACTGAAAGGACCCCTGCTCACCCCCTTGGTAGCTTGGCATGAGCAGTCAGGCTGTTCTCAGAGGCAGTATGTAAAGCATTTGCACATAACCAACAGTAACACAGTGAAAACACTATACCAGTTTAGAAAAGTTTCCAATCTTTTATATATTCAAAACAAGACCAAAACTATAAAAATCCAACATACAGTACTTAAAAATATGCACTTTGCAAGAATAACCTTAAGAATGCAGTTCCTTGAAGTCAGTAGCTCCGTCCGGTGCTACCGTGGTGCTGGAAACAACAAAATCCAACAGTTCCATCCGACCGCGTCGGTCGTGGTGTTGGCAGACTAGCAAACAGTACCCCTTCGTTTCAGCCGATCACGTTGGTGCGGGCCGGTTGTGGCAACCTTCACGGTTGCGATGTGAAGCGTAGCGGTGCGGCGTGTGATGCCCTCAAGTCGAGGTGCAGGCAGCGGCTCAGTGATGGTCAGCCAGCGGCGTCGGTGAGACCACGGCTGCAGTGCAGAGTGAGGTGGTGCTTGTGGTGGTGCTGACTGGTTATGCTGCATGCAAAAGTGCCGGTTGGTGGGAGCTGCCGCCGGCGGGCCCAGACGGCGGTCTGGGTTGGGGCGGTGCATCGTGTGACTTACGAGCAGTGCCCCCAAACCGCGGTGCGGTCATTGGTGTCATGGTCAGCGGGCAGCCATGTCGTCAGTGAGACCAGGGCGGCGAAGTGAAGTGAGGCTGTGTGGGTGCGGTGCCCACAGGTCACGGTGCAAGCAGCAGCGCGGTGGAGGCGGCGGTCGTCATCATCGGTAAGACCAGGGTTGCAGTGCGAGATGCAGTGGTGCCCTCTCTGGTGCCTTGAGGACACAGAGCCAGCGACGGAGTCAGCTGCTTTTCCCCCTCTGTGGCAACTGAAACCCACGGTTCCAGAAGTGGTACCCAGAGGTAAGTGAAGTCTTTGCTGTCGCTGAGACTTCATGAACAGGAGGCAAGTTCGGTTTCAACCCCTTGGAGATACTCAGCACAAGCTAAGAAAGTTCAGTCCAGTCCTTTTACTGCCCAAGGCAAAAGCAGCAACTGCAGGCCAACCCAACAAAGCAACAACACAGCAGAGGGGCAGTACTCCTCCTAGCAGTTCTTCCAGCTCTTCTTCTTGGCAGGTTCCTTGATTCTTCTGACTTCCAACAGAAGGCAAGCTCTACTTCAAGCCCTTGGAGAAAACTCTAACAGCAGGATGATGAAAGTACAATCCAGTCCTTTGCCTGCCAAAGACAGAAGCAGCAAGCAGCAGGCCAACACAGCAGAGCACGCAACGAAGTGGCAGTTCCTCCTGATAGCTTTTTCAGCTCTTCTACCTGGCAGGTTCCTTAGTTCAGCAGTAATCTAAAGTTCTGGGGTCTGGGCACCAATATTTATACTCAGTTTTTCTTTGTTCTTTTGGGCAGAGAGTGTCTGTTCTCAGCCAAAACCAGTTCTGTCCTCTCTGGTTCAGTTTCCCTGCAGGAGGTGGAGACAGCATTGTGCAAGGGAGACAGGGCCTATTCAGGTGCAAGGGAAATCTCCTCCCACCACTCTAAATGGAGCCCAGGTCTATTCTGCCCAGCCCAGACTCATTAAGGAAAGGCAGGACACACATCACTCCTGTGGCTGTCTGAGAGAATGCACATCCCCAGCCCCTGTCACTCCAAAGCCAGACAGTCAATCCACAAACCAACAGAGGCACACAGGAAGGCTAAGCAAGAAAATACCCACTTTCTAAAAGTAGTATTTTCAAACACACAATATAAAAATCATCTTCACTAAAAGATGCATTTTTATATTCTGAGTTTAGGCATACTAAACTCGATCTTTCTATCTTGTCCCAATGGGAAGTTATAGTTGTAAGATGTTACAACATATTCCCCATTCTATCCTATGGGACAGATAGCCTTTCAATAGTGAAAAATGAAATACACTGTATTTCACAATCAGGACATGTCACACATACCAGTACATGTCCTACCTTTCACAAACACTGCACCCTGCCCACAGGGGTACCTTGGGCCTACCTTAGGGGTGTCTTATATGTATGAAAAGGGAAGGTTAGGGCCTGGCAAGTAGGTGCACTTGCCAAGTCAACATGGCAGTCACAACTACACACAGGCACTGCAGTGGCAGGTCTGAGAACCCTTTGAAAAGCTGCTTGTGTGGGTGGCACAATCAGGGCTCCAGGCCCACTAGCAGCATTTGATTTACAGGCCCTGGCACACACAGTGCATGTACTAGGGACTTACCAGTAAATCAAACATGCCGATCATGGAAACACCAATCCATAACATAATTTACCTGGAGAGCATATGCACTTTCGCAGTGAATAGCAGTGGTAAAGTACCCAGAGTCCTAAAACCAACAAAAACAGGGTAAAAATCAGGAGACCAAAAAGCAAAAAGTCTGGGGGTAAACCCGCTGAAAAAGCCAAGTCTAGCAAGTGAGGTATCTTGGAAAGACGAGAAAAAGAAAAAAGAGGATAAAATAGAGAGTACAGAGAGCTCAGGCGAAGATAGTGATAGTGATTCTAGTGATGACTTTCTGAATGTGTCATTGTCAACCCTCCCACCACCTTATAGCATGACCCAATTTGAAGGGATTTGTGGCGTTGATACCAGTAGAGACTCTGAGAGAGCCACTGCTACAGTGAATACAAGTCAGAACCCTATTGGAGAAAATTCGGGGATTTGTGCCCCTGTTAGCGCTTCTGTTTCTAATGCCCCAGACGCAATAACTGTTTCGGTTACTGTTGGTCCTGTAGTTCCTGTATATAAACCTGAGCTATCCACAACCACAATGCATGCCTTTGCGGTTCCCACTAGAGTAAACATGTCAACAACTGTTTCTGTTGTCCCTTGATGGGGGTGGTGGTAAGAACTCCCATGGTCCCGAATGAGGTGACTCCACCATATGTTGCTCCTGTATCATCAGCAATGAATAAGATATGACTCACCCCTTTAGTGGAACTTGCTCAGAAGTCACAAAGTTCCCACTTGTCTATTCTGGAATTCACCTCAGTATATTTCAAGCAGAAAGGATAACGTCCAATACCTCTGGAGCCCAAAATGGTGATAATTTACAGGAGTTGGATGATTTGACTAGATTTTTCAATGGGTCCCCACGAGAATGTGAGGGTTCACAATTGATCAAGGAACTCCAGTCATCGGGGAGGGAGACTGCAGTGGATGTGGTCAAGTTAAAATTAGAACTGGATGAGATGATATCAGGAAATCTTGATCTTTCCTGTTTAGATACCAATCAAGAAAATGAACTTATATACATGTGCAAGGATATTGCTAGGCGTCCGGGACAAGCTCATGATAAGCATTCTCGTCTGATTTAGCTCGAATGTATGATGTAGATTTAAGTAAGACTAACTCCTTACAGAAAAGTTATTTTGTATGCTTTGATGAAAGTGATATAACTAATATGAGGATGTTAGGGATAAAAATGCAAATTAGGGAGTTAATAGGCAGCATCCGAAAATAGAGTGATTTGGATAAGTGGAAAGGCAGGTAGGCCAAGAAGAAAGACCAGAAGAAAATGAAGGTGGTATATGCCTCAGAGAGCAAGGGGGAGCCATCTCCTTCTTCGATGGATGGAGAAGGGGCTTCAAATTTACAGCTGAGAGAGGTGCCTGGTGGAGTATACATATATGTACCATGAAGTAGAGATGATCTTGCCACATTTGCGAATGATTTCCCTAAATTGAGAGTGAACTCAATGTTGTGGTATACCCAGGTTGATCAATTCATAAAGATTTCTTAGGTATTGTGAGTGGATTTGAATACCGTTTTTGACATTTTGGTACAGAGTGACTTATGGACAGAGTGTAAAGTGGCTCTACAGTGGCCAGAGAAGGAGCCTCAGAGACATCCACTGTCATGCCCCATCGCCATTGTTAATGAAAAAGTATCAACAGGTGATTACCTTTTTGAAAGGGAATGTACCGGCGAAGGATATTGATTGAGTTAAGATTGACAGAATTACTTGGTGCATGCTTTTTATGAAAGATTGTTGCAAGTGTTTAAATAGCATAGTGGGGTGGAAAATTCCGAAACCAAGATGAGAAGCTGTGTATCTGTGTGTGACATGGTTAAGGCCTAAGATTAGCTTGAGGATTCAACAGCATTTAATTTGTTGGCAAAATAAGTCAATTGATTAGATCTTGAGATATGCAAAATATTGTAGTGATAAATTGGACATGAAACAGAAGCAGTTGAAGTAAAAGTTCATTCTGGTTCAGAAGAGAGCAGCACAGAGGTGAAATTATAATCAACCATATGTAGGGAATGTGGGTGCTATACAAGGTGATGTGCATCAACAGGGAGTTCCTGTGATGCAGGATGAAAAAGGTTACCCACAGGGTAGAGTATGTGGTGTCCCAATTGCCTCAAGTACTGGGATCGATGTGGCAACATTGAAGAAATCTAATCAATGTAATCATTGTTACAAATTTGGGCATTGGAAGCAGGAGTCCCGTCTTAACTCCAACAGGGGAATGAATGAAAATCAGGTTCAAAATTCAGGGTTTATGCAGACCTAGGTTAGCAACCCCGTACAGTCACCAAATGTGCTGAGGCCAAGGATGCAAGGTCCTAATATAACACAAGTTCCAGTGATGCAGGCTCCTCAAGCCCCAATGCCTCAGCAAAACAATAATGGTCCTAGATTTAATCCTAACCACGTTCTGAATTTTAATCAGAGTTCCTTCCAGAACCAAAATCCATTTCAGCAGCTTCCTGTGTTTGACTCACTTGAGGGCTACAGTTCTGATGTGTCACAATGATGGTGCCTGATGGGTAGGAAGATTTTGTACTTGGCACAGTCTTAGAGGTAGACGAGAGTGGTCCATTTTTGGAAGGTGAAGTGAATGGCCACCACATGTCATTTTTGGTTGACGCTCTTGATACCCGATCCACTGTCAGAACAGCAGAGGTTTCAAACCTACTCCTCTCAGGAAAAAGAATCCAAGTTGTCAGAGTTGCCGATAAACACATAACAAACCCTGTAACACAAGCAGTGCCTGTTAGAATAGGGTCTATTGAAGAAAGCCATCAGTTTGTGGTGTGTTTGTTCTGGCCTTGTGAATCTTTTGGGACGCGATTTGCTGTGCAAGCTAAATTGCACCATTTATTGCACACCAAAGGGTTTGGAGTTTCAGACCCATGATGAAGATGTTAATTTCAAATTGGTGAGTCAATTGGTGAGTCAAGGGCCAGACATTGGACTATACCCTTTGATGATGACTGATAATCTGTCATCGAATCTCAGAGATACAATGACACCTGAAGACGGGGACTTCTCAGGAAAGGACATAGGTCTCATAAAGGGAATTGAGCCTGTCCATATAAATGTTAAACTTAATGCTGAATATCCAAGGAATCCTCAGTATAATTTGACTTCTAAAACGACAGCTGGGATTACCCTGGTGAATGATTCAATGATACAACAAGGCATTTTGAAGGAGATAACTCACCCACCATGGGTCTGCAGAAACCTACTGGTAAGTACAGCTTCATGCAGGACCTGAGAAAAATGAATTGTTGTTCCCTGTTGTCCTGTGGTGCCTAATCCAGCTGTGATTTTATTTCAGATTCTATGTGAGGCTTAGTGGTTTACTGTGCTCAATTTATGCCAAGATTTATTCTCTATAAACCTGCATGAGGAGAGTCAGTACCTTTTCGCCTTCCAGTTCCAGAACGATGTTTTGGCATAGGGCTAAGTCCCACCGGGGCATACAGAGAGTCCTTCGATCTTTAATCAAATCCTTAAAAAGAACCTTGAATCCCTGGTAATGCCCCATATCTCTGACTTGGTTCAGTACATTGACAACCTGTTAGTAGCATCAGATACCCAGGAAGCTTGTAAACAGGACACCATTGCATTGTTAAACCACTTAGCTAAGAATGGACATAAAGTGCCCCCGAGTAAGTTGCATATTTCAGACATCGCATTGAGCAGGGAGCAAGGACGGTGTCACAAGATAAAAATCTCTGCGATTCTAAAAATGAATCCACCAACAACACAAAGAGAAGTCAGGATTTTTCTGGGAAGGGTGGGCTACTATTGACAGTGGATACCGAACTCCTCCCTCGTGGCCAAACTCTTAGAGAGGCTGGCACACAAAGATGTGGCGGAACTGGTACCATGGGATAACATTTGTTTGATTTCCTTCATAAAGCTGAGAGAAAGAGTCTGTCATGCCCCAGCACTAGGAATGCCTGATTATAATAAAGGGCTGCACACTCTCAGTGCTTACGCAGATGCATGGGGATGCATGGAGACCTGTGGCTTATTTCTCTGCTACCTTTGATCCTGTGGACACAGGACTGCCTGAATGCCTTAAAGCTGAGGTGGCAGTAGGTGTCAGCATTGAAAGATGTGAGAGTATCCTCATTGGACACCCTCTTACTGTCATGGTGCCCTATTCAGTGGAAATATTTGTGATAAGTACACGCACTCAGCACTTGACCAACAGCTGATTAACTAAATATGAGCAAGTTATACTTGCGGCAGAAAACATAAACCTGAAGCGGTTTTCTTCCTTGAACCTTGCTACCTTGTTACCCTTGCCTGAGAATGAAAATGATGATGGGGAAGTAGAGCGTGACTGTCTCGATGTCACAGAGCTATGCACCAAGCCAAGCCAGATATACCAGATGGGCCACTGGCCTAAAGAGGAATTAGAGCATCAAGAGTCAGGGGTTATGCCTGCCCTGCACTAACTTTTGATTGGAAACACAAGGGAAAACTATATGTGCATAGAAGTAAATCTGTAGTTCACTCTAAAGTGATGGGAAGGAGTGATTGTGATCAAATTTTTTAATATGAGGGAAATTGGCCTTTATTTGTGGGGGGGGCAGGATCCTGTTATTTCTGGAGTCTAGTTTATTGTTTCAACAAAAAAAGCCTTACAATCAAATTAAAATCCAATAAGGGAAAATTCTTCACGGCAGTTCCTACATATGTGCAAGAATGTACTATCCATTAAATGCTCCGTATTACAATGTAAATTTAAAATAATTTTGAACTTTGATAATATACATTCTAATAAAATACTTAAATTAAATCTTAAGGAACAACAAAGCAACAAATAAAAGCATTTAAGATATAATACTAGCTTCTGATTGCATGACTGGGAAGGACACATACATAGAAAGAAAGCGTCTATAAAGGGCAGGTGCCTGGAGGTTTAAGAATACAGCTCTGGGCATAGGAATTATCTTTATCTTGTTCTCTATCGAACTGCACTAGTATACCCCAGCACAAATAACCTTAAAACCTGTGGGCACCAAAATACCAGAGTAAATAGATGATATATATATGACATGACTCCAGTATCCATCTACTATCCAGAGCATCACTTGGTATAAAGTGCGCACAGGCATAAAGTGCCTAATATAGCAAACAATCAGGCTGATTCAAAGTGCAGTACATACTCTTAAAATGTGGGCAATGAAAACCATCCAGAATGCCACTCAGTATAATGTGCTTACAGTTGTAAGGTGCCTAGTATAGTAAACGATCAGACTGATTCAAAGCACAGTGTATATTCTTAAAATATGTGCAAAGCCCATACAGTAACGGTACTAACAGCTTCTTATCGATCTCAGAACGCAATCTCTGGGTTCTGGATTTTAGATGTTTCAATCAGTTGTCTAATGACCGGTCACATCCCCCACAAAATTGCTGATACGTTATAAAAGATGTCCTCCGTATCTATTTTAATACATAATGCAATTGCATCAGTCAGGCTATTTATCCCATATGACTCGAAAAGGGGAAGGAGACACCTGTTTTGGATGGAAGTACATTTTGTACAGAAAAGTAACAGGTGAATGAGAGGGTCCTCCCTCCCTACAGAGCAACTGCATGGAGATTTCTCTTCTCTTAGCCACTTTATTTTTACAAGATATGACCTTGTTGGGAATGAGCCTAGTCTAAATAAGATGTTTGCCCACCTTCTTTGATCAGGCTGTATTTTGTCCAGGTAGTCTCTATACTCTACTACAGTGCTAGACCTAAGGTAACTGTCTTTTAGCCGCCCTGCCACACACTCCCAGCAATAGTAACCCTTACTAGTCCAGTATACAGTTCTTTAACGAGATCTACAGTGTTTGGCCCCACCTGTCCAGGATCTTCCCAAAGTGTGCTTAGGCCCATAGCCGTTAGCCATTTCCTTATATGTGCAGACCACAGGCATACCCATTTGCCTGTGCTCTTGCTCACCTCCTCTACAGCTTTTAGGTAGCTCTTGTTCTTTAGGTCCATACTTAATCTAATCCAATATAGAACTGGTATCATTTTTGCCTGATCCGTAACGGAAACTACATCCAATTGTGCAAAGAATCATGGGGGTACCACAACCTAAGCTCAACCATGAGCTAAAGAAATTGTTCTCAGCTACCCAAAGCTTATAAATATATATATTTGGACGTTATAGTTAGGCTCAGGTTTCACTCGTACAAAACCAGTGAAATTCAGCAGTTATAGTTAGCTGAGCTAACTATAACTCGCGCCCCCACAATGCACTGCTTATGACCTCACATATTACATCACTCATGACATGGTCAGTGACATCACTGCTGATATCACTGTCCCCGGGGCCAAAATCGGCCTGGGAGGGGGCCCACGTGGCCATCTTTATCTGGGTAAATTTTGGCCTCGGAACCCCATCCCCTAGGGCCTGCCCTTGAATATTATTATTTTTTTTAATTTGTAAAACAAGGGAGGGTGCCTCGCAGTCCCCCTCCTGGCCCAATTTTGGCCCAGGGGACCCCATCCCCTGGGGACTGCTCTTTCTTCTTATTATTTTTTTAAATTTACAAAACAAGGGAGGGGGGCACGCGATTTTGGCCCGGGGATCCCATCCTGGCCTAACACCCACTTATACACCAATATTGCCACTTACACACAGATACACACAAGGATACATACAGTCACACAGCCACTCACATGTTATATGTTAGAAGTAGTATCACTCAGTAGTAGTGTACCTAGTATACTAATGCAACTTTTGTAGTAGGTTAGTATATATGTTTAACACCCATAAACTCTTGAAAACACTTATACTCACTTAATGATGTCATCAGTGATGTAATTTGAGATGTCATCGGTGATGTCATCGACCATGTCTCGAGTGATGTAATATGTGAGGTCATAAGCAGTGCATTGCAGGGGAGTAAGTTAAAGTTACTTTAGGTTACTATAACTGCTGAATTTTACTGGTTCTGTACAAGTGAAATTTGAGGCTAACTATAACGTCCCTGTAACCTTTGGTTTTTTCAGTGAATTTCTTAGGTTTTTTTAAATTCTATTTCCTAATTATAATGTCGCTGTAACCTTTGTTTTTTCAGTGAATTTCTAAGGTTCTTTAAAATTGAATTCCTAAGTATAACAACCCTGTAACCTTTAGTTTTTTTAATGAATGTCTACGGTTTATGCAATTGTATTTGCTAAATATAATGACTCTATAACTATATGTATTTGAAGTGTTTCTCAATGTTTTATTATTTTTTGTTTTTTTTAACATAATTCCTTTTAATATTAGCGTTTTTTTAAAGATAATGTATGTATTTTTGATATTCTAATATATGTAATGTTTGTTATTTTAGACCATTTTTAAGTTTTGTTATGAATGATAGTTTTTCAAACTGAATTTCTTTAACTTTTTGTCATTTTACTAAACAAATTTCCATCTAGCCCTTTGACAAGAAATTGTATATATTTCTTAAGGGCAGTGCTTTTCAATAATGGGCATTACCTTAGTTAAGCATGGATTAATGTGAGGTATATACAAATAATATGATTGTCAGAGTATTTGTAATTTTTTTTAAATTGTAGGAGTCATAAATCGGTCGTGGTGGCTCTCGTTGGGGTTCGCGTATTCGATGTCGCGGATTACACTGCTGTATTTGTAGGAGTGTAAAATACATATATATGCAATTGTAATGTAGTGTTCAATGAAAGTTGTTTACTAAGAAGATCCTAAAAGTAATATTAGTATATATGTAAAACATTTCTGTAATGTTTTTACTGTTTTTTTGAAGGCTCAAATCCGTTGCGCATCGTGCTCATCGTGCTCTAATTTCTTTAGAGAGTCGCGATGGAGATGCGCCCGTGCATAGTTTAATACCGCAGAATAGATATAAAAAGGTTTTTAATGTTCAATTTAAGGGAAGAGGTTTACTAACAAAATACTAAAACTTATAAAAATTAAACAGTATAATAATTTAAAAATTGTTTTTAATATTTATTACAAAGCCGCCATGCTGTCGTGCATTGTGCCGGCAAGTATTTCCGGGTGCACGATGGGGATGCGACGCCACCGTGATTTTTAGAAGCATTAAATATGTAAGTATGCAATTTAAATGTGGTTTCTAGATTTAGAGGTTTGTTCAGAAAGTGTAAAAAATAATTAATTTAATAAGAAAACATAGTTTTAATGTTTATTTAATATATTTTGCGAGTGTGCGACGTGAACGTAATGCCGTCGCAACGTCATGTGACATAAAAAGGAAGGATTTGATTGGTTCAGAAAGCTTTCTGTCCTTAAAGAGGGAGAATTCAACCCCTTTTTCCTGCATTTGGGTGTGTCACTACAGCTTCACACCTTTTGTAATTCCTCTGCATATTTTGAGTTTTCCTTGGTGTTGTGAATTACTTTGTACAAGTGAAGATGGCATCAGGAGGAGCACAGAGTGACGAGGATATGGGAAATTTGGAAGAGCATGAAGAACCTACAAAAAAATGGAAAGCAAGCATTGCCTGGGCCTTCTTTACAATCCCTGAGGGCAAAAAAACCGTCAATGTCAGGAAGGTGACTTGTTCCATTTATGAAAAAGTACTATTGAGGGGTTCAGAGAGCAAGTATTTATGTGGAACTTCATCTATGATGAAGCACCTTCAAACAATGCATTGTAGCAGACTTGAATGAGAGCAGTGTGCAAGAGAAAAGAAGGAGCTAGCTGAACGAGGACAATTAGGAGAAGCTAGCACTTTATCTGGAGGAGTGCTTATTTCACAGCAGCCGGTGACATCTTGAATTGGCTGATGCGGGCGTACATTGCCGCAAGTGTCAGAGCATGTTGGAGAGCAGTATATCTCCGCCGTTATAACACTGATCAAAAGTCACAAGGGTAAGCTTTGTTTCAAGTTCTCTTTTTTCCTACAAAGAAGCATGTTTTATAAGGTTTTTTTATATTGAAAAGCTCCGAAAAAAACACCAAATGAACGAAAAATAGTTGAAAAATACAAAAAAAAACTCAAAATACTTACAAAAAGGGTTCCTCCAGAACCACCTATTCTGGTTATAGAAAGATCATTTTTTTTGCTCTATGTATGTTTGTAATAGTGTGAATATGTCTTGTCCTATGTTTTGCTGTCTAAGTAAGTGTATATATAAGGGAATGTGTGATTTAGTAACAGTATTTCTGATTAGGTGTGAGAGTGGTTATATTGATGTGTGATAGAGTTCATGGTGTGTGAGAATCTGTGTGGGTGAGTGATTTGTTGGATGAGAGAGTGTATAGGAGAGTATGTATCTGTATAAAGGTTTGTATGGATGAGTGAACGGGGTGTGTGTAATTGTATGGATCTGTGAATGGTTATGTAAGTTGTTCTATGGATGTGTCAGTGATATAAGTGCTGATATGAATGAGTGAGTGGCTATGTTAAGAGGCTGTATGTATGAGTGAGTGCCTGTGTGAGTGACTGTATAGGTGATTAAGTAGGTGTGTAGTACTAGTATGGTTGAATGTGTGTCTGTGTGAATTGTGGAATGGGTGAGTGGCTAGTTATATGAGTAGGTGTTTGGGTGAATGAGTGGTTGTGTGAGTGGCTATATGAGTGACTGAATGGGTGTGTGAGTGGCAGTATGGATGAATAACTGTATTTGTGAGTATTTCTATGGGTGTAAATGCCTTTGTGAGCAGCTAAAAGAGTTTTTGTATGAGTTGTTCTTTTGAAGAATAAAGATCTCTGTGAATGACTGTATGTCTGACTAGTTGTAGAAATATGTGAATGCATATGTAATGTCTGCTGTGGGTGTGTAAGTGATTGTATGGGTGAATTATTGGGTGTGTTTGGAGGCTGCTTAGATGAGTTGTTGGTGTGTAACTGGCTGGATGGGTTGGCAAATATGTTTCTGAGTAGCTTAATAGGTAAGTGTATCATTGTATGAGTATTTTTATAGGTGAGTAGTAGTGTGAGTAACTTTATGGGTAAGGGAATACCCAGATGAATAGGTAACTGTGGGTGTTAGTGGCAAAATTGGTGAGTGAATGTGTGGGTAACTGGCTGTATGGAAAGGTGAATTGGTGTGTGAGGGACTCAATGGTGAGTGACTAGAAGTATACATCTGTATGGGTAAGTTAGTAACTCTTTCAGTGGCAGTTTGGTTAAGTAAGTTGGTGTGTAAGAGGTTGTACTGGAGTGTTTGTAAGAATGAGTGACTGACTGAATGTGTGAGTAGTTGTGTTGGTGTGCCAATGGATATGTAACTAGTTGTGTGAATGTGTGGGTGAGTGTATACATCATTATTTATGTATAAGACTGCATGTATAAGTTAGCATATGTGTAAAACAATATGTATATACCTGTCAATAATTTCCAACTACATGTGCTTGTTTTTATGCATTTACAGTTTCTCGTATGGACTAGCTACAGGGTACGTCATAGGTGATTTTTAAGTAATACTTTAGGTGAATAAAACTTGACCAAAATGTTGAAATCCCAAGTTGGCTTAGAAGTACAACCGTATGCTGAAGCTCAAGTGCCATAGATCTGCAATATTTGCAAAGGGCTACTTCTAAGTGTCTTAGGGCCAGATGTACGACCAGTGTAAATTGCGATTCGCAATTTGCGCTCGATTGTGAGTTGCAAATTGCGAATCGCAATTTACAATGTACAACAGTGTCAGAGACACTGTTTGCGATTCCCAATGGGGTCGCAAATTGCGAGGCTCATGAATATTACTGAGCCTCTCGCAATTTGCAACCCCATTGGGAATGACAGGCCCTCCCAGGAATGGTGGCCTGCTGGGCTCAGCAGATCACCATGTCTGGGGCTGCTTTTAAATAAAGCAGCTATTTTTTTTTTTAAATGCAGCCAGTTCTCCTTAAAGGAAAACAGGATGCATTTAAAAAATAAAAATGAAACGTCCCTGGGACCACTGCCTGCCCTTAAAAAATAATATTGCAAGCATTTGCAAAGGGCAGGGGGTCCCCTGGGGACCCCTTCCCATTTGCCAAAGCATTACCACCTACTTGAAGTAGGTGGTAATTTGCGAGTGTTTTGCGACCGCAATTGCGGTTGCAAAACATTGGTACATAGCTTTGCGGTCGCTATTAGGAAGGGAACGCCCCTTCCTAATAGCGAGTCGCAAAACAGTATTTTGAGAGTCGCAATTTATTTGCCACTCGCAGAAAACTGTTTGTACATGGGCCCATGCTTTCTAGCGTGCGCAAACGGGTCTAAGACCCGTTTGTACACGCTAAAAAGCATCGTACATCTGGCCCTTAGTTCTGATCTGGAGTTTTCTTTCTATATGTAGTAATGTATCTTATTATATTGCTGACTATATTTGTAACTGATCAATTGTGCAAATCTATATGTAAGGGATGGCATAGTTTGTGTCTTAGGTGTGTTAGTCACTAATGAGTTGTTTAAGTGAGAGTGTTACTGCCTCCATTAGTGCTATATACATAAGAGTTGTTTGTATTTGTGCATGTAAGCGAATGTGTAGATTCTTAAAACTCTGTCTGAGAGGATGTGGTAGCAGTTTTTTCCTTTCAAAACTTCTTACATGAGATTGAGATCAATTTAGGACACAGGATGTGCAAGTTAGCATATTCGCTTTAAAGTGTGACTCTACCTCTGAAAAAGTTCTAACTACACATTTTCAGTTCTATAGACGTACAGTTTACCATATGGTGTAGCTACCGCCTGCCTTAGGAGTGGTGTTTAAGTACTACTCCACTTTCACGGACGGAGACGTGTTTTGAGAGCAGCGATTGTGACTACTACGGAGCTTTTTAGCCTGACTTAAGGAGTTTTTTCAGAACATCATACAATGCAGGACCTAGCTGAGTAGCCCGGCTTTGCTCCCCCTTTTGGAAGAATTTTATATTCATACAAGTGACTGTCCTCGCTCTCGCTATTTTGGAGCCCACGCGCCAACGCCTACTAATCAGCCCCCAGTGAAGGGCGGCTCATGATACCCCTTCCCTTATACCCCTGTCCTGAGGAAGACCCCGCCGTAAGGGATTGAATAACCTACCATATTTTAGGGGTCGAAACGTCGACATTTGCACTATTTGCCAGTTTTGACCAACAGCGATTTAACACTGTGGCACTAGCTCTGACCATGGCTATCTGTTTTTCGTGATTATATTGTGAAACGTGTAGGCTTAAGACATGAGCCTTATGTTTTCTAAAGTGACAATTTATGTGATTTGCACTCTACCTTCTCTATCTACCCTTTTATCCTCACTCCAATCACGAGTACCCACACCTTCTCCCCCTCCCACCTAGGGGCACTGTATTTTTGATATTGTCAGAATAATGTTATTATATGCATAATCAGTGTGATTAAATAACACTGATTATTAATTACAGTACGTGTTTGTTTCAATATTTTTCTTTGATTACTGTATATTTGATGTTGATGTTTTGTACATTGGGGCCACTTTGTGTAATGTACTATAAGTACTACTAGAGCAGATTAACAGTTGTCAAAGGGTTTTACATAGCAGCCAGTGCAAGTACATGCCCAAGCGTAAGTACATTAGGCCTGGAACATTTTCAAAGGGCTAGTTCAATTGCAATTAATGTCAGAGCTTTACTACATATCTAGATAAGTGTCTCAATTTCAGTTTGGGATTTTCTTTCAATATGTAGTACATTTAATCAGTATATTGGAGGTTCTGTTTCTGCCTGCCTGCTTCTGTCAAACTATATGTAAGAGATGGAATAGATTGTTTCTTGAGTGCTTCAGTTGCTAATTGAACTAAATGTAGAACACTGGATAAATAAGTCAGCGTATGCGCCTAAAAGTGTGCACATACCTGTCAAAAACTTCTATTTACATGTGTTTACTTTTATGCACATACAGTTTACCCTATGACCTAGGTAGATACTACCTTAGGGGTGACTTTTAAGTAGAACTACAGCAGGTTGAGGTTTTTCAAGAGGTTACCAAGTCACCCTAGGTGTAGAATTGCATGTTCAGGGTCTAGTATACAAGGCCTGCAACATGTTGAAAGAGCTTCTCCTCGCAGTGGTCCATTTGGTAGTGTAAGATTTCTACTATATATCTGAATAAGAGTTTCTGGTTCTATCTAGGGTTTTTTCCTATACATACTAACGTCTTAGTACAGTACTGACTGTTTCTGCATGTTTCATTCTGTAAATCTACATATAAGGGGTAGCATAGATTGTCTGCTGGACGTCTTGCGTGGACTGCACATGCGCATGCGCAGTCCACACAAAACGTACAGCGTAGGGGTTTGGAACCACAAGGACGGCAAGGAGGAGAGACCACGGCGAGGAGGAGGGCAGCCTGGAGACGTCAGAGCAGGTAAGTGGGGCTTTTTTCTAACTTTTTGGGCGTGGGCAAGGGCTAACTCTGCTCCGCCGTGGAGTCGGAGTTTTGCCTGAACTCCGCATTCCCAATGGAGAGCGGAGTTGGCAAAACTCCGCAAACTCCGCTGGCGGAGCGGAGTTTGCCACCCATGCTTAATTTTTATGTACATCGCACCTTACCTTATGGCCTAGGTACAGGTCATGTTAGAGGTGACTTTTAAGTAATAGAACAACAGGTTAAGAAAAGTGAACCTGTTTTAAATAGCAAGTTGGCCTAGCAGTTGAACTGCATGTGTAGGTTCAAGTGCACTAGGTCTCAGACACATTAAAATGAATACTTCTCTAGATGGAGTACTTGGTAGTGTTAGAGCTTTACTACATATGTAAATAAGTGTCTCAGTTCTTTTCTCGAATTATCTCATTGTTCAAATATGCTTGTTGTTTACGAACATATGATGACACAGCTATCTGCAGAATAGAAATAATGGCAGTCTAATTACAATCTCGACCCAAGTGAAGAATGTTGTTTTGTAAACATAAACATCTGCTTTTGGATATTGTCAGAAGACGAAGTTCTTTTGACTTTCAGATATCCCTTCATGTTGAAGCTTAGCCCAGCAACTGACTCACATATTTTTGAGGGGTGTAGAGTTCATCACCAAGACTAGGTCCTATAGTCTTACCTTCTAAATAATTAGGACAGATCATCCATTACCGGGAATCTTGGTATCAAATTCTTCTAAACCTCAGTGTTTTCAAGTACTTTAGAATGTTGAACTGTAGCTTCTATTAAAAGCAAAAAGAAATAAAAATATAGTAGTATGTTATCTTAAAACAAAATACATTAATATTACATTTTTCATAAATAAAAACAGTGTGTTATAATCAGAGACGAATATCACTTTCTCTTTTTTACTGTCCTCTGCTTTCATACTACTTCACCATTCACAGCGGTCTGTATGTAGCATCATCTTTGAACAGTGGGGGAAAAGTAGTCAAATGGACTGTATAAATAAAACCCAAAAGTGCATAGTACATCATTACAAATATATGTAAATATACTTATCACTCACTACAATTACTTAATTAGTTGTGTCATCTATATTAACTCTAGTACTTAATATAAATAGATTTGAAAACATTTTCTAGTACTATTATACCTGGTACAGTAGTACAAACAAATATGTACCCTAGTTGATTTTTGAAGATGTTTTTCAGAATATTATCTCCACTAGGCCAAATAATAAGCAAAAGAGTAATTA
The DNA here is from genome assembly GCA_963921515.1 of Calotriton arnoldi. Lineage (NCBI taxonomy): Eukaryota > Metazoa > Chordata > Amphibia > Caudata > Salamandridae > Calotriton > Calotriton arnoldi. The sequence goes on along the minus strand of CAWUFW010005773.1, from coordinate 496,584 downwards.
TCAAAACTGATATAATCCAATCCATTAATTAAGGAAATCACCCCCAATAGGCCGAATTATGTCCTTAGAGCTTTGGTTGAACAAATAACAGGTAAGACTTTTGTAGTCTAGAAGGCAATGTAGCTTTGAATTTATGGTTACTATCATTGCAATGTGTCCATCCACTGTTACTCTTTAAAAACGCAGTATAGTGTCAAGTTCTTCCTGAAATAGATATGTTTCCTGCTTTAAAGTTTGTGATTTCTGTTTGTAGTTTTGTTCCATCTGGTCTATATTGTTGTAGCATTAATATAAGGTATTTTTCACTTCTTTGTATTTCCAATGTAAAAATCATGCATGATCTACAATTTGAGCAGGTTATATTTTGATTTGCTGTTTTCATCAGTTTGTCAAAAGACAGTGTTTTACAATCTGGTAGTGTTACATATAAGAATCTCTCTGCATTTATTTCAGTGGTAGAGGTAAATGAACAATCTTCACAGCTTTTATGCCATTTGTAGCTTAGATCAAACAAGTCATCAATGTTTACTTCTTCTTCTAAAACTTGAAGCATGACCATTATAAATTCTTGTGCATCTTGTTACATGTTGAGAGTAAATGTTACTGAGCCACTACATATATCCAAAAGACCTTGAATGCCTGAAGCAGAATGTATTAAACTTCTGTCAGTTACTAAACGCTGGAGTAAATGGTACAGTGCAGAACGGAACCTTTTTTCACGGTTTTGTTCAATTTGATGTACAAGATGTGGTAAATTAAATACTACATTGAGAACCACATTTGCATAGCAGTTGATACCTAAACTGTTTTTTAATTGGTGTCCTACTATATCACCCTCAGTTTCCACTTTTCTCTTCTTTGTGTCTTCAACCTTTTCTTAGTTTCCTTTCTTATCTTGAAGTTCAGTTGAGTGGTTTGTATATGTCCATTTTGGACATAGTATACGTTTCTCATAGATTGGGTATTTACCTAAATGAAGAGCATACAGACTTTGTAATTGATTGCACTTTCTTACACAACTTCCATCAGCACTAATCTTTTTCTCATCAAATTTCATTTTTTTTTTAAACGGACAATGTTCTTATTTGAGACAATGCAACATATACCATTCCTTCTTTAAAGACACTACTACCGATATTTACAAAAGCTCTATCTACACTTAATTCTTGTGATTTGTGGATAGTGACGGCATATGCTAAAGACACCGGGAACTTCTGTCATCGGACAAACAAATCCTTTACTTGCAAAAAACATACAACACAACACTCAATCTGCTTACTCCATCAATCTGGTCAAATTTTACGACTAAAAATTCTATCTGATCCCTGTTTAACTTTACCCATAGCACCAGGTCACTAATCCTTCCTCCACATTCAAATTACGTCACAAAATAACTCAACAGTTTTTACACAGGCATAAACACTTTTCTAATCCTGAAGTCTTTGATACAGACTTCTCTAAAGAATCAAATTTTTCTTGTAGTTTTACAGTTAGTAGGATTGTTACTCTCTGGTGTTCCATTTTATCACTAGCTGTCAATTCCAAAATGTTTTGGTTTTCCAGTTTGAGTATTTCTTCATTAAAGTTGGCACACTCTTGCAGTGTAGGCCTTAAACAAACTATGGATTTGTGTTTTGCAATCATATCATACATTAGTTGTGCTGGTGTCTTTTTAGATGTAAACAGTTTCTTTATTAGTTGACTTTTCAAAGCTTGTTTACCATCTTTTGACAAAACCCCTATTCTTAGGACTTTAAGGATATTTCCCCACTCTTTATCAGCTTCTTGTTGCATATTTCTTACTAGTTCCTTGTATTCAAAGTTTAGCCAAATGTTTACATTTCCAATGCTTCCCAAATAATTCCTTGTCTTATTGTGGAGAAGTGTTTTAAAAACAGGTTGCCTTTAACAGGAGTCAGTTGCAGTAGGTCTCCAAAGACAATTAAATACTTTCCTCCAAGCAGTGCATCATACTCTGTTTTTAAAATCTGCTGCCTTCTCAAGTGTACAAAGGCAAGCATTAAGTTTGAGACCATGCTCACTTCATCTATGATTAAAAGTTTCAGTTTCTTTAGTACTCTTGAGAAGTCATCACAAGCTTCTCCAGATTAATTCTGGTATTCCAGTTTATTATCATGTTTAACAGGTATCATAAGTAGTTGATGTAATGTAATCCATTTAATGTTGTGAGCTTCTAATCCAGTTGGTGCTGTTACTACACAGGATAAGTTTGATTCTGTAGTCCTGTGTAGATAACTTGTCAGAACTTTAATTAAGAAACTTTTTCCTGTGCCAGCTTGACCACTGATGTGTAATCGAATAGGTTTCAATAATGAAAATTGAAATTTTTTCTTGTCATGGAGGAATCCATATTCTATTTTCACTTTCACTTGTAAATATATTTCTTTTTGTTCAATGTTAAGTTGTCCTTCTAACAGTTCAAAATTAATAGTGTCCTGTTGTGCTTGCTTCATTACACTTTCCACCTCATTCATGGCTATTGCTGCTTCATTTTGAATAATTGGTTGTCCAAGAGGATCTTGAGTCATTGGTCCAGAACTTTGACTGCCGTGTGAAGTTTCGCTAGCTATTTCAGCTGCCATGTTTTCCTCTTCTTCAATCTCATCATTTAACATTTTCAAATAAGTAGGTAAGACTGTACACTGAATTCTGTCTTTTATTGCATTGAAAGAATCTTCATAGCAGTCAAAATCTCCAAACAATGCATTTGATTGTTTTTTTCCCACCTGTTCAAAGATGACGCTACATACAGACCAATCACAGTTTTGTTTCTCAGTGCACTCTTTCTCCTCAATAATACACAAGTCTTCAACATTCGTTGTGTGCTACTACATCCAATGCACCGTGTCTGACAGTGCCCTGAATAATGCAAAACTAAATGGGTCCCCTTGATACGGGCCCACACCCGCTCAACATACGTGATCGACTGCAGGCTGACAGGCCAATTCAAGACCCGTATCAAGGGGAACATGATCACTAAAAAACAATATTTACAGGGATGAAAAAAACTTTTGGATGAAATTAGGATTAGGCAAACGCCAAACACAACAAGCTGAGACTAACAATTGCAGAAATAATTGTAAAGAATCCGAGGCAAGCATGAGAGAGACCGTGGCCTTCTTTGATATAGAATTGGAAGACCCCTGAAGAAGGGTCCATGACAGACCCGAAATGCATTGGGTTAATATAATATTGCGTTACCACAGAATGATGGAATTATGAAAAAAATGTTTGGTGATATTCCAGATGAATGAATAAATTGATGAAGTAATCAAGAAATAACAAGCATCATATTTTTGTTTTAATTAAGCTGAATCGAGATGAGAAACACTTTGTTTCATTGAAGGTGCACACATCCATGGGACTGGTCCGCCTGACCCATTTAGTTTTGCTACATACAGACCACCATGTATGGTGAAGTAGTATGAAAGCTGAGGACAGTAAAAAAGGGAAAGAGATATTTCTATCTGGTTATAGTACACTGTTTTTATTTATGAAAAATTGAATATTAATGTATATTTTAATATAACATACTAATATATTTTTATTTCTTTTTGTTTTTAATAGCAGCTGCAGTTCAACATTTTAAGTACTTGAAAACACTAGGGTTTAGAAGAATGTTATGCCAAGAATCCTGTTACTGGATGATCCATCCAAATTACTGAAAAGGTAAGAATATAGGACCTACTCTTGGTAATAAACTGTACACCCCTCAAAATATGTCAGTCAGCTGCTGGGCTAAGCTTCAACATGTAGGGACATTTGAAAGTCAACAGAACTTTGTCTTCTGACAATACCCAAAAGCAGATTTTTATGTGTACAAAAACATTCTTCACTTGGGTCGAGATTGTAATTAGACTGCCATTATTTCTATTTTGCAGATAGCTGTGTCGCCAAGGCTTAAACAGTTGCAAAAGTGCTAAATAGAAAAATCTCTCTTCTGCGGAGTTTGGCAAGTGATTTTTCTATGGTTAATAAGATTTCCTTTAGCATGTTTGACTAAACATCCGTCACATCCAATTACTGCATGGGTACTCACAAACTTTCTCTCGGGGGCCAAATTTACAGTGTGGTTTGTGGCCGAGGGCCGCACCGGTGGGGGCGGGGTCAGTGGGGGAGGGGGCGGGGCTAGAGCAAAAAAAACTATGACCATGAGGTTGAACACAGGCCCCTGCAGCGGACGCCTTCGTCCACTGAGCCACCAGACCCGGCATATACACATCTCTCTCTCTATCTATCTCTCTCTCTCTCTCTCTCTCTCGCTCTGTCTCCCTCCCTCTCTCTCCATCCCTCTCTCCATCTCTCCCTCCCTCTCTCTCTCCCTCTGTCTCCCTCTCTCTCTCTCTCTCCCTCTGTCTCCCTCCATCTGTCTCCCTCCATCTGTCTCCCTCCGTCTGTCTGTCTCCCTCTGTCTGTTTCCCTCCCTCTGTCTCCCTCTATCTGTCTCCCTCCCTCTGTCTGTCACCCTCCTCCCTCTGTCTGTCTCCCTCTGTCTGTCGCCCTCCTCCCTCTATCTGTCTCCCTCCCTCTGTCTGTTGCCCTCCTCCCTCTGTCTGTCTCCCTCTGTCTGTCACCCTCCTCCCTCCCTCTGTCTCCCTCTCTCTCTGTCTCCCTCTCTCTGTCTCTCTCCCTCTGTCTCCCTCCCTCTGTCTCCCTCCCTCTGTCTCCCTCCCTCTATCTCCCTCTGTCTGTCTCCCTCTGTCTGTCTCCCTCGGTCTGTCTCCCTCGGTCTGTCTCCCTCTCTCTCTGTCTCCCTCTCTCTCTGTCTCCCTCTCTCTGTCTCCCTCTCTCTCTGTCTCCCTCCCTCTCTGTCTCCCTCCCTCTCTGTCTGCCTCCCTCTCTCTGCCTCCCTCTCTCTGCCTCCCTCTGTCTGTCTCCCTCCATCTGTCTCCCTCCCCCTCCCTCTGTCTCCCCCTGACTCCCTCCCTCTGTCTCCTTCCCTCTCCCTCCCTCTGTCTCCCTCTGCCTCCCTCTTCCTCCCTCTGTCTTCCTCCCTCTGTCTCCCTCCCTCTGTCTCCTTCCCTCTGTCTTCTTCCCTCTGCCTCCCTCCATCTTCCTCCCTCTGTCTTCCTCCCTCTGTCTCCCTCCCTCTGTCTCCCTCCCTCTGTCTCCTTCTCTCTGTCTCCTTCTCTCTGTCTGTCTCCCTCTGTCTGTCTCCCTCTGTCTGTTGCCCTCTGTCTCCCTCTCTCTCCCTCTGTCTCCCTCCCTGTCTCCCTCTCTCTCTCCCTCTCTCTCCCTCTGTCTGTCTCCCTCAGTCTGTCTCCCTCTGTCTGTCTCCCTCCCTCTGTCTCCCTCCTTCTGTCTCCCTCTGTCTGTCTCCCTCTGTCTGTCTCCCTCTCTGTCTCCCTCTCTGTCTCCCTCTCTCTGTCTCCCTCTGTCTCCCTCTCCCTCCCTCTGTCTCCCTCTGCCCCCCTCTGTCTCCCTCCCTCTGCTTCCCTCTCTCTCTGTCTCCCTCTGTCTCCCTCTCTCTGTCTCCCTCTCTCTGTCACCCTCTGTCTCCCCCTCTCTGTCTCCCTCCCTCTGTCTGTCTCCCTCCCTCTGTCTGTCTCCCTCTCTCTGTCACCCTCTCTCTGTCACCTCACCCCGCGCGTGTGTGTCAGCCCGGGCTGAGACAGCTTCCGGGGCGCACACACACAGCCGCACCCGAGTACTTCACAGGTCTTTAAAGACCATTCACTTGTTAATGAGGCTTTGTTGTATTTCACCTCTTCTTAGCGCCCTGCATCTCCACAGAGTGGAGATGCAGGGGCGCTAAGAAGAGGTGAAATACAACAAAGCCTCATTAACAAGTGAATGGTATTTTAAAGAATCGCCCGGCCCCCATAGAGCGCTGCTGCAACCGGCGGTGTTTGCTGCCACTTAAAAAAAGAAAAGAAAAAATACAGGTAGGATATCTGCAAGGTCCGCGGGCCGCCAAGGAAGGTTTGCCGGGCCGCTGGCGGCCCGCGGGCCGTACTATGAGTACCCGTGAATTACTGCATACTTTTCTACTATATTTTCTGTGATATTCCTTTTAAATCTGTAGTGCTGTAGTGTTTCATACTGGCATATATATTCCAGATGTGGACTCCTTCTTGGATAGTATGTATCCATCATATTTGTTTTAACAAAATTAGTGCTTTCTGGCTGATACTCTGCTAAGTACTGGATTTCTGGAAAGGATTTCAATACTCTGTTACGTGTACAGGCTAGGCCTAGGCTTACCCAAAAGATTCCTCTTGAGTTTGAGTACCAACTGGCCGAGCTCAACCGATCCGAACACTGATAAGAACCTATCTCTCTATGGGAAAGCATCTTCAAACTGAACTGAAGCTGTACAATTTCTTGCTGAGAGTCTTTTCTGCAGAAATCTTGCCCCACATCTCTTTCATCTCTGACTTCTCAGATTTTGTAATGTAGGATGTCATGAAATGAGCAACAGCAATTGAGTTGTCTGCAACAAACTGAATATACATGTTTGTATTATACATTTTCAAAATAACTGGATTACAGTCATTAATATACTTTGAAGCTTCTGTTCTCCATAGGTTGTATGTATGCTTGGGAGATTTACGAGTTATTGTATGTACTGTGGACAAAAAGTTGTTTACTTTTCCTTGAGAAATAATTGGTCATGGGAATCCAAAACGGCATTTTGTATAAAATTTTCCTTTACATTTGTATTTTTGTTAGCAGTATTTTCCACATCTATGACTTTGAAACCGTAAAACCTGTAGTCTCAAACTCTTTTCTCCACCTTCTCTTGGGATGGCAAATGTGATATACTGTTCGATAAAAGACAAAACAGCCTCATCACTATTAGTTCTAAATATTTGTGCATCCTTTATCCATAAATGCAAAAAGAACAATGAATGGACAGAATGTTGAACAATGTCAAACATTCACCCCAGTACAGAGTTCTGGGCCTAAATGCATACTTTTTTGCTCCCCATGCCATTCCAGTTTAAACCCTGCGATATGCAAATCAGTCTTGACCCTGCCCCTCATGGGAATAGTCCAGCACAAACTGCCAGGCCAGGTTCACCCTGGACCGGAAACAAGCATCCTGAGACCGGTTTCACCCCTCATCAGCCAGGATAGCTTGACTCCAGTGGCATGGAGAACACGTGACCCATGTCTGGCCCCAGGATGATTGTTTCCGTTCCAGTTTCAGCACTCTATCCATCATCTTGTGTTTGCTATGTTCATTGTAAGTGGCCAAGGGTATGCGCAGATGTGGGCCCCTTGCTCGCTGTCTCACTGGAATCAAGTTAGCCTAGCTGATGAGGGGTCATGCCATGAAACTGATCCCATGATGCTTGCTTCCGGTCCAGGGAGGACTTGGCTTGGCAGTTCGGGCTGGCTGTTCCCATGAGGAGCAGGGTCAAGACTGATTTGCATATGGTTGGGTCCAAACTGGGGTGGCATGGCGAACAAAAGAACAATGGATTTAACCCAGATCTCTTGACTGGAGTGTTTGAAAAGTTTCAGCACTCTGTCCATCATCTTGTTGTGTTTCCTTTATCCATAATAGCATGTGTATATGAGGAGCACCTCTGGCTTGGTACTTTTTTTGCCAAAAGAAATCAGTTACCTCTCCAAGGGGTACTTTGCTTTTGTTGCAGATAAATGACATCAAAGCTTGAAAACTATGGTTAAAATATCTGCAGACATTTGTGGGATCCCAAGAGCAGAGTTCTTCAGGCGTCTTCACTTCAATGTTCTTTATATTTGATTTTGCTTCTCGCAAAAATTCAACTAAGTCATACCATGCATATTCAGCACAACTAAGTATTAGAAACCAAGGGGCATATTATCAATAGACGGCGATAAATATCGCAAAGCGCGCTTAACGCTTATTTATTTATCGCCGTCTATCGCTGGAATTTATCGCCCGGTTAGCGCGTTATTAACAATGCTTATCACCGAGGCGATAAAAAATCCGGCAAAAGTGGCGAAATGCAGTAATATCGCTGGAAATCCAGCGATAAAACTGCCGGGATAGGGAAATCCTTGTTGATAGGGAGATGTGGACTTAGCCTTATAATCCACCTCCCATCATACAGATAGGCAAGTCTGAAATTTTGCAGACGTTAGACACCGGCGATAACCGCGCTTAGCGCGCCTTTTTAAATCGCTACGCGTGTCCGGGACAGCCTTGTAAATATCGCGAAGGCCCGTTAGCGATATATTACAATGAAGTTTTACGTGGCATGCCTACCTTGCATCTCATTAGCGATGCGAGGCGAGGCGGAAAGAAGCCGGGTGCTAAGGAAAGGAAACACGCGCTAGCGTGTCCTTGTTGATAAAGCGATAAAATTATCGCCGCTTTTCGCCCAAAAACGGACGCTAAAGTGGCGATAATTTTATCGCCGCCCCTTGATGATATGCCCCCAAGTAGGTGTACCTAGGTTTCTCAACATGCATTTAAGTTCACCATGATGGTGATACCAATATTCGTTGGTGTCACATTGGCACGCCCGTAAATTGATTAAGTGAGATTCCAAATTTTCATCACTTTGTTCAGCGTTATCCATGAACTCTTTTGGAGAACTATTTTGAAGATGAACTCCTGTTTTTAATGTATGGTTCACCGCATATGAAAGTCCAGACAAATCAATCTCAAACAGAAGATGAAATATATATGGAATGCACTGCCAAAATCTTAGATCTTCAGAGTACAATCTTGTTGATCGGTGTTCAGATGCTGGAATCCGTACACCTCGGTCATCAAATTGTCCACTTTCTCCAGTGGGAAATAGCTGTGGAAAACAGAGAGCTACTAAACTTTTTCCCATATACTCATGGAAGCTTCATTTGATCCTTTAATTTGAAATAATTCAATGGTGTTACCAATGATATCTTTTTAATGGAGAGGATGTATGCTATAATGTTCATAAATCTCCTCTGATCTAGATTTGTCTACTTTTTCAATTTGGCCACTTGATACTAATGTTTCATCCTGTAGATATGTTGTATCTTCAAATACATTAACATTCTTATACTAAACATTATTTTGTACCAGGTATAATGTTGCATTTCTAACTTTACTAATATCTACCAACTCTTGCCAGCTTTTTCTATTTTTTGAAGGAACACCATTTACTAGAATTACCAGTGGCTCATTATCCTCTTTATCTATAGCAATAGTTTTAACATTCTGCTTAAAATCTAAAGGTAAGTATACGACCCTTCCTTTAAGGCCTTTTTGTAACTCAGTTGGTGGCATCTTACCTGTCATAGGCTCCATATGAACTATGGCCGTGAATGGGTGTGCAGATTGGTTTAGAATAGACTCATACACATTTAACTCTGCAGTTTTTGAGGAATAGGAACCAACTTTAGCTTATTATGTACTGCTCTCGCTGGCATTTTGTTTTCTTCTAATTTGTTGTAACAGTAGTTACATATAACTTGATCGCTGGACAAGTCAAATCTTTCTTCTACAAATAAATAAACAGCAAATTGTAACCACTTATCATTGTCTTCTTTTTCACTATAAATATAAATCAACTTTCCTAGTTTGACTTTTGTAGTGAGTGGGTCGACAGCAAATGCAAGCACAGATTGGTTTTTTAGAGGAAATTGTGTTAAACTTTGCAATTTCTTCTACAAAGTTCTCAGTAGTAATGTCTCTTTCATGTTGAACTACACATGCAGATATCAAGTCTTCACTTTCTTTACATTCCTCTTCAGGACCAAAGGAATGGAACTGCACATCATCACAAACTTTCTCTACATTTGCTACTGTACCATGCAAAAGAGCTATGTTCATTTCACCTAAACATAGTGCAGGAGTTTTCACATAATAAAGTCTCCTAACTAACTTACGCATTTCAGAGTGATGCACAGCTAACATAATGAAATGATGAAAGGTGCTTTGTCACACTTTCCATGATAGAAAAGCCAGAGAAAGTTCCTGTAAGTTAGTATACTTTCTCATCTTACATGGGTCTAATACTTGCAATGTAGCAATTTTCATATTGATAGCTCTATCTGGAAAATCACGTAAACATTTTCGTTAAATATTAATAGATTCTTGCCGAATACTACAGATACTGCTGCAATTCCACTCATATACAGGAGCATGTCTGTCTTCCCTGTACTTCTTCTGCTATCTCTTCCTCAACAACCCTAGCAACCACCTCCCCTTTTCCAATGGGACTACCATCCTTCATCTCATAACATCGACCACTTGTTTCAACTGCATGCACTAATATGTTCTCTTGTGAATTGCTTTCTTTATTAAATAAAGGCTCAGTGCTAGAAGTGTGTTTCCATTCACCAGTAAATATTTCACAAATGTTTGATTTGTGAACAATCCTTTTTTTAGGCTTTTTTTCTTCATAGAGAGCACAGTTTAATCCAGTGTTCTCATTCTGTTCAGTATTAAAATAAATAGTTTTCGCTTTGACGTAAACGCTTTATCTACTTTACTTTCCATGTGCTGCTTTTGCTTAAAAGCTGCTGATCTTCTCTTATACTGTTTGATGCTTTTTAGTAAATTTTGTATTACCTTACTTCTAAACATTCTTTTTATATCATTAAACTGTTTCTGCCTTGCTGTTACTCAACTTTCTTTTTTACAATTATTTGTAGTTCGAACATGAATTATTCCTTTTCATTTCCGACTTATTATAAAAAAATTCTTTTTCTTCTTATTATTTTCCAAGTTTTTCATTCTTGTTGATACTGAGTTAAGAAACTGCTTAGTTATGTTACCAGTGTATTTCTTTTCCTGGAGAGTATTCTGTCCATTGTTCACTTTTTCTTTTGAGTCTTGTTCAAGTAGTGCTGTTTTTTGTGCTTTTCTCCTCCGTTCCTTTATTGTCATGTTCATATCTTCTTTTTCAACTGAACCAGATATCTGAATAAAAAATTGGAATTTTAATTGTAAGTTCGACAATTAAAATAAATTAAATTATACATATATCATTATTTTACAATTTTATACCATTGTGATGGTATGGGTTATCCACAGCAAATTTAATTAATAACATCTATATACTCAATAAAAAGTGTCTTTCATGTGTACATCACTCATAGGTTATTTAAATGAGTGTATCGCTACATTTATTGCTGCTGAATTGTTTATGTGCATATGAGTAATGTATTAGTAGCTCTGCCCTTTTATAAGCGCTTACATGACATTCAACTGAATATAGAACACTGGATGTATAAGTGAGCCCATACTCTTAAAACTGTGTGTGTACCTGTCAAAAACGTCTAACTACAAGTCTTTGCTTTATGCTCATACAGTTTACCCTATGGTCTACCTACAGGCTACCTAAGGGTTGACTTTTAAGTAGTACCACAACAGTCTAAGGCATGTCAAGGGGTTTGAAATACCAGGTCAGCCTACCAATAGAACTTCATGCACAGGCTCAAGTGTACTAGGCCTGGAACATTTTGAAAGGGCAACTTCTCTGGATTGTTCACTTGCTAAGATCTGACTTTACTACATATCTGCATAACTGTCTCACTTCCTATCTGGATTATGTTTCTCTGTGTAGTAAAGTGTCTTAGTACACTGTTGGCTCTGTTTCTGACTGTTTGCTTCATTAAAACTATATGAAAGGAGTGGCATGGATTGTCTCTTGGGGGTGTCAGTCACTAATGAGTTGCTTATGTGAGAATGTCATTGTCTCCATTAGCACTAGATATATACCATCATTGTCTCTGCATCTGAATAAAGGTGTAGAGGCTTGCAATTCTGTCTGAGAGCATGGATTTCTAGCTCTGCTCTTTCACAAGTGCTTACATGACATTGAACTTTATATAGAATACTGGATGCATAAGTCAGCACATGCACCTAAAACTGTGTGTGCACCTGTCAAAGAACTTCTAACTACAACTCTTTGCTTTTATGCACTTATAGTTTACCCTATGGTCTACCTACAGGCTACCTTAGGGATGATTTTTAAGTAGTCCATTCCATTGAGTCTTTATTTCGATATTTTTCAATCATAAAAGACACATTAACATACATGCAGAACATTATAACCCTATATACATTAAAAATCCTGTATAAAATAATTCATAAAATTAATAAGATATATACACTTTTTCATGTAAAAAGGAAGAATTCATATTTCCACTCTGATAACAGCTGTTCAACTTCGGTTACTTTATAATATATTAATAAACTCAAGACAAGGCAACTCATATATCCTTGTGTTCTTAACTAAGCAATTAAACAGTTTATAAAACAACAAAGCCATCATTAAGAGCAGGTTGATTCTTCAGGTTATTCCTACGTATATTCCACATCCAACTTAAGTACTTTGCAAGTGCAATTACCACATCTTCATTCAAGTTTGTCTTTAGAATGCGTAGAGCCGTTTTGCTAAGTCTTGTACCAAGGTTACAGCATATCGGTTTTAGCCATTTTTCTCTAGGGCTCTTATATGCTTGGCATACAAACAAAATGTGCATGATAGACTCCTCCATCAACAAGCAAGAAGGGCATTTCGTATCAGATGTATTCAGCCAATTTGTTGTAAATGTTTTAATCGGGAGGGAGCCTACCCTAAATTGATTAAACAATTTCCTATCTTGTGGTTTTAGGACATCATTCCAGTAGGCCTCAAACCTATTATCACACTTGTGTTCCAGGAAAATGCTAGTTAAAGATGTGTTTTGTGTGACTGTTAAAAGTTTATAATTTACCAACTTCCAATAACCATCCTTGTATTCTTTTTCTGATGGAAATTGACTTCCTGCTGGATCCTCCCATAAGTGACTAAGGCCCATATCACCTAAAGTATGTTTAATTTTTTGTAGCCATTTAATTTTACATGACAAATCAGCTGATCTTACATATTTGAGTGCCTGTGCATAATGTGACAACTCCGGAGTGGTCCATAGCCTTCTCCAGTACGATAATGGCCTAAAGTGAGCTATCTCTTCTAAAAACTTGGTCAATAGTGCTAACATGGGGGCGGAAACTGGCTTGTAAAGTTGATAATATCTCGTGATTTTCTACCCAAGTATTGATTCGATTCAACACTAGCCTAGCCATAATCTTCTGCAACGTGTCTATTAGGCTTATCGGCCTATAATTACTTGGGCTGCTACGATCCCCTTTCTTGTATATAGGAATTATTTCAGCCCCACGCCAAGACTCGGGGATGGGAGCCCCTCTCGCTATGGCATTGGCTATTATGTGAATGTACTTGAGCCAATTGTCTTTATCAAACCTGAATAAATCACCGGGAATGCAGTCTGGACCTGGGGCTCTGCCCGTTGGAATCATATTCAGTGCACTTTCAACCTCCCCAATCTTGAAAATCAGAGTGGTATTTGTAGTTATTGGGGGATAGTTGTTAGAACTATCTGAGTTGGATGCAAATTGTGCCTGAAAATAGGAGACCCACTGTTCAGGTGCTACATTATTATCCGGGATTTGCCTAATTTCACCGCTACCCCACTTTACGGCCTGCCAGAATGAACGCATATTTTTTCCATTACTAGCTTCAAGGAGTTCTGCCTACCTATTTTCGTCAAACTCTTTTTGGGCTGTTTGTTGGGCTTTTTTATAGGCAGTCCGTGTACTTTTAACCTCGCTAGATGGTTTATTTCGTATAGCGTGGGCCAAGCAGTTATAGGCATCACTACAGGACTTATTGTACCACTTGGCAGATTTTGAGACGTTTTTACTACCCGCTTTGCTTGTTTTAATAAAGAAACATTTGAGCTTAGTAAAAAGCTCATCATGAGGCTGCATTATCACTGCTGTATTATCAGCCTGGGTGTCTAGGATGTTAATAGCGGTTAGTGTCTCTTCCACCGTTGTCTTTATTCGATTTAAGGTGCCTTCTTTCTCCAATAACATTGCCCATTTTACCCTACGCATGTCGTTTGTCATAACTACATCTGCTGTTACTATCTCAGATGGCTCTTCCATTATTGTTGGTCCCTTCATTTTTAACGTTAGTAATAGGGGATTGTGATCACTTTCAACTCTCTGATAAACCATCATGTCAAGAAGTCGGGGCCACAGCTCCAGATTAATAAGAGTGTAGTCTATACGGCTACTTCTTGCCCCGTTATTAAAAGTGTGTGCTCCCTCCCTATCGGACATAGTCCTTCCATTTGCAGCCCTAAAACCCCGCTCCAGGCAGAGGCTTTTTAGCTGCAGGACAACTTCCGTCCACTTGGTTACCGGAGGTAATGTTAGTGATGGGATACCCCAAAGGGAATCTTCATCACAGCTAAGCGCACCATCTTCATAGTCTAAGGGCTCGAATGTACAATTGAAGTCCCCCACAATTATCATATTGTTATTTCCCTTATGGGTTCCAATAAAAGAATCTAGTAAGGAAATTGTGTTTGAGCATTTCCCACCAGACATCCCTCTCGCATAGACATTAACCACTATTAGATCTAAATCATAATCGGAGCGTACTAGGATTGCCTGAATATCAGGACTATCCATTGGTAACTCTTCAGTCCTAAATACTGTATTTTGCCTGACCCATGTTATAAGCCCCCCTGATGGTCTCCCTTTTTGCCCAGCAATAGCTGGTTTTACAAAAGTTAAATAACCTGGGCGGAAGATAGGTCTCTGGGTCCAGGTTTCCTGGAAGGCCCAAATATCAGGCCCCTCAACAAACGATGACCAGTCGGCAGATGCCAGCTTAGATTGAAGCCCTGCTATATTCCAAGATGCTATGGTTAAACTTGGCTTTGACAGGGCACTGTGTAGTAACTAAGTCCAGGCTGGTTGTAGTAGTTCAAGAGACTTTATTGTAGTTGGTTACATGTTCTGTAGTTCAGCTCAAGACTAGCCCCACCAGGAGCAGCCAGCATGCTGCTCAGCCCTTCTCCAACTGTAGTCTCTGACCCCCAACATTCCATATTACATCATTCTAGGAGGAACTCACTGGCAGAGCATGAACACATAGAAACCAGGATATAACATATCCCCCTTTCTTCCAAAAAGGAAAACAGAAAAGAACACCATAGCGGATAACAGGAGAAAACAGAAGCTAGATAAGCGGAAGAGAGTGGAGAGATCCAGGGAGAGACAAGAAGAGCAGTGGGAGACAATAGAATTGAGAACAAAACAGATAAAGATAATCCATTACCCATCCTCCCTTCTCTATATAACCAAAGAAAAGAAAGAGACAGAAAAAAAACATTGAAAGAGGAAAAACCATAAATGACTACCACCTACACACCCATTGGCCAGAAAGGTATGCGAGAAGCAAGTCAGAGTAGGAGGAAACAAGAAGACAGAGAAGCAGAGAAATACAAAAGATTACTCATACTACTCAATTGCATAATGAAAAAATGAATACTAAGTTGAAAAGAGCACTGGGTTAAAGAGTTAAAAGCGAGACAAGAAGCATAAAACACCCAGTGTGCCCTAACCCATGCACTGTAGGAATGGGACTAGAACCCAAACTACACACCCAAGAGGGTAACAATTCGAATGTGCAAAGGCAAATCTCGAGTGGAGATAAATATGTTGTGCACTAAGTAGTGGGACAATAACCCACACAACACACCTCACGGAGAGGTCAAGAGTTGTGCATTGTAGGAGCAGGACTACCGTCCACGCAAAACACCTCGTGTACTTTGAGATAAAGCATTGTGCACTGTAACAATGGGCATAGAACCATAAAAGACATCCTGTGTAGGGTAACAAAACAAGAAACGACGACCTTGTGTGAAGGTCTGTTGACGTGCACTGTAGCAATGGAGTAGACCCATGCTTTACACCTATGTGTAGGTAAAAAAACAATGTGCACCGTAACAATGGGGAGAAACAACCCAGAGAACGCACCTCTAGTAGAGGTAAAATTGTTGTGCACTGTGGCAATAGGACTATAACCTATGCAAAACACCTCATGTGAGATAAGAGTAAACTGTGCACTGCACTGACGGGACTGTAACCTAGACTGTGCACCTTGTGTGGTGCAGTGTGTGCAAGGAAATGTGCAATAAATGCTAATTGAAGCATAAAACGTCAAGCATCGTGCCTGGTAAGAATTGTAGAAGCGGGACTACACATTAGAGCTTAAACAGAAAAATACGCTGTGTAGTTTTAACAACACAAAATGTCACTGGTGTGCCTGTCACCGCAATAGAGAGTAACAGGCGTTCAAAGAACACGAACAAGAGTCTGAAGAAACGAAACAGCTCCAGGAAACTTGCCACCTGAAATACTTTGCAGCGGATAAAATGCCCACTGAAGACCGGAGGACGCCAGGGCTTGAGGGAAACAGAGTACTTGGCAGCAGAATGCATTCCCACTGAAGATGGAAAGGTACATGGGGCATGTAAAAAAACAGAGAACTCACCGCAAGAACTGAAAGTAAAGTCCGGTGTCAAGTGTCCGGTGACTTGAAAAGAAGAACTCACCGCCCAAACGTTGGAAATGTAAAGGCGAACACTTGAGAGGTAGTGTAGCAAAATCCATGCGGTATGAGCAGATTCTCACATTTTTGCGGCAAGATCCAAATGGAGTAGACCATGAGGGGAAAAAGCTGTGAATACGCAGCGACGTTCGTTGTCCTATTGAAAACAGACAAATTGAGCTTCATTGTCATGCGCTGCGTGGTTGGCAATGAGAATTTGTGGACCCATAAGAAACAGGAAAGAGTGGCTGGTGTCTCCAACCACAAGATGGCGGCACGCTCAGGAGACGCACACCGAGTGGCTCACGGCGCGCTCCTGCTGATAGGCTGATAGGCATGGCTCGCGCTGGCACGAGGAAAAACGGTTGAAAGAAGGTAAGAGAACGGATTCCAACCGTTTTGTTTATTTTAATTATATTTCTTTTTAAACATCCACAGCGGCAAAATCCTTAAATATGCACAGAAGTTACCAAATACCAACCGGCCAAAAGAAAACATGTTAGCATGAGAAATGGCTCTTCCCGTCATGGTGCTTGCTATAATTAAAGTACATTTTGACACGCAGATGATATTGTACACAACACAACACGGGCAGCTCTTTAATGTAGCATTTCCCCAGAATCTTTAAACATGTAGGAAAAGGTGAAAGGCTGGGAAACGGTCCTTGACCAAACAGCCTCCCCTACAAATCGATTTTTTTTCCAAAGCAGACACCAAACCTTTTAAGACTGAAGAAGCAGGCAGCAAACGAAACATCTTGTAAAGCTCTCATGTGCGTAGCGTTCAAATATTCAGAGTTGACATGTACAGTGACAAAAACTGAAGTGGCTAATTTTCCTTGACTGCGCCGTTTTTGTAGATTTGTGCCATGTGAGCAAGACACTTTGGTTGGAGCACACATCCAGATAACAGTGACACCTCAGCTGGCGCACACAGTTGAAAGGCTGTTGTTCCTTACTTTCCTTAAATACACAGTTCCAGTAGATGTGGCTACATGGGAACAGGACAGCACACGCACAGTTTTTAGTAGAATTGTGCCTGGTGAGAAATATACAGCACACTTTGTTTGGCGCACACATCCAAAGTAAAGTACATGTCAAATTGTTGAACCTCTCCCATCGTGGAACACACCTCTTAATTTTCAGGGATAGGAGATCATGTACTGCTGAAGCAGTAACAACTGGAACTGGCACGCTTGAGTTGTGGGCGACCGTTGGACAGGTCACTGGTGGGGCTTGAGGTGCCAGTTAGTTACACAGAAATTCTCTCACCTTGACAGAGGCTTGCCAGGTTCATCAGCTCCTTCAAGATCAGAGATACATCACGTTTGAAAATGAAGGCCTAGACAGGTAACACACGGAGGTTCTTTGCTTCAACTCGTCGCCATAAATTTGTAGTAACTAAGTCCAGGCTGGTTGTAGTAGTTCAAGAGACTTTATTGTAGTTGGTTACATGTTCTGTAGTTCAGCTCAAGACTAGCCCCACCAGGAGCAGCCAGCATGCTGCTCAGCCCTTCTCCAACTGTAGTCTCTGACCCCCAACATTCCATATTACATCATTCTAGGAGGAACTCACTGGCAGAGCATGAACACATAGAAACCAGGATATAACACACTGTTTACAGTATATTTAGCCAGATGTATCCCAGGTCCCTGTGGATTTGACGAGATACTGTGGGGCATATTAGCAAGGGCACTATCGCCGCTTTAGCGGCACTTTTTGCCGCTAAAGCAGCGATATTTATATCGCCCTATCAGCAAACTGTCTCTAACAGCAGTTAGCGACAGTTTGCGGGCATTAGCGCCCGTTTTTACCGCTTTGCATGTCAGCGATATTTATCGCTAATGACATGCAAAGTGGGCGTTCCGACGAACAAACCTGGGAAACACTCGCTAACAGGCCTATCGCCTATTAGCAAGGTGGCCATGGCCCCAGTTAGCGACGTGAAAAGTCGCGCTAACCGGGGTCATCGCCATTTATTTAACAACTGCAATTAGCAGGTGTTAGCCATACCTAACATGGGGGTGGATTATGCTGATACGACCACAGGGTCGTATCAGCAAGGTGTTCTCCCTTCTCCATGCAACATCGCTGGTTTTTCAGCGATGTTGGCCCATTTCCCCGCTATCGCTGGAATATTCATCGCCATAGCGCTAATCATTGCTAATACAGCGTTAGCGTGGCAATATATTCCAGCGATAGCCGGCGATAAAAAAAATCACGCTAAGCAGGGTTAGCGATGATTATCGCCTCTTCTTGCTAATATGCCCCTTTGTTCTCTTCCCACTAAACCATCCATCATCAACATTTTTAAGTAGTACTAGATCATATTAAGACATGTCAAAGGGTTTGAAATACAAAGTTGGCCTACCAGTAGAACTGCATGCACAGCCTCAAGTGCACTAGGCCTGGAACATTTTCAAAGGGCTACTTCTATGGATGGTTCACTTGCTAATGTCTTGCCTTTACGACATATCGGCAGTAGTGTCTCAGTTCCTATCTGGGTATTTTTTTTTCTCTATGTAGTAAAGTGTCTCACTACACTGCTGGCTCTGTTTCTGGCTATTTGGTTCTGTAAAACTATATGAAAGGAGAGGCATGGATTGTCTCTTGGGTGTGTCAGTCACTAATTACTTGATAAAGTGAGAGTGTCACTGCCTCCATTAGCACTAGATACATAACAACAGTGGGCCAGATGTACGACCATTTGCTTTTGCGACTCGTCATTTGCAAAAAATTGCGAGTCGCAAAAGCAAATGTACAACAGTGTCAGAGACACTGTTAGCGATTCCCAATGGGGTCGCAAAAAGCGAGGCTCATGAATATTAATGAGCCACTCACAATTTGCGACCCCATGGGGAATGGCTGGCCCTCCCAGGGATGGTGGCCTGCTGGGCTCAGCAGACCTCCATGTCTGGGATTGCTTTTAAATAAAGCAGTTTAAAAAAAATAATGCAGCCCATTTTCCTTAAAGGAAAACGGGATGCATTTTTTAAAAAAATGAAACGTTTTCGTTTAATTTTTTATGGGCAGGCAGTGGTCCCTGGGACCACTGCCTGCCCTTAAAAAATATTTTCCCAGGTATTCCCAAAGGGGAAGGGATCCCCTGGGGACCCCTTCCCGTTTGCGAATGCTTTACCACCTATTTGAAGATGGTGGTAAATTGCGACTGTTTTGCGACTGCAATTGCGGTTGCAAAACAGTAATACAAAGTCTCAAACTCGCTATTAGGAAGGGACGCGCTTGAAACACCCCTTCCTAATAGCAAGTCGCAAATCCTAATTAGCGAGTCGCAAATAAATTGCCAAGGGCCAGGTTTGTTCCTGGCCCTTAGGTATTTTTCATGGGCAAACGGGTCGCATACCCGTTTGCGCATGCAAAAATACTTCGTACATCTGGCCCAGTGTCTCTGCATGTGAGTGAAGGTGTAGGTACTTGAAACTTGGTCTGAGAGCATCAATTAGTAGCTCTGCCCTTTCACAAGCACTTACGTGACATTGAACACAATATAGAACACTGCATGAATAAGTCAGCACATACACCTAAAACTGTGCGTGTACTTGTCAAAACCTTCTAACTATACATCTTTTCTTTTATACACATAAAGTTTACTCTATGGCCTACCAACAGGCTACTTTAGGGATGACTTTTAACTAGTACTACAGCAGATTAAGACATGTCAAGGGGTTTGAAATACCAAGTTGGCCTGCCAGTAGAACTGCATACAAAGGCTCAAGTGCACTAGGCCTGGAACATTTTCAAAGAGCTATTTCTCTGGATGGTTCACTTTCTAATGTCTGACATTTGCTACATATTTGCATAACCTTTTCAGTTCATATGTGTTTTTTTTATATGTAGTACAGTGTCTCAGCACATTCCTGCTGCCTCTGTTTCTGGCTGTTTGGTTCTGTAAATCCATATGAAAGGAGAGGAATGGATTGTCTCTTAGGTGTGTCAGTCACCAATGACTTGTTTAAGAGAAAGTATCAGTGCCTCCATTAGCACTAGATACATAACAGTGTCTCTGCTTATGAGTGAAGGTGTAGGTGCTTGAAACTCGATCTGAGAGAATCTATTAGTAGTTCTGTCCTTTCACAAGCACTTACTTGAAATTGAACTCAATATAGAACACTGCGTGTATAAGTCCATGCTTCTAAAATTGTGTGTGTGTGTGTACCTGTCAAAAACTTATAAAAACAAGTCTTTGCTTTTAAGCATATACAGTTTACCCTATGGCCTACCTACAGGCTACCTACGGGATGACTTTTAAGTAGTATTACAGCAGTCTAAGAAATGTCAAGGGGTTTGAAATACCAAGTCAGCCTACCAGTAGAACTGCATGCACAGGCTCACCTGCACGAGGCCTGGAACATTTTAAAAGAGTTACTTCTCTGGATGGTTCACTTGCTGATATCTGACCTTTACTACATATCTGCATAACTGTCTCAGTTCCTATCTGTGTGTTTTTTCATTATGCAGTAAAGTGTCTCAGTACACTGCTGCCTCTGTTTTTGGCTGTTTGGTTCTGTAAATCTATATAAAAGAGGTGGGATGGATTGTCTCTTTAGTGTGTCAGTCACTAATGACTTGTTTAAGTGAGAGTGTTGCTGCCTCCATTAGCGCTACATACATAACAATAATGACTCTGCTTGTGAGTGAAGGTGTAGATGCTTGAAACTCGGTCTGAGAGCATCTATTAGTGGCTCTGCTCTTTTATAAGCGCTTACATGACATTGAAGTCAATATAGAACACTGCATGTATAAGTCTGCACATCCACCTAAAACTGTGCATGTACCTGTCAAAAACATCTAACTACAAGTCTTTGCTTTTATGCACATACGGTTTACCTTATGGCCTACGGATAGGCTTCCTAAGGGATGACTTTTAAGTAGTACTACAGCAGGTTAAGACATGTGAAGGGGTTTGAAATTCCCAAGTTGGCCTACCAGTAGAACTGCATGCACAGGCTCAAGTGCACTAGGTCTGGGACATTTTCAAAGGACTGCTTCTTTGAATGGTTCACTTGCTAATGTCTGAGCTTTACTACATATCTGCATAACTGTCTCAATTCCTATCTGTTTTTTTTCTCTATGTAGTAAAGTGTCTCAGTACACTGCTGCCTCTGTTTCTGGCCGTTTGATTCTGTAAATCTATATGAAAGAGGTGGGATTGATTGTCTCTTGGGTGTGTCAGTCACTAATGACTTGTCTAAGTGAGAGTGTCACTGCCTCCATTAGCAGTAGATACATAACAACAGTGTCTCTGCCTGTGAGTGAAGGTGTAGATACTTAAAACTCAGTCTGAGAACATGTATTAGTAGCTCTGCCCTTTCACAAAAGCCTATCTATAATAATCTTCACTTCCATATATTAATTACTTTTCAAATGCTTGCCTACTTCCACATCCGCTTCACTACATATAAAGAAACATTTCAAATCATTTACATGTATATCAGACTTTGTATAACTAATATTAAAAACGTATTACTTTACATTATCACTTCTCACAGTTTATCTCTCTCTATATATATATATATATATATAAAAAATCTGTTTATTATTAACATAACATTAATATGCGTAGTCAATTCTTGAATATTAGCGCTATTTCACTTGCAATTTCTTTCACGAGAACATTAGTAGTATGTTTCTCTGAAACAAAGAACCAGTAATGCACTTTTTCCCTCTCTTTTCCCCCTGATACTCACATGCTAAGCAAATCAAAATATTGTGTTCGTTCTTTACTACTGTTATCATATTTTTTTATTGGTCACTTTGTTTTAACCCTTTATAAGCCTCCTTATACAAAGACCAATCTGGTAGTGGCTGTGGATGGAGTCGCGACTCGATTGCGGCGCCCAGCATGGCCCCCGTGTAGCACCGTGATGGAGTCGCGACTCCATACGGGACTCCATTTCAGCATTTAAAATGAAAGTACTACATTTTTTAGGTGACATACATGTTGTAATTACAGCAGTGAATTAGAAATTGCATATTTTCAACTATATGTTATCTCTAAAGTACTTTACTTTTAAAAAACAATCCACAACATATTTGTAAACCGTCCCCCACACTGGTATGCTTCAGTTTCCATAGCAGCCTGTTTTGAAACAATATACTGTAACAGAAAGTCAAAAGTTCATACACTTTTTAACCACAGCATTCCAACTTCTAATTGCACACTAGCAGGTGTGGTTGAGTGCTTCTAAACATACGCTTATCCACAGTAGCATAACTTGTGAAACATTTAACTGCACCAATCACAGATCTACTCACATTTCTAATTAAAACACAACCTATTTTTAATTTTTTTATTATTTACAGCACCCAATCAAATATGATATTTTGAAAAACCAACTGCACTCCTCCATTTTAACTGTCTTTCATTCTACCAATGTTCACATTCAACTGCACCCTTCTCCTGTGTGCTACTATTTCTTCCTTGAAAATGGTTAGAGTGTGGATAGTGGGTCACAGCTATGTCTTCAGGGCCAGAGAATATGCGAGAAAGAGTGGCATTGACAGTGACTTGGATTTGCCTAATGTGAAAATTAAATGGTTTGGCCAGAGAGGTTTGCCTTCGATTGAAAGTATTGCTCATTGTCAACATCCAGACCTGTTAATAGTGCACTGTGGTGCCAATGACCTAGGCACTGTTACTGGGGTTGGTTTGGGAATTGCAATGAAGGACACCTTTGGCCAATTAATGACACTTTTACCTCCCATTATCTTGGTATACTCCAAGACATGCAAAAGACAGAAATGGAAGTGGTCAAATCAATTCTGTCCACAGATTGACAAAGCCAAAAAACATGTAAATAAAACTATTTCTGCATACCTCAGTTACCATAGCATGGGCTCTATCTATAACAACAACCTGCGTTTTGATATGCATGCAATCTATAGAAGTGATGGAGTTCACTTTGCAGATGAAGGCAACAGGGTGCTTCTCAGCAACCTGAAACTCTGCATCCGCTCTTATCTGTAGATGATACATACTTTCAATAAACACAAAAGCTCTATTCTATATTAAATAATACTTATTTTACATCGTTTTAAAAAATATATATTTTTCGGAGTCACGACGGTGAAAAGCACAAATTGAATGCATAGTTAGCAACACACTTAAAAATTATAAATATTATTTTAATAGTATACAAATTACAAACACTTTGAAAGTGATTTTCCAACTGTTTAAGTATGTGAATAACTGGATAAATAAGCCTGAGTAAATCTGGAAGTACATATATCAATTTCTAAATGAAAGTGTGCTTAGGGAGAAGATTCTATAAGTGGGTATGTGAGTGGATGAATGAGTGTTTCATGGGTGCATGAGTCTCTGAGTGTGTCTGTGAGAGGGTGCATGAGTCTCTTATTGGGTCTGTGAGTAGAACCATGAGTGTCTCTGTGGGTATGTCAGTGGATGTGTGAGTCTCTGAGTGGGTCTGTGGGTGGGTACATGAGTGTCTGAATGGGTCTGAGAACAAGTGCATGAGTCTCTGATTGGGTCTGGGAGTGGGTGCATAAGTCTCCCAGTTGATCTGCAGTGAATGCATGAGTGTCTGAGTGGGTCTGTGATTGGCTGTATGAGTGTCTGAGTGGGTTTGAGAGTGTGTCTCTGATTCGCTCAAAGGGACTGTAACTGGGTGCTTGAATGTGTGAGTGAGTTTATGAGTGGGTGCATGAGACTCTGAGCAGGTTTGTAAGTGAACAAATGAGTTTCTGAGTGTTTCTGAGAGTGACTGTATGAGTCTCTGAGTGGGTCTGCAAGTGGGTGCATGAGTCTCTGAGTGGATGTGTGACTGGGTGCGTGACTGTCCGAGTGGGTCTGTGACTGGGTCTTTGAGTGGGTGTCTAAGTCTCCAACTGGTTCTGTGAGTGGGTACATGAGTCTCTAACTGGGTCTACAAGTGGTTGTGTGAGTCTCTCAATGAGTCTCTGAATAGGTGCATACATCTCTGAGTGGGTGAGTGGCTGGATGTGTGAGTGTCTGAGTGGGTCTGTGAGTGGGTGAATAAGTCTTTGGCTGGGTCTGTGAGTAGGTGAATAAGTCTCTAAGTGGATCTGTGAGTGGGTGCATGGGTGTGTGAATGTGTGTGTGAGTCTGAGTGAGACTATGAGTGTGTGTGTGAGTCTCTGAGTGAGACTATGAGTGGGTGTGTGAGTCTCTGAGTGGGCCAGTGACTGGGTGCTTGAGCTTCTGAGTGGTTCTGTGAATGATTGTGAGTTTCTGAGTGGGTCTGTCAGTGGGTACATGACACTGTAAATGAGTATCTGAGTGGGTGAGTGACTGTTTCAGTGCCCCTCTTAGTGCATGTGCAAGTCTCTGGGTGGGTCTCACAGTGGGTGTATGTATCTACGAGTGGGTCTGTGAGTGGATGTGTGACTGTCTGTCTGACTCTGTAAGAGCATGCATTAATGTATGACTGAGTGTTGAATATTTTTTTTTTAATGTATTTCAAAGAGGTTCACAAACCCACTGTGATGATACATGGGGGTGCCGCGCTGAGCAACGCTATGGGGGTTGCGACTTGACGGATGTGAATAGCTGTTTTGGTGGAGTCCGCGACTCCACCGCAATGTTACATGAGGGCCATGCTGAGAGCTGCACTGTAGTCATGACTCCACCGATGTACAAAAAAAAAGAATCTCACTATTCTAAACACAAAATAGATCTCCATAACACCCATACAATAGACCCATGGGTCAAGGTACTCCTACCCTCACCCCTTCTATGTTTTTTTGACCTTTAAACTATCCCCCGGGACCAGCTCACTTCATGAAATGGCAGCCGCACATTTTCCAAAGCTAGCCGCCAGCCAATGACAGCTCTCCTTCTGTCACGTGGCTTCGCGTAGCAACGAATTGGAGTTGCGAACCCTTCACGTCCCCAGTTGTATATCTGAAAAACCTTTAAATAACTCCAAAACTACTGAACGGATGTGCACCAATTCACAAAAAGGCACTTCCCTGACCCAACATCTACCTTAATGCCAAATTTGGTGTGATTCCATTCAGCAATTTGGGCTGTATGCGTGTCTAAAGTTCCTAGGGAAATTAACATTGGGAAAACATGTTTTGGGACCTCCCCTATTTCTCGGCACCCACTTGATGGATCACCCCGACATTTTCAAGACAGCAGCTGAAGTGAGCAGCAAACTAGTTTTGAAACTTTCGCAAGGATTTGTCAAACGGCAGCAAAGTTATTGGCAAAACAAAAAAACTCTCATCTATGGAAACTACATCCTAACTATAACTACCTACTGGCTACTACCAGTAGGTAATATATATATATATATTTGTGGGAAGCACGCATATTTTACACTGCCTTGAGGGTGGTATGGGATATGTTATTTGGCTATAGTCTTCCTGAAAATGTATCATGTAAAACTTCTGAATGAGAAATGACCCAGTGTGGGAATCACAAGTTATATCCTAACGGAGCAGCAGTGCTTCTGAAATAGTTGGAGTTATATTTGGTGCAATTATTCCTTCTATTGGAGTGGTTTTGAATGATTTCAAAATTAGAAAGCTATCCACTATAGTTGATAAGTTAGCTACCAGTACAGCAAATTCATTGTTGGCCATAGACACTGAAATGATAGCTATTAGATCTATGGTGATGCAGAACCGCCTTGCTTTAGAGATCTGTCTCTCAAAGGAGGGCAGAGTCTATAAGATGCTAAAGGCCTAATGTGCGACCATTGAATTTTGCAAGTCGCAAATTGCGAGTTGCAAAATTCAATATTCAACAGTGTCTCAGACACTGTTTGCGATTCCCAATGGGGTCGCAAATTGCATGCCTCATGAATATTAATGAGGCTGTCGCAATTTGCGACCCCATTGGGAATGGCTAGCACTCCCTTTGAAGGTGTTCTGCTGGGTTCAGCAAACCACCATGTCTGGGACTGCTTTGTCAATAAAGCAGTTTTTTTTTAAAATGCAGCCCGTTTTCCTTAAAGGAAAATGGGCTGCATTAAAAAAGAACAATGAAACTTTTCAGTTTCATTTTTTAATGGCAGGCTGTGGTCCCTAGGACCACTGCCTGCTCTTGAAAAATATTTGCGCACCCATTTACAAAGGAGAGGGGGTCCCCTGGGGACCCCTTCCTGTTTGCGAATGGTTTACCACCTACTTGAAGTAGGTGGTAAACTGCGGGCTTTTTGCAACTGCAAATGCGGTTGCAAAACACTCATACATGGCATTTGCACTCGCTATTAGGAAGGGACGTCCTTGGCACGTCCCTTCCTAATAGTGAGTCGCTAACCCTATTTTGCGAGTCGCTAATAGATTAACGACTCGCAAAATAGGGTTAGTACATTGTGCATCCGTTTTTTGCGGTTGCAAAAGGGCCAAATGCCCCTTTGCAACCGCAATAAACGGTCGTACATCTGGCCCAAAAAGTTTAGCAATGCTGTACTTATATTCGTGATAAGACTGAGAAGGTTAAGAAATACATTAAGAACATTATGAACATTAAGGGAGACTTAGAGAAGTCGGAAGCTACAGGTGCTTGGGAGGAGTTTGAAAATGGGTTTACTGCGGTAGGCAAGCAGTTTGGAAACGTGGGAAGTGGGATCTTGGGCTCATTTTGAGACACATTGTAATCATTGCCATTTTTGCCATTTGTTGCTTTGTAATCTTTAAGGGGTACACGTGTATAAAAGCAAAAAATAAAGAGCAGCATGAAAGGGGAATAAGATGAAAGAGAAAGGATGTGGAACTAGAAGAGAGTCAGTGTAGATTTTATGATGTGATGAAACACTTGGAAAATTCTAGATGTAAAATTTTGAAAACATCAAGGTTTTAAGCTGGTTTCAGCAGATAAGATTAATGTGTTGTGATGACTAAAATCGCCATCAGAGGGGATTGGAGCAGTGGAATTAAGGCTCCACCCTTTATTTGTTACAATTGCAATTATATACTCATAGCTGACATATTCACTGTGTGTTGTAAAACTTCCTTAACGAGTGTGAAGCATTTAAACGTATTAATAATATGTAATTCTCATAGGGATTAGAGGTTTATATATGAGGGCACAAATGTTCAGTTGAAAAATGTAATCATGTCCTGTTTTATTCATCTTTTGCTCTTATTGTTAAAGTTATACTTGTGTGCATATATAATCTTGTATTCGAAGTTCATATTGACTGCTGAGTTAACTTAGCCTGACTACAGGCCCCAATTGTAATGCATTTAGCCTTACCAGTATATTTTTTTCTTCTTTTGCAGGTGCATTATCATGTTTCTCGCTAATTAGAGAAAGGAGGATTGTTTGTATTAGACTGTTGATAGTGAGGCCTGAAAGGAGGAACTTGGTCGTGAACATGGAGAACTAATGGTCAAAACAGGCCTTCTGTTCAGTATGTACCAGGACGGCGGGATGTTAAAGGTTGCAGTATAAAGTCACAGGTTTGGTGCGATGGGAAACTTAAGGGAGGGTACAGATGCTTCTCTCAAGTAACAATTTGGTTGGTTCATGGTGGTGTGGGAGGAGATAAGAATGTTTCTGAAGCTTCTTTTATTTTAATTGTGTTCCCACTGTTAGAGAGGCAGACTACTTTTAGACTTGGAGAGGGACGGACCTCTCTCCTTACCTTTTCCTGTAAGTGTGAAGCTTTAGGCTGGAGTCTTAAACTTCTACAGAAGTCCATATCATGCTAGGGAGCACCCTCGTGGTTGCTCAAGAGGCCACGGATTGCCCTCGACATCAATCCCTCCTGATACCCTCTATTGAACCCCCTTCTGGAATAGAGGAAGGAAGCTGTAAAGGCCTGTACAGCTGGGCTCTGGCTGCTGGTAGGCAAGGGAATCCGGCCTTCCACTAGGCAGCTGATGAGACCCCACACTGCACCAGTCTCAGTGCTGCTATCCAGGCATCGGCTCTCGCCGACATCATTGCTGGCTCCTGGAGCCCATTACACAGCATGAAGAACCTCTGCCAGCTGCTGTGCATAGAGGCACTGCAGGTGAGCAGCTGCGGCAGAGGAGACTGCAATTGGTGGGCACTGAGATGAGCCCTTTCTTGCTCCCGATGAGCACGTGCATTGTGGCGCTGATGCAACTAACTGCTGATGCAGCGAGCACTCTCTCTCACCAAGCGCTCCCCCGCAGCCCAACCCTGCGGCACCCTCTAACCTCACTTCAGGCAAGCTGCTGCACTGGAAAATCTACAATGGCTATCATAAAGACGGTTCCCCTCTCCCGTTGAGCGTGATCGTTGCAGTGTTGCCAAGGGCAGTATCGATGCGATGAGGCCGCTCTCTCGCAGCCGTCAGAGGGAGACAATGGCCTGAGCTACCAGTAATCACAGTGAGGGCGTCCCATATGCTTTTGATGCTTAAGGACTGTGGCGCAGCCTGAACACAGCAGCAGACTATGTTTCTACAGGGAAGGAGGGAGAAATACGAGAGCAACATTCCTCTTGTATGCAGAACCTCAGGAGTCAGGCTTCCCTGGCAACATGGCAGCTCACACAGCTGGTCCTTCAAATCAATGAATGTCTGCCACAACTAAAGGAGCGCTTTTCAGGAAATTGGGGCACAGCTTGGGTAGTGTTAGAGATGCCATTTACCTCCTGAATCGCTACCCAAATATAAAGTTTTTTGCTTAATGTAAGGTTTTTGTCTGATTTCATCCTCTTGTTTTTGGACTACTTCCTCAGTAGGAATGTTGGGCTACTTCCTCAGCAGGAAGCTGTTTGGGCTACTTCCTTAGTAGGACCTTGTCTGGGTTACTTCATCAGTAGAAATGTGTTTAGGCTGCTCCCTCAGTAGGATTTCTACCAATCACGCTTAACTGATCCTCTCAGTGCCTCTGTGACAAAACTGGTCCTATCCTGAGTGTGAAAACATGCAACTTTCGTAACATGAGTTCATGATCTGAATAACAGCATGATAACGAAGATTTGCTTTGAGAAGAGTAGAGGCTTCAGATTGGGCTATATTTCCAGCAGATCCCTCCGGAGCCAACTACATCTCACACAGAGCCCACTTTAAAAGTCTTTCTCCATTTGCTGTTGACATGTCTCCACCGTGCTTGCTGGAGAACTTGCAACCATTCACCGGCCTAATGGAGCCGTCTGACTATTTCACGCGATGGATTAAACCCAGATCTTTGACTGCAGGTGAATGTTTGACAATGTTTAACACTCCGTCCATCATCTTTTTGTGTTTCATTTTCACCCTAAGTGGGAAGGGTATGCCCAAACATGGTTCCTGTGCTCTCTACTCCACCGATTTCAAGCTAGCCTGGCTGGTGAGAAGTGATGCCCCGAAACCGGTCCCAGGATGCTTGTTTACCAGTCCAGGAAGGACCGGGCCTGGCAGTTCGGACTGGACTGTTCCCATGAGGAACAGGGTCAAGGATGATTTGCATATGGCTAGATCCAGACTGGAATGGCGTGACGAGCAAAATAATGATGGATTAAATCCAGATCTGTGACTGGGGGTGAATTTTGACAATGTTCAGCATTCTGTCCATCATCTTTTTGTTTTGCATATTCCACATGGCTCAGCATGTTACCAGGAGCCCTGATGGACGGGCATTATGTGGTTATTCTATCCATACTAGGAGAAGTTCCTGCTCATGCAGGTACTCGTTAAGGTGAGCAATCAATATCAATTTATCTCAAATCAACCAGTCTGAGCCCACTGCTCCCACTATAACTTCTGTCCTACGACGGCCCTCACTCCCCCTCATTCATTTGCCAATATCTGCCTTATGCGAGGAACGCTCATCACTGGGGATTCCCTGCACTGTGTCTCTGGTGCATCTGATCTGGTGGTTATTTGCGCTTGAAAATCACCCTTGCCTCTGAGCCCCTTTTTAAGTCAATACTGATATTTTATGCATATACTGTTATTCCAAGTCAATGTAGCTATGGAACTAAACAATGCCTAAAATTACTGAGGGAATTGCCAAGTTTTAAGATGCTTTCTGAATCTAACCTCATCCAACTCCGTCCTTAGACCGATTGGCATTAAGTTCCAGAGTTTGGGGGAAAGGTAAGCGAACAATCTTCCACTACATCTGGCTCTATAAATCTGTGGAACTGTCGAAAGACCAGTGTAAGAGGATATCAGTGTCCTGTTCAGAACATAGCAGGTCAATTCCATCTGACCATATGAGGGCCATTGTCATTTACAGCCCTGTGTGTAAGACACAGAGCCTTGAAGTTGATTTTCTGCTGCATGGGAAGCCAGTGTAAGGCAGTCAAGGCTTTCTTAGCAGATGCATTTTAGGGATTTTATAGGTGATTCTGAATGTGGCATTTTGCAGCATCTGGAGTCTTCTTTGGACTGGTTTAGGGGAACCCAGACATAGGGAGTTTCCATAGTCCAGGTGTGAGGAAATCAAGGCCTGGACTACAAGTCTTCTGCATAAGATTGGCAGTAGTGCTAGAATTTTCCTCAACATCCTCAGCATGACAAATCATGCACGGGTCAATTTTTTGGCTTGGGTTTCCATTGAAAGAGAGCTATCCAGCCACACCCCAAGCTTTTAATAGGGGAAGATGGAACTGGCCGAGCCCCTAGACTATCTGGCCAACCCAATGATAACACTGGGGGAGGATTGTTCCCTAGAACCGTTAGTTCCGTTTTGTCCCCGTTTAGTTTCAAAGAGCACTTTACCATACAGTATGCCATCTTCTCCAGGCAAGGGCCTAACCGAGCTCCCTCACTTGAGGAGAGGGAAACGACAAGCTGTCAGTCATCAGCATAGGACAGAATTGAAACTCCAAATTCTTTGACAATGGACGCCAGCGATCTCACATAAATATGAAAAAGAGTAGGGATGAGCGCTGAGCGCTGTGGAACCCCACATTCAGAGGGACCATCTCAGAGTAGCAAGGAGGTTCAAAAATCTGAAATGCTCTTTCTTTTAGAAAAGCCATTCTAAAGCAGAACTCCTTACGCCAATTTCCCTCAACCTGAGTGCCAAAGTCTCATGGTCGACTGTATCAAATGCTGCACTCAGGTCGAGGATGATAATGGCCGCCACTCTTCCTTTGTCTAGGATTTTACCTCATCAGCTACCACAAGTAGCGCCAACTCTGTACTGTGCTTTGGACAGAATCTGTTCTGGGAGTCGCCCAAAAGCTGATTGTCTTCCAAATGTTTAGACAGATGCTGACTGATATATTTCTCTAAGACTTTCCCAAACACCGGGAGCATCAGTAGCTGAAGTTTCCTGGACATGCGGGGTCAAGATTTGGTTTTTCCTACAAAGGCTTGACCACCGCGTGCTTCCATTCTTGTGGGACTATTCTGGTGGAGATTGACAGATTTAGTAATTCCCAAATCATCAGGAACATTCCTTGGCTGCCCATTGGCAGAATGTGAGGAGAGGCCCGGTCTATTGGGAAGCCTGATTTCACTTTCCCAAATACATCGAGAAAGGCTTCAACCATGATTAGGAGAAAGTTATGAAGGCATTCTGTCCCTCTGGCAGTGACGGGCATTGTGGCCCTGTATAAAGAGCTCCCTTTGCTTTTGTAGATTCCTCCTGAAGGTGGTGGCCATCTTCAGTTTCTCCTTTTTGTCATAGTGCATACAAGCCTATACCACAAATTTAATGAAGGGTATCATTTGTCATCACCTCTCCAAATATCACAAGAGCAAATGTTTGCCATCTTAGGTACCTTCAGAGCTACAACATTTAATATATCAAATAAGCATGGCAACCCAATAAGTCAAAGGGAACTGGATATAAAAGTAATAGAAACCAAATATCTCATTAATATTGTCACTATGGCAGGATTAGTTTCTCACAGGCATTAATTATTTGAAACCATATCAAATTAATTCCCATAAGGAGCAATGTTTTTTTCAGTTTTAGCACCTGCAGCTTTATGTACTTCAGGCAACAGATGTGATGGCGTGCTGCACAACTATTTCAATTTCAAGTCTGTTCATGTTCCTTTGCTGCACAAGCACTTTGTGCATTATTTCTTCAGTGACCATATTCATGTTCAAATCCTGTACCTCTATGAAACAACCCTTGCCATTAATCATTTCACATCACTTGAATGATCTTGATTGGGAATAAGTGGAACTGGCTTCATATCCTCAGGCTAAACCACTTGAACACTTATACCTGTTGATTCTCTTGGTACATACCTCAACTCCCATCGAGATTTGAAATTCTCTCATTCTTATCAGCTATCACCAAATAGTGAAAAAATAATTTTAAATTCAATAGACTCACAGCCCTCCTGAAACTCTAAATGGCAACCTACCACAAACCAGTAAAAGGTAGTACTGACACAGATCTAATGTTCTATACCCCTAACATTTCAGCTTGGAAAAAGACCTTCTCACAAAAGCATGCATCATCCACAGGATTATTAATTCCTCCAGGGCTAAACCTGTTAGTCTGCTTTATTGCATACTACCACAACAATAATGATCCACGGAAACACCTTCAATCTTCCCATCTTCAACAAGCTACACGCAATCTCAAGTGACTGTTCCTCTACTATGGATGCATACTCATCACACCCAAGCTGATACCCCTTCAACCTCTCTCTCCCTGCTCTAACATTGTGTTCAGCCCATATATTATTGGGGTCACACCTGGTAGATCTCCTTGCTCCAAAAGAAAACGTACCCTTTTCAGAGAAAAGGAGAACTGTCAGGTGTCTCTCATCTCAATTCTATAGAGTTATGCTCTGTTATACGAGGCGTGTTAGGAGACCAAACACAAGGTCACACTAATATGAACCAGTTACACTAAGTAGGCAGTAATATGGAACTGGTATAAAGCTTTATAAGAATGAACCAGTATAAACCAGTTAAAAAGTAGGGTCAGTATTGGACTAGGATAGGGCATCTTAATAAAACCAGTAGCATCCAAAATGGGACTGTTATAAAGTCATCCCAGATAGAAACATTGACAACTATTTGAAACTTTTATGAAACAGTAAATGATCCCACCACTGCACCAGCAGGGCAAGCCCTGCATCCATGGCCTATAAACATTAGGCAAAGAGCATTCCCCTTGGCAATGCCATGTGCCCAGATCTGTTAAATACAGAGTTGTCAGGGTAAGGTCACAACTAATCTCATAGAGACGCTTGAGCGAGAGCATAGCCTTTAGTCATAATCTAAGACCAGTATGTCTCACCCCTAACTGCAGTGCGCTAGACTTTTGGTATGTCTTTCAACCATGTGCAGCTCCCTGTATCTCAATACAGTGCTCACAGAATAAGATCTGTAGCCATGTCCTGCAGGCACTCGGTACATGGCCTGGGCTGTGACCTTGACCTGAGCAACGATTTCAGGTCAGCAGTACCTATATGAATAGCCTGGTACTATGCCCTCTACCCAATATCTATAAAATAGTAGGCTCAAATATAAGAATGGTAAAAGGCAACGCCAGTAAGAATCGGCTTTAGGAATCAGTAAAAACAATTAAAACCAGAAGGAACCAATAGAGGATCTTCGTGCAATATAACAATTAAGTGCCAGAAAAGGCTATTTAAAACTAGGAGTGGGCGATAAATTCCGCTCCACTGGCAAATTTCGCAGAGTTTTGACCAATCTGCGTTACAAGCATGTAATGCGGAGCTCTGGCCAAACTCCACCAACTGCCGCGTGGCAGAGTTTTTTCTCACTCGCGACTCACCAACGGTAAGTTGGAGAGTGCGAGCGAGAATTGGCATCCCCTATCGCCATTTTTAGGCACTAAGAGGACACCCGTTGAGATTTTCTCAACGCCGGTAGGCATGAGTGTTCATGGTGAAAAGGATGCAGCTCGAGTAGAAAATCTACTCAAGCAATAGCAAAGAATCAGTACCCTCTGGCATGCAGTGCAGTGCCATTTGCTCTGATTTGCACAGAAAAACTTCTGGTGCTAAAAATCAGCGCAGCGTGCCAATTTCCGCCTGCTTGCGGAATCTCTCTGAGTTTTCATGTAACTCCACGGAATTCCACGGAGTGAAACTCCGTGGGGCATATTCTCAAGGATCTATCACCGAGTTATCAGCACTTTATCACAGCCAAAGTCGCGATAAATTCATCACCCCATTCACAAGCTGGCGCTAACAGCCCATAACACCAGTTTACCTGCGAAAGCAGTCGCAAAAAACATCGCCACAGATGACCCCGGCAACTAACGCTAATGATATGCAGAGTTGGCGTTCCCGTGCAAAAATCCGCGACAACACCACTCCACAACATTCTCAACGACCAGCCAGATCGGCGATAAGATCACAAAACATGTGATAAGGCGCGTTAGCAGCAGGAAATTAACACCTGCTCTTACCTGGTGTAAAGTCGGACGACAACCAGCACCAGACAAGGGAGCACAGCCCATAGCCACACATGAAGAACAACAGATGCCCTGGAGCAACCGATCATGCAGCCCGGAGCCCCAATAGGCCAACAACACCCACCGCCACCACCCCCAAGCCCCCACCTGGGGCCCCCACCCGGGCACCCCCAACCCCCTTGGACAAAGATATTGCACATCAACTCCACGAAATCATGAACCAAACAAATCACCTGAAGTCGCACAATCACAACACCTAACATACATGTATGGTCAGAAAAAGGGAAATCATACATTCATATCATAATATCCAAATAATACGTTTATTACAGAATAAACCAAAAACAACAATTCTGAAGAGGCATGGCGGGTCTTCTGAGGACATTCTGTAAGTCACAGCCTGCAAAACAGAAATCTGGATAAGAAGGTTTGCAATGCGCCCATCAAAGTACAGAGAGAGAGAGCGAAAGAGAGAGAGAGAGAGGGAGAGAGAGAGAGTGGGAGAGAGAAAGGGAGAAAGAGAGAGAGGGAGAGAGGGAGAGAGAAAGAGAGAGAGAGAGAGAGAGAGAGGGAGAGAGGGAGAGAGAAAGAGAGAGAGAGAGAGGGAGAGAGGGAGAGAGGGTGAGAGAGTGCCGACACTGCGGACCTAGGCCTCACTGCTCACCTGCTGCCACCGGTGTGTCTCCAACCACGTGCCAGTATAAACTGCAGTCCCCCAGGTCCCTTATCTGAAACAGTGTCCAGAGACATGAATGGCAGAGTCCATACAGTTGCACACGCCATCATCGCTTGCCCGCCCCTGCTCACACAGGCTGCTGCACCCCAGCCCCTCCCGCCACCCAGCGGTGATTGCCCAGCCCTGCGCAACCAGGCCTCACTGCTCACCTTCCGCCACCAGCGTGTCTCCAAGAGGGCCCACCATGTTCTGGTGGGATCTCCAAGCCCGGGGCCCGCGAACATGGCACCCTCCACATCATGCAGCCCCGCACCGCGGGAAACCAGGTCACACCCCTGATTCTGGGTCTTGATTTCGCAATGGCAGAGACCACATCAGTACACACGGCATCATCGCAGGCTGCACACCCGCTCAGCACTTTAGTTGCCCCTATATCACTGCACCGCATGACACCGTCCTGTGGCGGTGTGCCTGTGCCTGCCGCAGTGTATCCGGTGCCACCAAGTCTGTGCACCGCTAGCCATGGACCCTTAATGATTGAGTTCTGTGGTGCGGACGCCATCATGTCACCCCCAGCACTGGGCGACGTGAGGTGGCAGGGCCCTAGGCCCTCATGCATACATGAGAACTACACGGAGACACCCAGTTAGAGAGTGGAAATGGCATCCAGCACGTGCACCAGGCCCTTTTTAATGGCAGGGTCACATGTCCTGTGACGCCTGTGCTGGATGGGTGTGGTGTGGGTGTACACCAGCCGTGAGGGAGTGGCTGTGACATGCTGACAACTAGACCTGTGAGCTGCAGATCCCTACAGTGAGGACCTGGGACATGTGGCGTTGTCGTCCCCTCCTGTGTGCGTAAGCGGAGTGGGCTGTCCTGGCATATGCCAGTCCAGCGTAAGGGTGTGAACAATGACCCCGGAGCTCTGGGCGTGGTTCCGTCCTGGGCTGGACAAGGAAGTGACTAATGGATGTGTCTCTCTTGTAGTGTCGGCGCCACCCGGACCGCAATCGGCAATCTGTCACCCTGTGACAAAAGTCCCACAACATGAGCAACATGGACGTAGGGGGAATCACTGACCCTACATTCATCCATACTTCCACACTTGAAAGATCATAGACATGACACATCTGTGTGAATATGAATGTTTATTGCACATTCAGTGGAGTCTTGCAGCTGGAGCAGTACAGGGCCATGCCAACCCCACTTTACATTGTTGGCCCGTGGAGGGCCAGCCAGAGTCCTTCAGGGAATGACAGGTACATCAGGAGAGGAGGAGTTCAGTCCGCAGTCTGAGAGCTGTGTCATTGGTGACCAAACAGAATATGGCAGTCCATGTTGAGGTCCAAGGTGAGTGTCGCAGAGTGCATCGGGGGACAGTGGAAGGTGATGATGCAGAGGGCAAAACCAAGCAGAAACAGGCCACATGGCGGAGATGAATGCTACTGCGTCCTTCTGACCATGAAGGCTGATTCATCCGCATCTTCGTCCTTTGCTGTTGCATGTGCCTCACATGTGGGTGGTGGTGTTCTGTCTCCAGCACTGTGTGGCAGTGACACCTCAAGGGCCGGAGGTGGAATGTCTGCTGCACTGTGTGGCACTGACACATCAGGGGCCGGAGATGTGGATGGGGTGGTAGCAGCAGCATGCATCAGCGCCAGGCCTTGAGGCAGAAATGTCATGAGGAGGGTCTTTAGGGCATTGAGGGACCCAGCTACCTCTCGCTGGTGTGCAGCTGTGGCAGCCGCTCTTTCTGCCTGCGTCCGCTCCATGTTCTCCATGATCCTCCGCATGTGCCCCAACTCCTGGACGAGATCGCTGGAGGCACTCTGGCTAGACAGTTGTTCTTGTCGCAGAGTCAGGACTCTAGTGTTGTCAGCCATGGTCCGTTGGAGAGCATGGAGCGGACTGTGGGTGTCCGTTAGGGACTGTGAGTGGTCCATGATGGGACTCAGACACCCACGTACGGCGTCTAGTTTGGCTGCCATGCGGTAAAACCCCACCTGCACCTGTTCAGCCAGCTTCTCCTGGCACCCCAACACACGGCATTGGAAGGCCATGTGTTCGTTGTGGGGGTCCTGGGAGGCAGCCGTGGTGGTGGGTGCTGCCTTCTGTGTGTTCTGTGCAGGGGGTGGGTTCTTCTCGTGGAAGCTGGGATGCCCTGCTCCTGGAAGTGGGCTGTGGAGGCTGTCCACGAACTGTTGGAGGGCGTCGGAGTCGAAGGTGTGGTGGTCCTCTTCGTCATCAGAGTAGAGAGGTTCGGACTGCTCCGCAGGAGGTGTTGGATTTCCCCCTGCAATGTGAAGGGGAGATGTAGTTTAACATTGTGTTGACATGTATGTTGACGCATTGTACATGTTTACATTCAGACTGCATGACAATGTACATTGTGGGCCTGATTCACAGAACTAACTTACGTCAAAAACGTAAAGTTAGTACTTTTTGGTATTCACAGAATACACTTACTCATTTTGGTATTCACAGAATGCACTTACTCATTTTGGTATTCACAGAATGCGGACATAAAGTTAGTATGAGTAAGTACATTCTGTGAATACCAAAATGAGTAAGTGCATTCTGTGAATACCAAAATGAGTAAGTGTATTCTGTGAATACCAAAAAGTACTAACTTTACGTTTTTGACGTAAGTTAGTTCTGTGAATCAGGCCCTGTGACTGTTTGGGGGGAGCTGCCTATTTGATGCGGGACAGTGGACATTCCGACTACATCACGGATGTGTGTTTGTACTTGTACATTGTGAACTAACATTTCCCTGCAATGCCAAATGTGATTGGCCAGTTTGTACACACATGCAGCACCAGTTGTGTCCTCTGTTCTATGGTGGACGTGTTGCGGTTTGTACCACATCATTGTCAATGTTGATGTGCTCTGCATGTAATGTGTGTGTGCCGCATTTTGGGGGAGTCCCCCTGCAGCTCTGATGTTGCTGCCCCTTATCCCTTACATGCGGTGTGCCTTGGGCTTCTATGCTTATGCAGTGCTGAGATGTTGCATACCTGTGTGCATTGGTCTCTTGGTGGGAGTTGGGGGTCTGGGGCATTGT
The DNA here is from genome assembly GCA_963921515.1 of Calotriton arnoldi. Taxonomy (NCBI): domain Eukaryota; kingdom Metazoa; phylum Chordata; class Amphibia; order Caudata; family Salamandridae; genus Calotriton; species Calotriton arnoldi. The sequence goes on along the minus strand of CAWUFW010005773.1, from coordinate 458,207 downwards.
TTGTCCGCAGATGTGCTATGCTTAATTGTGCATGTGTGCCATTGTGCCCATCTCCCCCCGTCCCCCCAGTCCCTGTGATCCAGCGGGTTACTAGCAACAAGCATTCATACACCGAATACTCACCTGGGCCCATACATTCATACTACGCTAGCAATTTCCGCTGGTGGGTCAGTTGTACTCTTTATCAAAATCCCTGCTACCAATTACTTTTCTGATTGAAGAGTAATGACTTACCAATGAATCCTTTGTTAATTGGGAAGTTTAAAATGAGTGACATTCATTACAATTCATAATCCTGAAATAATCACTGAGTCAGGAAGTTTTAAAATGTTTATCTAAAGATTTAGCAGAGTAAAGTACAGAATCACATGATACTTAATCGCATATCAAGGATGAAGCATAATAATTCATTATCGATCAATGACGGTCCCTCAGAAAGAAGAAGATAGGGCAGCAGCGCAACTAAGGGTTGCATTTATATTTACCTAAATGTGCGAGAACCAAACCCCTTGGCCAAGGAGTTTGAAAAGATGAGACCCAGGAAGGATGAAGAGCAAAGACCTCCTCCAGGTTCAGGACAGGACAGGTGACCTCTCTATCAACGACGCCTGCGTCGTTCCCCTCTCTGATACTTCGCTTCTCCTCGATTCTCCTGTGTCTTCCTTCTAATGGAATCCGCCGCCCCCTCCTCAGGTCCTCTCTGGACAGCGGTTCTGCCTGCAATCGATCAGCTCATCTCTCTCTGGTTCTGCAAGCTGTCAGCCTTAATGTGCTCTCTTGTGCTCTGTTCTAGCATCTCCCTAACTAATTTGTTAATTCTATATCTATTATACCCTTCTACGCCCATGTACCTCCCATTAATGTTGCAAAAATATGGGCCCACTACTTCTGATTGGACGGGGACAGGGGGTTGATCCTCACACCATATCGATTTAATTCAATTTCTTTAAGCCCATTGTTTTAAAAATACCGCCCATCACAATTAATACATTTTCTTTATTTCCCACCCGTCTCACGACAAAGTTTATACAATGTTTATATAAATTGTTTCTTTCGGTAGGGACATCATGGGTACAACAGTGTTGGCCATCAGGTCATGGCCTTGGACGACGTCCAGGTTGACTTCATCCTTTCCTCTGAGTAGCCTCGCAGGGCGCATGCGCAGAACCATTGTCTCTCGAGCTGCAGTTCAACCAACCCCAGGCCCATTTACGAGCTAATAAAAGTCAAAGAAGAAAATATTAAAATCACAAATAAATTGTTTCACTGTATACCCACTCTTTCTACTCTATTCCCATTTAATTATAAATTCTATCCCGCATTAATAGCGTTAGAATACCACAGTTTAATTGCAACATATGAGCAAGCTGTAGCACGTGAAAACATTAAGCAGCCATTTTAATACACACTGCGCAGAAGCAAGGATTTCCCTCCAAGCAAAGAAAGACGTCACACCACGTGATATGGTTGACACATGCGCAATAAGGTTTCCCGCGCTTTAGCGGCCATTTTGGATCAGACAAGCGTTATTTGTTAGTTTAAACACATAGGCAAGCTTCACTCATATAATGTTCATGGGTGCATTTGTTAGTATAGACATTACAAAGTTTAATAAGTTAGTACTGTGAGAAGATTGCTTTCGAGCAAGTCTCACTGTGAGTCCTTGCTCCATCAATCCCCTCTCTGATGGCGTTTCTGAGCCATCAAAATACTACCCACAACCAGATGCCAACCTTTAGCATAAAATTGTCTCAGTTTCATTCTTACACTTTCTATTTTTCACATCTCCTTTCAGTTTCTTATATAATTCACTTTTCAAATCTTCTAGTTCAATTTCGTCAAACTTTCGCTTCTTCCCTTTTCCTGTCACTCTATACATTTCATTCCTTCTACAACATTTGCACCATATTATTATTGACAGTACTATTATTGCTATCCCTGCTAAGGGTACTAATATTTGACCTATAAGTCCTTTTCCTACATTAGCAAACCAGGTACCAATTGACGTAATACTATTTGTCAATCTTTCCCATACACTATCAACTTCCAGTGGTTTTAGTTCCTTCTCAAGTTTTGTTATATTCTGTATATATGTTCCAATTTCTGCACTTTTGTCAGGTATGTAAGTGCAACAATGTTTCGTCTTCAATTATTTACAGACTCCGCCCTCTTTTGCTAGAATAATGTCAAGAGCAAGTCGATTTTGCATAACCATAGACCTAATCGCAACCATCTCCGCATTAATCATTAAAAACCCTCCAGCAGTGTCTGTTGATAAACGATCAACCACTATAGATAATTTACATATTTTCCTTGAGTTCAGAATTATCCCCACTGAAGGTATCAATGCACCAAATATATCACCTACAATTTCCGAAAAACTAGCTCTTTTACTACGTGATATGCCATAAGTTAATGGCAAGTGATGATAGGTTAACCCTTCTGCTACTGATTAGGGTAACTTCATACAGACATAACAATTACTAACTTCCATGGTATCTACATATTGAAACAATAATTTTGTGAAAACATTCAAACTAGTGTCGTTATCTGTTACTTCATGATGAAATTCTTTTATTTTCAGGTTGTGGCACAGTTTGATTTTCTTCAATTTCTTCTAAATTTGCTTGACTTCTTGTTCTGTGGTAGACTTCAGGTATTTCCACCACCGGTATCCAGTCCTGACTTGTGCTCGGTTGTTCTTCTTCAGCTTCCCTCGAATCTCGGACCTGAGATTCTTCAGCTGGGCAACCTTCAGCTTCCTCAGTTATCGATGCTGTCCGAGGATTTTCTTCTTCGGGTCTGGTACCCTTTTGGTGTGGCTTACATGAATCCAATTAGGAAATCCTGCACATTTCACTGCTGTGTTCGTAACTAGTATGACCTGACAAGGTTCGCCCCACCTGGGTGATAGACACGTTTCTCTGGTGTGATGCTTCACAACTACCCAGTCTCCAGGATTCAGATCATGCTCTTGTTCAGGCTGCCTGGAAACTGCGTCTTCCCCAACCTGGTGAGAGACAGAACGCACTAGGTCAGCCAATCCTTTGCAATAATCCAGAACCATATCATCAGTTATATTCAGCAGTTTATTTGTAGGAACATGTGCTTGTCTCATTGCTCTTCCCATGATTATTTCGTGCGGACTCAATCCGGTATTTCTATCAGGAATGCTTCTGAGTCCCATCAAAACAAGTGGCAATGCATCCGGCCAATCTAACGATGTTGATGCACACATTTTTGCCAGTCTGGATTTTATTGTGCCATTCATTTGTTCAACCACTCCAGAAGCCTCTGGACGATATGCACAGTGCAATTTTTGCTCAATTTGGAATGCTTCACAGATTATTCTAATCACATCATTGTTGAAGTGCCCTCCTCTATCTGATTCCAAAGTTACTGGGAAACCAAATCTAGGAATGAGTTCTCGTAGCAACAACTTTGCGACTGTAATACTGTCATTCCTCCTGGTAGGGTAAGCCTCCACCCACTTTGAAAACAGACACACTATGACAAGTAGATATTTCAGTCCTTTACATGGTGGTAACTGAATAAAATCAAGCTGCAATCTCACAAATGGACCCTCTGTCTTTCCGATTTTTCCAAAACCAATTATTGTTTTTCTTCCTGGATTATGCATTTGGCAAGTTAGACATCTCTGGCAAAGACTCTCTGCTACAGCCCGAAACCTTGGATTGTACCAATTTTGTCTGAAGAGCCTAATCATTGCATCTCTCCCTACATGTGTGTCTCCATGATACATTCTGGCCATTTGTGAAATCAGACAGTCGGGCATGACTGGTCTGCCATCGGCATAAATCCATACATCGTCGTCTGATCTTTGAGAACATCCCATTTTAATCCATGCATTTCTTTCACTCTCATCAGCATCATCTTGTAGTCGTTTCACATCATTCCATGTTTCAGGAGGTGCATACGGCATAAGTTGGCAGCTGATTCCCATTCTTTCAACCCTTTTATTAACTGACAACCTGTTTTTGGCACAGTGTTGAGCCACCAAATCTGCATATCTGTTACCGACTACCACCCAGTCATCTCCTGACTGGTGTGCGGCACATTTCACCACAGCCAATTCTTTTGACGATTGTATTGCTTCCAGTAGTTCTTTTACAAACTGTCCATTTTTAATGGGGGATCCTGAAGAAATCATGAAATCCCTCTGCATCCATAATTGGCCAAAATCATGCACAACCCCGTAACCATATTGACTATCTGTAAATATAGTTACTTTCTGATTCCTCCCAATTTTGCAGGCTTTAATTAAAGCAATTAATTCAGCTACTTGTGCAGATTTGACTCCTGGTAAATAGGATGCTTCGACTATTCCAGATAATTCACATACTGCATATGCTGCAGTTAGTTTACCATCTTCATGCCTTTGGCACGAACCATCAACAAACAGCTCCCTGTATGGCTCCCTGAGGGGTAGTTCCTGTATGTCAGGACGTGGTTTTGTGCACAATTCTGTGACTTGTAAACAATCATGTTCCTCTTCATCATCTTTAACTTCCTCATGATATGGGTCTGGTAGTAAGGTAGCAGGATTTACTATTGTGCACCTTACAATAGTCACATTTTCAGCACCTAATATTATTCTTTCAGATTTAGTCAGCCGACTAGGAGTAAGATGCTGAGTTCGGGTTCTTGTCAACAGAATCACAACTGAATGTGGAACAAACACTTTAACAGGATGTCCCATTACAATTGATTCACTTTGTTCAATGCTCAAACATGTAGCCGCTACTGCTTTTAAGCAGCTTGGCAATGCGGCTGCCACTGGGTCCAATGTAGCAGAAAAATATGCTATAGGACGTCTGTCCAAACCATGTCTCTGGGTTAGGACTGAAAGTGCACAATTTTCTCTCTCATGACAGAATAATGCGAATTTTCTTTTATAATCAGGCATGCCTAGGGCAGGTGTTGCACACAAAGCATTTCTCAATTTTACAAAAGCTCCTACGCTCTCATCATCCCACTCAACTGGGTCCTTTGCCTTCTTTTTCGTCATTTGAATTAATGGCTTTGCTAGCAGAGAAAACCCTAGTATCCATTGTCGACAATAACCCACTATTCCAAGGAACATTCTCACTTCTCGTTGGGAGACAGGCATTTGCATTTTCTTGATTAATTTTACTCTTTCAGAGGTTATTCTTCTTTTTCCCCTCTCAATTTGGTGTCCTAGATATTTAACTGCTGTTGTACAAAACTGCAACTTTTCAGGTGAAACTTTATGCCCTTCTTCAGCTAAATGATTTAATAATGCAATGGAGTCAACAACACAGTCCTCTCTGGTGTTAGATGCCACCAGTAAATCATCTATATATTGCACTAAGACTGAGCTTCCTCGCATCACTAGTTTCTCTAGGCACTTTTTCAATATCTGATTAAAGATGGAAGGACTTTCCGTGTACCCCTGAGGAACACGATTCCATACATAGACTTTGTTCTCAAATTTAAATGAAAAAAGATACTAACTATCTGGGTGCAATGGTATTGAAAAGAATGCTTGGCATAAATCAATCACGGTAAACCATCCTCTGCTACCAGAAAACTGATCCAGCGGGTTACTAGCAACAAGCATTCATACACCGAATATTCACCTGGGCCCATACATTCATACTACGCCAGCAATTTCCGCTGGTGGGTCAGTTGTACTCTTTATCAAAATCCCTGCTACCAATTACTTTTCTGATTGAAGAGTAATGACTTACCAATGAATCCTTTGTTAATTGGGAAGTTTAAAATGAGTGACATTCATTACAATTCATAATCCTGAAATAATCACTGAGTCAGGAAGTTTTAAAATGTTTATCTAAAGATTTACAGAGTAAAGTACAGAATCACAAGATACTTAATCGCATATCAAGGATGAAGCATAATAATTAATTATCGATCAATGACGGTCCCTCAGAAAGAAGAAGATAGAGACAGCAGAGCAACTAAGGGTTGCATTTATATTTACCTAAAGGTGCGAGAACCAAACCCCTTGGCCAAGGAGTTTGAAAAGATGAGACCCAGGAAGGATGAAGAGCAAAGACCTCCTCCAGGTTCAGGACAGGACAGGTGACCTCTGTATCAACGACGCCTGCGTCGATCCCCTCTCTGATACTTCGCTTCTCCTCGATTCTCCCGTGTCTTCCTTCTAATGGAATCCGCCGCCCCCTCCTCAGGACCTCCCTGGACAGCGGTTCTGCCTGCAATCGATCAGCTCGTCTCTCTCTGGTTCTGCAAGCTGTCAGCCTTAATGTGCTCTCTTGTGCTCTGTTCTAGCATCTCCCTAACTAATTTGTTAATTCTATATCTATTATACCCTTCTACGCCCATGTACCTCCCATTAATGTTGCAAAAATATGGGCCCACTACTTCTGATTGGACGGGGACAGGGGTTGATCCTCACACCATATCGATTTAATTCAATTTCTTTAAGCCCATTGTTTTAAAAATACCGCCCATCACAATTAATACATTTGCTTTATTTCCCACCCGTCTCACGACAAAGTTTATACAATGTTTATATAAATTGTTTCTTTCGGTAGGGACATCATGGGTACAACAGTGTTGGCCATCAGGTCATGGCCTTGGACGACGTCCAGGTTGACTTCATCCTTTCCTCTGGGTAGCCTCGCAGGGCGCATGCGCAGAACCATTGTCTCTCGAGCTGCAGTTCAACCAACCCCAGGCCCATTTACAAGCTAATAAAAGTCAAAGAAGAAAATATTAAAATCACAAATAAATTGTTTCACTGTATACCCACTCTTTCTACTCTATTCCCATTTAATTATAAATTCTATCCCGCATTAATAGCGTTAGAATACCACAGTTTAATTGCAACATATGAGCAAGCTGCAGCACGTGAAAACATTAAGCAGCCATTTTAATACACACTGCGCAGAAGCAAGGATTTCACTCCAAGCAAAGAAAGACGTCACACCACGTGATATGGTTGACACATGTGCAATAAGGTTTCCCGCGCTTTAGCGGCCATTTTGGATCAGACAAGCGTTATTTGTTAGTTTAAACACATAGGCAAGCTTCACTCGTATAATGTTCATGGGTGCATTTGTTAGTATAGACATTACAAAGTTTAATAAGTTAGTACTGTGAGAAGATTGCTTTCGAGCAAGTCTCACTGTGAGTCCTTGCTCCATCACCTGGTCGGTACTCACCCTGTTGCTGTTGTGTCCGGTCATGTTGAGCAGTGTCCGGTCCCCCAACTCCTGCCACCGTCTCCCCACTGATGACTGTGGACACCATTTCTTCCATCTCGTCCAGCTCCTCCTGTGGCGCTGGACTCCCACCTCCAGTCTGCATTGCTGCCTTCCGGTTGTTTGCGAGTTTCAGCTTGGTTTTGTGCTACACATCATTCCAGCGCCTCTTGACCTAGTCCATTGTCCTCCTCAGCACTCCGACTGCATTCACCTTGTCCACGATGGTCTGCCATATTCCATTTTTAGTTGCCAGTGACACAGTGGAGGTGACAAACAGTGGTTGATGGTGTTCTATCACCTCCATTATCAGGATCCTGTTTTCCTGCGGACTGAACCGCTTCTTCCTACTCTTCTTGTCCTTGCCCTTCCCTGACCCCGAGGTCCCAGGCTGGTCCTCCGTGGGGCTTGTGGGGTTCTGATTGTCCTCTGTACTTGCTCCGGATGCCTCCATTGTGCTTCGCTGTTGTTTGGCTTTTGTTTGTATGTTTTTTTTCTACTTTTATAGTGCATTTTCCCGCATGATGCGTGGGAATTGCAGGCCTGTGGCTGGTTTTTGTGGATTTTTGTATTGCGATTGGCGTCATCGCTACTATTTTCACGTTGGGGTTTCGCGCTTTTGTGGCGTCGCGTTGATTTTAACGCGTTCATTTGACGCATAATCGTGTGACTATCGCATGGTACCACTGTGTTGGGAATACCACGTTGACACGGCGTTATTTTCCCGCAATGGACTGCGATGTGAAGTGTTGCGTTAAGCTGGATTTGCGGTAGTTATCACACGTTCTTGAGAATATGCCCCCATGAGTTTCACCCACCCCTATTTAAAACAAGACTAAAAAGCATAGAACCACAAGTACTGTACCCAGTCATCTTAACTACCACACCCAGAATATGGTTCAACTTTGTCAGTGACAAGTATCTGCTTCCAAACCACTCCGAGGGCAAGTCCTAAAAACCATGCCTTGCTGTCCATGCCCTGTGCCCAATATCCATGAAACATTGATGAATTATAAGGGGACAAAAAAAGGAAACATGAAATCAGTTGCTCATTGTAGGGAACCCTGAATGACCATTCAAACCAGTAAAAACCAGAAGCAACAGACCCATATGCCGCCACACCATACCATTAAGAAGCCAGCAAGTGCAAGTTACGACCAGGACTGCAAAGTAGTAGCTGAATTGCATGGTCTGTGACCATGTCCTTGAGCAATCAGACACAGTATATAGCCTTCAGTCATGTCTTAGTCTTAGACCCATAAACCACAGTATCCGCAGGGCCTCTGGACCCTGAGATCTGGACACAGGACATAGAAATTGGCTATTTCTTATGTCTAGTAACCATGCCTGAATCCCAGACACCTTTTAAGCATTGGGTACAGGGCCAGGCCACTGGCGAAACATTGTGCACAGTGCATGGTATCTCACCATAGTGTGTGATCAGTACTTATGCCATGCAGTTTATACCCTACCATCATGGCAGCCAAACACATTAGAAGATCTTTGACCACACCTTATGTGCAGTCCTGGTGTCTGCAATACCCATAGAGAGTGATATGTGAAAATGCTCTCTGTAAAGCGAACATAGTAGAGTCTGTCCATTTTTTAGTACATCGGTGGAGCAGAGTTTGGCTAGCAAATGCTAAAATCCACTCTGTGTGTGGGCTAGAAAAGGGGCAATTTTCTTGCCTGAATATAGTAATTGCTTGTTTGAAAGCTTGCTGGACCAGGAAATGGCATGAGGAGGCAAGTGCCCCCGTACCTGTTGTGAATCGCTGTTGGATCGCTATTCAGACAGGTGCAGCTACAGAGATCAGTTCTGATTGAATGAGGAAAGCCAATTTCAGCAGTTCTGACTCGCTGCCCTAATCTTAATCAGAATGAATCACTGTAGTTAGACAATTCCTATTGGCTGATGAGCAGCCGTTTAGAATAATCCTCTCCCACCCTGCCCATTCCACCCTTGACTAACTGTGATAGGATATGCAGGTCAGCAATCTTGTAGTAGTTCAGGTCCCTCTGCAACATACCACTGTGTGCGCGGAAGCGAAAACAGAATCTTTGCCCGATCAGTTGTTTCCATGTCCCATAGACAGGAAATAAAATATTTCCCACCAAAACCCTAGGGCATAGCCTGTGGTCATGCTCTGTGAGTCCAGCTAAAGGCAGCTTTAGCTATCTGCCATAGCTCATGTCTAAACAAAGTAAAAGTTAAAAAGAAAATACAGAGAGGACCTTTCAGTGTTGATCAGCCTATTTACAGAATGCAGTTATGTTAGTCCCTTAGTCCCACTAAGGAGCGCTTCCACTTCAGTGCATAAATGGTCATGTCTCTATTGCACTACAAATCAGAAGCATTGTTAAAAATATGTTCCCTGCCTGCCCACAGCACCAGAACAAACACCTCTGCTGTTCCATTGACTGCAGCAATGTCTGCCCGGTAGCAGCCGAGCAATATGCTTCCTGAAAAAAGACACTAAATACAAATGTAGCAGACACATTGTTCACCGGGCACTAGGCACAAATAATGCTTAACTGGTCTGGAAAGAGAACAACATTTTATATCCTAGCACAGGTATACAGGCATTGCATAGTGTACAATGACAACGTTTTCAAACCAATAAGAGATTAATTCATTTAGTTGTTAAGCAGTCAAAAGTCTTCTAATTTTGTCATAGAGACATAAGTAACCAAATCTCTAATAATTTAAAAGATTTGAGAATTGTTGCTTGCAACCAGCTGACTTACACAGTATTGTTTCCCATTAAAAAATGAATGATTTTACTATGGCCGAGATACTGAGTAACCCTGGGCAAAGCACTACGCTACGCTCGCGTAGTTTGCGAAGTTTGCGCTACTTCGCAGCAACGCGAATTGCACGTAGCACAGTGCAAACACGCGTAGCGTAGTGCAGCGGTCATTTTTGCTTGCTCGCGGTCCTCAACGTCAAGTTGGCGACCGCGAGCAAGCTAAAATGACATCCCGGCGAGACTTTTCCTCGTTCGCGATCAGCAACATCAAGTTGCCGATCGCGAGCGTGGAAAATAAACCTGCCGGCGAGATTCTCAACGAGGGGAGGTCAGGTTTCTCATTGCGAGTGGTCACGTATGCTCGCGACCGCCTCGGCGATGAGAAACTACCAGTCCGCGTTGAGAAGCTGCCGCTCGAGTAAAAATCTACTCGAGCGGCAGTAAAGACAGCTCGCACTGTGCAAGATGCCCTTTTCAATGATTGCACAGTGCGGACAAGCATCCAGCACTGTGCAATCATCGCGAACAGCGCACTACGCAGTTCGCGTAGTGCTACGCGTAGCTCGCGTAGTGCGAACTGCACTTCACGTAGCTCGCGTAGTGCGAACTGCACTTCATGTAGCTTCGCGAGGCGCTACTTCGCGAACTACGCCCAGGCTTAATACTGAGCAGCTAATGGTTATGGCAGAAAGGATTATATTTGCAATATGTTAGCCCCGAGAAATATGGATCTATACACATGGATTTGGCGGTGTGGTTTCAACAGAGTGCAATAAAGTAGGCAGTGACTGATATCTAGCACACTGTGTAGGTAGTTATTTTTAGGGCTTCCTATGTGACTCTCCCTACCTTGAGTTGTCAGTCAAGTCTAGACTACTCTGTAAAGCAGAATGGCTGGGAAACATGATTGTCCAGGGCCAGGACCGGACTCGCCGTAGCAGGCACTGGGTGTTTTCCAAGTGGGCAGGAAGATTGACCCGAGGGGCCGGTTTTGTTACTGGGGGCCGGTTTTGCAGCAGTAGCTGGGGGGGGACAGTAGCAAACCCCACTCCGGGCCGGTGCTTCTCAGAACAAACCCCCCCTCCCAGTCGACCGGAATTGCCAGGGGTAGTTTCTGTTCGCAGTCTGGCCATGTCCAGGGCACTTACATTGGGTACCTGTGGATTGCCGTATCCTGGGGAATTCAGTACCGGTCAGCCCTGGTGGACCCTGAGTGTGTCTAGGTTGAAGCTGGGGGTTGGCGTAACTCACGTAATTTCGGGTTGCATAATTCTACAAAATAACTGAAAAATTAAACAAATTATGCATAATTATGTGAACTCCATCTTGCATTGAAAGAATTACTTGAATGGTCTGTTCACTTAAAAATCGAGTTGATTTCCAGTTGCTCGCATTCAAAACACTACATCTCACATTTGGAATTACAGTTTTGCTTTTAAAAATTGCCCAAACGGTCTGCTCGAATAAAAAAATCTGCCTGAAATATTTGCTGACCTCCCACATTAGAGGAATTACTACTTGCTTTCAAAACACTGCTGTTTGCTTTTAAATTTGAAGTTTTGTATCCAAAAGTTACCCGAATGGTCCACTTGGGTAAAAAAATCTACCTGAAATGCCACGCATGTTCAAAAATTACCCAAACGGTACATCTTCGTTAAAGTTTCTCCCTGAAATTACGCAATGTGGAGTAATGGCGTAATCTCGATTATTTCATGTAGATTTTGTTATGCAAAATTCCGTCAGTTACTCCGGTGTAATTAAAATGTTGCCTAGGCTTAGTTAAAGCCCAATTCATGGAGCTAGGGACTGTGTTTGAGTCTGCTGCTGCACAGCCAGGAGAAGTGGGCACAATTTCAGCAGACTGATGGGGCATTTTACCCATGGCTAAGCTTCACCCTGGGGAACAATGTCAGGCAATAATGTTTGGACTCATGTAGTGTCCGCTTCTTTTTTGTTGTTCTTTAAGGTACCCACTGTTCAGATGCAGCAAGAGGGGTTTGCAAGAGAACGGGAGCTAGTGATGTTACAATCTAAGTTGGGCTCAGACATGATAATGAAAGAAGTGAGTGGCAGCTGAGTGGGGTCTCCAACCACTTACCATAATGTAATCGTTTTTTTAATGCTCCTTTTAGCCTCCTTTATTTAGCTGCTTTAAGTTCATTATGAGACTGACCTTTTACCTTTGATCTGTTGACCTTTGCCAGAACTACCCAAGTTTTTTTTCCTCACGTGTTTCATTTTTCATGTTTGCATTCTACTTATGTGTGATATTGCAATGCCTTATGTGTGAAACTAGTATGGTCGAAGTCCCTCCACCCTGCTAGATCAGCAACGGATACGGTTTGCCATATTTAGAAATCCCCTCCATGCAGGCGTGGATCTCTGCCTTCAGAGCACAAACCGCTACCTCATCTCCATAGAAGGCACTGAAGCTTTTCTGAGTGAAGCCATGTGATAGAGCTGCACCCGCTCTGCAAACTGTTTTGTTTTTCAATATCAAACTCCCAAAGGGGGTGTTTGTTTCATAAAAATGAAAAGTTAATGGCCCTGACGTGCTGGGAGTTTCTCCAAGCATGTGAGGACAATTTACTCGGCTTCCTGTTTGGGACCGTCAAACACGAGCTTGGCACAGGGGGCATCAGACACTTTTTGGCGGGTGCCCGGCAACCCTTAAAATCTAAGTGACCCAACTCATTGTGCATGGAACAAAGCAGACACATGGGTGTATTGAAGTTAATGTCAGAAGTTAGATCCTAATGTACAATATAAATGTGTATAAAGTGCGTTGAGCAGCTATAATAATACTAAAGTATTAAAGGTATGGAATTGATGATGCTCAGATAAAAAAGAGCGTTCCTTCATAGTCTGCACAGTCTGTGACAGTTGGACACAGGTGCATATTTCAGTGCTAAAGGGCACCATGATCTGGCTTCAGGTGGCCAAAGACAGGTAGAGAATGTATCACCTGTAATTGAGTGCCTGTCGGCGCTGCAGCTATTCCTGTACAGCTTTATGCTGCATTATCATTTGCTTGTCACAGTTAAAAGTTCAGCAAGAGGCATGGTTAACACTGAGTAGTAAGGCTAGACATCCATACTTCTAGCATCACAGGAGTAAGAGCATAAATTGACAGGTTGACACCATTAAAATGAGGGACATTTACTAAAATGTGATGCCACGCAGCACAGCAACCAAAGTTGCTTCTCTGCGTTGCGTCAAAGGCAGAGCGAAATATAGCACCATATTTTGTAAGAGATGCCACTGTTTTTCTCTTCTGCAGGCGCACTTAAGGGTACCATGCCCATCACACCCAACCTTACACCACTCTGCAAGGGTTTGTGCTTTCTGTCACGCATAGGTTTTGAACTGGAAAAGGAGCCTTCTAGTAAAAAGATTATGCTTTAATATGGTTGTACACATACAAAGTTTAAATAGTAGGGAGAAATGTAAATCTCCTCCATTACACCTTCCTCGAGAAGGTGTAAGATTTTGGTACAAACCCTTGTCTACAATTGTTAGTAGATAGATATTTGCCTCAAATACCATTGGTGATTGCATGGGAACACCCATATACCACCAATGGAACAACCCCTTGACGCAAAGAACATAGTGCTATTTTGAGTTACTTTGGCCAACTCTCTATCTCAAACCCTGATTTACATTGGAAAATAAATACCACCACAGCACTTTGCTCCGGGTTTGCATTGCAAAAGTAATGTAAACCAAATGCAAAGTGTTAGCAAATCTGATCCAATGTATTAGCCCCTTCCCTGCGCCGCGAATTCGGCTGTGGCGCGGGCGGGGCTAGGGGGTGGGCGTGGCGCTTCGGAGCTCATGACGGCTCCACGCCGTCATGAGCCATGGTAGGCGTGTGCTCATGACGGCGTGGAGCCGTCATAGCTGCGCCCGCTCATTAATTCTCCCGCACAGGTGGGGAATTAGTGCCGCGTGGGCGGAGCGGCAGGGAGCGGGCAGGGCTATGACGGCTCCACGCCGTCATGAGCACACGGCTACCGTGGCTCATGACGGCGTGTAGCCGTCATGAGCGTCGAAGAGGTTAAGCATACCTGACCCTGTCATTCTACCCTGCTGTGTCTGAGACTGCCAGACAAAGGATAAGAGCAAAGGTATGGCTACAGGCCTAAGCTGGCTTCCTGGTTCACAGTCATGCCAATTCACACACCAGCAGCATTACATAAAATGACAGAACACACTTTTAGTGAGGAGTACCATATAACATTTAGGCTTTAGGCTAATCAGGGGCCCCGTTAGGCAGATTTTCTTAATGTTTGGCTTGTTTTATTCCTGGTGGCCATCTCTACACACCATGAGCATTTTCTGCTGGCCTATAAATTGTGATTTGTCTGAGGAGCTACATTTGTACTGCTCCCTGGGCCAGACCTGACCTCTGCCTGTGCTCCTGTGTCTCTCTTCTGCTTGGGGGAGCGTCTTCCACAGCCCCTTCACAGCCAGCAAGAAGAACATCCTTCCTGCTGCACTCCAGACACCTCATGGTCTCCGGCCTGTCTTGCAGGGCACCTGTGTTTCAGCAGTGGAGTCCAGGACCAGTCCACAGAAGTTCTAGGGGAACAGTCTAAGGTCCCCAGTCTGTACTTTCCTCAAATTGGCCCTTTGGGGGCATAAGGAGGCCAGGGGCCAGCACCATTGGCCCTGGGGAGACCCCACCCTACTCCTGTGGGCCAGTTGGAGTCAGTCTTTAGTCCATCTTTGCAGGGCATCATGTTGCTTCTCCTTACAGCTGAGCATCCTTTCGCTGTTGTCACTCACAGGTGCAGGATCTTCTCAACTATCTCTCCTTTGTGCAGGGATTCTTTAGTGGGGGTGGAAAGTTAAAGGAGCTAGGCACCCCTGGCCAATCCTAGGCATCCAAGTCATCCTTCCACTCCTGTCCAAACTCTCCTGCATAGCATTCGGGACAATCCAAAATGTCATCTTCAAGTTTTCTCTGGTAAGAGCTCCTCTGAGGACCACAGCTGACAGAGTTGCCTATTCTGTCCTATCCAAATTTATTTCAAAGGCGAGTCCCTTCTGTATTGGCTGCACAGGGTAAGGCTCCCTTCTATGTAACAGTGGACTGGGCTGTGCCAGCCCAGGTGCACTGTGCCAAGCTAATTTTCAGATGCAGATTTCCCCTCTCCCTTTCCTATCCCAGGAATTGAGTCAATCACTGTTTTTTGCCCTGTCATGTGGGGAGGCCTTTGATCTCTCTGCTGGGGACCAGAGTTAATAACTTGGCCCAGTAGGGCAGACAAAGGCATGGAATCTCAATATGAGCTGAGCCAGAGAAATATAACGTCTTGAAGTTCCATAAATGTGCATGTAGTATGTTGGGGACTGCATATTCACATTTGATGTGCATGTTTTACCCCAATTTAACCCCTTCAATAAGGAGAATGACTCATTGATGTCTTCCACACTACCTTTGCAGTGTGGAAGACATTAACATGTTGTCCATCTGGGGGTTCGCGGGGGAACTTTGGTTCTGTGATTGGAGGCTTTGATGGGGATTGACTCAGAATCGCTTCCATGTCAGCCCCCACCCCTCTCCCTGCCCATCAGTGACATCAGCTTGCCACAGGGCACACTGACGTCACTGATCCTACTGGACAGCACGAAGAGGAGCAGGAAAGGGAGCTCCCTGCACCTCCAATGGGTCTTTGTCCCTCCAGGTTGACTATGCATATTTGAGGGAGGCATAACTAGAGAGGGGAGCCTCCCCTTTCCAGCGATGCCT
Source organism: Calotriton arnoldi (assembly GCA_963921515.1). Taxonomy (NCBI): domain Eukaryota; kingdom Metazoa; phylum Chordata; class Amphibia; order Caudata; family Salamandridae; genus Calotriton; species Calotriton arnoldi. The sequence goes on along the minus strand of CAWUFW010005773.1, from coordinate 442,476 downwards.
TTTTCAAATTGATCCCTGCTTGTAGATTGTGGCTGCACCGCGATCCATGAGCAGAGACCACTAGACACCAGGGATATTATTTTAGAAGTGGGGGTTCGGTCCCCTGGCCATGGTTGACCCCCCCCCCAAAGGGGGCATATATTATATATTTATGTTTTCCCTTTTCTGGGCGGCTGATCGGCCTCAGAGGGGGCATGATCGCCCCCTCCCCAGAAGGGAAAGTTTAGCACCCATTTTAGTTTTTAGTTTTGTGCTGCCTGAGGCCTTTCCAGCTTTCCCGGGCAACATAAAAGGTGTAAAGGCATCTTTGGGAAGGAGAGAGTTTCCCTCTTCCAGCAATGCCTTGGTGAAACAGGTCCTTGCTCATGGGTCATGACTGCACTAAACTCCACGAGCAGGGAATCCGTTTGAGACCAGGTATGTCTTACTTTGTGTAGGGGGTCGGCCCCCTGGGCCTGCTCGACCCTAACTTGTATTTCTATATTTTTCTTTTCCCTTCTCATATTAGCCCCCGAGGTGGTGCCCAAATGACCCCCCCAGAGAAGGGGAAATTTAGCAGCTATTTTTATTTTTAATGTACCCAGGGCTTTTCTTGTCCCCCCAAAAATGGAAGGAGGCCCGCAGGGGTCAATATATTACATTAATTGTATTATCTTTCATGGGAGGCTGAATGGGCCCCTGAGTAGTGTGCAATTGACCAGCCCATAAAGTGAAAATATGGCTGCCTTTTATATGTATATGTGCTGCATGTTTTGGCAGCTCTTTCTTTTGTATTGTTGCCTTGAGATTTTAGGTATCCCCTGCCCTGGCAGCAGCTCAGCCACTGAGTAGTGTGAGATACTTATTTTATTCACACCCAGCAGAGCTTAGCTCATGAGGCAGTGGTGAATCCACTTCAGCCAGTGATCAGTTATTCAGTAATTCATTTTATTATGACATGGGTATTTAGGAGGCCATGGAGGGTGGGCTGACTCATTGCCCCAAGCTGTGGGGGCACAAGCAAACTGTGCATGGCTTAATAAGTGAGCAGCACCTGAAGTGGATTCAGCCACACTGGGTAGACGCTTACCATATGAATGGCACAATAACTGTTTAATACCTGAACTATGCTCACCCATTTTCGCAATCATATATGCTGTTCTGGGGGAAAGTAAAATGTGAATGACACAAGAACTGATCAGTGCTTGATGTGAGTAGGGGATGGAAGCAGAGGGGCACTTAGTGCAAATGGCTAACTTTATTGTGAATCATCCACATTCTGCTGTTTCACAAGGAGCCCCCCTTGCAAACATTTGTCTCCAGGCATCAGGGACAAATGTAGCATAATGTTCTTTTGTCTTATTGTGTGTGTTGATACGTGAACTAATCATTTTTTAAATATTTTTCTCTTAACTTTCTTGGAGAAGTGTTTGGCAACGTTGGATCTTTGGAGAAGTTCTTCGTGTCAGATAAGTGTAAGTTTGTTGTTCTTGTGACCACACTGTACTACACTCTCACAACATTAAATTATTTCACTTAATATCACACCTTTTTATACCATCCCCCACACAGCAATAATTTCTGCAAGTACCCTGTATTCAACCTAGATGAGAATGTTTTAGTTAGAAAACAGATGGCATCTCTTTGGGTGACAGTGTCTGAGACTTTGAGTCAAATAATGGAGGAGAGCTCTAGGGCCAGGTTTGTTACTGAGACAGATTCAGGTGGAGATGTCATGAAGCAGGATCTGGAAGTGATTTTTCAGTCAGAGTTCCTTCCGATGGGGACTCATCTTTCAGTGATTTAGGCCTGGTAGTTCTGATGTCCCTTTGCAAGAAGAAATGGTGCAGCGAAGAGCTAGTGACAATGTAGACCTGTGTAGAGTGCAGTCAGATACGGTGCTGAGCACAGACAGATTGCTAACTTGGCATAATCCTAATTTAGTTCAGCCATTAATTCCCCCATTCAATGGAGATGCTGAATGTAAGGTCAATACATCAATTATTTTGCCTATTTAGTACTTCCATCTTTTTTTGGATGCAGACTTCCTTGAGGAAATTGTGCAGCAAACAAATGTGTGTGATGAACAGTTTCTGAGGCAGCAAGGAAGCACTCTGGTGTCTCACTCTAGGGCACATCTATGGACTCCCACTTCAATTGGGGAGCTGAAAAAATTTCTGGGACTAATGCTGAAGATGGGAATAGTCCACAAACCAACCGTATCATCCTACTGGTCTACTCATGCAGTGTGGGTAACTTCTATACAGGAGTCCAGCTCTTTAGTGAACTGTACAAAGCTGACACTGTGGCTTGTGGTACCATTAAAAAGCACTGCAAAGGATCCCTTCAGGAGCTTGTTTGTAGGAAGCTCAAAAAAGGGCATTGTAGTGCGTTGTCTTGCAATGAACTGCTCATGGGTAAGTCCTTAGACAGGCAGGTAGTATGTGTTCACTACAGTCCATAATGAGAACACTTCTCCCGTCATGGTTTGGGGACAGACAGAAGAAGTCCACAAGCCCACCTGTATACTTGATTACAACAAGCACTTGGGTGGAGTGGATAAAATTGACCGAGTTCTTCAAATATATAATGTGAGTCATAAAACTCGCACATGTTATATGAAGTTGGCTATTCACCTGATTCAGTTGGTAACATACGATGTGTATGTTTTCCATCTGCAGAACAACAACAGAAGACTGATGTCCTTCCTTGACTTTCAATTGTCTGTTATTGAAAGTCTTACTGCAGTAGAAGCCGTAGCCTCTACTTTGTTTGTTGTGGAGGACTTTGCAAGGCTGCAGGTTCAGCACTTTGCTGACCGCATTTCTGTAACAGAGCAAAAGAGTTGCTTTTATAACCAATGCAGAGATTATGCTCAGCCCAGAAAGAGGCAGGAGAGTAGATATTATTATCCCCAGTGCCCATCTAAGCTTGACCTGTGTTTGCCAACTTGCTTCACTTTGTACCACACCAAAGTGAAGTTCTAGGAAACTGACTGAAGTCGAGCACATAGATCAGGAGTTACTATCTGCTCCAAATGACTGGTCATGGATACATAACCTTACATGGGCTTTTAAATGACTAGCTGTGTAGCCTTGGAAACTAGTGTATCTAATTTTGAAAAAAGAACTCTAATCCAAGACTTAATTAGATTTGAGCCACCATATAGTTACTGATCCCAGTAAAAAGGCACACATTGGTCATACTTTTGTCTGCTTGCCACCTTCATCGCCCATCAAAAATGTAGTGGAAGTTCTGTCCACCGCACTACAAGTGCATTTTAGTGATTACGCTGTCCACCAAACCCTATGGTCCTTAGTCTTTCCAGAAGTGTTTTTTTAGGAAAGTTCGTGCCTGATTTAGATTTTGGCAGATGGGATAGTCCATCACAAGCATTACTGATATCCCATCTGCCGAATTGAAAGTGCCATAGGATTTAAAGCATTTGTAATTCAGCAAAAGGGATATCGGTGACGTTTGAGATGGAGTAACCTCGTCCGTCGAAATCTAAATCAGGCCCTTAGTATATTTTGCCCCAGAATGTTTAGCTCCATTTACAAAGGTATATTTGCTGACACTGTCTGAAAAATGGGCCAACAATGCATCCTCAGGCAACCCCCAAACTTATTTCCACACACTGGAAGGAGTTGGATTTAGTGCGCTGAAGGCGCATGAAAGAAAAGTCTCTGAGCATAATTAGGTTTCCACGGTGAGGCTTTAATAAAGGTACACCTGGCACCCTCGCAGTATTAGCCACTGGGTAAGAGGGACATGAACAGGAAGTCAAACCATAACCTAGATGTGTTTTCATAGTTATATTGTGTAGCTAGAAGCAGATGTTCATGGTCGAAATGAAAAAGTTCAAGACACTAACCCAACCACAGCAATGTGTGTGTAGTGGTGATTGTGTCGGTGTTGGCTGGGGGACAGTGCGGATGGCAGCTGGTGAAATGTGTGGCTGTTGGCTGGCAGAACATGTAGCTGTTGGCTGGCGGAATGGCAGAATGTGTGAATGTCAGCTGGTAGAATGGCAGAATGTGTGACTGTTGGCTGGCGAAATGTGTGGCTGTTGGCTGGCAGAATGTGTGTTTTTGTTTACAAGAGGTGTGTTTTTATAAGTTGATGAGTGGCTGACTGGCAGTGTGATTGGTGTTTTATTCCAGTTGGTGTATGAATGTGATGGGCCCTCAAATGGCAGCAGTTTTTTGATGTGAGCGGTGTGTATGTTGGGTCCGTGGCAGGCAGTATGGACAGCATGTGCGGCGCGCATGAAAGATGTGTGAATGGGCCATAATGTTGTTGGTTATTGTAGACAACAGTGGTCCCTAGGGAAGAGTAAGGGTGAACAGAGATAATAAATACAGACCCAATCAGTGTTGTATTGGTTAAACATGTCCAGCCGGACAGAGGTTCAATATTTAATTATTACGAAATTATTTGAAATATGTACAACACAATGTACTGAGAGTGGGACACAAGCCTGCATCCTACTACAGAAACATAGAAACATACAAACATACGGTCTGGGAAACAATCAAGAAAGGCTCCAGGCAACACTCACGGTTTGTTCTCAGGAAAGAAATTCACAATTTTAAGTCAACAAATCGCAAGGAGCGCCTCTACATGGTAAATGGTAACATCACAGTGTATGTATGAGGCGTTTTTAGGGTGTCGACGGCGTTTCGATCCAAGAAAAGTTGCATGGATCATCTTCAGGACATTAGATAAACATGCCTGAGATATGGGTGCCTTAAAATTACTGTATAAACATAACACAATCGAAGAAGGGAAAGAAGGGTTAAGGGGAAAAAACAAGAAAAAGGAATTATAAGGATATATATGGAAAACGTAACCCCGTTAAGTTTGTATGTCAATTACCAATTAATGATTGCACCACTAGAGAGATATTATGACATTCAATTTGAGCAACCTTAACAGTTTGGCCAGGTGACATAGTGTTCAACAATGAATTGCGGCGCAGTAGAGTGACAAAGAGACATTGCATTGGGCGCTGCCGGAATGGGTAGGTATGGTGACACGTTGTGCATTATACAATTACGGCGCAGTGACTTCGTGAAAATGATACTGGCTCCGCACTTTAAGACAACTCAGTGACTTGGCAAGTGGCTATGCACTTTAAGAAAAACGCAGTGACTTAATGGTCAGAGTATTTTAACAATGGCACGTTTATAAGAAAGTAGCGCCTGCGATGTACATAATGTGACTAGGAAATGAACATATACAAGGTCAGCCAAGATGCGGTGGTGAAAAGGTTTGTAGCCGGGTAGCTGAGTGCTAAGGGTGATCCTGGTGCATGAAATTAAAAGAACCCGAGGCTGGTCAGTGGCATGCTAAGTGAATTCAGGGGAGCTTACCGTGAGAAAGGGTCGGTAAGTCAAAAAGGGCGAGGTCCTCAATGGGAGTTACGGGATCGCCCGCAAGTGGTGCGGCGAAGGTAAAGACCACGATGTGGGGATACAGAGGTTAGGAATTCCTCTACGGGAGCGTGATGCTAAGGCATGAGGAAAGGGAAAAATTAAAAAGTGAAGGTCATCGTGAAACCACGTGCGCGGAGTAGGTGACAGGAACTCACCTACACTCGTCGATGCGAGAAGCGTGTGCTCGGTGGGCGCGATGGCCTGGGAGGGAATTGAGGATAATCAGTATCAATACGAGGAAGTGAAGGAGTGACAAGGGTATAGCGGCGGGGCATTGCGGTGCGCTTACCTCAAGCCGAGGATTACGGCGTGATGTCTCGGGGGATCAATGTCCGTGAGTGCGGGAAAGGTATGAAGTCTGTGGCAACGTCACCACCCCTTTGTGGGGGTTTGACCACACAAATGATGGTCCAGCGTATTTCATCTTCCGAGGGTATATGTCAACACCGAAGTCGAATAAGATGCAAGACACCCAATGCACCACTGGTTGAACACTATACAGAGACTGGACACTCGGAAGATGAAATACGCTGGACCATCATTTGTGTGGTCAAACCCCCACAAAGGGGTGGTGACGTTGCCAAACTGCTTAACAAAGAAGAACTAAAATGGATATTGAAAACCAACAGTTTGCATACTGGGCTGAACCGCCTTGAAGACTGGACTACCCTTATCTGAATCAGTGCTGAAATGTAATCCCTTTTTACCGATCCTAATGTAAATAAGGCAGTGTTTTCACAGTCTGTCCGCATGGTTTTAACCCTTCCTCTTAGCCAATTGACATGTGGTACGACCTTCACTTGACCCAAGTGCTGAGAATTCACTCCACTCTAATATGGCCCTTGTTTTCATCCTTCAGGCCTTCTACTATTTCTACTATCCCACATGAGCACCTGACCGCACCGCCCTATCACTGCATGTCTTCCTGTATTTGAGACCTAGCCACAGACTTCATACCTTCCCCGCACTCACGGACATTGATCCCCCGAGACATCACGCCGTAATCCTCGGCTTGAGGTAAGTGCACCGCAATGCCCCGCCGCTATACCCTTGTCACTCCTTCACTTCCTCGTATTGATACTGATTATCCTCAATTCCCTCCCAGGCCATCGCGCCCACCGAGCACACGCTTCTCGCATCGACGAGTGTAGGTGAGTTCCTGTCACCTACTCCGCGCACGTGGTTTCACGATGCCCTTCACTTTTTAATTTTTCCCTTTCCTCATGCCTTAGCATCACACTCCCGTAGAGGAATTCCTAACCTCTGTATCTCCACATCGTGGTCTTTACCTTCGCCGCACCACTTGCGGGCGATCCCGTAACTCCCATTGAGGACCTCGCCCTTTTTGACTTACCGACCCTTTCTCACGGTAAGCTCCCCTGAATTCACTTAGCATGCCACTGACCAGCCTCGGGTTCTTTTAATTTCATGCACCAGGATCACCCTTAGCACTCAGCTACCCCGGCTACAAACCTTTTCACCACCGCATCTTGGCTGACCTTGTATATGTTCATTTCCTAGTCACATTATGTACATCGCAGGCGCTACTTTCTTATAAACGTGCCATTGTTAAAAATACTCTGACCATTAAGTCACTGCGTTTTTTCTTAAAGTGCATAGCCACTTGCCAAGTCACTGAGTTGTCTTAAAGTGCGGAGCCAGTATCATTTTCACTAAGTCACTGCGCCGTAATTGTATAATGCACAACGTGTCACCATACCTACCCATTCCGGCAGCGCCCAATGCAATGTCTCTTTGTCACTCTACTGCGCCGCAATTCATTGTTGAACACTATGTCACCTGGCCAAACTGTTAAGGTTGCTCAAATTGAATGTCATAATATCTCTCTAGTGGTGCAATCATTAATTGGTAATTGACATACAAACTTAACGGGGTTACGTTTTAAATATATATCCTTATAATTCCTTTTTCTTGTTTTTTCCCCCTTAACCCTTCTTTCCCTTCTTCGATTGTGATATGTTTATACAGTAATTTTAAGGCACCCATATCTCAGGCATGCTTATCTAATGTCCTGAAGATGATCCATGCAACTTTTTCTTGGATCAAAACGCCGTCGACACCCTAAAAACGCCTCATACATACACTGTGATGTTACCATTTACCATGTAGAGGCGCTCGTTGCGATTTGTTGACTTAAAATTGTGAATTTCTTTTCCTGAGAACAAACCGTGAGCGTTGCCTGAGCCTTTCTTGATTGTTTCCCAGACCGTATGTTTGTATGTTTCTATGTTTCTGTAGTAGGATGCAGGCTTGTGTCCCACTCTCAGTACATTGTGTTGTACATATTTCAAATAATTTCGTAACAATTAAATATTGAACCTCTGTCCGGCTGGACATGTTTAACCAATACAGCACTGATTGGGTCTGTATTTATTATCTCTGTTCACCCTTACTCTTCCCTAGGGACCACTGTTGTCTACAATAATTGATTCCCAAGGTCCCTGGCCGACTTTATTTGGGTCCCCCTTGTTGTTTAAAAAGTAATGTTGTTGGTGGCTTTACGGCTTACTAACACTACGCGATGGGCTCAATAGTCAGATACTGTTAATAGTGTTGACGCTTTGACTCTATTCCTGCTGGTAGTGGCAAAACCAACTGGTATGAATTTGTGCTTCAGTTGTGAATGGACTCAGAAGGAACATTTACAGTCCTGCACATTTCTGAGAACTAGACAACTTGTGAAGTCCAGGGTGGCTTGCCTTGTGTGGCTCCATGATGATTTCTTATCCCCACACCCCCATGGCCTGGAAACCTCAAACATTGTCTAAAAACACACATTTTCCTCACATCTCTGCGAGGGAAAGTACTGGAATCTGCGGGGAGCCGCAAACTGCCCACCACCCAGCATTCCTCAAGTCTCCCAATACAAATGGTACCTCACTTGTATGGGTAGGCCTAGTGCCCCAGACAGGAAAGTACCCAAAATGCAGCATAGACACATTACATTTTTCTATTGAAAATGAACCCCTTTTATTTTGCAATGTGGATAGCTGCAGATTTTGCGTCCTAGTTCAGCCGGCACCTATGGAAACCTATCAAACCTGCTCATCTTTGAAAACTAGACACCTAGGGGAATCCAGGGTGGGGTGGCTTGCATGGCTCTCACCAGATATTTTAACCCAGAATCCCTTGCAGACTTAAAACTTTGAGTAAAAAAATTAGTTGTCCTCACATTTCTGGGATGGAAGGTTCCTACATATCTCCTGATAAGAAAGGTATCACCTTTGTGTGGGTGGTTCAATAGACCACCACACTAGTCCACCACACAAAAGGCCCTAAAATACTCCATTGAGAGGTAATCAATAGGAATAGTTGTGGTATTTTGGGTCGTACTGTGGTGCCACCCATGCAAACCTATGAACCACAGACATTTTTGAAAACTAGGAAATGAAGGAGATTCCAGGGTGGTGTGCCTTGTGTGAATCCCATGAAGTTTTCTTACCCACAATGCACTGAAAACCTCAAACTTTGACTGAATTAATGCATTTTCCTTACATTTCTGTGATGGAAACTTCTGGAATCTGGAGGAATCCACAAAATTTCTACCACACAGAGTTACCACACTTGTTCCAATAAAAATGCTGCCCCAGTTGTGTGGCTGAACCAAGTGCCCTTAACTGGAACGGATCAAATCAAAGTCAATGGGAGTTCCGCTTTGGGACTTCCATTGACCCTAAAAAGCCCAGAGGGCAGTGTGCAGCGTATTTAAATAATTAGACATGTACTTAGAATGTTCACTTGCCTGGTAGTGAAAACATTTTCACTACTGCTAGGCCTGCCTCTCCAATACGAAAACATTTGGTTACCCTATTACATTTGATAAGTGCTAACTTTCAATTGGCAGCAAGTAGGAATGTTGAGCTTGGTGTCTAAATAATTATAATTTAAAACCCTCCTTAAAGGTAAAGTCAGATTTTAAGACACAATTGTGAAAATGCTGCTTTTATAAAGTTGCCATTTTCTTGTCCTAGCCATTTGGTCTCTGCAGCCAGTATCCTGGGTCCAAGGTGTAGCTGGCAGTTGGTCTTTATAAATTGCTCCCAGACAGTGAGACAAAAGGGAAAAGGTATTGGCAGGATGGGCGATCTTTGACTTGATGAAGGGGAGGAGCTGCCACCTACCACACTTGCACATCACAAAAACTCTGCCTGAGCACACTCGCAAAAGATTTAACTCCAGACAAACCGGCAGAACTTTCTTCTACTTCAGAGTGGGCACTAGGTATAAATATTGGACCCTCAGACTCAGCTCCTTAGCACATGTCTCTGGACCTGTGTGAAAACCCAGAAGGACTGCTGTGCTGCTCTGCAAGAAGGACTGCTATGCTAGTGCCCTGCTGCCCTGCTACCTGAGTGAAAAGGACTGGACCTGCATCTGGATCCCAGGACCACCAGAGTGACTCCATGGGCAAGCTGACTGGCCTCCTGATGAGAACCTCAGGGACAGAAAATGCTCCAACCACCTTGAACACAGCACCTGCTGTGAGTCTTGCCCCTGAGTGGTGTCACCCCAGTCTTGGTCCCTTAGATGTGGGCTAAAGGTGTTCTACCAGTCCAGTTGTGGTCCAAGCAGAATGGATGCATCGCCTCTCAGCTCCGCATTGGAACCTACACTGCTTGACGCATCCCCGGTGCAGGACCCTGCAGCTCTTCAGAACCGCCTCTGCGCTAAGCCTTTTGTACATAAAACTCACATCGCAGCCCGCATCTCTTCAGAACTGCCGCTGCGTGACGCCTCTGGTTTTACTGATTGGATTTGTGTCGTTTTGGTCTCAAATAATTTATTACATTTTATTCTATTTTATTAATTGGTGTGGGATTTTTATTGTGTTGTGTTTCCACTTTATTAATGTTTGAACTGCTGCATAAATACTTTAAACATTGTTTCTAAGTTAAGCCTAACCGATTTTGTGCCAACCTACCAAACGGTTAAGCACAGGTTAATTTAGGGTTGCTTGTGGTTTCACCCATGCACGAATTGTGGCTTCTGCTTGAGTAGGGTTTCATCCCCCTCTACTGGTAATTCAATTTCCCCACAGACAGGCTTCCTGTGCACAGATACCAGGCTGCACAGGTCAGCAGTCTCACACTAGCAGACTGCACACAAGGGCATGCGCGTGTACTCAGGTGTTCCCGTGTAACCAGTCCAGTGCCTCTTAGATGCACAGCAGTGGCCTTATCTTCAAAGGTAGACACTGGTGGTAAGCACACTTGTTCCAGTTACAGTGAAATTACTGTGAACGACACTCTGGTAGTAAGAATCACTCACAGTAAAAGTTTTTAAAAAATGGTAGTCAATTGTGAAAAAATCTGGTGGACTACACAGGTGGAACCCATTTGCTAAAGTCAGCTTCTGAGCTGACGTAGATGTACCCATTCAAAGGGGTGGGGTTTGAAGGCAATATTAGCGGTTATGAAAAGTAGAGAAAATCAGGGAGAAGAGTTATAAGGTCATGCACCTCTCCCTGATGATGTTCTCTGCATGGACATATATTCATGCTGTTCTACAAATCTGGGATCAAGACAGTTTGAGCAAGCAGATATCATGAACAGTGGTTATTTTCGATGGTGTTCTTCCTCTCAATCTCAGTCTCCACTTAAAAATAGTGCTGTAATGGACAATAAACTGTACAGTAATGTTACTTTTCTTTAAAGGTCCTTGAACTCAGTAAAATAATTGAAGGGTAGCTGTGGACCTCTGAGCAAGAACTTTGAGAATTATTCTTTGCAAGGTTGCACATGAAATTGTCATTGCCCAAAAAAGATTAATGAATCATATAGGCTTCTTTATACCCATAGGACATGATTCATATTAGATTTTTCACAATTTCAGCACAAATTGGTACAAAGTAAATTTCGCAAACATGTTTGTGCACTTGTAGAATGTGATGAACGTAAGCAAATTGGTTTATGTATGTGCTCCAGCCCTTAAGGCAAAATCTGTACTCTGATGCGTGCAAGAGCGTTAGGAATGTACAGATGTCAGTGTAAGCCTCTTTCAAATTGGGATGTGCTGAAAATCTCCATTTCCTCATACCAGTACTGTTTGATCAAGGTTGCTGTAGGTACTCCTACAGTGATGCTGTAATGCAGGCAGGGGACAGAGAAGTTCTCTGTCTTCTTTGCTGACCTCATACTGAGTACCCGCCGTCCCCTGCCAAAGTGGAGGCACGGGCTGGAGGAGGGAGGTGGGAAGCGGGATCTTGGGGGGGGGGGCAAAATAATAATAAAAAAAAAAAAAGTGACTTACCTGAACGCCAACGCCGCCGCCCGGTGCATCGCGCTCTTCCTTCTTCTGGGAACAGGCTCCTAGACTGCACTGCGGCCAATCCTGATGCTGCATGAATGCAGCATCAGGATTGGCCTGAGCGCTGGCAACTTGCGCTCCCAGGCAGACTGGGAGCCAGTGCCTGCTCTCTCCAGCCCAGCAACGTAGCTGGGGTTGGAGAGAACTTCACTGCGCAAGACTTTTCGGCCGGCCTGAGATGGCAGCCAAACCATCATGTGCAGTGAAAGGAGTGCTCACCACTCCCCCACCAGCAGTGTCACCCCCCTGCACCCACCCCCAAGACTTGTCAGAGTCCTGGGGGTGGGTCCAAAGGGATTAAAATAAAACAATAATAAAACGGGTTTAAACCCCGTTTTATTTGTTTTTTATTTAAGAGTGGTGACAGGGGGGCGGTGCAGCTCCGCTCTAATGGAGGGGCCGCCACTGCCCATACTCCACTGCTCTTGAAACCTGTTAGCGTCAAGAGCAGTATTCGGTTTCTACCCCTCCCTAAGTGTTATTCAATAAATCAATATATATGGACCCTGTAAATACCCACACACCTCAATGTGCTCTCCTGGGTAATGAGTGAAATGTGGCTGCCAACATCTGCAGTCCACCATTATTTTACCCTCGTGGCTCATGGGAGTCAGCCTACCTTAGACCTGTCGGCCGATATCTCTAAAATGCAAGGAGTGTCAGCCTGAAACCTTGAGAGCAGCATCCACGCTTATGGTCTGGCCTTCCCCTTGTGAAACTGAAATTCCACCAGAGTGCAACCATAGTTTCACAATCATGCTTACAAAGCTATAGCATCGCCGTGTCCTCACCCGACCTGTGCTGAGTGCTCTGTTCTGATTTAGAGGGAGAAGAACCTCACCAACTTCAGCCTGTATTACATTTTGAGCTGTGCATAGGAGAGGTGGGAAACTCAATTCCATCAGTCATTGCCAGAAGAAAGGGATCATAGAGTATGTGTCTGTGGCCATGTGTTGGTTGTGAGTTAATTCCCTATTGATAGGTCAGAAGTAGCAGAAACTATTCTCCTATGACTTTATTTAAAACCCCAAAATAGGGAATGAGACAGCTGGGTCCTCTCTGGAGGGCCTGTTCCAAAAGGCATTTTGAAGAATGTAAAGTAGTAATCCTCTTGTACATTTGTTTACACTTGCTATAGTGAATTGGCCCCAAAACATCTGCAGTGAGAATTAAAAAGGAATATTATGAGATTATTAATATGCAATTAGTACAATTAGAAAGTACTTGCAACTTTTTTAATTGTGAGTTAGATGTTTCAGGGCAGATTCACAAATGTAAGAGTATGTAAAAGAGTACTCCTGTAGTATTACTTCTGTAGTACTATTTCCCATACTCATAAATACTTTTGTGAAACACCCCTTAAGTGTGTGATTGCATGTCAGCGAAAAAGCTACAGTCATGTCATAGTCATAATTGTAGTTATAACACCAGGCTCACCTTTTCCCTTTCTGACGAAACATCAAACACCCGGATCAACTTCACCTACTGCATGCCAGAAGTTGCTAGCTGAATGAAGGCCAGCTGTCTGAAACTCAACACAAACAAAACAGAAGTGGTACTCTTCAGCAAGAACGCCTGTCTATGGAACTCTACTTGGTGGCCAGCAGACATCAGACCTGCACCCTGCCAGGCCAAACAAGCAAAGAACCTGGTCACAGTGGTGGAGAACCAACTCTTGATGACCCACCAAATCAACCCAGTGTCTCCTCCTGTTTCTACACCCTAAAGATCCTCAACAGCAACTGGACTACAGTAATGCACTCTATGACAGCACCATCTTCTAATTTACCAGTAGGCTTCAGGTCATTAAAAATGCAGTGACCACACTCAGGCACCCACCCCACACACACATCACCTTGCACCTCAATGAGTTCTACTGGCTCCCTGTCAATAAAAACGCCCTCTTTAAGCTCCTCACACACATGTACAAAGCCTTGTAGAACATAGGGCCTTCTTGTTTTTTATTTCTTTATTGGTTTCAAGATAAACATACAACGTACATAAGTGACATATGTTCCATATTCCTTGCTACATGTTCTGCTGTGCGGAAAGCTAAGATATAAACCACAAAACAAAAGAGGGAAAGACACAAAAAGCAACAAAAGTTTCGCCTCCCCCAATTCCTCCTCTCCCCCTCCCTTTAGAGGCTTAAGGCATGTAGAAATGGTGTTTCCAAGCTCACATCTTGATCCAGGTTGTCTATCCCTGTATGCCCTGAGGTGACCCTTCATCTAAAGGTACACTCTGCGGTGGGTCTGCTAAATGTAGCAATCTTAAATATTTCGGACAAGTAAGTTCCTTGATTTCTGACGTCAATAGTGATAGAAAGGGCTCCCACAGCTCTTGGAAAGAGGCCCCGGGTTAGCAAGTGAGTGAGAGATTTTTTCCATCCCAAGAATCCCCCACAGTCTGTGCAGCCATCCGACGTAGGTAGGTGTTGTTTGTTTCTTCCCCCAGTGAGATAGGATGTTTTGCAAAGCCGCCCCCAGTGCTAATGCCATTTGTTTGCCCCTCCTTGATCTAAGTGGGAAGGTAAGAGGATTGGGCAAGCCTAAAAGAGTGTAGGTTGGGAAGCGAGGTATTTGGGTATTGAAATGGGTATCAATGTCGTCTAATACCTGTTGCCAGTAGTTTGATAATTGGGGGCACTCCCATAGTAGGTGGGTCAAAGTACCCAGTGATCCACAGGCTCTCCAGCATAAGGGAGTACACGCAGGATTACCTCTGTGGAGCCGTTGGGGCGTCAGATACAAATATGTTACTATTTTCGTCGCAGTTTCTATATTAGCAACACTGTGCATGGAGTGGCGAGCCCTGTAATAAATATCCAGCCATTCCTTCTACGTTAACGTCCTGCCCAGCTCCCCATCCCATCTCCGCTGTCCAGGAGTTTTCTCGTTACCGGGACAACTCCGGATGTGTTTATAAAGGTCTGTTGTCAATCGTGCATCTCATCTATATGTCTTGTAAGTAACCATTTTTCAAACAATGTAAGCTGTATCTCTGCTCCCCCTCGGTTCTCTGGCTGCATTACCCAAAGCCTAATCTGTTGATGGCGGTAACGCTCTTTTTCTGGAAGATTATGCTGCACACGTAGGTCATTGAAGGACAAAGGCCCTTCCGTGTCAAAGAAGTGTCCTACTGAACAGCAATCTGCTTTTGACCATTACGCGAAATTAGTTGCGTCCATTCCTGGAGTAAAGTCTGGATTGTTGACTATAGGCATGATTGGTGACGGGAATGTTGTGAGCCCTCGTGAGACAGCAACCTTATCCAAGGCTGATAAAGTAGAATGTGTTATCTTAGATAGATACAGGTTGCGCGGTCTGGCCAACTTGGTGAGGAAAGGGACCCCCCAAAGTGGTTGCATAGCTAGTGCCCTATCCATGAACAGGCAGTGCTTCTCAGATTCCGGCCGAGACCATTCGATCAGAGCACGCAACTGAACTGCCCAGTAGTATTCCTGCAGGTTTGGTATTGCTAATCCCCCCTCGGTTGGAGCTCTGTATCCTAATTCTTTACTCATCCTAGGCCGCTGATCCCACCAGACGAAACGCTCTATGTCTGTCTGCAATGCATGCAGCACTCCTGAAGGAGGGGCCACTGGGAGGGGCTGGAAAAGATATATGATTTTAGGTAGTACTGTCATTTTTATTGCTGCTATATGGCCCAGCCAAGACAATGAGTAAGGCCTCCATCTACGGAGGCAATCGCGGATCTGCCGCACCAATGCCTTGTAGTTTAGGGAAACAGTGATTTGTATGCTGCTTGTAAGTTGTAGACCCAGGTAGGGAATAGAGTCCTGAGCCCATTGAAGGTGGTGTGCCCGTTTAAGTGATCCCAAAGTAGCAGGACGAAGAGTCAGGCCAAGAGCCTGCGATCTACTGACATTAACCTTAAATCCCGACGCATGTGCGAAGCAATCAAGCTCCGGCAGCTCCAGGGTGGCCACCACATCATCGGCGTACAGACTGATTTTATGGTCCTCTCCTCCAAATCTTACCCTGGAGATTGAGGGGTCATCACGCACTCTTTGGGCCATGGGCTCCATATATAGAGCGAATAAGAGTGGCGAGAGAGGCATCCCTGCCTTGTCCCTTGTTGGATTGGGAAGGGGGCTGAGATCACTGCATTCACCCGGACCAGAGCAACAGGGTTGGTGTAACTGCCGAAAACCCAATTTATTAATCGGTCTGGCAGACCAAAGTGATGTAGGGTTGCTTTGAGATAGGGCCAGTGTACCCTGTCAAACGCCTTCTCGGCATCTACAGAGAGAACCATGCACTCAACTTGGATGCGTTCAGATTTATCTATTATATGTAGTAGGTGTTTGGTATTGTCGGAACACTGGTGCCCCGAAACAAAGCCTGACTGATCTGGGTCAATTAACCCGGGGAGGCAGGAGGAAAGCCTCTGCGCCAGGATCCCTGTGAATATTTTGAGGTCTACATTGAGGAGGGATATAGGACGATAGGATGCACAACTCCGTTTGTCCTTCCCCGGTTTAGGGATAACCATGACTAGTGCTTCCAACATAGTAGATGGTATGGGGGAGGATGAGCCAATCGAATTAAATATCCTCAGTAACAGTGGGGCCAGTGTAACGCAGAAGGCTTTATAGAAATTTGAGGAGAATCCGTCTGGGCCCGGGGATTTAAGTGGCTTTAGCCTTGATATGGCAGATATAACTTCCTCTAATCTAATTGGTGATTTGAGGTCCTCCACCTGGCTAGGAACTAGCCTGGCAGTCTTCACTCCTTGTAGATATTGAATAGGTGCCTCATCAGGAAGTTCCTGCGCTTTGTATAAGGATGCATAGTATTGTCTAAAGCTGTCTGCAATGCCCTGATCAGTGGCTTGCTCCTGCCCAGTGTGGTCTTTAACCATTGAGATATTGGACAATTGCCGCTGTGCCCTCAATTTATTGGCTAAAAGTCTCCCACATTTATCGCCTTCGGAATAAAATGCGTGCTGGAGTTGAAGTGCTGAATGCTCAGCTCTATCTATGTCTAGACCCGCTAATTGGACTCTTGCTGCTGTTAATTGTTTCCAAACTCTGGGAGCACCAGTTCTGTGGTGTATTCGTTCTAGTTCTGCCACCTCGTCAGAGAGTTGCTCCCTCTTCTCTCTCCGGGTTTTATTATAATGCGCGGATATAGCTAGGAACTCCCCCCTGATTACCGCCTTCAATGCATCCCATATTATGGCAATGGGGGTATCCGGCGTGTCGTTGTTGGCCAGGTAGTCCACTATAGCCTGTGTGAAATGCTGAACAACCGTGGTGCATTGCAACATCGTCTCTCTTAGCCTCCACAGCCGACACGTAGGGCATGGCTAAATGAGGGCTAGAGATATGGTCCCTGCCGAGTGATCCGACAGAGAGCAAGGAAGTATCTCAACCTGCTGGGCTTGTTGGGACAGCGTGTCAGTGGTCAATATATAGTCGATTCTGGTATATGTCTTGTGGGGGTGGGAGTAAAACGTGTATTCTCTTGACATCGGATCTTTCAGTAAGGGCCCCAGTCTGTCCATAGCGCTGGGCCAATCTGTCTAATTCATGAGCAAGGACATGATTGAGGTCGCCTCCTATGATCAGTGATCTGTCTGGGGATTCAGCTATGCCTTTTACCGCCTCATAAAGAAACTCTTCCTGTCCAGAGTTCGGGCGTAAACCGTGGCAATGGTAAACGCAAGCTGACCTAAGGTAAATGTATGCGCCAGCAGCCTAGCCTTAATTTCAGCTCGTTTGGGGCCTATTTTACCTTGGAAAGTCACGGAAACTAAGATGGCGACACCTGCTGTTTTGGCTGAGTGAGATGAGAATAGCTGGTGGAGGAATGCCCTGGCTCGCAGTCTATGGGTATCTCGGGATAACAGATGTGTCTCTTGAAGGAGGCAAATGTGTGCGTCAGAGTTTTCTAGGAACGAAAGGATGGCCCGTCTCTTAGTAGGGTTATTAAGACCTTTGACGTTTAGCAAGATTATTTTAAGGGTCGCAGCCATAGGGAAAGTTCGCAGAAGTGCCAGGAATAACTATAATGCCATAATCAGAACACGGACCAGGGTCGCTAATGAATGAAAGCCTGTCAGGTAGATTGGAGCCATCCCGGCTATGGTGATCTCGATGTGGAGGGCTATAGGGAGGAGAGAACCCACTAAACCCCAAACCTAAACACATACAGATAAACATGAAACTTCAAACATTTTTATAGTCCTGGGTGGTCAACCCCATGGAAAGGCGTAATATGTCAGCAGGATCCATCCCGCCTCCCTGCACCGCCCAGGCCTCATGCAGTGGTAACCAGGGAGCACTGAATTACAAGCTTCTGCACCGACCCCCCCCCCCCCTCAAATCTGCATGGTCAAACTCCACCTAGTCGGCCTTAGCTGTCTCTTCTCCCAGGAAGGCAATAACCTCCTGTCTCTCTTTTGCAATAGTTTCAGGGTCTGGTCGGAGATGAAGCGGGTATCGGCCAACTCTCTTCCAACCCTCGATTCCGGGTGGCCGTCGTCTAGAACCTTTTTGTGTAGGTACATTCAGATCTTCGTCGGTTAGGCCGAGCAGCTTTTTGGCATCCTGCAGTGAGCGAATCTGAACCAACGAACCATCCCATTTGAAGATTAAACAGAAGGGATGACCCAGGAGTAAGAGATGTCTTTAGATTGCAGGTGGGAGGTGATCGGCCCGAACTCTCTTCTTTTTTGTAGGGTAGACGCAGCTAGATCTTGAAAAAGCAGTGGCTTGATTGATCGAAATTCGAGTGGATGTTTATCTCGGGCTTCTCAGAGAATCCTTTCTTCAAGCTGATAACCGTGGACACACGTGAGTATATCCGGGGTGGAGCTGTTGCTTCTCTTCTCGGGCCTACCCGGTGTGTTCTGTCCAGCTTAATCTGTTGTTCCGGCGGGGCTCCCAGGATAAAGCGGAAGAGTTCCTCCATGAAAGCTTCGATGTCTTGCCCTTCAGACCCCTGTGGAACAGCTCGGATCCGTATGTTGTTCCTCCAGGAGCGGTTTTCGAGGTCTTCCACGTGCATTTGGAGTTATGCTTGTTGATCCTGCAGGGGGATGACCTCTTGTTGGAGCTGTTCTATCTCCTCATTCCTTGTTGTAGCCTGTGTCTCCAGCGTATCTACTCTGTCACCCAGAGAGTCCAAGTCCTTCCGCATTTCCCTCAGTTCCTGGGTAATCTCCTTTTTCATGGTATGGAGGTCATCTTTCAGAGAGGCAAATAAGGACTCTAGGAAGGCGCGTGTGACCAGGCTTTCAGCATCCACTGACTCCACTACCAGCCGAAGAAGTGAGAGTCTCAGATCCCCCGACACCAGACCTGAAGAGAAGGTCTTTGACTGACCGGTCTTTCTTTGTTTTGGTAGATGCCATCTCGATTATTACTATGCTGTGTTCAGGCTCAGAGGGTGTGACGATAAGCTCAGCCGGTTCCGGTGAGTGAGCACTATCCTATAGCACCTGCCCTGTTGCTACTGGTGGCCCACCGCTTCTATTCACTGTGGGTTGTATTGCGGCCCTACGGCCAGACTCTTAAAGTGTGGGACTTTCGTCGCGCCGCGGCCTGAACCCGACTCCCACCGCTGCAAGGTCCAAAAGCGTGTCAGAATCACATGCCCCGCGCACGTTGGCATTACGCAGACTCTGTTGCAGCTCACATGTGGTCTGGCCCTCACTCAATATTAGGGAGGGAGTGGGGTACCGCACTAATCTTGGCCGGGTCTTCCTACTCGGCTCTGTGCTTTGGCACTGCCTCCAGGGTCAGTCTCAATCCGGCACTAGCTCTGGCAATTATGGGCTCCACTAGTGACCGAGCCCACTGGCCTTGTAGGCCTCTTCGTGGTGTCTCCGAAGGGGGCAAGTTAAAGAGAGGGGGGGCAGGAGCCGCTCTCCTCTCTAGCGTCTGTGCCCAGCCCCTCTCTGTCCCAGCCCCTCTGCCTGGCAGGACCCCCGATCCTTTTCCCTTCTGTCTCAGGAGAGGGGGGAGTGTGCCGCAGTCTCGCCAGCCCGAACTTAGGCCTCACCTGCGAATCCGCCGCCTTGCGGTTTTCGCTGTCTCTAGACGGGCAGGGTTGTTCAATCCTCGATCCTGTGACAGAGAGCAGGGCTTTCTTGCCGATCGGTCGGCCCGGGGGTGTCACTCCCCACTGCGGTCTCCATTGTAGCCCGGGCCTTCTGGTCTTTGCAGGGGGAGAGAGGGAGGGGAGGGAGGCAACCCGAATGGCGATCATCTCTTTCTTTTGCTGCATGCCGTCCCGGCCGGCCCAGCACTTCCGCCGCTCGGGACTCCCTGCTCTGCTTCCCACTGCCTCCAGTGGCCTCTCAGCTCGCTGCTCGCAGGCCGCCCGATAGCAGGCCTCATGATCGGATCTCTCGCTCCAGGGCTTTCAACTGCCGTCGGTCCGGCGGCGGTTGCCGATCCTCCAGGTGCAGCCTCGACTCAACCAGGTTCGATCGCCTCAGGCAGGCCCCAAGCCGCTCGGCTGCCGGCTGCTTGCCGTCACAGTTCAGGGAGCGCTGCACTCGGGGAGACGTCCGCTCTTGGGTGCAGGTCAAACGGCGCTTCGGAGACCCCTTTCTGACCAAGTCTGCTCTCCGGTGTCACTTGGCGGGGGAAGCACAGATCTGCGTTGCTCCCGGTGTGCTTTACGATGAGTATACGATGAGGCCTAGGCGGTTAAGCGGAGAAGTGAGCAGGCACATCCTACTCTGCCGCCATCTTGGCCACGCCCCACATAGGGCCTTCTAAACTCAAAAGTAGAATCCATTTCTGCACCCGACCAGACATCTCCGCTCAGCCGGACTGCAGCTCGCACACATCCACTGTATCCGCAGAGCCAGTGGTCGCGCTTTCTCGTACCTCGCACCCAAAGCCTGGAACAATCTTCCCCTGCACACAAAAGCTGCTACCTCAGTCCTTGAGTTCAGCAAGAAACTGAAGACTTGCTCTTCACCTAGACCAGTGGTTCTTAATCTGTGTTCAGATGACCCATGGGGTCCGCGAGGCATACGCAAGGGGTCCACAACAGTTACAAAATTAAAAAATATGCAAATTTATAAATTAAAATTATAAAAGTGTATACAAATAAAGAAGCCAAATCGAAAAATAAAAAAAAAATCTACATTTGATTCTGAATTAAACAACATATTTCAATATTTGAGTATTTATTTGGTGCATACTTGTGCTGTATTTTTGTGAATTGTTTTGTGGTTCAAATAATAGAAATTGCTTAGGTCAATAATAGAAATTGCTTAGGCCAGGGGTCCCCAGCTTCCAATTATGACTCAATGGGGGTCCCCGGATTCCAGCAAATGATTTAGTGGGGTCCACAGAAGTCAAAAGGTTAAGAACCGCTGAACTAGACCAGAAACTAGCCAAGCACAGTCATCTCCTTACCTAGCGCCTGGATACCCTACTGTAGGTGAGTGAGACCTACACTCTACAAATGGTCATAACATAACATATAAGCACATATGATTTATAAGAATATGATATTTTAACACACATTTCTCTTACCATGCCTGATAAAGCGTGTGTTGCATGCACCCCAGTAACTTGAAAACCAAGGGGCATATTTACAAGAAACAGATACAACGTAGCACTGCAAGTCAGCTTTGTGTGCCATGAAAGTGCAGAGATGCATCGTATTTATGGCAGTACGACGCATCCCTGTCCTTTCCTTTGTGCTGGTGCACAATTGGCTGTCTAGCGCCAATGCAGGCAACTTTGCACCATTGTGGAAGGGTGCCTGCATTGTAGGAATTATTGTTTGTGTGCAGGAAGGGACACCTTCATCCACAAAAACTTTAAATGTAGGAATTTTCCTCCTTTTCTGTTTGCTGCAGACTACTGCACACAGAGAAGGAGGAAAAAATGAGGAGAAATAAAGATATTTCTCCTCTTTACGCCTCCCCTGAGGAGGTGTAGGCTTTTGACACATTCCCAGGTTTACAAGTCCTTGTAAATCTGGTAATGCATCAAAATCCATGGGTGTTGCATGGGAACACCCACCACAACACCCATGGAATGCCTTTTTGACGCAGAGTAAGGCAATGCAATCACTTGCGCTGCTTTGCCTTACTCCATATCTATGAGGGATTGAAAAGCCAGGTAAAGTGGCTTCGCTTGGCCTCGTAGATATGAGTCTGCACTCTGCGCCGCCACTGCTTCAAAAAAAGTGAAGCAGCAGCAGTGCAGCTCCTTGTAAATATGCCCCTAATTTTGAAGAAGAGAGTTATGCTTTTTCTGTTCATTCGATATGTTTGTACATTATATCCATTGATTTGTTTGTATAGTACCAAGTCACAATGAAAATGATGATATTGCTGCTATAACTCTAGCAACGCATCTCAAAAAAATAATTGTTCAATCACAAAAAAATTACTTTATTGTTAAATTCCTTCATTGCAAATCAAACATTAGAACAATGTTTTACACACTGAGGAGCTTATTTACAACCCCTTGTGCCGCCGCTGCATCACTTTTTATGATGCTCCAGCGGCGCAGAGTGCAGACCCATATCTACGAGGCCACGCAAAGCAACTTTGCATGGCTTTTCATGGCCTCGTAGATATGGTGAAAGGCAACGCAGCGCAAGTCACTGCGTTGCCTTACACTGCGTCAGGGAGGTATTCCATGGGCATTGCAGTGGGTCTTCCCTCGCAACACCATGCGTTTTGGCGCATTCCCAGATTTATAAGGATATGTAAATATAGGAATGCGTCAAAACTGTACGCCTCCCCATTTCAGGGGTAACTTGCTTTTTCCTCGTTCTATGGGCTGCATTCTTCAACACACATAGAAAGAGGAAAAAGCCTCCCTAGATTGTTTTTGTGCATGAAGGTATTCCTTCCTGCACATAAACAATTCTGGCAACAACGCAGAAACCCTTGCGCCATGGTGCAAAGGTGCCTGCGTTGGCGCTAGGCACCATATTGTGAGCTGGCTGAAAGGACAGGAATGCACCGTATCTCGTAAATACGGTGCATTCCTGCCCTTTCGATTTGGTGTAGGGCAGTGCAGCAAAAACACTTGCGGCGCTGCCCTACGCCAAATCATTGTAAATGAAAGGGTGAAAGGGTATTCTGCATTTTTGGGTGATTAAGATGGAGTGGCTTCATTTTTTTTTTTTTTTATCTCAGGGCATTATATGACACAGATGTGGCGCCTTTAGGTCAAATTGGGATGCTATGAAACTACTGAGTAAAAAAGAGGTAAAGCCCGTGAGGATAGATTTGTTCGTGTCTGTCGTGAGAGGGTTTGATTATTCGACTAAAATCCATCAAATGGCAATATGTTAGACTAGATATATGTGCCACTTTTTCAGTAGATCAGCAATCACCATTATATAAAGCAAATTAATATATTATCCCACATGAAAAAGTAAGTACCTCAGTTAAAATGAAATGAATCAATTTATTTCAGAAATCTGCCGAAAATCAGAGCACGGTAAATGCAGGTCTCAGTCCATATGCCTTTAAAACGAGCAGTGAAGCAGACGGTCACTGTATAATGGTATAATAGGAACTATATTTTGTGTGCCCCGCTGGGTTGCTAAGGTCAAATAACAAAAAAACAAAAAAAATCAGAGTGGTAGGCTTTGAAGAAAGCTATACTGAGTGCACGGTTTCAACTGGAGCTCCTCAAAGGGCACATCTGATTCGGTTTCCTAGAGCTCCTGCAGATGGTCGGTATTGCTAAATTGCCGGATTGCTGTGCGTAAAAGCTTGACTTGTCGTCTGGATTCATTAAGTTTGAGCAATGTCTGAACTCGTGCTGCTACAGGGGGCATGAATCATTATGCTAGGGAAAGGGGAACTCTATAATTGTGAGTGTGACTCAGCAACTGCACGCGGCCACAAATCTCCACGACTGGGCTCCTGCAGATTTCCTTTCAACTTCTGAGAAGTGCGGTAAGTTTCTTTGACCTCTGGACTTATAACGGTAATGTCAGATGTTATGTGGCATCTGCACGTCCCCTTTTCTCAACCCAATGTTGTCCCTAAAGGCTCTATACATATCGTGAAGGGAATTCTATCACTAAGCAGCCTATTTGATTCAGCCACGTACAGATGGTGGATAATATTCGTGTTTTTACTGGAATGGACGTGTAAAGTGTGTCACATGAAAATGAATCTGAATTAAATACCAAAAGTTGTATGTATATAGTTAACTGTTTTAGCAAAATAACCGTCTTTGGTGCCAGTTCGCCATCTTGCTTGACACTCTAGCACAGGTTTTGTACAGGATGGCTACCCTCCCTGTACAAAATACTATGCCTAAAAAAGTTCAAACACTTTTCCCACTTTGTATGTGTGCTGCAAAATGCAGCACACAAGCAAAGTGGGCAAAGAAAGGAGATATGAAAACATTTCTCCTCTTAACGCCTCCTTTCAGATGGCGTTACCTTTTGGCACTCAACCCTGTCTAGAATTGTTTGTAGATAGGGTTTCGCATAAGGCCTGGGTGTTTGCATGGGAACGTGGTACCACCCAATTAATGTGCTCTTGGCGCTAAGTAACGCAATGCAATGCTTTGTGCTGCTTCGCGTAACTTGTAGAGTACTTTCCAAAGCAAAACAAGTTTTGCCCTGAAAAGTAAATTGGTAAGAAAACATTTTGTGCTGGTTAGCGTCACTTTTGTGACACTAACCAAGGGCAAAATGTTTAAAAATCTACCCCTTGGTGTCATGGGAAGAGTCTGTCTTCTTCTTCCTGTGATCTTGTCAGGGCGTTGAACTTTTAGGGATGGTTTTGTCATGGGTCTGGCTGTCTCCACTCTCCATGCTCAATGGGCTGCCATTCTTTCCTTCCCGGGTTCTGCTGTGGCTTCTGTCTCTCCCTTGTTGACTGACCTTTTGTGGAGTTTTTTGCTTCAGCATCCTGTCCCCTGCTCTCCGGTACCCGCTTGGGCCCTTCCCTGGGTTCTTCAAGCATTGACTGGTCCTCCGTTTGAGCCCCTGATTTCCGTTGACCTTAAGTTTCTTTTTGCTAAGGTTCTTTTTTTTGTGGCCGTTTCTTCTGGTCGACGAGTTGGTAAGATTGGGGCTTTGCTTGCTTCTCCCCCATTCTCGTGTTTTTGCCCAGACAAGGTGATTTTGCATACTAGTCAGATTTTCTGCCCAAGGTCTTATCTGACTTCCACTGTCAGGAGAATATTGTCCTTCCTGTTTTTTATCCTGACCCGTCTTCACCCAAGAAAGAGGTTCTCGATTCTCTAAATGTGTTACAGGCCATTTGCATGTACCTGGATCGTACCCGTGATTTGAGGAAGGTGGATTATTTGTTTATTATCCACGGTTTCTCTGGGAAGTGTCTCAAAACTTCTTTGCCCACTCTAACTCGGTTGGTAAAGTGTGCGGTTCTCTTGTCTTACGAGGCTGCTCACTGTCCTCTTCCATCTTCTTTCCTGGGGTGGTCCACTCGGGGTTTCCTCGTACTGGGCCATGTTTAAGGGTGCGTCACTACGTGATATCTGTAATGCTGCTGCATAGGCCTCTCCCCACACTTTTGTTTCCCACTACCGTCTTTAGTTAGAGATGGCGGCATCCGCTGCTTTTGGCGCTCATGCTTTGTCTGCTGTATATGATTTGTGATTTGTACTGGTTGTTTTACAGTAAACTGACCTGTCTATTTTGGTGCATCCTTATTGTCTTTGTGATTTAATCACCATGCACTTGGGTATGGGCACATGTGTAAGGAATGGGGCAGGAAGACTGATGAGGAGATAATACCCAGTAACTCACCGAAAATCTTCATTACTCTAAGTCCTTGTCTTCCCGGTCCATTCCTGAGCCTGTCCCTCCCTGATTTCTGTTTATGGTGATAGTTTTGTGTTTTCTTTTCCTAGGGTTTCTTTGCTATTCTCAGGCTGTCATGTTGACGTGCTACCCCCTTTATGCATGCTGGGTAGGCAGCGCCATATTGTTGGAAGTGTTTGTCCTCAGCTAGGCAGTAGGTTTCTGTGGAGCAGACGAGCTGCACATAGGTAAGGAATGGAATGGGAAGACCAGGACTTGGAATAATGAAGATTACCGATGAGTAACCGGGCATTAAGTCCTGCTGTGGAAAATTGCTGACACAATTGCCCATAAAGCAAAGAATTGCCACCTCGCAGTGGTGCATGGCCTGCCCTGTTTAGGACGGAACCATCATTGCTGATTTTCCCTGCCCAGGTCTGCTGTGCAAGGCAATGCTTGATTCCGGTCCAGGGAAGACATGGCTTGGCAGTTCGGTCTGGACTGTTCCCATGAGGCACAGGGTCAAGACTGATTTGCATATGGCTATGTCTGAACTGGGGTGGCGTGGTGAAGCAAAATAACGATGGATTAAACCCAGATCTGTGACTGGGGGTGAATGTTTGCCAATGTGCAGCATTCCGTCCATCATCTTGTGTGTTTTGCATTTCGCCCTAAGTGGGAAGGGTATGCCCAGACGTGGGTCCCGTGCTCACTACGCCACTGGAGTCAAGCTATCCTGGCTGATGAAGGCTGATAGCCTGAAACCGGTCCTAGGATGCTTGATTCCGGTCCAGGGAAGACATGGCTTGGCAGTTCGGTCTGGACTGTTCCCATGAGGCACAGGGTCAAGACTGATTTGCATATGGTTATGTCTGAACTGGGGTGGCGTGGTGAAGCAAAATAACGATGGATTAAACCCAGATCTGTGACTGGGGGTGAATGTTTGCCAATGTGCAGCATTCTGTCCATCATCTTGTGTGTTGTGCAAGGCAAGGCAGGCCCGGACACAGAAAACAACAATGGTCTTGATGCACCGGTAGTAAATTCCCTGTGTGTCAGTGTCATTGATTTTATGTTTTAAAAAAAAAAAAGCAAAATAAAGCTGATAATGTGACAAAAACAATGGTGCCAGAGTGGCATTCATCTGTGCTGACATACACCCTACCAGTGGATGCACTGTTGCTCATAGATCCATGCCAGTGAGACCTGTAAATAAGATGGGTCGCCCTCTGCTGGATAGGCAGCGCCCGGTCTTCTCCCACCCAGGTGGGCGTCAAGCGCTCACCAAAGCCTAAATCACTCTTTCCCCAATGTTGTCTTACATTTTAGTTTCTCCTCTACAGAGTTCCAATCATTTACAATAATATTAATGATGCTTACATCGAATAAAAAATTAGCCAAGAAACCAAAAGATACCACTTTCTGTATACTGATGTGGTGTGGAATCAGAGCAAACCTTTTGCATTTAGGACAGCCTATCGTTCACTTTACAAAGTAACCAAATTAAAGATATATCCTTGCCATAAACATTGCAACAAGAGCAGGCAGTGTCTCTCAGGTCTTTCTCAAGTCAGACAGAAGAGACTGTGGCATAGGAAGAATTAAACAGGTCTGCAGGTTTAGAATGAAACAAATACAACAGATCAATGCACCCCCCTCAACCGTCCTCATCCTTGCAGTAGAGGTTTTAGGTTCCCATTGGGTTCCCATTGGGTTCCCAGGTCTAGACAAAATGATTTTCGCCTCGGATTGTAATGTACGACATCCTGCTGAATGAATTACACCTTTGTGTGTTAGTGGCCCTAAGTCTTGCTGGAGATCTGACATCTTGAGCTATTAAGGTAGTTGCTGGTACAGGATATCTACTGACTATAGAAGCAGCGCTTGCAAAGTTGCCATGTATCAACAAATAGGCCCAAGGATGCAAGAACTCAAAATGGACAATCTAGCTCACGTTAGTAGATCTTCTGGGGTGCAACTTTGTGGGCCTTAAATGTAAAATGTCAGTAGCAACCAGAGATTCATTCGTATTACTGTTACTCTCACAGTTACCCACATACACAGAAGGAAATTAATTAATTCAATAAATCAGTCTGTCAATCGCACAAAATAAGACCTTAGTCAAGAAGAACACTTTGGTGTGATTTCATGTGAGAGAGCAGTGACTTCAGCTTGAAAGGGGCAGAAAAAGACTTGCTTACCTTTAAAATGCAAGCCTCGTGCTTTAGAACGAACATCGAACACAGACAGCCCCAGAATATGAAATATGCTGGCCATGGAAAACGGCTCTAGCTCGATAAAAGAGATATTATTAATAATAATGAATGAGAATTAATAAGAGAATACATGTGAAGACAGAAAATGGTTCTTATAATTCCTAGTGTCGTTTTTACGTCGAGTTCTAAGTACTCAAACAAAAGACCCTTTTCACCAGTAAGATGTATAAATGATATCTGATGAAAAAATTTAACAGAATAAATGTGTAAAAGTATGGCTATATGCAACAAATTGAAGAATTAGGCTCGGGAGAGATATTTAACCTACTTCAGTAGGTTTATGAGTGACCGGGGCACCGGCTGTCGAGCTTCAACAAAATGGCCTCCAATGCTCCAGGATGCCAAGGAGCCAGTCCAGCCCTGGTGGTCATAGGTAGTGGCGAGGACCGATTTCGGCCATCACAGGTGGCTGGTGTCCAGTCTGAAAATGAGTCTTATCATTGCCTGGCGATAATGGACTACTGTTTTCCCATTTGCATTTGATTGCTGTTTTGTTCAAGAAATAAGGCCCTTATCTTGGCTTTTCTTTAGTTGAGACTAAAGATTCCCAAATCTATTTAGGCATTTCAGTCAATATTTGAGCATCCTTTTTATGTCAGTCATCGACTGATAGTTTCTGTAATATTGAGGCCAGCAGAAGGTATTCAGGAAAATGTCATGAGGAGGTTGCTGAATTGAACATGGTTGGTGCCTGCTGCTGTGTCTCGTTCTGAGCATTACCTCCTCGTAAGTCTTCCTCGCCACATGACTAACGAAGTGAGCTTCAGCTCCACACCAGAGCCCTCCAAAGCAAAAAGTTAGCCTCCCATGCCTCCCATCCCTTCCCAATTTGGCCGACCCATTTCACCCTTGACCTCTATAAGAGGCGGGCCGGCCCAACCCTTCAGCCTGTTTTTTTGGCTCTGCGCACGATTGCTCTCCAGATGCGCCGTCAGGTAAGTGGTTCCTGCTGTAGCAGGTTCGTGGGTCTGTGATTGGCGGTCCTGCTCTAGCGGACCCTAGGATCTAGGACCTCACCCCCCCTTCCTTCCCCCGGTTTCTTACGGGGCTGGTTAGGCTCTGCCTTAGTGAGCCACGGGTCTACAGGGGGGCGGCCGGGTTGGCCCGGGGCTCGTTGTTTGGCCCCCTTTTTAGTTTCCCTGGCCGGGTCGGCTTGGTCTCCGCGCTGGGTCTGGGGGCGGCTTCTCCCCGAGTCTCCAGTTTTGCACTTGGGGGAGGCATCCCGGCGATCTGGCATGGCATGGTGGGGGCCGGCGATCTGTGCATCGTGACCGCACCCCCACTCGTTTGCTTGGCACACGGGCCTCGCATTGTTTCGCGCCGACCGCCAGCCCCTCGAGGGAAGAGCGGCGGAGGGCTGCGGTGCTTCGCGTCTGTTTCTCCTGACGCTTACCGGCTTGGACGGAGTCAGTCCTCGGTCACGGCTGGCGCCCGCCGCCACGGAGTGCTCTCCTCTGGCCTCTCTGGCGGGAATCCTCGCAATTCTGGAGGACGTAGGCGACTGGCCTCAGGGTATCTGACCCATCCTCCGGGGGCGGGGTCGGGCGCGTCTTCCCACACGACCAGCTGCTGCCAGTCCCACTGGGCTGTATCAGCTGTGGTTTTCGCCCGGTTCGGGCGATTTATTCCGACGCCGACTCAGTGGGGGCATTCAGTCTTGGCTGTTCCCCGAGTTGTACTGCTTTTGTTCCTGTGATTCCACTTTTTGTGACCATGGAGCAGGGGGAGGCCCCGGTGGGGGCTGGTTCAGGCTCCCAGGCTCCTGCTGAGGATCTGTCCTTCCAGTCCATCCAGGACATGATCCAAGCTGCGGTGTCCACTGCCTTTGCTCAGCGCGATGGGGGCAGGGTCCTTCTTCCCCAAAACGTCCTCGCATGGACCCCCCCGGTGTCTGATGCGGAGGGGGAAGAGGAGGACCTCCAAGGGCGCTTTGTCCAGGGTCAGGAACTGAGTGATGTACTCCAGCACATCAAGGAGAACTTGGCTTTTCCGGCTCCAGCGGCGGAGGAGCTCTCGGAGGACTTCTTCTTGCAGTACCAGTGCAAGGAGCCTGAGTCACTTCCTCTGCATTCCTCCATTAAGAAGGTGATCGAGGGTGAATGGCTGGAGGTGGATAAACAAGCCTTTCCAAGGTACCTGGCCAAACACTACACCATACAGGACTTTGCCAAGGATTTCCCTCCATCAGTGAAGGTGGACTCTCTTATGGCGGGACTGGCCTCGCAGGGCTCCATCATTTCCGAGGACGCCTCACCTTCGGACCCGGTTGACAGGCGGGTGGAGGCTGTGGCCAAGCGTGTCTACTCGGTGGCCAATTTTTCCATCTGGGCCTCAGCCTACTTGTCGTACACGGTTCAGTCCTTGTTGAAGGATTTTCAGTCCCTGGCGGGCTGATGTGGTTCCGACCCTGGCTCTGATGGAGCAGCAGACTCAGCTGCTGTCGGACATTTCGTTCAACACTTTGGGTGCCGCTGCCACGGCTGGTGGCGCCGCTATTCAGGCCCGGCGTCAAATCTGGTTGCGCCACTGGAAGGCGGAGGCTGCCCAAAAGGCGTTGCTGATGAAGATCCCCTTCTCGGGGACGAAACTGTTCGGGTCATCTTTGGAGGACATGGTTAAGAAGTCAGCTGAGGACCGGAAGTTGCTGGATACCATCAAGTCTTTCAAGGGCCGCTTCTCTGGCCCTAAGAGGGCATTTTCCACCTCGTCTACGGCTAGGGGCAGTGGGCCCTTTCGAGGTAGGGGTCGCGGCTGGGGCACCCCTTTCTTCTCCAAATCCCGGTCTCAGCCTGCTGCTTCCACCTCCACTCCCAAATCCTGACTATCTTCTGGCATCACCCGGTGGTGTTCGGGTGGGCGGACGCCTTCGCCACTTCATCTCGGCGTGGGAATCCTCTGTCTCGGATGTTTGGGCTCTAAGGATCGTGAGAGAAGATCTGTCCATCACCTTCAGCTCCCCTCCTCCAGATGCTTTCCTCGCTACCCCGCTGCCTTCCTCTTCGGTCAAATGGGTGGCCTTGCTGGCCGGCATCCAGGATCTGCTCGGCAAGGGGGCCATCCGACCTGTGCCACCGTTGCAGAGAGGATACGGTGTCTATTCCATCCTGTTCCTGGTAAGGAAGGTGTCTGGGGATTTTCGGCCTGTCTTGGACTTGAGCAAAAGACACACAATTGATGGACGGAATGCAGAACAAATCAAAACATTCACCCCCAGTCACGAGATCTGGGTTAAATCCATCATTCTTTTGCTCACCATGCCACCCCAGTTTAGACCTGGCCATATGCAAATCAGTCTTGACCCTGTGCCTCAAGGGAACAGTCCAGCCCGAACTGCCAAGCCAGGTCCTCCCTGGACCGGAAACAAGCATCCTAGGACCGGTTTCGGGCTTTCAGCCCTCATCAGCCAGGATAGCTTGATTCCAGTGGCACAGTGAGCCCGGGACCCACGTCTGGGCATACCCGGCGCACTTAGGGCGAGAAAGCAAAAGACACACAATTGATGGACGGAATGCAGAACAAATCAAAACATTCACCCCCAGTCAAGAGATCTGGGTTAAATCCATCATTCTTTTGCTCACCATGCCACCCCAGTTTAGACCTGGCCATATGCAAATCAGTCTTGACCCTGTGCCTCATGGGAACAGTCCAGCCCGAACTGCCAAGCCAGGTCCTCCCTGGATTGGAAACAAGCATCCTAGGACCGGTTTCGGGCTTTCAGCCCTCATCAGCCAGGATAGCTTGATTCCAGTGGCACAGTGAGCCCGGGACCCACGTCTGGGCATACCCGGCGCACTTAGGGCGAGAAAGCAAAAGACACACAATTGATGGACGGAATGCAGAACAAATCAAAACATTCACCCCCAGTCAAGAGATCTGGGTTAAATCCATCATTCTTTTGCTCACCATGCCACCCCAGTTTAGACCTGGCCATATGCAAATCAGTCTTGACCCTGTGCCTCATGGGAACAGTCCAGCCCGAACTGCCAAGCCAGGTCCTCCCTGGACCGGAACCAAGCATCCTAGGACCGGTTTCGGGCTTTCAGCCCTCATTAGCCAGGATAGCTTGATTCCAGTGGCACAGTGAGCCTGCGACCCACGTCTGGGCATACCCGGCGCACTTAGGGCGAGAAAGCAAAAGACACACAATTGATGGACGGAATGCAGAACAAATCAAAACATTCACCCCCAGTCAAGAGATCTGGGTTAAATCCATCATTCTTTTGCTCACCATGCCACCCCAGTTTAGACCTGGCCATATGCAAATCAGTCTTGACCCTGTGCCTCATGGGAACAGTCCAGCCCGAATTGCCAAGCCAGGTCCTCCCTGGACCGGAAACAAGCATCCTAGGACCGGTTTCGGGCTTTCAGCCCTCATCAGCCAGGATAGCTTGATTCCAGTGGCACAGTGAGCCCGGGACCAACGTCTGGGCATACCCGGCGCACTTAGGGCGAGAAAGCAAAAGATACACAATTGATGGACGGAATGCAGAACAAATCAAAACATTCACCCCCAGTCAAGAGATCTCGGTTAAATCCATCATTCTTTTGCTCACCATGCCACCCAGTTTAGACCTGGCCATATGCAAATCAGTCTTGACCCTGTGCCTCATGGGAACAGTCCAGCCAGAACTGCCAAGCCAGGTCCTCCCTGGACCGGAAACAAGCATCCTAGGACAGGTTTCGGGCTTTCAGCCCTCATCAGCCAGGATAGCTTGATTCCAGTGGCACAGTGAGCCCGGGACCCACGTCTGGGCATACCCAGCGCACTTAGGGTGAGAAAGCAAAAGACACACAATTGATGGACGGAATGCAGAACAAATCAAAACATTCACCCCCAGTCAAGAGATCTGGGTTAAATCCATCATTCTTTTGCTCACCATGCCACCCCAGTTTAGACCTGGCCATATGCAAATCAGTCTTGACCCTGTGCCTCATGGGAACAGTCCAGCCCGAACTGCCAAGCCAGGTCCTCCCTGGACCGGAAACAAGCATCCTAGGACCGGTTTCGGGCTTTCAGCCCTCATCAGCCAGGATAGCTTGATTCCAGTGGCTCCAGATGCTTTCCTCGCTACCCCGCTGCCTTCCTCTTCGGTCAAACAGGTGGCCTTGCTGGCCGGCATCCAGGATCTGCTCGGCAAGGGGGCCATCTGACCTGTGCCACCGTTGCAGAGAGGATACGGCGTCTATTCCATCCTGTTCCTGGTAAGGAAGGTGTCTGGGGATTTTCGGCCTGTCTTGGACTTGAAGCGGGTGAATTCTTTAATTCCCCACACTAAGTTCAAGATGCTTTCTCTGCAGGAGATTCTGCCGCTGCTGGTCCAGGGGGAGGTGATCGCTTCTCTGGACCTGCTGGATGCATACCTCCATGTGCCCATCCATCCGGCCTCTCAGCGTTTCCTCCGGTTCTGCGTGGGGGACAGCCACTACCAGTTCCAGGTACTTCCTTTTGGTTTATCATCTGCCCCGAGGGTATTCACCAAGATCCTGGCTCCCTTGGTGGGTATTCTTCACCGGGAAGGGATCAGGGTGTTTCCATACCTGAATGACTGGCTAATTTCTGCCTCTTCTTTTTCCAAGGGGAGGCTGCACGTCAGGAGGGTCTGCGAGGTTCTCTCCACCCACGGCTTCCTGTTCAACCTGAGGAAGTCCCACCTGTCACCCACCCAGGACTTGGTCTTCATTGGGGGTCGGTTGGACATGCTCCAGGGGAGGGTGTTCTAGCTCCTGGAACACCGGGTCATCTTGTGGCGGGATCTGGGGGCTCTTCTGGGTCAGGATTCCGCTCCTGTGCGTCTGTGGTTGAGGGTTCAGGGGTTAATGTCGGCCACCATCAATGTTCTCCCCTGGGCTCGCCTTCACCTGTACCCGTTGGTCAATCACCTTCTGTCTCTCTGGGATCCCTGCTTGGGGGACTAAGAGGTCCCGGTCCTGGTGTCCCCACAGATTCGGTCCGACCTGGGCTGGTGGTTGGTGGGTCCCACCTCTCCGAGGGTCTTCCATTCCTGGTCTCCCCATCCCGGGTGGTCACGACCGATGCCAGTCACCTCGGCTGGGGGGCGACCTTGGGGTCTTGGTCGGTTCAGGGTCGTTGATACCATCTTCAGTCACGGTGCTCCTCCAACTTCCGCGAGTTGAAGGCCGTCCTGCTGGCCTGCCGGGAGTTTGCTCCCTCTCTCCGGGGTCAGCACGTCTTAGTTCGGATGGACAACCAGTTGGTGAGGGGTTACATCAACCATCAGGGTGGTTGCTGAGTGCGCTCCCTCTGGTTGCTGACCCGGGAGCTGATGTCCTGTGTGGAGGCGACGTCCTGTCCCTCAAGGCGGTGTATCTCCCGGGGTCGGAGAATGTGGTAGCGGACCATCTGAGTCGGGTGTTCCCTCCAATGTCTGCCCTCTCCCTGACGCTGTCGGTTTTTCAGCGCCTGGTGGACCTGTTTGGCTTTCCCCGATTAGACCTGTTCGCGGACAAGGGCAATGCTCTCCTTCCCTGCTTCTGCGCTCTCCATCCGTGTCCGGGGGTTTAGAGGGTGGATGCTCTATCATTCCCTTGGCCTCGGGGTCTCCTGTATGCCTTTCCCCCTTTTCCCTTAATTCCTCAGGTCCTGTGCAAGATCCGTCTGGACAAGGCCTTGGTGATCTTGGTGGTTCCTGGTTGGGTTCGCTGCCCCTGGTATCCTCTCCTGTGCGAGCTGGCAGTTCGGGACTGTTGGCCGATTCCGGATCACCTGTTCCCGTTGCGGGGCCCTCCGCTCCCCGGGACGATGTTGCACCGGCTCCATCTTCAGGCTTGGCTCTTGAGCGGGTGACCTTGTTGGCTATGGGGTGTTCTTCGGGGGTGGTTGACTTGCTGCAGGGTTCTCGGAGGTCTTCCACCTTGCTGTCCTATTCCCGCCACTGGTCCTCTTTTTCCCGTTGGTGCAGGCTGCAGGGTTCCGACCATGTATCGGTGGACCCCATGAGGGTCCTGGATTTCCTGGCTGAAGGTATTTCCCTGGGTTTGGCACCCTCCACTCTGAGGGCGCAATGGGCTGCCCTGCGGGTTTTCCGCAGTCGGGGCCTGCATGGGCTGGATTCCTTGGTTGCTCGCTTGCTGCGGAGCTGTTTCCTGTGGCGGCCTCGGGCTATTTGCTTGGCTCCCCCTTGGGATCTACCTTTGGTGCTGCGGGCCCTCCATGGGGCCCACTTTGAGCCCCTGCACTCGGTGGATCTTAAATTCCTCACCTTCAAGGTGGTTTTCTTGGTGGCCATTGTCTCTGCTGGCAGGATGGGCAAGCTGGGGTCTTTTCTTCGGTCTCCTCCGTTCTTGCAGGTTCTGCCGGACCGTCTGGTCCTGCGACATGACCCTCGTTTTCTGCCCAAGATCCCCTATCTTGTGAACCGCTCTCGTGAGGTGTCCCTACCTTCTTTTCCGCCTGAGGCGGATGCCTCTCTGTCCTTGCTGGATGTCCGACGTGCGGTGGAGGTTTACCTGGGCCGCACGTCCACTTTTTGTCAGTGTGACAGTTTGTTCGTGACCTTTGGTCCGGTTCGTTCTGGTCACAAGCCCTCTGTCTCCACCTTGAGTCGGTGGCTTAAGCAGGATTTCCTGCTAGCCTACGAGTCCCAGGGTTCTGAGCTCCCAGGGGATGTACAGGGTCGTTCCACTCGGAGCGTCTCCGTGTCGTGGGCCTCTTTTAAAGGTGTGTCCACTGAAGAGATCTGCTGGGCGGCGACTTGGTCGTCTCCGCACATGTTCATGGAGCACTACCGGGTGGTCCTGGGTGGCTCTCCTCCTGGGGGTATTGCGGGGGCTGTTCTGGGTGCTGGGTCTGTTGTCCCTTGATTGGCCCCATTGTTGGGCTATGTTTTATCCTGTTTTTTTTGTACACTGAATAAATAAAGGCTGTGTTTTGTTCTCAGATCCTCCTTGATGGTGGTTTCTTGTGTACGAATAAGCCTCTTGGCCTGGGTATATGCTCACTTTGTTAGTCATGTGGCGAGGAAGACTTACGAGGAGGTAATGCCCCGGTTACTTACCGGTAATCTTCATTACTCCGAGTATAGTCTTCCTCGCCACATGAGTTCCCATACCTCCCTCCCTGTCTGGCTATCGGCTTCATGTTTATGCTTGGTAGTTTCAGGCTGAAGGGTTGGGCCGGCCCGCCTCTTATAGAGGTCAAGGATGAAATGGGTCGGCCATATTGGGAAGGGATGGGAGGCATGGGAGGCTAACTTTTTGCTTTGGAGGGTTCTGGTGTTATGTTATGTTACGTGGGTATTTATATAGCGCACGTACACCGACAGGTCTCTTGGCGCTGGGGAGTCGGAGTGGGGAAGAGTTAAGCAGAGCAGCATCTAGTTATAGGCCAAGGTGAACAACCAGGTCTTAAGTTGTTTCCTGAACCGCAGGTAATCAACCTCAAGCCTGAGGGAGGTAGGAAGTGCGTTCCAGAGCTTCGGACCTAGAAAAGAGAACCGGGTCCCTCCAATGCGTTTACGTCTGATTCTAGGCACCGTCAGAAGATTCTGATGCATAGATCTCAGAGTGCGCTGGGGTGAGTGCTTACTGATTAGCGAGGCAATGAATCTGGGGCCAGTTTCTTGAGTGGCTTTAAAAAGAATACAGACAGTTTTAAACATAGCTCGCTGCTCCACTGGGAGCCAGTGGAGATCTTTAAGCAAGGGGGTAATGTGGCAGCGTCTGTCCTTAAGGTAGATGATTCTCGCTGCTTGTTTCTGGATCATCTGAAGACGATGTCTCTGGTATTGTGGGAGGCCTAAGTAAAGGGCATTACCGTAGTCAATTTTAGATAGAATAAGGGCTATTGCAATTTGGATACTGGCCTCTTTACTAAAAAAAGTCTAATCTTACGCAACTTGCGGAGTTGGACAAAGCAAGCAGATGTAACTGAGCCAATTTGGGCACTCATAGAGAAATCCGAGTCAATATTAAGGCCCAGACTCTTTATCACTGGTTTAGGAATAGGGGCCACACCTAACTCAGGGGGCCAGTAGGAGGGAGTCCAGTGAGCTAGTTTATTACTGGGAATAATTATCTCAGTCTTTTCAGAGTTTAACTTTAATTGGTTTAAGTGTTGTTCATCCAAGTTTTTACATGCATCATTGATCTCCTAACGAAGTCTTTAGATTCAGTGGAGTTCTCCAGGGCAAAGATTAGCTGCATATCATCAGCATAATTGAAGATCTTTACCCCCATCTGCCGAAGACTAGTAATCAGGGGGCGTATGTATATGTTGAAGAGAATCGGCGAGAGGGAAGAGCCCTGTGGGACACCACAACTCATTGCTACAGTGTTAGATTTAAAAGGCGAGAGCCACACCGACTGTTTGCGATCCTCTAAAAAGGATCTGAACCAATCAAGTGCCAAACCCCCCAGACCCGCTGCGGCAATGCGGTCCAGCAAAATTTTGTGGTTCACGGTATCAAATGCCGCAGACAGGTCTAGGAGGATCAAAGCATGAGTGCAGTCAATGTCAGCCTGTCCTTTAAGGTCATCCATAACAGATAGAATCACAGATTCAGTGGAGTGCACAGGACAGAAGCCTGCCTGATGGGTGTCCAATAACTTGGTAGCTTCCAAGAAGGAACTAAGACAGGTGGCTACATGGGTCTCCAGCAATTTAGCTGGAAACGGGAGAAGTGATATGGGTCTGTAATTCTCCAGTTTTTTTGGATCCAAGCCCTTTTTTTTTTTAAGTGGGATGACCACGGCCTCTTTGAAAGCTGGCGGTACAGTGCCGTGGGACAATGAAAGATTAAGAAACTCAAGAATAATGTCAGGGAAGGACCGATAGATTGCTTTCAGAATGTTAATGGGACATTCCTCATTGGGGGAGCCTGATTTGACCTTTACTACAAGATCCAAAAAGCGTTTCTTATCTAACATAGAGAAGATGTTAAGGGAGAAAGAATTGTAGTAGACCAAACTGTCTGCGGTTCTACTATTGTTGGAGTCGATGGATTTTTGAATTTTTGAATTTTTTCTACGAAGGAGTTTAGGTCATTGCAGAGTTCCTGGGTGGCCGTGAAGGATGGGGTCACGCGACTCGAGTTAGATAGTTCTGTCACAATACTAAAGATTTCTTTAGAGCCATTGTCAGAATTAAGTACCTTATTAGTGAAGAAGGCTCTTTTAGCCTCCAGAATGGCTGCTTTATACATATGCAAATTTGCGATATAATTCATTTTATCCTCCGCTGAATACGTTTTATGCCATTTCCGCTCGGCTTGGCGTACATGAAGTTTAAGTATTTTCAAATCCTTATTAAACCATTTAGATGCTTCGTGTTGCCTAGAGCGGGAAGTTTTAGATTGTAAAGGAGCATAGAGACTGAAGGCCTTCCTTTGCCAGTCAGTGATCTCTCTTTCCCAGTTATCTAAATCTCCTTCGAGGGCTGGCTGCTCACAAGAAAGCGTATCCATGAGTGATTTCAGATTAACACGTGGTGTGGAGCTGAAGCTCACTTCGTTAGTCATGTGGCGAGGAAGACTATACTCGGAGTAATGAAGATTACCGGTAAGTAACCGGGGCATTAATGCGGTCCATGCATTGAACCCCTCGTGATCTGTCCTTGTAATCCTGACATTTGAGCTTTAGTTGAAGGATCGTGTGGGTGCTTGCTGATGAAAGGACTGGTTGAAATTAGTGGAGTGCTGATTTTTGAAGATAGCACAGCTTTCCACTAATAGGCATTGCACATGGGCTGAACAGGAAGCGACCTGATGTCTTTTATGCCTTGATTCGTGTGGTCACATCGTGTGAGATGGAAGTTCAATTTGGGCACCTTGTTTAACATGCTGTGGCTTCTGTTTAAAAAGTTTTCAAAAGGCCAGTACTGGCTATATTGCTATCGCCTAGAGAAAACACTGTCAAGTTTTTCTTGTTATCTCTATTCGAGATCCAGTTTGTTGAAACTTTTGGATAAAAGAAAGATCTGAGTTGTAGACAGTGTTCAGATTTTTGACTCACTCCACGGTATCTGGCGGTGTCCCAATATAGGAGCACTTTAAAAGTGAAATCTCTGTTGTTGGTCATGACCCACTGCCTAAATATTTAGTGCAGTTAAGGAGCAGGTAGCCTTTTTTCATCCAAAAGTATACATGACTGGGCATTGCATGATGCAGTCATTGTTTCTTGATTCATTCACCAGCTGGATGTAGCTCTGCATATCATGTCATCAACATATATATCTGGGAGTTGAGGTTATGGTTGTAGGCATGGAAGAAAAAGCGCAAGAGGGTGGTGAAATTCAGTATGCCTCAGTGGACCTTGCATTTGGTAAAGTGAGTTCAGTCACTTCAAATGTGCTGGCTGGGATAATGGATGATGGTGTGGGTCTAATTTAGGAAAGTTCCATACATTTGTGGAACTTCCTTCATCATTTTAGTCATAGGCATATTGTACAATTGCTCATGGAAATATGACATCACATATGGGCAATGGCCTTTCTTTTTTTTTATATTCGCATCTCCAGCACCAATTATTGGAGTGCTACATGCCAATTCCTAGCCTGAAAAGTGATTTACTCGTGTCCTTTACAGGGGTACTTCTCCAATCATGTATACAGTGGAAATGACTTAGAGAAAGGTTTTTGTATAACCAGAATTTTTCAACTTCATTGGTATTCCCAAATCCACCAGGGCATCCTTGCACCGGGAAGCCTAGCCTCTACTGCTAGAATGGGATTTTCTCACACCAACTATTAAGAACATTTAGGGCAATATTGTGAATAAGTAGATGTATTGACATCTACAAGGTTAGCATTTTGGAATACCTTGTACACATGAATTTAGACATTTGCATATGTAGATAGAATGTACATACACAAATGAGTTTGTTAATCAGACCCAGGCTGTCCTTCCCCACCTGGGTAAAGACCAGAAGATTGTAAGCTCCTATCGAAGCACTGAAAACAATTTGAAAGCTTGGTCACATGTTAGTCCCCACCTTTCCTATCCCTTCTCATTTTCCTACAAATTCAACCTTTCCACTCTTCTTTTCCTTTTTTCCAAATAACCTGATCAAAAACACATATAGATTTGTGAGAAGTGTAGTGATCAGAAGTCCTTATTGTGAATGCATGGATATGTACTGATTGACCTAAGATGAGTATGCTTAGATCCCCATTACATTCCTTTTGTGCTTGAAAAGATTCACAAACATAATGCAAATGTAGAAAAGGCTATAGTAGCACTCTATACCTTTAAGTGATCAGGCAGATGCATTTCTCAGCATGGCTTTATCCTACCAAGATATCCACTAGAGGTGGCATACAGTGCAGAATTCACACAACAGACAAAAGGTTTCATCTACAGGTTGCAGATAGCCAAATAAGGAAATCTATTAGGTATAGATGCATTTGTATTTGCTTAGAAATTGGAGTATTAGTTGAGGAAGTGAGAACCCACCTCAAATAATAATCAAAGTCCTTGTCAGGAAGAGTTACAAATATCACTAAATAAACTTGTGCCTAACCATCTCGTAGTTTGGCAAA
The DNA here is from genome assembly GCA_963921515.1 of Calotriton arnoldi. Classification (NCBI taxonomy): domain Eukaryota; kingdom Metazoa; phylum Chordata; class Amphibia; order Caudata; family Salamandridae; genus Calotriton; species Calotriton arnoldi. The sequence goes on along the minus strand of CAWUFW010005773.1, from coordinate 402,215 downwards.
AAAGCAGTTTTGCTTGACTTAGAAACAATGTGTAAATAATTTATGTAGTACTTAAACAGTAATAATGTGAAAATACAACACAAGAAAAATCCCTAACAAATTCAGAAAAATAGAGTAAAGTTTAATAAATACAGTGACCCCAGAATGAAAAAAAATCTAATCAGTAGAACCGGAGATATGAATTTTTAAAGTTTGAATTAAAAATAGCACCATAAAACACAACGTGCTAACCGCAGTTATCTGTTGCGCTAGACTGGGTCGAAGTCAAAAGTTAAGGCCGACCTCGCTGGAGCGCGGATACAGGGATCAGGTTTGTCTGTGTGCAAAATTTACCTTCAGACTTACAAAATATAATGGAGAAAAAGTTGTCGGCGACAAGTCGATGGGGGAGGCCGCAAGCTGGATCTGAAGCAGGTCTTGATTATTGCAGATTGCTGAAGATGGCAGGAAAGCTCTAAGCAGGCAAAGTCTGTGTCCAAGAAGGCCTTGACAAATTGCTGCTTGACATTGATCCTGATGAAGTACAGCATCTTCATGAGCTTTAAAGAGGCCTCTTCTGTCACAGGCAGATGTAGCTGACACCTGGGCCTGCCCTTTATTTTTTCCTTCTATCCAGCTTTCCTCCAAACCAAGTGGGAAGGTAGAGCTGCCCCAGAACTTGTTTAGAGTTACCACCAATGAGTGTTTGCACTTTTCCATATCCACACCACTGGGTGAGCACAGGGAGCTCTGACAAGGGGAAAAAGGGTTCTACCATATTGGATTAAGGTAACGATGGGCACTGTGGGATGGATTACATTCAAACACACAGGAAGTGCTGTAAAAGTGGGGACGGTCACCTCTGGGAACTCTTACCTCATTGACTAGGGTGTGGCCAGTGGTTGTGCCCACCCGCAGGCTGGCACTGGGCATAAATGTGGCACCCTCAGTGCCCACTTCAGAACACTCCTGCACCTGAAAAGAATCAGAAGGAATGCCTTGCTGTCTGAAGAATCTGAAGGAAGACTGGACCTCCTTGCCTTGAACCCAGGACCTCAGAAGTTACTTCAAAGTTCAGTGGGCTGACCTTCTGCTTGAACGACAGGACAACAATAAGCTTCCAGAGGCATTTTCCAGCTGACCAGTCTCAACTGGACATGACATGGGCCCCTCTGCCCGCACCTGTAGGAGTGAGTCCTGACCCCCAAGTACTACTCCAAGGTCTTGGATCCGTGGCTGTGGTCAGAGTGTACTCCTCCCTGCCTAACTGAAAGCTTCACTGGACTTGATGCTGAGCATCAACACCATTAACCTTCGTCAACAGCTTCAACGGATTTGGCATCAAACAGTACCCGATCAATGGCTTCTCTGGACTCAACGCCAAGCAGCATCTGAGCAACGCTGACAACCTTTGTCAACGGTTTCACCAGGCCCGACACGAGCAGCCCATGATCGACTCTGAGACATTGCACAGTGGATCCCCATCATCGTTGAGCCCTTCCTCAGATCCAGTTGGCTGCATGGCCCACTGAAGAATTTCTACCTCCATAAAGGTTTCCAAGTGAGACAGTAACTTTGTGACTGGGATGAACCTGGTCCTTGTATCTGACCTGCTCTCCTCGTGGTCAGCCTTAAGTCTTACCCTTGTGCTGTTCCAGTCTGACCAGATACCCGTGGTTGGCCCTTAGTGCTTTTTAGCGCTACAAACTGTCATACTTGCCGGGCGCATGCACGCCCGGCGATCTACTAAAATAGCCGGTCCCCGCTACACGCATGCGCGGGTACCGGCAAGCTAGGTTAAAACCTCTCTAATCCCGAGTGGAGACGCTTCACCTTCCAGCTTCGGGTTACAGTGTTCCTCTTCCGGGTCACTTACCTTCACTTCCGGGTCTTAAGTCTTACCCTTGTGCTGTTCCAGTCTGACCAGATACCCGTGGTTGGCCCTTAGTGCTTTTTAGCGCTACAAAATGTCATACTTGCTGGGCGCACGCACGCCCAGCAAACTACTAAAACGGCTGGTCCCCGCTACAAGCATGCGCGGGTACCAGCAAGCTAGGTTAAAACCTCTCTAATCCCGAGTGGAGACGCTTCGCGTTCCAGCTTCGGGTTAGAGTGTTCCTCTCCGGGTCACTTACCTTCACTTCCGGGTATTTTGTTCCTTCATTCCAGCATTGGTCATCCTGCTTCCGGCTTCCGTTCATCGAGGAGTCGGTTTCTCCGGGTCTCCTGCTCCCCTTCCGCGGGCCACTGGCAGCCTTCCTGCATTCGTCAGATGCCGTCAATTATCTTCAACTCCCGGTGACGACACTTCTGTCTCCTGCTGAGAGAACATAAGACAGAAAGAAAAGCTGCATTATGTACCTACGGTAACAGCACTTTTTGCGCTGAAATGATATTACCCTTTAAAAGCTTCTACAATACTTATCTGATGCAGACTCCGCGTCTTTGGAGATCTTATTTGTTCCAGCTTCTGTGTAGTGCAAGAGTATTCCTGTGAGTAAAGGAATTCCAATTAGATCTGCCTGAAGTCAAGGTGGACTTCACACAGTTTATTATAGAGTAATACATGCACTTTATGATATATTAAGTTTGGAGTTACATTTATTCCTAGCCCTCGTATGTTTATAGGTGGGTTTCATTGAGGTCTGCCTTATATGTTTTCGTGCTCATTGCCAATAACTCTGAACTCTTTCATTTCATAGTATTTCTTTTACCCTTCTTAGACATGAACACCCCTTCACCCACACCAGTTACCAGAAGTCACGGAAGAAGGGAATTATTCAGGTAGTTTAGAAACATGCATATTAGTGCTTAGACTTTAGGATTAGCCTCACTCTGTGTACTTACCTTTTTCTATCCTTTTGTTGACAGAGATTTCTCCTGGCTGACTGGTCCTATCCCAGAGTGGGGTGCGCCGTGGGATATTTCTGTTTTCCTTCCTTGTTTTTTCCCTTCTTCCCCGGGTTACTGTTGGTACTTTGACTCAGTTGGGTACAATGGGTGACCAGGAGAGGTTGAGGACCTTTTATCTTTTGCGTGGCGTTTCTGCAGAAACGTGAGTAGAATCTGACACAAACTTTAAAAATTCATAACTCTGGTTCTACTAATTTTTGTTGTTTTTGTGTCACTTTGTTTATTAAAATAGTCACTATTTTTAGGTGTTGTGTTAGCCAAGACCTTTTGATTTTACAAAAATGATATGTACAATATACTTACTTAAAGGGGCTTTCAGTCAGTGCTCTTCATTCATTAGTCCGTTGTTGTGTCATTCACATTTTGCTTCCACCCAGTACAGCAGACCATATGGGGCAAAGGGTCAGCCTACTTCACCAACTGGCTAATTTGACTTTGAGTGACCACATTTTGTTCTATCACAAGGAGTACATGCACACACAAGGTAGTTCCCTTTAGTGCCAGTGATATTGATTTGGATTTCTTATTACTTTAGTTTTGCCTTTGCATTTAGAGACTGATGCGACATCAGGACACTTTTGATGTGAGCAAAGAGCACATTCTAGCTTCATCAATTCATGTCTCTTGCTAATGGTGTTGTAAATTCCTTCTGGAGTGGCCTTTGTTTGCCTGACTGCTGCCATTTCACCGCATACCAGATTGTGACCATTAGAAACATTTAAATTATGACAAAAAGTTATTTTCTTTTTACTATTCACACAATTAAGGGCTTTTATAACTACACTCCTGTACGCCACGCTGATATGTACTTTAATAGAGGATTACAGTTATACCTCTAAACCAATTTAGCCTGCATGTTCTGCTTATATGGCTTTCTAGTTTGCTTTCAGTACTCTTGTATTTCGTGCTTATATAGATATTTCACTAATATATTACTCATTGAAACTATGCCATTTATTCCAATTTTCCATTCTATCTATCTATCTATCTATCTATCTATCTCTGTCTATCTGTCTGCCTACCTAGCTATATTTGCAACACTGTCTATCTCTCTATCTATCTTTATCTATCTATCTCCCTAGGCACCCCTCTCTATCTATGCAACCTTCTCTATGCATTTAGCCAGATATCTACGCACCCATCTCTATCTATCCAGCCATATATCTCTTTGTCTATCTGTCTGTATGTCGGTCGAACTAGGTATGCAACACTCTCTACATATACAACTCATCTCTATCTGCCTTTGCATTCATCCCTATCAACCTTTCTTTTCTACCCTATTTATCTATTTGCCATAAAGATTTACAAAAACATTAAAAAAAAACATTAGCAAAGGCAAGAGGATGCAAGGGAAAAGCCATATTGCTTTTTTTAGGTATAGTGTTAGCCAAGCCCTTTTGATTTCACTACAATTATGTACATAACATGGTTATAGAGATTTTCAGCCAGACTTCATTCTTTAATCTGTTGTTGTGTCATTCACATTTTTCTTCCCCTCTCTCCAGAATGTAATTTGGTGCAATGTGTCAGGTCCCTACGGCCATTGGAAGACTTCACTGAAAGTTACAGCATGCTGCAATTTGACAAGTACTACATCCACACAAAATACTTCATTTCAGTGTCAGGGACTACTATGGTAATGTGTGATTTTTGCAGACCAAAACAAATATTTTTTACCTGTAGATAATGTTTTATTTTGTTTGATTTATGAGCGCCTGGCAGCTTCCCCAATAATAAACTTTTTAAAAAACCATGACAGAGCAAAATGTTGCAGGGATTCTGCACAAACACAGAACTATGCGTAGGATTATGGGGCTTTAGTGCATAGGGACTGAGTCATCCTACCACCTTAGCACCCATGAGCCCAGGACCAACTAGCTATAGTGTCTCACTTGCTCTCCTAGTCACTCACAGAGAAACAAGTGGTTAGACACCCCAGAACACAACACTCCTGACTCTCTCAGGAATCGCGATTGCAGCACACACCCTTTCGCTCACACTCTTGTACTTGTCCACAACAAGATCTGACAGAGACACAAACAAGTTTAAAATATTTATTTTAACTAACGTGCTCTAATATGCAGCATACATGTCACAATAAGCAGGAAAATGCATAACACAAATACGGTCAGCGTAGCAAGTAGTCCGTAAATCATGAAAGGAGCTGTCATTATGAAAAGACAATATAGCCTAATCTCCCTCCCCTTGTATAGAAGCAGAATGATTATATATTAGAAGATCTCTGGGCATTATCTGCAGACCTCGTACCTCAGTCTATAGATGGCAGATCTACATCATAGGTGCTGTCTTGCTCTTCTTCCTGGAAAGGTCCTTCTCCAAGTGTGTGCTGCCTATTCGTGTATCCCACTAAGACCAAAGTACATATTCGCAAACAACAGCTGCATCATATGTTTTGTCTAGGAGCTCGGGCCTGACCAGAACAGAATAACAAGGGGCATTGTTGATCGACCTTGCTCACAATGGTCAGACTAAATTCCAGGAACCTGCAGAGTGTGAACACAGTGGTAGGTTCTCATGTGAAAACGGCAAAAGTGGCATTTGCAAAATAAACTCGTGTAGTAACGTGCGCAAAGCAGCAGACAGTCTGCAGCGTGCTCATGCTAACTTAGAGAAGACGACAATGTCTCCATGGGCCATGTGACAAAAACAAGAATTGCCAAGAGGATGCTGGCCAGCACCAGATCTATTGGTTTTGCCACTGATTGTTTTAAATTGGTTTGGGATTTTGTTATGTTTTCACTTTATTACTGATTGAGTACTGCACAAATACTTTACACATTGCCTCTAAGCTAAGCCTGGCTGTTCTGTGCCATAGCTACCGAGGGGGGAGGTAGGAGAGGGGAGGGTGATCAGCACCAATTTATTTTGTGAGTTTTGTGATTCACTATAACAAGGATTGTGATTATTATTTGAGGTGTGTTCTCACCCCCTATACTAATACTCCAAAGTCTTACAATTGTGCACCAAATGCCAGGCAGCAAAGCTTCTAAACACAGTAAATCAACTCGTACGAACTGTAACAATACAAACAAGGATAATATGATTATCATTCTGGAATGCCACACGGGTGCAGGGTAGAAGTCTGGGGACTGAAGTAGTGGCTGCATGTGATCACTGAGATTATTGCTATATCTTCTGATAAAAGGAAGCTTTTTAGAGATTTCTGATAAAAAATATGCTAATGCATAATACATGAAAGGGATTAGGTAGATGCTTTCAACATGGTAAAGATTCTTGTGGCTGTAAACAATGGACCTTTGGCTTTATGAATTTACATATATACTTTTTTATTTGGATTTTCCTCATTATTTGTAAAGCATACTGTCATTCATATACAGAGGTATTTTTAACATGGACTAAGAATGGATTGCAAAATTAATTTGAGCAAGGTTTTAAGAAGTTAGTGGAAGTTGGAAAGATCAGCTGCCATACAAATGGTAAAAAAAAATAAGTTCCAAAGAGAGGGACCGAGGACCTCTAATGATCTTTCTCCCCATTTATGAACACTGAATTGCGGGACTGTGAAGACAGGTTTGGAAGATGATTGACAGGTAGGTGTATATTTTATGTATAGTTTCTGAGTTATTTTAGATAGGGAAGAAGGAATGGCCTGGTCAAAGTTGGTGATGGATAGGTTGAGACCCTTCATAATTCTGGTTGTGAGACCAAAGTACATGTTAGAACGGATAGATTACACTTCCAGTTCTCTTTAGATTTAGTTTGTGTTGAATGTTTCACTGAAGGGATTAATAGGCTTTCTCTGACAGATACTTTTCAATGAAGGATTTCATATGAATTTGTGCCCAGTCACAGAACCCAGTTAATTTCAAAATGGATGGAAACATTTCTAAAGGCTGCAGGTGCAAAACACATATGTAAATCTTTAAATCACCCTGTAAGCACCTTCACTGTAGGCTCACAGGGTAATAAAGAAAAACTTATAAGAGCATCCTCTTAACAAATATATTTTTCCAGGATAGCACCAGCCTCAAAGAGGAATTATTTTTTGATTAAAAGCCCTGTCTACAAATGTTAGCATAGAGCGCTTTGCATCAAAACCACGGGTGGTTGCTTGGGAACACCCATGTACTACCCATTGTACTCCCCCCTTGATGCAAAGCATAGCAGCACCAGAATTATTTAGCATTATGTTAGGGTAAATTTCCAGTGCAAATAAAGTTTTGCACTGGGAAGTAAATCCCAAATCAACAGTTTGCAATGGTTTGCGTCACTTTTGTAACTAAAACCTGGCACAAATTATTTGTACATTTTCCCCTACTTGCTTAAGTAATAGCAAGTGCTTTTTTAGTAATATGCCATAGGACTGTACATAGCGCAAACCTTTTTAAAAAAAAAAATATGTTTCAAATAGAAGGGCTCACTTCAGAATACAGCTGATAACATCTTAGTTTCTTATAGATACTGCCCACTTCATCCACTGTGGTTATTCAAAAGCCCTTATTAAAAGTATAAAGTGGGAGCATTCCATTCTATAAGTAATAATTAAACGGGAACAATCCCTGAATATTCCCATTGTGTCCCCATTTTAGATGTTGAAGGCAGGTAAGAGTACTTAAAGGATCACAACTGGATTACCACTTTGCGTACTCCAATATAGCTTCATGAAAGGGGCCATGTTTTTTAATTTGCCTGTATCTTTGGCACCAATTGAAGAATCTTCACAAAGTTTTCCCAAAAAAGTGGGCCAGTGATTCTTGTTGAGAATGGACATTTCGGGGTGATTTGTCCAGTGGGGGCCAAGAAAAAGGAGGGGTCAAAAAAGTGCATTTCCCATGTTAAATCCTGTGGGGATTTTTGAACAGCACTACAGCCCGAACCGCTGGATGGAATTACATCAAATTTAGCAGAAAGCTAACTCTTGGTCCATAAAGAGTGCTTTTTCTTATTAGGTATAAATCCGTTCAGCAGTTTTAAAATTATTTAAAGAAAACCAAATTTAGATATCTAGGAACATGGATCCTCTGAGGATCTGACAGTCCCCGTGCTGAAATATGATTGGCTGTCAACACTTTAACCAGGAAGTGTTGGCAGCCATCTTGGGACTCAGCTGAGTCCCTGAAAAAAGTTTACAAAAAGGAAAGGGGGCAGGGTAGGAATACCCTGATCCTCCAGCTCTGGTCCTAGGGGACCCTGGGACCCTGCAGGGCAAAAAGCATTTTTAAAAATAAAAATAATTGGTAGGAATCATGCTGGATCCGTGGCTCCAACTGAAAAATACAAACAAAAAAGAAGCGCTTCCCTACTGTTAAGCCCCTGGATGGGACAGGTCCCAGGGGCATGCAGGATTTAAAAAAAGGAGGGGGCGCATGGGACCCCCCTCCTAAGGCTCTTTTAAGCTCTGGGGATCACCACCTCCCTGGGGCTTTTATATTATAATGGTGGGAGGGCCAGTAGACCTCCCTCCATGGACTTTTATGAGCCCCGGGGACCACCACCTTCCTGAGGCTTTATTTGAAATTTGGGGGGGGGGTCCGTACGGACACCCTCTCCTGGGGCAGGTTCAAGTCCCAAGGACCACCACCTCCCCGGGGATGAATTAAATGTAATATGGGGGTCATGTCAACCCCCCCCCAGGGACCACCACCTCCCCAGGGCCTATGATATAATTAACATTGGGAGGGGGCCACATGGCCCCCTCCCGGGCCATATATGGCCCAGAGACCACCACCTCACTGGAGCTGGCATGTGCAGATCAAAGGAGTGGGGACCTGCGGCACCCCACCTGGAGCCATACATGGCCCTGGGGACCGCCACCCCCAAGGATCGGCTCCTGCTATGTCCTGGGGTACCCAACCCCAGGACATAGCTGTTTGCTTTAGCTCCCGCAATGCTAAACCAAACACTCCGGTTTCATCTCTTTCCCTGCCACAGACATGCGGGCAGGGAAAGAGATGAAATGATTGTTCCTGCACGGAAGAAGCTGCCTTTCCAGGTGCTCCCTCAATGCAGTAGCAATGCCAGCTCCCGCAGGAGGTGGGGAGCCGGCTGGGACCGGGGGTGCCTTGAGGCTCCCCCGTGGTCCCATGGAAAAAGAGCGGAAAGAGGCAAAATAAAGGTCAGAAAAGAGCAGAAAGAGGCAGAATAAAGGTCATAAATGTGCAGAAGGAGGCCAAATAAAGGTCAGCAAAGAGCAGAAAGGAGCAGAATAAAGGTCAGAAACGAGCAGTGAGAAGCAAAATAATGTCAGAAACGAGCAGGAAAATGCAAAATAAAGGTGAGAAATGAGCTGAAAGAGGAAAAATAGAGAGACAGAAAACAGCAGCAAGAGGCAAACTAAAGGTCAGAAATGAGCACCCAGAGGCAAAATAAAAGTCAGCAAAGAGTAGAAAGAGGCAAAATAAAGGTGAGAAATGAGCAGAAAGAGGCAGCATAAAGATCAGAAACGAGCTGCAAGAGGCAAAATAAAGGTGAGAAACAAGCATAAAGAAGCCAAATAAAGAGGTGAAACGAGCAGAAAGAGGCAAAATAGAGGTCAGAAACCAGTACCAAGAGGGAAAATAAAGGTGAGAAATGAGCGGAAAGAAGCAAAATAAAGGTCGGCAATGAGCAGAAAGAGGCTTATTAATGGTCAGCAGTGAACAAAAGAGACAGAATAAAGGTCAGAAGGGAGATGAAAGAGGCAAAATAAAGATGAAAAACTAGGAAAAATAGGCTAAAAAAAAGGTCAGCAATGCTCAGAAAGAAGCAAAACAAAGGGCTGAAAAACGAGCAGGAAAGGCAAAACAGAAGGCAGAAAAACAAGCAGAAAAGGCAAAACAGAGCAGAAGAGGGCAAAACAGACAGCACTCATACACTCATACACTGACTCACACACCCACTCAGAGATTCCCTGACCCACTCACAGACTTACTGAGACACATGCACTTACTCACACATTCACTGTCAAAGGTTAGTGATTACATTTAGGAAATAAAATTCTTAAATCCTTACAAATTCACTTAAAAAAAAAAAAAGGTCACATGGACATTATAGTTAGGAAACCACATTAAAAAAAACCTTAGAAATTCACTGGCGAAAGCAAAGATTTTAGGGACTTTATAGTTAGGCTAATTTTTCACTCGTACAAAACCAGTGAAATTCAGCAGTTATAGTTAGCTGAGCTAACTATAACTTCCGCTTCCGCAATTCACTGCTTATGATATCACATCATCATTGATGACATCTCAAATGACATCACTGATGACATCAACCTCAGAAGCACACATACCCACTCACACCCCTATACAACTTCTCATACATCATGCCCACACAACCACTCACATACCCATTCACAGACCCATACATGTACTCACACAACCATTCACTCATCCATAGTGCTACTCACACAACCAGTCACTTGCTCACATAACCAATAAAACACCCACAAACTCACCCATACAGCTACTCACACACTCACCTATTCACCTATACAGCCACTCACACACCTATTCATTCACCCACACAGCCTCTTAACACAGCCACTCACCCATACAGTCACTTACGTACCCACTCACCCACCGATACAGTGACTCACACAGCCACTCCCTCACCCATACAGACACTGACACACCCACTCACTGGTCAATACAGTCACTCACACAGCTACCTGCTCACCCACACAGCTACTCACACGCCTACTTCTACATCCATACAGCCACTCATACACCCACTCACACACCCATACAGGCACTCAGACACCCACTCACAACCAGATACCCACAGTCTCACATAATATATGTTAGAAATAGTCTCATTCATAGTAATACATAAAGTATACTATTTTAACTTTTGTAGTACCTTGGTATATATGTGTAACACTCATAATCATTTTAGAAAATACTCACACTCACTGGATGAGGTCATCAGTGATGTAATTTGAGATGTCATCAGTAATGTCACAGACCATGTCAAGAGTGATGCAAAATGTGAGGTCATAAGCAGTGCATTACAGGGGCGTAAATTATAGTTAGCTCAGCTAAGTATAACTGCTGAATTTCACTGGTTTTGTACGAGTGAAATCTGAGCCTAACTATAACGTCCCTGCAACCTTTGGTTTTTCAGTGAAAAGGTAGGTAGGTAGTTATAGTTAGGACCTAGTTTCAATAAGGAAAGCATTTTTTGACTTGGCTAACCTTTGGCGTCATTTGAAAAATCTTCATGAAATTTTCCTAAAACAGTGTCAAGTAGTTCTGGTTGTCATGGAAAGTTTGGGGGTGATCCGTGCAGTGGGGACTGAGAATTTGGGCCACAAAATAAGGTTGCTTTTGTAATGTTAATTCCCATAGGAACCTTTAGCCACACCTACAGCACGAACCGCTGAACGGACTTACACCAAATTTGGCAGGGAGGTAGATGTTGGTTCAAGGAAGTGTCTTTTGCCTATTTGGTGTAAATCTGTTCAGTAGTTTTTGAGAAATTTAAGCCAAAAATTATAGTGATATCTCTGGTCACAGATAGTTCACAATGGTTTCGCGATTAATCGTGAATGCACGCGCCAACGGGAATGCTCTGATTGGCTGGACAGAACCTGAACAGAAAGTTGCGGCTGCCATTTTGCTGATTGGGAATGGTTCCCGGGGTTGAAAATGTCTGAAAAAGCTAACATAAGGGGTCAGAGTAGAGGTACTCTGTACCCATGTTTGAAAAATGGGGGTGTTAGTGACACAAGTTATGTGTCCAAAATTTATTTTTTGGATCGCACGCAGTATTTGTGACTGCCAGCGCAGCCCAAGGTGTACCATCATGGGGACATAGCGAATGTTGCAGCAACAAATATATTTGTACACACTAGCCGGTGACTGTCACACACTTATGTACCTACTCACATATTCACTTAGACACTTATACACCCATTCACATACCCACTCACACACTTATATATCCAGTCCCATACTCACTCAGATACAGATGTACCCACTGTCATACCCATTCACATACTCATGCATGCACTTTCAGAGTCACTTGGAGAGTGAGGCACGCATGTACCGACCCACTCAGACACTCATATACCCACTTACAGACCCAGTGTGAGACTTTTGCTTCCACTGAGACACTCACTGATAGACAGACTCACTCAGACACTTATGCACCAACTCATAGATTCAGTCATATGCTCATGTACCTATTCACATACGCAGTCAGAGACTCATACACCCAGTCACAGACCTATTCAGACCCACCCAGAGACACTCACAGACCGAGTCAGAGACTCACTCAGACATTCATGCATTGATTCACAGACCCACTGAAAGACTTATAATTCAACTCACACACCCACTGAGACATTGATTGACTCAGTCACAGAACCAGTCTGACAATTGTGTACTGACTCACAGAGCCACTAAGAGACTTATACTTCCACTCATACATTCACTGATGGAGAGATGCACTCAGAGACTTATGCAGCCAGTGACACACTTACAGAAAGACTCATGAGTCTACTCTGATATCCACTCATAGACTTAAATATGCAGTGACAGACCCACTCAGAGACTTATTCATGCACTCACATAAACAAGTGTATCATTAATACAGACTGGTATAGAGATAATGATAAATGTTTGTATAGAGTTAATTAGATAGTGATTGATCTAGTGTGATGGTTAGAGTTAGTAAGATAGTTATAATTGTTGAATGTGGCGGTGGCTGTTGAATTCCTGCTTTTGCTTTACGTTTTCGCAACGTGTCCGCGGGGTCACGATTACCAACGTCATCACAATCTTCGGAGTCACGGCAAAAACGGAAAATAGGTTTTAGAGATGTTTTTTATAGAAACTAACTAGAAAAGCATGACTTTATAGAATATTGTAAAAAAAACCCTAGTGTGTAATATACTGTAATATGTGTGGATATATGTGTTTTAGACTTTATGGAAAAGGCGCAATCGTCGCAGTTAATGACCTCATCACCATGTCCTGAATAACCACAAAAACAGAAAATAGGTCTGAAAGATGGTAAATATGAGTTTAAACATGCTTTGAAAGAAGTATGTATGTATATATTGATATGTGTAGTGCAATATTCAGAATGGATTTTTTTTACATATTATTTTTGGATGTGCTGGTGGTATTTGAATGTCTGCTTTTGTGTTCCATTTTCACGACATGTCCTGGGGGGGTTGTGATTACTGATGTCAGCGCGATTTCCGCTGTCTTCGCGGAAACAGAAAATAGTGTTTGGAGATGATTTTCTGGAAACTCAATTAAAAAATATGAGTATGGAAAGGACACTAATAAAGCACTACTGTTAAATATAATGTAGAATATGTCTATATATATGTTTTACACTTTGCACAAACCACACGCTCTTCGTGACTACCGACATCACGCGATGACGTCGGGTGTCGCGAATATAATTTTTTTTTGTAAAGGTGGTTTTCTCCTAAATTGATCACAGCAAGAAAAGTTTGAACAATATCTTACTAAATATTTAGACTAAAACTTTAATTTAAAAAATGTCTTTAAGTGTATTTTTCAGTATGTGAAATACATTTACTGATCACAGATTCTCCACAGTAAATGCGACAATGTTGTGCCGACTCACGAAATTGTTAAAAATAAAACCAGTGATTAATGTACTTTCTGATAAACACATACCAAAGAAAAAAACTAGTGGTATATAATATAAATATAATATACAATATCCAATTATATAAAGAAAATACGAAAATCTTAGAGGTTCACTTAAAAAAATGGATGTTACAATTAAGAAATAGAATTCTAAAAAACATTAGAAATTCACTGAAAAAACCAAAGGTTACAGGGACATTATAGTTAGGCTGACATTTCACTCGTACAAAACCAGAGAAATTCAGCAGTTATAATTAGCTGAGCTAACTATAACTCGTGGCCCCGCAATGCACTGCTTATGACCTCACATACTACATCACTCATAACATGGTCAGTGACATCACTGATGACATCTCAAATGGCATCACTTCTGACATCACTCATGACATCATCCACAGAATCTCTGATGCACCCACTCACACCACAATATAACCTTTCATACACCCACTCCAACTTCTACACTAGCATTCTCAAAACCATTGACACACCCATACCAGTACTTACACAGCCACTCACTGATTCATGGGTCTACACACCATTACACTCACTCACCCATACAGCCACTAATACACCCACTTACTCATTAATACAGCCACTGGCATATCCACTCATACATCCATACAGCCACTCATACACTGTCAGACACTCATAGAGCTACTCATACACCTACTCACTCACCCATAGAGTCAATCATACTGCCACTTACTCACCTATACAGTTATACACACACCAACTCACTTATGCATGCAGATACTAACACATACTCACTCACCTATATATGTGACGTCATAAACAGTGCACTGCGGGGGCGCGAGTTATAGTTAGTTCAGAAAACTATAAATGCTGAATTTCTCTGGTTTTGTACGAGTGAAATGCCAGCCTAACTATAACGTCCCTGTAACCTTTGTTTTTTTCAGTGAATATATATATATATAGATCAGTATGAGAAATGCATGTGGCACTTTAATCTAATTTTAGAAGGTGGAAATTTTCCTCCAGATTTGAATGAGGTCGACCTGCACGCAGCACTTTAGTATTCATGGGAATGTGCAATGCAGCATTAGACACTTTGCACTTTATTGCCCTCAGTCTACTGCAATTTCAGGGACAAAGGTTTAGATAGAGATGTCTGCAAGAGGTTATACTAAGCAGGTCTGCACTTTCTGTATTTATACGGGTTATCGGTATTGAGGAGTTGTATTGTTGCACTATGCACTTAGCACTTTAGCACCCTGATTAGTTTAACGGAATGGGGAAGTAAGTGGGCAACTCCATATGAAAGATCAGCAAACTACGCTGTAATATACTGAGATGATTATGAGGGAACACCAAGATTGGAAGTGTAGCCAGATGAAGAGTTTTCCATTTGGGTGCTAGCAAAACAGGAGGAATACTAATACCCACGCATCAGAAAAAAAGGGTTTTGATTTATGTAATAATACATATGAATTACGAGTGGTGTGTTCAAAGTTTTGTTTTGAAGGTGTGAGCGGTGCAAAGAGCGGGGTAATGATACATAGAGCAACAAAGCAATGTGAGAAAAACTTAATTGTACATATTTGAATGTTCAAACTTTATCGCTCATGAAGCTCGGGAATGTCAGATGCACTGTCACTTTAATGGGAGGGTGGAGTATTTAAAGCACAAGATGGCAGTTTGTAGTTGTGAAGAAGACCGTGGAGGCGGTCGAAACGCGTTACCAGTTGCCGCATTAAAAACTACAACCTGAGCGTGTCGAGTCCTGGTCTTGAGAGGAAAGGGATGCTGAATGATATATATATATATATATATATATATACACCTAGGCATAAAAGGTGGCGCTGCAGGCACCGCCCACTGGGGCAGTACTTACCATGGAATGCCTGCAGTAGTCGAACACGGAGCACCGAGTTTGAAACATCCTCCCCCTTTTTGCATATTAGAGTGTCTCCACCAATAAGAAGGGAGGCGCTCTGAATTTAAATGTGGACGCTGAGAAACAAAGATGTAGAGGCATTTGAAAAAGGAATTTAATCCAAAACGCGTCATGCCAGAATCGCCAGGCTGGAATAAAGAGAGTTTTCCTGTGAACCCATGTGGGCTTTGATCTTTTCTGAAGGGGAAGGATTTTGGTGTCTGATATATATATATATATATATATATATTCACTGAAAAAACCATAGGTTTCAGGCACGTTATAGTTAGAAATTAGCATTTAAAAAACCTTAGAAATTCACTGAAAAAACCATAGGTTTTAGGGACAGTAATAGTTAGTTGGATATCTCACTCGTACAAAACCAGTGAAATTCCCCCGTTATAGTTAGTTCAGCTAACTATAACTCGCGCCCCCGCAATGCACTGCTGATGATGTCACATATCACATATTACATCACTCATGACATAGTCAGTGACATCACTGATGACATCACTGATGACATCTCAAATGACATCACTGATGACATCACTGATGACATCATCCAGTGACTGTGTGTTTCTGTAAAGTTTAAATATGTTTAATATATATAGGGAAAGGCGTATTGAAGAATGAGTGGGTGTATAAGTGTCTGGATGGATGATTTAGTAGGTGCATGACTGACTCTATGAGTGAGTGATTAAACGTATCTTACTGAATGCATGGGTTAGTGACTAAACTGTGTGAATGTCTGTATCCGTCTGTCTGTTGGTGTGTAAGCGGCTGCATGGGTTTGCGAATAGCTACATGAGTGTCTACATGGGTTATTGATTGGTTGTCTGAGTATCTGTATGGGTGCCTGAGTGTTTGTGTGGGTGGGGTGTGTGTGACTCTGTGCATAGATGTGTGAGTGGGTGATTCACTGGGTGCATGGTTTCAAGAGTGCATCTGTGATGGACTGTATGGGTGGGTGAGTGTGTGTATGGGTGTGTTAGTGAGTGAATGTATATCTCAGTGGTACATGTGTGAGTAACTACATATGTGAAAGGCAGTATATATGTGTGTTGGAGTATATAAATGGCTATAAGTGAGAGTGTGTGATTGTGAGAGTGGCTGTATGGATGAGTGTGTACTTGTATCAGTGTTGTATAAGAGCGTAAGAATGTGCTAGTATTTGTATGAGTAAGTGAGCTGGTGTGTGTATAACTGTATAGGTGAGTAAATGGCAGTGTGATTAATTATTTGCATGACTGACTAGGTGTGTGAGTACTTCTATGGATGAGTGGCGGTGTGTGAGTGTCTATATAGGTGTATGAGTGCATATGATAGTCCTGTACTGAGTGACCGTAAGTATGAGTGACTGTACGGGTGAGTGAGTGGATGTGTGTGTAGACCTAAGAATCAGTGAGTGTGTATGTAGTTATTGGTGTTGGAGTGTCTATGGTTTGGGAATGGCAGTCTGTAATTTAGAGTGGGTGTATCAAAAGTTATATTAGGGTGTGAGAAGATGCATGAAATTATCACATGGATGATGTCATCAGTGATGTCATTTGAGATGTCATCAGTGATGTCATCAGTGAAGTCACTGACCATGTAATGAGTGATGTAATATGTGACGTCATCAGCAGTGCATTGCGGGGGCGCGAGTTATAGTTAGCTGAACTAACTATAACGGGGAAATTTCACTGGTTTTGTACGAGTGAAATGTCCAACTAACTATAACTGTCCCTAAAACCTATGGTTTTTTCAGTGAATTTCTAAGGTTTTTTAAATGCTAATTTCTAACTATAACGTGCCTGAAACCTATGGTTCTTTCAGTGAATTTCAAAGGTTTTTTAAATGCTAATTTCTAACTATAACGTGTCTGAAACCTATGGTTTTTTCAGTGAATTTCAAAGGTTTTTTAAATGCTAATTTCTAACTATAACGTGCCTGAAACCTCTGGTTTTTTCAGTGAATTTCAAAGGTTTTTTAAATGCTAGTTTCTAACTATGCCTACAGAGGTAGGACATGTGAAGAAAGAAGAAAAAACGCACAGAAAGAAGCAAAAGAAATGCAGAAAGAAGCAACAGAAGTCCACAAAGACGAAGAAAAGAGCAGGAAGAAGCAAGACATGTGCAGAAAGAACCAACAGAGGAGCAGAAAGAGGCCTTGTTGCAAAATCATCCTGTGCCCATAACTTTTTCAGACGGGTACTGGTGGTAACTGACTCGGACTAACCAGGCCTAGAGCCAGTGCTATGCTAAAAGACACTTAGAATACAGTGAAAACACCTACATACACTAGGGAACACTATGCGTTGGGGTACCCCTGTGATTAGCATGACCTCCTCTGTAAGGCCCTAGTACATAATAGGGCAGGGGGATTAAAACTTCCTCTTAAAACGCACCCCGGGGCAAGTTTGCACAGTGGTGAAGGGAGGGGGGCCTGAGGTGACATGTGTGCAAACAAGCCCTGTGGCCGTTTTAAGTTGGGAGATTAAGTCCCCTTGAATCCTGAGGGTCCCTGGGGTCCAACTAGCCCACTAGGTACCTCCAGTAAGCGCCACAGAGCTGCGTTGCACAGATGTGTAAAAAGGGGCGTGGCCTGGACCACCTCTCTGCAACGCAGCCCTGTGGCGCGCACTGGAGGTACCTAGTGGGCTAGTTGGCCCCCAGGGTCCCTCAGGATTCAAGGGGAATTAATTCCCCAACTTAAAACGCGCCACAGGGCGTGTTTGCACACATGTCACCTGAGGCCCCGCCCCCTCCCTTCACCACTGTGCAAACGCGCCCTGTGGCGCGTTTTAAGTTGGGGTATTAGGTCACCTTGAATCCTGAGGGTCCCTGGGGCCCAACTAGCCCACCAGGTACTTCCAGTAAGCGCCACAGGCCTGCGTTGCAGAGAGGTGGTCTGAGGCCACACCCCTTTTTACACCCCTATGCAATGCAGCTCTGTGGCGCTTACTGGAGGTACCTGGTGGGCTAGTTGGACCCCAGGGACCCTCAGGATTCAAGGGGACTTTATCCCCCAACTTAAAACACGCCACGGGGTGCGTTTGCACAGTGGTGAAGGGAGGGGGCGGGGCCTGAGGTGACATGTGTGCAAACACGCCCTGTGGCGTGTTTTAAGTTGGGGGATTAAGTCCCCTTGAATCCTGAGGGTCCCTGGGGTCCAACTAGCCCACCAGGTACCTCCAGTAAGCGCCACAGAGCTGCGTTGCAGAGAGGTCTAAAAAGGGGCGTGGCCTGCACCACCTCTCTGCAACCCAGCCCTGTGGCACGCACTGGAGGTACCTGGTGGGCTAGTTGGCCCCCAGGGACCCCCAGTATTCAAGGGGAATTAATGTCCCAATTTAAAACGCATTTGCAAAAGACAGCGGTCAAGGTTGAGGCCAATTGGGTCCTCGGGTAGCCAGAGCTACTATTAATTCAAAAGTAGTCTTAGTCTGGGTTTTATTAGTGAACAGAAAGTGCCAACAACATTTTTGAGAACAAAGTATGCAGGGACACAAGGTTGTATGAATGATATCACATTTATTAACATCATAAAGGGAGTATCATTCACATGATAGGAGCTAGTCCTGGTGCTCACACAGAGGGTGAAAAGTGCGTGAAGTGATAAGTGCTGGTGACTTAAAATTTACATCGCATTGACAACACTGTACAAAACTCCATAGTTAATAAGGTATGTTTAAAGGAGTTTCGGTTGTGGAAGTCGACGGCGTTTCGATCTCCTTAGTTAGAGATCATCATCAGGACGAGAAAGCGTGTGAGCAGGTAGGATCTAGATAACAAGAGAAACCATTGGTCCCGGGGACATAAGTCAAATTACTAAAAACAACTAATCACTGTGAGGACGATTAACTACACTGAAAATTAAGGACAGTGGAATACAATTACAAAAAATATTTAACTGGTAGTTAATCAGTTACGAGAAGTAAAGAAGAGGAAAAGAGCTGCTCTTAAAGGAAAGGAGCTATAACAGCAGAGTGTAAGTACAAGGTGAGGTTGAGCAAGTTGGACAACATACATGGTTGGTCAGAGAATTAACTAAATAAATTGCCATGTACAACAATTGGGAAGAACCGTGTGAGTGGGCATGTGCAAAGGAAATGACGCACGTAATGCCAGCATGCCTTGGTGAGGTTGAGGTAGTTGGACAACATACACGGTTGGTCAGAGAATTTAATTCAATAATTTGCCATGTACAACAATTGGGAAGAACCGTGTGAGTGGGCATGTGTAAAAGGAGAGGAAGGCACATAACGCACGTAATGCCAGCATGTCTTGGCGTGGGGTAGCTGTTTACCGCATGAGGGAGACTGCAAGGTCAGAGAGTTAATTGGGCGGGGGGGGGGAAAGTTGAAAGTACCTGGTGGTGAAACGAAGCGATTAAGGATCGTCAACGGGTCATGATGACCGTGGTGGTACAACCGGATCTGCAAGGAAGGGGTAACCGGTTAGGGTGAGCGAGGTACTGGAGGGATGTGAAGGCAAAAGGACTCGTAGTAGCTTACGTAGTAATTGTAGGAGGTCTAGCCGCTCAGCGAGGTACGTACTGGTTGTAGGCAAGGGGGAATCAATCACGATGAATACAAGGAGCCAACTGTGGAGGAAAGCGGGAAGTGACTGATCAAGGCAGTAACGCAGTAGTTAGACGCGCGGGAGCAGGACTCAGCACTGGGGAGCGGGGGAAGGCGGGGCGAAGACTTACTTATGTTCGAAGGAAAGGGACTGGATCCTACTAATTCCAATGCAGACAGCATACAGTGAATGGTGCCGGAGTCTGGTAGAGCGGATTAGTCAGCGTGTTGTTGAAAGCACCGGAAGGACAATGAGATATGGGGGAGAGCGTGTCCCGGCTCGAAATTGAGCGTCCAGGGCTGGCGGCCATATTGAATGAGGCATATGTGAAGCAATTAACCTGGGAAGGAGTGTGGAAAGGCAATAAGGAAAATGAAGAACCACAACAAAATAATAAATAAAAGGATTAAAAACATAGCTGACAATAAGTTAGCTGTATACTGACATTATACTCAGATTGTTAGGAACATAAAAAGTTATAGAATCAGGTTCCATTCCTCAATTGTATTGAGTCCATTTTCAATTGAGCGGCATTTGAACATCCAAAGGCACTCAAGCCTATTGAGGATGGCTTGAAGATCACCACCTCTTGGACTTGGGTGTACCGTGTCAATGACTTGCCATCGTAGATCTTGTTCAGAGTGTCCTTTTTCAATAAAATGTTCTACCAGAGGTGCATTGATATTCTGGCAGCGAATTCTGCTTTTATGCTGTCCTATGCGAGTTTTTATTCTCTGCGTGGTTTGCCCAATATAAAGGAGGTTGCATGGACATAGAATACAATAAATCACGTTGACTGAATTGCAGTTTGAAAAGAAATCCAGTTTGTGAACAGTAGTGCCGAAAACGAATTCTTTTGTATTTTTTGTGAGTGGGCATGCAACACAATTACCACATTTAAAGTGCCCTGTAACTGGGGGGAGACCGAAGCATGAGCGCACAGTGTTGGCCTTTAGTGAGGGTTTATGTGCCCTAACCAAATGGTCTTTGATGTTACCTCCCCTCTTGAAGGAGAACAAAGGGGCCTCATTTGTGATATTGATGGACATAAGGAGGGGCCAGTGTTTTTTGATCAGTTTGGTTATTTTGTTACTAGCGGGCCCAAATGTTGTAACGCAAGGGATGCGTGTCATGGGCTGTTTGGGGGTTTGTTCCAGTAGCGTATCCCTATGTGTGTACCAGGCCCTTTTCATAGATCTCCTGACCAGGCGCCGAGGGTAACCTCTGCTCATGAGTTTATCACATAGTGTATCCGCTTCCCTAAAGTAATCCTCTTTAAATTTGCAATTCCTGCGTATCCTTAGAAATTGTCATTATGGAAGACCATCACGTAGTGCTCTGGGGTGGTTACTTTTGTAGTGGAGTAGGGTGTTGCGTTCTGTGGGTTTACGATATAGGGTGGTGTACAACCCACCTTCTGTTGGTGTAACGTTAACATCTAGGTAGCTAATCCGTGTGGTGCTAGAGCCATATGTGAACTTAAGGTCAGGTTGGCAGTTGTTAAGCCATGTACAAAAGGAGTCAAGTTCCGTCGTGGAACCCTGCCAGATCATAAACACGTCATCGATATAACGACGCCAGCTCCTGATTTTATCGCGATAGGGGTTAGTTCGGTTGAGGACATATGTTTTCTCCATGTCGTCAACAAAGAGTATGGCAAAATTTGGGGCAAAAACAGCCCCCATAGACGTGCCCTTGCATTGCCTATAGTATTTGTCATGGAACATGAAATAGTTTTTAGTCAGGGCTATCTCCAGGAGTGAGATAATAAATTCACTGGGAACCTTGTGTGGTCTAGGTCTGTTATCCAGATGTCCCTTGATAACCAAGGTGCCTTTATCCTGCGGGATGTTGGTGTAAAGGGATTCTATATCTAGTGTGACAAGAAGCTCAGATATGGGATCAAAATATTCTTGCTCAATTTGTCTGATGAAGTGCGTAGTGTCCTTAACATAGGCTACGGTGTCTTTTACCATATCATGGATGAAAAAGTCGATGTACCTGCCTAGTGGCTTGAGAATGGAGCCGCAGCCTGACAGGATAGGTCTGCCCGGAGGGTTAGTTTGGTTTTTGTGAACCTTTGGTAGTGTGTAGATCACTGGTGTTCTGGGATTTTTGTTATTGAGAAAAAGAAACTCATTGTGACTGATGTAGCCTATTTCCTCAGCCTCTTTGGTGATGGTCTGGATAAGATTTTGGATTTCAGATAAGGGGCTTTGGTTAAGTAGCTCATAGTGGTTGGCGTTGTTAAGTTGGCGCATGATCTCATTGTCATAGTTTATTTTATCCTGAATGACAATGCCGCCACCTTTGTCACAGGGCTTGATGATAATGTCATCCATCTTTTTAAGGTTAAGGAGACTTTTCCTTTCATCGAGGCTGATGTTGTAGGGGATGAAGTCATATTGATTTCTCTGGATAACAGACCTAGACCACACAAGGTTCCCAGTGAATTTATTATCTCACTCCTGGAGATAGCCCTGACTAAAAACTATTTCATGTTCCATGACAAATACTATAGGCAATGCAAGGGCACGTCTATGGGGGCTGTTTTTGCCCCAAATTTTGCCATACTCTTTGTTGACGACATGGAGAAAACATATGTCCTCAACCGAACTAACCCCTATCGCGATAAAATCAGGAGCTGGCGTCGTTATATCGATGACGTGTTTATGATCTGGCAGGGTTCCACGACGGAACTTGACTCCTTTTGTACATGGCTTAACAACTGCCAACCTGACCTTAAGTTCACATATGGCTCTAGCACCACACGGATTAGCTACCTAGATGTTAACGTTACACCAACAGAAGGTGGGTTGTACACCACCCTATATCGTAAACCCACAGAACGCAACACCCTACTCCACTACAAAAGTAACCACCCCAGAGCACTACGTGATGGTCTTCCATACGGACAATTTCTAAGGATACGCAGGAATTGCAAATTTAAAGAGGATTACTTTAGGGAAGCGGATACACTATGTGATAAACTCATGAGCAGAGGGTACCCTCGGCGCCTGGTCAGGAGATCTATGAAAAGGGCCTGGTACACACATAGGGATACGCTACTGGAACAAACCCCCAAACAGCCCATGACACGCATCCCTTGCGTTACAACATTTGGGCCCGCTAGTAACAAAATAACCAAACTGATCAAAAAACACTGGCCCCTCCTTATGTCCATCAATATCACAAATGAGGCCCCTTTGTTCTCCTTCAAGAGGGGAGGTAACATCAAAGACCATTTGGTTAGGGCACATAAACCCTCACTAAAGGCCAACACTGTGCGCTCATGCTTCGGTCTCCCCCCAGTTACAGGGCACTTTAAATGTGGTAATTGTGTTGCATGCCCACTCACAAAAAATACAAAAGAATTTGTTTTCGGCACTACTGTTCACAAACTGGATTTCTTTTCAAACTGCAATTCAGTCAACGTGATTTATTGTATTCTATGTCCATGCAACCTCCTTTATATTGGGCAAACCACGCAGAGAATAAAAACTGGCATAGGACAGCATAAAAGCAGAATTCGCTGCCAGAATATCAATGCACCTCTGGTAGAACATTTTATTGAAAAAGGACACTCTGAACAAGATCTACGATGGCAAGTCATTGACATGGTACACCCAAGTCCAAGAGGTGGTGATCTTCAAGCCATCCTCAATAGGCTTGAGTGCCTTTGGATGTTCAAATGCCGCTCAATTGAAAATGGACTCAATACAATTGAGGAATGGAACCTGATTCTATAACTTTTTATGTTCCTAACAATCTGTGTATAATGTCAGTATACAGCTAACTTATTGTCAGCTATGTTTTTAATCCTTTTATTTATTATTTTGTTGTGGTTCTTCATTTTCCTTATTGCCTTTCCACACTCCTTCCCAGGTTAATTGCTTCACATATGCCTCATTCAATATGGCCGCCAGCCCTGGACGCTCAATTTCGAGCCGGGACACGTCATCACGCACGCACGCTCTCCCCCATATCTCATTGTCCTTCCGGTGCTTTCACCAACACGCTGACTAATCCGCTCTACCAGACTCCGGCACCATTCACTGTATGCTGTCTGCATTGGAATTAGCAGGATCCAGTCCCTTTCCTTCGAACATAAGTAAGTCTTCGCCCCGCCTTCCCCCGCTCCCCAGTGCTGAGTCCTGCTCCCGCGCGTCTAACTACTGCGTTACTGCCTTGATCAGTCACTTCCCACTTTCCTCCACCGTTGGCTCCTTGTATTCATCGTGATTGATTCCCCCTTGCCTACAACCAGTACGTACCTCGCTGAGCGGCTAGACCTCCTACAATTACTACGTAAGCTACTACGAGTCCTTTTGCCTTCACATCCTTCCAGTACCTCGCTCACCCTAACCGGTTACCCCTTCCTTGCAGATCCGGTTGTACCACCACGGTCATCATGACCCGTTGACGATCCTTAATCGCTTCGTTTCACCACCAGGTACTTTCAACTTTCCCCCCCCCCCGCCCAATTAACTCTCTGACCTTGCAGTCTCCCTCATGCGGTAAATAGCTACCCCACGCCAAGACATGCTGGCATTACATGCGTTATGTGCCTTCCTCTCCTTTTACACATGCCCACTCACACGGTTCTTCCCAATTGTTGTACATGGCAAATTATTGAATTAAATTCTCTGACCAACCGTGTATGTTGTCCAACTTGCTCAACCTCACCAAGGCATGCTGGCATTACGTGCGTCATTTCCTTTGCACATGCCCACTCACACGGTTCTTCCCAATTGTTGTACATGGCAATTTATTTAGTTAATTCTCTGACCAACCATGTATGTTGTCCAACTTGCTCAACCTCACCTTGTACTTACACTCTGCTGTTATAGCTCCTTTCCTTTAAGAGCAGCTCTGTTCCTCTTCTTTACTTCTCGTAACTGATTAACTACCAGTTAAATATTTTTTGTAATTGTATTCCACTGTCCTTAATTTTCAGTGTAGTTAATCGTCCTCACAGTGATTAGTTGTTTTTAGTAATTTGACTTATGTCCCCGGGACCAATGGTTTCTCTTGTTATCTAGATCCTACCTGCTCACATGCTTTCTCGTCCTGATGATGATCTCTAACTAAGGAGATCGAAACGCCGTCGACTTCCACAACCGAAACTCCTTTAAACATACCTTATTAACTATGGAGTTTTGTACAGTGTTGTCAATGCGATGTAAATTTTAAGTCACCAGCACTTATCACTTCACGCACTTTTCACCCTCTGTGTGAGCACCAGGACTAGCTCCTATCATGTGAATGATACTCCCTTTATGATGTTAATAAATGTGATATCATTCATACAACCTTGTGTCCCTGCATACTTTGTTCTCAAAAATGTTGTTGGCACTTTCTGTTCACTAATAAAACCCAGACTAAGACTACTTTTGAATTAATAGTAGCTCTGGCTACCCGAGGACCCAATTGGCCTCAACCTTGACCGCTGTCTTTTGCAAATACATATATTACCCCTGGTCGCACTACTGGGGTACCCTTGTTCTTTACATATACCAATTTAAAACGTGCCACAGGGTGCGTTTGCAGAGTGGTGAAGGGAGGGGGCAAGGCCTGAGGCACGATCGCGTCTTTTTTTTTTTTTTGTAGAAGGGGGGCTGTGTGGCCCCCCTTCTTTTTTCCTTTTTTGGGCCCTGGGGACCCCATCCCCCAGGGCCTGACCCCTTTTTTATTTAAAAAAAAAACTGAACTGGAAGGGGGCCGCGCGGCCCCCCTCCCGTGGCCAATTCTGGCCCCGGGGACCCCATCCCCCGCGGCCTGGCCACATTTTTTAAACTTTTTAAGGAGGGGTGCTGCGTGGCCCCCCTCCAGGGCCTCTACTAGCCCCGGGGACCCCATCCCCCGGGGCAGGCCCTATCCATTGGGGACCATAGTGGGAGCCCCAATGCCCCCACGGTCCCGCCGTCTCCCTGCGTCCTGCAGGAGCCGGCATTGCTTTTCCACATGGGGAGCTGCTAACATGCAGCTCCCCTTGTAGAAAAGCAATCTGCTTTAGATTTTGGAAGAGAGAGCAGGTTTCCTGCTCTCTCTTCCAAAATCCATAGCAAACAGCAGTGTCCCGGGGGTGGGTACCCCGGGACACTGCAGGAGCTGGCCCTGGGGGGTGGCGGTCCCCAGGGCCATCACAGGCTCCAGGAGGGGGGCCGTGCGGCCCCCCTCCCTTCACTTGCACAGCCCCAGGGAGGTGGTGGTCCCCGGGGCTCAGGGGTCCATTACGGACCCCCAAATTTACATTCTTAGTGCCCTGGGGAGGTGGCGGTCCCCGGGGCGTGTGCGGGGGCTCGAGCCCCCCCACACAGGTTATTTTCTTTTTTTTTTTAAAGGCCGCAGGGGTGGCGGTTCCCGGGGCTGCGGGGGGCCTTGGAGGCCCCCCTCTCATTAAAAAAGAAGCCCCGGGGGGGGCAGGCCCCGGGGCTGCGGGGGGGCTGCGTGCCTCCCCGCAACTCATAATAGAAGCCCAGGGGAGGTGGCGGTCCCCGGGGCAGTGTGGGGGGGATTGGGGCCCCCCACACATTTTTTTTGTCACTGCCCCCGGGACTTGGCCCACCCGGGGGCTAAATAATAACGAAACGTGGGAGGCCGCGCTTCGTTTTTTTTAGTTTCGCGGCCTTATCCGCGGATCCGGCGCGCATTTTGCCGATTTTGTTTTTAAAAAAAATACTTTTTTGGGCCCTGGGGGTCCTTGTGGGACCCCCTAAGCAGGGGGTCAGGGTGTTTCTACCCTGCCCCCTTTTCTTGTTTTACGCGACAGTTTTTCTGTTTTCTTGTGACTCAGTTCTACCGAGTCACAAGATGGCTGCCAACACTTCCTGGTTTGGAGTGTTGACAGCCAATTAGAATAAAGCTCGTGGTCGGGAGGGTCCGCGGATCCTCCGTGCCTCTAAATATCGAAACCTTTATTTTTGATTTTCTCAGCAACTACTGAACGGATTTACACCATTTTTAAAAAGGTTGCTTTCTGAGCCAAGCAGTACCTTTTTGCCAAATTTGGGGTAAATCCGTTCAGTAGTTTCGGCTGTAGCCTTGCATAAAGTTTCCTATGGAAAATTGATTTTTTGACTCTTATTTTTTGAATTTCTCTGGAATTACTGAACAGATTTACACCATTTAACAAAAAGGTCTCTTTCTGAACCAAGGGCTACCTTTTTGCCAAGTTTGGTGTAATTCCATTCAGCAGTTCGGGCTGTAGCTTTGTCTAAAGTTTCCTACGGGAATTAACATGGAGAAAACATGTTTTGGGACCCCCCTTTTTTCTCGGCCCCCGCTTGCCGAATCACCCCGAAACTTTCAAGACAAGAGCTGACCGGAGCGGGCTACGATTTTTGAAAATTTCGCGAACATTCGTGAACCGGCGCCAAAGATATTGAGAAAACAAAAAACTAGTTTCCTATGGAAACAAGGTCCTAACTATAACTATCTACTGGCGACCGCCAGTAGATAATATACATATATATATATATATATATATATATATATATATATATATATATATTTCAAATACACACTCCCAAAGGAAGAAGCAGGCACTCACGGGGATGTAGTGATGTCATGGTTAGAACTGTGGTTGTGTAGCCATGGCCACATAGAATCTGCAGGGGTTCTAGTTTAGTCAAGAGACTGGGATGCTGGAAGCAAATGGACTGCTCTGTGTCCATATAATAAATACCTTAAATCAAGATTAAGGCTCCGCATCATCACAGATTGGCGACGAGCTGATGCTAACCCACGTCTGCCTCATCTTGGCATCTCGCTCTTATGATGATGGTAAGAGCGCTTGCTGAAATTGTTTAAAATAGGAAATCGGCGTGGTCAATGATATGCCTGTGATATGCCTGTGTAAAGCGCTGAGTAAATGTCGCGCAATCGCGCTTTGAAATAAATTTAATGAAAGAGGACTGCTTACTGGTACAGCGCGAGGAGCAAACCGATTTTGCCTGATGTGTCATATTCGGCGGCCATCTTGGATTCAGGCAAAAAGGGAATAACGTGAGACTTTAGAAATCTCGGCGGCCATCTTGGAGTCAGGCAAGTTTTGGGACATTGTAATTAAATACTATATGACTCCATATAATAAGATCAGGCAAAAAATCAGTTTAACTCAGTTTTAAGCAAATCAAACAGGAATAAACAATTAAACAACATAAAATGGATACCATATTAGTAGAAGAAGGTGAAAATTCAAACAGTGTGTCAACACACAGACACATGGATGAACAAGAAGAGGAAAGTGTGTCTAGTACTATTTATAGAAGACCATTACCATTTGATGTTACAGATGAGCAAACAATTGCTCAAAGATGGGAAAAATGGACAAGACGATTTGAACATTTTCTTAAGGCAACATGCAAAAAGTATACTGATGAGCAAGCAAAAGATCTACTACTCAATTTAGTGGGTGATGAAGTAGAAGATATTATTGTTACATTCCCAGATGCATATAAAAACAGGTATGAAGGCATCATGAAAAGTTTGAATGAAAGATTTGACCCACAAAGAAACGTAGACTTTGAAAGATACACTTTTAACATGACGTGTCAACAAGATAATGAAACCATTGATGAATTTGTGACCAAATTAAAAAAATTGTCATGTTTTGTGAATTTGATAAATTTAATAATGAAGAAGCTGTCAGGTTAAGGGTCATTCAAGGATGTAATTCAATAGAGTTCAGGAAAAAACTTCTTGAAAAAACCTACGATTTGAAAACAATTTTACGTATGGCACGTACTGATGCTCAAGCGAAAAAACATGCAAATAACATGGAACAAGGAAGAGTTAAAGCATTAGAACAAGTTCACCAAATGACAAAAAAAGACAACAAAAGTGAAGAAAAAGATAAAAGAAGGATGAAAAAACTAATAACAGAGTGGAAAAGCCAACAAACTTCAGAAAGAAAGTGGAAAAGCCAACAAGTTTTAGAAAGGAAAAAGAATATGTTACAGATGTGGACAACCATTTCCACATATGAATACATGTCCAGCCTTCGGACAACAGTGCAAAGAGTGTGGAAGGATGAATCACTTCTCTGCTGTATGTAAATTCAAAAGAAAGGATAGTGGGAAAATGTGGAAACGGAAAGGAAATACGAGATATGTCAGACAAATGGAAAGTTTTGAAGATTCTTCTGTTGATGAATTTGAACAAGAACGTCTGTATCTAATGTCAGAAGGAAATGAGGGTGAAAAAATTAATTTGTTAAGAAAAGAAGATATTGAAAAAACAGCTTCTGTTGACATATTAGTAGGGTCCCAAAAAGTTCCTTTTGTGCTAGACAGTGGAGCAACGTGTAATATCATGTGTATGACTGAATATGACAAAATGGAAAACAAACCTCCTCTTATTTCATCAAATGTAAAAGTTTTCCAATGGGGTGCAAAAAAACCTGTAACATGTTTAGGGAAATGTGAAGAAAATCTGTCGTATGGAGAGGTATCTCTCAAAGAAGAAATACATGTGTTGAAAGGAGAAACTGCTGGGCCATGTTTTGTTAAGCAATGTCACAGCTCAGTTAATGGGACTGTTGGCTATGACATTTCATATGACAACGGAACAACATATTTTAAAAGGGTTTCCTGTTCTGACAAAAGGTCTTGGAAAGTTGAAGGGGAAGACCATTTCGTTGCACATAAATGAGAAAGTGAAACCAGTAGCACAAATGCACAGGAGAGTTCCAATTCACATGTAGAGTAAAGTTGAAGAAGAAATAAATTCTCTACTCAAACAAGACATAATTGAACCTGCTACAGGTCCAACACCTTGGGTGTCTCCGATTGTTGTAGTGCCAAAAAAGGACACGAACCAGATTAGAATCTGTGTTGATATGAGGATACCGAATACTGCAATAGAGAGAGAGAGACATCCTGGGCCCCATTTGAACGACATGATTAGTATTTTGAATGGGGCAACAATTTTCTCGAAATTGGATCTCTGTAAAGGATATCATCAATTGGAAATCGATGAGAAATCAAGATATATTACGACTTTTCAACACATATGGGTTTATTTCGTTATAAAAGACTCAATTTTGGAATATGCTCAGCTGCAGAGATTTTTCAAGAAATTATAAAAAATGTTATCAGACCAGTAAAAATTCAATGAATTACAGTGATGATATTCTTGTGTTTGGAAAAACAAAAAGTGAACATGATCAAGCACTAAGAGAAGTTTGTCAAGAGCTTATGAAAGCTGGATTAACACTGAACTCTGAAAAGTGTGAAATTGGTAAAACGGAGTTGACGTTTTATGGTCATATATTCTCAAGTAAAGGAATGAGACCGGACCCAAAGAAAGTGTCATCTCTAGTGGCAATGTCTTGTCCAAAAGACATTACAGAATTACGTTCTTTTCTAGGAATGGCCAGTTACTGTTCTCGTTATATTAAAGATTATGCTACTATCAGTTCATCTCTTAGAGAGTTAACGAAAAGAATAAAACATTCCTTTGGAGTAAGGAATGCAACGATGCTTTTAAGAAAATAAAGAGTGATATAGCAGCAGCAGCAAATTTGAAATACTTTGATCCGAATTTGTGCACAGAAATTGTGGTAGATGCAAGTCCAGTGGGACTAGGTGCTATTCTGTTTCAACATAGACAAGAAAAAAATGCCCCCAGATTTTTGGTCTCACATGCTAGTTGAAGCCTGACGGATATAGAAAAAAAATATTCTCAACCGGAAAAAGAAAGTTTGGCGGTAGTCTGGGCATGTGAGCACTATCATGATTTTTTGTATGGAAAAACATTTGTGATAGTGACAGATCACCAAGCTCTTACGACTATCTTTGGAAATCTGAAAGCGAAAAGACCCCTTAGGTTTGAGAGATGGGGTTTGAGGTTAATGGACTACAATTTTAAAATAATCCATAAGCCAGGAAAAGAGTATAATCCAGCTGATTACTTGTCCAGGCATCCAACAGATGAGGATAAAAGTGAAATGAATGATACAGAAAACCACATAAATTTCATTATTAAGTCAACGGTTCCTGAAGTGATATCTGAACAAGAACTAATTCACGAATCTAATAAAGACAATACTTTAGTGGAAGTGAAAAGAATAATAAACTTAAATAGATGGAAGCATGTCAATGTTTCAACGAAGTTTCAACCAGGAGTATGCAGAAGAGACATGTTTGCTTTCAAAAATATTCAAGCAGAATTGACAATAGCCACTTCTGGTGTTCTTATAAGAGGGAACAGGATAGTTGCACATGAAAGTCATAGAGGAATATCAGCAACAAAAAGTCTTTTAAGAGAAAAAGTGTGGTTTCCAAGGCTTGATAGTCAAGTAGAAGAAATTGTGCAATCTTGTCATTTCTGTCAGTGCACTACAAGAGAAAGAACTGTTGAAGAATTGCAAATGTCTAAATTGCCAGATGCTGTTTGGTCTGATCTGGCATGTGATTTTTATGGACCTCTGGATTCTGGGCGTTATTTGTTTGTTCTGATTGATGAATATTCTAGATTTCCAATCGTAAAAACAGTGTCATCTACTTCTGCATCTGTGATTTTGCCTATTCTTGATGACATTTTTTCAGCTTGGGGTATACCCAATGTTTTGAAAACAGACAATGGCCCACCTTTTAATGGAAAAGAATTTACGAAATTTCTTGAGTATATGGGTGTGAGACATAGGAAGATTACCCCACTTTGGCCACAAGCAAATGCTATAGTGGAAAGACTGATGGCCATGTTAAAAAAAGTGTGCAGAGAGCAAAACTAACAGACATTTCTGTAAATCAAGCTGTGTGTCAAGTATTACGTGATTACAGGAATACACCTCATGGTTCGACTGGAAAGACTCCTGCAGAGCTAATGTTTGGCCAGTCTAGACAAATGCGTTTGCCACAAATGCCTTTGAGACCTCCTAAAGAACATACACAAATTGCAAAGAGAGATGAGGCAATGAAACAAAAAATGAAGCAGAATGCGGAACAAAGAAAGTATGTTCACAGAGGAAACTATGAAATAGGAGATCTGGTGTTGGTAAGGCAAAATCAGACATGAAAATCTATGAGCAGATTTCACCCATCTCCTTTGGAAGTGACTAAGGTGAAAGGTTCAGCTGTCACTGCTCAGAGTGAGAATAAAGTGATAATAAGAAATAAGGCACATTTTAAAAAGTTTATAAGCCCCTCAAATGAAATTCATACAGAAGAGGATGGTGTTAACGTTTGTGTTCCTCTTAGAAGAACAGAAAGGATACAAAAAAACCTCAAAGACTGATTGAACAATGTTAATGATTTATTTCTCTTATTAATGATTTATTTCTTTTATTATTTGTCATTTGCTATTTGTAATATCTTTTGTTGTTAAGAAGGGAGAAGATGTAGTGATGTCATGGCCACTGCATTACGGATGAAATTCTGCATTATAACAACTGCGGCAAGGATTTAAAATAAAACATAATTGTGTTCTGAAGAACTACGTTGTACTGTGCCAAGCTGAAATATAATTGCACATGACTCTCGCATATTTGAAATAACTTTATTGCACAAATGCATTGGAAAATAAATAACTATGAAAATATACAACTGCGCAAGTTTGGACACAATTATGTTTTATTTTAAATCCTTGCCGCAGTCGTTATAATGCAGAATTTCATCCGTAATGCATTGTGGGGAATGGATGCCTGAACATCATGAGAGTCACGTGGGGCACAGTTTCATAAAGCGCACGCAGCCATTTCATGACAAGCTGCTCCACCTGTGAACAAGACTCACTATGGAGTTGAAACGCGTAAGGGATATAAATGAGAGCACGGTGTCTTCTGCAAAAAATGCTTTGATATTCCTGGAACTGGGCTTCAGCACTTCTTTTTCGTGTGTTAATGGACAGGCTGCTCCGTGCCTGTTGACGCCTGAAGCCGCCCTGCAGGGTCGGAGGCTCCCTTTTCTCGGAGGTGTTTTGTGATATATATATATATATATATATATTTATTACACTATCTTATTAGACTATTTTATATATAAAAGTAATGCCGTATGTGATTTGTCTTTGTAACAGCTCCTTGATGCAAGGTAGTGCAAAGTAGTGCGTAGAGCAACTTCACAATACTTTGATATACTTTCCAATGAAAATCCTGCTTTGCGTTAGATAGTAAATACCACTCCAACACACTGCACCAAAGCATTGATAAGTCTGGGCCTTAAATTTTAATGAGATATTGAGGGTCTAACATATTGTGACTTTATTTTGCTTCCTTCAGTATCAACTCAAATGAGCTATAGGTGATGTGGAAAATCTCAAGTTCTCTTTACCCAATTCTGCATCACTACAACTCACTGAAAGTAAAGCTACTAGAATCTACTGCGTAGAGGACTTTCAAGTCTTTAAAGGTATCAATGGATAGATATATCATCTGGCTGCAGAATAAATTGATGACATGTGAGCGCACACGCACACATTTTATATTTTAGTGCAGTACATTAGTTAGATACACCACAGCATTTTCAGGATTTAAAAACGTGTGAAGCAATTTTAATTCACAGAATAAAATCCTTTTTGCTTTGGCCACACTTGGCCTACAGAATGCAGCTGAGTAATCACAGTGTCGTAAGGCCTGATTCACAAGCTTAGAATTACAGACACGTATTATGCATTTTGTAAATGCAAGCAAATCATGATTCCTTGAAAGAGGACTGATGACATTTTAATCCTTAAGGTGGGATTGGTCAATACTAAAATAGTGCATGTATTGTGCAATTCGCTTATGCATGTATTCAGAGTTAGGGTAGGTTTTGCCTTAGGAACTTGGGGGCACCCAAAAGACTCATTGTTTTTTTAGATGTTCACTGTAGGAAAGTAGGATCTGCTTTCATGATTACCACCAATTTTTGCTGGTGTTCCACTGTCTTTCTGACTAGTCTGACTGGGATCCTGCTAATCAGGAGCCCAGTCACTGTGCTTCCTCCCTAAATTAATTATGGTGAGTCACTTGGTACATTCCTATTTGGCTACTGGGGCACCCTTGTAAGTCCCTAGTATATGGTACTCAGGTACCTAGGGCATGGGTACCCCAGGGGTCCCCTATGGGTTGCAGCATGTATGATGCCACCCATGAGGGACACTGCAAAACTACGACTACAGGTCTGCCATTGCAGCCTGTGTGAGTTGGTACATGCACCTTTCACGAAAGATATAAATTTCCTTATATCTTGCATCACTGCACTTGAACCCTATAAGTCACCCCTCTATCAGGCCTTTCAGTCCCAAAGGCAGGTTGAGCGGTTCTGAGTGTGAGGGTGGCCCTGCATGAGCAGACCACCCCTACAAACCCTGGAGACCATTCTCCAGACGTTGTAAGTGAATCAGCCATTACAAGATAGAGAGGCATCGAGTCATCACGCGATGACCATCTCTAAACTGGCTGGAACGAACCTGGGCATGTTAGGTATCAAACATGTTGGAATCATACCCCAACACCATATCCGGTGTTGGAGATATGATTCCATCCACGGTAGGGCCCCTTTGGAAGGCCCGTCATGCTCCCGGGACCGATCTTACAGAGTCTGACAGCAACCTCGGGCTGCTGTCGAGCACAGACACGATTCTGCCCTCCTGCTCCTGGGCCGAGCCCGAGCAGGGGAAGGTAGCACAATAGGTTTCCTGTCACAGGGAGGTGTAACCACCTCCCAGACAGGATTTAGTGTATAAGGCCGGGGTGGGGGCGCATGCCAGCGCCACATAGTCTGCTAGAAGGGCACATTTTGTGCCATTCTTGCATACTACAGTTCAATCCAGCTCAAGGAGCCGTTGGCTCCCACTCTGGTGTGAGACTGGCTAAAGTACATGGGACTATCCTCCCCACTGTCCAGCTCCTCCTCTGGGAGGGACCCCTGAATCATCCCAATCCTCTCCTGAGGCTACTTAAGGGCTTACCTGTGGGTGGGACCCTAGATTCATCATGGGATTCGATTCAGCTCCAACTCCACTTCATCTTTGACCGTCTGGACATCTTGGCAAAGTTGCGCTGACCGTGCCAGGCTGATCGCATTGTCCTTTGCTTTGGGACCGAGACTGCAACTGAGAAGCCTCTGTCTGCTCTGGACCTCATCGTCCTGCAAACCCACTGCACCATCAGTGTCCGTGCTCCATACAGGTTCCATTCTGGGCCTGTGGACATCTAAAGACATCCAAAGGAATCTCCCTTGGAGTGAAGGAGTCACTCCCCTGCATTCGCAGGCAACGCAACACGATCGACCGGTCAGCCGAACCTGGGCTCCCACAGAC
The DNA here is from genome assembly GCA_963921515.1 of Calotriton arnoldi. Classification (NCBI taxonomy): domain Eukaryota; kingdom Metazoa; phylum Chordata; class Amphibia; order Caudata; family Salamandridae; genus Calotriton; species Calotriton arnoldi. The sequence continues at coordinate 367,032 of CAWUFW010005773.1, read as the reverse complement.
TCCAAAAGACTCAGCAACACAGGTGGTGGTTCTGCATTCCCTCTAGGCCTGAGCTGTCCTCTCGTCGAGTTGAGGCCAGCATCCCTCGTAGAATGCCTGCAACTGAACCCCTGTGCACCGCATCGCTGCATCGCTTCATCACACGGTAACCGCATCGGTTACCATGACCGACTTGTACCATCAGAGTCGGACGCATCGGAAGGTTCTGTCGACGAGTCTGTTCCCGCTATAACTGACCCATGCCTACGAGGTTCGCTGGACGGACAGACTCTGTTGTCTTCAGCATCACAGTGGCTCAGGCAGAGCTACCGATTCGGTGTACCCGTACTTGAAGCTTCTTCATCAACTGACCTGTTTCATTGAACTCGAGTGGCCTTCGTCTTCCGTGCCACCTGGACGTCCCGGTGGGCTTAGACTCTGTCCCCTCTGCTTTTAGGTACTTTTCGACACAACCCCGTCTCCTGGGTTCCAACAGACTCTTTCATCCTTCTGGAACTGCGGTCCCGTCCTGAACTCCTCGAATGTGCTCAACAGTGGTTGTAGGTATCCTGATTCCGGGGGTATCCATGGGTGGGGTGGCTCCTCAACTTTCTGTCTTTCACGGGGTATCTTCGGGGTCCACTGGGAAGGGTCTTTCATCTTCAAGACTGCAACCTCAACGTACCCTGAGTAGTATTGAGTATGCAGTTGTGTATCCTCTTGTCATATGACTATTGTGAGGTACCTAGACTCTCAACTGGGGTGGTATCTTGTGTCCCCGACACTCTACACCTGCTGGGTCCAGACTCATCTACTGTCGCGGTTCACATTCCACTATTTTGATATATGGTTTGGTCTCCCCACTGGGGACCACTGTGTATTGGTGCTGCTTACTGTTCTATTTTGAAGTATTGTGTGCATTGTCATTATATCTCAGGGTAGGAGATATTGTAGAGTGTTAAGGAATAACTGTAATAAATATCTTTTTTATAACTACACTGTGTGGTTCTTTTTCACTTAGCCCATACTAAAGATAAGACACTGGTGAACCAAGCTGCTTTACACTCCTCCTAGACTAAGCCGAAGGCTGCTTTCCACAGCTACCACTTAGAGAGCTTTTCTAAGGTTGTATAAACCACTAAAATCACCATAAGGGTCATCTGGATTAATGCAGGGTGCTACACTTACATATGTTAGCATCATATACTAAGCCAGCCTCTCACATTCAAAAACAATTGTATATGGTATTGCACAATGGAAAGTATGTTACCATCTTTAATGGGATAGGGAACACGTCATATTTTAATCTGGGGAAACATGCTCCATTAAGGAACATATTTTTCACATGGAGAAGCAAAAGAAAGGCTAAAGGCGCTAACGTCCATTTATTTGTACATGCAGAATTTTGCACTTGTTGAAAATTTCATATGCATACATTTTACTCATGTATGTCCACAAAGTACAAGAGTACTCTTGTAATTATTTGTGTTGGCCATGAAAGTCAGTATTTTAGAATAACCCTTGACCAAATCTCAGATTTGTTTTCACTCTGCACTTTTTGAACTGGGCCGGTAAGAGACTTCACTGATTAAGCAATAAGTTTGAAGTGTTTCTTATTAGAAATCGTTGTCCTCCACCGTCTGTGGAAAATCATAAATATTTACAAAAAATATCCAGGCTTGGATATCATATTTGACAGTAGCAGACCTTAAGTAAACAATTCTAATCGTAAATAAAACGCTGGAGGAGACAGAAGTCATAGCCTCACGTGTAGCTTCCCATCATTCTGAGACTCTGAAATTTTGCTGCTCATGGTTTCAGACCCTTAACATCAATACTTGGTCCATTGTGCATAGTTTGTATTGGTTTAAAGTGCTGATGCACAAGTCTCTGATAGAGAAGTACAACCTCAAATATTGCCCCTCTTCAGTACAGTACATCATATTAGCACTGTAACTAATGGCAGGCATGGCATCACACTTAGAATGCGATTAAATGGCCAGGAACTCTAATCAAGCCATTAATGAACGAATGATACCACTTCTATAGCATGAACAGCTGCTTCAAAGTAGTGTCCCTGCAGTAGGGTAATAACTGACCAACAATTAACCTTCTTTAAAAAGGAAAATCTTCAGGCCCTTTTTGAACCGAGATCCGGAATACAACTTCCTACACTCCAAGTGCATGCTGCTCCATAGCTTAACTGCCAAATGTGAGACGGCATGTCTGCTAGAAATTGGGCTACTGGTTGACTGGGTTGTGAGCCCTGGTCAAGCAGCAACCACAATCCTAGTCAGGGTAAGGCACAAGCAAACCCCAAATTAACCTGTGCTCACCCCCCTGGTTGCTTGGCACAGAGCAGTCAACTTAGCGGCAATGTGTAAAGTATTTGTGCAATTTTTCAAACAGTAAAACAGTGAAACACCAACAAAAAGATCATACACCACGTTAGAAAAATAGAGCAAAATTGAATGAATAAAAGAAGACTAAAACAGCAAAAATCGAATCAGGAGAACATGAGCTATGAAATTTTAAAGAATAAAGTGTAAAATAGCGCCTACAGCAAAAAGAGCCAACCGCGGTTATCTGATCATGCAGTCAAAAGTTCAGGTCAACAGCGATGGAGTGCGGCTTGGATACAGTCCCATATTAGTCCCCCTGAAGGTTTACCTTCTCAAGTTTTGTGCTAAGAGTCCCGTTTGTTCTGGAGAGGGTCACGAGGAGCAAGGAGAGCATCACGGGCAGCAGTCGGCATAGTGCAAAGAGCAGGCCAGGCGTCACTGATGGGCGGGCTGGAGCTTCGCATTGTTGTTCCCCCAAGAGCTGTTAATGCTGCACCACAAAGAGACAGGCTGGAGGCAGCTTGCACTGAATTTTATTGCAAGCAGTATGGTCTCTACGCGAAGAGGCCAAAAGGTTGATTGCAAGAGCTTGTGAGCCACACCGACGGTACAGGATCTGAGAAAGCACCCTTTGGGGGTCAGAAGCTCGCTGCAGCTCAGTCCGGGAGCTGGTTCGGGAGCATTTTATGCCCCTGAGGCTATGATCAGAGGCCAGCAGACTAGCCCTGTGAGGTACTCTGGGTCCCTAGGTTCAAGATAAAGTTGCAGTTCCAGTTCTTCTTCCTGAGGCAAGAGGGTAGCCGACCAGCAAAACAGGGCTATAGTTCCTTTAGAGGAGCAGTCCAGCAGAGTGGCAGTCCTTGTAGAAGAACAGCAGTCCTTCTTCCTGGCAGAGTATCCACAGGTCTATAAGTGTAATGAAGAGTTGGTGTCTGAGGTCCTTTTTTTATACACAGGTGCCCTGGTTCTGGAAGGTGCTAGCAGCTTCTAGACAGTGACTTTGATGTGCATGGAATTTTCTGCCTCCCCTGCCGTGACTCCAAGCTGGCTGAAGTGACAAAAACAGGGTCGTTAGGCACTTTGTGTGAAGGCAAAACACTTGCTATTCAGTTGTAAGTTGGGCTGTGCTCAGCTCCACCCCCATCCTGCCAGCAGGTGGCCCAGGTAGGCTCACCTATTCACCCTGCTGTGTGGCTGTCTGGGATGAATGCAAAATATCTGTCAGCCACCCCCGTCATGTGACCCAACCGGCTACAGGCACAAATAGGCTAAGGACAGGAAAATGCCAACATTCTAAAAGTGCCATTTTCAGAATTGCAATCCAAAATCTGACTTCACCATAAGTTAGGATTTTAAACTGTGATTCCAGGGACACCAAACAGGAATGGGCTTAGCTCTTCCCAGTTAGAAATTACACTTATAGAATGTAATAAGGCAACTCCAATGTTATCCTGCGGTAGAGCTAGGCCTTGCAGTAGTCAAAAGCAAATTTAATAGTTTTTCTTTACCAGGACATGTAACACTTAAAAAAGTACATGTCCTGCTCTTTAAATACATCGCACCCTGCCCTCTGGGCTGCCCAGGGCCTACCCGCGGGATGACATATGTATTATAAATGAAGGTTTGGTCCTAGCAAAAGGTTTATTTTGCCCGGTCGAAATGGCAGTTTAAAACTGCACACACAGGCTCTGTGATGGCAGGCTTGAGACATGTTTAAAGGGCTACTTAAGTGGGTGGCACAATTAGCGCTGCAGAGCCACTAGTAGCATTTAATTTACAGGCCCTGGGCACAGGTAGTGCCACTTTACTGGGGACTTATAAGTACATTATATATGCCAGTTGGGTTTAAGCCAATATTACCTTGTTTTAGAGGAGGGAGCACAAGCACTTTAGCAATGGTTAGCAGTGGTGAAGTACCCAGAGTCCCAAGGCCAACAAAAACAGGTTCAGCAAAATGGAGGAAGAGAGGCAAAATGTTTGGAGGAAGACCACCCTAAGGCTGACAGGTCTAACAGAGTCCCCCATTTCTAGAAGCAGCTTATTGCTTGAGTGCAAGTCTCCCCATGGCTCATACCAACTAAATCTCTTCTGAAGAAAGAGCAAGTACGGCTCTAAAAGTGATCAGCAGAGATTTGAAGATGATCTGTTTTTCAATCAGCATCCAGTGAAACTAAATGAGACCCTGTGTAATAGAATGTCCTTTTGGGTACGTAAAATGAGCCGAGCAGGAGCCTTTTGAATTATCTGAAGGGTATTAAGTGACTTAACAGAAATGCCTAAAAAAAGAAAGTTAGACTAGTCTAACTGAGAGGTCACCAAGGGTTGTATGATTCGTTTCCTGGTGTTCACTGGCAAGAATTTTAGGAACTTAGGGGCATATCATCAACGATCAGCGATAAATATCGCAGAGCGCGCTTAGCGCGATTTTGTTTAACGCCGGCTATCGCCGGATTTGATCTCCGAGATATCGCGTTATTTACAACGCTTATCTCCATGGCGATGAAAAATCCGGCGATAGTGGCGAAATGCAGGTTTATCGCTGTGAATCCAACGATAAACCTGCATCGATAGGGGAATCCTTGGTGATAGGGAGATGTGGATTTAGCCGTACAATCCACCTCCCATGTAAAAGATAGTCAAGTCAGGATTTTCACAGACGTAAAATTCCGGCGATAACCGCGGTTAGCGCGGCTTTTAATATCGCTATATGTGTCCTGGGCGGGCTTATAAATACCGCGAAGGACAGATAGCGATATTTTTAATGTTGTTTTGCTAGGGTACGCCTACTTTGCATCTCATTAGAGATGCGATGCAAGGCGTAAGGAAAACCGGTGCTAAGACAAGGAAGCACGCGCTAGCGTGTCCTTGCTAATACTGCAATGCCATTATCGCCGCTTTTCGGCCGAGAGCGGCCGCTAAAGCGGTGATAATAGGCTTGATAATATGCCCCCTAGATAGAGATTTTAAAAGTCCAAAATATACTTCAGTAATACCCTGAATATGGTATTTAAAGGAAAGATCTGAATCAAATTTTACTCCAAGGTTTCTAACCAGCTGGGCAGGAAGAGGGGAAGTGCCCAGAGATTGAGGCCAAAGACATTTCAAATCAAAAGGAAAGGGGTTGTCAAAAACCCATACTTCTGACTTATTAATATTATGCTTCAAGCAATTTGACTGCTTCTAGTTTGCAATCATCTTCAGGCAACCATGAAAATGGACTTCCAGTGAACTGTCAACTTGCTGAAAAGAGAGTAACCATATATGTCATCAGCATAAAACACAATCTTTAAGCCCCACCATTCAACCACCTCCACCAGAGGAGCCGTATAGATGTTGAAGAGAGTAGGGCTTACAGCCGAGCACTGTGAACCACCAAAACTTAAGTCTGTGAAACCAGATGTAAAATGGAGGAGATGAACAGCTTGTCCTCAATCTGAGAGGAAAGATTTCAGCCACCTAAAAGCAATGTCCAACAATCCTATAATTTCCAGCCGTTCTAAAAGAAAGTTGTGGGCTTCCTTGACAAAAGCCTTAAAAGAATGACCACAGCTTCTAAAAGAATGACCACAGGTTTGTTACCCTCATCCAGTGTGTTAGACCTGTCAGCTTTCGGGTGGTCTTCCCCCAAACCTTTTATCTTCAACCCTCCTATTTTCGCTGAAGTCATTTTTGCTGGACTCAAGACTATGCATTTTACTGTTGCTAACCATCACTAAAGTATTTGTGTTCTTTCCTTTAAACCTGGTAAAATTGGTTTACACCTGATTGGCATATTTAATTTACTTATAAGTCCCTTGTAAAGTGATATATCATATACCCAGGGCCTGTAAATTAAATGCTACTAGTGGACGTGCAACACTTATTGTGTCACCCGCTAAAGTAGCCCCTTAAAATATGTCAGAGGCCTGCCATTGTGGCCTGAATGCAATTTTGAACTGCCAACTTGAGTTGACAATATAAACCCCTTGCCAAGCATTAAACTCCCCTTGTATTGCATATAAATCTTACATTTGTTTTTCAGTACCATGAGGCCTACCTCTCACCCGTAGGACAACATTGGGTTGCCTTATTACATTTTCTAAGTGTTAACTCTTGATTGGGAACAGGTGAACATTTAATGGTTGGTGAATGAGAAATGTTAATTAAAAATTATCTTTAGATTTTGAAAATGACACTTTTAGAAAGTTGGCCTTTTTCTGTCCTAAACTATTTGGTGCCTGCAGTCTAACCTGGGTCACATGACTGGGTGTAGTTGGACTTTGTTTATTCCTCCCCGACAGCCAAATAATAGAGGGATTAAGTGTGCCTGGATGAGCCATCAATTGGCAGGATGGGGTGGCAGAACTAGGCACAGCCCCACTTGCAACTGAATAGGCTGTAATCTGCCTTCACACAAAGGACTTGCTACCCTTGCATTGTTCATGCAGCCAGCTTGAAGCCAGGGTAAGGAAGTCAGGAAACTTCAAGCACTTTAGAGGGAATTCTCAGGAAACGTCTAGTTCAAAGACGGCACCATGTATAAAAAGCGGACCCTCAGACCCACTCTTCAGTTCACTTCCCGGACCTGTGGAAAGACTCTCAGAGGACTGCCTGCTACTTTGGACTGCATTGTACTTCACAAGACTGCTTTGCTGCACCTGGAAAAGACTGCTTTGATGCCTGGAGCCTACCTTGAACCCTCAGAAACCTTCCCTGCTGCTTGAGCCCTGTTTCATCACCTGCACCCAGGACTACAAAAGTGACTCCAAGGGCTAGTTCAAAGCCTCATGGACAGAAAAGGTTTTCACCATCTTCAACCTGCACCTGGACCCAGCCTTACTGAGTTCTAACCCCCAATTAGTGCTCCTCCAGTCCTGGACCCTTGGTGGTGCTGCTAAAAGTGCCCACAAAGCCAAAATCCAAAACCTGGCACATACAAACATTTTTGCTAAAAAGTATTCTGAGAACCAAGCGAAGACTGAGACCAACCTGCTCGTCTATCCACCCATGGTGCATCACCGTTCAGCCGGACTTTGTGGCAGCTCCCGCTATATTCTTCTCCGCAGCAGCAAATCCTGTTCAACGGTCCTTCACCCAAGGGGTATCCAGCCCTGTGGAACTCTTGTCAGCTACAGCCTCCTGCATCATCTTGATGGAGATTTTTGACTTCCAAAAAAGAGACTAAGGCCCCGATTACGAGTTTGGCGGTCTGACCACCGTACCGCCACAGCGTCGGTCCCTAGGAAGACCGCTACACCGGCGGCATTTCACCCGCCATGTTAGGAGTCATGCAGCCTGAAACGCCGACCATATCGACAGCGTGGTTCCCTGGGCCGCGGCAGTCTGCATTATTGGCGATGCATACTCTGTCACCATCAGGGCCATGGCTTCCTGCCAAGCCGATTATGACAACACACCTGTACTGGCAGTCCCCTTGCGGTGGTTCCCCAATAGTGGTCGACTGCCGTGGTATGCTTGCAGCATAGCACCACAAAGTGCCTAATTGGTGGATTAAAAAACAACACAGCTCTGATGTCCTTTAGCCAAGTGGACACGCCTGCAAATCACACTATAATATACACCCTATCCCTGACCATGATTCTTAATCTCAGCCCTCGAGACAGCCACCAGCATTTTGTGATTTTTTGTTTAGATAAGGCAGTCCTTTTTTCTTTTTCCTCATCCCATTTAGCACTCTCCACACCCTTACTTTTGTTTAAGTTATTTTCTCTAATATCTTTTGGTGTTGTTTTTTTTTTAGCATAGTCACTTACTTTATTTTGTGTTAATGCCTCGCCCCAAAAATCCACATTTTACAGATTCAGATTTAACAGTCATGGTGGATGAGATCAGAAAAGTAGAGCCACAATTGTTTGGAGCCCACGTCCAACATACTCCTCTCAGTAGGAAAATAGAAATGTGGGACAGGATAGTCAACAGAGTGAATGCGGTTGGTACCACTCTGAGCACACAGCTGGAAATTTGGAATAGGTGGCACAACCTCAGGTTCAAGGTGCATTCTCTGGTCTCCAAGCACCACCTGGAGGCCCAGAGGACTGGAGGTGATCTTCCCGGCTCCCCATTACAACATTTTTCCTGGGAGGAGAAGGTGTTGGCCATCCTGCATTCTGAGGGCTTGAAAGGAATAGCTGGGAGAGTGGAGTCTGGTATGTTACACTTTACTGTCACAATACATCAATGTCCTGTTTGCTCCCAACTTTACTATTGCTATTGTGTTATCTACCTACTTTCCTTACGGTCAATCCTCCAAGTATCAGAAATGTTAGTTTGTCAGTGTAAATGGTTATTGTTACATATAAGATCACATATAATCAATTTCAATTAAATGCCACATGTTGGAATGCTGTCTGTAAGTGTATAAATATACAAATATTATCCCAGGATCCATGATATGTGCTAATCTGCAAATGTATGGTCATCCCAAATGCATGTTGCCAACAGGTGTGTTACACCAAGCATTTTCAAGTGTTGGGAAGTAAATGGGATTGAAATGACTACAAGTACCATGAGGCCCTGTTACTGTAACTCTAAACAAGATACAATAGTGATCTTGACGAGTCTCACTAGTCTGCACTGTTACAACTGATGTTCACTACTCATGTACTGTGCAATGTACATACAATACTCTAATCAGAGACATGTCTGACTATTTTGCTTGATGTTGTTCTGGCTTACTCAACTGAAATAATTGATGGCACGAGTGACACCATGTAGCTCAAATATATGTAGGGCTGAAAAGAAGTGGCAGGTGACCCACTGACTCTGCACTGCTCACCCGATAACACTGCTAGATATACAACCAGATTGTGTGTTCGCAAGTATTCTACACAACTAGGCCTTGGAATGGTCAAATACACGTTACTTCTACACTGTGTTGGCTTAAATGTTCTGGAAATGTCGTATTCATTTCTTATTCCAAAATGCAACATATCAGCACATCTATTGAGCTGCTCAATTCTACTACATGTATTGAATGTCTCCAAATGTCTTCTTAACAAGTTCAATACCAGTATAATAGTTCACAATAGTAATCTCCACCTATTTTGTTTCTTCGTAGGTCTCTACTTACTGTGACACAAACGATGTGGATGTAGATACCACATTCCCACTAATAACAATGTTCTCGGTTTCTCATCAGGTCAGTCTGGCAGAGCACCTGGCCACATCTTGTCCACTGAGCAGACTCCCACTCCAGCCCAGGATGAAGCCCTCAGTGATGACAACTCCCCTGGGGATGTGGACGTGGAAGACCTTCCTGGCACATCTAGTCAGCCTGGGAAGATGGCAGCAGTGAGTCTCAAACAATACCTCCTACCCCAGCTGCAACAACACAGCCAACCTTTGCCCTCCCCATCTGTATATCTAGCACTGTCAGTAATATCTTATGCCCCCCAGTCCTGGATTCTGAGGTAGCAACCACTAACCCAGTCACTGAGGAACCAGGACCCAGTGGGAGGGTGCAGCCTGGGCCAAGGGCACAGGCCCGTGGGATTAGGGATCATGGGAGGGTAACTGTGGGCTCGCCGAGTGAGCCCACTGGGACCACTCACACCCAGGCCGCCATCCACCAAGTCTTGGGACCCTATCAGGACTCCCAAGGCGCGATGGGCCAGGTACTAATGGAAATTCAGGAGATGAAGCAGCTGCAAAGGGACATATACCATGAGGTGGCCGGCATCAACACCAACATGGGCTCCCTGGTTGGGGTGCTGCAGGACATCAACACCACCCTCTGCAGGGCTTTTCCACCACTGTCTGTCCCATCCTGTGATTAACCTACATCCAGCCCATCAACATCTGCTGCAGCCATGGGAAGCGAGGCCCTAACAGAGAAAGACACGCCTGCAGCCCCCCTGTGTCAGCAGCTGCCAATCCCCCTCACCAAAAAGAGGAGACGTCTACCCAAAAATCCAGGAGGTGTGGATAGCAACACACCCACTACCGCCAGTAAGAAACCTTGCACCTAATTTCCTCCTGTGTGTGCAACACATTCACTTTGTGGACTATTCCTGGACACATTTCCATTTCTGATCGGAGTAGTATTTTGGATTTTGGACTCCAGACAATTTGGCATCTACAACTATGGTTTCATTCACCATGACTGACTTCTTCACCTTTAGTTGTCCATGTTTGGTTTGGTACAATGTTTATTTTAACTTTGTTCTCTGCAATAAATACACTAGTCACAAAGTCATTGCGCCCTGTGGTATCTCTCACATCTAGCAATGTATACATATTCTCATGTGTACTTTACAATGCCAAAACAAGCTACTTGTGTAAGCATGGATATGTTGAATGTCAACAATGTTCAACCCAGGATCACTACCATGTCACACCAACACATACATACAAGTGTCTGCTCTTATAACCTCTTTATTCCATTGTTGAAATAATAGGCTGACATGATGTCAGAAACATAGCACATCAGACATCACACATATATACTGTGTCAGTGATGTCATTTTCAGTTGCAAACCTTAGCATAGAAAGAGGGGACAAAGCAGTAATTTTCCCATTCAATAGGCAACATAAAGTTAGGTCTACATCATCAGTTGAAGCCATATTGCCTACCTCATAAAAGGAATCCCACATCATTTAAACCAATACACAGCCACATGGGAGTACAACAGTTTCTGATCACAGGGTCCTCCCAATCCAGTGTTGCTGTATCTGGTGGAATGTCACAAACAATTGTCAGTGATGTGCCACAAGCACTGTGGCCAGTTATGAGGAGACGCATCAAGAGCTACATACAGTTCATACACAATGAGGATTTAGCCAATGTGAAGGCATAATACCATTATTTGGGCCCAAAACAACAATGTGTTGGAGCAAATGATGGCACACATATTGCATTAGAACCACCACACCACAGGGAACAAGTATAATGGGTTCCTCTTAACTTCCATCCTATTGCTGTGCAAGCTGTCTTAGTAAAGCTTTTGTTCACACAATGTCTGTGACAGACATTCCCAGTAGCAATCCATGTCCACTTTGTACGTCAGAACAGCATCATATAACTGCTAATGTCACAACTCTGAAATGTCAAAATGAAGATGCCATAATGAAGGTATCTAAAATAGACCAAAACAAAGAGGCTAGCTATCAAACCATATATATGACACAATTCACAAAGTCACCTTCTAGAGAACACAGTCCAAGACAAAAATCTAAGCTAAACAAAGCAACACTAATAAAACAAACACCTTTCACCAAATTTTGCAATAGCTTTATCTTCCAAGTATTTTCCATAAACAGACTCCTCACATCATCACAACAAGAGTTGCTTTAATAGTCAGTCATGACATCTCACAACATACTTACACTCATGGGAAGGAGCTGTCGATTAGATCTTGATGCAAGACAGCTCCTTCCTCTTCACTACTACTATCATCATCATTTGGCATTTCAGGTTCCTCACCCGGTGGCTCCTCATTATCTCCATCCTCTGCGATATAAGGGATGCGCCATCGTAGGACGATGTTGTGGAGCATGCAGCAGGCCACTGTGATTTGACACACCTTCTTGGGTGAGTAGTGGAGGGGTCCCCCAGTCTTGCCCAGACATCTGAAACTGGCCAAAAGCCTGCTTCACTGGCCGCCATGTTCATCCATAAGCCTCATTGAAGCGAACTATCCCTGGCGTTGTTGGATTCTTCAGCAGTGCAAACAACCATGGGCGGTTGGAATACGCTGAGACTCCTAGATGGAAGACAGATGGAAGACAGACAGAAGTGCAACATTACGTTACACACTTTCTGAATATACTACCTGACGTTATCCATACAAAGTTAGGACAGATCAAACTTACCAACAAGCCAGGACCTTTCCGGTAGCAGTTGAGACATCAGCTGGGGTATGGTGCTGCTCTGCAGTACAAAGGAATTGTTGGCTGATCCTGGGAACCGGGCACAGACGTTTGAGATGTACAAATCAGGTAAACAGACAACTTGCTCATTGATAGAACGGAAGCACTTTCAGTTACTGTACACTTGTTCCATGGCTTGGGCCAGCACTAAAGCAATCCATAGAAATTCCCCTTAATATGAGCTAAATCCTCACGTCTGGGGAACTGTATGTAGCTGCCAATGTGTTTCATCATGGAGGACAGCACGTCTTTGAGTACACCACTGAACATTGGTTGTGACATACCACCAGATATAGCCACAATGTACTGGAAGGAACCTGTGGCCATAAAATGTAATACTGCCATAAGTCTCACTATATGTGGAATTCATGTAGGATAAGTGATTTGAAGAAGTAGATCAGGCTCCAACTGATGACATAAATCCTGTATTGCTTGCCTGTTTAAACAAAACGTCTTGATTACGTGCCATTCTTCCAAGGTCTGAAGGTCTAGAAATGGGTGGCACAGTGGAGGCAGTTGTTTCCTCCCTCTCCCAGGGTACCTATGTGAGGAGTGAATACAATTTAGAACATTGGCCACAGTGTCCAGAGTAACATATATATATATATATATATATATATATATATATATATATATATATATATATATATATATATATATATATATATATAAGCGCACAATTTCTCCTTCATACAAGAAAATTCCAGGACACTCACGGCTGCTTTATAAATTTATTGGCAAGGTCAGCTCAATACCAACACGTTTCGCCATGCGGCTTTTTCATGGTATGTTTGATGCCGCCAACATGCAGATTTACATACACAGAATCAGTAACAGTAAAAAAGGACAATCATAGTACTTCATTACTCGTCTTATGTTACCATGAGCGCCATCTTTGAATTATATATATTACACATCTCAAGTTTTTTGCAGCTGATAAATACATGGCGAATTTCAATGGTACATTTCAAAGTTCATTAATGAGAATAGCAAGTTTTTATATTCATGATTGCATTAATAATCAAACCAGTAAAAACATTGTTAGGATAACCCCGTACTACGAGGCGTCCTCCTGGTATGTCACCTCTGCCAGAAGATATCTATCGTCCTTGTTTGTGTCAGCAATAAACATGCCAATATCAATACTAATACCATAAATTGTGCCCAAGTGGGCAATTTAACCACACAGCACTGTTGATATCTACAGGACCCCAGTTCATTAATCATTACATTACTATTTAGACACAAAGTGGTGCAACTGAACAAATGGTGACAGCAAAAACAAAAGAGGAGAAAAAAGGCAAGACAAGTCTGGCCCCAGTGGGCATTACTCCTGGTCTATTCCTTTATATCTTCCACCATTGGACTTAATCCTGATTGCATAAAGCCAATGGTATTCTCTTAGAACTTCATGAATCTTCTTCCTGACATTGATGTCTCAAGCTTCTGCCCTTTTAATTACCATTCCTGCCTGTGTTTGTAACAAAAAAGAAACAAAGATCAGAAATTATAAAGAATAATTTTTCTAAATGAATTCATACCTACAAAATTACGTTAAAATACTCACGATACTCTACTATATACCCTCTCTATTTACAACTGTTTCTCAGAAAGGAAGTAACTAAACAACCTCGTGCTTCTGCTTCATACATCAATTGCTCTTTCCTACAGATGTATCGCCAATTCTTCACTGGAATTAAGACCTACCGGAGCCAAAGTTTCGAAATCTATAATAAATCTCGATTTCCTTATCCTTAACTGACGCTTTTGATCTCCTCCTCTTTCCTGTAGTTTGACTGAATCTAATACTACAAAGGACAGCAACTTGTCATCTTGATTATGCATTTCCTTAAGATGCCGAGCCACCGGATATTGTTCATTATTACGTCGGATGGCTCGCTGATGTTCTAATATCCTTTTCTTTGCCCGGTGGATAGTACTTCCAATGTAGTATTTACCACATGGGCAAATTGAACAATAAATGCAGAAGTCCATATTACAGCTGAAATGACCTTTGATGGAAAATTCTCTCCTGCTATTAGGTACTTTCACCTTTGTACAATTTACACTGTTGGCACATGCTTTACAATGCTTACAGCATCTAAAACCACCTACTGTGCTCGTGATCCTACTCTCACCTTGAACAATTACTACATTATTGCTCAATTCATCTTTCAAGGATCTGCCTCTTCTAAATGTTATTTGAGGGGTTTCACTGACATATTTGTTAATGATACTGTCAGTTTTAAGGATGTGCCAATTTCGATTAAGCATTTTCTTGATTTTGTAAGCTTGATTGGAGAAAGTAGTTATAAATCTCACTGTATCCTCCTTTCCCTCAATCTGCCTTCTGGGATGTAGGAACTCTGGTCTGTCTAAGGCATCCGCCTTGATCATAGCATGTTTTATCGTCTTCTTACTGTAACCCTGTTGTTCAAATCTTTTGCTCATTATCTGTTTCTCTACAAAGTATTCCTTCTGAGTGCTACAATTACGCTTCGCCCTAATCAGCTCTCCATAAGGGATGCTTTGAATCAAATTAAAGGGATGGGCACTGGTGGCATTTAAGAGACTATTCCCAGCTGTCTCCTTCCTGTGTAATTTTCTCACCAGGGTGTTCCCTTGTACTGTAATCTCAATATCCACAAACACACTCCTCTCTTTGCTGATGTTGGAGGTGAACTGTAGATTCATCTCATTATTGTTCAACGATGACACAAACCTTTCAGCTGACTCTTTTTCTCCCTTCCAAATCAAAAAAATGTCATCGATGAACCGATTCCACAATACAATATTCTCTCCATATGTCAGCCAGCTATCGGACACCTGCTCCTCCCACCAGCCCATGAATAAATTTGCATAGCTGTGGGCGAAGCAGGTGCACATCGCTGTCCCTTGTGTCTGTTTATATACCTTCTGATCGAAGAGGAAAAAATTGTTAGTTAGACAATAATAGACCATATCAATCAGCATTTCTGTGTGTAGTAACAAGGATATTGACCTCGCACGTAAGAAGTACCGTACAGCCTGGATCCCCAGGTCATGCCTTATACACGTGTAGAGACTGGTTACATCTAATGTGATCAACCAATAATCACTTTCCCATAGCAAACCATCAATCAATGTCAGAAAATGTGTAGTGTCTTTCAAATAAGCAGGTAAGGCTACCACAAACGGTCACAAAAAGTATTCAATACATTTCGAAGTCATTTCTAACTGGGATCCCATGGACGACACTATTGGTCTACCTGGTGGCTTCTCTGCATCTTTATGCAATTTAGGGAGCAAATACATTATTGGGATGCGAGGATGCTTACAATATAAACATCAAAATTCCTCCCACTCAAGTAAACCTTGATCTTTCCAATCTACTAGCATCTCATTGAATTTAGAATATGATGCTAGTACCTCTGTTTTTGTGCTTAACGTATAACAGGATGGGTCATTAAGTTGTCGTAAGCCCTCAACTAAATATTCTTCCTTGGCCCAGACAACAACATTACCCCCCTTGTCTGATTGCCGAATTACAATCGAGGTGTCATTCTTCAGGGCTTCTACTGCCTTAAGTTTTTCCACAGTTAAATTCCTCTTAGCCAGCCCCTCGGTCTTATATCTCAATCGTTTCAATTCCTGAATAACACTTCTCTCAAACACCTCAAGGGCATCACAGTGTACATTAGGGGTAAACGTAGACTTCTATTTAAAATTACTTGAACATGTTAAATCAACTGTGACCTCTATGTTGTCTAAGTTCAACAAGGGTCCTCGTCATGCATTATGTCATCATCATCCAATTGTGCCATAGTATGTAATAGTTCTATATCCGAAATGCACAATGTACTATTTGCTGACTCAAAATTTGGGCTCCTCTTTTTGGGTGCATGCATGTGAAACCATTTTGTTAATTTTAATTTCCTTAAAAAACAGAAAATATCAATCCTTGTTTGCACATAATCTAAATGTCTGGAAGGACAGAATGATAAACCTAATGAGAGTAGTTTAATGTCTGCGGGTGACAAGTCACGTTTAGATAAATTCACCACTGTCATTTCATTCCCCTCTTGGCTCTTGTGGCCGTTACCACAGGCTTGCTGGATTCTCCTTTTTCTCCTTGCCCTTGCTTTGTGGTTCCTCTGGTTCCTCTTGTCCCTCTTGTTCTTCCTCTTGTCCCACGTCCTCGGCCACAACGAAAATCCTGCTCTTCATTTTGTTGATTTTGCTTTGCCCTTGTCAGCATTTGAAACTGTTTAAGGAAGTTGTTACTGCCCGCAATGTTGGTTGATGTATTCCGTGCCAAGGCTTCCGATGAAACATCCAACACATTGCTATCTGAGACATCACTTTCCTCTGTGGTGTCATCCTTCTCTTTAGCGTTGCCGCCCTTTGCAGTGTAGTCTCCACTCTCAGCAAACAAGTGATCATACTTTCTATGAAAAGTGAGAGTTCTCCCCGACTGGTAATCTTTAAAATCAAGGATGAATTTCCTTTGTTTCTTACTCGTGATTTCCTCTTCCAGTTTTTCCAGTCGAACTTGTAATTTGCTGATAAACTCTTCCAATGTTTCTTTGGAGATAAGTTTTAAAAGTTCTTCCATTGTTGTATTAATTTCATCCAAGATCTTGGTTCGATCTTTAAGGGCATATTTGATTAAAATTCTCATCATCACCGTTGAACACTCGTTGGAATTTTCAGCCCACTCTTCCAACAAATCTGGATCCACATTATCATAGGTGGGGACAGTATAAATTCGAAGTCCTCTGGGAACCCTTTCCACATCAATATACTTTTGCAGGGACTCTGCTTCCCACCATTTATTCATTTCTTTTCTGTGCAATTTTTCAAGTTTCACATATAGTTCCTGTATCTGGACCTCATTATTGATGAACAAGTGCTCTCTGCCAGGCTGGCTGCTTCCGGAAGAGTGGGCTGGAAATTCCAAAGAGTGTTCAACAGTGATGATGAGAATTTTAATCAAATATGTCCTTAAAGATCGAACCAAGATCTTTTTTTTTTTTAAATTTGTATATTGATTTTTGAACAAAATTACATGAGAAACAATCCGCATTACAACGAAGGTTCAATTAGAGTTACAGCTCTAGCGAATCTATTGTATTACGGCAATGAAGTATCACTTCAAAATAGGAAATACAGCAATATACAGTAGTCCACATCCTTGATTCATGACACATGACAACTTTACGAGATGTTAGGCTTGAATTAGTAAATGAGAATAATCATGAGAGAGCGACAGGGACCATTCCCCGCATGTGTGTAGGCATTGTGTAGAACTGGGCACCAGACAAATCACAGATCTCCCCAAAGGGCTTGGGGGGGGGGATCAGGCATTACGTCAATTCTCAACGGGGTGTTCCAGGAGATATGATTGTAGTGGACCCCAAATATCTCGGGGGCGTGAGGAGGTTGGGAGTAGTTCGGCATATGTGTTTGTTTGCTCTTGCCAGAGTATCAGGTCCTCAATTCACTCCTTGAATTTAGGTGCCCTTCCACGACCCCACCTGCAGGCCACCCTCCATCGAGCCAGTAGTAGGGTGAATGATGCGAATTTACGGTAGGCTACAGGCAGTTGTTCGGTATATCCAAGTAACGCCAATAGTGGGGACGTCTGAAGTGACATGGAGGTCATCAGACCCAGTGCTGTAAACACCTGTTGCCAATAAGTATTAACTGAGCAACACTCCCAGGCCAAGTGTAGAAAATCAGCCCCTTCTGCCCGGCATCTGTCACATCTGTTAGTGTCTCTTAGCCCAAATTTGTGTAGTTTAACCGGGGTGTAGTAGGTGCGGTGCAGAAATTTATAATGTATGAGACGGAGCCGACTACTAGAGGAAATCTGCTCCGTCTGCTTACAGCAGTATACCCACTGCTGATCTGTGAGGTCCAGCCCAATCTCTGCTGACCATTTATCCCGAGCAGCGCATGAGAGAGATTCAGTGTCGTTGTATAGATTAAGATAGAGTGTATAAACTAAATGAGAGGCGGTGCTCGAACGTAGTGTGAGATGCAAGGGGGGAACCGTCTGGGGTTCTTGAGGGTATGAAGGAGTACAGTCTTTAAGCCCTTGGCGCAAGCGAACATATAGGAAGGTTTCCATGGCAGAGGGTGGGGGGTCTGAGTATAGTTGTTGGAGCGTCCGGAATGTGCCGTTCAAGTAGAGATCGCCCCAGCACTGTATATGTCGCTGAAGTTTAACTCTTTTAAACACACCTTCCTGTAATAGGGACAATTTTGGATGGTAAGTGAGTGGGAGCAACGGGGAGTATAACATGGGAGTGTGGAGATGGTGAGCAATGCGAGTCCATGCCTTAATTGTGCATTCAACGGAAGACGGGCAGGGGGCCCGGGGTGCTACCGTGGACAATTTAGCCCCGTCCAGCGGGATTGGATTCGCGAGCCAGTGCCTGGTTGCTACATGTTGCGTGTATATAGAATGTCAATGATCTTAACTTACGTGATTTTTAATGTTTTAAGTGGCCATTGTTGCGAAAATGAGTCTTTGCACTTGTGCACTTTAATCAGTAACTGCCTCGTTTAATTGGGAACTGCCTCGTTTTAATTAGGAACTGCCTCATCTCTAAAGCTAACGCGGTGCCCGGAAGTAAGAGCGGACCCGCAGGAAAGTTAGCGTGCTAGTGGCTAATCCCCCAGCTGCTCCCACTTCCAATAAATACACGGATGCAACGACCGCGCAGCGGTGATACTGTTCTCTCCTAGCGCTGACGGAGCGCGGTTAGTCCGTCCTGCCTGTGGTATTTTTTATATGTTTTAGAACTGTTATGCCAAACCTGAATTTGAATCTGTCAATGATCTTAACTTACGTGATTTTTAATGTTTTAAGTGGCCATTGTTGCGAAAATGAGTCTTTGCACTTGTGCACTTTAATCAGTAACTGCCTCGTTTTAATTAGGAACTGCCTCGTTTTAATTAGGAACTGCCTCATCTCTAAAGCTAACGCGGTGCCCGGAAGTAAGAGCGGACCCGCAGGAAAGTTAGCGTGCTAATGGCTAATCCCCCAGCTGCTCCCACTTCCAATAAATACACGGATGCAACGACCGCGCAGCGGTGATACTGTTCTCTCCTAGCGCTGACAGAGCGCGGTTAGTCCGTCCTTCCTGTGGTATTTTTTATATGTTTTAGAACTGTTATGCCAAACCTGAATTTGAATCTGTCAATGATCTTAACTTACGTGATTTTTAATGTTTTAAGTGGCCATTGTTGCGAAAATGAGTCTTTGCACTTGTGCACTTTAATCAGTAACTGCCTCGTTTTAATTGGGAACTGCCTCGTTTTAAATAGGAACTGCCTCATCTCTAAAGCTAACGCGGTGCCCGGAAGTAAGAGCGGACCCGCAGGAAAGTTAGCGTGCTAGTGGCTAATCCCCCAGCTGCTCCCACTTCCAATAAATACACGGATGCAACGACCGCGACGCCGGCGCGCCAAAGGCAAGCCCGTCTGCGCCCGTCAGCGCCCAGAATGCGACCTGCGCCAGAAACTCTGCCCTTTCTACAAGGTATACGTATTCACGAACGCTGCTTTTACATCTCAATTCAGGTAAATGTGTGTCTCACAATTTAAAGTGTGATTTAACATCATCCACCTTCTTAGGCTGCAGTACCTGTGGATGGGAGGGTACTAGTACACACAGCTCTCCTTTGCTCATGAATACGGAGGAATTAGGACAGATCAAGACAAAAGCCACTAACCCACTGTTTGATAATAAAGGGAATTCTGCAAATACTCAGACCTTAACCCTCACCAATAAGAATGCTTCTCCCATCAGGTGTATTTTACTTAACACTAGGTCAATGGTGAAACACAAACTTGATTTGGAGTGCATGATACATGTAGAGAACCCGGATTTGGTATTTCTGACAGAAACTTGGGCAAACGAACACAGCGATCCAGACTGGCATATGGCAATACCAGTCGGTTATGTCGTTTCCAATTCGGATAGAATGGGGGCAAAGGGTGGCGGAATTGCGATTATTCATCGTCTGCAGTACTTGGTTAGGTTTAACTACTGAATCTAATCTAGACGCTGAAGCAATGTCCTTTATTATTAAATTTAACAACATAGAAGTACTTTCTGGGCTGCTGATTTACAGACCCCCTGGCCCATCATTTGTATCCTCTCTCCAGTCTTTTCTGGAATCATGTTTAGACTATGACTCATACACCATATTGGGCGATTTCAATTTTCATCTGGAAGCTAATAACAATCCAGATTCTTTTAATTTACTAGATAAACTATCAAGCTTTGGACTCAAACAAATTGTCTGTGAACCTACACATCGTGCAGGACATATATTGGATGGTATTTTTACCAATAACTCTTCTATCCAAGTTAAATCCGTTTGTCCTTTACCCTGGTCTGATCATTTTGCTGTGCATTTTAACATCACTCCAGCTAATCTGAAAGGGGGTCGCAGAAATAGATCCACGACCGTTAAACATCGGGCCTGGAAATCAGTAAGCATAAATGATTTAAAGGCAGCATTAAGTGAAAGCCCTTTAATCTCTACTGATTCCAATCAAGCGGCCACAGTCTTTCACAACTGGCTTAACAGAGCTGCCAATATTGTTGCTCCGGAAGTGTCAAAACGCTCCCGACGCAGTAAGGTCTCATCCCCTGGTACTCTGCAGACCTTAAAATAGCTAAAATCAAATGCAGGCAAAAAGAGCGTTTGTGGAGACTTCATTACTGCAGCTCACTTAGGAAAGACTATTGTGCTGCGTTAGAAGAATATAAAACTGCAATTATACAGGCCAAAACGGCCTATTACACTTCTAAAATTCAAGAAGCAACTAATTCACCTAAAGAATTGTTTCAAACTGTTTCATCTCTATTAAAGTGCCCACGTGATGTTACTTTTACTCCTGACCAAAAGTTTGTAGACAAGATGGCCGATTATTTTCAAAACAAGGTACAAACTGTCTATAATCTTCTCTTAAATGCTGATAAAGCTACAGCGAATAATGTCTCGGCCCAGCTGGAGAGCATGTCTCTTCACTGTGATCTATCGCACTTCACACTGTTGGGAGCTGAGACAGTGGCTGATCTGCTGTTAAAAACTAAGTCGGGCTCTCCTTTAGATCCCTGTCCCCCGCACATACTACATCAGGTTTCTAAGGATATAAGCATTCCACTATCCCATATACTCAATCAAAGTATTTTATCAGGAGTATATCCAACGATTTGGAAAAAAGCATGCATTCGCCCTCTCCTAAAGAAACCTAAGCTGGATCCCCTGGACGAGAAAAACTATCTGTCCCATTTCATGTCTACCTCTACCTGCTAAAGTCCTTGAGAAAGCCATGAATGTAGAACTAACTTCGTATCTAGAGAACAACAGCATTCTAGATACCACCCAACATGGCTTTAGATCAGCACACTCTACTGAGACTGCATTGATTATGGCAGTGGAGGAAATTCGTAAGGTGACGGATGGAGGAGGAGCGGCTGTACTGGTCCTGTTGGACTTGACAGCCGCCTTTGATACCGTGAACCATGCGGTATTAATACGAAGGTTACAGGATGTAGGTATCAAAGGCAAAGCTCTTGCCCTCCTTTCCTCCTTCCTATCGTCCAGGGAACAAGTGATTTTTGGGATGGTTATCAGTCCAAGGAATTCACACTCCCGGGGAGTCCCACAGGGCTCGGCCCTATCCCCTACTCTTTTTAATATATATGTGGCTCCTTTGGCCAGACTAATAAAAATTACGGCTTTAAGCTGGTGTCTTACGCTGATGACACGCAGCTTATAGTGACGGTAACACAACCCGTGGATGCTATGGCTACCCAATTTAGTAACTGCATCTCGGCTCTAATGACCTGGATGAACGTCAACTTTTTAAAACTTAATGTTGATAAAACCGAGGTGATTGAGTTTGGCCAGAAAATCTCAGTATGGAACCAATTCTGGTGGCCACATGTAGCAGGTTCTTGTCCGACCCCTGTCCAAAAAGTTAGGAATTTAGGGATTTTGGTAGATAATGATCTTTCCTGGGCTCCTCAGATCAACCAAGTCTCATCAGCTTGCTTCTTTATGCTTAAAGGTCTGAGGAAGATCCTTCCTTTTATACCGCTCTCCCTAAGGAAAACTGTGGTAGTAGCCACGATTCTATCTAGAATTGATTATTGCAACGCTCTCTATTTAGGAGCAAATGTTGCGCAATTCTCTAAATTGCAGTCAATTCAGAACGCGGCTGCAAGAGTATTGCTCAATCTACCTAAACACCATCCTACATCCACCAGTATAAAACAACTTCACTGGCTCACAGTACGGCGAAGGGTAGACTTTAAGTCTCTATGCATGGTGCATAAAGCCTTGTTTGGTGGAGGATCCAAGGATGTGCAAACCTTGTTTTCGCGATATGCTCCAACAAGAGCCTTAAGATCAGCATCACTTGAGCTCTTACAACTCCCAAAGATAAAGAGAGCAAGGTGTGGAGGAAAACGTTTCTCTTTTTTGGCATCCAAACTCTGGAATGCCCTGCCCACAAACCTGAGGTCCTTGCCTAACAGATCGCTCTTCAGGAGGAAAGTCAAAACATGGCTCTTCTCCCAACCATGAATATTCTCGGCCATGGGCATTACATATCACTCAGCGCCAAGACGCCTCGGCATTAGTGCGCTCTATAAATATCCTTCAGTCAGTCAGTCAGTCAGCACACAAAAATACAGTTCGAAATTGGGGATGTCAAAGCCGCCTTGGGAGTACGGTCTCGCAAGCATGTCCCATTGAATACGGGGCTGCCTGCCACCCCATACGAGTCGAAGCAGCTACGTCCGGAGCAAGGAGAAAAAGTGTCTACCTGGGTCGTACGGGATATTTAAAAACAGGTATAAAAATTTCAGAAGGATCACCATTTTAATAAGGGAGATACGGCCCGCCATATTAAGAGGAAGTGCGTTCCACCTAGTGATGTAGCCCTTTACTTGGTCAAGTGTTCGCCCGTAGTTAAGCCTCATCAATTCCTCGCGATCCGCAGTAACATGTATACCCAGATATTTGACCTCAGTAGAGCACCATTCTATGGGGTAGTCGGTAGCAAATGGTGTCGCCAACGTAGTTAGTGGGAAAATCTGAGATTTAGTCCAGTTTATATGAATACCGGAGAGCCCACCAAACTTGACAAATTCCCGCAGGAGCGGATTGAGGTTCTGCTGGGGATCTTTCACATACAGGGTAACATCATCTGCATATAAGGAAATGAGAATCGGGCGAAGGAAACAACGAAGACCCTTCTCCTGATGGTGTTGCCGAATCTTGGCAGCTAGGGGTTCTATGGCGAGGGCAAACAGGAGGGGAGACAAGGGGCATCCTTGCCGAGTGCCTCGTGAAAGAGACAGAGTGGGTGAGACATGTCCATTAATCAAAACTTTCGCCTTCGGGGAAGTGTACAGGAGGCGAATATATGCTAGAAACCCGTTAGGCAAACCCATGCATTGAAGAATAGTAAAAAGGTAATCCCACTCAACCGAATCAAATGCCTTGGTGGCATCTAGGAAGACCGCGGCAAGGGCTAATTGGGGGTCGACATTTTGCAGAATAGAGAAGAGCGTTCGGAGATTATGAGAAGTCGCTCTCCCAGGTATAAACCCAGCCGCCTGGTCCGGTAAAACCAGTTTCTCCATCAGGAGACTGAGGCGGTTAGCCAACAGTTTAGCAAGTATTTTTGCGTCAGTGTTGATAAGGGAGAGGGGGCGGTAGGAGTCGCACCGGTCTGCAGGTTTGCCGGGTTTCAAAAGCGAAGTAATGAGTGCTTCCCTCATTGTTGCTGGTAAAATTTGAGTCTCTTGGGCTTCAAGATATACCTCTTTTAACACGGGAAGTAATTGGTCAAGATATGTTTTGTAAAAATCTACAGGTAGCCCGTCGGACCCTGGAGCTTTCCCTGATTTCATTTGCATAATAGCGTCACGGAGTTCATCGTCCTCGAATGGGGCTGCTAAAAACTCCCTCTGATTGTCACCCAACCAGCCCAGAGTGACATCCTTAAGATAATGAGATAGATCTGGGGGAGCAGTTCTACGAGAACTGTAGAGATCGGTATAAAACTCGGTGAATGTGCGAAGGATCTCAAGAGAATCCCGGTGACGCACACCAGTTCCATTTACAATTTCTATAACGTAATTAGAGAACCGGGGAAGGCAAATCTCAGTCGCCAGAGCCCTACCGGGTCTGGACCCCTCTCCATACCGTCGGGCTATGAAGTATTTGCCCTGGAATTTGGCTTCACGGTCAGTGAGCTTTTCCCAGAGTAATGCTCGTTGGGCACCCGATGTCTCATTCCATAGACCGTTCTCGAGTTGTTTCAATTCACCCTCCGGACGTCGCAAATTACGACGGATATCGCGATGGACTCCGAAACTTTTTGACATACATGTGCCACGCATCATAACTTTGAATGCCTCCCAGACTGTGCCTACATGTGTGACAGTGCCTTTGTTGTGGTTAAAAAAATCCGAAATCTCCTCACCAAGCTCTGTCTGAAAAACAGTATCCTACAATGCCTCGGGCATTAGCCTCCAGCAGCGTGGGGTCGCTAGAAGATTGGGAGGCGCAATTGTTACACAGACCGGTGCATGGTCGGAAAAAGGTCCAAGCCAAATGCTCAGCCGAAAGGATCCAAGGGCCAACCCCCCGGGTACATAGCCAATAGTCGAGGCGCGACCATGACGAGTGTGCAGTGGTGTAGTAGGTGCCTTCCCTCCCATGTGGGTGAACATGACACCAGGCATCAATGAGACCGTGGTCAAGGAGCAACCGGGATAACGTGTCTTGGGTTTTGGTGTAATGATGCGGGAGGGGATTGGACCTATCAACTGAGGGACATAAAGTGGTGTTGAAATCACCCCCCCATAAAATGTGTGTAGATCCCACCTTTAGAATGTGTCCCCAGAGGGTAGTAAAAAAATCCGGATCATCCGTATTGGGTCCATAACAGCAGACCAGCGTAACGGACTGTGTACCCAGCGTGCCCCAGGGCAAGCAGCTTCTCCGCGAAGGATCGCTGTAAGCACCGCCAAGAATGAAGGGGGTGTTTTTTTAAATTAAAATCAACGTGCCGCGCGAATATGTAGAGTAGGAGGAAAACACCCGATCAGAGGCCCACCTGCTTCCAAAGCACTGGGGGCGGCGGGGGTCAGTGTGTGTTTCTTGAAGTAATGCAACCTGTATGTGATGCCTATCAAGGTATGCAAAGATTTGCCTACATTTACGTGGGTCGCCAAGGCCCCTGACGTTCCATGTAAGTAATTTTAAACGCAGCTGATCAGAGTGTGGAACCATTCCAGATTATACTGTGCCGTAGGAATAATGTCTTATTGTGCGGTGAGCTTACGGGTCGTATAGTGTGGGCTGACATGTCTATCTGCTGATGTGACCAAAATCCAACAAAAAAATACAACAATCCCAAACGATTCTCCACACGCGATAACACCCCAACCGTGCTGACAGCGTAGTGGGATCCCAAAGACAAAACCACCCCTACCCACAGCAGCACCCCAATCGTGCCATTGCATGATTGCCCACCCCTACCCCAAATTCCTCCTGATTTTACAGTCCCAAACAAAAGAGCCAAAAGAGTCAAACAAAAAAACACGAATTGTGGGGGAACACCCATTTGGGGGGGGCCTGTGGAACACGAATCCCTCCCGTCTCCCAACCCATAACTGCGAAGCAGTGTCCCAGATCTATAGGGACAAAGGAGGGGAGAGCTCCGGGGGGAGGGTGCTTGGCAAGGTCCAGAACAAACCTACCAGAAGGAAACAGTAAAACCCACTAATGAGTAATATAATGCTTATAATTCACAGGGAATATGTATCTGACCATGACTAAACACAGGAGAGCAATAAAAAAGAAAACACCTGACTACATTCATTGTGCCCACAGCATGTGCAGCCAGTGATTGCCGCAACTGAGATTAAGCAGAACGTAATGTTCGGTTGTGAGGGTATTGGGGGCCGTTGGCGATTCTCAGCATTTGAGCGGCGAATCCTTCAGTTCAGCTCCCTGTAGGGGATGAAGATCTGGAATCCTGGTCGGCGGAGTCTTGACGCAGCGATCTGCACTTAAGAGACTTAAGGAAGTCCTCAGCTTGCTGCGGATTGGTACAAATGATGGTTTTCCCTTGATGGGTGATCCGCAGCCGTGCCGGGTACATGAGGGCATAGTCAATTTGGGCTTTGCAAAGCTTTTGTTTGACTTGAAGGAATTTCCGGCGTGCCTCCTGAACCATGACAGTGAAGTCTGGGTATATGGTGAACTCATTACCCTCGAAGTGCAGCGATTGTTTCTCTCGAGCCATTTTTAATGCAGTGTCACGGTCCCGGTAGTTAAGGAGTCTAGCCACGATGGGACGTGGCGGGCCACCAGGAGGAGTGCGAGGACCCAGGGAGCGATGCGCACGTTCCACAATGAGCTGTGCTGAGAAGGACTCAGATCCGAAGGCATCTAACAAGAGGCGCTCAATAAAGTCCTCCATGCGGCCCGTGTTCGTGCTTTCAGGTATGCCCACCACTCGGATATTATTGCGGCGGCTGCGGGCCTCGAGATCCTTATTTTCCGCTGCGATGATTTTCAGGAGTTTATCCATTTGTGTCATTTGATGTTGCATCTGGGAGCTTGCATCTTCCGTGTCAGAAATACGCTGTTCCACCACTTTGAGCGGCTCATCGTGTTTGTCCACTTCCTGCATGAGAAAGTTAAGGCGGCTATTCATGGTGTCCATCTTACTAGAGAGATCAGAGAGGCTATGTTGCATAGCTAATAGCAGCGTTTTGACCTCATCCGCCGGGGCTGTCAGCATCTCCTGCGATTGTTCAGGGCCTAGTTGGCCATTGTCATCTGCATTGGACCGTGTAGCCACCTTTTTAGAGTCGAAGACCAGTTTGGGCTGGCGGCCATCAGGCTTCCCCATTGTTTGGGCCAGGGGGCTGGCAGGAGTAATTAGGCAATTGTGTATGAGGGCTGGACGGTGGCCGGTGCGCCCAAGGGACCTCCGCAGGGGACGGTGTATGGACTGTGAGGCTCCAGAGGCAAGGTGGGCAATATAGGAGAAGGGGGCACAGTCACAAAGAGGATTCAGGGCGGAGCGCAGCAGCAGCCTCCAATATGGCCGGAGATGGATTCTACACCTCAACTGCAGGGGAGCCACAAGTCGTAGGGATTCAGTGCAGGATGTTTCAACAAGCACAACAACCGTCCATTATGAGCACCCCACAGGTGGTCGGCAGGCAAGTAGTAGCAATGGTTACCAGGTAAGGAGTGAGCCCTGAAGCGCGATTGCCAGGTGATAGAGAAGAGTCCGCGCCCAACTCCGGTGGCGCAGTACGTGCAGGATCAGGCCGTGAAAGACACCATGTGGACACATCAGCCACCCCAGGACAGGCCCAATGTCCCCCAAACCACACAACGTCCTCCGGCGGCTCACCGTTAAGAAGCGCAACCAATAGGGGCCAAGGGTGTGAGTTCACAGTATTGCCCGAAGTACCAGGGATAAGGCCACCGAAGGCACGCTCGGACTGTGCACCGATCAGTTCCCAATGAGGGCAGCAGGCAGACAAGTGCAGCAGTAGGGGATCACGGGCGGCCGCAGTGGCAATCGGAAGCGACAGGGATCGCCTCGGTGCACCGCAGGAGTCCAGCGCAGGCGAAATCGACAATGGCGTCAGCTCCGTTGCGATTAAAGTCACCAGCATAAGGCAGGGAGACCAGTCGTCACAGCTAGTACTGAATGGCGCCCGCTGTGATCAATAACAAATAAGTCGCCATAAGCTCGGGCAAACTTCACGCAGGTGTTATAGGCTGGAGCAGTAATGAGGCTCCCGGGTAGCGTCGGAGCATAGCCGGCGGGAAGTCTAGGTAAGGAGTGGGCAGCGGCGCTCGATCGGGGCTCTGGGATTATCACAGGGCAGCAGGCACCTCACTGTGTGTCTCCGGAGGCTCTGATGGATCTTTGCCTCACAATCACCACATGGCAGCGGCAGCTGGGCTTGCAGTCGGGCAGAGTGTCAGCAGGCGTAGGGAGACAGCAGTCGCCGCTGGCAAAAGAGGCCCGCCGCCACGTGGGATCCCCGGTACTCACGTAGCAGCGGTAGCCGTGCCGGCTTCCAGGAGTTGCAACACGCTCACCCCTCGATATACAGAGGCCGATCTGGAGACGTTCAGCAGCGTCAGGGGGCCACGAAAATCACCACAGCATTGTAGGATATATCCAGTATTAAGCTGCAGACATTTCAGTCTGGATTCATGCGGTAGGGGTAGGATTTATGACTGATTTTTCTTGCCAAGCTGCCAGAGCCTCACAGGCGTGCGGCCATCTTGGTCATGCGCCACCTAGTGCCCCTGATCGAACCAAGATCTTGGATGAAATTAATACAACAATGGAAGAACTTTTGAAACTTATGTCCAAAGAAACATTGGAAGAGTTTATCAGCAAATTACAAGTTCGACTGGAGAAACTGGAAGAGGAAATCACGAGTAAGAAACAAAGGATATTCATCCGTGATTTTAAAGATTACCAGTCGGGAGAACTCTCACTTTTCATAGAAAGTATGATCACCTGTTTGCTGAGAGTGGAGACTACACTGCAAAGGGTGGCAACGCTAAAGAGAAGGATGACACCACAGAGGAAAGTGATGTCTCAGATAGCAATGTGTTGGATGTTTCATCGGAAGCCGTGGCACGGAATACATCAACCAACATTGCGGGCAGTAACAACTTCCTTAAACAGTTTCAAATGCTGACAAGGGCGAAGCAAAATCAACAAAATGAAGAGCAGGATTTTCGCTGTAGCCGAGGACGTGCGACAAGAGGAAGAACAAGAGGGACAAGAGGAACCAGAGGAACTACAAAGCAAGGGCAAGGAGAAAAAGAAGAATCCAGCAAGCCCGTGGCAATGGCCACAAGAGCCAAGAGGGGAATGAAATGACAGTGGTGAATTTATCTAAACGTGAGTTGTCACCCGCAGACATTAAATTACTCTCATTAGGTTTATCATTCTGTCCTTCCAGACATTTAGATTATGTGCAAACAAGAATTGATATTTTCTGGTTTTTTAAGGAAATTAAAATTAAAAAAATGGTTTCAAATGCATGCACCCAAAACGAGGAACCCAAATTTTGAGTCAGCAAATAGTACATTGTGCATTTTGGATATAGAACTATTACATACTGTTAGACCTGGCACTGTTGGCGTGGGTCTCCCTTCCATTTTTTGCTGTTGCCTCATGTGTTTTTGCTGGTTATAGATGCTTTGGGCACTGTGCCACTGCTATTCAGTGCCACAGTGCAAGTGCTCCCTTTGGTAAATTGGTGTATGGATTAGTGATTCCATGATTGGTTGGTTTGGTTTACTTGTCAGACCCTAGTACAGTGCACTGAGTGTGCCCAGGGCTTGTAAACCAAATGCTGCTGGTGGGCTTGAAGCACTGATTGTGCCACCCACAGAAGCAGCCTGTAAAAGTGTGTCTCAGGTCTGCCATTGCAGAGCCTGTGTGCAGTCTGGTACTGCCATGTTGACTGGGCAAGTGCACCCACTTGCCAGTCCCTAAACCTTCCCTTTTCTGCATATTAGTCACCCCTATGGTAGGCCCAAGGGCAGGGTGCATTGTAAGTATAAGGTAGGACATGCCCTGATGTGTGTGGCATGTCCTAATAGTGAATTACAGCCATTTTCGTTTTTCACTATTGCAAGGCTGCCTGTTCCCCATAGGCCAGAATGGGCAGTTTGATTATTACAGCTTATAATCCTAACTGACCCAGGGAACATGGTAGAAAAACGAATTTAGTATGCCTGAACTCAGAATGATAAAATACATCTTTTAGTGAAGTTGGTTTTAACATTCTGTGTTTGAAAATACCACTTTTAGAAAGTAGGTATTTTCTTGCCTAACTATCCAAGCCTGCCTCTGCTAGGTTGTGTATTCCTTGTCTGGGTTTGTGAGTGACAGGGGCTGGGGGACTCCAGGAGACAGGGTGAGTCAGCACAGGGCTGAATAGAGAGATCTGCATTTAGATAGGTGGGAGGAGTTGCACCTGGGACCTGAATAGGGCTGTGCCTTCCCTCCACAATGCTGGCTCCACCTCCTGTGGTGTGTCTGATGTCCCTGGCCAACTCTGTGAAAGGAAGGAAGGAGTCTTGTCAACAAAGTGCTCCAGGACTGACCAGAACTGGTTTGGACTAGGCAAAGGCCTCTCTGCCTTCAGAGAACAAAGAGAATATGTGTATAAAAGAGGGGACCCAAACCCCAGAAGATCAGATCACTTTTGGGAAACAAGAAGAAACCTTTGCTGAGGAGAGGAACCAGAGAAACTGAGGAAGAGACTATCCCTAAGCTGAGTGCTGTTTGGGGAATTGGCCTGCAGTGGTTGCCTGACTGCCAAAGAAAGGAGGAAGGAACTTTATGTGTACTTTCATCAACTTGTAAAAGATTTCCAAGGGCTTGAGAGAAGAGCTTGCCTCCTGCTGAAGTCTCAGGGACAACAGACTTCACCAACCAGCTCCCCAAGAGTCTTTCTGTAAAGTGCCTGCTGCTGTGCTGGACTTTCTGAGGGACTGCGTGTCGCAAGGAGCTGGAAGCGCGACTCACGAAGAAGCGTCGCCGCCGCAGCCGAAGCGCCTCGCATCGCCTAAGAAGAGGATCGACGTCGCATCAGACGCCGCTGCATCAACGGAGAAGAGTGTCGTCGCCGCTGACGCTGTCACATCGTTGCCGAAGCGTCTCGCATCGCCGGAGAAGAGGATCGACGTGGCATCAGATGCCGCCGCATCACCGGGAAGCGTGTCGCAGGGCCTGTCGTGGCTCAGAAGAATCATTGAGTCGCCGCACGGCTGTCGCATCATTGCCAAAGCGCCTCGCATCGCCGGAGAAGAGGACCGATGTCGCATCAGACGCCGCCGCATCACCTGGAGCGTGTCGCAGGGCCTGTCGCGGCTCAGAAGCATCGTTGCCGAAGCGCCTCGCATTGCCGGAGAAGAGGATCGACGTCGCATCAGACGCCGCCGCATCACCGGGAAGCGTGTCGCAGGGCCTGTCGCGGCTCAGAAGCATCGTTGAGTCCCCGCACGGCCGTCGGGCGTGCACGCATCGTGTTGCATCAAGAAGAAGACGCCATCTTTGTTCATTGCACCGGATCTTCATCGCATCACTGCGTTGCTGGTCGCATCACCACGAAAGCACAGTAAGAAACCGACGCATCACCTCCGCTCGCAGAGAAGAACCGACGCATCCCCTACGCATCAGTAGGGACCCGACGCATCACCGTTCTTGCGTGTAAGGAACCGATGCATCACCTTCCCTGCAACACTTTCGTTGTATAACGTTACGCATCCTAAGGTACATTGAACTCAAAGTGTCGCATTTACCATCTTAAGAGAACTGAGCTAATTCTACCATTTTTGAAGTACAGTATTGTGGATTTTTGTCGTTTGTGGTCTTGTGTTAAATCTATATAAAAGATTCTTATTTTTAATATACATCTGGTGTGGTGTCCATCTGTAGTGTTGTCACTTGATTACTGTATGTGTTCACAAATGCTTTACACACTGCCTCTGAGATAAGCCTGTCTGCTCGTGCCAAGCTACCAAGGGGGTGAGCAGGGGTTATTTTAGGAGTGTATCCCCCTTACCCTGCCTAGACGCAAGGGTCCCTATTTGGACAAAGGTATCTACCTCTGCCAACTAGAGACCCCCAAATCTAACATTGGTGGTCAGCGGTGAGGATTCTGGACTTGCATTTGAGACTCATATACAGTGATTGGTGAACACTACTAGTGAGTGCAGACCAAAACGCGACCACATACTTTTGGTAGATTGTTTTTGCTGGGATCTTCTATTTTTGCAAAGAACTGCCAAGTTTAATCACCATGGAGAAAGCAGCATCCATAGCATCTGTTGATTATGAGTGGAAAGAGGAGAGACTAGAATGCTACAATGTGAAATAGCTAAAGCACTTCTGCAGGAAATTTAAAGTTGCTATGACCGGTCTCACCAAGAAGGATGAGCTCCAAAAGGCGCTGAGGGCCTGGGTTGAAGCAAGGAATACCCCTGAGAATGAGGAAGGGGCTGAGAATGCAGATGAGCAGCTGGAGGGGCCATTGGGTCCACAGGGGAGAAGAGCAACCTCCCCAGTAGGTAGCAGTGTCTCTGCCAAAATCCTGTCCCCAGAGGAGTTGGCGGATAGGAAGGAAAACAGGATGTACGAATTGGAGCTTGCCAAGCTCAAGTTGGGTGGGCAACTAGAGTTAGAAAATTGGAGATTGGCCCTGGAAGAAAAGAGAATGCAGTTGTAGCATGAGAAAAGTTTGAGGGAGTTGGAGTTGAAAGCTAGAAGCTTAGAGATTACTCCCTCTGGTGGCAGCACACCGTCAATGCCTGTTGAAGCTAGGGTGTATATTCCTAAAGATGTGGTGAGAGAGTTTTATAAGAATGATGATATTGGGCAGTGGTTAAAAGCCTATGAGGTAGCCATGTCTTCCCACCGGGTCCCTGAGAAGGATTGGGGAGCGGGGTTGTGGGGGCGGTTCCTTAGTGAGGGGCGGGACACACTGTTAGACTTGCCTTCTGAAGTCCATAATTCTTATAGCCACATGAAAGATGCATTGATGTCCAGGTATGGGTTGACTCCTGAATTGTATAGACAGAGGTTTAGAAATTGCAAGAAGGTGGAATCAGGTACCTGGGTAGAATATGTCACTTTTTTCTGCAGAGCATTGGATGGTTGGGTGAAGGGTAGCAAAGTTAAGGATTTTGAAGGGCTTTTTGATTTAATTGCATGGGAGCACTTGTCAAGTAATTGTTTTCCAGAGCTACGCCAGCACCTGATTGATAGCAGGCTGACTAACCCTAGGAAGCTTGCTGAGGAGGCGGACCGCTGGGTGAGCACCCGGGTCCACAAGGGTCACGTGGGAGACTCCGCCAAGAGTGGGCAGGGTCCCCAGCAGAAGAGTGGGGGGGACAAGGGTAAACAGAGGGAGTTCCAGAAAGGGCCCCAAAGTAATCCCCAAGGGAAGGGTTCCCAGCCTCCCCCTGAGAAGAAGCACGGGGCCCCGACAGGTAGGCCTGTTCCCAGGGGACCCCTGAGGTGCTACAAGTGTGGTGAAGTGGGTCATAAGTCTAATGATCCCAAGTGCCCACAGTTTGGAAAGACAGCACCCACTGGTGCTCCACCCCGGCAGATGGTGAGTGTAGCCCTGGGGGAGGAGAGGGGTGTCCAAGGTGGGTGGGGTCCCGCAGAGATGTCCCTTGTCTCTTTAGGAGACTGTGAGGTGGTCCCCAGGACCCAACTGCCTGATAACACTAAAAAGTATAGGCAGTGGGTGACCATCAATGGCCATAGAGTGGAGGCTCTTCGAGACACAGGAGCCAGTGTGACAGCTGTCAAGTGTCACCTGGTGTCTGAAGAGCAGGTTGTCCCTAATGCATTTTACCCAGTTGTTGCCGCTGACAACACAGAGAGCCACTGCAAGGTAGCTCAGGTTCCCTTTGAGTGGGGGGTCTCTGGTACTCTTCAAGTAGCTGTGAGGCCAGCCATGCCTGTTGACTGTTTGTTGGGGAACGATTTGGAGAGCTCACCTTGGGCTAAGATGGAGCGAAGTGCTCATTTGGAGATGTTGGGTCTGCCTGACTGGGCGTGTGTGACCACACGGTCCATGGCAGCCAGTAAGGGTGTTCAAGAGGACCTGGAGCCTGAGAGGGGGCCCAGGTGCCTGCCTTAAAGAGAAGAGGCAGGGGCGCGGGAAACCGGCCCCTGAAGTTCCCACGGTCCAGGAGGAGGTAGACCCTGAGGGGGATGCCCTGGAACCTACAGGGGAACAGGTAGCTGAACTGGGGGACCTGCCTGAGCTGACCCATTGGCAGCAAGAAGGAGGACCCTCCAGGGAAGAGTTCTGCAAGGAGCAGAAGGAATGCCCTTCTCTTGTGGGTTTGCGGCAGCAGGCTGCAGACCAGGCAGCAGGTGATCAGTCTGGATCACATTGGATCTACTGGGAGAATGACCTTCTGTATACTGAGCCTAAGGTTGCTGAGCCTGGGTCAGCCCGTGTGCTGGTGGTACCCCAGCGCTTCAGAGCCTTCCTACTGGGGCTGGCTCATGATGTGCCGTTAGCAGGACATTTGGGGCAGGACAAGACCTTTGAGAGGCTTGTCACCCATTTCTATTGGCCCCAAATACGCAAGAGTTCAGACACTCATTGCAGGACCTGTCAGACTTGCCAGGCAAGTGGAAAGAGTGGGAGGAAGCAGAAGGCTCCTCTCCAGCCATTCCCTGTGGTCAGCACCCCCTTTGAACAGGTGGGTATTGACATTGTGGGGCCACTGGACCCCAAGACAGCCATGGGCAACAGGTTCATCCTGGTCTTGGTGGACCATGCCACCCGGTACCCGGAAGCCATACCTCTGAGGACAGTGACGGCCCCCGTGGTGGGACGGGCACTGATGGGAATTTTCTCCCGAGTGGGATTCCCTAGAGAGGTAGTGTCTGACCGAGGTACAAACTTCATTTCCAAGTATATGAAGTCCCTGTGGCAGGAGTGTAGGGTAACTTACAAGTTCACCACTCCTTACCACCCCCAAGGAAATGGGTTGGTTGAGAGATTCAACCGGACCCTCAAAGGCATGATTATGGGTCTTGAGGAACCTATGAGGCGTAAGTGGGACGTCCTCTTACCATGCCTGCTCTTTGCATACCGTGAGGTGCCACAGAAATCTCTAGGGTTCAGTCCCTTTGAGCTTCTCTATGGTCACCCAGTGAGAGGACCTCTGAGTCTGGTCAAGGAAGGCTGGGAGCAATCTCCCAGGAAACCTCCCCAGGATGTACATAGCTACATGCTGGCCTTCAGGAACCAGACTAGGCGTTTCAGGCAGCTCGCTGAGGCGAATCTGGAAGCCAGCCAGGAGGAGATGAAGCGGTGGTACGACCAGAATGCCACTCTGGTAGAGCTTCAGCCTGGTCAGAAAGTGTGGGTCATGGCCCCAGTGGAGCCTTGTGCGCTCCAGGATAAGTGGACCAGACCATTTGAGGTGGTGGAGCGCAAGAGTCCTGTTACCTACTTGGTGGACTTGCGGTCTCCCAGGAACCCCTTGCGGGTCCTGCATGTCAACCGCCTGAAGCCCCACTTGGAGAGGTCCGAAGTGGGCATGCTCTTAGCGACAGATGCTGGAATGGAGGAGGAGACCGAGCCTCTTCCTGACCTCCTGTCGGCGACAGAGCGAGATGGGTCAGTGGATGGTGTGAACGTCTCTTCCACCCTGACCCCTGAGCAACAGAATGACTGCCACCAGTTTCTGGGACAGTTTTCTGATTTGTTCTCCCTGATTCCCAGTGTCACTGATTGGTGCATCCATGATGTGGACACTAGAGACAGTCCTCCTGATAAGCACAAAACTTACAGGGTAACTGACAGGGTGAGAGCTTGCATCAAGGAGGAGGTCTCCAAGATGCTTGCGTTAGGGGTGATTGAGTCCTCTAACAGTCCTTGGGCCAGCCCAGTGGTCTTGGTCCCAAAGGCTGCCGCACCGGGTGCCACGCCAGAACTCTGGTTCTGTGTGGACTACCGAGGGCTCAATTCAGTCACGAGGACTGACGTGCACCCCATCCCCAGAGCTGATGAGCTCATCGATCGGTTAGGGGCTGCCCGGTACCTCAGCATTTTTGATCTAACGTCTGGGTACTGGCAGATCGCCTTGACTGATGGGGCAAGAGAGAGGTCAGCATTCTCCACACCAGATGGGCACTACCAGTTCCGGGTTATGCCCTTTGGGATGAAAAATGCCCCTGCCACCTTTCAGAGGTTGGTCAACCAGGTGTTGGCTGGACTGGAAGAGTTCAGTGCCGCCTACCTGGATGACATTGCAGTGTTCAGCGCCAGTTGGGAAGAACATCTGCGCCACCTCTGGGAAGTGTTGATGGCGCTGCAGAGGGTAGGCCTCACGATCAAGGCGAGTAAGTGCCAGATCGGGCAGGGTTCCATGGTGTACTTGGGACACCAGGTTGGGAGCGGCCAGGTGGCGCCCCTACAGCCCAAGATTGAGACCATCCTGGCTTGGGAGCCCCCCAAGACCCAGACGGAGGTGAGAGCCTTTTTAGGACTCACTGGGTATTACAGGAGGTTTGTCAAGGGGTATGGCAGCATGGTTGCACCCTTGACTGAGCTGACTTCCAGGAAGAAGCCCAAGAAAGTGATTTGGACTGACACCTGTCAGAAAGCTTTTGAGGCCCTGAAAACTGCCATGTGAACGGCGCCCGTGCTCCTGGCACCCAACTTCTCAAGAGAGTTTATCGTTCAAACAGACGCTTCAGAGCATGGTGTGGGGGCTGTTTTGTCACAGATAAATGAGGAGGGCCTAGATCAACCCGTAGCCTTCATCAGTAGGAGGTTACTTCCATGGGAACAGAGGTGGAGTGCGATTGAGCTTGAGGCATTTGCTGAGGTCTGGGCGCTGAAGAAGCTGAGACCATACCTGTTTGGGACTCACTTCCGGGTTCAGACAGACCACAGGCCCCTCAGATGGTTGATGCAGATGAGGGGTGAGAATCCAAAGCTGTTGAGGTGGTCCATTTCCCTACAGGGGATGTATTTCACGGTGGAACACCGCCCTGGTACAGAACACGCCAATGCTGATGGTCTGTCCAGATTTTACCGCCTTAGTGAAGAGAACTCCCAGGCGGTAGGGTAGTTCTCCCCACATTTCAGCTGGAGGGGACAAGTGTTAGACCTGGCACTGTTGGCGTGGGTCTCCCTTCCATTTTTGCTGTTGCCTCATGTGTTTTTGCTGGTTATAGATGCTTTGGGCACTGTGCCACTGCTATTCAGTGCCACAGTGCAAGTGCTCCTATGGTAAATTGGTGTATGGATTAGTGATTCCATGATTGGTTGGTTTGGTTTACTTGTCAGACCCTAGTACAGTGCACTGAGTGTGCCCAGGGCTTGTAAACCAAATGCTGCTGGTGGGCTTGCAGTACTGATTGTGCCACCCACAGAAGCAGCCTGTAAAAGTGTGTCTCAGGTCTGCCATTGCAGAGCCTGTGTGCAGTCTGGTACTGCCATGTTGACTGGGCAAGTGCACCCACTTGCCAGTCCCTAAACCTTCCCTTTTCTGCATATTAGTCACCCCTATGGTAGGCCCAAGGGCAGGGTGCATTATAAGGTAGGACATGCCCTGATGTGTGTGGCATGTCCTAATAGTGAATTACAGCCATTTTCGTTTTTCAGTATTGCAAGGCTGCCTGTTCCCCATAGGCCAGAATGGGCAGTTTGATTATTACAGCTTATAATCCTAACTGACCCAGGGAACATGGTAGAAAAACGAATTTAATATGCCTGAACTCAGAATGATAAAATACATCTTTTAGTGAAGTTGGTTTTAACATTCTGTGTTTGAAAATACCACTTTTAGAAAGTAGGTATTTTCTTGCCTAACTATCCAAGCCTGCCTCTGCTAGGTTGTGCACTCCTTGTCTGGGTTTGTGAGTGACAGGGGCTGGGGGACTCCAGGAGACAGGGTGAGTCAGCACAGGGCTGAATAGAGAGATCTGCATGGAGATTAGTGGGAGGAGTTGCACCTGGGACCTGAATAGGGCTGTGCCTTCCCTCCACAATGCTGGCTCCACCTCCTGTGGTGTGTCTGATGTCCCTGGCCTACTCTGTGAAAGGAGAGAAGGAGTCTTGTCAACAAAGTGCTCCAGGACTGACCAGAACTGGTTTGGACTAGGCAAAGGCCTCTCTGCCTTCAGAGAACAAAGAGAATATGTGTATAAAAGAGGGACCCAAACCCCAGAAGATCAGATCACTTTTGGGAAACAAGAAGAAACCTTTGCTGAGGAGAGGAACCAGAGAAACTGAGGAAGAGACTATCCCTAAGTTGAGTGCTGTTTGGGGGATTGGCCTGCAGTGGTTGCCTGACTGCCAAAGAAAGGAGGAAGGAACTTTATGTGTACTTTCATCAACTTGTAAAAGATATCCAAGGGCTTGAGAGAAGAGCTTGCCTCCTGCTGAAGTCTCAGGGACAACAGACTTCACCAACCAGCTCCCCAAGAGTCTTTCTGTAAAGTGCCTGCTGCTGTGCTGGACTTTCTGAGGGACTGCGCGTCGCAAGGAGCTGGAAGCGCAACTCACGAAGAAGAAGCGTCGCCGCCGCAGCCGAAGCACCTCGCATCGCCGAAGAAGAGGATCGACGTCGCATCAGATGCCGTCGCATCAACGGAGAAGAGTGTCGCCGCCGCTGCCGCTGTCGCATCTTTGCCGAAGCGCCTCGCATCGCCGGAGAAGAGGACCGACATGGCATCAGACACCGCCGCATTACCGGGAAGCGTGTCGCAGGGCCTGTCGCAGCTCAGAAGAATCGTTGAGTCGCCACACGGCTGTCACATCATTGCCAAAGCGCCTCGCATCGCCGGAGAAGAGGACCGACGTCGCATCAGACGCCGCCGCATCACCGGGAGCGTGTCGCAGGGCCTGTCGCGGCTCAGAAGCATCGTTGCCGAAGCGCTTCGCATCGCCGGAGAAGAGGATCGACGTCGCATCAGACGCCGCCGCATCACGGGAAGCGTGTCGCAGGGCCTGTCGCGGCTCAGAAGCATCGTTGAGTCTCCGCACGGCCATCGGGCGTGCACGCATCATGTTGCATCAAGAAGAAGACGCCATCTTTGTTCATTGCACCGGATCTTCATCGCATCACGGCGTTGCTGGTCGCATCGCCACGAAAGCGCAGTAAGAAACCGATGCATCACCTACCCTCGCAGAGAAGAACTGACGCATCCCCTATGCATCAGTAGGGACCCGACGCATCACCGTTTTTGCGTGTAAGGAACGGACGCATCACCTTCCCTGCAACACTTTCATTGTATAGCGTTACGCATCCTAAGGTACATTGAACTCAAAGTGTCGCATTTACCATCTTAAGAGAACTGAGCTAATTCTACCATTTTTGAAGTACAGTATTGTGGATTTTTGTCGTTTGTGGTCTTGTGTTGAATCTATATAAAAGATACTTATTTTTAATATACATCTGGTGTGGTGTCCATCTGTAGTGTTGTCACTTGATTACTGTATGTGTTCACAAATGCTTTACACACTGCCTCTGAGATAAGCCTGTCTGCTCGTGCCAAGCTACCAAGGGGGTGAGCAGGGGTTATTTTAGGAGTGTATCCCCCTTACCCTGACTAGACGCAAGGGTCCCTATTTGGACAAAGGTACCTACCTCTGCCAACTAGAGACCCCCAAATCTAACACATACTATGGCACAATTGGATGATGACATAATGCACGACGAGGACCCTTTGTTGAACTTAGACAACATAGAGGTCACAGTTGATTTAACATGTTCAAGTAATTTTAAATCGAAGTCTACGTTTGCTCCTAATGTACACTGTGATGCCCTTGAGGTGTTTGAGAGAAGTGTTATTCAGGAATTGAAACGATTGAGATATAAGACCGAGCGGCTGGCTAAGAGGAATTTAACTGTGGAAAAACTTAAGGCAGTAGAAGCCCTGAAGAATGACACCTCGATTGTAATTCGGCAATCAGACAAGGGGGGTCTGGGCCATGGAAGAATATTTAGTTGAGGGCTTACGACAACTTAATGACCCATCCTGTTATACGTTAAGCACAAAAACAGAGGTACTAGCATCATATTCTAAATTCAATGAGATGCTAGTAGATTGGAACGATCAAGGTTTACTTGAGTGGGAGGAATTTTGCAGTTTATATTGTAAGCATCTTCGCATCCCAATAATGTATTTGCTCCCTAAATTGCATAAAGATGCAGAGAAGTCACCAGGTAGACCAATAGTGTCGTCCATGGGATCCCAGTCAGAAATGACTTCGAAATTTATTGATTACTTTTTGCGACCGTTTGTGGTAGCCTTACCTGCTTATTTGAAAGACACTACACATTTTCTGACATTGATTGATGGTTTGCTATGGGAAAGTAATTATTGGTTGATCACGTTAGATGTAACCAGTCTCTACACGTGTATCAGGCATGACCTGGGGATCCAGGCCGTACGGTACTTCTTACGTGCGAGGTCAATATCCTTGTTACTACACACAGAAATGCTGATTGATATGGTCTATTATTGTCTAGCTAACAATTTTTTCCTCTTCGATCAGAAGGTATATAAACAGACACAAGGAACAGCAATGGGCACCTGCTTCGCCCCCAGCTATGCAAATTTATTCATGGGCTGGTGGGAGGAGCAGGTGTCCGATAGCTGGCTGACATATGGAGAGAATATTGTATTGTGGACTCGGTTCATCAATGACATTTTTTTGATTTGGAAGGGAGAAAAAGAGTCATCTGAAAGGTTTGTGTCATCGTTGAACAATAATGAGATGAATCTACAGTTCACCTCCAAGATCAACAAAGAGACGAGTGTGTTTTTGGATATTGAGATTACAGTACAAGGGAACACCCTGGTGACGAAATTCCACAGGAAGGAGACGGCTGGGAATGGTCTCTTAAATGCCACCAGTGCCCATCCCTTTAATTTGATTCAAAGCATCCCCTATGGAGAGCTGATTAGGGCAAAGCGTAATTGTAGAACTCAGAAGGAATACTTTGTAGAGAAACAGATAATGAGCAAAAGATTTGAACAACGGGGTTACAGTAAGAAGACGATAAAACATGCTATGATCAAGGCGGACGCCTTAGACAGACCAGAGTTACTATATCCCAGACGGCAGATTGAGGGAAAGGAGGATACAGTGAGATTTATAACTACTTTCTCCATTCAAGCTTACAAAATCAAGAAAATGCTTAATCGAAATTGGCACATCCTTAAAACTGACAGTATCATTAACAAATATGTCAGTGAAACCCCTCAAATAACATTTAGAAGAGGCAGATCCTTGAAAGATGAATTGAGCAATAATGTAGTAATTGCTCAAGGTGAGAGTAGGATCACGAGCACAGTAGGTGGTTTTAGATGCTGTAAGCATTGTAAAGCATGTGCCAACAGTGTAAATTGTACAAAGGTGAAAGTACCTAATAGCAGGAGAGAATTTTCCATCAAAGATAATTTCAGCTGTAATACGGACTTCTGCATTTATTGTTTAATTTGCCTGTGTGGTAAATACTACATTGGAAGTACTATCCACCGGGCAAAGAAAAGGATATTAGAACATCAGCGAGCCATCCGACGTAATAATGAACAATATCCGGTGGCTCGGCATTTTAAGGAAATGCATAATCAAGATGACAAGTTGCTGTTCTTTGTAGTATTAGATTCAGTCAAACTACAGGAAAGAGGAGGAGCTCAAGAGCATCAGTTAAGGATAAGGGAATCGAGATTTATTATAGATTTCGAAACTTTGGCTCCGGTATGTCTTAATTCCAATGAAGAATTGGCGATACATCTGTAGGAAAGAGCAATTGATGTAAGAAGCAGAAGCACGAGGTTGTTTAGTTACTTCCTTTCTGAGAAACAGTTGTAGATAGAGAGGGTATATATTAGAGTATCGTGAGTATTTTAACATAATTTTGTAGGTATGAATTCATTTAGAAAAATTATTCTTTATAATTTCTGATCTTTGTTTCTTTTTTGTTACAAACACAGGCAGGAATGGTAATTAAAAGGGCAGAAGTTTGAGACATCAATGTCAGGAAGAAGATTCATGAAGTTCTAAGAGAATAACCATTGGCTTTATGCAATCAGGATTAAGTCCAATGGTGGAAGATATAAAGGAATAGACCAGGAGTAATGCCGACTGGTGCCAGACTTGTCTTGCCTTTTTTCTCTTCTTTTGTTTTTGCTGTCACCATTTGTTCAGTTGCACCACTTTGTGTCTAAATAGTAATGTAATGATTAATGAACTGGGGTCCTGTAGATATCAACAGTGCTGTGTGGTTAAATTGCCCACTTGGGCACAATTTATGGTATTAGTATTGATATTGGCATGTTTATTGCTGAC
Source organism: Calotriton arnoldi (assembly GCA_963921515.1). Lineage (NCBI taxonomy): Eukaryota > Metazoa > Chordata > Amphibia > Caudata > Salamandridae > Calotriton > Calotriton arnoldi. Next base: position 324,909 of record CAWUFW010005773.1, on the reverse strand, counting down.
ACAAACAAGGGCGATAGATATCTTCTGGCAGAGGTGACATACCAGGAGGACGCCTCGTAGTACGGGGTTATCCTAACAATGTTTTTACTGGTTTCATTATTGATGCAATCATGAATATAAAAACTTGCTATTCTCATTAATGAACTTTGAAATGTACCATTGAAATTCGCCATGTATTTATCAGCTGCAAAAAACTCGAGATGTGTAATATATATAATTCAAAGATGGCGCTCATGGTAACATAAGACAAGTAATGGAGTACTACGATTGTCCTTTTTTACTGTTACTGATTCTGTGTATGTAAATCGGCATGTTGGCGGCATCAAACATACCGTGAATAAGCCGCAAGGCGAAACGCGTTGGTATTGAGCTAACCTTGCCAATAAATTTATAAAGCAGCCGTGAGTGTCCTGGAATTTTCTTGTATGAAGGAGAAATTGCGCGCTTACATTAAGGGGTTCCGGGCCCCATCCAGGACCGCCGCACATAGGAGCTCCTTAACTTCCGGATTGTGGCGGTGAGCGAATATATATATATATATATATATATAGAAAGCAAGCCAAAAGTCATGTGACAAAGCATAACTGCTTCAGAAAGCATTTGACATGTTTCACATGATCATGGTCTACAGTTCAACACACACCAATAATCCCTATAGTGGCCTTCCCATGTGTCTGTAACATAAATGTGCACATCATAAATTCAGATCTTAAAAATTGGCACAATAATGATGATTTCATGAAATTTCAAGTAAACAAACGTCAATTGCGGTGCACTGCGCAAATTTTGCATTTATGCACAGTAATGGACTACACAGATGATTTGTGTCCTGTAAATTATATGGGAATGGAGTTTTTCAAATTAAAACAGGTGAGCCCTCCTTTGTAGTGGTGGTGATGCACTTAACAGTCACCAATGACCTAGTTAAACCCGCTAAAATGGCTGATGCCTGACCTTGCATATACGACAATTTGAACCAGCGCTGTTGGTGGAAATCGACCGCGTGGTGGGCAGCTTCATCCACAGCAGACACAGCCATAGTCTAACGTTGGTGATTGTGATGATAGCGTCCCAATGGGTGTGTGCGGCTACACTGATGAGCATGGACGTGGCATACATGTACGTCTCACTTTGAAAATAGCTCACTTGTCTCCTGACACTGCTGCTATCAACACGTCCTCCATTTTAGCTGCTGTTTGCCACCTCTGAGAGCAATCATATCAGGCCAAGCAAGTGAGAGTCCCCCTGCCTTCTCTCCAGAGGAGCTGGAGAAACTTGTAGAAGAGGTCCTTCCCCTGTATGGCCAGCTCTATGGCTCACCAGAGGAGCAGGTAAATAACTCACATATATTTTTTACTCTGTTCAACTCCATCCTTTTCATTCCCACAGGCTACAATGTGCCTCTGAGTTCCAGAGTGATTTATGATTACTGTTGGTAATATTTTGGATGCCTACATTGGACAATCATGTAATGAATTGTGTATCTACTTTACTTTGTGTATTTAACATCACCATTGTGATGTGTGTTAAGCCCTAGATTCTACTTGTGGTGAATTCACATATCTATGCATGTATACCTTTCATGGTACCTATATATTTGCTAATTGGATCACTGTAAATGTGCATCCAAATATATTAGGTTTACTGCATACAGTAAGAAGCAGATGAGGATGATGTTAGTTATTTGTACAGTCCCACAATTCACTCAGCGCAAAACCGGGGCTTACCAAACTGTTGTCTGGGAGCTACCTATACCTCACAGACACCTTCAGAGTACCACAGTATCTTGAGGTCACTTATTGGACGGTCAGAAGATGTACATTTATGTTTGGAAGTGTTTTAAATGTGAGGTTCATGTGGGATCAGTATGCACAACCTGCAGAGAGCAAGACTTGACAATAAGTTGTGCCAATCTGGGCCATGGCCCAGGCTCGGCCACCATTACTGTGGCAATGCATGTTATGCACAGAGTGATCTTCCTGCAGACCTGCACATCCTTGGATGTTCCTAAAAGGAGTATTCTGAACCACTACTAGCCCAGATTAGTTTTATATGGACTGCATTTGAAATGGTGACTGAGGTACCCCCATGACCTGATACTTTTTTCAATTGACCCACATTGTCTATGTATGTCATTTGCTTCTGACAGGCCCCTTACTCCCACAGTTCTGGTTTCACTTATCCATAAGTCATGCTTCCATTGTATATGCCTATTGCACAGATGGCACGTTAACAGTGCAGAGAGCTGGTTACTTCTGAAGAGTTTTTGATATGTGAATCATCAGTTTTGTTACAATCAACCAGTCTAACAAGACATACAATGGTGTTAAATGGCGTCCCTGTAACAGTGCCACATATGGCAAAAGGCGTGTCCTGTGATGGCAGTACATACCACACAAATTCCATCAGACGTAGTATGATATCCCATTAAGTGCTCCACATGTCCAAACATTCCCAGGGAGTTGCTCTCAATGACACACATGCCAGTCCTTTCTTTGTGACCTAAGTCTTCGGCTATAGTCTATACTATGGTACTGGCTTGCATGGACCTTATGTATCAAGTCAATGGGCCTGGCTGTAAAAGGTGTCTGTACAATCATGATAAAGTAGTTTACCCTTCAGAAGCTCACAATGGTGTGTTGTGTTTCATAGTATCTCACTTCACAGTATATGTAGGATGATCCTGGCCTACAAGATATTAGTGGGCTGGTCAGTGTAGGTCATGACTAGGCTTAATGATAGTCAGCAGATGACTACGACAGCGTGTATTCATGTCTTTGTAGTCCTTAGCATGTGAGACTGATACATGTAGTGTATTAACTAACAATTATTGCTTGTGCTAGGTGTGTACAAAATGTGTGTTAAATGAACAGATATCCTAAGACTTGCAGTTATAAACTGTGTATTCATAGATTGTATCCATACAGGTCAAAACCCATCAGAAGCAGTCAATTTGAAAAGCCATCGCCCAGAAGGTGAGGACCCTGGGGGTCTTTCGCTGGTGCAGGGTCTATTGTCATAAGAGGAGGGAGGACCTGAGGCACTGGACCAGGAAGATCATGGAGGTCCAGCTGGGGGCTGTCCTCCCAACTTGGATGGTGCGCGCGCCGGACCCTTACCCCTTTAATGGCCTGCATACTGGTGGTAGCCTTCCTGGAGCTTGATGGACAGTTGAGGGCCCAACAGCAGCAACAAGGGGCTGAGACCTGGCCAGAATCATACATGTAATATTGCCAACTTTGTGTGCTGCAGGCATTTCTCCATTATTATTGGGGGTGGCCCATGTGTACCACACAAGAGGAGCTACTGTTTGTGTTGGTCTGGTAGTAGGTGCATGCTAATATGCTGTGCCTATTGCCTTTATGAACAGGGACACTGCTTCAGCCCAGTCTACTACCAATTTCCTGTCTTGAGCAGACACATGGCTGAGTGAAGTAAAACATCTGATCATGTTCTTTGGTGTTCTGGGTGAAAATTGTACCAAACAGACCACTTTTCTTCCTTATGTAAGGAGCACTGTTACCTCACTACTGTCTCTCATGTGATGGTGGCCCTATTACACGTGACATGGCATACAGTGCACTCTTCATGTAGTTAGTATACAACACTTCCCATTGGTAAGTTGGGATTAAACAGCATCATGAGTGTGCAACCTTCACTCGTGCCTTCACCATTAGTGTCTACATGTTGCCCAGTGTACATTTCCCTGTTGTTACTTCATCTGCAATGGTGTTTGAAGATTCACTCACTGATTGGTGACATGCATCATTCATAGAGTGAGATGTAGAAATGTAGAGGTCTTATGTGAGTGTCTACACTCAGTCTTACCAGCCAATTTGTGTTTGCTATCCCAAATGGTGCTGTGGTGTGCCATCCCATTGTTCTCCCACCTCTTCATGTCATAGATATTCAGAGACACACAACAACGTTCAAAGGTATATTGGCCTGTAGGAATGTCATCTGTGAATGGTGTCATCACTTGTACCAAGAAGGATTGGGGATGCTAATTTGGCTATGAGAAGTATTATGCTGTGTGCATTTGGAGTATCTATCTCCCTTCATTGTATCCAGGCTACATTTCTATGCTACATGTGACATGTAGGTGGAGTTCTTCAGTACAGCTTTCATTAGACCTTTCAGGTAGTGGACACATGATGAGGTTTCAAGTCAAAAGTGTCATCAGTGTGCAATTAGCATTTGCATGTAAAATGATGGTACATTGGCCTTTAACTTGACCTTCAAGACATCATGATGTGTGTTAAGGAAAATGAATATTTTTTAAGATCTGGGCCTTGTATAAACATTGTGCAAATGAAAAAATCATATCCATTTGGTGACATCATTTAACTTTGGTATACAACAAGTGTCAAAGTATGCAAGGTGATCAACTATCCTAGTATGGCCATAAGTATGGAGTATAGACAAGTCCATCAATGCATTTGGAGCTGTCTGGGGTTATGACATAAGTGGAGCCAACTGTTTACAGGTTATGTAGCATGCATGCATGTGCTCATGGTGAAACCTTTATGGTGAACCATGTGGCTGGTGTGATATGTGCACTTAATAACTAGTTCTGATGATATGTGATAGTATGGTGTGGAAACGCAGTTCAAATAAACCTATTTTACATGTCAATTTCAGATTCATCTAGGGCAAGCTAAGGAGAAGGGGCCAACGTTGGTGTCTGCACAGCTGGTCACAGTGGTTCTGGACATGACAGCACAGACACTGAGGGACCCAGTGACCAGGAGGGTGTGGTGAGTGCCACGGAGGACATGAGCTCAAGTTCATCTTCATCCGAGTCTTCCTCCGGTAGTTCCACTTTCATCCTTGTCGGCCACTCCCAGGTCCATCGCCACCCTCCCTGCTGTCCAACAACGAGCTGGCCGTCCCCACTCCCCTAAAATGGTAGTCATCTCCTTTGCTGCAGGCAACACAGCCCCTGACCCTGATACCCCCAAGTCTCTAAGTGTGGAGGCTATTGACCTCCTGAGAAACATCTCTGTGGGTCAGAAGCCACTTCTAAATACCATCCAGGTGCAAGGTAGCCAACTGACACAGATGGGGGCCTACCTGGAAGGCATCCACTGTGCTATGTATGGTCTACAGAGGTCTTTTGAGGCTCTGACCTCCTCACTCGCGGCAGACTTCCACCCATACCAACCTTCCTCCCCACCTCCTTCCCCTTCCCCATCTAAATTCCCTATTCTCATACCTGTCCCAAGCACATGCACACATCCGCAAGCAAATACTTCATCAGACCGAAGCACTACACACATACACAAAAACTGCATAAAAAATGCAGGCATGCAACCACTCACCAGACACTCACACCCTCAGCACCACCAACATACCCCCAGACACCACACCGACAGACACAGACCCCTCCACAACATCCAGCATTCATGCAGATATCACAGCAACATCCACAGACCCCTCCACAACACCCAGCATTCATGCAGACACTACAGCAACAGACCCCTCCACAACATCCAGCATTCACGAGACACTACAGCAACAGCCACAGACCCCTCCACAACACCCAGCATTCACACAGACACTACACCAATAGCCACAGACCCCTCCACAACACCCAGCATTCATGAAGACACTACAGCAACAGCCACAGACCCCTCCACAACACCCAGCATTCACACAGACACTACACCAATAGCCACAGACCCCTCCACAACACCCAGCATTCACGAAGACACTACAGCAACAGCCACAGACCCCTCCACAATACCCATCATTCACGCAGACACTACCCCAATAGCCACAGACCCCTCCACAACACCCATCATTCACGCAGACACTACCCCAATAGCCACAGACCCCTCCACAATACCCAACTTCCACGCATACACTACACCAACAGACACAGACCCCTTTATAACACCCATCATTCATGCAGACACTACTCCAACAGCCACAGACCCCTCCACAACACCCAGCACGTCCACATCTTAGAAACAAAAAAACGCAAACACCCACAGTCACCCACACAACAGATACCTATAGAACACACAGGACATACAGCACACACACCTCTCACTTCCACTCCCCCTACCTCCCAAACCCAACTCCCTCCCGAACATTCTACCCATTTCCCCCTGAAGATGTCTTGCCCTCCCAAAGTCCAATAAATATATTTCAAACCCCACCCCATCCCTTCTACATCCCAATCCACTCCTGAGAAACCTCGTTCCCACCACAGTAAACCCAGCAATACCCCAAAGCAGATCAAGAAAAACCCTCCCAAACCCCAACCCATCCCTTCCACATCAAAATCCACCCCTGGAAAACCTCATCCCCACCCCCATAAACTGAGCTGTACCCTGGAGAAGTCTAAGAAAACCCCTCCCAAAACCAAACCCACCCCTCCCAAAACCAAACTCACCCTTCCCTAAACTGCCCCCCCCCAAGTACCATCTTCAGGGTGCCTGCTATGCCAAATGAATGCCCCTTTGTGAGGAGGTTCCCTGGCACTGTCAGTAAGGGCAAGCTTGGTGGCACAGCATTTTGCTGTGGCACAGAGTTCAGTAATGGACTGGCCATCAGCCTTTGTATGCATTATATTTGTTATCCATTGATTACACAGTTTTATAGTTTGAAAGACATTATTCCTGCCATTACCTTTCTACTTATTTGAAGGTATTGTATAGTTAGTGATGTGTGAGTGCTGTTGTGTTTGTTTCATCCCTGCTTATTGATCCATTTGAAGTGGTTATTATGATCTGACCTTGGGCCTAGTGCTGGAATTACACAGGACAAGAGGAAATGTTGAGTGATGTCTATGTGGGATGAGATCCAATTGGGGCTTACATTGCTTTGGGTGTTATATTATATGGTAAGTAATTCAGCTTGGCCTGGACAATGTCAACATCATTTAGGTTGCACTTCTCCCTATGATGTAGGTTGGATATGTGTTTGATGTTTTCAAGTTAGATATTTGGTTATCCACACATGTAGGGTGTTAAATTGTATGGACATGTGTCCATTTTCCTGTGTGTACCTTACACCTACTTTATCTAGATGTGTGACAGACCCAGGGAAGGGGGGCCACGTGGCCCCCCTCCGGGGAAAAATGCTTTAAAAAAAAAAAAAAAATGAGGGTATGCCCCGGGGGCTGGGGTCCCCGGGGCAGGAAAAGCCCTTATAGTTGTTCTTTTTTTTTAATAGTATGAAATGGCTGGGTCTCGGGGGATGGGGTCCCCGAGGCAGAATTTGAGTTGTAAGAGTGGGGGGCATTTTTTTCTCGCGTGCTTGGAGTCGCGACTCCATCGCGGCTCTCAGCGCGGCCCCCCTGTGTAACATCGATGGGTTCGCGACTCCAAGCAAAATTAAAGAAAGAGTATATGTTTGAAAAAAAATAAGATTCACTGTTGGCTTATAGGGTGGCTCTAAAAAGAGCCCTCGTTTTCATTCTGACTTTGTTGCAGCTACATGTAAGTGCGGACGCACAGCTTAAGGTTGTTGAGGAAGACTCTGTTTCCTTGATCTGTGAAGTGCACTCCATCACTTCTGTAGATGTCGTCCATATCAAAACGTAGATTGTTGTTGTAGATGGACCCCATTCTATGATCTCTGAGGTATGCAGAAACAGCTTTATTGACATTCTTCCTAGCTTTCTCAAACTGTGGACAGAATTGATTTGACCAGTTCCATTTCTATCTTTGGCATATGTTAGAGTATACAGTTTGATGCAAAAGCAACATCAATTGTGCAAAGGTGTCCTTCATTATCATTTCCAGACCTACCCCAGTCAATGTGCCTAGGTCATTGCCACCACAGTGCACAATCATGAGGTCAGTGGGTTGGAGAAGCAAAAAGGTTTTAACCAAAGGCAACAATTGGTGCCACTTTAACCCTCTCTGTGCAATCAATTTAATGTCCACATTTTCGAAACCCAGGTCTTTGGCAATACCTCTACATTCAGCATACCTTTTGCACCAGAAAACATAGCTGTGCCCTACAATCCACACTGTGAGCATCTTGAAGGGATGTCTGGAAGTAATCAAAAGATGTCTGTAGCTCAGGTAGTCAGTTGGTAGAATGAGAGGTATCTAAAATTGTGGAGAACATGTTTTTTAAAAAGTTGATAAGTGATTGGCTGTTCATCAAGACTGTGCACTCAAAAATAGGATGCATGTTACTTTGCTGAGGTATCATGTTTGTGATTCGTTGTTAGAAAATGTTTGAAAGGTACAGTTGGTGCCATAAGGTAATATTTTACAAAAGTCAACCACACCTGCTGTATGCATTAGTAAGCATGTGTGCTGAACTTAAAACTACGGTGAACTTGTGACCTGCCAGTACAGTTGAATGTTCCTTGAACTGTTACTATGGAAACTGGCATTAAGTAGAATGGGGGAAGGGTTGAAACTTAACTGTGGACCTAAAATGTGAAATGGGTACTTAAATATAAGTGAAAAGTTAGTAAATTAAGGTTTTCTAAGACAGTAGTATGTGTAGAAGTAGTGTGTTGCTGAAAAACTATACTAGTATTATTAAAAATATATTTTTGAACACCCGTGTGGATTCGCGGCTCCACAGCGGTGGAGTCGCGACTTCAGAAAATTACAGAAGCAGTTTAGGCACCATTTGAAGACAGTTAGAAAGGGTTAATATGTCTAACCAATAGAAATGTGTTTTACAATTTGAAATAATGATGGAAGCAATGCGATTTGATACTTACATTTATTTGAGTGCAAAAAGAGAGGGAAAGTTTGCCATTTCTGGTTTCACCTTTCTGAGAGAGGTGCATTAAATTTCTTGTGTGGAAAAGAAAATCTTTTAAGAGTTTCTGATATTTGGTATTCTGCAATACTACTTCAAACATGAGTAACTGATTTGTAAGGTGTATTATATATTATTCAGCACTGTTTTATTGTTTCTAGTGATATTTTTACTTTTTAAAAAAAATCCAAGTGTGTACGTTTCTTTGACATATGATGCCACTTTTAAAAGACACATGCATGCGTGCATTCTGGAATATTGTGAGACTTTTAACAGATAGATTGAAAAGGTTGCTGCTTTGTATTTGCTTAGGCCAAACACTCTGAGTAGTTGCTGAATAGTGAAGGTGCAGTTCAAAAGTGAGGTTTAAGACATGGTGGCAGAGGGATTAGTGATTAGCTTAGCTTGTATTGGTCTGTGGAGATGTATATTTGAAATATGCCGCATAATTTTAGGTGTCTTTTTAAAATGGGAAGTGCACTCTTTCACGTTTAATGTACTTTTTAGTCTTATGACTGAAGTATGTGTCTGTTTGCACATCTAGTCTCTCACGTGTTATTACTTAATATATGATAGAGGTATAAAACTCTAGTATACATGTATCTGTATGTTTCTATTATATATGATGCCACTAGGAAAAGGCACAGACACATGCATACTATGTAATCCATCAGTCATTTACCAAAGATTTGTGCATTCATCCAGGCACTACTATCCCACTCAAACATTCAGTCAGGCACTACCAATGCTCTTATCTACTCACTCTGATACTACTGATGCAGTCATAGAATGGTCCAAGCATTACTCTTACACTAATATGTTCTCTCAGGTACTTCCCATGCACTCATACAATCATCCAGCTACTGCCACTGCAGTCATAGAATCACTCAGGCAGTACCTATGCATGTTTTTATTCTTTCAAGCACTACTCATACACTCTTGTCTTCAACCATGCATTAGTTTTGCACTCATGGTTTGTCTAATGTATTTTCCCTGCACTGTTCTAATCACCCATTCAGTACTGCTGCTCTCATGCAGTCACCCAGGCAGTACTGTTGCACTGAACTATTCAGTGTGGTGCTACTTATATAGTCATTCATTCTCTCAAGCACTAATTACTACCCATCTATTTGTATGTTTCTTTGATATATGATGCCACTGTTAAAAGGTACAGACACATGCATGCATGCTCTCTGGAATATGGTGAGACTTTTAACAGACACATTGAAAAAGTTGCTGCTTTGTATTTGGTAGGGCCAAGACTCTGAGTAGTTGCTGAATAGTGAAGGTGCAGCCCAAAAGTGAGGTTTAAGACATGTTGGCAGAGGGATTAGTGATTAGGTTAGCTCATATTGGTCTATGGAGATGTACACTTCAAGTATGCCACATAATTTTAGGTGTCTCTTTAAAATGGGAAGTGTAGTCTGTCAAGGTTAAGGGACTTTGTAGCGTTGTGTCTCAAGTATGTGTCAGCTTGCACATATATTCTATGTTATTTCTATAGAAATGGTAGAGCTATAAAACACTGGTATATATGTATTTGTATGTTTCTTTTACAAATGATGGCACTAGAAAAGGTACATACGTATGCATGCTTGTTTTTAAGAATATAGTCAGCTAGACACTACTATTCCAGTCAAACATTTACTCAGCTAGGACCTATGCACTGATGTATTCACTGAGACAGTACTGATGCACTTATGTAATTGTCCAAGCATTACGTTAAAACTCATAGTTCTCAGAGGTATTTCCCATACATTCATACATTGATCCAGGTACTACTTCTACAGTGATAGAATCACACAGGCAGTATGCGTACATTCATGTATTATCTCAAGCTCTACCCATACAGTTATGCAATAAACCATGCTTTAGGCTTGTAGTCATAGTTTCTGTCAGGTATTTTTGATGCATTGATGCAATCACCCTGGCAGTATTGGTGCACTCTTTCTATTATTGAGGCTCTACTCTAGCATTGAACTATTGACTTAGGTAGTAGCCATTCAGTGATACATTTTGTTAGACACTACATATGAATTCATGCAATGATCCTACAGTTACTGTTACATTCATCTTTTTACTTAGGTACTACCACGCAGTCATACAGTTAAGGAGAAAATACCTATACACATACTACTCCTCTTACCTCTTTCAGCATCTCTCTAGCATCTTTGTGCAGCTCTCTTAGTTGTTTTGCACCTCTCTTGCTCTTTCTGCATCTCTGTTGCCTCTTTCTGCACCTCACTTGTTTCTTTCTGCACTCCTCTTGGCTCTTTCTACACCCCTCTTCCCTGTTTTTGTACTTCTGTTGCCTCTTTCTGCACCCCTCTTCTGTCTTTCTGTACCTCAGTTGCCTGTTTCTACAATTCTCTTGACTCTTTGTGCAGTTCTCTTGCCTCTTTTTCCATTTCTATTGTTTCCTTCTGCACTTCTCTTGCTTCTTTCTGTACCCTTGTTCAGTTTTTCTGCACCTCTCCTGCTTCCTTCTGCACCCCTTTTATCTCTCTTTCTGCACCTCTTTTGCCTGTTTCTGCAACTTTCTTGCATCTTTGTGCACCCCTGTTGACTGTTTCTGCACCACTGTTGTCTCATTGTGCATGTTTGTTGCTTCTTTCTGCAGTTGTTTTGCTTCTTTCTGCACTTCACTTGCTTTTTTCTGTGCCCCTCTTGTCTCTTTTGCACCTATCTTGTTTCTGAACCTCTGTTTCTTGTTTCTGCATCTCTCTTATCTCTTTCTACATCCCTGTTCCCTCTTTCTGCACTTCTCTTGCCTCTTTCTGCACCTGTCTTGCCTTTTTCTGCACATCTTTTGTTTCTTTCTGCGCTTTTCTTGTTTCTTTGTGCTCTTCTCTTGCCTTTTACTGCACTTCTCTTGCCTGTTTCTTCATTTTTCTTGATTGTTTCTGGAGTTCTCTTGCTTCTTTCTGCAACTATGTTGTCTCTTTCTGTATCTCTGTTGCTCCTTACAGCACTTCTCTTGGTTCTTTCTGCTCCTCTCTTGCTTCTTTCTGTACCCGTGTTGCCTCTTTCGGCACTAGTCTTCCTTGTTTGCGCACCTCTCTTGTCTCTTTCTGCACCTCTGATGTCTTTTTCTGTATCTCTTTGCTGCTTTGGGCACTTCTTTTGTGTTTTTCTGCATCTCTGTTATTTTTTTCTGGACTTCTCTTCCCTTTTTCTGCACGTGTTTTATTTTTTTTTCAACTCATTTTGCCTCTTTCTGCACCCCTTTTATTTGTTTCTGTACCTTACTTGCGTTTTTCTACAACTGTTTCCTCTTTCTGCACTTCTTTTTCCTCTTTACGCACCTGTCTTTTTTCTTTTTGTACATCTGTTCCTTCTTTCTGCATTTCTTACATTTTTCAGTAGTTGTGTTGTTTGAGTATTTCATTTTGCTGTTTGTAAACCTTTTGTTTTTTTCCTTTCTCCTTTTGGCTGTGTGACCACCTATTCTTCTGATTTTGCAGATGTTTTGCTCATTTTTATACTTTTCTCTTCTTATGAGATATAAATGCAATAGAAATTTAATTCTAATTTTGCGCTTAGTTGTTCTTTTCAAAATTGAAATGTTATTAATTTTGAAATTTGAATTAATGTACTAAAATAATTATAGTACTATTTGTTTTTTAGGAAGATATTTTATTTGGATTAGAAATAAAAGATGGCAAGAAAACATGAAAAGAGAAGAGAACAAAGGAAACAGAAGTACTTAATGAAAACTAAAATGAGTGAAGTAGAAAAACACCAAAAAGATGCTGAGGATAAAGTGGCTTCTGGTAAGAGAACTAAACAATTTAATAAAGTTGTGGAGTGATTGAACGATCAAAATACTAAGCAAAGGAGGAAAGACATTTTTTGAACAAAGGAGAAGCAAATGAAGAAACACAATGGAAAAGAAACACTTGTGACAAAAAGACAGAAACAATTTAAGGACATACGTGTACATATGTTTCGTAATAGAGTAATTCAAAATTTATTAAAAGATTGTAAAAAGTATAAAAAAAGATCTGCAGCATTTAAGAAGAAGCAACAGATTGAAAGTGTAGTAGATACTGCTTTTGAATTGAAACAGATATTATTTATATTGGTATTGAAGAGAATGAAAACATTGAATAAAACAATGCACTTTATGAAGGAGAAAAGCAAAAGAAAAAGACTGGTTAATAGAAGTAACTTTTGCAAAGCTTTTTCTGGTGAATGGAAGCCTACTTCTAGTACTGAGCCTTTTTTTAATGAAGAAAGTTATTTTCAACAAAATACATTAGTTCACTCAGTTGATACCTGTGGTCGTTGTTACGAGATAAAGGATGGTTGTCCAATTGAAAAAGAAAAGATGGTTCCTAGAAATGTGGAAGAAGTAATAGCTGAAGAAGTTCAAGGGAGACATGCACATGCTCCAGTGTATAAGTGGGATTGTAGTAGTATTTGTAGTATTCAACAGGAATCTATTTATATATTACGAGTTTTCTTGCGACAATATGCAAAAAAAAGTGTTAAACAGAAGATTAAGGACTAGATCCTTGTAAAGTGAGAAAATATAGTAACTTGCAGGGCCATTCTCTGGCTTGTATTTCTATAAAAGTGTGTAAAAGTACTTTTCATCATTTAAGAATGTTAGCAGTACATCATACAGAAATGCGGAGTTAGTAAGAAGATTGTACTACGTAAAAAGTCCTGCATTATGTTTAAGTGAAATGAACACAGCTCTTTTGCATGGTTCAGTATTGGAAGTAAAAAAAGTTTGTGATGATGTACAGTTTCGTTTCTTTGATTCACAAGAGGAGTGTAGAGAAAATGAGAGTTTGATAAGTGTAGGTGTTGAACAACAGTTGGAAGATATTAGTACTGAGAAGCTTGAAGAAGAAATGACAAAGTTTAAGATACTTTCATGTGAAAAACCAAACTATATTTCTATTTGTTGTCGACGTACTCACTATAGAAGTCAAACTAGGAATGTTGATGTGTATTTAACAAGTGAAAAGGAAAATAATGATAAGTGGGGGCAATTTGGTGCTTATTTGTTGGTGGAGGGTCGTTTTGAGTTGGGTACTGATCAACGTATTTGCAAATAGTGTTACAACAAATTAGAAGAGAACAAAATGCCAGCTAGAGCACTACATAACAATTTAGAGTTGGTAGCTATTCCTCTGGAACTGGCAGATTTAAATACATATGAGTCCATTCTTATTCAATATGTGCACCCGTTTCAGGCTATTATTCATATGGAGCCTAAAACAGGTAAGCTGCCTCCAACAGATTTACAAAGAGGTCTGAAGGAAAGAGTTGTGTACTTTCCTTTAGATTTAAAAAAAAATATTGAAACTGTTGGTATAGAGAGAGAGGAAAGTGAGCCTGTAGTTATTTTAGTTAATGGTGTGCCAACAAAGAGTCGGAAAATATGGCAAGAGTTAGTAGATGTCAGCAAACTTCAAAAGGCTATATTATATCTTGTACAGAACAATATTTATTATAAAAGTGTAAATGTGGAAAAGCAGGAAAAATGTTTAGAAGAAGATACAGAAATTTCAACTGGCCAAATAGAAAAAGTGGACAAGAGCAGGAGTGAAGAGATTTACAAACATTACAGTATACATCCTTTACATTCAACAGAAGTGATTGGAAACACTATTGCATTATTCCAAATGAAAAAAGCAAAGGAAACTTCCATGAGTGTATGGGAAAAAAGTTTAGAAGCTCGTTGTTTTCCACAGCTGTTCCCCACTGGAGAAGGTGGACAATATGATGAACGAGCAGTACAGATTCCAGCTTCAGAATACCGGACGACAAGATTGTACTCAGAAGATCCAAGATTTCGACAGTGCATTCCATATATATTTCATCTTCTATTTGAAAGTGACTTGTCTGGACTTTCATATGCAGTGAATCACATATTGAAAACAAGAGTTCATCTTACACATGTTTCTGCAAAGGAATTTATGGACAAAGTTCAACAAAGAGACAATCATTTGGAATCTCAGTTAATCAATTTGATGGCGTGTCAACGTGGTACTAATGAGTATTGGTATCCTCGTCATGGTGAACTTAAATGTATGTTAAGAAACTTGGGTACTCCTACGTGGTTTCTAACACTTAGCTGTGCTGAATATGCTTGGAATGATTTACTTGAATTTGTTCGACAAGCAAATTCAAATGTCAAGAATATTGAATTGAAGACAGCTGGAGAATTGTGCTCTTTGGATCCTGTGAATGAGTGCAGATATTTTAATCATAGGTTTCAAGCTATGATGTCTTTTATCTGCAATAAAAATAATCCACCTCTTGGAGAAGTTACTGTTTTCTTTTGGAGAAAGGAGTACCAAGCCAGAGGTGCTCCTCATATACACATGTTATATGGATCAAGGATGCACCTAAATTTGGACCCGATTCTAATGAAACTGTTTTGTCTTTTATCGAAGAGTATGTTACCTGTGCCATTCCAAAAAAGGAGGAGAAGAGCGCTTAAGAGAACAAGTTTTACATTTTCAAAGTCATCGATGTGGAAAATATTGTCGACGAAAATACAAGTCAAAGGGAACATTTTATACAAAATGTCGTTTTGGATTCCCACGTTCAGTAATTTCAAAAGGAAGAGTCAATAGTTTTATGTCAGCAGTAAGACATACTATAACACGAAAATCTCCGAAGAATACATACAACATAAGAAGAACTGAAGAATCAATATATAATAATGACTACAATCCAGTGATTTTGACAATGTGGAATGCAAACATGGATATCTAGTATGTTGCAGATAATTCAATTGCTGTTGCTCGCTACGTTACGTCATATATAACGAAATCGGAAAAGACAGAGTTGAAGGAAATGTGGGAAGAAATTTCACAAGAGAAGAGTCTTAGTAACAAATTGTACAGCTTTAATTTGAAAATGCTTTCACATCAAGAGATTGGATCCTATGAATGTTCGAATCGGTTGAGCTCTGCGAGTTTATATTCAAAGTCAAGAGGAATCATTTGGGTAAGTCTAGGTCTTGCGGCTACATGAAATAGAGTTTTGAAATCTCTACAAGAAATTGAATTCTTAGCATTGAATAAACCAGAAAGTACAGATATTGTTAAAAGTAATATGTCGGATAGCGTCCTATCCCAAAAGGAGTCCACATCTGGAAAACATATGTCTCTATGAAGTACTGCAACATTGCAGCTTTAAGAGAAATGTTACATGAAAATATAAATGAAGAAAAATATGCAGTAATTGGATGTGATGGATGTTTGGTAAAACATGCCAAAGGAAATCTTATTAATCACAGAAAACTCAGTTGTGAAACTCCAGAAAAAAGGGGATTTTAGCACTACTGCAACTCTTCAAGCCTTGGCGTAGTGAAGTGGAATTACTTGGAGATTTTGATTGCTATGAAGATTCTTTTAATGCATGTAAAGATAACATTCAATGCACAATTTTCCTACTTATCTACAAATGTTAAATGAAGAGACTGAACAAGAAACTAAAATTGCAGCTGAAATAGCTAGAGACAGTTCTCAAGATAGTCAGAGTTCTGCTCCACTAAGTCAAGATCCACTAGAAGAACCAATTATTGAAAATGAAGCAGCAATAGCCATGAATGAAGTAGAAACGACAATGCAACAAACACAACAGGATATTATTGATTTGAGAAAGTTGGAAAAACAACTAAATATTGAAGAAAAAGAAATATATGAGCAAGTGACACAACAGATACAGCATGGTTTGCTACATGAAAATAAAAATGCCAATGCACATCATTTAAACCTATTCGAATGTACATCAGTGGTCAAGCTGCAACAGGAAAAAGTTTCTTAATTAAAGTTTTCACCAGTTATCTACACAAAACTACTGGATGCCATTTATCTTTTGTTGTAACAGCTCCAACTGGATAAGCAGCACACAATATTAAAGGGATTATTTTACATCGATTACTCATGCTACCAGTTGAACATGAAAATAAATTGGAATATCACAAGCTATCTGGAGACGCTTGTTATGAAGTGTCAGGAGTACTGAAGAAAATGAAACTTCCAATCATTGATGAAGTGAGCATGGTCTCAAACTTAATGCTTGCCTTTGTACATTTAAGAAAGCAACAGATTAAAAAAACAGATTATGATATTCTATTTGGAGGAAAACATGTAACTGTATTCGGCGATCTACTACAACTTACTCCTGTGAAAGGGCAACCGGTTTTTAAAACACTTGTCCATGAAGACACCAGGAAATCTTTGGGAAGTATTGGAAATGTGAACATTTGGTCTCATTTTGAATATAAAGAACTTATTAAGAATATGCGACAAGCAAGTGATGAACATTATGGAAAAATTCTTCAAGATATAAGAATTGGTGTTTTGACACAACATGGCAAAGACGCTTTACAAAGTCGTCTTTTAACGAAGTTGTTTGCAAACGAAAACATAGCACCTGAAATAATATATAAGAAAATTGGTGAAAAGAAGTCTATAGTGTGCCTAATGCCAACACTGCAAGAGTGTTCTACATTCAATGAAGAACTTTTGAAATTGGAAAAACAACCAATAGTGAAAATGGAAGCTAGGAGTTACTATTCTTCTCTCAGAGAAATTACAGTCAAAATTAGATTCCTTGGAAAAGTCGGTGTCTAAGACTGCAGGTTTAGAAAAGACTTTATATGTATGTGTAAACTGTCAGGTAATTTTAAGGCGAAATTTAAATGTAGAAGAAGGTTTAGTAAATGGAGCAATGGGTAAAGTTGTTGATTTTGTAAATTTTCAGAACAGAGATGGAATTGAATTTTTGAAGATTAAATTTGATCAGATTGAAGAGGTAAAACAGATTGGACATTGTGCTGTTCGTTTTTGCTTGTAAAAGATTTGTATGTTCGTAGAAAACAGTTTCCTCTTTCTTTAGCATATGCAGTAACCATTCATGAATCTCAAGGTTTAAGTGTAGACAGTGCTTTGGTAAATATTGGAAGTACAGTGTTTAAAGAGGGTATGGCATATGTTGCATTGTCTCGAGTAAGAACTTTATCTGGTTTGTATTTGATTGATTTTGATGAGAAAAAGATTAGTGCTGATGTACATTGTGTAAAAGAGTACAATCGGTTAAGAAGACTCTATGCTCCTAACTTAGGTGAATATCCCGTGTATGAGAAACATGTAGTGTGTGCAAAATGAAAATATGAGAAATATTCTACTGAGATTCGAAAAAAGAAAACAAATCAAGAGAATGATGAAACTGCAAAGAAAATGAAAATGGACACTGTTGATGATATTGTAGGATACCAGTTAGAAAATAGTTCAGATATCAACTGCTATGCTAATGTAATTGTAAATGTTGTCTTTTATCTAAAGGATCTTCTTCATGAATGAATAAAATACTTTATTGTATTAATCATTTGATTACAATAAAACAGAAAAAGAATAAAATGCGAGCATATAAAAACAAAATGATTTCAGTGATTAAATTTCCCTATAAAAAGAGCATACATATTTCATAATACCGTATTTATACATATATATATATATCTATATATTATAAAAGCCATCGAAACAATTAATGCTTTATAGGCATGCTCTAAAAACAGTCCTTATAAATACCATCCTTATAATTGCACTGTCCTCTTTAAGCCTGAAACAGTATCGTACGGCCTCTGCAGTTGTTCTTATTTTAGCGTTATTAAACAAGTGGCGTAAATATGTCCTCTGTATGTACAGCAGCTTCGGGCAGACACATATTAAATGTTCAAGAGTTTCCTTACTAATTCCACAAAGCCGACATGCTTGTATATCTTTAAGTGCCTGGTTCCAAGTCCCTTCAAACTCCCCAATCGGTATGTAAAATTGTCTAAACCTTAAGTATTTCCATTTTATGTAACTGGATAGATTCCATCCCAAGTATTCTTGAGCCTGTGTGGTATATGTATCAATTACTAGGTCCATATGTTTATATTTCTCAGCTTGTAGAAGATCTGAATTCCACTGCTTTATAGTTAGCGTATTACGTATTAGATTTTTCCGCACATCTCTAGTCATTCGCCCCATCTCCTGTATATCAGGGAGGTCATAAGATCCTATTTCCATCATTATACTATATAGTTGAAACTCTCTGACTTTTGTGCTCCGGAGTTCTTCAAATATTAGAGGTTTCAATGCGCACGGATCAGCCTTGGCACAATCAATAATGTAATTCACACAACTTCTCTTATGCAACAGTTCCAGAGATTTTAGACCGAATTCCAATCTTATGGTACAATGTGGAGTTGCCTGTCGTAAATGAAGTATGGTGCGTACACATTTCATAAAGCATTTCTCAAGATCAAGAATGACTTTCCTACTCATAACTGGAGATGCATATTATAAGTAGGGAATCATTTTCATTTGCAATGCTTTAAGTGATGGATTAATAGCATTTCCTCCAAACATTTTCATGAATCTCGAGATTGATTTGGTAATAGCAGTTGATTTTGCATTTTTACTAACTTTATGGCTTGACCATGATAACTTGTCAAAAATTACTCCGAGATAGTTGTATTGTTCCACTACCTCAATAAAATTTTCTCCTAGTGTCCACTTTTTAGGTTTTATAGACTGTCCAAACGTCACAATTTTTGTTTTTGACAAATTGGCTATCAAACCGTTCACTGTATTATAGGTATGTAGTTGGTTCAGTTGGTACTGGAGTCCTTTGGGAGTTAGGGACAAAATTACTAAGTTGTCTGCATATGCTAGGTATAGTATCTTTTTACCTCCTAATTTAGATGCCACACCCATATCGGAACTTAGCATCAAATCTATGTCTGCAATATAGAGAGAGAATAACAGCGGTGCAAGGACACAGCCTTGCTTAAGACCATTTGTGATATCCATTTTTGGCGACAGTGTATTCATCATGAAATTATGGAAAATCGAGAAAAAAGATTCTGTTCTTAACTGCATTATATTTTTCAAAAGTTGGTAACTGATAGAACTAAAATCCATACTGCTTCTGGCATTCGTCATCTTTTGGATATATGTACTGCTTCATTGAAATTTACATTGAATATACAACAAGATGAAGAAGAATTTCTTATGTTTATGCTTGGAGTATTGGAAGATGAAGGAATAGAAATTGAAAATGTATTTGGACTAAGTTACAGATGGGATCATAAATGAGAAGAGTGTTCATTTTCTTCTACCACTGAAATAGACACTGAACGATGCATATACTTGACGATACCAGATTACAAATCAGTGTCTTTTAACAAATTAGTAAAAGCAGATAATCAAGATATGAAGTGTTCTCATTGTAAATCAGAAATGTTGTCAACATTATAAATAGAAAGATATGGAAAATATGTCATTTTAATGCTACAACGTTGTAGAGCAAATGGAACAAAATTGGAAACCAAAATTAAAATTTTTGTGACAAGTCAAGTATCAATTTCAGGAAGAGTTTTTAAAGCAGTGGCTATTATTTGCCATGATGGACCTACTACAACATCTGGACACTAAACTGTGTATTTAAAGTGCAATAAAGGATGGGCACACTGCAGTGATGCTCATTTGGAATTCAAAATTCAAATGAAGGCTGCCTTATGAATTACCAAATTCATATCTCATATTTTTGATGCCAAAGTTTTGAAAACATCATTCGGCCTATTGGGAAGATGTGAACACAAATTAACAAATTTATTTTGGATATTTTCAATGCAAATGGATTTTGAAATATTATTCAGCCTATTGGGAAGACGTGAACAGTTACTGTTTGGATTATTGTTTGTGTTAATGGATATTGCATTTGGAAAATTGTGTTTCAAAGAAGTAGTTTATATATTTGATCTTTATATTATTCGCAATGTAAATGAGAGTGTTTATTTTACAAAATGTAGTTGATAGAAATAAAAGACTTAATGTGGTTGAAGAATGTAATTTAGAAACTGTAGATAGGTAAACAGATAGGTATACTTGTTGTAAATAATGCTCAACGCTGATTTTTTTTTTTTTTACAATCTCATTGATTGTTTTTTTTACCCACTGTTGTATGATGATCTACATTGAAATCACTGTGTATGGTGAAATTCAGTAGAATCTGAGAACAGCAAAAAGGGAAACTGAAAATGTTATGTAATTCTAAAATTATGTTGTGATCATAAATCTATAATATTATATTCAGTAATAGTTTTTCTTCTTTTTTACAGAAGGTAATGGTGAAGTTTGAAAAGATTTTAAATTTAGATTACAACAAAACTACTGTAAAATAGTTTTACTGAGTTTTGTATCTACATTAGTAAAAGAGGTAAGATAAAATAATGTAATAAGTGTGATAATATGAAGTAATGTTTACAGCTGCTTTTACTGCACTCATCCATTCCTTCAAACACTACCAATGCACTCTTGTATACAGTTAGGCACTATTACCACACTCCTCCAATCACCTTAGGTAATATCCATGCATTTCTTGAATCACCAACCCTGTACCTATACACTTATAATATCACCCAGACATTATCCCTGCACTAATACAATAACCCAGGCCCTACCTATGTACTCATGCAATAACCAAAGCACTACACTTGCACTCCTCCAATCACCTAAGTACTATCAATGCACTACTCCAATCACCCAGACATTACCCCTGCACTCATGCAATCACCCAAACATTACTCAAGCACCCAGACATTACATGTCAACTCATGCAATCATCTAGGCATTACCTATGCACTCCTTCAATTACCCGGGACCCAGACATTACATTTCAACTCATGCAATCATCTAGGCATTACCTATGCACTCCTTCAATTACCCGGGAACTATTCCTGCACTTATATAATCAATCAGGCAGTACCTTTGCACTCCTCCAATCACCCAGGCACTACTCTTGTACTCATGTAATCACCCAGGCACTACCTATGAGGTCATACAATAACCCAAGCAGTACTCTTGCACTCCTCCAATCAGCTAAGCACTATCAATGCACTACTCCAATCACCCAGACATTACTTCTGCAGTCATGCAATCATCTATGCATTAGCATTACACTCCTCCAATCACCCAGACATTACTCCTGCACTAATGCAACCACCCATACTTTAGCTATGTACTCCTACAATCAGACAGGCACTACCCTTGCACTCCTCCAATCACCTAGGCAGTATTCATGCACTTCTCCAAACACCCAGACATTTCCCCTGCACACATGCAGTCACCCAGACATTACTCATGCACTTCTTCAATCACTCAGGCAGTACCCATGCACTCCTCCAATCACCCAGACATTACCCCAGTACTCATGCAATCACCCAGGTACTACTCATGCTCTCCTCCAATCACCCAGGCACTACCTATGCACTCATGAAATAACTGAGGCACTACGCTTGCAGTCCTCCAATCATCCAGGCACTACTCATGCAATCACCCAGTCATTATCTGTGCACTTGTGCAATAACCCAGGCACTACCCTTGCACTCTTGAAATGGTGCTGGCACTATCCATGCACTACTACAACCACCCAGGCACTACCCATGCACTCATGCAATCACCCAGACATTACTCATGCACTCCTTCAATCACTCAGGCAGTATCTATGCACTTGTCCAATCACTCAGCCAGTACCATGCACTTATAAAATCACCCAGACACTACTTATGTACTCCTCTTATCACCTAGGCACTACCATTACAGTCATGCAACCACCCAGACATTACCCCTGCACTTATGCAATCACCCAAACATTACTCAAGCACTCTTGCAATCACAGAGACATTACCCTTGCACTAATACAATCACCTAGACATTACCCATACACTCATGCAATCACCCAGGCATTACCTATGCATTCCTCTAATTCCCCAGACATTACCCCTACAGTCATGCAATCACCAAAGCATTATCTAAGCACTCCTCCAATCACCCAGGCAGTATCCATGCACTCCTGCAATCACCCAGACATTACTCCTACACACATGGAATCACCCAAACATTACTCATGCACACCTCAAATTATTCAGGCAGTACCCCAATCTCTCAGACATTACTCCAGCACTCATGCAATCACCCAGGTAGTACTTATGCACTCTTCCAATCACCCAGGCACTACCTATACACTACACCAATCATCCAGGAATTACCACTACACACATGTAACCACCCAGACATTACTCTTGCACTCATACAATCACCCAGTCATTAGCTATGCACTCATAGAATAACCCAGGCACTACACTTGCACTGCTGCAATCTTCCAGGCACTATCCATGCACTCCTCCAATCATCCAGTCGGTACCCATACACTTAAAAAATCACCCAGGCATTAGTTATACACTTTTCCAATCACCCAGCCACTACCACTACAGTCATGCAACAAACCAGACATTAGTCTTGCACTCATGCAATCATCCAGACATTACCCATGCACTCCTCCAATTACCTACACATTACCCCTGCACACATGCAATAACTTAGGCATTACCCAAGCACTCCTCCAATGACCCAGGCATTACCCCTGCACACATGCAAACACCTAGCTATTACCCATGCAGTCCTTCAATCACTCAGGCAATACCCATGCATTCCTCCAATCATTCAGCCAGTACCCATAAACTTATGCCATAACCCAGGCACTACCCATACACTCTTTCAATCACTCAGGAACTACCCATGCACTCTTGCAAACACCCAGGCATTACCCATGCACTCCTTCAATCACTCAGGCAATATACATACACTTATAAAATCATCCACGCACTAACTATGCACTCATGCAATCACCCAGGCAGTACTGCTGCACTCATTTAATCACTCAGGTACTACTTATACACTCATGAATAACCTAGATAGTACTGATGCACTCTTCCAAACACCTAGGTATTACCCATGCACTCCTCCAATCACCGAGGCACTATCCATGCACTCCTCCAATCACTCAGGCACTACCTTTGCACTCCTCCAATCACACAGGCACTATCCATGCATTCCTGCAATCATTCAGCCAGTACCCATAGACTTATAACCCAGGCACTACCCATACACTCTTTCAATCACTCAGGCACTGCCCGTGCACTTTTGCAAACACCCACGCATTACCCATGCAGTCCTTCAATCACTCAGGCACTATCTATGCACTCCTCTAATCATGCAGGCACTACCCCTGCACTAATGCAAACATCCAGCCAGTATCCATGCACTCTTGCAATCACCCAGGCATTACTCATATACTCAGGCAATCACTTAGGTAGTACACATGCACTTCTCCAATTACGCAGGTACTACACATGCACTCATGCAATCACACATGCACTACCTATGCACTTCTCCATATATTACACTTGCCGCAATTCATACAACACATAGAAATTGTCTTTTTTTAACCAAATAGGCGGTTCTAACAAGAACCATTTTTTTCTTCTCTTTTTCTTTTGTGTTTTTTTAACTCTTTTTTGTATTTTTTTGGTGTTTTTTAAATAAAAATATGAAAAAACAACAGAATAAACTGAGAAAACTTTCTCTAACGTTTTGCAATTAAAAAATCATTGCAAATTTTTTTTAACAATTGTGGCTTTTTGCTGCAAAAACAATGGCATCAATTGACTGTTCACCATAGCAAATAACTTGTGTGCATTTAATGCAGCGTTGTTCAAGACCAGCAAACTCTGGTCTAATGTCTGGTCCTCTGCTTGTTGTTGATGTACCGGCTGAGGTGCTAGGTCCTGCCTCGTCATCACCTTGCTGTGCTTGACGTTCCAGCTCACGTCGATGTTCTTCTCATGCTAGAAGACGAGGGTGCATAGTTTGAAGGTGCTTTAACATCGACGAAGTACTGCAGGAGTATTTTTTCTCGGAACCCCTCGAGATATGATTTGTTCACACACAATGCAGGTCACCTTTCTTGCGTTCACCTTCTTTTCAACAGGTGGAAAGGTAAAGAAGGCCCAGACAATACTCTCCTTCCGCTGTTTTCATGGTTCCTCCAAGTCATCTTCTTCACCAAGGATGTTGTCAGGTGGATTTGAAGATGCCATTGTAGTAGTTTTTAAAAACAAAAACACCAAAAAAATAAAATACAACAAGAGCAGCAAACACAAAAGGTCTGTCTCCTGAGGATGCTGTTGGAGGAATGAGAAATTTGGGTGGGGTGCTGTAAATTCTAGAATAAAAAGCTTCTTAACCAATGAAATGCTTTCTTTTGAAGTCACATTGGATTCGCACACCCGGCGCGCAACCGGCGTGCACCAGACGCGATTCTCCAAAAATATATTTCACAATAATATATCTTTATTCCAGTTCCAAATATATGATATTTACAATTATGTTAAATAATCTCTTGGTGTAATATACATATTAAAGTTATATACATATACTTTTAAAACGTAAAAATTAGCGGTGGATTCACGCACCTGGCGCAACCCCGCAAATACGTACGTGACATTACGAAGGGCCGAGAACCGCTCACCCTTCGCATACCGAATGCGCATCGTAAATGAATTAACCAATATGGCGGTAAAATTCTTGGATTCGTGCACCCACCGTGACTGGTACACGATTGGTACGCGAATCCACTTTAAAAAAAAAAAAAAACATAAATAAATAAAAAATGTAAATTCATATTTTAGAAAAGAGAAAACATCACATTATTTTTATAAAAATTTAAAAATGATGAAAAAGTATTTTTGGGACATATTAGCATTTAAAAAACCTTTGAAATTCACTGAAAAAACCAAAGGTTTCAGGGACGTTATAGTCATAAATGTGCATTTAAAAAACCTTTGAAATTCGCTGAAAAAAACACAGATTTCAGGGATGTTACAGTTAGAAATTAGCATTTAAAACACCATAGAAATTCACTGAAAAAACCACAGGTTTCAGGGACGTTATAGTTAGTTAGATATTTCACTCGTACAAAACCAGAGAAATTTGGCCGTTATAGTTAGTTGAGCTAACTATAACTCGTGCCCCCGCAATGCACTGCTGATGACATCACATATTACATCACTCATGACATGGTCAGTGACATCACTGATGACATCTCAAATGACATGTGGTTTTTTCAGTGAATTTCTATGGTTTTTTAAATGCTAATTTCTAACTATAACGTCCCTGAAACCTATGGTTTTTTCAGTGAATATATATATATACTTGCACTTTATTACAAAATTGCACTATGTGGTAATATAATGTACTGTATTTGCTATATTTGCACAAATGCACAAATGCTTTATTGCACATTGCGTGATTTGCACAATGCATTATTGCACACTGCATTAGCACTTTTAGAAATTGACTTTATGTACATATATTTATTTATTTATACCTTTCTATTCACCTGATAATGATTTTTAGTGTGTTTTAGAATTAAATATTGTCTAATTTTAACTTGTTGCATGTAATTTGAATAGCTCGTTAGCTTTAATAAATGTGGGAAATCCATATGATATCAGTATAAGGAATGAAAATATAAATAATGATGTTGTTTTATAATAATGTTCATTTTAATATTTGAAAAATGTTTCCTAAAATAATTGATACGATGTAAGAAGAAAAATAATGATATGTTAAGAAATTATTATCTTCATTAATGAACTAGGTTGTATCACGGTAAAAATCTTCATATGTAATTCTCTTTCGATATGCTGTGTGGTGGAGTCTGTTTTCCATTGTTATGGTTGCAGCAGCCCACGTGATCAGGAACTGTTATGTTTTAACAAAGCGAAAATGGAAACAGCGTTATTGGTGTGAGCAAGCCTGCGGACGCAGGCGAAACGCGTTACCAAATTGTAAAACAAAAATAAAGAGAATCTCTCTTTTTTATTAAACTGATGTCCCGTGTTGGTATCCAGGTACCGGATGGGAACTGGAGTTGTTGTTCGTAAAGGAGTTGCGTTGCTGGAAGCGGCTGTCACCAACACCCTCGTTCGGGAGCCTCCTGGAATCCAGCGGATTGGATGTGAGATGCGAAGCATAACTTGAAGCCCCCCCGAAATACGGCAGCCTGATACGGAGAAATTACCGCGAGGAAGGAGGAACGAACCGAAAGCAGTGAGTCGGAGGACCCCTGCAGTCGGGTAAGTCCCGTACCTTAAAGTGCGGTCTTCCGTTCTATATTTAGTAGGGGAGAGGAGCCGGGAGCACACCCGGCAGGACATCAGTGCAAAAGAATATTAACAGAGACTCTCATACAACAATAGCAAGAACGATAATTGACAAACGTGTACGAGTGAGAGCAGCTATTATGGATATATGGCTACAGGAGCGAGAAGAGGCAGCAAACTCGGTGTTTGACGATAGTAAAGAGATGGACTCGAATCGTAAAGTAAGGTCTCAAATTGTAACCCATGAAAAAAATGCACAGGATTTAATGAGGAAAATTGAAAAATTAAAACGAGGTGAGGTTGCCAAGTGGTGGGAAATAAAATCGCTAGAAAAGTACATTGAGGTTGAAAGAGTCCCAAGAGGGCTAAGAATTCTTGTGGCACCTACATTTGAAAACCCTGACCCAGAAATGTTAAAGGAATGGGCCGCTAATAATGCAGATTCTTCGCGCAACATGATGACAATACTTATTAGATATGCGAAGAAAGACAGGAACAAACTATTAGAGGAAATCCCAAAAACAGAATCAGAACTAAAAGATATAGTGAAAGCAGAAGCACTGGTTAAATTTGAAAGTGAATTACTGGCAAAACTGAAAAAACAAGAACAAACGATAAGAGAAAGAAAAGCAACTAAGTTCTTAAGAGATAAGTTAGATTACCAGAGGGGACAGATCTACACTTTTGCGCGGCGCTTTGATAACCTCAGGAGACAGAGGCTGTCGGGAACAATGGCTATCTGGAAGAAACAGGTACCTCAATGTATGGGAAATGAGAGTGCCTCTGAAAGGAGTTCAGTAGCCAGTTCAGATGTGGAGACTTGCTCCGATGAGGACGGCGCAAGCACTTCAAGGAACACTGATATAGTACCAAGTGTGGTTGATGAATTTCTTTTTTTAGGATTAGACCGGACACAAAACAACAGGAAAAGACTGCAACAACAAAAAGGAAAAAACCATCCAGAAAACGTAAGAACCGAAGAGGAGGGAATGGAATTAAGGTCGGGAATGAAAACCAAAGAGAGATACAAAGGCAAATAGAATGTGACCCTACCACCGTTATAAATTTAACCAACATGGTGCTATCAGAGGAAGAAAGCAATATTTTAGCATTGGGACTCTCTTTTTGCAGAAAAACGAACTTTGATTATTGTCAGACACGAGTAGATTTTTTCAAATTTGTAAGAAAATTAAAATTATGTAAATACTTTTCACAAAAAAATCAAATTGGAAACCGACAGGAATTGGTACAAGATAACTTGAATCTAGAAGTGGGAGATTTACAAGCATTGCAAGAAATTCGTGAATTGGAACTAGAATGTGAAGGAGAAGAACCAAGTGCGATGCTAGGTCACACATTTGAATTTTTGGGAATTGATACATGGAAAGGGGTAAAAACATCGTTTAAACCAGTATCTACTTTTATACCTAATGCCCCAAGAGACCTCATTGATTCATTTTCTGAAGCCGTGATTAAAGACCTGAAGGATTTAGCTTTGCTATCAAACAGGAATTTTGGCAATGAGAATAACACACAGGATCGGAAATACATTAAAGTTATCAACAAAATAAAAGATGACAATAATATAGTGGTCCGCGAATCGGACAAGGGAGGAAATGTGGTCCTCTGGCCACTACCTATATATAATGAGGAGGCAAGACTTCAACTCAGTGATAATAGTTGCTACAGAAAGATCCCACATAGCAACTTGTTGGAAATCAAGAGTAAATTGCACAAAGAGTTGGCACGCTGGAGAGGTTTAGGGTTGTTATCTCAAGAAGAATACAAATACTTAAAAGTAGAAAATCCTGTAACACCCATCCTATATCTAATCCCCAAAGTGCATAAAGACAAATTGAGACCGCCAGGAAGACCTATCATTTCCGCTATTGGAAGTTTATTTGAGACAATTTCAACCTATCTAGACCATTTTTTACAAGAATTTGTGGTGGAACTCCCAGCGTATATACAAGATACGCGAGATTTTTTGAATAAAATAGAAACAGTAATTTGGAAGGACACTTACCTGTTGGTCACATTAGATTCCACATCTTTATATACTAGTATCGAACATGATACAGGATTAAATGCAATGAAAATTTTCAGAACAAACGCCACATCTCATATCATCAGCATTCTAGGATGTTATTAGAAATGGGTAGAATGTGTTTAGAGAACAACTGTTTTTTATTTGGAAATGATACGTATAGACAGATTTGTGGTATGGCGATGGGCACCTGCTTCGCCCCCAGCTATGCTAATTTGCATATGGGCTGGTGGGAGGAGCAGGTGCTCAGAGTCAACTATGTGAAGGAATGGAATGAAAATGTGATTTTTTGGAAAAGGTTTATAGATGACCTGTTTTTAATCTGGGAAGGATCTGTTGAATCTGTCAAAGAGTTTATTGTACAATTGAATAATAACTCAATAAATCTAAAACTCACAGATACAATAGACAGAACACAAGTAACATTCCTAGATCTTGAGATTTATGTAAAAAATAATAGACTTCATACTCGTACTTTTAGGAAAGTCACAGCGGGAAATTCCATCCTTCATGCGAAAAGCTTCCACCCTACTAAATTGAAAATGAGCATACCATATGCCGAACACTTAAGAATGAAAAGGAATTGTAGTGAGAAGGAGGCATTATTGGAAGCTCAGAATAGTTTGACAAAAAGATTTAAGGCCAGGGGTTATAAAGATCAGGTCCTGAGCCAGGCATTGCAAAAAGTCAGTGGCATTGAAAGGGAAACTTTACTAAAGAGTAAGAAAAGAATGAAAAAGATGAAACCAAAAAGCAGGACAAAGCAGAAATCAGGTTGATCACAGGGTACAGTGCCTACCACACAAAAGTGAGAGATTGTGTGAGTAGGCACTGGCACTTAATAAAAAGTGATCCAGTCATGGGTGCAGTTGTAAAACGGAGACCCCAAGTTACTTTTAAACGAGCAAAATCTATGAGACAAGAACTAGTGGACAGTAGCCCAGAACTAATAAAATCTGAAAATTGGCTTAAGGCGAATCCGGGATTTTATAAATGTTTGAAGTACAAAGCATGCACAATTGCACTAAATACCAAACAAGTACCATCCCCATTAATGTCAAAGCCCTGGAAGATAAAAAGGTTTTTAAATTGCCGTAGTGATTATGTGGTATACATTTTAAAATGTTCTTGTTTAAAGATGTATGTGGGAAGTACTATTCATATGGCCCATGTCCGCATTTTACAGCATATGCGAGCAATAAAAAACAATGACAAAACATACCCGGTGGCACGCCACATCAATGAAACCCATAAAGGCAACCTAAAGGATCTAAATTATTTTGTGATAGATCAGGTGCCTAAAATGAGAAGGGGTGGAAATAGAGAAAGAAAATTGAGGCAGCTAGAGTCCAAATATATAGTTCTTTTTAACACTAGATTTCCGTTTGGCATGAATACTGATGAAGATCTGTATGTGCACCTTAGCCATTAGTTGTATCCATATTAGGGCTGAATTTTAATTGACTTCTTAAATAAGTTCACGAAGAAAATAAGAATTAGAATATTAGATTAATGAATTTACCGTGTTTAATTATGAAGTGACCATGCAGCATATAGTTATCAATATGAAGTAATATTGTTACCAACGCTAAAGATTTTGGAATTTTAAGGTAATTTGTACATGCACTATGACATATTCTAAACACTATAGGACATTATAGAATTTTAGAGAGGTTTTTAATGAATAATGAATTATGTGATAAAAAAGGTCAATATGCACTTGCACTTTATTACAAAATTGCACTATGTGGTAATACAATGTACTGTATTTGCTATATTTGCACAAATGCACAAATGCTTTATTGCACATTGCGTGATTTACACAATGCATTATTGCACACTGCATTAGCACTTTTAGAAATTGACTTTATGTACATATATTTATTTATTTATACCTTTCTATTCACCTGATAATGATTTTTAGTGTGTTTTAGAATTAAATATTGTCTAATTTTAACTTGTTGCATGTAATTTGAATAGCTCGTTAGCTTTAATAAATGTGGGAAATCCATATGATATCAGTATAAGGAATGAAAATATAAATAATGACGTTGTTTTAAAATAATGTTCATTTTAATATTTGAAAAATGTTTCCTAAAATAATTGATAAGTTGTAAGAAGAAAAATAATGATATGTTAAGAAATTATTATCTTCATTAATGAACTAGGTTGTATCACGGTAAAAATCTTCATATGTAATTCTCTTTCGATATGCTGTGTGGTGGAGTCTGTTTTCCATTGTTATGGTTGCAGCAACCCACGTGATCGGGAACTGTTATGTTTTAACAAAGCGAAAATGGAAACAGCGTTATTGGTGTGAGCAAGCCTGCGGACGCAGGCGAAACGCGTTACCAAATTGTAAAACAGAAATAAAGAGAATCTCTCTTTTTTATTAAACTGATGTCCCGTGTTGGTGTCCAGGTACCGGATGGGAACTGGAGTTGTTGTTCATATATATATATGCTATCTTCAAAGAAATTGACAAGACTAATTAATTGCTAGATGCCCTTGACCAAAATAATCTTATAAAAAAAAGTCGTGAGGAAATAGGAGGGCGCCTCCAAAAGCATGAGGACACCATCAAGGTGCGCACAGTTTTCAAATTTGCGCGCGATAAGAGGGACTACGAGACAGGGAAAGTATTTATTTTCTCAAAGAAGTTTGATACATATAAAAGACAAGCATTGGTGAACAATGCACCCACTAATCATCCGCCATCAGTCAGCAGTGTTGATCATGAGCTATTAAGTTCAGACACCGGCTCAGTTTTCAGCAGCAGTGAATCAGAGGACAGTAGAGAACCTGGAACCATCCCTCAAATCACTAAGGCTGTTAAATGAACTCCTGCTGAGGAACTGAATTTTTTGAGGCAGGACCGGCGCCAAACCCTGCGACCCCGAAATCCCCAGCAAAAGCAGGGAGAAGGAGAAATCAGCACAGGAGGGAGAGGCGCAGGATTCACAGGCAACACCAGAGGCAGGGGGTCACGAGCGAGGAAATGGGTGCACCAATGATTCCAACCGATAACACTGTCATTAATCTTTCGGATACTATTTAGACCACAGCAGAGATTCAACTGCTCTCACTCAAATTAACTTTTTGCCCGGAAAGCAACTTTAAATATACTCAATCTAGAGTGGACATTTACAAGTTTATACGCAAGTTGAAGCTTCTCAAGTTCTACCAACTAAAGAATTCTTCGACAACCAACATTGAAGTACCTCCACTAAGTGACACCAGTCCTAACCTACTAGCATCTGATACTAATGCTCTTAGAATCCTCCACTCTTTGGCCATCAATAAAGATGATGAAGCTAGTTCCACACAGGAAGTTTTACAGGACATTGGCATCGATATAAGTAGCTCTATTAGTAGTCCGTTTTGCCCAGCCTCCACTTTTGTGCCGATCATGCCTAAAGACGCTATTGATGTTTTTAATGATAGAGTCACGGAAGATCTCAAGAAATTAAACAGATCTATCAACCAAAGACAACACCGCATGAGGCACAAGGAACTGTAATACTATAATCTGATGCGCAAACTAATGGACAACAAAAATCTCATCATCAATAAAGCCGACAAAGGAGGCAATATTGTTCTGTGGCCTAGAAACTTGTACATGGATGAAGCCATGCACCATCTAAATGACACAGACTGTTATAAAATTGCCTCCTTTGTAGATCTCAGAAATGTGAAGGAAATGGTATTTAAAGAACTATTTCAGTGGAAGCGCTGTGGTTTGATAAGTAAAAATGAATCTTTGTTTTTAAAGAAGGATCATCCCATAACACCAATACTTTACTTCATTCCTAAAGTTCACAAGAACATTACCCCTACTCCAGGAAGACCTATCATTTTAGCACAGAGGAGTTTAATGGAACCTATTTCGAAATATGTTGATTTCTTTTTTACAAGAGTTTGTATTGGGTTTATCATCCTTTATTAAAATTAAAGACACTGGGGACTTTCTTACAAAATTGCAAAGTACTACTTGGGACAGTGAATGTTTATTGTTAGTGATGGATATAAATTCACTGTATACTAGTATCCACCACAGTGATGGTATTAATGCGGTACAATATTTCTTGGGACAACGAGATATTCAATTTTATGAACATAACAAGATGATTGTCACCATGATTGAGATATGCCTTAGAAACAATTTCTTTCTGTTTAACAAACAGGTTTATCATCAACTACGGGGTGTGGCTATGGGGGCATGCTTCTCCCCCAGCTACGCATGTTTACATGTGGGCTGGTGGGAGGAGCATGTCCTCAGGGGACAGCTCAAACAGTTGTATGATACCCATGTCCAAAAGTGGTGGAGATTTATTGATGATGTGTGCGTGATTTGGAGGGGTTCTAGAACATCAGCAATGAAATTTGTGGAGACCATTAACATGAATACACTTAACCTCAAATTCACTGCAACCATCAGTAGCACCAGTGTGGAATTATTAGATGTATTAGTATACATTGAGCAAGGTCAGTTACAGACTAAACTGCACAGAAACAATACGGCTGGGAACTCTGTTCTTCACGCCAAGAGTTCCCATCTCAAGCATTTAATTCGCAGCATCCCATATGGGGAATTTTTGCGAATTTGCCGTATTAGCATCACGGATCATGAACTTGCTATTTGTCAAAATTAAGCATTCGAACGCTTTTCAGCACGCGGCTACTTGAATAAGGATTTGATTGTAGCCTGCAATAAAGCCAACACTCTATCCCGTGACCATTGCCTTAGAGTTAGCACTGGAGGAGGATCAGGTGAAGCTAAGACCCGGAATGATATCATTGACTCTCCCCAAGAAGTCAGACTCATTACCGCTTACTGTAGGCAGGAGAAACAGATCAGAAAAATTATTTACGACAATTGGCCAATTGTTCTTACAGACCTCACTCTATCGCAAATTTTACCGCATTTGCCCTCTCTAACTTTTAGACGTGCGCCCTCTATGAGGGACGCATTGGTCAGAAATAGTCCTGAGGTCAGCTCGACCAATATGTGGTTGTCACCTAGATGTGGTTTTTATAAATGCAGCTCTTGTCGAGCGTGTAAATTTGGGATCATGACTACAGAATACACGACTGCCTTCAATACCACACCCGTGAAGATCCAAGGGTTTTATATTTGCCGCACTGACTTTGCTGTTTATGTGCTCAGTTGCACCTGCGGGTTAAAATATGTAAGGAGCACCAAGCTCCAGGTGTACAACCGTATACTTCAACACCTTAGAGCAGCTGTTAATTCTGATCCCAACTACCCAGTAGCCAGACATCTTAAACTAGTACACCACAACAATCTGAATGATCCTTTACGATACTTTGTAATAGGGGGTGTTCCCAAATCTATTCGTGGGGGCAATAGAGAACGTCAACTTAGGCAGCTTGAATCTTTGTTTATATTACAACTTGCCACTAAGATGCCCAATGGTCTGAATACTGGGGAAGACTTGCACAATTTTCTCTGATGAGTGTAGTTTCGAGGGTCAGGTGACTCTCAGCTCTCTCCCCAGGTACAGCTGATGCTTAATTGTGAAATCTGTTGATCTGTTATCCTGTGAGCCACCTAGCATGAAGGAATTTCTAACCCTTTATTTATTTCTTTAAACTATGGTGGTTTTTAGTCATATACCACTAGCCTATTTTTCCATTCTTAGTGACTCTGTCAAACCGACTTTATTCATTGCATAGTATACTATGTCCTATTATAGGTATTTTGCCTACATCCCTTTGTCTTCCTTGAGAATTTTTCTGCTGCTATTTGAGCCGCTTGAGCACTTGCACTTTAACTCTTCCTTGTTTTATGAGTGGGCTTTTCCGGGGCTCCGGGAAGCTCAGTTTCCTATTGAGTAGTAGTGATTTTTCATGAAGTTTTTGCACTGGAACTTTTTTCACTTTAGTACCTGATTACGTTGCACTTTATGAGTCATGTGCAATATTGTATGGACGGCACTTTGACATTTTGTACTATGAGTATCTGTTTACATTTGGTATTTGCACAACTTTTCATGCAAGGAATCAGCTTTAGGTCAATCAGTACCTTATTGTCATTTTGACAGAATTACAATGCACTATGTATGTATTTTTCTCTGTTTCCTTGTTTTAATCCATGAAATTTTGTCTACTTTAATAATAGCTTACTGTTCTTAAATCTTCTTGTATATTTTAGGTGATTTTTAACTATTTATTATCATCAATTTGTAACATTTATGTATTTGCAAATGTCATTAGTCTGTTGTCTATATCTATTGTCACGGAGCATGAGTCTAATTGATTTCAGGTGTGATTTCAAATTTTTCACTATTTAAAGGTTTTACACAGAGTAGCGCATCATGTGATCAAGACCGTGTAGTAACGGTCGAAACGCATCATGCTGGGCACTGGCCAAGGACTGAGTGGTTGCTGTGTATTTTAATGGTCAATAAAGCACTGTATTTCACCATCTTTATCGAGTGGTCCGTACCTGTTTGCGCCTTCGGAAGGCGGTGGCGAGCCAGGATTGTTTTGCATATATATATACATATATATAAAAAAAAAGGAAACGTCCTTGTCAGGAAGGACATTAAAGCGGCTCTCCACAGAATGGTGAAATTTCAATCTTTTATTGTTTCTCACTCCATTTCATATATATAAAAAATTGGGGCCCAAATATAAAGAATAAAATAATGAAATAGTAATGAAATTGATACGTTTTAACGATTAAGAATACAATAAATACAACTTAAACATGTGTACTTATAATAATATATATATTTATTTTAAAAAAAGACTTACCAACCTACTACAGCCACAAAAACAAATAATAGCTGGAAAATATTAGAAAGGCGAATTAATTTTTTTAATAATGCTAAACTAATTATTATAAAAAAGATTGCTATCAATTTATTTACACATTATTAAAATTAAATAAACAATTTTCAAAAGAAATAAACTAATTAGTAAATCAAAAATTATAATTAATTTCCCTTTTAGTTAGAATTATCTGTTAAATAATATATCATTAAAATAATTTACATACTTTGTAGGTTAACAAATGGCAACTAAAAAATGTTAAACAATTAGAAATATATTTAAAACAAAACTTCCCACACTATTCTCCTACAAACCCAAAAAGTAGTCAATAAATACATTCAAATAAAATAATAATTCATTCAAATAAAATAAAATAAAAATTAAATACATTGGCAAACCAAAACTAAAATAAACTATACTAAAATAATTGCACACACTTAACATTAAAATATGAATTAGTTACAACATATAAACTAATGAAAAAATAACACATTGGACAAAAAATGAAATTATATTCCACTGTAATAAAAAAATCTTCTTACCTCCTATATTCTGTATCATGATTTTGACATCACAATTCCTTTCACACAATATTTGTGTCCCACAATATTTTTGATTAGATATTATGGTGGAATATCTCCTACTTTTGTTGTGCACCTCAATGCAATCAATGCTCAAAGAATATCAATGCTAACATGCAGCAAAGTCTGTGTTGCATCCACTGTTATTTGAGCACATGGTAAAAGCCATGCAGCATTTCACCCCATCTTATACACAATTGTCATATTAGACACTTTTAACCCCATCTTGTATGCACATTTACAATATAGCTATTTAAAATTAGTACTTACTAACCTATGTGTAATGTGGGTGTTTGGTATGTTCTAACATATGAGGACTAAGTTCAATTTATTGTGCTTTGAGTCTGTGGAATGTAATTCACCTTGGCCTTAGACCAATCGATTCCTTTTGGTGTAATTTTTCTGTGAATAATCAAGCGCCAAAAGGTGTTCCACATGCAGGCTTTCACAGTTCTTCATTCTTTATACTGACTGCTCTCAACAGAAATGCTCAAGTGGATGTTTATAGCTTTGTTTTATATTTTCAGTACCAACACTCAGTTCAATTCATGCACTACCTTGAGTCAGCATGAAAATCCATTCTTCTCCATTTCTTTGACTCAAAATTAAACATCACTTTTTACTAATCGGCACATGTAGTGTCTTGCGTGTTTGATGACGGAACCCTTTTGCCTCCTAACGGGCTCCGTAGACCTGTGACATTGGTGTCAGAATGGAATGCCATGAAAGCTTGTTTTAGAATGTTGAGTTTGAAGTTATACACATACAAATAAAGATGTGTAATATTAAGCTCCATGTGTGGCGAGTCATTGCAGGTACCCAGGCTGGGGAGGACGCTACAACTGGCGACGAGATAGGGGATAAGTAACACAAAGAATGACCATGCTCTCTCAGAGAGTTTGCCATTGTCCAAGCAAACTGCTCGTGCGTGCCATTTGTGTCGTTGTCGAAGTATGGAATCAACACTTCATCCACGTGGAGTCAAAGTGCAACTCCAGCCACTGTAAAGCAGGTTAAGACAATGGAAGAGTTGCAAAGAATCTACACGTTGATGGCTGAGAACCTGCTGGTTAGGCCATATATAATGGTACCAAGCTACAACACAATAAAAAGTTGTACATTATATGGAATGTTAACACTGAAGGTGGATTCAACCCAGTTTATGAAGTGCAGCCACTGATAATCATAACTAAGCTTGGGCGGAGATCACAGAGTTTCACTTAGTACTCTGTCTAACTCCGGAGAGTTCCGCGAGCGGGCAGAGTAGTCTCCTCTTAATATGATGGCTTTGATGGCTTTAGATATCTATTACTCGTGACTTACATCAGCAACAAATGTCAGAAGCAAATTATGTTTGTGAAATAGTGCATGTTGGTACAAAGTACGGCTGTTCCAGGGACTCACATCAATCATTGCAAGTTCAGGAAGTGGCAGTGTGGAGTCATATGGCAGGTTATGGAACAATGCAGGTTCAACTTTCTATTTGTGTTCAAATAGGTTTCATTCTTTGTATAATTCTAAAACACATTTTCAATATTTAGGCTTTAATCTTTCAGAGGTGGAATAGGGTGCCAGGAACAGTCACAGCATCAGCAGGTTTGCCCGTTTTAAAAGTCAGATTTACATTTCTTTCCATTAGTTGCTGTGGGTGGAGGGCTGCTGAAGCACGGCTGCGTGCATGCACCACTCCGATAAATATTTTTTTTCTTCATCATTCTAATAAAGCATGCTCTCCTGAGTGAACCATTACACTGCTAAACAGAAGAAAGGAGGTTTGCTGATAACATACAGCTATGTTTCCAAAGCTAGCAGGGTTCTGGTCCCTTTTACTTTGAAACCAGTGGGCAAATGGACATTTGTCCTAACATGTAAAGCCACAGAAATATAGGTAACAGCAAGACTAAATTAAGACATTTTCAATCTGCTCCCATGCCTGGCTAACTGTAAAATGAGACATTGAAGCAACATACTTCACTAAGTATTTCTAGCCTTTTTTTCTTTGACTATTTGACTATTTTGCTAACTTGTCTGCTACCTGAATGGCTCCAAAGAAGGTGTTATGGTATCAATATAGAGAGTCTGACCTCTGCGGCACGCAGCCTCGATGTCCAGGACACTCTAGCCTGAGTCAATGACCTTACATAATATAAGGACGGTCTGACTTAAAGTTAACGATTGCTGCAGATTGTACCAGAGGACACCTCAGCTCAGCTTCCCAGCCCAGGTGTGACTGGGCCCATTTTACAGTAGACACACAGCTACACATGTCCGATTGACCCCTGCCTGTCAAATCAGAAACACCAAACTGAAACTCGGATTTGAATGACCCTCCGACGCCCATAACAAGAAGAGGGAAACATGAAAATAAATAAACGAGGGAAGAGTCTGATTCACCTTCTCCAATGAATAGCAGGTAAAAGTACAGTTGGAAGACACAGGGCAGAAGATGACATTGTCCTGACTACTGACTGGGTGGCTCTTGGGCAGTTGGTCGAATATCCTACTTTGGGTATGAATTTGCTCATTCAATTAGCATTTATCCACTGGTCTCGAATCTGGACAGTGGTTCACTCACAAGTGCAGGCTCTCTCACAGCACTGATTATACACACTGCTCTGCATCCTTGTTGCTCGACGTGCAACATGTACTTGCTATTACAGGGGCATGCGCATGCTTTAGGACTTGCGGACAATAAGCAACTTATAAGACCGCTCATAAACAATCCCAGGTGACTTTAGTTTTTACATCCCAGTACCAGCTATTCAACCTTGGTTCACATCAGTCCGACTTTGAATATGTCCACCCACGTGAGTGGCTGAGAGTAGCTTGGTGTCCCAGCATTGACCCTACTCCACGTAATTACCGTAATGACGGGGCAAAAGACCTCCAAAGAAGAAGTATGTTCAGTCTTAATTAGGGATGCATGCTGATAAACTTTGCCACACAGTGGTTGGTGGAGTTTTTTGCCAATCTGGTAGAAAAACTCCGCAAACTCTGCTGGAGGAGCGGAGTTCGCCGCCTACTCCTTATCATAACTTGCAAAATAATGCTGTTAACAGAAGCACTGTAAGGCAGAGGTCAACCAGATGTCAGAAAAAGCATATTAACATTCAGAAGAGAAGAAATAGTTGACTTACTGAATACACTAAAGAGAGTCATCGTACCACAGCATTCAGTGAAGCTGACTCAAGGAGAAGTGCTCGGGTTGTGCTTACAGAGCCGTCCATACTCAAAGAGGTTCATTCACAAAGTTGCAGAGTGGGGCTCAGAAAATCTTCACAGGTCTTTGAAGGATAAAGAGCCGAGATCAACTCTCGGAATAGAGACATTTTTCAGATGGCAGCAAAAAAAGTCACATTTCCAGCTATTATTAAAGATGATTTAATTGGCTCGTTAGCTTTCTAGATCAGCGTACCCAGACAATTAATCTGGGTCCCTTCCGCTCCCATACCTTGAAGCTTACCAAGGGGGTGACCCAGGGCTCTTGTTTGAGTCCTACCTTGTTTAATATCTATGTGGCCCCCCTGGCCAAGATCTTTAGGGAGTGCGGTTTTACTCCATTCTCTTACGCGGATGATACGCAACTACTCCTGTCCTTTGATAAGGACACAGAGTTAGTTGAACAGCGTTTTGCAAAGGGCATGCTTGCCATATCAGCCTGGATGACGGAACACTTTCTCCAACTGAATGCGATCAAGACTGAAATCCTGCTGTTTTGCTCGGCTCAAGCATCCTGGTCACCGAAGTGGTGGCCTGCTGAGTTGGGCTCTG
Organism: Calotriton arnoldi; assembly: GCA_963921515.1. NCBI lineage: Eukaryota > Metazoa > Chordata > Amphibia > Caudata > Salamandridae > Calotriton > Calotriton arnoldi. Next base: position 284,945 of record CAWUFW010005773.1, on the reverse strand, counting down.
CCCAGTCTCCTTCTACTGTGGCTAAAAATCTAGGGGTCCGTCTGGATGTATTGTTGTCTATGAGGGATCAAATCATGACTACCGCAGGGACCTGTTACCATACTCTGAGCCTTCTGCGCGGAGTGTTCCAGTGGCTGCCCCTTTCTGTGCATAGAACTTTGATTCAGGCTTTGATCATTGGTCGTCTGGATTATTGCAATGCTCTACTGGCATCTGCTAACGAATCCCTTTTGAGCAGATAACAGATTGTACAGAATGTTGCCGCACACCTGGCTCTCAAAAAGCCGCCTCGTACTTCCTCGGGCCATTGCTAAAACAGCTCCACTGGCTTCCCATTGGCCAGAGGATTAAATTCAAGCTTTGCTGCCTCTCCCATAAAGCACTCTATGGTACGAGTCCTAGTTACCTGGCAGACAAGTTTAAAGTTTACTGCCCAAACCGTCTACTTAGATCTGAAGGTAAAGGGCTGCTAGTGGTCCCCCGCTACAGGAAAATACGTACAGGCAGCAAAACTGTCGCCTACCTTGCCCCGAAATATTGGAACACCTTGCCGGAGGCCCTGCGCAAATGCCCCAGTCTTTTTCGCTTCAGGAAACTCCTGAAGACGGAATTATTCCGGGACTGATCTGTGCCTGTCCTGTACCCTCTCTTCGGTAGCGCGGAGATACCCCTGAGGGGGTGATTCCAGCGCTTTATAAATCACATACATACATAAATGATTCACAGCTCAGCATGTCGCAAGGTCTAACAGATGAGTAGCCTAAACCAAGTCACAGTGATCCACCAGAGGTGTCAGTAAGGTCCACACTGGTCTAGAACACTGCTATGTTCCTGAAACCACCACCACCTTTCAATACAGCCAAAAAGCTAAATATTGCCGATATATGGAGTGCTTGGATAGAGACATTTAATGATTTCATTGATGCACTTGAAGAGACTGATAACAAAAAAAGTTTATCAAGTATCTCAAACATCTTGCTGGTTATGTTGTGAAAGAAGCCATAAAACAAATGCAGCGAACTTATGAAGAAATTAGGCCTGGGTGTGAAATTCCATTCTGCTCACGGAGTTTGTGGAGTTTTTCCCACTCCGCACTCCGCGTACTGCGCGGAATTCTGAAAAACTCTGTGGAGAGGAGTTTTTTTCCTCGCTTGCGCTCACCAACGTTAAGGTGGTGAGCACGAACGAGGAAAATCTTACCAGACCACTTCCAGGGAAATTTCTCAAAGTGGGCGGTCGCGGATGGTTGCTGCTGCTCACCCTGAGGAAGCTGCCACTCGAGTAGAACATCTACTCAAGCCACAGAAAGATGCAGGTGCCATTTGCGCTGATTTTACAGCGCAGGACAGACACCCAGCACCAAAAATTAATGTGAATGGTGTGACGTAACACACTAGCATAGTGCGCTGGAATTTTGGTCACTTTGCAGAGTTCAGCATAGCAGAAGTCCGTGAACTGCGCCCAGGCCTAGAAGAAATCACACACTGTCAGATTAAAGAAACTTTGAATCTCAAGTTCAATCAAGCACCAAACATTGATTACGAAATGTACATTTTCAGTCGTGAACGCCAAAAAGATGGTGAACCATTGATGAATTTGTGGAAAGACTCAGTACTTTTATCAAACACTGTAAGTTCAATTAATTTAATGATGAAGAAGCTATGCGTCTTAGAGTTATTGATGGATGCTTGTCAGATTCATTCAGACGGCGAATGCTGAGAGAAACTCTTAGTCTGGAGTAGGTGTTGATGGCTGCCAGAGTTGAGGAGTGTGCTGAAAGACAAGCTGCTGACATGGAGGCCAGAGGTGCCCGGAGTGAATCTATCATGATTATAAAAAGTAAGCCAAAGCAAAAGACTGAAGGACACAAAGGGATGACTACACGAAAATAGAAGTTTTGTTTTAGATATGGATTTTTGTTTCCACATGAAAATAAATGTCCCACAATTGTACAGATATGTAAAGGCTGTGGGAAAGAGAACCATTTTGTGATGGTTTGTAAAGTATAAGAAAAAGTAAGTGCTTCACAGTGCGCAGACAAAATGGCCACCATAACCTTCCAGAAGCACCACTTGGCACACACCCACAAGGCCAAGAGGCAATATGAATTGAGACAAACTGACACTGAACAAAGTCGATCATCATCTAAATCATAGTCAAACAGTTCTACCTAAATATCAAGTGAAAGTGAGGAAGATGGTTGTGCCATGTCGAGGTTTATCTCGGAGAATCGTGCACATGTCGGAATGGCTGCATGTGAAGAAAAATGTCAGTCAAAGAAAAGTCGTCATGCCAAAGCACCAAAGTTATTTAATCATTGTCCGAAAATTACATTGAAAATAAATGGTAGATTGATACCTTTCACAATCGTCAGTGGTGCCCCGATAAACATAATGCCTGAAGAGGAATACAATGAATTAGCTCCATTGCCCCGACTTATGCTATCGAAAACCGAAGTGTACACAAGGACTGCATGAATGCCCATAAAAAGTCAAGGTTTATTTGTAGCAACAATGAAACACAAGAAAACTAAGGTGCAAGCACCCATCCATGTGCTTCAAGGTACGGCGTCAAGTGCCTGTCTGCTCAGTTTCAGTACCGCAGCTAATATGAGCTTGATTCCTGTGAATTACAACATGAATGCTCACCACGAAATAGTAAGTCAATTCTCTTTGTTGTTTCATGGTTTAGGAAAGCTTAAGACTATGAAAGTAAAGTTGCATATTAATGTAGATGTCTACCCTGTTATTCAGAGACATAGACAAATTGCTGTTTATTTACAAGAAGCTGTTGGAAAAGAACCTGAATCATTAATTAAGCATGAAATTACTAAGTGTTCAACTGGTCCAATGCCATGGCTTTCTCCAATAGTGGTACTGTACAAAAAGTACAGGGAAGGAGCTGTACGCATATGCGTTGCCATGTGTCAGGCAAACAAGCCAATTGAATGTGAACGACATACATGTCTAAACATTGCTGACAAGATAACGCAATTAAATGGTGCAATGGTCTTCTCTTGCCTTGATTTAAATAAAGGTTATCATCAGTTGGAACTCAAAGAAGTTTGCAAGTACATTACAACCTTTTCTACACATGGAATGTTTCAATTCAAGAGACTCAGTTTGGGTGAGTCATCTGCTGCAGACTTTTTTCAAGACATCATTCGACGTGCCATACAGCCTGTTGTGAATGCATTAAACTACAGCAATGACATATTGATTTTTGGAGCTACACAGAAGGACCATGAAAAAGCTCTCGCACAAGTATGTCCTTTACATACTGATGCAGGTTTGAGTTTGAATGCAGACAAGTGTGAGTTCCACAAGAGAAAGTTAAAGTTTTGGGCTATATGTTTTCAGATGGGGGTATTCATAAGAAAATAACATTCCTAGGCAACAATGGACTAAGTGAATATCAAGTCCTAAACATGACACATTGTGAATCAAATGGACTCAGTGTACTAACAAAAAGTTAAAATATTGATCATTTTATTCATATAAGTTAAAAATTTGGATATACAAATCCATACCTACATATAACAAACACCACATACGAATATCATATAAACATAAATTCTAAAGTTGAGGACAAACCAAAATACACAAAACAGATAACCTAAATGACATGATGTGCAACAACATTCAAAGTGGCTAAAAAAAATTTTATAATTTTTTTGTAGACAGATGGGGGTATGACACCTGATCCTGAAAAAGTACAAGCCCTGTCAAATGCTGGTCCCCCACAAAATGTCTCTATGATATGTTCATTTCTTGGCATGGCCAGTTACTGTTCAAGATACATAGGAGACTTTGCTACTATAAGTGCTCCCTTACAAGAGTTAACGAAGAAAAATGTTTCACACAAGTGATCACAAGAATGTGAGAGAAGTTTCAAGAAAATCAAACAAGACATTGAAACTGCTGCTGAAATGGCCTACTTCAATCCAAATCTTCATAAAGAGGTTGTTGTTATCGACGCTAACCCACTCAGGTTAGGCGCTATCCTTGCACAGCACAGCAGACACCCAAATGCTTGAAGGCATATGCCAGTAGAAGTTTGCCCCAGACAGAACGTGCTTATTCACAGCCTGAGAAAGAAAGTTTAACTGTGGTATGGGCTTGTGAACATTTCCATGTATTCCTGTATGGAAAGCCTTTTATATGCTGGTAACTAATCATCAAGCTTTACTGACTATCTTTGGCAATACAAAAGCCAAGATGCCTCCTCGCATTGAATGGTGCGGACTAAGAATACAAGAATACAATTATACCATTGTGCATCATCCAGGAAAGTATCAAAACCCTGCTGACTACTTTTCCAGAGTGCCTATACAAGGGCAGGGTACTCCATGCAAGAAGGCTGAAGCCTTCAATAATTTCATTGTAAAATCAAATACACCAGCTGCTATATCGTTAGCCCAGACCATCACTGCTACGAGCCTTGATAGTGACATGCTGAAGCTGAAAGACATAATTAAACATCAGTCATGGAACCAAAACACTCAACCTCTGACCAGTGATGGTGAATACCAAAAATACAAAAACGTTGAAGATGAACTGTCCATAACTCAGCAAGGAGTTACATTGCATGGGACAAGACTCCTCATTCCGGAGAGTCTGCAACTGAAAATAATTGAAGTAGCTCACAAAGGACATTGTGGTATTGTTGCCACCACAAGAGCTCTCTGAGACCCAGTTTGGTTTCCATATTTAGATGAGAGGGTTGAAAAGGAACTCATCTATGCAACTGCCTTCTACAACTACTACTCAACATACTCTTAACATGTCAGAACTCCCTAAGCATGAATGATAGAGAACAGCCATCGATTTCTTTGGTCCACTCGATAATGGGCATCAGCTGATGGTAATTGTGGACGATTACTCATATTTTCCATCCATAGGCCAACTGACTCGTTGAGCGTTTTATAAGTACACTAACGAAAGCACTACAGAGTGCAACTCTTGAGAGGCTCAGTTTAAAAACTGTATTGAATTACACCCTACAAGCCTATCGTTCAACACCTCACTCAACAACAGGAGAAAGTCCTGAGACTTTGATGTTTGGCAGAACAATGACAACCAAGTTACCTCAATGAACCAACAAAAGAGAAGGCAAAGAGAACATAACCGGTACAAAGGACTTGGTTAACAAGCAGAAAATGAAAGCCCATGCAGACAAGAGGCAACATGCAAAGAACATTTAGTTTAAGAGAGGAGATCTAGTGATTGCCCTACAAATGCGAAGGAGGAAATCTGATGCTCCATATGATGCTGAACCTTTCCACATAGTGTCCAACAAGGGACACATTGTGACTGCCCAGGATCCTAGAAAGTCTGTTACCAAAGGCTCTTCTCACTTTCACATTTGATTCATCGGTCTTCTGATCGAGATGGTGAAGGAAAGACTGAACCTGAAAACTCAGGGGCAGATTTATAAGCCCCTTGCAACACTTTTGCACCGCCGTTGCGTCACTTTTTGCGATACAGCGGCGGCGCAAACAATGTGCCACATTATGTCCCATTTACAACGTGACACATCTAGGGAGATGCGCCACGTTGTAAAGCCCTGTGTCACATTATGCCTGTGTTAGGTATAATGTATGGGGGGTGGGTGTTCCCATGCAGGAAAGCCTTGTAGAAGTGATGCAGTGAAATCTACAAGATTTCACTGCACCACTTCTAGGACGCGACTGCATCAAAACCTTACACCTGCTTGGAGCAGGCATAAGGAGTGACGCAGTGTATTAGGTATAGGCCTCCCCATGCATTGCTGGAGTTGCGTCGTGCTTGCGACATGACTCCAGCATACAATACTTTTGCGCCAACAGATGCATCAGAATTTCTGACGCATCTGTTCCTCCTTGCCCCATGATGCGCCGTATTGTAAATACGATGCATCCATGGTGGGGCAAGGGTTTTTTTTGCCCGGCGCAAGGAAACTGACGCATCTCTGGTCTAATGCGTCAGTTTCTTGTAAATCTGCCCCTCAGTGACTGTTGTTACCTCTTCACCATCTTCGAAAATCTCTGACACTGAAGATGACAGCTTCCAGTAACCAGATCAGGTTGAATTATATATATATATATATATATATAAGATAATCACAATCCTTGAACTGCCACTTGCTCAGCAATCGAACAGGTACAGACCACAGCGTGGAGTATTTTGCAGTGCCTTTATTGCAAAGTTAGTGCATCCATAAATCAAAGTAGCGAGTGCCCAGCCTGACGCGTTTCGACCGCGTTTCAGCGGTCTTGATCACATGACTCGCTGGACCAGTTAGAGTCATTATATAGTGCAACAACCAATAAGATTACAGATGAAACCACATTTGATCAGCCATAAACATGAAAGAAATACTATGTGGGCAAAACCAATACAATTGTGATTGATGACGCCAGGGGTCTCCAGTAAATGTAAAGATATAGTAAAATAATATATCGACATAGACGCACTGACAGATACCTTGAAAAATGTTACCTCAGATACCATACGGTACTTTCTAAGCGAACATACAATTTCAGATATATCTATAAATATGTACAATGCCTCTAATCTCCCCTTACACAGTATTCAGATCATGTGTGCTGACAGCTAAAAGAAAGTGCATAAGTTAAAGTGCTAGTGCTAGAAAATGTGCAAAATTGTGCAACCTATCACCATTACCTCTGTATTTGTTGTTTAAATAGTGTATTAAAAAATGGCCTAAAGCCATGCCCATTTCATAGATTTATAAAGTACAAGTGCACTATGAATACCCTGTTGAGCTCATATTTTCCCAATATAGACACAAAATTATAGTGTCTACATGGATGTTAATCCCATATTGCACTGAAGGGCCAAAATTTTCACATAAAGTGCTAGTGCATGATTTTTCTAATGCTAATGCAAAAACCAATAAAAGATGTCATCATTAATTTTGATATCCGTCAATAAAGTACATTACATTCAATTCAGCAGGCTAAAAACCAGTCCAAGACTCTCCTAAAACCAGATAAAACCAGGTAAAACCTAGTAAAAACCAGTAAAAAAACAGAGTAAAAAACTGGAAATAGCATATACAGTACATACTGATTCATTGGGCTAAAACTAATTTAAAACTCTCTTAAAACCAGGTAAAACTAGGCATTGCCCGATAAAACCCAGTAAAAACAGAGTAGAAAATTAAGTAAAAAGCCTTTCTATAGTCACACAGAATAAATTGAACAGTTGACACCAAGAAGACAATCTTATAAAAAAATTGTACAGATCTTCCCCTGTATTAAGGCCATTCGGCATCTTGGTGTCTAACAACATAATAAATTCTGATTCTAGCTGCTGTAATCTCCTTTCTCGATTACCACCTCTGATAGATTTAGGTACTGAGCCTACTACGTAGTAACTCAAATCCTTTAGGTTGTTATTATGATCTAATTGAAAGTGGCGAGCCACTGGGTAATTCAGATCAGAGTTAACTACTGCTCGTAAATGTTGGAGTATTCTGTTGAACACTTGAAGTTTTGTACTTCCAACATATTTCAGATGACACGAGCATTCCAATATATAGACTGCAAAGTCAGTTCTACAGGTGTAATGGCCCTGTATCCTCACAGGTTTGGAATCAAAGGCAGTAGTGTACGTAGTGGTATTTTTACCAAATTTGCATGCCCGGCAAGAGCTACACTTAAAAAAAAAAAAAGATCGTGCCGACAGCCAAGTATTGGAGATGGTCACCTCTGGACTAGATTTAACCAGGGCATCATTGAGGGTGCTCTTCTAAAAGTTAAAGAGGGAAGTTCTGGCACAATTTTTGACATAGTAATATCTGACAATACTATGGGCCAGTTTTTGTAAAGAATCTTTCGTACCTGTCTCTCTTGCTGGCTGAAGGTAGTGATTAATCTTACTGGGTTCATAGAATCTAAAATGTGCTTTGATATAATGGTATGCTCAGGAGGTGCATTGGTGGTAATGGCAGCTAGACATTCTTCCCTGCTGTGACTGTTGGCTCTGTCTATTGCAGTTTTTAGATCTCTAGTATTGTAGCCCCTAGCTTTGAACCTCTGAAAAGCTTCCGCCTGACAGATTTCTAAATCATCATTTGAACTGCAGATACGCCTGATTCTTAAAAACTCCCCATAGGGGATGCTCCGAATCAAATGATTTGGGTGGGAACTGCTAGCATGGAGTATAGAATTTCCTGCAGTTCTTTTTCTATGGAGTTTGGTATGGATGGAGTTATCTTTAATATATATCTCTACATCTAAGAACTGCACACTCACATTGCTTATATCTGCAGTAAAATTCAAATTCAGCGTGTTATTATTGATGGTCTCAATGAATTCTTTAGCCAATTCCATAGGTCCTCTCCAAATTAAACAAACATCATCAATAAATCTCCACCAGTGGAGTACATGACTGTCGAAAATGTCACTGTGGAGGGTCCTGAGGACATGCTCCTCCCACCAGCCAACGTGCAAACACGCATAGTTGGGAGAGAAGCATGCCCCATCGCCACCCACGTAACTGTTGCTATACCTCTTTATTGAACATAAAATAGTTGTGTGTGAGGCAAATCTCAATCATTTTTAAAATCATCTTATTGTGCTCATGAAATTGAATACTGCGTTTACCCAAATAATAACGTACTGCTTCAATACCTTCTGCATGACGAATACTGGTATACAGTGAACTAATGTCCATTACTATCAAGAGATAATCACTTTCCCATTTTATAGATTGCAATTTCGATAAAAAGTGACTAGTGTCTCTGATAAACGAAGGGAGATGCTCAACAAACTCATGTAGAAAATAGTCAAAGTATTTGGACATGGGTTCTAGGAGACTTCTTTGAGCAGAAATTATAGGTCTCCCCAGTATAGGTGTTATGTTTTTATGGACCTTGGGTATGAAATACAGTGTAGGAGTTATTGGGTAATCGTTCTTTAAAAAGCAAAATTCATTCTTTGTTAAAAGGCCCATGCGTTTCCACTGGGCCAATTCCTTGAACACATTTTCCTTGATTTGCCTCAGTTCAATAAAGGTAGCTTATCTGTAACAGTCTCTATCATTAAGGTGACGTAAGGCTTCTTCCATATAAAGTGTTTTTAGCCATAACACTATATTGCCTCCCTTATCTGCTTTATTGATGATCACATTATCATTACCTTGCAATTTCCTTATGAGATTTGAATATTGTATCTCCAAATGCCTTCTTTTTTTGTTCTTCTGTAGAATATTTCTATTCAATTTCTTTAGATCGTCAATGACGCAATCGCTAAAAACATCGATTGCATCCTTAGGCATGATAGGAATGAAGGTAGATGGCGGATGAAATGGACTACTTGAAGGACTGTTACTTGTAATTCCCAACTCACATAATTCCTCCTGAGTGGAAATAGACGTATTCATGTCATCACTGGCCAGAGACTGCATTGACCTAAGTGTAGTGATGTCTGAGACTTGCAGAGTAGATGACAGACTGGTAGTTTGAACAATCTTTGATGCTGATTCTGTTGCCTTTTTCAGTTGGAAATGTTTACGCAGTTTCAATTTTCGGATAAATTTAAACACATCCACTCTTGTCTGTGTTTATTTAAAACAGTTCGCAGGACAAAAGGAAAGTCCAAGAGACAACAACTGCTTTTCTGCAGTTGATAGGACAGTATCCGATAAATTGATAACTATGTTATCCGCGTTTTTTTGTTTGTTGCTGGGGCCATTTCTTGGCTCTCCATCCCCTGCCGTTGTTTCCTGAGGTTGCGCCTCTGTCTCCTGTGTTGGTTTCTCCTGTTCCTTGTTGTTTCACAGGATTGCGCGGTCGCAGGGTTTGGCGGCGGTCTTCCAATAAAAAATTAAATTCTTCCCCTGGAGTGAAATTCGTGGGCAGTGGTGCGAAATTGTTGATTCCACTGCCAGTAGCCGATTCATTTCCACTACTCATTGAACTGATCTCCGAGACCGATGATTCCAAGCCTGCTTGGGCTGGTATAGCCAGAGACGGGGTTTTATTGCTAAGTGCTTGCCTCTTAACATTATCGATTTTTTTCGAAAAAGTAAAAATTCTCCCCGTTTTGTAGTCACGTTTGTCTCTAGCAAATTTAAAGATTTTTCTCGCTTTTATGGTCTCTTCATGTTTCTTCAGGCGTGCTTCTATCTCATCACGTCCTTTTTTGATCTGTTCCTTCATTTCACTTGCTTCCAACAGACCATTCACTGAATCAATTAGTTTCAAAATTTCCACTCTGTCTATTTCTGCATATTTAATTAGTATTGACACCATATTGATTGACGCCTCAAGATTATTAGATGCCCACTCCTTCAACATGAGAAGATTAGGATTTTCAAAGGATGGAGCAATCATCACCCTTAATCCTCGTGCGACCCTTCCTGCTTCTTTATATTTCTCTAAAGATTTCTTTTCCCACCATTTTGTCAGTTCAGGGCGTAGCAACTTTTCCAGTTTCTTCAATAAAGTTTTTACATTATTGTTGGTGTTGGTATTGATATTTTGGCCCCTCTGAGCTTCCTCAACTTCTGGTAAGTTTTCAAATAGGGCATCGGCTACGGCCTCTCGGTCCCGCAGCGCGTCCGCTGTTGACATCATTCCTCAGATGCTTTTGCAAATCTTTGTAATGCACAACAGTGCTTTATAAAATGTTCATCTTCAATATAGCGAATTCCGCATTGAAACTCTCTCCACTATCCCGGCCACCCGCAATGTCATATACAGGATTACTGAACCGCTTACCGCGTAGAGACTCAAACGGTTCCTCTGTGTCCTCCGACTCCTCCGGTACCAATGAAGACTCCCTCGGGAAGCTGTGTTCTACGATCCAATGTTACAAACTGCGGGGGGCTGACACGGCTAGTACTCCTTCCGGGTTACACACAGAATCGCGTCCGCGATGTCAGCTGTATTGCCGGTCAGCCACAGTGTGGCGGGAGGGTCCGTAAAGATGAAAACAGCCGAATTTCATCAAAATTATACAAGATAATCACAATCCTTGAACTGCCACTTGCTCAGCAATCGAACAGGTACAGACCACAGCGTGGAGTATTTTGCAGTGCCTTTATTGCAAAGTTAGTGCATCCATAAATCAAAGTAGCGAGTGCCCAGCCTGACGCGTTTCGACCGCGTTTCAGCGGTCTTGATCACATGACGTGCTGACCAGTCAGTCATTATATAGTGCTACAACCAATAAGATTACTGATGAAACCACATTTGATCAGCCATAAACATGAAAGAAACACTATGTGGGCAAAACCAATACAATTGTGAATGATGACGCCAGGGGTCTCCAGTAAATGTAAAGATATAGTAAAATAATATATCGACATAGACGCTCTGACAGATACCTTGAAAAATGTTACCTCAGATACCATACGGTACTTTCTAAGCGAACATACAATTTCAGATATATCTATAAATATGTACAATGCCTCTAATCTCCCCTTACACAGTATTCAGATCATGTGTGCTGACAGCTAAAAGAAAGTGCATAAGTTAAAGTGCTAGTGCTAGAAAATGTGCAAAATTGTGCAACCTATCACCATTACCTCTGTATTTGTTGTTTAAATAGTGTATTAAAAAATGGCCTAAAGCCATGCCCATTTCATAGATCTATAAAGTACAAGTGCACTATGAATACCCTGTTGAGCTCATATTTTCCCAATATAGACACAAAATGATAGTGTCTACATGGATGTTAATACCATATTGCACTGAAGGGCCAACATTTTCACATACATATATATAAATATATATTCACTGAAAAAACCATAGGTTTCAGGGACGTTATAGTTAGAAATTAGCATTTAAAAAACCATAGAAATTCACTTAAAAAACTAACCCTGGGCGGTGAACTCCGCTCTGCCAGCGGAGTTTGCGGAGTTTTCCGCACTCCGCGTTACGCGGAGCTCACGGAGTTCCGAAAACTCCGCTTTGTGCAGTGGAGCGGAGTTTTGCCCTCGCTCGCGTTCACCAACGTCAAGTTGGCGAGCGATGAAAATCCACCTCCCGGCGAGATTTTTCCTCGTACGCGATCGTCAACATCAAGTTGGCGAGCGCGAGCGTGGAAAATAAACCTCCCGGTGAGATTTCTCAACGCGGGGGGGTCGGGTTTCTTATTGGGAGTGGTCGCGTATGCTCGCGACCGCTCGCGTTGAGAAACTGCCCGTTCGTGTTGAGAAAGCTGCTGCTCAAGTAAAAATCTACTCGAGCGGCAGAGAGGAAAGCAGCGCTCGCTTGCTCTGTGCATGGTGCCATTCGCGATGATTGCAAAGTGCGGACAAGCATCCGGCACTGAAAATCACTGCGAACGGCATTTTTCTATCGCACTCCGCCGCTTGCGGAGCTCCGCGTAGCGCGGCGGAGTTTTTTCTCCACTTCGCGGAGTTTCGCGTAGCGCAACTCCGCAAACTCCGCCCAGGGTTAGAAAAAACCACAGGTTTCAGAGACATTATAGTTAGTTGGACATTTCACTCATACAAAACCAGAGAATTTTGGCCGTTATAGTTAGTTGAGCTAACTATAACTTGCACCCCCGCAATGCACTGCTGATGAAATGAAATGAGAGTTTTTATAGAGTGCGTGTTTGCCGTGGCGTCTTAGCGCTAGCTGTCATTAATCTGTGCAAGGACCTTGAGATCGGCTATGGTTTGGGAGCGAATAGCCATGTTTTCAAAGTTTTCCTGAACACCAGCAGATTGGTTTGATTTCTAAGACTATTGGGCATCGTGTTCCATAGTTTGGGGGCCAGATGGAGAAAACTTCTGCCACCCCATTTTAGAGTCTTTATCCTTGGAACCACAAGCAGAGAGGCTGATGCTGATCTAAGCTTTCGCTGTGGAATGTAATGCCTGACATGTTGATTGAGGTAGGCTGACCCAGCCCCATGCAGAGTCTTATGCAAAATGCACATGGATTTAAATTGGATCCTTTCCTGGACTGGTAGCCAGTGCAGGTCCCGAATAGCTTGTCTTATGGGGCTGAATTTTGAAATTTTAAGGAGTAGACGGCCCGCTGCATTCTGTACAGTCTGCAGTTTGCGTATTATACTCCTCTTTGCTCCCAGATAGAGAGCATTGCAATAATCAATTTTGGAAAGTACCAAGGCAATAATGACAGTTTTTCTGAGGGCCATAAGTAAAGAAGCATGAGGAGGTGATGCTCTTTACCTGGTCAGATAACGTGAGCTGGTCATCTATCTTGATCCCAAGATTTTTAACTTGTTTCACAGGCTGAGGGCAGGGCCCTGCTGCTTCCGGCCACCAGGTGGAGTTCAAAATAGAAGTATCCCTTCCGAACATGACCACTTCAGTTTTGCCGGTATTTAATTTCAAGCAGTTATCCAGCATCCAGGTAATAATGTGACTCATACATTTATTAAAACTAATTGCACATATTACATCACTCATGACATGGTCAGTGACATCACCGATGACATCACTGATGACATTTCAAATGACATCACTGATGACATCATCCAGTGACTGAGTGTTTCTAAAAAGTTTAAATATTTTTTATATATATGCCAAGGTGTATTGAAAAATGAGTGGGTGTATGAGTGTCTGAATGGATGATTTAGTAGGTGCATGACTGACTATATAAGTGAGTGATTAAACGGGTCTTACTAATGCATGGGTTAGTGAATAATCTGTGTGAATGTCTGTATCAGTCTGTCAGTTGGTTTGTAAGTGGCTGCATGGGTTTGTGAGTAGCTACATGAGTGTCTATATGAGTTTTTGTACAGTTGTCTGAGTACTTGTATGGGTGCATGAGTGTCTGTGTGGGTGGGTGGGGGGTGTGTGACTCCCTGCATGGATGTGTGAGTGGGTGATTCACTGGGTGTATGGGTTCAAGAGTATGTCTGTGAGGGGCTGTATGGGTGGGTGAGTGTGTGTATGGCTGTGTTGGTGAGTGAATAGATGTCTCAATGGTACATGTGTGAGTAACTACATATGTGAAAGGCAGTATATGTGAGTGTTGGAGTATATAAATGACTATATGTGAGAGTGAGTGATTGTGACAGTGGCTGTATGGATGAGTGTGTGCTTGTGTCAGTGATTGTATAAGAGAGTAAGTATGTGTTAGTATCTGTATGAATAAGTGAGGTGGTGTGTGTATAACTGTATAGGTGAGTAAATGGGAGTGTGATTGATTCTTTGCATGCCTGACTAGGTGTGTGAGTAACTCTATGGGTGAGTGGCGGTGTGTGAGTGTCTGTATGGGTGTATGAGTGCATATGATAGTGGCTGTATTGATGAGTGACTGTATCGGTTAGTGAGTGGATGTGTGTGTAGACCTAGGAATGAGTGAGTGGGTATGTAGTAACTGGTATTGGTGTGTCTATGGTTTCGAGAATGGCAGTCTGTATTTTAGAGTGGGTGTATCAAAGGTTATATTAGGGTGTGAGGAGGTGCATCAGATTATCATGTGGATGATGTCATCAGTGATGTCACTGACCATGTCATGAGTGATGTAATATGTGATGTCATCAGCAGTGCATTGCGGGGGCGCGAGTTATAGTTAGCTCAACTAACTATAACGGCCCAATTTCTCTGGTTTTGTACGAGTCAAATGTCCAACTAACTATAACGTCCCTGAAACCTGTGTTTTTTTCAGTGAATTTCAAAGGGTTTTTAAATGCTAATTTCTAACCATAACGTCCCTGAAACTTATAGTTTTTTCAGTGAATTTCAAAGGTTTTTTTAATGTTAATTTCTAACTATAACGTCCCTGAAACCTATGGTTTTTTCAGTGAATTTCAAAGGTTTTTTAAATGCTAATTCCTAACTACAATGTCCAAAAAACGCTTTTTCTAAATTGTTAAGCTTTTATAAAAATAATGTGATGTTTTATCCTTTTTAAAATATGCATTTAATTTTCTTTTTAAACTGAGATTCGTGTACCGCTCACGGTGGGTGCACAAATTCAATAATTTAGCTGCCATATTGGTTAAGTCATGCACGATACGCATACGGTATGTGAAGGGTGCACGGTTCTCATTTTTCTTTTTTTCATAATTTTAAATACATGATTTATACAATAAATGTATTAAATCAATCGTATATGCTTTATTGTATGAGTTTTAAAAGTAATATTTACTTAAATAATATGGATGTTAAACGTCTTATAATAAAGTTACGGGAGCAGCGACGGTCCAGCGCAACATCACGTACGTATTTCCGGGGGTCGCGTCAGGTACGCGAATCCACTGCAAGTGTTTTTGTTTTAAAAGTATATGTATATAACTTTATTATATATATTATGCCAAGAGATTAATATACACAATTGTAAATATCGTATATTTGTAACTGGAATAAAGATATATTATTGTTGAATATATTTTTCAGGAATCCGCGAATCCCATGTGACTTCAAAAGAAAGCATTTCATTGTTTAAGAAGCTTTTTATTCTAGAACTTTCAGGACCCCACCCAAATTTTTCATTCTACCAAGAACATCCTCAGGAGACACAGCTTTTGTGTTTGCTGTTTTTTTTAAGCACTGCTAAAATGGCATCTTCTAATCCACCTCAGAACATCCTTGGTGAAGAAGATGATTTGGAAGAACCTACCAAACGGCGCAAGGAGAGTGTTGTGAGGGTCTTTTTTTCCATTCCGCCCGGCATAAAGAAGGTTAATGCAAGAAAGGTGACCTGCACTCTGTGTCAAAGGATCTTATCTCGGGGCTCCGAGAAGAAATACTCGTGTGGCTCTTCATCCATGATGAAGCACCTGCAAACTATGCACCCTCATCATCTAGTACGAGAACAACATTGTCGTGAACTGGAACATCAATCACAGCAAGATGATGCGGTCGCAGGGCCTAGCACCTCGGCAGGTTCTTCTTCATCGACCAAAGGACCCGACATTAGACCAGAGTTTGCTGGACTTCAACAACGCTGCATTAAATGCAAAAAAGTTATTTGCTATGGAGAGCAATCTGTAGATGCTATTGTTGTTGCAGCAAGAAACCACCATTGTTAATTTTTTTTGCAATGATTTTTGAATTGCAAAATGTTAGAGAAAGTTTTCTCAGTTCATTCTGTTGATTTTTTCATTTTTGTTTAAAAAACACCCAAAAATTATAAAAGAAAAAAAGATGAAAAAAAAATGGTTCTTATTAGAACTGCCTATTTGGTTAAAAATAGACAAATTTGTATGTGTTGTATGAATTGCGGCAAGTGTAATATATGGAGAAGTGCATGGGTAGTGCATCTGTGATTGCATGAGTGCATGTGTAGTGCATGGGTGATTGGAGAAGTGCATGTGTACTGCCTGAGTCATTGCATGAGTGCAGGGAAAGTGCCTGAGTGCATGTATGAGTGCATGGATAGTGCCTAAGTGATTGCATGAGTGCATGGGTAGTGCTTGGGTGATTGCAAGAGTGCAATGGTAGTGCCTGAGTGCATAGATGAGTGCATGGGTAGTGCCTGGGTGATTGAAGGAGCGCATGTGTACTGCCCAAGTGATTGCATGAGCACAGGGAAAGTGCCCGAGTGCATGGATGAGTGCATGGGCAGTGCCTGGGTGATTTTATAAGTGCATGGGTAGTGGCTGGGAGATTGAAGGAGTGCATGGGTAATGCCTGGGTGATTGAAGGAGTGCATGTGTAATGCCTGGGTGATTGCATGAGTGCAGGGGTAATGTCTGGGTGATTGGAAGAGTGCATGGATAATGCCTGGGTGCATGGAGGAGTGCATGGGTAGTGCCTGGGTGAATGGAGGAGTGCATAGGTTGTGCCTGGGTGATTTTATAAGTGCATGGGTAGTGGCGGGGTGATTGGTGGAGTGCATGGATAGTGCCTTAGTGCATGAATGAGTGCATGTGTGGCCCTGGATAATTGGAGGAGTGCATGGGTAGTACCTGGGTGATTGGAGGAGTGCCTAGGTAGTGCCTAGGTGATTGTATGAGTGGTAGGGTAGTGGCTGGGTAATTGGAGAAGTACATAGGTACTGCATGGGTGAATGGATGAGTGTAACAGTACTGCTTGAGTGATTGCATGACTGCAATAGAACTACTTGAGTGATTGGAGGAGTGCAAGGGTAATGCCTGGGTGATTGCATGAGTGTGGGAGTAGCACCTGGGTGATTGGAGGAGTACATAGGTAGTGCTTGGGTGATTTCATGAGTGCAGGGGTAGTGCCTGGCTCATTAGAGGAGTGAATGGGTAGTGTTTGGGTGATTTTATGTGTACATGGGTAGTGCCTGTGTGTTTAGAGGAGTGCTTGGGTGGTGCCTGGATGATTACATGAGTGCATAGGTAGTGCCTGGGTTATTGAAAGAGTGCATGGGTAGTGTCTGAGTGATTGCATGAGTGTAAAGGTACTGCCTGGCTGATTGAAGGAGTGCATACATACTGCCATAGTGCATGAATGAGTGCATGTGTAGCCCTGGATGATTGGAAGAGTGCAAGGGTAGTGCCTGGATTATTGCATAAGTGCATGGGTAGTACTTAGGTGATTGGAGGAGTGCATAGGTAGTGCCTAGGTGATTGCATGAGTGCAAGGGTAGTGGCTGGGTCATTGGAGAAGTGCATAGGTACTGCGTGGGTGAATGGATGAGTGTAACAGTACTGCTTGAGTGATTGCATGACTGCAATAGAACTGCTTGAGTGATTGGAGGAGTGCAAGGGTAGTGCCTGGGTAACTGCATGATTGTGAGAGTAGTACATAGGTAGTGCTTGGGTGATTGTATGGGTGCAGGGGTAGTGCCTGGCTCATTAGAGGAGTGCATGGGTAGTGTTTGGTTGATTTTATGAGTACATGGGTAGTGCCTGTGTGTTTAGAGGAGTGCATGGGTGGTGCCTGGATGATTACATGAGTGCATAGGTAGTGCCTAGGTTATTGGAAGAGTGCATGAGTAGTCTCTGAGTGATTGCATGAGTGCAGAGGTAGTGCCTGGGTGATTGAAGGAGTGCATACATACTGTCTCAGTGCATGAATGAGTGCATGGGCAGTCCCTGGGTGATTGGAGGAGTGCAAGGGTAGTGCCTGGGTTACTGTATGAGTGCATGGGTAGTACCTGGGTGATTGGAGGAGTGCATAGTGCATAGTGCATTTCGATGTGAGCACTGCATCGCCAAATGCGATGCAGTGCGCGCAACGAAATTAGTTTTATTTATTTAAATGTTTACTTACCTGTATTCGGCCGTAATCTGTGGTTTACTACCCCCCACCCTGCCCCTCCCCATGTCACCGCCCGGCCGGCACTCCTACCATAGACCGCTACTGTGCATGAGTAGTGCCCAAGTGATTTCACGAATGCATGGGTAGTGTTTGGATGATTGGAGGAGTGCATGGGTAGTGTCTGGGTGATTGAATGAGTGCAGGAGTAGTACCTTAGGGCATGGATGAGTGCATGGATAGTATTTGACAGAATGGATGAGTACATGAATAGTGCCTGGGTGATTGTATGAGTGCATGGCTACTGCCTGGGTGATTGGAGGAGTGCATGTGTACTGCCTGAGTGAATGCAAGAGTGCAAGAGTAGTGCCAGAGTGCACGGATGAGTGCATGGGTAGTGCCTGGTTGATTGCATGAGTGCATGGGTTGTGCCTGGGTGATTCTACCAGTATATGGGTAGTGCCTCAGTAAATTGAATGATTGTGGGAATAGTGCCTGAGTGCATAGATGACTGCATGGGTAGTGTTTGAGGGAATGGATGAGTGCAGTAAAACTGGCTCTAAACATTATTTCACATTATCATGCATATTACATTATTTCTTCTTACCTTTTTTATAATGTAGATACAAAACTCAATGGAACTATTTTACAGTAGTTTTGCTGTAAACTGAATTTAAAATCTTTTCAAACTTCACTATTACCTTCTGTAAAAAAAGAAGAAGAAAAACTGTTATCGAATATAATATTATACTTTTAAGAACACAACATAATTTTAGAATTGCATAACATTTTCAGTTTTCCTTTTTGCTGTTCTAAGATTCTACTGAATTTCACCATACACAGTGATTTCAATGTAGTATCATCATACAACAGCGGGGAAAAAACCAATCGAGATTGTAAAAAAAAAAATATATCAGAATTGAGCATTATTTAGAACATGTGTAACTATGTGTTTACCTATCAACAGTTTCTTAATTACATTCTTCAACTACATTAAGTCTTTTATTTCTCTCAAGTACATTTTGTAAAATGTACGCTCTCATTACATCTCGTATAATATAGACAACAAATATATAAACTACTTGTTTCGAGACACAAATTTCCAAATGCAATATGAATTAGCACAAACAATAATCCATACACTAATTGTTCACATCTTCCCAATAGGCCGAATAATGTTTCAGAAACTTTTGCATTGAAAAATATCCAAAATAAACTTGTTAATTCGTGTTCACATCTTCCCAATAGGCTGAATGATGTTTTCAAAACTTTGGCATCAAAAATATCAGATATTAATTTGATAATTCGTAAGGCAATCTACATTTGAATTCCAAATGGGCATCATTGCAATGTGTCCATCCTTTATTGCACTTTAAATACACAGTATAGTGTCCAGATGTTGTAGTAGGTCCATCATGGAAAATAATAGCCACTGCTTTAAAAGTTCTTCCTGAAATTGATACTTGACTTGCCACAACATTTTTAATTTTGGTTTCCAATTTTCTTCCATTTTCTCTACAACGTTGTAGCATTAAAATGACATATTTTCCAAATCTTTCTATATATAATGTTGACAACATTTCTGATTTACAATGAGAACATTTCATATCTTGATTAGCTGTTTTTAGTAATTTGTTAAAAGACACTGATTTGCAATCTGATATCGCCAAGTATATGAATCGTTCAGTGTCTATTTTGGTGGTAGAAGAAAATGAACACTTTTCACATTTATGATCCCATCTGTAACTTAGTCCAAATAAATTTTCAATTTCTATTCCTTCACCTTCCAATACTGCAAGCATAAACATAAGAAATTCTTTTGCATCTTGTTGTATATTCAGTGTAAATTTCAATGAACCAGTACATATATCCAAAAGATGCCCAATGCCAGAAGCAGTATGGATTTTACTTCTATCACTTACCAACTTTTGAAAAATATAATGGAGTAAAGAACTAACCCCGGGCGGAGACCTCCGCTCCGCCCGTGGAGTATGTGGAGATTTGCCTACTCCACGTTCCGTGGAGAACGCGGAGAAGGCACATCTCCGCACACTCCGCAGCAGAGCGGAGTTGTCCAGACCCCGCCTCCACCCCCCCTATTAACAAGTAATTCAACATTAATTAAAAATAAATTTAAGACCACTTACCTCTGTACTGCGGCATCCCCGGGCTGCCCTCCTCCTCTTCCTCGCAGTCTGGGTAATCCTTGAGAAAACTGTGCATGCACATTGCACCTTCATGATCCTCTTGAATTTTTTTCTTTTTTTGAATCTCAGTAGAATGTTTGTCATATTTCCGTTTTGGACACACTACACGTTTCTCATATACAGGATATTCACCTAAGTGAGGAGCATAAAGTCTTCTTAACTGATTGTACTCTCTTACACAATTTGCATCAGCACTAATCTTTTTCTCATCAAAATCAATCAAATACAAACCAGATAATGTTCTTACTTGAGACAATGCAATGTATGCCAAGCCCTTTTTAAACACTGTACTTCCAATATTTACCAAAGCACTGTCTACACTTAAACCTTGAGATTTATGAATGGTTACTGCATATGCTAAAGAAAGAGGAAACTGTTTTCTACGAACATACAAGTCTTTTACAAGCAAAAAACGAACAGCACAACGTCCAATCTGTATAACCTCTTCAATCTGATCAAATTTAATCTTCATAAATTCAATTCCATCTCTGTTCTGAAAATTTACAAAATCAACAACTTTTCCCATTGCTTCATTTACTAAATCTTCTTCTACATTCAAATTACGCCATAAAATTACCCGACAGTTTACACATACATATAAAGTATTTTCTAAACCTGCAGTCTTAGACACAGACTTTTCCAAAGAATCCAATTTTGACTGTAAATTCTCTGAGAGAAGAATAGTAACTCCTTCGTGTTCCATTTTATCAATAGCTTCCATTTTTACTATTGGTTGTTTTTCCAATTTCAAAAGTTCTTGATTGATTGTAGAACACTCTTGCAGTGTAAAGCAAACACAAGGAGATGATGGACGGAGCGCTGAAACTTTTCAGACACTCACCCCCAGTCACAGATCTGGGTTGAATCCATCATCATTCTTTAGCTCACTTTGCCACCCCAGTTCAGACACAGCCTTATGCAAATCAGTCTTGACCCTGTGCCTCATGGGAACAGTCCAGCCCAAACTGCCGAGCGATGTCTTCACTGGACCGGAAACAAGCATCCTGGGACCGGCTTCGGGCTAAAAGCCCTCATCAGCCAGGCTAGCTTGAATCCAGTGGCAAAGTGAGCAAGGACACGTCTGGGCATACCCTGCCAACTTAGGGCGAACAAAGCAAACACAAGGAGATGATGGACGGAGTGCTGAAACTTTTCAGACACTCCCCCAGTCACAGATCTGGGTTGAATCCATCATCGTTCTTTAGCTCACTTTGCCACCCCAGTTCAGACACAGCCTTATGCAAATCAGTCTTGACCCTATGCCTCATGGGAACAGTCCAGCTCGAACTGCCAAGCCATGTCTTCACTGGACCGGAAACAAGCATCCTGGGACCGGTTTGTATGACATTGTTCTGCATTCTGTCCATCAATTGTTCTTTTTGCATTTTTCACCCCGAGTGGGACGGGTATGCCCAGACGTGCGTCCCGTGCTCTCCATGCCACTGGAGTCAAGCTATCCTGGCTGATGAGGGCTGAAAGCCCGAAACCGGTCCTAGGATGCTTGATTCCAGTCCAGGGAGGGCCTGGCCTGGCAGATCGGGCTGGACTGTTCCTATTGGGCACAGGGTCAAGACTGATTTGCATATGGCTGGATCCAAACTGGAATGGCATGGTGAGCAAAAAAACGATGGATGTAGGCACAGATCTCTGTACTGGGGTGAATGTATGACATTGTTCTGCATTCTGTCCATCAATTGTACTTTTTGCATTTGTCACCCCGAGTGGGACGGGTATGCCCAGACGTGGGTCCCGTGCTCTCCATGCCACTGGAGTCAAGCTATCCTGGCTGATGAGGGCTGAAAGCCCGAAACTGGTCCTAGGATGCTTGATTCCAGTCCAGGGAGGATCTGGCCTGGCAGTTCGGGCTGGACTGTTCCCATTGGGCGCAGGGTCAAGACTGATTTGCATATGGCTGGATCCAAACTGGAATGGCATGGTGAGCAAAAATACAATGGATTTAGGCCCATATCTCTGTACTGGGGTGAATGTATGACATTGTTCTGCATTCTGTCCATCAATTGTTCTTTTTGCATTTGTCACCCTGAATGGGACGGGTATGCCCAAACGTGGGTCCCGTGCTCTCCATGCCACTGGAGTCAAGCTATCCTGGCTGATGAGGGCTGAAAGCCCGAAACCGGTCCTAGGATGCTTGATTCCAGTCCAGGGAGGACCTGGCCTGGCAGTTCGGGCTGGACTGTTCCCATTGGGCGCAGGGTCAAGACTGATTTGCATATGGCTGGATCCAAACTGGAATGGCATGGTGAGGAAAAAAACGATGGATTTAGGTCCAGATCTCTGTACTGGGGTGAATGTATGACATTGTTCTGCATTCTGTCCATCAATTGTTCTTTTTACTCTTGCAGTGTAGGCATTAGGCAAACTATAGACTTCTTTTCTCCAATTTTTTGGTACATTATTTCAGGTGCTATGTTTTCATTTGCAAACAAGTTCGTTAGTAACTGACTTTGTAAAGCTTCTTTACCATGTTTTGTCAAAACACCAATTCTTATATCTTGAAGAATGATTCTATAATGTTCATCACTTGCTTGTCGCATATTCTTAATAAGTTCTTTATATTCAAAATGAGACCAAATGTTCACATTTCCAATACTTCCCAAAGATTTCCTGGTGTCTTCATGGACAAGTGTTTTAAAAACCGGTTGCCCTTTCACAGGAGTAACTTGTAGTAGATCGCCGAATACAGTTACATGTTTTCCTCCAA
The DNA here is from genome assembly GCA_963921515.1 of Calotriton arnoldi. Lineage (NCBI taxonomy): Eukaryota > Metazoa > Chordata > Amphibia > Caudata > Salamandridae > Calotriton > Calotriton arnoldi. Next base: position 261,909 of record CAWUFW010005773.1, on the reverse strand, counting down.
ATAGAATATCATAATCTGTTTTTTTAATCTGTTGCTTTCTTAAATGTACAAAGACAAGCATTAAGTTTGAGACCATGCTCACCTCATCAATGATTAGAAGTTTCATTTTCTTCAGTACTCTTGAAACTTCATAACAAGCTTCTCCAGATAGCTTGTGATATTCCAATTTATTTTCAAGTTCAACTGGTAGCATGAGTAATCGATGTAAAGTAATCCCTTTAATGTTGTGTGCTGCTAATCCAGTTGGAGCTGTTACAACACAAGACAAATGTGATTCAGTAGTTTTGTATAGATAACTGGTGAAAACTTTAATTAAGAAACTTTTCCTGTTCCAGCTTGACCACTGATGTACTTTTGAATAGGTTTAAATGATGTGCATTGGCATTCTTTTTTTCATGCAGCAAACCATGCTGTATCTGTTGTGTCACTTGCTGATATATTTCTTTTTGTTCAATATTTAGTTCTTCTTCCAAGTTTCCCAACTCAATAATATCCTGTCGTGCTTGTTGCATTGCCGTTTCTACTTCATTCATGGCTATTGCTGCTTCATTTTCAATAATTGGTTGTCCTAGTGAATCTTGACTTAGTGGAGCAGAACTTTGACTATCTTGAGAACTGTCTCTAGCTATTTCAGCTGCAATAGTAGTTTCTTGTTCAATCTCTTCATTTAAAATCAATGGGGAATGGATCACTTGTACCTGCCACCAGGGTTCAGGAGTTCTACCCGTCATTTCTTAAAAAACCCTCATTCAAGTAGACAGGTCGGTAGGCGGTATATCTTGATTCTCCGCCTTAGTCAGATACGTGACAGCATCATCATTGGGTTTCTTTCATGCTTCCTCCACCTGGAGGGTACCACTGTTTATTTCAGTAGTGATCAGAAATGAAGAAAAAAGTGAGGGTGCTCGAGTGAATTTATTAAAAAGGTGTCCTCTTGCCGCCTAAACTGTAACTTTATTCAGTTTGGAGCATGGGGAAAAGGTAAAAACAGTGTTGTGCATAGTAGGACATTCTATGAGTCCACTGCACTTGTTAGTCCAGGTAGGTGGTCGACATGTTTCAGCCCCTTTGGGTGCCCCTAGGGGTCGGGGGCTTTTGTCAGGACCTAGAAATAGTGGTGGAGATGGATATTGTCCAATTCCAGTGTTATTGCTCAGAGATCGTGTCTCAGAACATAAGATCAGAAGTACCTTAAAAGTCCTACTTAGGGCTTCATCCGGAGTTGGAGGCACACAACTGCGAGTGCAGCAGCTTTCCACAACTTGTGCTGATGCTGCCTTCCGGATCTATTCATTTAACATTTGTAGATAAGTAGGGAAAATTGTGCATTGAATGTTATCTTTATATGCATTAAAAGCATCTTCATAGCAGTCCAAAATCTTCAAGTAATTCCATTTTACTATGCCAAGGCTTGAAGACTTGCAGAAGCGCTAAATAGAAAAATTCCCTTTTATATGGAGTTTCGCAACTGAGTTTTCTGTGGTTAATAAGATTTCCTTTGGCATGTTTTTCCAAACATCCATCACATCCAATTACTGCATATGTTTCTTCATTTATATTTTCTGTAACATTTCTCTTAAAGCTGTCATTTTGCAGTACTTCATAGAGACATATGTTTTCCAGATGTGGACTCCTTTTGGGATAGTACGTATCCAACATATTAGTTTTAACAATATCTGTACTTTCTGGTTCATTCAATGCTAAGTATTCAATTTCTTGTAGAGATTTCAATACTCTTTTCGTGTGGCGGCAAAACCTAGACTTACCCAAATGATTCATCTTGACTTTGAATATAAACTGGCAGAGCTCAACCAATCCGAACATTCTAGGATCCAATCTCTCGATGGGAAAGCATTTTCAAACTAAAGCTGTACAATTTGTTACTAAGACTCTTCTCTTGTGAAATTTCTTCCCACATTTCTTTCACCTCTGTCTTTTCAGATTTGGTTATATATGATGTAACAAAGCGAGCAACAGCAATTTAATTATCTGCAACATATTAGATATCCATGTTTGCATTCCACATTGTCAAAATCACTGGATTATAGTCATTAATATACTTTGAATCTTCAGTTCTTTTTATGTTGTATGAATTCTTCAGAGATTTTCGAGTCTGGCTTGGTACTCCTTTCTCCAAAAGAAAACAGTAACTTCTCCAAGAGGTGGATTATTTTTATTGCAGATAAAAGACATCACAGCTTGAAACCTATGATTAAATTATCTGCACACATTCACAGGATCCAAGGAACACAATTCTCCAGCTGTCTTCAATTCAATGTTTTTTACATTTGAATTTGCTTGTCGTAGAAATTTAAGTAAATCGTCCCAGGCATATTCAGCACAGCTAAGTGTTAGAAACCACGTAGGGGTACCTAAGTTACTTAACATACATTTAAGTTCGCCGTGACAACGATACCAATACTCATTAGTACCACGTTGACACAATATCAAATTAATGAACTGAGATTCTAAATGATCGTCTCTTTGTTGAACTTCAATCTTGTCGAGCGGTATTCTGAAGCTGGAAACTGTACTGCTCGTTCATCATATCGTCCACCTTCTCCAGTGGGGAACAGCTGTGGAAAACAACAAGCTTCTAAACTTTTTTCCCATACACTCTTTGCTTTCTTCATTTGAAATAATTCAATAGTGTTTCCAATCACTTCTTTTGAATGTAGAGGATGTATACTGTAATGTTCATAAATCTCTTCACTCCTGGACTTGTCCACTTTTTCTATTTGGCCAGTTGAAATTTCTGTATCATCTTCTAAACATATTTCCTGTTCTTCCACGTTTACAGTTTTATAATAAATATTATTCTGTACAAGATATAATGTAACCTTTTGAAGTTTGGTGACATCTCCTAACTCTTGCCATATTTTCTGACTCTTTGTTGGTACACCATTACCTAGAATAACTACAGGCTCACTTTCCTCTCTCTCCATACCAACAGTTTCAATATTTTTCTTAAAATCTAAAGGTAAGTACACAACTCTTCCTTTCAGAGGTCTTTGTAAATCTGTTGGGGGCAGCTTACCTGTTTTAGGCTCCATACGAACTATAGCCTGAAAGGGGTGCACAGATTGAATAAGAATGGACTCATATGTATTTAAATCTGCCAGTTCCGGAGGAATAGCTACCAACTCTAAGTTGTTATGTACTGCTATAGGTGGCATTTTGTTCTCTTCTAATTTGTTGTAACAATATTTACAAATACGTTGATCAGTACCCAACTCAAAACAACCTTTCACCAACAAATAAGCACCAAATTGCTCCCACTTATCATTATTTTCTTTTTCACTTTTTAAATACACATCAACATTCCTAGTTTGACTTCTATAATGAGTACGTCGACAACAAATACAAACATGGTTTGGTTTTTCACATGAAAGTATCTTAAACTTTGTAATTTCTTCTGCAAACTTCTCAGTACTAATATCTTCCAACTGTTCTTCAACACCTACACTTATCAAGCTCTCACTTTCTCTACACTCCTCTTGTGAACCAAAGAAACTAAACTGTATATCATCAAAAACTTTTTTTTACATCCGATACTGAACCATGCAAAAGAGCTGTGTTCATTTCACTTAAAGATAATGCAGGACTTTTTACATAGTACAATCTCCTTACTAACTTCCGCATTTCTGTATGATGTACTGCTAACATTCTTAAATGATGAAAAGTACTTTTACACACTTTTCTAGAAAGACAAGCCAGAGAATGACCCTGGAACTTAGTATATTTTCTTAGTTTACATGGATCTAGTCCTTGCAACATCTTAATCTTCTGTTTAACACTATTTTTGGCATATTGTCGCAAGAAACCTCGTAATATATCAATAGATTTCTGTCGAACACTACAAATACTACTACAATCCCACTTATACACTGGAGCCTGTGCACGTCTCCCTTGAACTTCTTCAGCTATTACTTCTTCCACATTTCTAGGAGCCATCTTTTCTTTTTCAATTGGACAACCATCTTTTATTTCATAACAACGACCACTGGTATCAACTGCATCAACTAATGTATTTTGTTGAAAATAGCTTTCTTCATTAAAAAAAGGCTCAGTACTAGCAGTGTGCTTTCATTCACCAGAAAAAGCTTCGCAAAAGTTACTTCTATTAACCAGTCTTTTTCTTTTGCTTTTATCCTTCAAAAAGTGCATTGTTTTATTCAATGTTTTCATTCTCTTCAATACCAATATAAATAATTTTTGTTTCAATTCAAAAGCAGTGTCTACTACACTTTCAATCTGTTGCTTCTTCTTATATGCTGCTGTTCTTTTTTTATACTTTTTACAATCTTTTAATATATTTTGAATTACTCTATTATGAAACATATGTACACGTATGTCCTTAAATTGTTTCTGTATTTTTGTCACATGTGTTTCTTTTCCATTGTGTTTCTTTATTTGCTTCTCGGTTGTTCTAAAAATTTCTTTCCTCCTTTGATTAGTATTTTGATCGTTCAATCTCTACACAACTTTTTTAATAAATTGTTTACTTCTCTTACCAGAAGCCACTTTATCCTCAGCATCCTTTTGGTGTTTTCTACTCCACTCTTTTTAGTTTTCATTAAGTACTTCTGTTTCCTTTGTTCTCTTCTCTTTTCATGTTTCCTTGCCATCTTTTATTTATAATCCAAATAAAATATCTTCCTAAAAAACAAATAATAGTTTAATTTTTTTGGTACATCAATTAAAACTTTAAATTTAATAACATTTCAATTTTGAAAATAACAACTAAGCACAAAATTACAATTACATTCATATTGCATTTATAACACATAAAAAGAGAAAAGTATAAAAATGAGCAAAACAACTGAAAACTAAAAGAAAAGGTGGTCACACAGCCAAAAGGAGAAAGGAAAAAAAACAAAAGTTTCCAAACAGCAAAATGAAATACTCAAACAACACAGCTACTGAAAAATGTAAGAAATGCATAAAAAGGCAACAAATGTACAGAAAGAGGCAAGAATGAATGAATGAAAAATGTATTGTTCAGTTAATAAAAACTTACAATTAAAACACCTTTGTACAATTCTTCTTACATTTCATGCATAATCAATTCCATTTCCTTATATAAAAAACCACGTAATTAAAAGTATTTTTCATCAATTCATAAAAAGGCCGAGGGCAACGCCAAGAATATATAAAACAATCCTCATTGTCCGCAGTTAAGCAGTTTCTTCTCCACTATTTCTATAAACTTCAAAAGTCTGCCCGTAAATTGCAAACTTTCTCCTTGTAAACTGGCTATGACTGCTTGTCGACATGTTCGTGTCATTTGACTATTAAAGTCCGACCTCAACAGCCTTCTACGTTCACCTATTAGAGCAGGGCAGCTACAAATAATATGACAATATCTTCTCTCTTGTTGTTACAGAGGCGACACAACCTCTCACTACTCCTCATTTTCCATGCAGGGGCGTCTCCAAGAAATTGGCTATTTCCAAATCGGAGATTCATAAACTTCAGCTTTGCCCTTTGGCTATTTGAGTCTCCTAGATAGCTCTGTGGTTTTAACATACCGTACGAAGCAATAACTGTCCACGCATGGGATCTCTTTGCCAATACTGCTTTATCCCATAAAGACGACAATTTTTACTGTACCCATTTATAACTTTATTAAAAGCCACCTGTGAGAGGGGTAAGGCCCATAGTTGTTCCGCCTTGAACGTGTCTATCGCCAGTTTAAAATATTCATGAGCCTGCTTATGTTTACTATCACATATTGCCTCCCAGACCACTGTCTTAAGCGAGGAGTCATTATCCCTTCTAAGTTTGTGGCAGAATTTTAAATATGCTCCTAAGCTGTTTAGGTTCTGTCGTTTAAGTCCGAACTCAAGTCGGATTTGCGCTGGTGAAGTTTGTCGAGGAAGATTAAACAGGCGTCGGTAGGTCCCTGTTACTAGTTTGTCTATGGTGTTGTCAGCACATCCTCTTAAAGTCTCTACTCCATATGCGAGAGTTGGAACATGTTTAACTGACATGATTTGTAATAATGGATTAAGGGAAAGCCCTTTTAAGTTATTCTGGAGTGTGGAAAATGCTGCAATTAATGAGTTATTTCTTCTCTGTAGTGCAGCGCACTGATTTTTACCCGTGCCCCTAGCATCTATTATAACACCCAGATATCTATACTCAGTAACTGATTCTAAAACAGAACCTTCCATTCTCAATTTTGGTCTTGCAGCCAACCCCCTAGTCACCAGCATTGTTTTTGTCTTTTTTAAGTTAATCTTTAGCCCATGAATAAAGGCATAATGTGCACTTTCACTAATTAATCTCTGCAACCCCACCTTGGTGTAACTTATTAATACAATATCATCGGCATACAATAAATGCGAAACGTTAAAACCTGCCACAGTTGGGGAGTGAGAATTAATTTCATTAAGCCCTGATGAAATACCCGCTAAATACAGGTTGAATAAGGTTGGGGCCAAAACACATCCTTGCTTCAACCCGTCCCTTATCATCATTTTTTTTTACAGTACTGTGCCCTGTCCCAACCTTACTCTCGTCCAAGTATTGGTATATAACAATTGTATCGCTCTCAACAGACTCGGTGCAATTCCCATTTTCGTTAATTTGTTCCAAAGAATATTTCTATGCACAGTGTCGAAAGCCGAGCTAAAATCAATAAAACACAAGTGAAGATTCTTCCTACGGCGCCTGGCCATTTCCATAGTAAGAACTAACATTTGAATGTTAATAATCGTCCCCATGCCTTTAATAAACCCTGTTTGATTCTTTGGAAGTAGATTACTGGCATCAACCCAAGCCGTTAGTTCAGCCAGCAGACATTTAGCAAAAAACTTTGCTTCACAATCCATTAAAGCTATAAGTCTATAATTAGCTGGATCCGAAGCTTGACCCGCTTTGTAAATCGGAGCCAATATTGAACCCCTCCATTTATCTGGGACTTCTTCCTTCGTCAAAACATGATTGAATAAGTTTGACAGTTTCTTTGCCCAATGTTGTGAATTTTCTTTGAATAGTGCTTGAGGAAGGCCATTTGGCCCTAGAGCACTACTCCGTCTGCTAGAACTTATAATTTTTTCCACTATTATCTGCTGGATCATAAGCTGGGTATTTTCCCTTGCCTTGTCATTGTCCCTTGTATTGTCCGCTGTACCTACTTCTGTTGGCTTTGTTATATTTCTTGTGCCACCTGTCATGGATCCCAAATGCTTCTCCCAGACTTCTTCCGATATATTTGTAGTTACTTGTTGTTGTTTTCTACCATTGGCTTGATTAACCAGTCTCCAAAACTCACGTGCATCTTTGCGTTTTGCTGCATAATTGATTTTACTCCAGAACAGATCTAGTTCGGCTTTTGTTTGTATCCATACCTCTTTTTTGTAAAGTGACCTCAGTTTTGGTAGTATCTCACTCCTGACACTGGAGGATGCATGATTTCTTAGGACCCTCAAAGCATTGTTCAATTTCCTTTTCGCTATCTTTAGTTGAACAGTCATTTTTTGGGAAAAGACGTAGCCGTTGCTACAATGCCTTTTGAACGTACAGCATTTTTCTCTACCAGGTTAATTATGAACTGCTCCCAAAGGGTCAAAGGATTTTGATCTATTCTATTTAACTCTTCTTCCCAATGATCTCTTGCTTGCTGTTCGATGTTTTGTATACTATTTACTGACCAGTTTAACCTCCTATAGTTCAGACCAATAGGCTCCCTAACTCTGGGGCACTTTGTTCGTATCGGGTAATATTTAGATTGAGGCTGATCATTTGTGGCTGGTGATCACTTTCCAGCCGATTTCCCAGCTTGTAGCTTATTATTGATTGATATAATGGGAGGGATACTAAAGTGTAATCAATAACAGCTTTGGATTGTGCCGCGAAATGGGTCGCTTGAGCTGGAATGTCCGGTTCCACCCGGCCATTCAAAACTCGAAGGCCGTGATGCTCACCACTTCTTTGCCCATTCTGTCAGATCTTTGTTTAATTGCATCAGTTGCCGGGATATGCCAAATTTGATCAATCACATCCAATATTTGATCCCTAGGCGTCACCTGGAAGAAATTCATATTAAAATCCCCTGTCAAGAGGATCCAAGGAGCTGGATTCATCATGCTTTGTATTAACAATAGACTCAGTATCTTATCTATTGTTTCTTTTTTCCTGCTACCAAGGGGATGTGTATATACGTTTATTATCATCAAAGGAGTCTTATTTCCTGGGTCAAGAGGCCAGACCTTAATTGCTTGAATGTTCGAATGGTCAATTTCCACTTCTTCAATCTTTATTTTTAAGGCCACTGTTACATATAAAGCCAAGCCTCCTGCTGCTCGCCCCTTCAATTTTGTTTTAATTGCTGGCTTGCTATAGCATGAGTATGCCGGAAGCTTAATTTCCTCTTGTGCCCATGTTTCTTGAAAGAGGATTATCTGAAACCTTTCAATATATGTTAAAAATTCATGATCATCTACCTTTGCTGCCAGACCCTCTATATTCCATGAGCAGATGTCTACCTTTGCTGCCAGACCCTCTATGTTCCATGAGCAGATGTCAACTTTGTTTCTGTGACCAACGAAACGGTTTTTATCCTGTCAATGTCTTAAGTCTTTGTCTGTCCTGACATTCAAGGCACTCGGGAGCCAGGACCAATCCAATTTCGAATAAAGAGTTTTGCTCCCCTTGATGTCCGTATAGTTATCTGCCTGAAGGGTTATATTGTCCCTTAAAGGAGTGATTGAGCTACTCCTTGCCCCTTTTAAGATTGTCGTTATGCCCGATTGCTGATTTTTATTGCCCATTTGTGGACTTTTCGTTAGTTTCTGACTTCCCCTACCACATTCCTCACCGACCCTCTTAAACCACTTTTCGCCACTCTTCGGTTTTAGGAACTGTGGATAGGGTTCCTCCTTTTCCCTTATCATCTCAATACCCCATGTTTCAAATTTCTCCTTTTCCGCCCATAGTTGATCCGCTACCTCAGCTGTCGCCCATGTAATCATTGTCGATTCCTCACCTCCCCACATCGGGTTACTTACAAATGTAACTGAATGTATATCCGTGGGCTCTATATGTTGTAATGCCGCTATTTCTTTGGTCATTCGTATCATAGACCCTCTATTTATTCGATCAAGGTGACCCCTAGATTTATATTTTGGTACAAATGTCATTTTACAGTGAATAGTAGGCGAGCTGTGCCGAATTGACCTATCTCTTTGACCCTGCTGAATCGTGCAGACTATTTCCTGCTGAATATTCTTAACCTGCCCTATTTCATTACGGTCATTCTTCACCAATTGACGTTCGTCCTGCGGTCGTTGCCTCTGCTCCCCTTGTGGGTCATTATCTTTCCTTAGTGATTGTTCCCATACTTGCATTCTGTTCTCCTTTTCATCTTTCTCCTCCAAGCCTTTCTCTACTTCCGGAGCATTGTGCGTTGTTTCCAAAAGCTCCACCATCTTAACTGTTTTAATTTGGTTTGTAAGTTCATCTTTTACCGATTTGGCCTGGACTAATCCCTGTTGGTTCTCTTCCATTTGTCCCTCCTTTATCTTCATCCTTTTCCCTTTCGCGCTAGCTGGTATATTCTCATTCTCCTTCTCCACCTTATTTTCTCTTCCCTCATCATCACTCTTTTTTTGTTCCGAAAGTGCCACTTGATTTCCTAATTTTGGGCAAAAAATTGGATACACCTTCCCTTGGAGACCTGGATTATTCTCCACCTCTTTTTTATTGTGGCTTTTCCTAAGTCTTTTTCTCTGTCTCTTAGAGAGCTTATATGTCTTGACTGCTTCCCCTTGTATGGACAGTTCTAGGGCTCCCTGCTCCACAGACCCATTCCTACCTGATATAGACCCAGGTAGGAATGTGAATGGGTCTGGTCACTTGAAAGTCTTTCACATATGGCAATATTTTTGTCTAAGTTTTTTTCTGAATTACACCCCTGTATTATATCCACTTTCTTCCTCAACTGTGTCTTCTCCAAACTTGCAATTTCCCCCCTGAGGTTCCTCTTCACCAATTCGCTTACACGGGCAGGTTTATTTCCCTCTGGTTTCCTACTGTTGTTAACTATTTGACCCACTGGGCTCATCACTTCTTTAGCAGATCGTAATTGCCCCTTTATCTCTGCCAGAACCTGTTCCAGCAATCCAAGCAGCGAGGACAGTTTATCCAATACTGGGCTACATTCACAAGTATTCTCAGGCAATATCTCCACCTGCGCTTCTGCCTGCGCCCTTAGGACCAGCTGATTCAATGCTCCAATTTTTGTATCAATCGCTGTGATATATAACGCCATTGTATTTAAAAGTTCCACCTGGATATCCAACTTACTTGATTGATATGTCAATGCATTGACCACCGATTGAAATGAATTAAGAAAAATCTCCCAAGTGTTGCTATCCATGCCTTTTTCCCCCAATGATTTTCTACTTGGAGGTCCAACTTGCATGCCATTAGCCGGGGGGCCCATTACCGGGGACCCAACAAGTTCAGTCCCTGGCAATTCAGTTACCTCAACCCTGTTCTCTCTCTGTGTTAGTTCATAATTAATTTCTGATTGAGCTTCTATCTTTGCAGGTGTTGTATTATCCCCAATGGCAACATTTCTCTGAGATAAATCATGGGATGATTCACAAATTAGTTCGTCCAATGATCCATATACTTTTTCTGATTGTGCTTCTATCGCCACAGGTGCTACAATTCCCCCAACAGTGTCCAATACCTCCGTCAACTCTGTTTCCAATTTTAATTTCCATACAGGATCTGTTCCTTCTAAGTCGTCTAGTTCATCCAAATTAGCCATATATACCATCTTGTTATCTACTTGTTGGTGCACCTCAACTTGAATCTGGATTTCTTTTCCCAAACAAGTCTGAGTCATTCGTTCCTTTTTCCCCACTTGCTCCTTACTACTATTAGGTGACTCCGAGTTCAATTGTGGATCACTGTTATCGCCTACTTCCTGAATGACTGGCATCTCCCCTTGCTGGACCACTATTGTGGTACCTTCCTTCTCACTTTGCCGGTCACTACTTAGATGCCAAGTTTTCCAGTTAAACGAGGGGTTTTTTGTATTTATTTTTGTATTTAACCCCCCCACGGGAGAGCAAGGTTTCAATTCCTCTCTTTTGCTCATGTTTTTGCTGGGGACCAATTTGGAAGGCCCCGTTGCCTGTGGTTGAATCGGGCTTTGTAGCTCTCTAATATGCATGTCTTTTCGATATGTAAGCAGTACATCCACCGGGTTCTTCAAAAAGTCAGTCTTCTTTACCCTTTTTATTTGTTCGCAATTTGGAGTTCTATCAAGGCACGGTGCTATTATACCTGGCCACTCCATGTCAGACTTATCCATAAAATCCCCATTGGCAACATAGTCACCATCATTGTCCTCGTCGGCATAAGCTGCCCTGGATTGCAATTTTTGCTTCCTCCGCACTACCTCCCTCGCTCCTCTTGTTCTCCCTGAGCGCATTGCTTTATGTGCACGTCTTATACTGCTTCCCTCCTTATCACTGAATGTTGACTGGGTGTTCAGCTGTCACTGGAAGCAGGAACTGAACTCAGGATTTCACCACTCACCTCCACAGCCCTCCTGTATCTCAGCTTACTTCTGCTGTTACTGTGTACTGAGTGCTAGAGACTGGGTGCTGGGTGGTGAGAAGGCAAGGTGCTGTTGTTTTCGGTGCAGAAGCGGACTCACCACGGTCACTTCAAATTTCCTCTTGCTATGGGAGTAAACTCAGGCTCCACCTCTCACCTCTGCTTCCTCTGTATTCTGTACTCTGTACCGGCTCACAGATGCTGGTACCGGTGCCTGGGGGCCCTTGAAAGATCAGGCGCACACACTTCCGCACCGCCTTGCCGGTAAACTTGCCGCACCCCACCGCTGCTCAATGCTCAATATTCCATGCTCTGGAGCATGGGTCACCGCACTGCACCGCAACCACATCTGCCGCTACCACCGCGCCCCCGCTGACCGCTAATGAAAGCAGGGGGGTCGAGCTGCAGCGGTAAGGTTGAAACAGGTAGCCGCGGCCGTTTAGCGGGAGCAGGGGGCCGGCGTCCTCCTCGTCTTCCTCGTTTTTCCGGCTGTTGCTGCTGCTGCTGGTTACTGCTAAACCACGGACTGGACTCCCTCCAAGATAATGATATCAGCGCACGTATTCAAGAAAGAGGCAAGAGAAGTGCAGAAAGAGGCAAAAGAAGTGCAGAAAGAGGAAAAAGTTGTAGAAAAATGCAAGTAAGGTACATAAACAAATAAAAGGGGTTCAGAAAGAGGCAAAAGGAGTTGAAAAAGAAGTAATAGAGGTACAGAAAGAAGCAAGAGAAGTGCAGAAAGAGACAAAGAGGTACAGAAAGAGACAACAGAGGTGCACAAAGATACAAGAGAGGTGCAGAAACAGGGAAGCCAAGTGCAGAAAGAGTCAACAGGGGTACAGAAAGAAGCAAGAGAGGAGCAGAACGAAGCAAGAGAAGTGCAGAAAGAAGCAATAGAGGTGCATAAAGAGGTAAGATGGTCGCAGAAAGAGGCAAGCGAAGTGCAGAAAGAAGCAAGAGAAGTACAGAAAGAGGCAAAGGAAATGCAGAAAGAGGCATGAGAAGTGCAGAAACAGGCAAGAGATGCACTGAAAAAGGCAAGACAGGTGCAGAAAGAGGTAAGAGAGGTGCAGAAAGAGGGAACAGGGGTGCAGAAAGAGGGAAGAGGGGTACAGAAAGAGGCAAGAGGGTGCAGAAACAGGCAAGAGGGATGCAGAAAGAAGCAAGTGAGGTGCAGAAAGAAGCAAGAGATTTGCAGAAAGACGCAACAGACATGCACAATGAGGCAAGAGGGTTGCAGAAAGAGGCAAGAGAAGTACAGAAAGAAGCAACAGAGGTGCAGAAAGAGGCAAGAGAGGTGCAGAAACAGGCAGGAGAGGTGCAGAAAGAGTAAAGAGAGGTGCAGAAAGAGGCAAGTGAGGAGCTAAAACATGCAATAGGGCTACAGAAAGAGGCACGATAAGTGCAGAAAGAAGCAACAGAGGTTCAGAAAGAGGCAAGAGAGGTGCAGAAAGAGGGAAACAGAGTGCAGAAAGAAGGAAAAGGAGTGCAGAAAGAAGCAACAGAAGTTCAGAAAGAAGCAACAGAGGTGCAAAAAGAAGCAAGAGGGGTGCAGAAAGAAGGAACAGAGGTGCAGAAAAAGGTAAGAGAACTGCAAAAAGAGGCAAGAGACGTGCAGAAACAGCCAGGAGAGGTGCAGAAACAGGGAACAGGGGAGCAGAAAGAGGCAAGAGGGGTGCAGAAAGAGGAAAGAAGGGTGCAGAAAGAAGCAAAAGAAGTGCAAAAAGAAACAACAGAGATGGAGAAAGAGGCAAGAGGCAAGAGAATTGCAGAAAGAGGTAAGAGAGTTGCAGAAACAGGCAACTGAGGTACAGAAAGACCGAAGGCGGGTACAGAAAGAGGCAAGAGAGGTGCAGAAAGAGGCAACAGAGGTGCACAAAGAGCAAGAGAGGTACAGAAACAGGCACAAGAAGTACAGAAAGAAGCAACAGAGGTGCAGAAAGAGGCAAGAGAAGTGCATAAAGAGGCAAGAACGGTGTAGAAAGAGGCAAGAGAAGTGCAGAAAGAGGCAAGAGAGGTACTGAAAGAGGGAAGAGGGGTAGTATGTGTATAGGGAGTTTCTCCTTAACTGTATGACTGCATGGTAGTGCCTGAGTAAAAGGATGAATGTAAGAGTAATAGTAGGATCATTGGATGAGTGCATATGTAGTGCCTAACAAAATGGATCACTAAATGACTACTCCCTAAGTCAATAGTTCAGTGCTAGAGAAGCCTGGATAATTGAATGATTGCAGTAATACTGCCTGGATTATTGCATCAGTGCCTGAAAAATATCTGAGAGAAAAGCCTAAAGCATGGTTTATTCAATGAGTGTATGGGTAGAGCTTGAGATAATGCATGAGTGCCCGCATACTGCCTGTGTGATTCTATCACTGCAGAGGTGCTACCTGGATGAATGTATGAATGTATGGGAAATACCTCTGAGAAAGTATGAGTATTAAGGTAATGCTTGGACCATTGCATAAGTGCATCAGTAGTGTCTCAGTGAATAAATGAGTGCATAGGCACTGGCTGAGTAAATGTTTGAATGAAATAGTCGTGGCTGGGTGATAATATGAATGTATGGTTAATGTCTAAGTGATTAAAACTGTGTATAAGTAGTGCCTCCTTGATTGCATAACTGAATAAGAATGCCTAAGTGAATTCATGAGTCAAAGAGAGATATGAGCCACTTCTCATTAATGCACACCTAGTGCTTGAGTATATAGATGAAATTCTCACTATATTCCTAAAAACACGCATGCATATGTATGTACCTTTTCCTAGTAGCACCATATGTAAAAGAAACATAAAAATACATATATACCAGTGTTTTATAGCTCTACCATCTCTATAGAAATAACACATGTGAGAATATATGTGCAAGCTGACACATACTTGAATCATAAGACTACACAGTCCCTTAACATTGACAGACTTCCAGTAGCGGCCTGTGGTGGGAGTGCTGCCGGGCGGTGACGCAGGGCGGGGGAGGGGCAAGGTAGGGGGTAGTAAACTCCGGAATATGGCCACCAAATGCGATGCAGCACACGCAACGAGAAAAAATAATGCCCCTCATTCTCATTACTCTAACTCTGCTTCGGGGACCCCATCCCCCGAGGCCCAGCCATTTTGTAATTTAAAAAAAAAACATTTACCCCCCCAAGGGCTTTTTTTTTTGCCCCTGGGACCCCATCCCCCGGAGCATGCCCTCACGTTGGGGACTGCGGGGAGAGCCCCTCATGCATGCAGCTCCCCTTGTGCAAAAGCAATGCCGGCTCCCACAGGAGGCGGGGAGCCAGCTGGGACAGTGGGGCATTGGGGCTCTCCCAGCAGTCCCCAACATGAGGGCATGCTCCGGGGGATGAGGTCCCAGGGGCAAAAAAAAAAGCCCTTCGGGGGGTAAATGTTTGTTTTTTTAAAGTACAAAATGGCTGGGCCTCGGGGGATGGGGTCCCCGAAGCAGAGTTAGAGTAATGAGAATGGGGGCATTTTCTTTCTCGTTGCGCGCGCTGCATCGCATTTAGCGACGCATGCGCGCATAGCGAAATTCATTTTATTTATTTGTTTGTTTACTTACCTCTGTGCGGCCGTATTCCGGAGTTTACTACCCCCCACCCTGCCCCTCCCCCGCCCCGCGTCACCGCCCGGCAGCACTTCCACCATGGGCCGCTACTGGCAGTCTGTCAATGTTAAGGGACTTTGTAGTCTTATGACTCAAGTATGTGTCAGCTTGCACATATATTCTCACATGTGTTATTTCTATAGAGATGGTAGAGCTATAAAACACTGGTATATATGTGGAAGCGAGAGCAGGTTTTCTGCTCTCGCTTCCACGAACCAAAGCAGAGTTTGCAATGACAGGGCGGGAGCCGTGCTTCCGCCCTGTCATTGCAAACAGCAATGTCCCGGGGGTAGGCACCCCGGAACATTGCTGGAGCTGGCCCTGGGGGGTAGCGGTCTCCAGGGCCATAGAAGGCTCTAGGAGGGGGGGATGCATGGCCCCCCCTCCCAACATTTACATAGTGGCGGTCCCTGGGGCTTGGGGGGCTCGCGAGGCCCCCCATAATTAAGTAAATCCCCGGGGCCGTGGCGGTCCCCTGGGCTTAGGGGGGCCTGCGAGGCCCTCCCTAAATAAATAAAAGCCCCGGGGAGGTGGCGGTCCCTGGGGATGCGGGGGGCCGTGTGCCCTGTGCATAATTAATAAAGCCCCGGGGAGGTGGCGGTCCCCGAGGCTATATATATATATCCAAGCTCCAGGTACCCAACGTATAAGGAGCACTCGAGCAGCAACATGCTCCTAAAGAGCCTTTATGGTATACAGTCCACCAGTACAACGATAACTTTAAGCAGTTCAATGTGCCATGGATGCCTGACGCGTTTCGAAGTGTCCCCACTTGTCTTCAGAGGCTTTGGCAATTGAAGGCACATAGGACACCGCCCTCATCATTTAAATGCTCCAATGCACGCCCTGAATGGGACGCTCTGCCGCGACTGGCAGAGCATTATGGGCCTTGTAGTGTCCTTTATCTCCAAATGGAGCGCGCGATGTTGCTGCTGTGATATTCAATGCCCCCAGATGGGCCTCGGTGTGCCGGTGGATATGCTAAATCCGTTGCTGCCCCACGAAGTTGGCCTGCTGATAGCAGACCACGTGGCCCCCGCATCCTGGGGTGGTGCTCCTCCGCGGCAGGGTGTGCCGCGTATTTATCCAAGCTCCAGGTACCCAACGTATAAGGAGCACTCGAGCACCAACATGCTCCTAAAGAGCCTTTATGGTATACAGTCCACCAGTACAACGATAACTTTAAGCAATTCAATGTGCCATGGATGCCTGACGCGTTTCGAAGTGTCCCCACTTCTCTTCAGAGGCTTTGGCAATTGAAGGCGCATAGGACACTGCACTCATCATTTAAATGCACGCCCTGAATGGGACGCTCTGCCGCGACTGGCAGAGCAGTATGGGCCTTGTAGTGTCCTTTATCTCCAAATGGAGTGCGCAATGTTGCTGCTGTGATATTGAATGCCCCCAGATGGGCCTCGGTGTGCCGGTGGATATGCTAAATCCGTTGCTGCCCCACGAAGTTGGCCTGCTCGATAGCAGACCATGTGGCCCCCGCATCCTGGGGTGGTGCTCCTCCGCGGCAGGGTGTGCCGCGTATTTATCCCAGCTCCAGTTACCCAACGTATAAGGAGCACTCGAGCAGCAGCATGCTCCTAAAGAGCCTTTATGGTATACAGTCCACCACTACAACGATAACTTTAAGCAGTTCAATGTGCCATGGATGCCTGACACGTTTCGAAGTGTCCCCACTTCTCTTCAGAGGCTTTGACAATTGAACGTGCATAGGACACCGCCCTCATCATTTAAATGCTCCAATGCATGCCCTGAATGGGACGCTCTGCCGCGACTGGCAGAGCATTATGGGCCTTGTAGTGTCCTTTATCTCCAAATGGAGCGCGCGATGTTGCTGCTGTGATATTGAATGCCCCCAGATGGGCCTTGGTGTGCCGGTGGATATGCTAAATCCGTTGCTGCCCCACAAAGTTGGCCTGCTCGATAGCAGACCACATGGCCCCCGCATCCTGGGGCGGTGCTCCTCCGCGGCAGGGTGTGCGCGTATTTATCCAAGCTCCAGGTACCCAACGTATAAGGAGCACTCGAGCAGCAACATGCTCCTAAAGAGCCTTTATGGTATACAGTCCACCAGTACAACAATAACTTTAAGCAGTTCAATGTGCCACGGATGCCTGACGCGTTTCGAAGTGTTCCCTCTTCTCTTCAGAGGCTTTGGCAATTGAAGGCGCATAGGACACCGCCCTCATCATTTAAATGCTCCAATGCACGCCCTGAATGGGACGCTCTGCCGCGACTGGCAGAGCATTATGGGCCTTGTAGTATCCTTTATCTCCAAATGGAGCGTGCGATGTTGCTGCTGTGATATTGAATGCCCCCAGATGGGCCTCGGTGTGCCAGTGGATATGCTAAATCCATTGCTGCCCCACGAAGTTGGCCTGCTCGATAGCAGACCACGTGGCCCCCGCATCCTAAGGTGGTGCTCCTCCGTGGCAGGGTGTGCCGCGTATTTATCCAAGCTCCAGGTACCCAATGTATAAGGAGCACTCGAGCAGCAACATGCTCCTAAAGAGCCTTTATGGTTTACAGTCCACCAGTACAACGATAACTTTAAGCAGTTCAATGTGCCATGGATGCCTGACGCGTCTCGAAGTGTCCCCACTTCTCTTCAGAGGCTTTGGCAATTGAAGGCGCATAGGACACCGCCCTCATCATTTAAATGCTCCAATGCATGCCCTGAATGGGACGCTCTGCCACGACTGGCAGAGCATTATGGGCCTTGTAGTGTCCTTTATCTCCAAATGGAGCGTGCAATGTTGCTGCTGTGATATTGAATGCCCCCAGATGGGCCTCGGTGTGCCGGTGGATATGCTAAATCCGTTGCTGCCCCGCGAAGTTGGCCTGCTCGATAGCAGACCACGTGGCCCCCGCATCCTGGGGTGGTGCTCCTCCGCGACAGGGTGTGCCGCGTATTTATCCAAGCTCCAGGTACCCAACGTATAAGGAGCACTCGAGCAGCAACATGCTCCTAAAGAGCCTTTATGGTATACAGTCCACCAGTACAACAATAACTTTAAGCAGTTCAATGTGCCATGGATGCCTTACGCGTTTCGAAGTGTCCCCACTTCTCTTCAGAGGCTTTGGCAATTGAAGGCGCATAGGACACCGCCCTCATCATTTAAATGCTCCAATGCACGCCCTGAGTGGGATGCTCTGCCGCGACTGGCAGAGCATTATGGGCCTTGTAGTGTCCTTTATCTCCAAATGGAGTGCACAATGTTGCTGCTGTGATATTGAATGCCCCCAGATGGGCCTTGGTGTGCCGGTGGATATGCTAAATCCGTTGCTGCCCCACGAAGTTGGCCTGCTCGATAGCAGACCACGTGGCCCCCGCATCCTGGGGTGGTGCTCATCCGTGGCAGGGTGTGCTTCTTTTCTTCTTTTGACATTTTCATGAGAAATGTTACACATAATATTCCATTGGGGCTATTTTTAATGGAACCAGCCCTGAAAAATAGGATAGAAGCAAAATATCTAATAACTAGTGAATCATGACCGTAAAGTATATTTAAATGAACTTAATAGCTTTCTACTAACTGACTTTAAGGGCACAATTACGAGCCTTTCTGGGCTGCATCTCAGTTTACTTTCCGACTGCCGCAGTACAATACTGGCAGTCTGAAAACTAAACCGGCTGGTCATTCCTTCTGGCTTCTGACTAGCTCAAGGAGCCCGTCGGGCAGTCGGAGTCCAACTCGTAATCCCAAAGGTTGGTCTTTTTGCTTTTTGGATTACGATGCACGGTTTCCGGCAGGGTTTCCATGCCGGCCTTTCCGACATGTAAACCCTGTCAGAAAGCGTGTTTGGGGGCCCCTAGCAGGGCCCCCTTGTGAGTGCAGCCTCCAGTTGGGGACGAGTGGGCACCTAAGGTGCCCCCAGTTAATCCCTGCACCCCATGGCAGGCACCTCGAGGTGCCTGCCACGGGGTGCAGGGATTAACATCACCTCCCATTTCCCTATGGGAGCATGTACTATCGCTGGTTTATGGCCGTGATACATGCTCCCATAAGGAAATGTCGGAATGCGACCGAACAGTGTTCAGTCACATCCTAATCAGGAAGTCGGGGCCGATGACTGGAGGTGGGTCAGTCCCAGTTCTGAGATGGTGTTCGGCGGATGCAATTCTGCCCGACTTTGTAATAGGCCCCTAAGTGTGTTAATATTTTTGATGTATTAGACACATGTAGAGTGGTGGTGGATATGCCATTTGTCATAACTGTGTAATTTGTGTTCCACTATGGGATACCAGAGGTGTATAATAGTTGCTGATTTCAATTCTATATTTTGCCTTAATAGTAAATAAATTATAATGTTTAATATCTCAAAGTTTGCATACAAAAACCTGTCAGTTTTTGGCTAAATAACCAACATGATTGTTTCTTATGGTGTAGTGAATAATTCATAACACTTTCCAGGGGCTGCCAGATAGAGGGCTAGTTAGGGACTCCAGGATCCAGGATCTCACTTGCCACCAGTAGACTCATCCATACTCTGATGCAAACAAGGCAAAAGAAGGCCTTTCTCCCTGCACTGGATGTATGTAGGCATAGGAAACAGTGGGCCTGTCATTGCCTGTCAGAGTCTGGAAGAGGCTAGGCTAGGCCTACTCTCTTAGCCCTGACCCCTGCACTGTGTTTGTGGTGTACATTAGTGGTTATAGGTTCGAAATTCTTTCTTTTGTTTAGGCAATGACTGGATCATGGACAAATGCAAGGTGGTCTCACCAAGGCGCATTAGGGCTGTTGCTACTAAAGAAAGTTTGTTTCAAGAGGATATTGTTTCTATTTCTGATACTGAAGTATTTAAAAATACTGCTACAATGGAATTGGCAGAGATAAGCTACATAGAACTACTATGAAGGCTTTAGTAAATGCACAAAAGTTGGCCTTCCATACATACTTTAAGAATTTCCTCCAATGGATGACAAGTTAATGGAGGCCCATTCCATAAATCTATCCTCCATAATGGATGTATTTTACCAATCATTGAGAGAATAAATTGTACATAAATTAAAATGTAAGCTGGTCTCACTACTGAGCGTGTTCACTGATAGACTCCCATTCTTTTACCAGAATACATAGAGTCTCTGTCCAGTTGACTGAAATCTTTTCTCAGGTCAGAGCTACTAGTAGGTCCAGGGCAATCACCCAAAGGTCACATAGCAAATGCCTGTTACATCACGCAGTCTTGGCCCAGTGATTCCAAACTCAGATGCTTGCACTGAACATTTGCAATTCCTTCCTCGAGCTACTACCTGTACATTGGTTTTGACCAACTTTCTGCCTTCTCATTTTACAACTTACTCAGAGCGCGATAAAAAATCTAAACTGTTTTCTGTACAGTGACTGACAGCTCCATCTTTTCTTGAAAAGTGCAAGTCTTAGAGCTTAATATTAAAGGAAATGAGAAAATGATGATGAGATACTTTTATAATGACCACTTTTGTGCCCCCCCACTAGTTGGTTAACTTTGAAAGGTTTAACAACCATGTGGAAAATACTTTAAATGCCTGTTTTCATCCTATTGTCGTGCTCCCATGATTTTTCTTTATTGTGATTTCAATAAAAAACTAGACTGCATGGATGGGCGGACATCATCCATCTGTTGTCTCTTATGGTTGCATACCCTTATAGAGATTACAATGTAATCTTATCATTGTGATGCCTCCTCTAGGTATGCATTAATGTACTTTTGTTTTTCTGCACATTTTATAATGACGTCTGGAAGAAGTAAAATATTCCATTAGCTAAAGAGAATTTGCACAGGTCTTGATGTCCGGCCTTTTGATATCTTCTCTCCTTATAATCCCTTTTCATCTATTATGCTATTTATTGGATGTAAAATTACCCTTCTGCTGTACTTTGAACTCGTAATTGCTTATTCTCTTTTTTGTTTTATTCAAGATTATACTTTTTTCATGGCTCTGCTTATAGTTTGATTTTTAACTTTACTCAATTGTCCATATCCATAATTTAGATTTTAATTCTATATATATTTTTATGGTTCTACCTGAAGGTAAATAAACTACTTTGAATGACTAATTGAACTCTTGATGTCCTGATGAGTTTGTGGCCCATCTCTCTGGAACAAGAGTTAAACCAAACACTTATGTAGCCAGGCCCATTTCTTTATGCAGAAACATAGGTGATGTGCAGGATGTTACTAGAAAAGACAACATTAAAGGGAAAAATTCATAGGAGAGTAGGAAAATTAGCAAATCTTCTGAGATTTCAAAAGTCAAACTATTGGAGGCTATCTTAAATCTAGAAATCATAAAAAGTGGCTGTGCCAAAACCCCCACACCATTCCAGTCCTTGTTTGTTTGTAAGTGGTTGGGTTTCTATAGTTTTGAGGTTTCTGAGTTCCGGTCCCATGGATGTGAAGGTGTGTGGGGACGGTTTCTGTTCCGATGCAGAAATCCAAGCAGCAGGGTGGACATTTCACTATGAGAAGATAGAAGAACCATGTATTGTTTGATTTTTGGCATTATACTAAGGTCAGAAATGCAGTTTTCTCAAATTAAAGAGAGCATTTTTAGGTTGAGCTTGGAGACCTGTTGTATTTAATTTGTGGGCCTACTGCCTGCCCACTCCTTTTCATTTGTTTTTTTCAGTGGCCTCTAACAATCCTTGCTTGCTAGTGGTCAATCCTTCCTCTTCGTTCCTCCTTTCGTCTTTCATTTTCATTTCCTGCCATGGAGCAGAAGAAAGTACTGTATCCTTACACTTTGGTTGATTATCTGTTTGTTTGGGGGACAATTATTTTTATTTCTTTCCTGCTTGTGTTACAGTGGGGGTGCGTGTTCAGAATCAGTTCCCCTATTTGCATCATCACTCCCACCCCTCCTTCCCATTTTGCAACAAAGATTGTTCGGTCACTCGTGCTTCAATGGTAACTCATATTGTAAGCAATTAGTGTTTATTCAATAAAATTTGTCACCAGCCTCATAAAATGTAATTTGCTCGATACATGCGCATATTAAATTTGATGCAGTCACATTACTGTTTAAAAAATAAATATGATTTTACGGCAGAATTTGGGATGTAATGTTTTTATTTCCTATTGTGGTCACTGAATACGCTTGCCTACTTTTGAACGTTTTCTATGGCTTGTTGCCCTTCTTAATGTGTTGAAGATGAGACGATCTGATGTCATTATGCTGCACCTGTAGCTGCCTGTGCGTGTTCTGCTGGTGGGTCTGCTCCACTAGTGGATCTGCGAGTGGTGGCCATGGGTACCGACTTCTACCTGCGTAATACGTAGGCCATAAGGGAAAGTTCAGTCACGAGTTCCTTGAGTTCGAGTTTCTGCCAGATGGTAAGAGTTTCCAGGCTCTATCAGTAGGAGTCTGTGTACCTACCTGAGGCCAAAGGTAGCCACGATCTCCAGTTATCTCCATGGATCCTGCATGCACATTGATAGGGACTCGAGCTGCCCTTCGAGTAGTGTCTACGCCAATTTATATCAAACCCCAGTTTTGATAGGGTCCGGAACTGTGCTAAGGTAGTTCTTCTGTTAAACCCACTTTAGCACTGTAGTCCCACCAATTGCGTGAGAGGCATGGATGCCCAGGGGGGCACATTACACAGCCTACTTCTCTCTAGACATGGGACTGCCACAGTGGTGCCCCCATGGAGTTTAGGTAAATCCCACCTTTAAGTACATGTTAAGTGGGGAGCAATTTGGAGCCATGAGTCGGAGCCTACCAGAGGCCATCGTTTTATTTCAGACCTATTTCTGAGAAGTCTACTTTTGTTCGTCCATATCCCCTGTCCATGGTCTTTTGTGGTTAGAGTAGTGGGGGGAGGTGGGGTCCAATGTTGAGGGTACTAGATGTGAGGCAATTTCTGAGCGTGCCCATATGCGCAATGTCTGCTCTCTACAATTAGCTCACACACACACATTGGCTGAAGCATTGTGAGGTGGATTGTCTATTATATGCTTCATGAGGCTAATTTAACATAATGGAACCCTCTTATACTGCGGACATGACACTAAAGGTATTTCTTACAGCAAGCAACGAGGATAAAATGTGATGGTTGATGTGTTCTTCGCAGGACGACCTCAATTGTTTTGGCAAATTTTACCCTTCCCTATCACTGCCTTATTCACACCCACGACAGGTAACCTAAGGGATGAAATGAACTTTAAAATGTTGACCTAAGCATGTATTGTTCTAGATGGGCTGCTCTTATTCCATATATGAAGGCTTTGGTTGTTAATTTTGTTCTGTTATGACACATTTGTGGTGCTTAAACACTTTATTCATTGCATGCAATGGGAAAAAGGAGTCAGTGAGAGATTGCCGAAGAGCTTCCATAATCATCTTGTACTAGCATTTCATTCTAAAGATGAGCCAGTAAGGATGGATAGGGAGGGCCTGTTGTGGGAGTTCAGGAGTCAAGCCAGATTGGAGAGGCTAATTATATTGGGCAGGCTAGTGATAGGAGATTCCATGTGCATTTTCTACCTTTCCTGGGTCTTTCTGGTGCAATTGGCTTATTTCACACATGAATATTATCAACTCAGAACTGATGGCATTTTACGGCATAACATAAAGTGTATTTGTAATATTTGCAATACAAATGTATCAGGTTAATTTTTTCCTGTGGGCTATATATTGAGCCACTCTTCATGGGGATTGTAGATAAAAACATTACCTAGTTTACAGTTTTGTGTCTGATTTTCTGTTGGTGGGCAAGGCAGCACTGCATCTGACTTCTTTGCTTTTAGCATTTTGAAATGAACTTTTATCTAGCGCCTACACTAAATAAAGGAATAACAAGTCATGATTACCAATCTCAGCAGATCCTATGTTATCATCCACTGAATCATGAAAGGCTGAATTTACTGGTTAGGCATTTGAACCTGTGGTTTACAGGTTACACAGATCTCTGTAGCAAATACTACAGCTGCTTGTGCTGTCATACCATAACACCTTCTTATGATTCCCAATATTCCTCTTAGCTCTTCTTTGCTAGTTCTGTGATTGATTCCCCAAATTTGGGTCACAACTGAAGGAGATATTCAAGTGCAGTTCAGGCATTTATTTCACAACAAGCATCCAATTGCTCTGTTCTATCATTTCTAGAAATCACTTACTTACTGCATGTTTCTCTTTTAACTCTAGAATCAGTAAATAAAACGTTGTTCAATGGTGTGTTATTTCTAGTCTACCTTGCAACATGAGATTTGTACAGCTCTTCCATCCGTGGCCGCACAGTACGCAGGATAATGTGCTGCATGGCTAAACACTAATAGGGTGCAAAAGTCGAGACTTGTTGGCTATACCAATGCTTGTTAACAAGAGTTTTTGGAAGCCTCTTATGAAGTAGCCCCTCTGTTGTTAGTACAGGGGTACCTACCCATGGTTTCAAACAATTGTGAGAAAAAAAAACTGAAACAGAGTGAACAAGCTTTACTTTCACGAGTCATGCTATTAATGAACTTTAAGATGCGATTCAGAAAAGACAAATAATAAAGGGCTAGATGTACTAAGGTTAGGGCTTGCTATTACCAAATAGATATTTTTTGCAATTCGCTATTTAATAATTGCTACAGCAATGTACATATGTGTGTGTAACACATTTTGCGATTCCCAGCAGGTCGCAAATAGACCTACCTCATTAATATTCATGAGGTAGGTCTCAGTCTGGGACCCAATGGGATTCGCAAACATCACAGGGATGGTGGCCTGCTGTTGGTCAGCAGACCACCATGTCTGTGATTCTTTTTCAATAAAGCATTTCTTTTTAAATGCAGCCCTGAGGGACCCCTTCCCATTGGCGAATGGGTTACCACCAACTTGAAGTCAGTGGTAAAATGGAAATGTTTTGGAACCACATTACAGTTGCAAAACATTCATACATGCCCTTGTGATTCAGTATTAGGGAGGGACGCCCTAAACACGCCCCTTCCTAATACCAAATAACAAACCCAATTTGAACATCTGGCCCAACTATCTACTCTGAAACATTATTAGAAATGAGAAAACCAATGAACACAAAAAGTCCAATCCTAAGTGGGCATATTGTTTTGTTGGAGAAGGTAGTTATCATTTGTGTTAGTAGATGCATGCACATTAACACTAATTCTCACCATATTCTAGCTACAGTAACCCTTTCCATTCTGCTGAATTATTTCTAAACAGTGAGAAGGTGAGTGGTTTTAAAGCAAGATAAATTATATTTAATATAAGGATATCCTTACTTCAGTGATATAAGAAGAGAAGCAGCATTGAACTTTCTGTATTTATGTTATTTGAGGATCTTCTCTCTTTTTGGGTCATCATCTTAGTGCAAGTCTCCATACCCGCAGAACCTTCCCTAAACACCCTTCACATCATTTGGCCATATCACTCATCCGGAATTTATTATCAGAATCAGTGCTGCTGACATGTGGGATTCTGGGAGATTACTTCCTCCAAGGAATCAGACCTGAAACATGACCACAGCATTAAAACTTTTCACTCATGAATATATAACTGAATGATGCTTCTGAAGAGCAAATCAGGATAGACATGACACATTTTTCATTATGGTAAATACTTCCATAATGGTCTGTTATGGTGCAAACATCAATGGTCAGCTATCATCTTAGTGTGTAGAATTACATACAGTGTGTGTCATGATTTGTTGTGATATCAGAAAAGTATCCAATGACCCCTTGTATTCAGATGTGCTTAATACAAATGGCTGGTTTTCTAATAATGCAGTGTACAAAATTCGCCAGTGGAAACATGTAGTAGTATTTACCAGTCTATTATACTACCCTGCTCCTTTTTGTATTAAAGAACCCTAAAATTGCAATGCATTTATCAGTGTAGAAATGATCCCATGAATAAGCCATGTGATACAAGGCTTTCCAAAAAATGTACAGAAATCTAATTACATATTGTGGTTAATTTACTTGTAGCTCTTTGTTTGGAATTCATATCATAAGATTCAAAAGTGATTGTCATTGATTGAAGTGCCAGGGAATGATTGTCATTCACTGGCACTTTTTGGGGTTTCGGTGCCTGTAAAGAAGATTACAATGCAAATATAGATTGTAGTGTACTTTAGCTTTGTATTGTAATTTCAAATGTTTCTTTCAATATTATAAATGCTGATTATGTCACTTCTGAAACTGAATACATTATTTCTGCTTTCCAAGCTCACCATCTATTGTTCTGAATGTGCCTTTAACATTTTCAAGATCAATCTCCCCGATATGAATGACTTCTTCTATTGCAGAATATAATGATGATATGTCCATAACTGCCAAACATGTAAATGTCTGATCACTTCTTCATCATTCTTCGGACCTAGCACAATGTATAAAAATGATTTGGAACATACCTGTAAACTCACAAAATAGTTTAATATTGTTGATTAATATAGATATTCCCCAGATACAAAAATATTCCTTTGACTAAATTCATATTGTCATTTATATCACAAAATAATTATTTAGAATAATGTGATCATATAAATCTGCTAGGTGATATTAATGCCAAAGTATTTAATTAAGAAAGAGGGATTTACACTTAGATAGAAAAAGAGGAAGACTTTAGATATCACTTCCCCAATATTTCCTGGCAGTATTAAATGTAATAAATGTGTGCTGTTAATCCTAGATTATTTAAGGAAGCATGATTGTCTCATTGTAAAGGGAATGTTAGGAAAGGATATCCCTGCTAATCACAGTTTCTGTTGCAATATGCAGTCCAGTATAATAGAATAGGTAGCAGCCTCACAATCCACTTTTGGTTTTGTTTACTACTGATTTAGATATTATTGAAAATTCTTACAGTGATCATAAGTATTATCTTTTTCGGCTCAACCTTCTTCGTGAAGACATACAGCCTTGAAATATGAAGGGAGATATATCTAATTTTAATGAATCTAATGGTTGAACGAAATGAAATGAAAAATGAAAATGAAATGAAAAGAGTTTATAAACATCACTATATCCAGAGGTGTCAAAACGCTGAGGGACGACATTCTACTGCATTCTGAAAAAGCTCTGGGAGATACTAGATGGATTAAGTGGAAAAGAGCCATTTTGTCATGTGTTTTTTAAAAATGGTCAGTGAGTCGGTTTCAGCATTGTGAGCAGGCAAGACTCCATAGTTTGGCCACAGCCATCAAAATGGAACGACCTCTCCATCTGGCCTTCCAAAATCTGGGAATTATCACCTTCTTAAGGACAGAAGATCTAAGAGGCCTGCTAGCCGTGTACCAGTGAAATAGTCTATTAAGTTGACTGGGTCCTTTCTGATGCAAGGCAAGAAAGACCATGCAGAGAGCCTTGAAGATGATCCTCTTTCTGACTGTGAGCCAATGTGAAAGCATTGGAAGCAAGAAAAACAGCTAATTTGAGTGAAGGATTTAAAAGAGATATTGAATAAATGTCTAAGTCTCAATTTTTAAAAACTATTTACATGTCTATTTGAAAGATACATTTCATATTTTGTGTATTTTTAAAAATCAATAAAAGGTGTAAAGTATGAATATCCCTATTTCATACAGTAAACAATAAACACACACTTCTCAGATCTCTTCGCATTGTCCCCGTGTTTTGAGGACCAATAAAAAATTACTTACATTCATATTTTTATTAAACTATTCAATATGTTGTGTAATTACAGTCAGTTGGCCATTAAACAATCTTAAACAGAGTTTCCCCACACTATAAGTTATAACATGAACATTACCATATCCATGATCCACCTTGTTAGCTGGAAGACCTGCAACTTCTTTTGCAAATAGTTTATGCCATTCGTTTTGATGTCAATTTCATATGCATGCTCTTTTAGATTCATCAGTTTTTACTCAAAAAATAATTTGCAATTGAAGTTTTCATTTGATGACTGCTTGACATTGTACCCCACTTCAATTTAGTTAAAAATGAAGAATTTTGCAGTGGTATTTTTGGAACTATGAATTTCCTTATTAGTAGCGAAACCAAAACAGCTTGTTTACTGAACAGTGCCATGCTGATAACATAAACTCTGTAGGATAAAAACAAGCTGGAAATAATGTGCCTGCTCTTTGGATCTGCGTATCTTCACTTCCACACATCCTCTGTAAAGGAATTGTTTTCTTGCACAACACATAACTGACTTCCATATTTAGTTTAAAAAATGAAGGAGTCAACAAAGTCTACCATATTAGAATTACTGGAATACACCTTGTATCACAGGGATTTCAAATGGGAGGATGATTTTTCTTACATAAAAAAGGAACATCAATGAGCTCGTTCAGAGCACCTAGGTATGAGAGTATCATCATGTCAAATTATACATAGGAATGATGAATGGCAGAATGAATTAATCACATACATTAGACTTATTGACATTATAGTCATATGCTGGTGAAAAGAAATTCAGTGAGAAATTTAGCAAGAGAGGACATCCAGAAAAGGTGATTGATGAAGCAAAGGAACCCATCAGTTCAAAAACTAGATTGTATAAAATAGCATCTAAAAATTACGGGTGTCTATAACTCGCATAATTCTGTGTAATGAAATTACATTAAATTATGTAAAAATTGCAAGAGATTATCCAGAAGTATGTGGGATGCGTCTCGCACACATCGCGTCAGAAAACCTTTCCAGTGATGCTCCTTGCAATCCTAACCAGTGCGAAAGGCACCTACTGGGGCGCAAGACTGTGGTCATTTTGTTTACTTGAGCCTGCTCATGCCTAGCCATCCACTTGTGCTTCCTGCTCGCATTCAGCCACGCCAATCCACCCCATTCTCCTCCACTTGTAACCCTTTTTTAATTATATTTTCACTTTTTTGTATTAGTTTCTTACTCCTCTGTGTGTTTAATTTAAATTTTTGTTCTCCGTTCTTCTCTATTTTTAATATTTTTGTCCCACCCAACCCAACTATGGCAGAGGCAAGCACCCCCTATGGGAGACTGCTGCATGAGGGGACAATTCCCTGTCATGTTTTTTCTGAGGATACGGTAGTGGTGCTAATTTCTTTTGCACACCACCACTTCCCCTTCATGCTGGCAGCAGGCAGTATGACTGGCAAGGGTTATGGCCTTGCAGAGCGATGGCTACAATGGGGGAAACTGCAATGCTGCATGTGCTCCCACTGCTGGGTCTCACGCACTCAGCAGCAAGTGACGCACTGCTGGGCTGACATTCTCATTGGGGGCAAGACCTGCTCATCGTTGAAGTGGCGGGGCTAAGTCAGTGATGTCTTGTAAAATGTGTTGTGATATTTTTTACTTTTTAGGCAGCATTACTTTACCAATAAGGGTACATGATGTATATTGTATATATCGATATATAAAGAAAAGTTATTTATACATTATATGCACTTAAAAAACCAAAGGCTACATGGACGCTATAGTTATGTTCACGTTTTACCCATACGAAACCATCGAAATTCAGCAGTTAAAGTTATACTTATAGTTATACTTAAGTTAAGAAATTAAAACTCATGACCTAAAGTTACTTAACGGCATGAGTTATACTTTCTTCAGAGATGTATAACTATAACTGCTGAATTTCTATGGTTGTGTGTGGGTAAAACATGAACCTAAGTATAACGTCCCTGTTAACTTTGTTTTTTTCAATGAATAACATGTTTTTTTAACGTAAAATAATATATAATTGGATCGGTACCTGGGAATACCTGCAGATCCGCGGAGGATCCATGTCCCTAGATATACAAAGTCTAATTTCTTTAATAACTCCAAAACCACTAAAAAGATTTACACAAACTAATAAAAAGGGCTCTTTCTAGACCAAGAGCTAGCTTTCTGCCAAATTTGGTGAAAATCTGTTCAGCGGTTCGGCCTGTGGCCGTGTCTAAAACTTGCAAAGCCCCCATAGACATTGCATGGGGAAAACTCGTTTTAGGACCCCCCTTTTTTTCGGCCCCCACTTGATGAATCAAAACTTTCCATGCAGAACTAGGGAAAGTAGTCTGCTTTTTTGGAGACTTTTGTGAAGATTCGTCAAACGGCGTCAAAGTTATTAACAAAACAAAAGTCACTTCATCTATGGGAAATGTTCGTCCTAACTATAACTACTTACTGGCTATTGCAGGAGGTAATAATGTATAATTGTTTATTTTACAATATATTTAAATATAGTGTATATATATTAAACAATCATATTCACAATGTATATAATATATACAATATATTTTATATATAAATATGAATGTGTTTATGATATGCATATATATAATTAAATATGAACATATATGCATATATATAATTGTGTTTATGTATGTTGTGCTATATAAATACATATATCACACTTAAATTCATACAATATATACATATGCACACCTTCATATATAAATAAATTATAATTTTTTTATTATAATTTGATTGAATATATTTTTCTAAAATTGTAATGTATTTATTTGATCACTCCTTGGCAATAAAGATTGCGGACACGTGTGCCCTCTGGTACCATGTTTGCAGTTTTGCATCAAAAAAGTGTCTGTGTCCACTGTCTTTGCTTCCAATGAGCTGGAATTTATTACATTAGGCTTTGTCTATACACTTTGGGTAGTGCATGTGATGCAGAGTTGTGGTGCATGTTGGCAGCCTGACAGGGAGGGTGTGGGACTGGAGGATTGAGAATAGATGACAAGTGGATCATACTGCCCGGATTCTGTTCCATGATGATCCAGGTGCTTGCTTGGGCTGATTTAATGGATATAACTAAGCCAGTCTGATATCAGGGGTTTTGGCGTTCTTCCGTGCCTTTATGTCACTAATACAAAATTAATCGTTGTCATTTTTATCTTTCCTCAGCTCTGAACATCCAGGGAGAACCGACGGCCAAGAGATGGAAGGCCAAAGGCCACTCACACCACCGGCACCACCACCACCAGCAGCAGCTTGTCCAAGACCTGGTGCTGCAGGAGATGCCCCAGCCTCAGAAACCATTCCTGCTGGTACTAGTAAATCACTGTGTTTATTAATTATTTCTTAACTATTCCCATCTAGTATGTATTATGGCCTTTGGTACTGTTTTCCATCTTTCTTGTATATATTGTTCATTATCCCTGCATAGGTCTTTATGTTTTCTTTATGCTCTCTTTCTGCAGCTGACTTCATCCTGTCTGTAGCTTTCTTTGCCCCACCTTTTTGTTAGAGTGGCAGCAGAAACATTTTCTCTCCCCCTCTTATACCTATCTTTTTTTCAGCTCTGTGCAGTCCAACACAGAAAGAGAGACTCACTTTGACTATAGCTTTCAGGGTGACAAAATTAGTCTTAGACGATCTTCTCAATAGATATTTCGGCAGCCACTTGCTGTGCCTTCTTTGCCTATGCCTCTGCACTTGACCTAAGTCCTGCCTCTGCACTTGACCTAAGTCCTGCTGCTTGGAACCAAACCTTTGCAGAGGTTAGAAGTGAACTTGAAGCAGTTGTTGCTGTTTGTTTTGGAGTAGCTGGTAATGGTGTTGGTAGCTGCTACATAGATTGCAAGCCAAAAGCAAAAGATTGTACTTCAGAACTTCTGACCTGGATTCAAATTTGCAGGCATTCTTCTTCTTGATCACTGGCTTTACTGATAATTCAAGTCTTGTAAACTAAGACATCCACCTTTGTAAAAGGAATTACAGTGGTCAGCACTCTCATGTATTGTGGATCCAGTATTGTGGCACAGATGTAATCTTTGGCGAACACAATCTCTTTTTGAAGTCTTTGATCAGTGTTCATGCGAAGCACCAAAGAAGCTGCTTCTTTATTAACATTGTAATTGTTTGTTCCTCCTCTTCAATGATCCGGTAGCAGATGAAACAATGGGATTGCTTGACTAATGGAACTGTCCTCCTTGCTGACTTCCTGTGTCTTAATCTCAAAAGAAAGTAACATTTGTATCACTCCCTCCACTAGTCCCCCTTTGGCCACCTCTATTGTCATGGCTTGCTAGACTTGTACTCGATCAAACAGGTGTAACAGCATGCATTAGGTTGAGTTCCAAGATGTTCGCACTTTTGTGCCAGGGCTTTTACAGGTAATTTATTAGCACACGAATGGTCCTTAACTGCTTCCGAGCTTTGAATGAATGACTAAAATGAGTGCATATTCTTCAGCAGGTGACTGATATGTTGCTTACTACATCGCTTGTTTTGAGAAAGTCCTGCACAGTAAGGTTGATGAAATGAGCTAAACATAGGACTCTGAAATATTCATTGTCAGCCATGACTTTGACTATATTACTGCCATTGTCAGTTGCATCATATCCAATTGTGAGATCTATGGGTTTTGCATCTACACGCATGCGCTGCACTCAGACGCTTCAGAGCATCCACGCCCTTTGCCTGATGACAGAAATGACGCCGGCACCTCTCCGGGTGCTACATGTCCGACTGCCCAGACAACAGGCATCTAGAGTTTAAAACCGGAAGTCCATATTTGGCAGGTCAGGCATCGTTCCTGATCACTTTACAGCACGGCTTTTGGGACACCGGATCCCACACTCCGACACCTAATTAGACCTAATTACACCATTATTGGCCCCAATTACCTAGCGCTGACACTATATATAGCCGGATGCCGCTCCACTCATTCTACATCAAGGAGAGGAGGAGCACACACATAGGCGCAGAAGCGGAGATCGCACCACGTATCAGTAAGAGTATGAATGTGTGAATGAATGAGTTACTGTTTCCTTTTCAGGTACTTTGATTCTGAAATTACTATGGAACCTCATGTGTGTTCTATAAAGTATCTACCAACGCTTTGTAAACATCTGGTATTATGTTCTTTTCTCCTCATTATTTTCATTTTTAGCGCTGGACCAAAGGGGTCTCCTGCCCTCACCCTCCTATGGGGCATTCTGTCCCAACTTTAGGGTAAGCAGTATGGAGACAACTTCTCCATTTATCTTTTAGTGCACAGATGACTGACACAAAAATTGCTGCACTTATAGCCACCCACAAATAGCGTTTCGTGTATGTGGCTGATTGTAAATCCTATTACATTCTATCTCTTGTGCTATGTTTCGTTATACATTTTTCTATCTTCATGTTATTTCTTTCGGGCTTTAAAAACACAGGCCACATCACAGTGGAGTGTGATCCTGGTCACCCCACACAGTGGAAACCCTCTCACCACGGTCTGGTAAGAGTGGAGCCCGTAGTTATTTCACTTAGGTCCTGATGAATGCCGCGGACCCTCCTGGGCCATCTGGCAGAAACATGTCGACCCCATTGACATCGGTGGGGGGACAATAATTTCCCCGACACATCGATCACCTTATTTTTAATTACCATATAGATGCCAGCAACATTAAAATTAATTTGACATCTATAATGGCTTTTTAAACTCACTTTTTTCTGTAAGGGCCCCCACTTAGTTTAGAAGTGCATCCCTGTCGTCAGGTGCATGCCCGCCCTCTATCAAACCAAGTTTTTAGAGGGCGAGGACTGGTCTATGATGAAGCATGACACCAGGTGGTGTGTGAGACCAGTCCTTCACTTTTTGTGAGATGCCTGCACTCACGAACTAAGAAACATTAGCACTTAAGTCACCCCACTGGGAGCGGCTTTGTTGTGTTTAACAATCTATGGGTTTAAGCCATCCATAAAACTTGGTATTAAACTCGTTTAAGATGTTGGAAGCTGTATGTAATTTATTTATAGCGAACATCGCACCTGTTGCATGCCTCCGAATTACTCAAAAAGCACCATCAGTGGTGAGACCAGCAGTTAGCCTTTGCTTTATTCCCTGGAAAGAGATCCAGTGTGCAGTGATGCAATTGTAATCTGTTGCTGGACATCTGGTCCACATGTCTGTTGTGAGGTGGATCGACTGCACATTGCTCTGCTTCATAGTATTGCTGAACTGTCACAGCAGTTCAAGATGTAGCACTGGCACATCAACTGTGCCAAAATAGGTCAAGATGGGAACCTTCAATTTAGCTCATGGTGCTTCAACAAATTCCAGAAAGCCCACTCGTCAACAAAAGAAAAAAGTAGGAGGACAGGCACTAACATTTTAGTCCTGTTGGGGAAACTAGCTTTTTTTTGGTTTCAGTGGTACAGCAACTACTTGGTAAACACAGCCTTAATAGAAGGCTGTTTTTATTGTGGTACTATTGCCGCAAGTGACCTATGGGTTTTAGCAGCAGGTAGGCTGGCTGGGTGCTTTGGTGTTAAAGTCAATGCACCCCGCTGTGCCTTGTGCCATGAAGAGGTTGCTGCAGGTGAGAAATATACATATTGCAGGAGACTTAAAGGGCTGGTTTGCATAATTCTAGCATCCTCTTTTTCCTCCTCACCACCTTCTTCTATCACTTCAGCTGCTGTTTCTATCTCATCACCAGTAGCTGTGGTTTTAAGATGCACTTCTCACATTATTGTGAGTTGTTTTTTTCAAATGGACAGTTGGCTTCCGGTACCGCAGTACCTACCTGGATTAGCACAAGAAACGTTCTTGTTGTAAACGGAGCATATCGCAATGCGATCCTCATGCTCGCTCAGTCGAAAATGGGGAGGAAAGCTTTCTTATTTACCAAATCCCAAAGAACTGAAGGTAAAGCTAGGTGGATGTGCTGTTTGCCTTTTTGTTGGGCATGCTGCGACTGGCGTAGGGGTGGTAGTGGCTGTGGGTTTCTAGGGACCTGCAAATACGGGAGCCGTTGGTGTTTGGTTGAACCACATGCCTCTGAGCAGCTTGAATAGAAGTGAGCTGTAATTCCTCTGTGCCACTCTTCACACTAATGATCACTGGTCCTCTTCTTACCACTAGCAGTTGGCACTTAGCACAAGCAGACGCATGTAGAAGAGGAAGACACCGGTGTCACTGTCAGCTAATTTGCAGACTTTTCTCTCTATCAGTACCATGCGTGATATCCTGTTGTGCACCTACAAGCAACAACAAAAAAATCCAGTCAAACAGGCAATTTGAATCTACCCAATGTAGCACAAGTGAACCCATAATCCTCATTATCTCAAATGCTTAACAATAGTGTACACAAACCATCCATAAACTATTTCTCACACAACAGTTAGTTTGTGTCCTTCCAGAGACATTAGACATCTATGGAAGTGAGGGGTGCAGGGAAAAAATAGAAAATAATTTAATTAATTGCTGGTATCTACCTAGGGCCATGGAACCACTATAAGAGGAAGGGGGTGCAGGAAAAAACAACATTGAATAAATTAATTGCTGGCATCCATTCAGGTTCATAGGAACCCCTATGAGAAGAAGGGGTTGAAAGTAAAAATCAAAATATTAATTAATTAATTGCTGGTGCCACTCTAGAGCCCTTAATGACTCTATGGGAGGCAGGTGAAGTCAGGCAAAAATCGAAACAATATGTTAAATAGTTTCTGGTGACCCTCCTGAGTCATTGGGGACTCAATAGGAGGCAAGGGGAGGCAGGTACAAATGAAACAAATACATTAAATACTTTCTGGTGCCCGTCCAGGGCCCATTTGGGACTCCATGGGAAGCAGGGGGAGGCAGTCAAAAATCGAAAAAATATATAAAGTAATTTCTGGTGCCCTTCCAGGGCCCATGAGGACTGTATGGGAGGCAGGCAAAAATTGGAAAACTACAATAAATAATTGCTGGTGTCTCACCAAGGTCCATGGGGACTTTAGGTGTGGCAGGGGAAGCCAGGCAAAAATGTAATAAATGAATAAAAAAACAACAACACTACTACAATTAGCCACAAGCACAAATAAAATATATCAGGAAAAAACAAAAAGTGAACAAAACTGTTGTAAGCGTCTTCTATCGATGTACCTAGATTATGGCTTTTAAAAGTGGAAGAAAAGTACTGAAACACACACCAGATGCAAAAAATGGTGGTAGGAAGCTCATCGAGGCATGGAAAACAAAACCAAAGACAAAATGGCCACCACACACACACACTCACACATACACACACACACCTCACTGGCTCCACAAAATGGTGGCCTTTGACAAACACTGTACAGACTGGCTACTCAAAATGGAACCCACCACATGGCCAGCAAAGATGAAGGCAGAGAGAACAAGGACAAAATGGTGGCCAATGACAAACACAGTAGCACTGGCTACTCAAAATGGCCACTGCTGCATGGCCCGCAAATAAGGAGACGTAGAGAACAGATGTAAAATGATGGCTTCTGACCAACACAGTACACACTGACTACACAAACTGGCCATCAGAAAAGCAGGAGGCATAGTGTACCAAGACAAAATGGCAGCCTACAGCAAACATACACACTAGCTCCACAAAATGGCTACTGCCTCATGGCCAGCAAAGGATGAGGTGTAGCAAACAAAGAAGACAGTTGCCCTTTCCTACCCGGAGCACCTTCGCCTAAAAATATCTTGTAGCATTGCAGGGTAAGGATTTTAGATATTTACCCAATGTGTCTGGGCCTACACCTTCAACTGCTCTTTAGCCAAAACTATTCAATTAGCATTGCCATAAATGAAAATTAAAATAAACTAAGTTTAAACATTCACCAACAACAATATATCAACCATGTCACACATACATAAAGTCACACATAAAATGGTGGACAAACACATGGAGAAGATGAGGTTAGATGAAGGTAGCTGAGAACAAAGGAAAATGCCTGGCTACATAGGTCTGGATTCCAGGAGCCATCCCAACTCTAGCCACCAACTGGCACATTCAGACAAACAATTACATAACATAACATAACATGTGTATTTGTAAAGCGCACGTTCACCAACCGGTCTCTTGGCGCTGAATAACAGATGTTTATTGTTACCCAACTCAATGGTACTCATTTTATCGACCTCAGATGGATGAAAGGCTGAGTAGACCCGCTGGGATTTGAACCTGTGACCATGAGGTCGAACACAGGCCCCTGCAATGGATGCATTAGTCCACTGAGCCACCAGACCCAGCATGAATTTGAATTTAATACAAAGCCATCCACCACAACCCCCGAAAGGGTTTTAAAAACAAATATTACACAACAGCAGTGAGAATGTGAAAAAGATATAAAAAATGAACCCAGGGCCTAGCAGAGGGCAAACTTGGCCCCAAACATTAAACTCACATCACAGTATAAGCAAATCAGTGAAAAAGTAAATTTAACCCCTGGCTCCAGCATTAGAAAAATTGCAAACAATTTCTCTTGAAAAAGTTAATCCCACATGGACCCCTATTCCAGTTCAATCTCCAGGCCATCCACCAACAAAGATAAACAAAACAAAAAAAAAAGAAACAAAAACTACTGGTGAATGCCCCCCTCGAACAACAAATGTGTTCCAAAGTGCTGCTTGAAATTACTTCATTTTTCTTAAAATCTTAACATTCCAAGGGTGTGGTGCAGCAGAGATTGCAGACAAATAGAGTGATGCTGTCCCTCCAAAATCCAAATCCTAAGGATTTTGTGTTATAAAAATACCCAAATGGTGTGTTTGGATAAAATATCCTCCGGCTAGGATGAACAATCTACCCAAAACAATGAACGGTGACCCCCTTGTTAAAAAACTTCCGCTCGCATTTGAAAAGACAGCAGAGCATTCTGATTACATTCACAAGATTGCAGTTGCCAAAAGAAAATGAACGCGAGCGTTTGTGCTATCGCATTGTTACAGTGCTTCATGCAGGACAGTTTTTCCCAACCAGGAGAATAGTTACACGCCATGGCATCATGGCGTTAAAATCGTAAATCACATGGAACTTGCTTTATACGAAATTACTGAATTACTCTGGCATAATTAAAATAGCGCCCAGGCTTAATAATAAACGAAAGGAACCAGAACCTATCACTTTGGTAGCCAAATTCTTCACTTCTGGCAGATATATCAGAAAAATAATTCATAAACACTGAGAAATGATCTAACTAAAGCCCAACTTCCATGAATTTGTTTGAAAAGAAATATATATTTTTTTACCAGTGGTCAAAAAGTATTAAGAAATGGCACACAAAACAGGAAAAATACCACAGTAAAGACACTGAATAATACTACACTGAAAGGCATGCATCCTTGCTTAATTTCATTCATTGCAATAACAATTTGTGTGCAGTATGTCAGTCACCAATATAATTAGAAGAAAAGACAATTAAAGGAATACACCTCTGGCAAAACTATTATTTGGGTATACACACTAAAGTGAACATGCAGAATCTGATATGTAGGCAAATGTAGGCAAATCAGAACATGAAAGGAAAAATAAAGTCTGAACATAAAATCAGTATTGGAACTAAAAATCCCATTACATTTTATGTAAGCTAAACACAACACAAGTCAAATAAAATGTAAACTATTAGGGACTCCTGATGGGGAGTGCAATTTAAGAAAAAGAGTTTATTGTAAAAGGTGATCTGAATGAAAGATTGGACAGCATCTAACCAAGGGGACTCAATGATTGAGCTGAAATTATTATTTTTTTTTTTTTTAATTGTAGGTTCTACCTTTAGTTTACTGGCTTTTTTTGTAAGAAACTTTATGTTATATACATTGTTCAGAATTGTATTTTCATATAAATAATTTTTCAAATGCTATGAAATATTTATTTGTCCATACAAACACTCCTTATCTTTGATCTTTCTAAAACTAAAGGTACCATTCACGCCTTATTTCACACTTTTAAAATTAATGTTTTGCAGCTCTAGCTGAGATAGGCATCATTTATCTTTGTGATGTGAGCTAACTTTTAGTTTACTGGACGTTTTAGGGTTTTACGCCATCCACGGTGTACTGCATTAATTATATTACTCAGATGTTCCTGAATTGATTTCCAATATGGTTCTGTATTTTATAATTTAGATAAGGATGATTTCCCAATACAAACGAACACCAAGTAACCCTATAATTATTGATCTCCTTCATTTTTTGAGGTTTTTTGTGTGACCAAATTTTAAGTTGATTTTAATTCATTTAATAAATACAATGCATTGCACTGACCTTAGAGTTTCACAATGAATTTTAGCATGGCACCCTTTTTTTACATTAACATATAGCATTCTATCTGTCTCAAGCATCTATTTTGTAACACCTCTTCGATTCTCTAATGTTAACCTAGGGCTTTCCATAAGTATACAGAACTAAGTGACTTTCATTAAGGTGTTAATTTTGAACATATTCATACATTCAGAAGGTTCTTTTATGACCTTGTACGGGAATTTTAAACTCTGCAAATATAATTGCTACTGGTTTTTCACTAATGGAGGACTTTGAATCAGTATACATAAGTGAGAGATTTTCCATATTTGCTCAATTAAGATCTCTTGATGCATACTCGCTTTTTGAAGGATCAAAGGAATTTTGTTTTCTGAAGGTTTTACAGATTTTCCCTTTGAAGTTTGAGCTAAAATGGCCTCTTGCCTGATATTTTCCTAAAAAATTCGATTGAGTTGAAATGTTGGTTTTGTTTTGATTTCTACAGTTCTTAAGTACAATGGATCAATGTTGATTCTTCCCTTGACGAAGGACATCATGGTGCCCAAAATGCATTGGGCAACATAGAATGTGATCAATGAATGATGAATTTGGTATTAAGATATATATTGTAAAAAAGGAAAAAAATCACTGTAATTCAAGGTTTCATTAAAAACATGAATTTGTGCATGTTTTGAATAAAATAATTTTTTCCAATATTTCAGGAGTAGAGCATATTTCGAACCATTAATACATGACTAGATAATACTTTCTAATGACAAAATATTTAAATAACTGAAGCCTGAAGGACTGGTAGTGCATGAAGGGACTCCCTCCAAAGGAAGGCAGCTTATCTCAAACCCTCAATGTTTCTGGTAGTGGTGGTGATGGCTCTGTCATAATTTTGAATCATTCATTTGTTCATTCTCAATCATCACATTGGCTACCACTTGTTGATCTAAGCTCAACCCTGGTTGCTTTTCACTAGAGACATTCTATGACACAAACTCAAATCCTCCTTAAAAGCACTGGATGACTGCAAAGGATTAACAAGTCAATCACCACCTATCCCTTTTTATTATTTCTTGGTAAAGGTGAGTAGGTTAAGGGTCTTGTGCATTTCTTGTTATCACCAATATGGTCTCTCTGTCAGCTGGTGCAATCTCTTCTCTTCCTCCCAGCTTTTCTACTACTAGTTCACTGGTCTTGCATAAAGAACAAATAGCAGTACACTGTTAGAGAACTGCAACCTGTGCTTCAGTCAGTCCTTCACAGGTGTGCTGCAAATCCAATGCTTGATTGATCATGAGGATGTTCACTTCCAACAAGGTCAGACATACACTCTTTCATGACAAAGAAGCTTTCAAAAAGTTTGCAGTATAGCTGAAACTGTCTCAGCATAATAATAATAATATTCAAAACTATACTGTACACTATACAGTACAATGTCTCGAACCTCTCATAGTGAAGGCTTGTGTAAGCATGCTTAGAAGCAATGAATTATGGCCACCTTATATTTCAATTATCTAGAAATTATTTCCAACATGCTGTCCATTAATGAATTCTTCTTTCTCATTGCACACAAAAACAAAATGTTCCATGGTGGAGAAGTAGAAAAATCTAATTTATTAATTAAGGAGATGAGTTCTAATGTCATACCATTTTGTGTCCTTCCATTCCTAGCCATCAGCAACATTTTTCCAGACTCTCCTGGCTTTCTCAATGTGTTACCTCACACACCTGTGTATACTGTTGCTTTGCTCTCCCTCTCCTTTTCAATTTGACTTGAAGGGATTGGAAAATTGTAGGCACACTCTCTCTTCAGTAAATGCCTCAGCTAACACTTTAGGAGGAAAGGCTGGCCCGTAGTCTGAGTGAAAAGTGCTCTCTCCATCCATTGCTATTACATACAAAAATTCTTATGTACCAAGGGTCATTTATCAACATAAGTAGGCTCATGTTATTGAAATAAGTTATCTCAAAAGGTTAAACTACTTTTGTAAGTGGCATTTGAGGTGGTCTACTTATCTTTGAAGGCTTTTCTAGTTGGAAGAACTTGCACTGTAGTACTTACTACCAAGCTGCTTTGGCATCAACAGGCACAAATAACACTCATGTAGCATATAGAAAGTTGATGAGACTCCTACCTGACATGAACCTATCCCATCAAGGGCTTCCAATGTCAATTAAGAGCGAGCTGACCCATTTAGTATTACTCGATATCCCAGTCCCAGTATTGGAACTTTAAGGAGCCCGTCTTACTCCAGGAAGTAAATGTACTTCACTAGGAAACCAGGAGCCTGGGCTGTTGTTTTGTGATGATTGGATCACTGATTTAATTTCTGGGTCAATTGTAGCTTTTGACCTGCTCACTACAGCCAACTTGTGTACTATTATGCTGATTTTGCAGCTTGATTGGCAGCAGAATTAATTAATGAAAGCAACTTATACCGCATACAGCTCTCCAAGGAGTGTCCAGGCACCAGGCACAGGTCAGAGGTGAAAGTAGATCTGAACATTTTAATCCTGGACAAAAAGCCAGGTTTTAAGGCTTTTTTAAACATTATCAAGTTGCTTATGACACAGAGCTCAAGATGGACCTTATTCCAAGCTATTGGTCCTAGGTGAGCAAGGGACCTGCCTCCAGCTCTAGCATGCCAAATTCTGGACGTCTCTGCAAAGAGTTTATTAGCCGACCTCAGATTTCTAGATGGAACATGGAAACCAAACCTATTTCTGAGGTAGATTGCACCAGTCTCATACAGGGGCACGTAAACTGACACCAGACCCTTAAACAAGAGACTTTTCCTGATAGGAAGCCAGTGAAGGGTGCGCAGATTAGTGTGATGTGCGTTCTGACTGGCAGATGCAAAAGAAAGTGGGCTGCTGCATTTTGGACCACCTGAAGCCTCTGCAACAGATACTCCGGCAGACCAAAGTAGAGGGCATTGCCATAGTCCAACCTCGAGGTTATTAAGGCCTGGATAAGCATCTTTGCTGCTGTGAGGGGCAAATAGTGAAGGAACTTTTTCATAGACTACAGAACACCAAAGAAAGCGCCCCCCACAGACTTAATTTGTGACGTAAAAGACAAACAATCATCAAATTTGGTACCTAAGTTCTTAACTAAGCCTCCCTGAGGGCCTGGATGGGGGGCATTTTCGGGCCAGAAAGTCTGCCAGGTTTCTGGAGAAACATTGCCAAAAAAAGAATCTCAGTTTTTCAGCGTTGCACTTAAGTGTATGTAAGGCCCA
The DNA here is from genome assembly GCA_963921515.1 of Calotriton arnoldi. NCBI lineage: Eukaryota > Metazoa > Chordata > Amphibia > Caudata > Salamandridae > Calotriton > Calotriton arnoldi. The sequence continues at coordinate 219,629 of CAWUFW010005773.1, read as the reverse complement.
CTAGTAAAAGACTGCCGTCAGGCTGGTTTTAATCAGCCGTTCTGGAAACATTTCTCCTTTCCTGCATGAGAACAGCTGAGTATCATCAGCACAGGATATAACTTCAGCTCCCAAGGCTTCCACTATTGGAGCAAGGGGGGTTATATATGTATATATGTATATATATGTATATATAACAGCAACTCCTCTCACTTTCCAATTTGCCACAGAAGACAGGAGCTCAGACCACAACTTTGTGCTGTAAGTTTCTTTATTGTCTGCTCAACAAACCACAGCCATGACGCATTTCGAGCCCGTAGGCCCTTGATCACATGATATATATATATATTAAATAAAGTTGGGCTCAGGGCAGAGCCCTGGGGAACTCTTACTGGACGTTAGCGCGGTCCTGAGGAGAAGGGGGGAATCCTAACCTGTTGACTTATGACTTCCAAAAAGGAGGCAAGCCATTCTAGAGCTGGACCCACTATGCCAATGGATTACAGCTGTACCAGGAGTATAGGGTGGGGTACCTTATCAAAGGCTTCTGTTAGGTCTATCATGATCAGCACAGCCTTTCCCCCAGCCTTTGATGTATTCTGAGACTTCCATCAGTGCTGTCTCAGTGCTGAAGTGGGATGTAAAGCCAGACTGGCTAAGATGGAGCAGGTTGTTGGACTCCAGGACTCCAGATATAGCTGTCGATTTACATGCTTCTCCAGTATATTGGATAGTGCTAGTAGCAGGGAAATAGGCCTATAATTAGATTGTATCCCTAGATCCGCTGATGGTTTCTTCAACAAGGGCAGAGTTTTAGCTTGTTTCCACAATCTGGGTACTATAGCTGTTGCTAATGATGTGTTGAGCACCTTATTAGCCCAAGGGTTAATTACACAAGTCCCTAATGCTGGCAAACTAGGCGGGCAAGGATCAGATGGAGAGCCAGATTTAAGATTGCTTCAGGCTAACAAAGAACTCTCCAACAAAATTGGCTCAAAATGGGACAGAGTCGCATTGGTGCCTGACACCATACTGGTTTGTAGAGTATCTAGTAACTCTTCATCAGTTCAAAAGCCAGTGGACAGACTGGCCTGGAAGGAAAGGATCTTAGTATGGAAGTATGTAGCCAGCTGTTCACACCAGTCCATCGAGGAACGGTGGTACCTAGCGCAAGCTGCTGGGCACACAACATTTTTAACAATAGTAAAGATTTGCCTGGCTTTGTTCCCTGCTCTGGCAATCTTATACTAAAAATACTTTTGTTTAGTTGTTTGGATTTCAGCGCGATAAGTCTTAAGTGCCATTGTAGCTTTCATTGTCAGTGAAATTATAATTTTTTCTCCACTGTCTTTCTAAGGCTTTACTCCTTTTCTTTTCTATCATAAGGCTGTTAGAAAACCAGGAACTGGAAGGCTTAGTTCTACTTAATCTTCGAGTGAGAGGTGGTGCCAGTTTATCCGTGGAGTCTCTAATCCAATTATCTAACTGCATAGAGTCTTCCTCCACCTTGCCTGACAGAGAAAGAGTACTACCTTCCAAATTACGAATACATTCTGCAGGGAGGATTTTATTAAATGCTTTTGCTAAATGTGGAGAAGTAACTGACAAAAGGTGCATTTTAGGAAGGACCGGCCAAGAAAATCTAATCAGAGAGTGATCAGACAAGACCTGATGTATGGGATCTTCTGTTTGCAAGATGATATTAGAGAACACCTGGTCTAGCACATGACCCGCTAGGTGAGTAGGGTTAAATATGTGTTGAATTAAATCCAAGGATGTTGTCGTTTCAATTATCTCATTACCTCACTATCGTCCACCTTGTCCATGTGGAGATTAAAGTGCCCAAGGAGCATAAAGTGAGTATATCTCAGCGCTAGAAGAGCTATGGCATTTCCTAGAGATTTCAGAAATGGGCCATGCGGACCACGCGGTTTATACATTAGCACTACTGCCACAGATTGCCGATGCGACAGAGTGACGTAAAAGCCCATTGCTTTGGCACCTACCAGGCCCTTGATCTTGAAAGTCTGGCAGTCTAATTCCTCTTTGAGAATTAAGGCTAGCCCTCCTCCCCTGCCAATCTGGCAATCTTTTTTATATATTTTGAAGCCCATAGGAATGGCCGTGGCAATAGAGGGATTAGAGGTTTCAGAGAGCCAAGTCTCTGTCAAAAATAATAAATCAAGAGTATCTTCAGTCGAAAGATCATATATTTAATCTGCATGCATATGCAGCGAGCGAACATTAATCAAGGTAGCAGAATACTGAGCTTTGCTTTTTTTGTTGGCCTTAATAGTGGAAATTAAATTACCGCTTAAGTAGATTTCCTCAGTCTGGTGGGCTAGCATGTGCTGTACATCCACCAATTGAATCTGTCTTATGAAGGCAGCTATGCATACTCAAAGCTATTTTGAAATCATAATTTTCCCTCTTGAGCCTTTGTAGTGATTGGATTTTCAACGTCTTAAATCTACATGTAACTTGAATGGTATGAATGTTAGGGGAGTATTTTGTCCTGAAGTAGGAAAGGGTTATGAGGGTAAAACTACTGACCTTACCTCGGGGCAAATTTGCTCCAACTTGTGCCTTGAAGGCTCTCTGGTCCGATCTAGTCTGTACCATTTGTGGAGAGAGCACACAAGTCAGGAGCCATTTTTCACTCCTTAGTGCTACTCCCGACAGCCATTTTGTGCCAGTATGTGGTTTAGTGGTTAGGAATGCTTATCAGTGCATGCTGCAAAAACAAGGTGGTGGCACAGGCGTACAGTGGATGCATGCAGTGGACGCACCTTTGGCATGCCAAAGGTGTGCCTAAGGCTAGCCCATCTGTGGCCATCCATGCCTGACTGTGGCCCGGGCCTCTGCTTGAGTCATGCTAGGCCAGGAGGTAAGACAGGCTTACTATAGTCAAATACTCCACTGGCTTAGTTGGGCATATGTAGTCTACATCATAACTGCTTTGGCCCTTTTCACAGGCATTTGGCAGGCACCACTGAGGGCTCTCTCTCTTGCCGTACATGTACATTTTCATGTACAGATGAGTACAGCACTATCTGGGGCGATGATTTAAATCAGTAGAAAAAAAACAACACGGAACATGCACTCTCCCCAAATAACAGGGTGGGAAGCACTACAAACCCTTTTTATTTCAGAATGTACCCTTAGAGGTCTGAATTTTAATGATATATCTCTGTGCAAACACTCATTGGAGGTATGTGACATCCTGACATTGTTAAACTCAGACATTTGTTCTAATATGGAAACTCCCCTGACACATGCTTAATGTTTCTGTGATTGACACCAATCACTTGAATCAGCTGGAGCTGATGGGTTTCAAATTAGAAATCTCCTCAGAGAAAGTATGGAAAAAGACATCGAGTTACTGCCCACTAGGGCCCAAGAAAGAGGTCAGCCTTATGTTGTTGAACTGGTTGAATTCCCACATCTTTGGTGCGGACAAATATTTTTTTATTGGGGTACTTTAACTATCATGGGGAAAACTTAGAAGACAGCATGTTCAATCAACTGCTGAAAGATATGGGCTCAACTGAATTAATGCAGCAAGTTTGTGACTCAAAACATGATGCCAGTTATACACTGGATTTAATTATCAGCAATAATAATGGCATAAGGGTGGACATGCTAATTCCTATTATTTGAATAGATCGTTTTCTCAGTAAATTCCAGACTAAGTTAATGAATCATTTTAGTCATCCAAATAAAAAGAACTAACATATTATACGTCCATGGAAATGAATGGCAAAGAGCAGCCTAGGAAACTGCCTGCTATTTCAAGATTTTACTAATGTCACAAACTTAAAGTTATCAGTTTCTGCATATCACGTGGCCATAACAGATGAAATTGACAAATTAGCTCACCCTATACTAATGAGAATGAGTCAACATCAGAACAAGGCTAAATGGTATAACACTAATTTAAGAGAGGTGAAAATGGGGTGTAAGAGATTGAAGAGAGTGTGGCACTGATCTAACTCCCTACAGGAGAAAATGCTTTCTAAAAAATACCCTAAATAACTATCATAAACAATTAAAGTCTACATGCCAAAATGTCTTGATAGAGATGATCCTGTTGGGTGCTTCCTCTATCGGGGAACTATTCAACACCCTGGAGAAATTCCCATAGCCTGAGTCCCTTCAGACACCGATCTCGGCATCTCTCTAACTATGTGAATAACTATCATTGTTCTTTCACAATAAGATTTTGAAAATTGATGAGGATTTTAGCAGTTAGAGAGCCTCCATTTTTAGGGGAAATTGCTGCCGAAACACTCCAAAAGTCTCCTGCATGTTGGGAAGGATTTCTCATTGTCACTGACCCGGGGGGTCTGTATCCTGCTTCCCTTGGTGAGGTCAGGATCATCAGATGATCCATGTCCTGCTTATTTGCTATCTACATTTCCTTCTCTACTAGCTCCCTGTCTTAAAAATCTTTTTATCATTTTGCTGGAATCAGTGAAGGTGTCGAGAAGTTGGAAACATGCCAATGTTCTTCTGATTCTGAAAAGCCACCGCTGAGCCTGTTGAAATATCGTCCAATCTCATTGTTGCCGAACACAGCACATAAATCGTCCTACTGGCTGCTACACATGCAATTAAGACGAGCTTAGATTTGGGAAAGCCTTTGGTTCTAATACTTTTAGTCCTTTTTGCAGTTTCTAATATGGTCTCTTACACAACGCTGATTGAATGGCTTTATGACATTGGTGTCCACTCCCATGCTTTAGCCTGGTTGGAGGACTTCCTCACAGATAGAATCCAAGTTGTTTCTCGCCCACCATTTAAATATTAAGGGGTTAGCAACATCTGCAGGGTGCCATAGGAGTCTTCTTTAATCCCCACTCTTTTCAACGTGGCCCCACCGGCTAAGATTGTACGAGAATATGGCTTGGAGATCATATCATAGGATGGCGACACCCAGTTGGTGGTATCCATCGTTCATAATCAGGCAGCAACTGGAGCCAGGTTCTCTGACTGTCTGTGTGTTGTAGCAACTTTATAGAAGTAGAATTGCCTTCAGCTCAATGGGGGCAAGACAGAGATTGGCCTGTTTGATAAGGCCTCCTTGATCTGGAACAATGATTGGTGGCCATCCCACATTTCCCAGAATGGGTGCAAATAATTCTGCTGGATGACAAGCTCAGCATGAAAAGCCATGTGTCAGCAGGTAGCGGGCCTGTTTCGCAATCTTTTGTTTGCTCAAAAAGATCTTGGATTCCACTGCATTGTGCAAAGAGTGCTATCCAGTCCATCATAACAAGCCACCTTGATTATGGCAATGCGCTACTGGTGGGGATTAATGAGTTGCTCCTCTCCCGCTTCCATCTGGTGCAAAATGCAGTCGCCAGATTGGTCTGTCATTTTCTGCCTAGGACTACAGCAGAGACAATTTTGAAAATCCTTCACTGGCTACTCACGAGGAAGTGCTGCATATTTAAATGTTTGTGCCACACCTATCAAGCTTTGTACAGTGGGGCCCTCCTAAATAATGTGCATAAATGCAGTTCTATTGGTCTACCAGAAGTTTCAGCCTATCTGATGTGGCACTAGCTACTCCTCGTCATATATGCCGCACACGGTGTGCTGCCAGCTCTTTCTCTTAGTTAGCTCCACTCCACTGAAATAAGTTGCCTCTGCATATCGATCGCGTCACAAATACCCCACATTAATAAAAACTGCTTAGGACCCGGCTGTTCTACAGTGGTAGGTGTTACTTCTCCGCCCATTTGGGATACCTTCTGGTTTAATGCTATAGCACCAATAGACCTCTTTGTTAGTGAGTTGTTTGTGCTTCATAAATTCTATTAACATAACATAACATGACCCTATACACAAATTATGATTCTGACACAATTAATGTTGCAACTGAACAATTTGCTTTTTATCAATGCAGAAAAGGTGAATTTGACTCTGCAGTCCATGCAGTTGAGTCTTGTAAGGGCTTCACAAGTATGGGCCCGATTCCGATCTCGGTTGGAACGGCTCCGAATCGGATTTGGTTTTACCGAAACCGATCCGGAGCCCTTGTTTCTAACCGACTCGTTCCCAATTCCGAACGACTAAGTACAATGCCTGGAAACCCTTAGCGCTGACCAAATCGTTTCCTGAAGGCATACGGAGAGATAGAGCCTTCGGGAGCCGAATCGTACAGCTCTATGGAGTAGGTTTTCCATGCGAGCAAGTACGATGAACGATTCGGACAGCCTTTACGAGTCGTTGTGCCCGGATCCAAAAGGCTGCCGGAATCGGTCTTTGGGGGCCCATAGCAAGCCCCCCTTCAACCGGGGCCCTCGGAATCGTGCCCGTGGGGGTACCCATTGGTCCCCCCTTTCAGACCATTCACAGTGTGTCAGGCACCAAGAGGTGCCCGCCACAGGGTGCACAATTTTCCCCAGTCACCCCTTTCTTCAATGCGAGCCTGTGTACGCATTCGGTACACAGGCTCCCATTGAAGTCAATGGGAGCCTGACCGGATCGTATCCGGATGCATTCAAATGCATCTAGTGGCGGCTCGCATAGGGCGTGCTGCGGGGTGGGGGTAGTAAACTCAGACATATGACAGAACGGAGTAAAGTAATAATTACGTTCCTCCGTTCCGTCGTATGTCCGAGTTTACTACCCCCCCACCCTGCCCCTCCCCCGCCCCACCGCCCTGCAGCACGCCCTATGCGAGCCGCCACTGAACGCATCGTACTTGTTCGGTCGGACTCCCCTGACACGAGTCGTACGGAAAGCATTCCGGACACGAGTCGTTCGGTTTGCTTTCCAACCGAGATCGGAATCCGGCCCTATGTGTTTTATTTTAAACAGTTTCCTCAAATAATTCTTCAGCTACTAAACAGCAGCTGAATATTGCTGTTTTCGGCCCACCACAGGTTTTGCTGATCTGTTTCTATAAAATACAGTGTGATACTCATCTAATGACTTTATTGATGGGTATTTTGAGGTAGCCTGTTGATATTGGAGAAATTCTTGGGTTCTCAATTTCGGGCCACGTTCACAATGAATATCTGATCCGAATTTATCTGGCTTGTGCCTCATTCTACTGATCTAAATTGTGTAGCTCTAGAATGTGGGATACTAGCTTTAGTTGCTGCCTCTAAAGTGGGAATTAGTCAGACTATGATCGTTTTTTCCATGAATTCTGGGCCTTTCTTTAATGATCCCTGAATTGAGAACCTTTTCTACAAGAGCAAAATGCTCCTCCACAGCATAGTATCTATGTGTCCTGTAAGCAATCTATTTATTCTTTCATTAAATATTTTGTATGGAAACCCAGCCTGACTAGGAATTATCCTATTCACCAAATTGCATCTATTGTCTCATGTCTGTAAGTATGCATAAGCAATCATGTATTTTAGTTTCTAGGACTTTTTGGATATGTAAGTGTTCGTCCTTCCAGTCCTTCCTCTAAATGTAGGAGTTATCAACTGGTATGATAGTCTTATTTATCTACATAATGTGGTCGACATGTTTACTGGGAATCAAAACATCTTTTCAACTCCTGTAATCTTTTGAAAGTATTTGGAGGATCAACTGTTTCTAGAAACTCAGGGGTGAATAATTGTTTCCTCAATAGACAATTCATTTACTAGGAAGATCCCATTTAAGAAAACAAAGTTTTGATTTTAAAAACTTTACATTGTAACCAATATCTGCAAGTATAGTGACTAATCTGTTGACATGTTGATGGGGTTCTTCTAGATCATCCTCTCTGATGAATATCTCATTAAGTAGGACAGTTCTGAAGTAGGCCTTGCACTCATATCTTCCTGTAATAATGCAATCATACCAGCATAGAAGATCCCTGATCCATTTTCTTACCACCCTTGTGGCAATAGAGTGAATCCATATTGTGAATGCAGTTAGATAGTATTATTTGGGTACTACCCTTTGAGTGAAAAAAGATTTTACCATTTTACGTTCATATTTGTTATATGTGAGTAGCTTCATTAATCCTGTACTGTGGGCATATTGAACTACCTAAGATTTACAGTGCTAATTCATGTACCAAAAGCCAAAAAAACGACCTCTAGGGTCAAGTTTTATAACAGGAAATATAGAAGTGTTCATGGTAGATGGGTATGGGGTTATTATTGGTTGATATAGAAATCAATCTAAAACTCATTTTAAGTCCATTTTAGCACTCACCTTCATGGAATATCACTTTTGAACAAGTTGTCCATCAAGCAATATAATTATATTTTTTGCCTCAGCCTGCTTTGTTCTTGTACACTGCTAGAGCCACTTGCAAAGTTCATTTATTGGCATATGGTCCACATATGATATGGAGCTGCACAGTCTGTTGGAAAGTACTCAGAGGTCTCCACTTTTTTACTTTGTGTTTCTAGCGAAAAGGGAGATCTGCAAACACTGCTTAGATTCTGTAGCCCCTTCCCCCCCCATCCGGAAGATTGGATTAGAGCCTTGCACTGGACTTGTAGGATGGACTTGGGCTGTATTTCAGGTACAGCAGATAATATCTGGACTGATTTTGTGAGATGGAGTGGTGCCCCTGGGATTTGGAAAAGTGAGCAGTCCTATGATTACACCGAAGCACCAATATGATATGGGATTAAAAGCCCTGGTTGTTATGGCAGGCCACCGCTCATGCATGATGTATGAGGGCGGTTCCATGTTTTCACCTGCGATTGCAGTAGCTTTTGATGATATGATGACAAAAAAATGGTTCATATATGTCTGGGGGACTGATGAAGAGAAATCTCCCATTATAAAGTCTTCTCCTTGGAACACCTGTTACAATTTGTGAAGACCAATCCTCCTCTGCTAGCATTATTTCCTATGAATCTATAAATTGAGTCTCAAAATTATTAAGATAGCCTGGTCAATATTACTTTTAATCTAAATCAGAGTTTTAAGAATCAAATCCAGTGCATAAATCTCCATCTGGATTTTAACCGGAAAGAAATCATTAGTATCCTCCGATTTCAGAAGGGGTTGGGTTACAGAATCCACCTTAGTCTTTGGCTTTTCCTCCTGAGATCTTGGTGTATCTTGCTTCTTTTTTCTTGAGTTTGGCTTTCAGGTTTGCATTCTAATTGTGGGTTTTGTAGTTTGGCTCCCAGAGTGTCGCTGCCCATAGAGATTTAAATGTAAGAGGGAATTTGACAGTTTCTGATCAGTCCCCAGCATCGACTGCTTTCTGATCTGAGGAGAGCCTCAGCATTATAGCTGATAGCCACAAGTGCTGCATATACTTCCAATAACAATTTCTGCTATAGTGTCAATATTCTCTATCAGCTTCAACCATGGTCCACTGCTGGAAAAGCACAATACTCTATTTGACCCACCTAAGATTCTTGGTTAGCACTGCTATGAATGGTATACCATGTGTAATGGTGTACAGGGTTCCAAATATTCTTACTCATGATTGCCTTTTTTGGGGACTGGGTACCATTTCCACTGGAAGACGTTGTTGGGGAGTGGGAACTATTCCCCCTGGAAGGCACATATTCATTATTCTTTGTTCGTCTTGGCATGTTGAATGAGGATATACCGTGACTAGCTCTGGTTTTGCTGGCATTTCATTCCGCTTGCTTGGACAATGCAGCGTGACTGCGTTAGCAGTAGTGGATGTATGGCTGGTGCCCGAGAGTGTGCAGGTGTCTGAATTGTGCCCGTCGCCTTGGTGCCTCACTGTTGTAATTCATGGGGACTGATTGAAAAAAACATTTATGAGTATTTTTAAAGTAGAGATCTTCTCTGTTATATCTATGGTCAGCTCCCACTACTAATGTGACTTCAGCCACCCTATTAACGGGAATCCCCTTGCAGTCAAGTGGCAGTTAGGTCCCGGCATAAGTCCTCAGATATATCCACTGCTTCTATGTTTGTTTCCTCTGCCTCTCCAGCCATTAATTACAAGGATTCCGAAATCAGTGCTAACAATATGATACCTCCTTTGTCGCTGTTAAGTGCCTAACAAACCTGAGCCAGAGAACCGGGCACTTTCCTTAGGAAGATCTTACAATACATCTTATGTCTTCGGTTTAATTTGTGTGTGGAACATCTTTTTGGGGTTATTGTATCCTCAGGGGTCAGATGCAACATTGGGCGCCATGTTCTGTTACTCTCAATAGTTGGGATCACATCTGACAGATTTCCTGAGCCCCATAAAGCCACTGTGACATTTTCAGAGAAAAGAAAAAGTGGCAGGCGTCTTTTACCCCCTCCCACCGAGTTATGCTCAAGCGGGTGCGGGCGCTCAAAACTATTCTTCTGCAAGCATTATGAGTAAGAGGAATCACAGTAAATATTAAAAAATCAGTAAACAAAATGGAGGAAAGGGTGAACACGAGATACACCCCAATCATATAGTATTACATCCCTAACTAGTTAGTGTAAACACTATGATTAGCTGATCTACATCTTAGTGTTTTCTGTATATATTTTACCGAGTCTTAAAATCCTTCTACGTACCTTTATGCACTGAAGTCGGAGAGCCATATTTCGGCATCCCTTGGGTTGAACGAGGCATTATTTACTGCCTCGTTCAACCCAATTACTGCTGGCATCTTTTATACATTTTCCACATGTGTTCGTCTGAGAAGGGAGAAGAGAGTTGATCGTTCTCGAATCCTGTATTTGTCACACAGGATGGCAAACAATGTCTCTGTTCAGATTTTCGGGGATACCGCCACTATTCTATCTCCCCAGTTCCTCTAATACTGAGGAATGCATGGGCACTGCACATTTGTTGAACAGATCTCCAGCTACTGTGAATTGTAAAATGCCGCAGTGAATGGAAAAATCATTTTTCCTGATGTGTGTAACAGAAACATAAGTGACAACTGAGCACATGTAATTTGTGAGTTTGAGTGAAGCTGAGAGGCCAATGTTTGTAATAAACTGTCGTGTCTTATAGGTCTTAAACATCTGCCATGCGCCTCAGAGCACTCAGTGCACAAACAATATCTATATTAACATACAGCAAGAGCTGTGTTGTGGACAAGGCATCTAAATACATAATAAAAGTTATGCCACTCATGTCGAGGAGTATGGAATGTAGAAGAGTGAATAGGTTCCACGAACAATCATACGCCTTGTAAAATTGCATTATTTATGCTGCTTGTAAAACCTCACATTTCCTGTGCATTTCACAGGGAAGTTGTGCTGAATTTGCACCAAATTACCACCATTTTCTCAAAAGTCTATTCTGTGGCATTTTATCAAGCCCCAGCGATGAGCGCGCTTAGCGCGCTTTAAATTATCGATGGCTATTGCTGGAATATATCGCCAAGCTAGCGCTGTATCATCAACGCTTAGCGCCATGGCGATAATTATTCCAGCAATAGTGGTGTTTTCCATGGAACAACGCTGGTTTTCCGGCGATGTTCCATGGAAAACAGCGATATCCTTGATGATAGGGCCTGTGGTCTTAGCCACACAATCCATCCCCCATGTTAGGTATGCCTTAGTCTGGAATTTAACAGACGTTAAATTCCAGCGTTAAGGCATAGATGACGCGATTTCAAATATCGCTACCCCTCGTTGATAATATCGCGAAGCTGGGTTAGCGATATTTTCACATGGGGTTTTGTCAGGCATGCCCCCCTTGCATCTCATTAGCGATGTGATGCGAGGCGTGCTGACAACGGGCGCTAAGGCAAGGAAACACGCGCTAGCGTGTCCTTGTCAATAAAGCGATAAAATTATCGCCGCTTTTCGCCCGAAAATGGACGCTAAAGCGGCGATAATCTTATCGCGGCCCCTTGATAATATGCCCCAATTCTGTTGGGTAATCTACAACTCGTGGCAGGATCAAGCTTTCTTGGAAGACTCTGAAAGTATTAGAATATTGTATGACTGCCCCTATAATTTATTTTAAAAAATCGTGAGCAAATTAAGCTCATCATGTGGTATTTGACTTTTTATTTTTCCAAATGGAAAGCCGCAGGGCTACAGAAGCAACTTGGAGGAAGTTTGAATCCGTGGCCACCTCTTGCAATGGTTACCAGCATTCACTCCGTGGTAACACCAAAAATAGTCACACAGACCATTGTGCTACAGTACTGCTGTTGTTTGTGTCAGTCACGACTACAGTGAAGTACTCGAGTGCTACAGAGATGGAACAAATGCCTTTTGGCATCATCTTGCTGCTTGTGTATTATGGAATTCAGTAAATCCTGTTCATTCCATTACATAACACATCGCACACGGATTTTTGTGCAAGAAAAATATAATGATGCAAAGTGAATATGCTACGTTTAAGCTGTATTTAGACATTAAGGACTGGAACAAATACATTTTCCGAAGTATTAAATGTGAAGCATGAAAGAAAGTCCGAGACAAATTTTGCTCCATTTATTACAAAATACTATTATTCATTGGATTCTTTGGAAAAAGTAGCATTACAGACAAAAGATTTATAAGCAAAAGGTGCATAATTTATCGTGTATTTATATACTGATCTGTCTTACCAAAATGTACTGTGGTGCAACACCGTTAACCAAGCAGCATACACAGCATAACGAGCTTTTGCAATATTTCTAAAGCCTTATTTATGAGAAGTGTTGCATCTCTGCGACAAAGCAGCGATGCAACATTTCTCAGTGCGCCCTCCTTGCGACACCATGGATGCGCTGTACTTACAGAATGGCGCATCATGTCGCAAGGAGTTACAGATACGTCAGTATTACTGGCATATCTGTAGGCGCAACAGTGACGCATTGCTGGCCCCATGTGAAAGGGCCTGGATCACCCTTATGCCTGCCATGAGGCAGGCATTAAGGTTTTGACGCAATGGTGTCCTAAAAGTGGCACACTGAAATCTTATAGATTTCAATGCGCCGTCTACGAGGTTCTATGAGGCTTTGATGCGGGGGAACGGCCACCCTCTATACATTATACCTGACGCAGGTATAATGTAGCGCAGGGGTTTACAAAGTGACACATCTGCCTAGATGTGTCACTTCGTTAATATGGCGCACCGTGGCGCATTATTTACGCAGCCCCAGCGTCACAAAAAGGGACGCAACAGTGGCGTAAATATCTTGCAAGGGCTCATATAAGGCCCTCTGATCTGTCCTTGGTCCTCAATGTATGTACCTCTGACAACGTCTGTGCCTCTCTGTTTGGTAGCCTGCAAAGAAAACATGCAAAGCTTGCACTGTGGCTTGTGGGTATTCACAGTTCAAAGGTCTATATTGAATTGAAAATCACAATAATCACAAAAAAGATAGATGCCGTTTCAAAAAGGAAAAAAACATATATAAATCTTATCTTCGGAGTTAAAACTGAATTACGAATTTTATATCCAACAAAAATGTATTCCTGGTGATTATAGAAGAGAAAGAACCCACTAAACCATTACTCAAACAACGTTGATACATTTCACCACAACAATTACACATTAATGCTCCTTCAATAAGGGAGCATGTTACAAAAGTTTTATTTTCATTTCTATTAACATTGATAGAAGGATGGTTGCCCTTCAAATGGCATTAGGTACAAACTGATATATCATAGCAGTTAGTTAATTTCACTACAAAAATATCAACATTTCAGCAAACCAAATTATATGTTTACTGGTTATAAGGATGAGAATGGTATATGGGTACGACCAAAATAAGAAACTAAAAAATAATTAGCTTCTTAACTTAAGAACATACTGCAGATCTGATAAGAGGATAATCACTCCTTTGTCCCGGGAAAAAAATGCAATAATGTTACTATTAGTTGCTGTTAGCAGAGTACCGTAAGTGCACCTGTGGATGTTCCTCTCACATGGGGGATGATGCACAGATTCTTATCAGAGAGTAATGACAGTTCCACTGTATAGCCTTTCAGACAATACCACCCACTTGAGCCAGCTGTATTCCTTGAATCAAACTTCTAAGATCACAAGCGCTACATGTACCCACTTCGCAAGGGAAGTGAAAAATGAAAGGAAACAGTAAAAACGAATTTGTACTTTTCCATTTATGATTTACTTTAGTGTTGTAGAATGGAAAAGATGACAGTAGACTTGGTATGCAATCATACAACATTACGCCTGTTTTGTTGCAAAATAATTCCAGCTGAAATTGCATCATGAACACTGCTTTCTGTAAGCCCTGTTTGAAATTCCAGTTGACTATTTACAAATGGTGCCTACCGGATCACAGGGAGTTTGAAGAGCTAATGAATTGTATTAATTTCGAGATAGGTACTCACAAAGTGCGAATCTAGCTAAAATCTTTTATTGTTTAAGCATATGGCTTGAATGACAAAGCCATTTTCATCTGTAAATGTTGTAAAAGTAAGTTTATGACCACAAATGGCCCAATTTACACCTAACAGGAATTCACAGAAGGTCCCCTGACAGTTGTAAATTACCTTATAAAGGGAGAGGATTTGGCATAAATGCCAGAGTTGCCTGCTTCGGAGCTGGGGATCCAAGTTCGAGTCTCAGGGTAGACTCAACATCTTGTGATTCTGGGCAAATCACTTAATCTCCCTGTGCCTATGGACAGTGCCTGGATACCCTCATAAGTTATAGGCTGCGCTCTACAAATTCGAGTATTTATTTATTTATTTTAGCACTGCGGATTTCTCTACCACATGTGTGGATACATCTGCACTAGTAAACTATTTGCAAAGGCTAGGAGAAAGGGAGATTCAAGAGGTAGTTTTCCTTGAAAGTCTGCTAATGCACACAACACTGTACGCTGTTTGGAAGTCATAAACATTTTGCATCCAATATGACTGTGGAAATGACAGGAGTACCTTCGATGGGGAGGCAAACAGTCCACCTACAAATCTGGATGGAGTGTACGGGAAGGGGTTTTCTCAATAGAGAAAAATATTTTCCTACAGAGGAAAAAAAAGAATAAAAGGGGAAATGCACATTGGCAAGCTTTTCCCCACAGAAAAGATGTACACAAAGCACACTTCTGCATTTTGGGAATGGGAGCGCAGGGAACATGACACATGACATTCCCAGTAGTACACATGGAAAATCTTATTGGGAACAAATTTCCACATGTACTACTGGGAATAATTTTGAAAATGGTGAATTACCTGCCCTGCCAAACTCATGGTTCATCTACCCTATTTGAAGGTGGTGAGCCACAAGGTTTTCACCGGTGGAAACTCAACAGGCTCCACTGGCAGAACAGTTGACCTGGTGACTGGTCCTCCTCTGTGACATCAGGTCACAGTGACAATTTCTGATCTACTTATGGCAGAAAACTGTTACTACATTTCCCTTCCTGCCCAGGACTGCTATAGGTGTCACAGCAGTCCAGTGTGCAGGAAGAAACTCCCTGTGCTTCATGTCCATTTTCAATAACATTCTTCTGATTCAGGAGTATTTTATTGAAAGACAAAAAAAAAAAACTTTGCAGAGTGGGCAAAACAAACATAGCCCCTGCTCGGTAAAGTTCTCTGCCTTCCGAACAAATGTTGCACCAACAGTTGTTCCAAAGGCTTTAGAGATCTCAGCTTTAATATTTATATATGGTCAGGAAACCAGATCCTCCACTGACATGCTGGGCTTGTGGGCTGGCCGCCAGTCTACAAAAAAAATCAGTATTAAAACAGAGATTAATGTAAATTATGTATGATTTTCTCTAGTTGCCCCAAATATATTTGGGAATACTATTAACAAGGATGAAACAAGTCAATTTTATTTCTATTGCACCAGTTTATAGGTGAGTACATTGCCAACAGCTGGACGGCACTGAGCATGATTAGAACCCAAAATATGTAGTCCACATATAAGGGGTTATTTAGAGCATAGTGAAGTGGGTGAACTGCCACAAAATGGCAGTTTACCTGGTTACCAATCTCCTGGTTCCCCCGCCCATTTGGAGGTTAGAAAATCACTGTGTTCCTGTTCATAGATCCTTAACTGGTTCCGCTGACAGAAACACTTGACCTGGCGGCCCATCTGCTCCTGGGCTACCAGGTCATAGAATCTTTGCCATGGGCTGCGAGTGCAATAAACAGGGTGCCTGCTTGGAAAAACTCTTCAACCTTCAGAGCCTCCACAGCACCATCCCTGCCAGAAAGATGTGGATTTTTAAATGTGGGAGGGGAAGACACAGCCTCCACTCATGTGGCAGGCCTCCGGGCAATCCACCAATCCCTAATTCGGGCCATAATTTTAAAATGCAGGCCTGTGGCACACATGTTAGCCAATATATCTTTATTTTATTCAGTGACTCCAAAGTATGATATTAATTAAATGAGCCACTTGAAATTTCTATTGGACTGTTAGATGTTGCTACCTATGATGTCATTTTTCTATACATTGTATGATGATTAAAAGTTTTCAGGGTGATGCAGAAACCTCCCATGCATAATAAAGCCCTATTGAACCAGTTAACACTGCCAGTCAAGTCAAGTCAAGAAAACTTTATTCGATTGCAGTCTTAGAAAATCATAAAAGCACATAAAAAACACAATACAATACACAGTAAAATTGAAAAATATTAAGTATAAAATTAATTCATTTAAATACTGTCCCTTTTTTCATAGTAGACTAGACGTTCATATTGCAGTGCATTTCCTGCGTCTCAATACACTCTTTAAAAACATTACTTCCCTCCAAGCTATATGTTCATTTTCCAAAATTGTAATACAACGAACGCAGGACGACATTGTCTGATACCCAAAGATTTTAAAATTGGTACAATCAACGTTTTCCTAAGTTTACCATAAAATCTACAAAATAAAACAACATGTATGGTGGATTGTTCTGAGTGGTTATCGCAGGGACACAATTGCATTACTCGTGACCAGTCATTCATTTTTGGGAAACGTATAAGTCTATGAAAAATCCCAAGTCTGAATCTGGGCAATAAAAACATGTCGTAGCCACCAGGTACCGTTTTTAAATATGGTTGAATACTAAAAGTTGTTAAAATCAATTGGTTAGACAGCACAGTGGGCTTTGTGATCTCTGCCGATAGTCTAAGTGTTTCTTGTAACATTAGGCCCTCTTTTTTTTAACTCTTTTCTTGTGATGGTAGACATCGTATTAGGCTCAGTGTAGTAGTTTAAATAGCCGAGGTCACACATGAAATCCCGAACATACCTTAGCCACGGGATAGTTAGAGCCCCATCCAAATTTAAGCTGTCCTTTAAGATGTCCTGATTAAGCATGGTTTTTGTCGATGACCATATCCTGTGCCATAAAAGAATGGGTTCCATTTTTATAAGATCTGCAATGTATGGTATACCCAATTTAGAATGTCAAACGTACGAGGATATGCTATTCGGGACTGCCAGGATATATCTTAAAAACGCGTTTTCCACTATTCGTAAGGGGTGCAAGTCAACAAAACCCCAAACCCCTGCACCATACATCGCTGTAGAGACACATTTTGCCTTATAGATATGTATAAGCTCCACCGGCGGCCTCCTTCCCAACTTTCTTGAAAAATTAGCAAGGGCTGCTTTGGCCTTCATAAATGCCAGTTTTTTAGCTTGCACCGCTTGAGACCAGGAGTCATTCTGGTTGAAAAGTATACCAAGATATGAAACTCTCTTAGTGAACTCTATCTTCTGTTTATCTATATACATATCCCTGCACTTTTGGCTGCCATTACCACATCTCAAGATGAAAGTTTTCGATGTATTTACCCTAAGACCCAGGTTGCGCATAAAAACTGAAAAACTATTTAGAACCCTTTGCAATCCCACTTGGGTGCGCAACATCAGGACTGCGTCGCCCGCAATAGGAGAGCAGGTATTGGGCGTCCACCAATTTGTGGGAGATCTTTGCAATCCTTAACCAATGCTTCGCCCAGGCCATTTATATAAAGATTAAAAAGAAAGGGAGCTAGCAGGCAGCCTTGCCTTACCCCCCTCCTTATTGGAAAAGGGGCAGAGCATTCACCATTTGCACCGAACCGCACTCTAGCCTTAGCATCACTATATAACCGTCTAAGAAAGTGGATAATTTGCTTTTCCACTCTCAGATCCTCGAGGATCTTCCAGAGCTTGCTGTGCCTGACGCAGTCAAAGGCTGCTATGAGATCCACAAATGTTAAAAATAGGAACAGGGGTGGGAGCACACCGCTTCACCTCCCAGCAAGGTTCGCCCCTGGCATTATGCTAAATGCAGTTTCAGTTACTTGCTTGCTTCAAGAGTGTTCGAGTGTTTCGCCACAGTTGGCGCAGATAGTGCTGATCTCTGGACACGTGTTTCTGGTTCTTTAACCGTCATCAGTAGAGATTACAGTCTTTCAAATTTGGGGTTTGCTGAGTAGGCTGCCAACATCTTTCTCAGGTCAGGTACCTCTCACAGGCATGCGGGTGCTTCATCCACGAGCTCGTCAGCTCAATGACTCACGGGAGTACTATTAAACCGGAACAGGGGTGGGAGCACACCGCTTCACCTCCCAGCAAGGTTCGCCCCTGGCATTATGGTAAATGCAGTTTCAGTTACTTGCTTGCTTCAAGAGTGTTCGAGTGTTTCGCCACAGTTGGCGCAGATAGTGCTGATCTCTAGACACGTGTTTCTGGTTCTTTAACCGTCATCAGTAGAGATTACAGTCTTTCAAATTTGGGGTTTGCTGAGTAGGCTGCCAACATCTTTCTCAGGTCAGGTACCTCTCACAGGCATGCGGGTGCTTCATCCACGAGCCTCGTCAGCTCAATGACTCACGGGAGTACTATTAAACAGGAACAGGGGTGGGAGCACACCGCTTCACCTCCCAGCAAGGTTCGCCCCTGGCATTGTGGTAAATGCAGTTTCAGTTACTTGCTTGCTTCAAGAGTGTTCGAGTGTTTCGCCACAGTTGGCGCAGATAGTGCTGATCTCTAGACACGTGTTTCTGGTTCTTTAACCGTCATCAGTAGAGATTACAGTCTTTCAAATTTGGGGTTTGCTGAGTAGGCTGCCAACATCTTTCTCAGGTCAGGTACCTCTCACAGGCATGCGGGTGCTTCATCCACGAGCTCGTCAGCTCAATGACTCACGGGAGTACTATTAAACAGGAACAGGGGTGGGAGCACACCGCTTCACCTCCCAGCAAGGTTCGCCCCTGGCATTATGGTAAATGCAGTTTCAGTTACTTGCTTGCTTCAAGAGTGTTCGAGTGTTTCGCCACAGTTGGCGCAGATAGTGCTGATCTCTAGACACGTGTTTCTGGTTCTTTAACCGTCATCAGTAGAGATTACAGTCTTTCAAATTTGGGGTTTGCTGAGTAGGCTGCCAACATCTTTCTCAGGTCAGGTACCTCTCACAGGCATGCGGGTGCTTCATCCACGAGCTCGTCAGCTCAATGACTCACGGGAGTACTATTAAACAGGAACAGGGGTGGGAGCACACCGCTCCACCTCCCATTGCAAGTACACACGCTTGGCGAACTGCATTCACCATAATGCTTAGGGGCGAACCTGCTGGGGGGTGAAGCAGTGTGATCCCACATTGGTTTCCTGTTTAAAAGGCTCCCTCGAGCCGCTTGAGCTGACGAGCTCGTGGAGAGGCACCTGCGCGCCTTGAGAGGTACTGTGACCCGAGAACACTTTGGCAGCCTGCTCAGCAACCCCAAATACTTGAACGCCTAATCTCTACTGGCGACGGATAAGAATCCAGAAACACGTGTATAGAGATGGCCAGCACTAATCTGCACCAACCTGGTGAAATACTCGAAAGACTTTTGCAAGTACACACGCTTGGCGAACTGCATTCACCATAATGCTTAGGGCGAACCTGCTGGGGGTGAAGCAGTGTGATCCCACATTGGTTTCCTGTTTAAAAGGCTCCCTCGAGCCGCTAGAGCTGATGAGCTCGTGGAGAGGCACCTGCGCGCCTTGAGAGGTACTGTGACCCGAGAACACTTTGGCAGCCTGCTCAGCAACCCCAAATACTTGAACGCCTAATCTCTACTGACGACGGATAAGAATCCAGAAACACGTGTATAGAGATGGCCAGCACTAATCTGCACCAACCTGGTGAAATACTCGAAAGACTTTTGCAAGTACACACGCTTGGCGAACTGCATTCACCATAATGCTTAGGGGCGAACCTGCTGGGGGTGAAGCAGTGTGATCCCACATTGGTTTCCTGTTTAAAAGGCTCCCTCGAGCCGCTTGAGCTGGCGAGCTCGTGGAGAGGCACCTGCGCGCCTTGAGAGGTACTGTGACCCGAGAACACTTTGGCAGCCTGCTCAGCAACCCCAAATACTTGAACGCCTAATCTCTACTGACGACGGATAAGAATCCAGAAACACGTGTATAGAGATGGCCAGCACTAATCTGCACCAACCTGGTGAAATACTCGAAAGACTTTTGCAAGTACACACGCTTAGCGAACTGCATTCACCATAATGCTTAGGGGCGAACCTGCTGGGGGTGAAGCAGTGTGATCCCACATTGGTTTCCTGTTTAAAAGGCTCCCTCGAGCCGCTTGAGCTGACGAGCTCGTGGAGAGGCACCTGCGCGCCTTGAGAGGTACTGTGACCCGAGAACACTTTGGCAGCCTGCTCAGCAACCCCAAATACTTGAACGCCTAATCTCTACTGACGACGGATAAGAATCCAGAAACACTTGTATAGAGATGGCCAGCACTAATCTGCACCAACCTGGTGAAATACTCGAAAGACTTTTGCAAGTACACACGCTTGGCGAACTGCATTCACCATAATGCTTAGGGGCGAACCTGCTGGGGGTGAAGCAGTGTGATCCCACATTGGTTTCCTTTTAAACGGCTCCCTCGAGCCGCTTGAGCTGACGAGCTCGTGGAGAGGCACCTGCGCGCCTTGAGAGGTACTGTGACCCGAGAACACTTTGGCAGCCTGCTCAGCAACCCCAAATACTTGAACGCCTAATCTCTACTGACGACGGATAAGAATCCAGAAACACGTGTATAGAGATGGCCAGCACTAATCTGCACCAACCTGGTGAAATACTCGAAAGACCTTTGCAAGTACACACGCTTGGCGAACTGCATTCACCATAATGCTTAGGGGCGAACCTGCTGGGGGGTGAAGCAGTGTGATCCCACATTGGTTTCCTGTTTAAAAGGCTCCCTCGAGCCGCTTGAGCTGCCGAGCTCGTGGACAGGCACCTGCGCGCCTTGAGAGGTACTGTGACCCGAGAACACTTTGGCAGCCTGCTCAGCAACCCCAAATACTTGAACGCCTAATCTCACTGACGACGGATAAGAATCCAGAAACACGTGTATAGAGATGGCCAGCACTAATCTGCACCAACCTGGTGAAATACTCGAAAGACTTTTGCAAGTACACACGCTTGGCGAACTGCATTCACCATAATGCTTAGGGGCGAACCTGCTGGGGGGTGAAGCAGTGTGATCCCACATTGGTTTCCCAAATGTTAAAAATAACCTACCCTTCTTGGCCCAAGTGTACTTCCCTATAATAATGGTTAAATTTAAACTCTGTTCGACGGTTCCTAAGCCCTCACGGAAACCGTACTGAATATCAGAGATAACCTTATTATCCTCGGCTCAGCCCTGTAGTCGTTCTAGAATAATTTGGCCTGCCACTTTTACCAGGGAGTCTAATAAAGATATAGGCCTATAACAGCCAGGATCCTGACGATCCCCCTTTTTAAAAATAGGCACTATGATAGATTCCGACCAACTTGTTATAAAACGAGAGGAGCAACTTGCAGTGATTACCTGGGTTAATAGCGGGCCCCATAACATCACATTTGACTTATATAAGTCTACGGGGACCCCATCAGGCCCAGGAGCCTTACCCCCCAAACTTGCTAAGATGGCGCAATTTACTTCGTCCAGAGTAAACTGGAGATCAGTATGTTGAATCAGGGGTGCCAGGGCATCATCCCCATGGAGTTGAATGCCTGAAGAATCGGTACTCACACCACCATTATACATTGTGGAGAAGTGCTCAATCCATTGCTCTTCAATAATAACTATTTCAATGGTTGGACCATCTCCAGATGTCAAAAAGGGTGTTTTAACTGCTTTCCAGAAGGCAGAGCTGTCTTTGGATAGAGAGGCATCATGCAAAGCTAGCCAAGCGTCATTTCTCAAAGTTGCTTTACGTTCCTTAAGTGCTAGCCTGTAAGCCCCTCTGGCCTGTCTAATATCGTTTGGATTTCTAAGAGTCTTATGTATTTCATGTTTTAGATTAGCATAGGCTCGTGAACATTTAGAGTCAAACAACCCTTGTTTTCTCTTTTCGCTATTCTGCACAAATAGAGCCTCCTTTATAGCTCCCGATATTTCTTGGAAAGAAGTAAAAACACTATCAGGTGGAGCTGTTTCGCTCGAACAGATTTCAAAGGCTAATTTACACCTAGTTGTCACGTGTTTTAAGATTTCAAGGGGATCCACCATCAACCAGCGTAGTGAATAACCATTAATTGTATCGATGGTTAGGTTTTGTGCAATGTGTACAATTTCATCCCCTATGCCAAATTATCTTATCGGCAGTGAGACAGTGATACTCAGTGGAAAATGGTCAGTCAGTGAGTTATCATGAGTAGTAAATGATTGAAGTCTACATGAGTGACTATTTGACAACAATATATAATATATAGTGATAAAGCAACCCCTACCATTAAAAGTATAACTCATCGGAACAGGCTTAGCACGAACTCGTTCGCAAACCCCAAATCAAGACCAAACATCACTTCATTAAATAATTCCCCCAGTTTAGAATGTCGAAAGTGTGTATGGCTAGTCCCATCCTCATTTGTAAATCCACATAATTTCCCTCCATAATTTGAGCATAGAGCAGAATTAAAATCACCTCCCAAAATTATAAATATGTCCTTTGCATTGTCACTATAGATTGTTTTCAAATCATTGCCCAATTTCTTCACAACTACTCCAATCTGATCCGGGGGGGATGTTATTATAAAAATTTGTCAGGGCTATGCATTGCTTCCTATCAACATGGATTAGAACCAGCTGGTAATAGATCTCTTCTGTATGTATCGCTATTTTTCTCACATTCATCCTATTGGATACATAGGTACACAGCCCTCCCTTTGCCCTCCCTTATAACGCATCAACAGCTGCATTATGGAACGTTTTGAAACCAGTAATGTGTACTATATCTTTTACCCAGGTTTCCTGGAAACACATTATATCAAAATTTGATATAAAGTCGCACCATAAAGGATTAGTCAACTTCGATTGTATACCTCAGATATACCAGAAAACCAGGTTACAGGAAACACTATGAATGTTACATAGAGGCTTTACTACTGTGACATTTGTAGGAGTTAATGCGCAGTTGGTAGTTAATATCTGATTTGAACTAGTGACTGTGATATATTTAGAGGCCTCAGTCGGATGTTTAGTGCCCAATGACTCTTCTATCAACTTAGGGTGAGCCGGTAATAAGACGTGGTTGTTTATTTCTTTTTGTGCGTAAACAGGAATGGTTCTACATATATTTAGATTGACGGGCCTATTACTATTAGTGTCCTCCTTACAAGTAGGATAAAGGTCTCTAGATTGAATTATTCAGTCTATGTCTTCTAAGGTGTTAAAGGTATCAAAGCGATTACTGACCGGGACCCTATACCTATGCTGCATTGTGCCTGGATAACGCCCCTCCATAGGTCTGGTCCACTGCCAGTCTTCAAAGCAAAGCATTCACTCCCAGTATTTGTTTGTGTACATTCCTCTTCCATATGTTTTGTTTAATTGAATTCCTAGGATAGTTATAGAAAGAAATCCTTCCATCTTTGGTGTCCCACTGGGTAGAATCCGAATAGTGAAATCCCAGCCATTGACAGATATATGGTCCATTTTAAAATCTTTTTCTGTAAGTGTGTTTTACTTCTGGAAACTTAGGACTAAATCACATATAACATTAGAAATTTGGTGGTTGGTTGACTAGGGTATGAGCCCTGGTCAAGCAACAGCCACGATCCTTTGCAGGATGAACCACAAAAAGTCACTAAATTAACCTGTGCTTAACCCTGGGTAGCTTGCCACGAAAAGCAGTCAGGCTTATTTAGAGGCAATGTTTAAAGTTTTTATGCAGCACACAAACAGTAATAAAGTGAAAACATAACATTAAAAAAACCCAAACCAATCTAGAAAAAAAGAGCACATATTAATAAATTATTTGACACCAAAACAACAAAAATCCAATCAGCAGAGTTATGAATTTTTAAATCTTTTAGTGTAAAGTAGGCCTAAAAGATCAAAGTGCCAACCGTGGACATCTAGTCGCATGAGACCGGGTCAAAGTTGAAAAATATGTCTGACCATGCTTAAGCATGGATCGGATACAAGAAGTGGGTTGGGCCCGGTCAGCGCTTACCTTCGGACTTAGAGGAAATTCTGAGAAAAAGTTTCTGAGAAGGTAAAGTTCAGCGGGGCAAGGCTGCAAGATGTGTCCGAGGAGTGAGCTTCGTCATCGGATGGCCTTGGTTTGAAGCCACATGGAGATTTTTATGTTCTGACTTAGTCACCAAAATGGAAGTCGAAAGTCCTCAGTTTTGGGAATTGGCCATCTGGGCATCTTTAGCACCACAACCAAGGGTCCAGGACACCTCTTAGGGGTTCAGGAATCACTCAGGCTGGGTACAGGTGCAGGTTCAAGATGGAGGGAGCCTTTTATGTCCCTGTGGCTCTGAATAGGAGGCCAGCAAACTAGCCCTTGGATTCACTTCTAGTAGTGGTGGGTGCAGGTGAAGATGTAGGGCTCAACAGCAGGGCTGGCCTCTGAGGGTTCAAGGCAGGCTCCAGGAAGCATAGCAGCCTTTCCAGGTACAACCAGCAGTCTGGCAGTGTGCACAGCGGGTCATAGCAGCAGGCAGTCCTCTAGAAGTACTTCTGCAGGTCCAGCAGTGAACTGAAGAGTAGGACTGTAGGTCCTATTTTTATACCCTGGTGCCCTTCTTCTGGAAGGTGGGAGAAGCTTCTGCAAAGGTTCTTTGAAGTGAAAGGAATTTCCTGATTCCCCTGTCCTGGCTCCACGCTGGCTGCAGTGACAATACAGGGCTGTAAGGAATTTTGTGTGAAGGCAGAGCAATCAATCAATCAATCAGGGGTTTGTGAAGCACAGCTACTCACCCGTGAGGGTCTCAACCCGTGGAGGGGGAGGTCATTCCAGATCTTGGCTGCGAGGTAAGAGAAGGACTTTCTACCCTTTCTGGTCTTGTAGATGCGTGGGATGGTGGCCAGGGAGAGGTCGGCTGATCAGAGGTTTCTCTTGGGGGCATGGTAGGAGAGGCAGTTGTTTAGGAATGCTGGTCCGATGTTGTGGAGGGCCTTATATGCATGCGTGAGGAGCTTGAAGGTTATTCTTCTTTCTATGGGGAGCCAGTGGAGATCGCGGAGGTGTTGGGTAATGTGGTTGTGACGGGGATGTCTAGGATCAGTCTGGCTGCTGTGTTCTGGATGGTCTGGAGCTTGCGGAGGAGTTTTTTGTTGATTGCGGCATAGAGGGCATTGCCATACTCCTGTCTGCTAGTATTGAGGGTGTGTGTGACCATTTTTCTGGATTCGGAGGGGATCCATTTGAACGTTTTTCGAAGTATGTGGAGGGTATTGAAGCAGGCGGAGGATATGGCATTGATCTGGCGGTTCATAGTGAGTGATGAATCCAGTGTGATGTCGAGGTTCCGTGCATGGTCTGTCGGGGTGGGGGCTGTCGAGGGTGGGGAGCCACCAGGTGTCGTCCAATGCTGAGGGGGTGGAGCCTAGGATGAGGACTTCTGTTTTCTTTGAGTTGAGTTTCAGGCAGTGTAAGATCAGGCGGTGCCTCGAAGAAGACGTCGGGAGGCCAAGGTAGGTTTGAAGAAGCATTTATCTAGTCCAGAGTTAGAGAGGCCCCATCCAGCACACAAGCCTCGCAACTGTCAACTGACAAGTTGCCAGCATCCCTAAGCAACCCCCTAGATTCCACATTCCATGGTCGTTACCTATGAACCAGGAGCTGCACACGAGCATAGAATAGAACAAGACACTAGACCAGGTTTTGTCCCATGCTGGGGGGTGGAGCCTAGGATGAGGACTTCTGTTTTCTTTGAGTTGAGTTTCAGGCAGCTCTTCTTCATCCAGGTTGTGATGGCTTTCATCCCTTCTTGGAAGTTGTGCCTGGTGATGTTGGGTTCCTTGGTGAGGGAGAGGATGATCTGGGTATCGTCGATCATCAGTGTAGGACACGATGTTGAGCTTATGGTTTCTGACGATGGTTGCGAGGGGGGCCATGTAGATGATGAAGAGGGTGGGGCTGAGGGAGGATCCCTGGGGTACTCCACATCTGGTCTCTGTTGGTTCTGAGAGGTAGGGCAGGAGTCTGACTCGCTGCGTTCTGCCTGTGAGAAATGAGTGTGTCCAATCTAGGGCCTTTCCTCAGATGCCAGCGTCGTGGAGTCTGGTGCTTATTTGTGAGGTGGGAGATGGTGTCGAAGACAACTGAGAGGTCCTGGAGGATGAGGGCTGCCGTTTGGCCCTTGTTGAGGAGGGTGAGGATGTTGTCAGTGGCGGCGAGAAGGGCGTCCTCGGGTGCTGTGGTTGCTGCAGAATACAGATTGGGAGATATCCAGGACGTTCTTAGCTTCAATGAAGTTTTCTAGCTGGGTGTTGACGGCCTTTTCGATGACCTTGTCTGCGAATGGAAGCAGTGAGATGGGTCAGAAGTTCTTGAGGTCAGTCGGGTCTGCGAAGGGTTTCTTCAGGAGGGGGTTGACTTTGGCATGCTTCCAGTTGTTGGGGAATGTGGCGGTCTCGAGGGAGCAGTTGATCATCTGGTGTAGTTTGGGTGCGATGGCTGTGGTGGTCCTGTGGAAGATGTGGGGGGGACAGGGGTCTATGGGTGCTCCAGAGTGGATGCTCTTCATGGTTTTTAAGGTGTCTTCAGTCGTGAGCGGGGTCCAAGTGAGTAGGGTCTGTAGGGTGGCATCACTAGGAGTAGGGGCTGGAGCAGTGCAGAGGTCTTGGTTGTCGAAGTTGTTGTAGAGCATTTTAATCTTGAGGTGAAAGAAGAGCTGAGTCTGGAAAGGTGGGACGTCTGTTGTTTTGCTGCTGGGTTAGGCAAATTCCTGTATGATGGAGAAGAGTTTCTTGGAGTTTTGGGCATTGGCAAGGATTCTGTATTGGAGGAAGTTCTTCTTTGTGGATTTGATGAGTTGGTAGTGTGCTGTGTTGACGGTTCTGTAGGCGGTGTGTGTTTCAACGGTTTTGCTGTTTCTCCATGTCTTTTCAAGTCATCGGCAGGAGCGCTTGGATTCTTAGAGTGCAGGGGTGAACCAGCTTGCTTTCTTGTTGTGTCGTCCTGTAGCTTTCTTGAGGGGGCGAGTTGGCGGAGGTTGCTTGACACGGTGTTGATGTCTGGTGTCATTGGAGGTGGAGTGCTGGTGAGGGCGGAGATGAGCTGTTCTTTGTTGACTTTGTTCCAGCTTCTACGGGGAGGCGGAGTGCATGCTTGTGTGCGGTGGGTTTTCTAAAGGAGAAATGGATGCACTGGTGGTCCGTCCAGAGAAGTTCCACGGTGTGGCTGTAGGAGATGCTGTTTCCTCCTGCAAAGACGGGGTTGACGGTGTGTCCTGCTGTGTTCGTGGGGGCAGTGGCAAGTTGCTTCAGTCCTATGTTGGCGAGGTTCTCTAGGAGGGCGGTGGTGTTGGGGTTGTCCAGTTAGAAGTTTAGGTCTCCAAGTAGTAGTCTCTGGGGGCGAGGATGTTGTGTGCGATGAGGTCGGCGATGGTGTCAGTGAAAGGAGCGCAGGGGCTGGGCGGCCTGTAGATGAGGGTTTTGCGGAGAGTTGCTTTAGGGTTGGTCTGGATCTGGAGGTGAAGGTGTTCCATGGGTGTCATGGCGTCGTCTGGGTCAGTGGTTGTCATGTGGTGAGAGTTTTTGTGGACAATGGCGATGCCTCCTCCTGGGCAGGTGGGGCAGTCTTTTTTTAGGATCTTGTATCCGTCGGGAATGGCGGTTGTGATGTCAGGCACGGAGTTGGCGTTGATCCAGGTCTCTGTGAGGAAGGTGATGTCAGGCGTGTGGGTGTTGAGGAGGTCCCAAATTTCTATGGCGTGCTTGTGTAGGGAGCACATGTTGAGGAGGATGCAGTTCAGTGGTATGTGTGTGGTGGCATCCGGTAGGCTGGGGGCAGCTTCTGGGCTCCGGATTTGGGTGAAGGTGCAGTGGCAGTGTTGGCAGGAGATCGGGCCTTGGGTGTTGCTCAGCATCAAGAGCTGGCAGTTGCTGCTGCATCCAGTGTTGAGAGTGCGGAGGGTGCTGGAGTCATAGCGGAGGCGGGTTGGGGGACCAGGGTCCCTGGTGCTGGTCACAGTCAGATCGCAGACAGGTGCAGACAGGCTTGCATTTAGCTTGCCTTCAGCGCGCCAACGGCATGCCCGCTGATCGCGGCCGCACAGCGGCCGCCTTTAAGTAGGGGTCGGGAGGGTGGGTAGCTGGGAGCGGGAAGGAGATGCTGGAGGGGGGAGGGGCCGTGGGGGCAGCAGCAGTGGGGAGCATGGGAGAAATGGAGAAAAAAGGGGCAAAATAGAAAGAGGGGCAAAAAGAGAAAAAGGGAGAGAAAAAAGTGAAAAAAGGGCACAGACCAGAGCGGAACAGCAGAAGAGCAGAGTGCACTCCCACTGGACCACCAGGGATGAGGGACAGGCAGGAGCCTGTGGGTGGAGGAGGGCCTTGAACACCTACCGGGCATAGAGGCTCCAGGCTCAGAGGGCAGTACCGCAATGGTGGAGCTGCGCGGGGGGAGTATTCACACTAACCAAGTCAATGGTCTTGCTCTTCTTGCAACGCAGTGGCCGACATTAAGTAGGGGTCCGGGAGTGTGGTCAGCTGGGAGGTGGGAGCGGGAAAGACATGCTGGAAGGGGGAGGGGCTGCGGGGGCAGCAGCAGTGGGGAGCGTGGGAGAAAAGGAGCAAAAATTGAAAAAAGGGTCAAAATAGAATGAATTGGCAGAAAGAGAAAAAGGGAGAGCAAAAAGAGAAAGAGCAAAAAGAGAAAAAAGGGCACAGAACAGAGCGGAACAGCAGAAGAGCAGAGTGCTCTCCCACTGGACCACCAGGGATGAGGCACAGGCAGGAGCCTGTGGGTGGAGGAGGGCCTCAAACACCTACCTGGCACAGAGGCTCCAGGCTCAGAGGGCAGTACCTCAATGGTGGAGCTGCACGTGGGGAGAGCAGTCACACTGGCCAGGTCACTGGTCTTGCACAGACTATTCAGGTGTAAGTGGGGCTGTGTTCAACTGTGTTCAACTGTACCACACAGCCAGCAGATGGCCCATTGAGGCACACCTAATCCCTCTATTGTGTGACTGTCTGGGAGGAATTCACAAAGACTAACTGTTACCTGCACCCAGTCATGTGATCCAAGACAGGCTGTAGGCACAAAGGGCTAAGGGAAGGAAAATGCCAACTTTCTAAAAGTGGCGTTTTCAAACTTGTAATTGAAAATCTGACTTTACCATCAAAGAAGGTTTTCATTACAATTATATAGGTACCAAACATGACATATCTACCTACTCCCAGTTAGGAATTACAGCTTAAATGTAATAAGGAATACCCAATGTTATCTTAAGGGAGGGGTAGGCCTCACAGTAGTGAAAAACAAATTAGGGATTTTTCACTACCAGGAAGTGCAAAACTTAACAGTATATGTCCTAACTTTTAATTACACAGCACCCTTCCCTATGGGCTACCTAAGGGATGACATGTAATAAAAGGGGAGTTTAAGGCTTGGCAAGGAGATTTAAATGCGAAGTTGACATGGCAGTTTAAAACTGCACTCAGGCTGCAATGACAGGCCTGGGACATGTTTTAAGGGGCTACTTAAGTGGGTGGTATGATAAATGCTGCAGGCCCACTAGTAGCATTCATTTTACAGGCCCTGGGTATATGGTATACCACTCTACAAGGGACTTATAAGTAAATTCAAGATGTCAATTAGGTGCATGCCAATCAAACCATGTTTAGGAGAGTGAGAACAAGCACTGTAGCACTGGTTAACAGTGGTAAATTGCACAGAGTTCTAATGCCAACAAAAATGAATTTCAGCAAACATTGGAGGTAAGTAGGCAAAACATTTGGAGGAAGACCATCCTAAGGCTGACAGGTGTACCAGTTGGGTTATAACACAACTAATCAGACATTAACAATTTTAGGTTTTGGGCTTAAGTGTACATGTTACCTATATCTATAGTGAAATTTTTCCAAAGTACTTCATCTATTTTGAAAATGATCCACTGATAAATCTTGAAGAAAGCCTCCAAATAAACTGCTTAGTGATTACCATATTTTTGATATAGGTTTCAAAGTTATGCTTTACATTTAGAGGCTCTTTACGATAACGGGCGGTCAAATCACCACCCGCTATCACATCGGTCAGCAGACCAACCGTTAAGCAGGCAGTGATCTGGCCACCCAATTAGAATAAGACTGCCATGCTGGCGGTTGGAAAAGTGCTATTTTACATTGCGGCTTCTGATGCGGCCCCGGAAAAGTGCAGCAGCACAAACTGCAGTGTGAAAGTGCACTTTGTGCACATCTATGCACTGTGTGCCAGGCATCATGTAGTGCCTGGCACACAGTGCATGAATGTGTGTGGGGCACTACATGTGCCCCCAGGGCCACTTTTCAGTGGCCCACAGGAGACGGGGGCCTGCTTGGGGCCCCCAAAGTCCGTTTCTGACAACCTTTTCATGGCAGTCGGACCGCCATGAAAAGTATGTAGCAAAGAGACATCATAATCCCTACGATGGTGCCTGCACAGGCACTGCCTCCATGCTAGGGATACAATTTACAACCACCGCCCCTACGGGAAGCTGGTTCCTGACAGAGGCAGCAGTCTTTCTTCTCGACCTCTGCGGTCCAACCACCCTGCATCCTAATGCAGCAGTCAGACCGAAAGCCTATCTGTCGGTTGGACCGCCACAAACCGACCTGTCAGTGGCGGTCCCCCTGACATCGTAATCAGGCCCTTAGTTCTGTACTTAATGTTATGTTACTTTCACATAATCTTTTATCTAAAAATATTTACAGATACATCTTATACAGCCCAACTTTAATCTGTCAATGAATAATGGATTTCATTACACTTTTATGAAGCAAATGGCTCCATCATACTTTGAGCATTATGGAATATGGTGTTTACTATAAAGCATTTCCCTGGGTATTTTACCTGTAGCTCATTTACACGTCTTCTAACATATTGGGATGAAACTCTCACTTGTACCCATCAATATCATCTCTGTTTTTGTACTATGGTGTCAATAACCTTAAAACCCGGAAAATCATGTGATGAACCATTTTTAAGTAAATCTTACATATCTTTTCATGTCTATTCATAATAGATTATACCACCCGGATGCAGCGGAATAACTTGATTTATGTACAGAGATCCCCTTAAATGTTCTACGAACAGCTCCATATACAATGTAACAATTTGTTAGTATACCAATTGTTCACCACTGAAGTAGTTTCTTTTTGGTCATGTATTTTTGAGAACTCACTCAACAATGTTCAATATATTGTCCTTTGAATTATAAATGTTTGAACACACCTACCAACACTTGAATCTGTGACCATATAGGTAAAGATTTGGAATGGGCATCCAGTCCACTGGTCTACCAGGTCAGTGGAGGGATGTCCTCCACTAACTAGATCGAAGAACGCTCTCCATTTGTAGAGGTCTCCTCCAAGCAGGTGGGTCTCTCTGGGCCTTCAATGGAGCCCAGTCAGCAAAGTGGGAGTTTGTTAGTGATGCAGTAGGAGTTTTCACCCAGCAAGTGGGTGTCATTTGTTTAATGTTCTGTTTGGAACTGCCAAGGCCTTTCACGGTCTTCCTTAACAGGAAAAATGCATGAATACATAAATTACATAAATTCTTTATCGTTTTAAGTGAAATCAAATTCTGCATATCTGAGGATGGTTCTATTTAGTTTGCTAATCAATATGTCATTCAAGGTATTAAAGCACACATTATGATAGTCAAATTTCATCTTTATAGTAAGGACATTATCTACTAAGCATGCGCAGTTTATTTCATCAAGACTTCAAATAATTTATCAATCAGTTATGGTAAAAACACACAATATCAGTATACTCTAATCCCACAGTGAATGCACTCTTTAATAATGATATCAAGTGCAACACTTACAATAATTGTTAAACCACACAAGAAACATGTGCTAAATGCACGTTCATGTCATGTATCTAATAAGTATTTGTGACGTATAAAGGGTGGGCAATTTTACGCTGCACCAGATGTATTCTGACACATTGTTTTCATTTACCAGAAAAATGGAGACCATGGGAGAGAATTCCAGGCAGGAAGATCCAAGATGCCAAGGAGGTGCTGCCACTAAAGGAACTTGCAAAAGGAAAGTCAACTTCACTGAAGAGGAAAACCAAATGTTAAGTTCAGAGGTCACTCACAATGTGAAATTTGTTTTTCTCACCTCTAAAATGGATACTTTATGGCAATCTGCATCGGATGAAGTAAATGCAGTTTCCCCAATGAAAGGACTGTAGTTAGAATGACGAAAAGGTGGCATGATTACTAGTGCCAGATGAAAGAAAAACTGGCCAGGAACCTGACTGTTGCGATGATGTCAAGAAGATGACCTGAAGGCTGAAGCCCACGAAGTGTTGAATACCATGGAGGAGCATGTGGCATCTCTAATTTCAACCAAGGTGGTTGCCAGCATCGAGGGTGTAGACACACATGAGTTTCAGACATTGCCACCTGCTCAGGTACATAATGCTTGTATTTTTAATTTTACGTTGTTTTTTCTTTGTTATATATCACACTATATAAATATTTTGTTAGTTTCCTATTAATGTTAAATAAATACTATTAGTGTGTTGTCTTTATTTTTTAGGCTTGCCACAATCCAGTGCACCGATTAGTGTGTGTTTTTTAGCTATTGCATTAAGTGGTGCATGGTTTAATGCTGTCTGCTTTCCCCTCAAATTAACTCTATACAACACAACAAGCCAACGCTATCTGCTTGGTTGCATTAAAAGGACTGTGCATTAACAGCTCCTTTTTTAACAAATAATTTCTTTTCTATGAAATGCTATTTTTATAGAGAATTAAATATCTGTCATGAGTCTGATTTTATATTTATGTGCCCCTGTGTTGCTTCTCTTTTTTTGTCAGTTGCCAGTTCATGCAACTTGTCATTATATTGTAGACTTTTATGCCTTGAGGTCATCATAGTTGTTTGGTTTATGTTGTATTTGTATGTTCCTTGCAATTTATTTTTCTAATGATGATTTCTTTTCCTTTATTTGTTATCATTATTCTGCAGAAGATAATTGTTGCAATATTTGCTGCTTCGGATTATTAATATATTTTGTATTTCTTTTAGGTCTGTTGTTTGGATTTGTTCATGATGTTTCTTAATTTGCCTCCTGTTTTTGTTTAACAGTATTTTTCAAGTTCATTATTTTTAATAAAATGTGAATGATGTGGTCTTTCAAAAACTATATTTATGGCCAATTTTTGGATATATGTTTATAAACTATGATTAATTTAGGTATTCTTGGCTAATAGGTCTTACTTATATTTGCTTCAATTTAATGTTTTGCATTATTATTCTTTGTTTCTTGTTTTCTGAATATTTCTACTTTTTTCACTTGTTTTTAGATATTTTTTAGAGATAAATACATGTTAATTAGTTGTTCTATATATGTTTCGTATATAGCACAAGTGTCCTCTAAACTATGACCTGTCACTGATGTATCTCCTGACCTTGACTCCTACCTGCCCTCCTTGGATGATAAGACCCTTGAACAAATCCTGGCCACTCTCATCAATTCTCCTCCTAACTTGGCAAGGGCAGAAGATGTTGCTGTGTCTCCAGGAGAACCAACCCAGACTTCTATGCACAGATCCATTATGCGAAGACCAACTAGCCGACCCTGAAGTGAAGTTTGTACAGAAAGTGTTTTGGGCTCAGCTGCAGATGTTGGAGGGAGTCAAATTGGGGATGGAGACACAGGCATGCACTCTTGGAGGAGTCCTGAAGTGTGTCAGCCTTGTTAAAGACATCTGTTCTTGGCTCCAAGAATTGATGATTCCCTTGCAGATTTAGCTGAAGGAAGATTAATCAGGGTCAGGCTCATCAAACTTGCAACAAGATCTCATCACTCAGCTAGGGAAGATCAATTCCTCAATATAGGAATTCCATCTTGGAATGGACTCCAAAATGGACTCCTTCAGTACAACTCTGAGCGTCGTCTTAGTAAGTCAACCTGATCCTTGCCAGGGATTGCCACGCAGCCTTCACTGACCTCACTAATGTTCTTTCTCACTTGTGTCCTACGTTGTCTTCCTCTGATGATCCTGCATAAGCACAACTTCCAAATTTGCCTTCTTGTCATTCTTCCTCCTCTCCAGAAAATGAGGAGCATGCAGAAATTTCAGAGGATGAGGATTTAGATTGCACAACTTTACAATGTTAGTATGATAGGTGATCATTAGTGAGTTGTTCTTGACCAGTTCATTCTTTGTTCCATTGTTTTTCATCCTTTATCACTTCATCTGCAGACCACTTTAGGGCAATAGTGTTTATTTAGTCCATGTATTGTTACCTGTAAGCAGCCTTTTCAGATAATTGTAATTTGTGACTTGTTATTGATAATTATCTACAAACATATGATTTATTCTTGTTTGTTTCCTGGTTTAATGCTTTTCCTCTTCAGTAAAGTTGACTTTCCTTTTTATGACATCAATGACAATGTGTTAGAACTGGGGTTTCTGGTTGGCAGAGGTATGCACCATGTTCAAGCAGGAACCACCACTCTAGTCAGGGTAAGCTAGATACACACTAAAAGACAATCTGTGCTCACCCTCTGGTAGCTTGGCACAGAGCAGTCAGGCTTATTTAAAGTGACAATGTGTAAAGTATTTGTGCCACACACACACACACACACACAGTAACAAAATGAGAACACCACAAAAATACTTCACATAGGGTTAGAAAGACAGATTGTATTTTTAGAGTAAAACAAGACCAACATGTCAAAAATCCAATAAGCAGATACGGGGTTATGAATTTTCAAAGAATAAATCAAAAAGTAGTGCTTAGAAGCAAATAGGGCTTAGGGGTTATATGAGGTCGCGCTGGACTTGGGTAAATCCAAAGTTCAGGCCTAGCGCTATGGAGGGCAGGCCCGCTACAGGGCAGGCAATGAAGGCTTCGCCAACAAACCCCTTTACGATACAAGTGCTGTGTGGTCATTGAGCCACATTGTCCCTCGTCATCGAGCCATGCAGTCCGTCGAAGTGATGTCATCAATCAGCTCCTCCGCTGGCGTCGAAGGGCAATGCGTTGGTTCCGATTGGTGCAAAGTCATCACTACATCGATTTTGATGGTATGGACATCAGAAGTCACCTTTTAAGGGCCCAGGGCTGGATTGGCACTACTTGGCAGGGCAGGGCTCACAGATGGCAGAGTCTAGGTGCAGTTGCAGGATTGGAGGAAGTCTTTGATAGCCCTGAGACTTCATAATAGGGGGCAAGCCATCAAGCCTTTGGAGTTACTCTGGATTAAAATGATATTGGTCCAGTCCTTGTCCTCAGGAGGCCAGGGATCAGCAGGCAGCAGTGCAGCACAGCAAAGCAGAAAAGCAGTTCTTCCAGAGCAGCAGTCAAAGAGAGTGGCAATCCTTGGAGCACAGCAGTCTTTACTCCTGGTAGAGTTCTTCCCAGGTCCAGTAGTGTATTGTCTTGGTAGGGTCAGAGCCCCAGTACTTATACCCAGTTATGCCTTTGAAGCAGGGGTGACACAGGCACTTTCTTCCCAGCCCGGGCACCAGAATATCAGAAGGGGGTAATCAGCCCTTTGTGTGGGAAAAAGGACACTGCCTAGTCAGGTTTAAGTATCAGTTCTTCCCTCTCTTCCTGCTCAGGAAGAGCTATCAGAATACAGATTAATGCAGATGGTTTCTCTGTCACACCTACCGTTCCTCTATTTGTGGCTGTCTAGGGGGAATGCACAAAGTGTAGCTGCCACCCACCCCAGACGTGTATTGGAGACAGGCTGCAGGCACACAGAGCAGTAAGAGAAGCTAAATGGCCACTTTTTAAAAGAGGTATTTCTAAAATAGTAATGTTAAATCTAACTTTACCAGCAAAGTGGAATTAGTATTACCATTTCAACGATATGAAACATGTTGCAGCTACTCCTTTGTAATCAGGAATTACAGCTTAAAAGTGTATTAAGGAATTCCCAATGCTAGCCTATGAGAGGAGTAGGCTTCACAGTAGCAAAACATGAATTTGGGTGTTTGTCACTACCAGGAAATGTGAAACTTAAAAGTACATGTCCTACCTTTTATTTAGACAGCACTCTGTCCTTAGGGCTACCTGAGGCCTACCTTAGGGGTGACTTATGTGTAATAAAAGGGGAGTTTAAGGCTTGGCAAGTGGTTTTAAATGCCAGGTCCAAATGAAAGTAAACTGCACACACAGGCGTTGAAATGGCAGACCTGAGACAGGTTTGAAAGGCTACTAGTGTGGGTGTCACAATCAGTGCTGCAGGCCCACTAGTAGCATTTAGGTTACATGCACTGGGTATAGGGTATACCACTTTACTAGGGACTTACAAGTAAACTAAACAAGTCAATTGGGTATTCACTAATGTTGCCATGTTTAGGGGAAAAGCACATGCACTTTAGCACTGAGCAGCAGTGGTAAAGTGCTCAGACTCCTAAGGCCAACAAAAAGATGCAGCATAAAGAGGAGGTAAGCAGGCAAATGGTTTGGAGGAGAGACCACCTTAAGGATGGGAGGTAAAATATTTAACACAACGATTGCTTCATTGTTTTTCACTTTAATAATGTTTGACTTTCTAAAAGCTATTTTCTTTACTACAATACCATCAGTAAAAGGGGAATGGATGCATCTTTTGAATGAGGTGGGTTAATAAAATGCTCATAAAAAGATGAATTATGGACTTTGCTAACCTTTTTCTATGCATATTGCTAAGTCTCACATTAATTTGTGAAATGATTGCCACACCTATGTCCTTTGTTTGGCTAACCAAGATGTGAGGCTGACCAGCTGAGAAATAATGCTCTCCAAATGGTAACCCCAACAAAGGAGTAGGGTTTTCACATTGATCAACCAACATAATTAGACAGTTCAAAGGCAAACACATACAATCACAAGTATGTCAACAAGTATTAAACTTAAAGGTGAGCTTCAGACTAGAAAATGATAATATTGAAACTGTACATCATCTTGGATAAGCTCAGCACAATTGCATTCTATTGTGTCCATGACTGGGGAGTAAAGTTCAGACAGTTTTCAAGTCTGTGTGTGGGCAAATCACCTTGGTAACTTGAGAATGCTTGCCAGGATCCAGGACTACCAGCTTCTACATGACCCCAGAACAGTTGGCCCTTGAGGAGAATTAGAGGTTGCCTGGAGGAAGCAAGGTCCAGTGATGGTCCTACAGAGTGTATTCTGTGAACAGATCATGCCATTCTGGTCTGCCAATATCAGTGTGCAAGTTGTTTTGTGTACCCGTCTGTAGTGAAGCACCCCTTGTATGCCAGGAGGGTGTTGTATAGGAGATAGAAGGGTGCACCTCTACCTCTGTTACTATGCTGCACTGCATCAATATAGTGATGTTTGCCTGTATAGCGATATGACACTAAGGTGGTCATTGGCCACTTGTTTCCGCTATCAATTCATGTGTTCAAGGAGGGGAATGAGGAGACTATTTAGTGTCATTGGCCTGTGTATGTGACATGAGTGGGTTGTGAGCTAGGGAGAAGTCTGTTGACCTAGGACAGCATTAAACCATAACTAATAAGCGAGTTGTGTCCACTGGAGTAACCTGCTGAGTCCTGAAGAACCCAATACCCATCATGTGACATTGAGCAATACTTTTCACATTATTGTTGAAGCATTAGGACGTTTTCTAACTTGGGTGCAGCTTACATATTGCCACTCACTGCTGGCTCACAGATGTAAGGCCAGTATCTCAGAATCACAACTTAAATGTAACTATGTAAGACTGAGTAGCGGGCAGTTGTCACCTGGGTGAACTTGCCATGATTGACGTGTTCCTGCGTGTGGACACGTATATTTTTGTCCTAAATCATTGGTAAGCTTCTTCGACTGTAACAAAGCTAGCTTTGAAGTCCCCGTACATGAATTTTGAAGAAATAGCATCCTTTTACAGGGGACTGTAACTTAAAGATGACCCTAGAAATACTAGTGTGTCTGTATTTTGAATATGTTTATTTATTGAAAGTGTGTTGTACAACACTTTGTGCTACTATATAATTATTACTTTATGCAAAAATATATATATTGGACTTTGCTACATTTTGTATGACATTAAGGATGTATTTTAAGCAGTAAGTCTGTGCTAATATTACACCTGCCAGACCACTTTCACTCCTCAACTTGTGCTAACAATGACACTCAATAGATAAAGGTATACTAGGAACAAATCTTAAAATTACAGAGTAGGCTGGGCCAAGTAAATTCAGTAGTAATAAAACATCATCAATCAACTTTTGGACCAGCAGCTCATGCTTAGTCCCGGACAGTGTGAAAGAGAATCTGACAGTTGCATATCTCAGGATATTTTAAAAATACAACCATACATTTTTTTTTAACATGACCCTCACCTTACTTTGCAGACTGCATTAATGCATCCACGCTCACTTCTGTCATGTGTCCTCATTCTCCTCAAAATGTTGTATAATAAATGAGTTTGCCACATAATATTGGACACACTGGATCATATGTAATCTAACTTTCTCGGCCATATTAACTAAGCTTTTGTGTTGTACTTGCATTGGGCAAGGAGACACGAGGACAATATAAATTCTTATTTCAAATTTACAAAGCTATGCTATGAACTATTAGCAGTGACTTGTATGAATTTGTAAAGACATGTAGGGCAAAGCATCAGCGTGCTTTTTTTACATCACAGTTGCATTTTTTTTAGATCGAAATTGACATTAAGGTAATTTAAAAGATCACATCAAAGCATATCTACTATTTTGACTTTGTTTTTACATTTAATTTCATTTTTTAAACAATCAATGTGTGATGAAAACATTGGTCAGTTAGTCATTACATGGTGGGTGCATGGGTGTACACATACATCCAAGCATTGTATTAGTTTATATTACTCATTTTTACGAAGTAGACATGATGCTTTAATTAGAAATTGTTCAACCAACACAAGGCAGCTCCACCGGTTAATTTGTTTTTATTATGTTTAATGTTAATGATGTGAATCACTGTAAAAGTTAAATGATATGATGGATTTTAAAATTTTATTGAAATCAAAATTCCCTTCTTTTAAAGTTAAATACAGATGACTGACGTCCATCTGAGGATGATGAAATTGCTTCCTTTAAAAAATCTAGCCCCTACTGATGATTTTTTAAAATTTTTATTTAATTCTGCAAAATTAACCAAATATATGTGGTCATATTTCCTATATACATAGGAAATAAAACTACTGTATTTTAATCATATTCTTTGCAAATATGTGGATAATTACTTAAAATGTTTTAAGTAATTTGTAGATGAATGTTAATGCATTACTTCAACAGCAAACTCTATATTTAGGAACAATTTTTTGTGTGTATGCCAAAGAAGAGCACAGACATACATAGATTAAAAAAGCAACAAAATTATTCAATGTTGATATCTTAGATCATCGCTATGTAGGTGCAACCTTTTTTTAGAAAAACTATTCCAAAGGTAGCAGTGGAAATGAAATGCCCACACAATCCCCAAATATTAAAGTTATTATTAAGTGAGGACAAATTAAGACTGGTGCTACAACAGACTCCACTTCTGTTACCAGGAAGTGTATGTATGTTAATTGCAGAAGCAATCAGGTGTATTTATCCTGACTTGCATGGAGCACACAAAATAGTATGTGGACTTTTTACACACTAAGTTAGATGACTGTAGTGTTTGCTCTCTTACAATATTAAGATATACATTAGTCCATAAAGATTTATATTAACATCCAATGTACTGAAATGTAACCAGATATTCAGCATATACATCACAAAAGCAATGTTGTTTTCTATGTAATCAATGTACAAAAAGTACAATGTGCAGTTAGGAGTTTGTAATAAGTGTTCAACATTTTTACTAGTCACTTCTTGAGATCATTAGACATGACAGATACAGCCAACACATGTTTCTTCAGATTGACTTCTTCAAGGCTATCATCGAGTTCCATCCGTAAATCAGACATATTAACTAGAAAACTACAGAGAAAGACCTCTTATTCACACTCAGTAAATCACTTACATAGTGTAACAAATAATACAAGTGTACAATGAAGTGCCAGGCATGGGATATGCACGACCAAGGGTTAGTTCTCCAAAACTGTAAGAGGTTGAAGCTCTTCTGTGTGTATATAGAGGAAAGTAGATACTTGGTCCACAAGTCACAGTAAGAGGTTAAACATATGTCTCAATTTCAGAGTATCAGTATTCTGACCAAGTTGTAACAGTACTGGGACAACTTTGAATGTATCCACACCTGCAACCTGGTTTAAACAAAGTAAAAGATAAACATTTTAAAATGTGTACATATGTGTTTGATTCTACTTGCTTGGAGGTATGGATGTGGCTGTCCAAACTACACCCATGTAAAGGTAAACCGCTGCATGCATAACCAAGACAGCCCCATACGCTGTTTTTCTCTCTAAAAAAAGCCCTATCTGCCACACAGGGTGAAACACGTGTCGGCTGTTTTTTCGAACAACACATGTGATTACAAATTTTTTTTAATGAGTGCAATGGACCAAATCAAGTCGTGAATAAAAAGAAATACTCGCACTCAACTTAACGTGTACTGTGTTGCATCTGAATCAGGAATTGACCTATTGATTGTAACAACAATTTTGAAAAAGAGGAACACACGCTCACAACACTTTTTCACAAAGAGTGATCCTTCCAGCTCAAATCCAAGTGCAAAATGAACAGGAGTTGGACAAAGCACTGGGAGGAGCCTGCTGGACAGGAACAGGAAGTAGGAGACTCTGTGGCACTTCCTCCCTCTCCCCCCAAAAAAATTTGACAATAAAGGACAGCCAAATATCAATCTGAGGTTTTTTTTTCATCCAAATCATCATTTTATAGAAGGTTTTATGCTGCTCGAGATATTCTTCTTCTCCAGATTGAAAATTTTGCATGTTCGGGATCGCGAGCTTTACCAACATTCCGCCGGATATCCGATGGCACGCCTGAATGATGTGTTCGCGATCGCAATCTCTCTCGCGGTGCACGATGGCGCGGCGAATGACGTGTTTGCGATCGCACACTTTCGCGTTGTCCGATGGCGCGGCGAATGACGTGTTCGCGATCGCAATCTCTCTCGCGGTGCACGATGGCGCGGCGAATGATGTGTTCGCGATCGCACACTCTCGCGTTGTCCGATGGCGCGGCGAATGATGTGTTCGTGATCGCAAACTCTTGCGGGATCGCGCGGCCGGCTACCGAAATCTCGTGGCGCACGCGAACGGATAGGAAAACCCGTCGGCGAACGCAGGAATGCCGGTAAGTCGCTATCGCGCGCGCTAGAACGCATTTTTAAAGCGCGAACAAGAAAATAATTCCGCTACGCTGCAGATCGTGGAATTGTTGGCAATTCCGCGTTCTCCGCGGAACGCGAAATTGCCTAAATTCCGCAAATTCCGCGAGCGGAGCGGAATTTGACACCCAGGGTCTGTCCAGCAGGATTCCCAAGTTCCTGACTTTTTGTGCGGGTACGGGACTGTTCCCTGCCTCTGCCGGCCACCATACCTGGTTCCAGAGCGGTGCCCCAGCCCCAAACACCATCACTTCAGTTTTGCCCGTATTTAGCTTGCGATAGTTCTGGTGCATCCAGTCCATGATATGTTTTAAACAGCCATGGAATTTCCCAGCAGTGGTGTCCGCATTTGAGGAGATAGAAATGACCAGTTGGGTGTCATCAGCGTATGACACCAAAGAAAACCCATGTCCTCTGGCAAGCTCAGCGAGGGGTGCCACATAAATGTTGAAAAGTGTTGGGGATAGAGCTGACCCCTGGGGAACTCCACAGGGGAGGGAAAACCTTTCTGATTGATGGTTGTCCCAGTACACCCTTTGTTCCCTATCCATAAGGAATGAGGCCAGAAGGCTAAGGGCCATCTCATTAATACCTATTGCCTTCAGCCTTTGAATCAGTACCTGATGGTTCACGGTATCGAATGCGGCTGAAAGGTTAAGTAGGATTAGGATGGCCTTTCCTCCACTATCTAGTTGCCTGCGTATTTCCTCTGTGGCCATAATTAAGGCTGATTCGGTGGAGTGGTGTTGTCTAAAACCATGTTGAGAGTGGTCTAAGATGTTATTAAGCTCTAGATAGCCCATTAAGTCTAGATTCATAGATTTTTCCAGCATTTTTGCCGCCAGTGGTAGACAAGAAATGGGTCGATAGTTTTCAACCAAATGAGGGTCCAGGGATGGTTTCTTTAAGATTGGCCTGATACATGCCTTCTTCCAGGACGTAAGAAAGATTCATGAACTCATGATATTGTTTATGAGTGGGGCAAGTTGGTTACTAATTTTATTCAAGACCAAATGTATGATAGCTGGCGGGCAAGGGTCTGTTGGAGACCCGGATTTTGTTGCTAGTAACAGATCACTTGTTCTTTCCATGGATAGAGGGGTGAACCTGCTCAGCTGATTTGACGTGGCAGGACTAGCTAGACTGGTTGACTCCGGCATGCTAGTACTGCAAGGGCTCGGACGTTTTCCTACCAGTTCGTCATAAATCAGTTGTATTTTTGTCTGGAAGAAGCTAGCCATCTTGTCACAGAAGCTCTGGTCCGGGAAAAATTGATTTTCTTGGTTTAGTTTAGATAGTGCCGTGAGAGTCTTAAAAAGCTCTCTTGAGGAGTTTTTCACCCCCTCGATTTTACTAGTGAAGTAAATCTTTTTTGCATTTATGATGGCTCGCTTATACTCCTCCAAAGCAAGTTTGTATGGCAGTTTACTCTGTTCGCTGTAGTCAGCTCTCCATCCCCTCTCTAAGTGCCTACACCTGATTTTTATGGCTTTAAGGTCTGGATTGTACCATGGGGCAGACGCCCTTTTTCGCCGTTGTTTATTCAATCTTAACAGGGCTAACTGATCAATTGCTGATCGGATCCATCTATCCATATTATCAGCTGCCTCATTAACATTCTCCCCTAGAGACGGTGGACAAGTATCCAACAGCTCTGTTAACTCTTCTTTCCTGATTTTATGCCAGGGCCTGGATTTGACAGGGGGCAGGATCTTTGGCTGGAGCCTATCGCTCTCCTTATAGGTAAGTTTGAAGTATATGGCCTTGTGATCCAAGATATTTGGGTTGTTGGTAAAAATACCATCAAGAGAGTGCTGAGCCTTATGTGTGGGTTCCGAGACTAACTGTGTAAGCCCAAAACCTTCTAAGTTGTCAACCAGTATGGCTGAGTCTGAATTTTTTCCAGCTTCTAAGTGAAAATTAAAATCCCCCAATATAGTGAATGTTGGGAAGTCAAGACATGATTCCATAAATGTCTGTAAACCCTGTAAAAAGACAATTTTTGGGCCCTGGGGCCAGTATAGGAGCAAGCCAGGGAAGGATGCAGTATTGGAGAATTTAATATTGAAGTCCATAGCTTCTGTTCCAGGTAACTGACAGGATGCGAAAGTGGCCTTGAAGGTGGATCGGTAGATAATTGCTATGCCACCCCCTTTTTTTCCTGATCTTTCTACACTGGCCAGGGAGTAGCCTGCTGGAATTATAATAGCCCAGTCAGGCTCTGAGGTGTTCGTAGCCCAGGTTTCAGTAAGGAAGACCAAATCAGGGTCTGAGGTCTGTAGTAAAAGTCGTAGTTCATATTTGTGCTTAATAACCGATCTTGCGTTCAGCAGTATGGCATTTAGACCACCCACCTCGAAGTCGTGGACAATCTTGTTATTATTTTCCAACTTGTGCGGGGAGTGCTGAGCTGAGGTAGCCTTAGTACTATCCTTCCCAGAGACTGGTAAATTCTTGTCTCTTGTCAACTCGCTGGGGTTTGGGGGGGAGGTATGTGCGATGTTGTCATTGAATGAAAAGCAGCACACATTACACTGATAGCCGTGATTATCATTTCCCCCAGGCCATCTGGCTGAGTTGCAGCGTTTACCATTATTAAGTGCTTGTAACTGTATTGGTGAGTAGCTAATACTTAAAAAACGAGCAGGGGTCCTGGCGCATGGCGCATTCCGGGCACGGACGGGCGCAGATGGGCTTGCCTTTGGCACGCCTTCGGGGCGCCAGCGGCACGCCTGCTGCGCACCCGCTGC
This sequence comes from Calotriton arnoldi, assembly GCA_963921515.1. Lineage (NCBI taxonomy): Eukaryota > Metazoa > Chordata > Amphibia > Caudata > Salamandridae > Calotriton > Calotriton arnoldi. The sequence continues at coordinate 175,407 of CAWUFW010005773.1, read as the reverse complement.
GTGCGTCCGCTACATGCTCAGGACTGCATTGTGGAGATATGCCTCCGGAACCGGAAGTGAGGAACCGGAAATGCTTGGTCAAGCTGGACTGCCAACTGCTGTGATGGTGGCCCGGTTGAAAAAAGAGAGTGAGGCAAGATAGAGCTCTTTCCGCGCAATCAAGAAAAGACCTCGTGGCGGACCGAAGAGCAGAAAAAAAGGTAGGAGAGAGCTACAAATGCTCACCCAACAATACCACAGGGTCGGAGAATTTAGTTTAAAGTTAAAACCAGCTCAAATGTAAACCCATTAAAAACAACACGCATAGATAAAATGGTACTTCAGTGCAAAAGAGCAAGTATTCAGCATCCGTATTTTCACGCGCCTTGCTTCCCCATACGTCCGCTGCACGCTCTGGACTGCATTGTGGGGATATGCCCCCGGCACCGGAACCGGAAGTGAGGAACCAGAAATGCTTGGACAAGCTGGACCGCCAACTGCTATGATGGTGGCTCGGTTGAAAAAAAGAGAGTGAGGCAAGATAGAGCACTTTCCGCACAATCGAGGAAAGACCTCGCGGAGGAGCGAAGAGCAGAAAGAAAGGTAGGAGAGAGCTAAGAATGCTCACCCAACAATACCACAGGGTCAGAGAATTTAGTTTAAGGTTAAAACCAGCTAAAATTTAAACCCAGCAAAAACAACACGCATAGATAAAATGGTACTTCAGTGCAAAAGAGCAAGTATTCAGCATCCGTATTTTCGCGCGCCTTGCTTCCCCATACGATCCTCTGTTGAAATATACTCTCATTACCCCTACTCTATTGCTGTTGTTGATGTAGACATTGACTCACTGGAATAATCACAATCTCCATGGCTAGAATGATGGGGAATGTGATTTGTGCCCAGTGCCCTTTTAGAATCCATATTTGTGTGACTATTTACACCTGCTAAGGTCATGCATAGTATTCTAATGCATGTTGGCCACTGTGAATCACTGCTTTGAAAATGCCACTGTGTTGGCCTTGCATTAGAAATGGCATAGGAACAGCCACCTTGCATACATTAAAATCTGCATCACACAAGGTTACGCAATGCAGGACTTGCACCAGGCAGGCCCACAAAACCGCTGCAAAACAACCACTGGTCACTTAGTAAATATGACTTAAGCCCTTGCATTATGTTACGGCTACTTGTGTGACACAAGGACAAAACAAGGGCTTAGTAAATCTGGCTTCAAGTGTTACTTGACTTTGCTACATCACTTAACCTAGAGTTGGCCTTTCCGTCGAGCCTTTTCTGGTTACCTGACATTTTCAATGCAAATTCCAGGTATCAGGTATGTGGGAATGCTGTAAATGTCTCAGTTTCCATCAGAGCTCACAATATTCAGCTATCAAAGGATGTGGGGTTTATTTCCTTTTCCTCAGGATGAAAGTCTAGGCCATTGCTAAGGAGGAAGCTAGGTATCTCTTGTCGTCAAAGTTATGCAGCATCACTAGATCGAGAGATGTCTGAATGCTCACAGAGGGGACATGCTGTTTGATACTCCATATGTGTCGGGAGGACCAAAAACCTAGACAATATCTCCTTTTGATTGGCAGCAGCACCAGCGGTATGATGAGGGGGCAAGTTTCACTTGGTCAAGTTTATAAGGGGACCAATTCCAGTCATGAAGTATCTGAAAGTAATAAAATTGACAGCGGGGTTCTCAGAGGCACTTGTTATAGTTTGATAGTATCTCGCCTTCATGAAGCTCTTTCTGGCATTTACTCGTCCATATATTTTGTAGTGTTTCTTCGTTGGTTTGGAACAAAACTCATCAATGATTGTTGAGTACACACCAGATACATTTTTTTTTATATGCACCCCACTTAGCTAGGTAAAAGCGAGTGATAGACATTGTTGGTAGTATCCCCCATCTCCCCAGTTTTTGGATATGCAACTTTTCAGTTGTAAATATTTCCAAAATTGGTTACTAGCAAGCCCAAAGTCTGCTTGTAGATCCTGAAATCCTTTCATTATTTCTGTTACAAACAGATGTTGAACCGGGAGAATATCTTTCAAAGCCCAGGCTTCTCAATGGAAAGGGTGTCATTTATCAGTAGTTCAGCATTGTGCCATAGTGCTACTTTAAGATGGAACCCATCAAGCACCGGATAGGCCACCGCAAGAATTTGGGCCATTAGGGGGATCAGTGTGCGGCACGCACACTTCCCGCATTGGGAGGACTGGCCGAGCTGGACTTCAGCTGACTTTTGGGTCCAGAGACGTAGGTCCTCCTACCTCTTCCTGCAGTGAATGCTGCGCTGCTTGTAGACCCCCCAGGGTTCGCACCTTCCTGACAATGCCTTCCAGATCTCCCACTTCTGATGGGCATTGACCTGTATTGATACAAGAAAAGGAAGTAAAAAAGATGGGTTAGTGACTTTTTGTTTGTCTAAAGTGATGTCACACAATTTCTCTACACTATCTGAAGCATGACTCGTAACTTTACATGCCGCATGTGCATCTTCATATGCTGACCAAAACAAATATCTAAAGGCACACTTTTGAAGTGACCTGTTGGCTACCCTCATTCCTTTGTTACTTCCTACACTCACAAATCCAGCACAGTTACATCATGCAGGCCAGAGCCACCTACATTTTCAGTGATGTGAGCTACTTCAGATCACTGCAAACATTGTGAGCTACTCACAGGCAAGCAACTTGCACTATCAAAGGCCTGCCATGAGTGTCAGTGAGAGTGTGCTCTTTGGGGAGTGTTAGAAATGGGGGTCTCTAGTTGGCAGAGGTAGGTACCTTTGTCCAAATAGGGACCTTTGCTTCTAGTCAGGGTAAGGGGGATACACACTTTAGATAACCCCTGCTCACCCCCTTGGTAGCTTGGCACGAGAAGACAGGCTTATCCCAAAGGCAATGTGTAAAGTATTTGTACCAACACTCACAGTAACACAGTGATAACACCACAAATGGACACCACACCGGTTTAGAAAAATAAAATATCTTTATCTAAACTTAACAAGACCAAAACGACAAAAATCCAACATACAAGTATTAAGAAAAATGACTTTCAAAAACTGAGTCCATAGAAAACTATGGATGAGTGATTTCTTGCAAAGTACCTGTTGTTGCGACAAACTTCACCAAGCCAAACAGCCGCAGCGATGAGAAGCGTCGAAAAACAAAGAGATGCGTCGTTCCTGAGACCTTCGTGGATGCGATGCGACAGTTCCGCTGTACACAGGGGAGCGATGTGTTGGGTCCGGTCTGAAGGGGGAAGCGATGCGTTGATTCTGAGATGACTCCGATCCGCGGGTGATGCGTCGGGGAAAACTTGCCGCACAGGGACGATGCGTGGAAATCTGGGATGCATTGGCGAACGATGCGGCGGCTGCGAGCAGCGCTGCGTCAACCTTTTCAGCCGCGATCCCTTGATGCGTTGATTCTTGCTGCGGCGACAGGCGCTGCATCGGTTTCAGCAGCGGCGCGGCGGTGCTGGGAGATTCTTCTCGCACCACAGCGTTGCGTCGGAAAAACTGTTGCAAGAAGAGCGATGCGTCGAGTCCAACAGGGAGGTACCAATGGATGGGCTAACATTGTATGGATGAAACAGTCTGTGTAGAAATATCTTGTGGCACAGGATACACTTTTTCCCATATGTGGCACTGTTACATGGATGACACAAACATACATTAGTATGGCTATTTGTTTTGGGGTGATGTGTAGGTTCAGAACATTGTTCCAAGTCAAGAAGTGTTTGATATAATCTCCTCTGCACCATAAATGATCCCAAATCAAATTGACATACAATGGTTAGTTTGTGTCAATCATATAACAGCACCACATATGGGAAAAAGTGTGGCCTATGCCAAAAGATTTTACCACACAGACTGCAGCCCACTATCTCCCAGTGGCAAGTATTCATTTTACCATCAGTACTAATGCAAGACACAACCTTTTTTTGTTAGATGTGACAGGTTTGAAAGTGCAGAAAATGTACTCTGAATAGAAGTGTTTGGCAGAACATTTCTCTCCACTTCAAAAATATCACATCTAACTACGGGCTGTGTCTTGCATTAGTACCTATGGCACAGTAAATACTAGCCACTGTGAGTAAGGAGCCTGCAGTTTGACAAGGAAACACTTCAAATGGGAGTCTAACTGAAATTAAGTGTTTCCTCAAGAAAGTAGGTAACTCTCCATTTCAAATGTCCTCCATATCTTAGCATACAGGGCCATTTTTTGGCTCATACCTTCAATCCTCTGTTGTCACAGGACCAATTTTAATGACACCAATAGTCCAATACCTCAGTGCTTCAGTGCTTTGTGTTTGTGACTCACCCCAGCCTGGCCCATTATTCTGACTGAGCACTGTTGATTGTCAGGGCCTGGTTTCAGCAGCATGCTGATCATTATGTCACATGGACACAGCCTTCACTTAACTTTCATATGGAAAACTGACCATTGCCCATCTAATGACGTACATCAAGGCTGTGTACCACTCTTGAGGGGTCTGAAAGCTAATGATAGCTCTTAAACTGCTGTTTAGAGACCCCAGACCTAGGCTGCGGGTCTGTGGCACTATACACATAGCAAACATCAATTTAATTTGGTAGCTACAGAAAACAGTTACATGTACAGTTGTAATGACATTAGAATGCATTTTCAGATGTACATGATTTGACATTAATGCCTTTCGCATGTATCTAAAAGTACACATGGATATATCTCTACATGTACAGCCAAAATATTTTACTTGGCCTCTGAACACACAACACATTATACTTATTAGGGCCTTTTGATGTTTATATGGGAAAGTGCTTACAAATCCTCAAGATACTTGTCCTATGTGAGGAACTAAATATTGATGCCACTTCACATTATTCAGTACACTTCAGTCAGGAACTCAAAGGGACATTGCAGCCTGTGTTTCAGGAAAAATGGAGCCAGTTAGACAGATTCACATACACATTTCAAACATGTACCTGTTCCTCTGGTGGGCCATAGAGTTGGCCATACAGGGAAGGGGCCCCTCCTGCCTGCTTCCCCAGCTCCTCAGGCGTGAAGGCATAGGCCCTTTCCCTAGAAACTCATATCATTATGGGACCCAGAGGTCAGAATTAGCAGCACAATTCAACACCACACCATAGAATTCCACTCCACTAAATGCCATTCCACAACACACAATACCACTCCAAATAGGTACATTTCATGACACATATAACCACTCCACATAATTCCAGTACACTCAATACCACATAATTACTATCCACATATTTCCACTGCACACCATGCCACATAATTCCACTGCCCATACCTCCACTCACCACCTCACAATTCCACAACAAACAATTCCAATCCAACCTACATAATTCCAATCCACACCACATACATCCACTCCACTCCATAACACATGACAAAAAGACATTGTCATTGTCAGTGCCATTAGGATTGCTGAGACCTATTGGCTTTGCCAATGCGTTCTTTTTTGTGCAATCTGATGATGCCTTTATGTGTTGCTTCCTCACTCTTAGGATCTTCTGTTAAATGGCACTGTTCTGGCAAGTTCCCCTTGATAATTATCTTGAGGTAAATGATCTTTCTCTGAGCATAACTGAGCTCTACAAAAATGGATACCCAGAATGCAAAAGTCCCTTCTATGGGGCCGATTCCGATTCGGGCCGGAAATCTCTCCGACCGAGCCGGATCCGGAGAGATTTCCGACCGAATCGGACCCGTGCAGCCCGACCGAACGAGTACGATGCGCACGTATGCCATCGGACTCGAGTCAGTCGGACTCCCATTGAAGTCAATGGGAGCCTGTCGTATCAACGCGTACGCGGGCTCCCATTGACTCAATGGGTGCGAGGCGGACAAGGGCGCCCCTACAGCGTGTACGCGGCAAAGCGACTCGCGCCGTACACGCACAGGTAGGGGGACCCATGGGTCCCCCTGTGTGCGACTCGCGCGGCTACGCGTACAGGGGGTCCGACACGGACCCCGAGTACGGCTCCGACTGCTCTTTGGAGCCGGAGTGCGCGGCTCGGTCGGACTGCTCGCGGCGCGCATCGTACTTACCCAGCCGGGGAACGTCTCCATTGCGCGGTGCGAGTCGAGTAGGTCGGTGCGGTTAGACCCGGGAACGAGTCGGTCGTAGCGGTCGGGACGCCCGGACGAGTCGGTCGGCGATTTCGCATCGTACTTGCTCGCCCGGACGCGCGTACGAGTCGGTCGTGCAATAGGGCTCCGAATCGGATCCGGTTAAGCCAAATCCGATTCGGAGCCCTACCGGTCGAGATCGGAATCGGCCCCTATGTCTTTAGCTGACGTGATGCGTGCGTCAGTACATACACATCTGCCTATCGAGCAACAGCCAGTTCTAATATGGAGCCCGATGTGCGCTAAATCAGCACATGCTCAATGAAAATTGAAACTACCTTAAGGCAAGGCAGTCCTATAGCTCGCACCCGCTGAAATAAAAAATTGAAAGTTTGCCTAGAAGATATCGACTCACATGGAGCCCTGCCGAACCGAGTAAGGGCTCAAATGCAACTCAGGACAAAGTAATCCTCTTCAAAAAACGGAAATGTGTCACCTCAAATCGTTTTTCAACAACAACAAAACCAAGAACACTATACATTATCATAGGAAGCCGAAAACTAATTTAGATTTAAGGGGTTAAGTCAGTGCTATCCAAAAACATTTTCACTATCATCTATATGTACTCACACTTCACGCCTTCCAAACAAATAAGATCAGAGCAAAATGCAACTTATCTCATCAGGAAGCAGCATGAAAAGCGGCTGCTTTCCTTCCTGGTGATTCAGAATGTTAGTTATTTTGAAGTTCTTTTGTTGATATGAGACTGCGCTGTTTGAAGGCAAAAGCATTAAAGGAGCTTACACATAATAGATCCTCCGATCTTGATATAAAATCTGTATCAAAGCACTGATTTTACCCCCTTCGAAAAGAAAATCTCATTCCCTAATGATTTGATTTTTGAATCACTCCTTCCAGGCATTTATTGCAGAATAAATGCACCCTGAAAGTATTTTTTGTAAGTTTAAAAAAATTGTTTTGAAATATGTGTTTAAAACATTAAATGAAATGGAACTTGCAAAGCGCAAATGTCACCATATTATAGCACCTTGGAGTTACATTAAACACTTAGATAACAATGCATAACACAGAGATCTGCTGATGTCAAGCACAGCAGCTTGGTCTTCAATGGCTTTAATGGTTTTCTAACTGAAGCATGATATATAATAGATTTTATTCTGATGGGAAGTTTGTTCATATCCTAGGACCAAGTTGTGAAAGAGACTACCTTTTAGTTGTTGTGTCTTGGAATACGAAACTAAAGCAAAACATTACAATGCAACAATGTAATTGGTTTATAATGGGTTTTGCACATACATACAACATATATCAAATACAAAACAATAAATGTGCCAAAAAAAGTATCTTTCTTCAGTCTTCCAGTTGTTTTAAACAGATATGGCTGTGTTCTTTGCTTTTTGCCCTCTATAGTCTTGGTGTGTATCAAGTAATGTCTTTGAAAGTCAATTGAGAATTAAAGAGACTCCTCCATTGAAAATGTCTTTAAGGAGGTGAGCCAGCAAGAATTCTGACATATTTTTGTATTATTCCCTCACCAACAGGATTTTCTTTTTATTAGCATTCAAATGAATGAAATATTGTGACTTCCAGTTCTACACTGCCAGTAGGCAATTGGTTGTCTACATCTTCAGTAATATTGTAACCATAATGTCAGCCACGCTCAGGTTTGAACGTTTACCGTTTATTTATTTATTTATTTATTTATTTATTTATTTATGTATCTGTTTATTAATTTAGTTAGGGTTTTGTGTAGTACCAACTACATCAAGTTGATATCAGAGCTCTTTAAATACAGTGAGAGACTAAGGATAATTTGCTGCGTAAGTATACATACATAAAGGCACACATAGATTGCAGTACACATGTTAAAAGACATTGACACTTGTACCAGAGGACAGAGAAATAAATATGTTTTCTGCATATCTGAGCACGTTCACACTGGATGTCAAGAGGATGGGTTGAAAACAGCAATGCAACTTCTACATACATATCTTTATATGGTCACACTGGATATTAAAGCCTAATATAGAAATGTAGTGGGAGTAAGAAAATAGTTATGTAGGATATTATAGAACTGCAGTTAATAAGTTAATAACAAATGTGTCCAATGGATAACATCGATGTGAATGGGTAATTTTATGGTGAAACAGGAGCTATTTCATTCCTTTTTTGAAACATGATACATGAAACTACATTCCTAAGGTCGGGAGGAATGTTATTCCAGATTTTAGGTGCTGCCCCAGAGAAGGAGTGTTGCAGAGTTCTTAGCTTTTTTTAATTTGGGGATTTCAAGCACCAGTGATTCTTTTGTTCTAGAATTTCTGTTTAACCCTAGTATATGCAGTTTACCTGCTAAATAACTTGTGGTGTAATGTATGCATCCTAAGAACACAGGATTTGTCCATGCTTAACCAATTCAGAAAACTCAGGATTAGTGGCATGTGTTCAGAATTCTTTATGTCTGTGATTAACTTTGCTGCAAAGTTTAGAGCATAATTGTGGGCAGTAATCTTAATTGGGGCAGGCCTCCATATGAAGGAAACTATAGAATGAGCTATTGTTTGTAGATCCTATTCAAGTATCAAGTAACTCATGCTTTAAATGGTGCGCAATTCAATTGCTCATTTTTAGGTCGAGCCTGCAGGCAGCACGCATGCGCTGTCGATTGGTAGCGATATATTGTCTTTAAAAAGAAAAGTATAAAAAGGGGATTTTAGCCTGCCCATTATTTTCCATTCGTTGGCATCTCTATCACTCTTCTTTGCTGCCTTCTAATTTGGCAGCTTGCCCCACACGTCAGTTCCTGTGTCACTGCCATATCTCTGTGTGGTGCATGGACCAAGTACAGATTGATTTATCTTAATTAGTGTCTGTCCGCTGCTCGTGCTGTCATTCAGGTACTATTTCTGCCTGAATCCCAGCTCAAGCAGCAGAGGACACTAATTAAGACAAATCAATGTGGAAGGTACTATTTATTTCCCTGACTCCACCTGGCTACATCTTTAGACCTGCCAACTTGAAGTCATCGAGAAAGCCATCAACGCCCAACTCCCCGAGTTTATCGAAATGAACCACATCCTGGATCTCTGCCAATTGGGCTTTAGAAGCAACCACAGCACTGAGACCACTCTCCTCGCCGCTACAGATGACATCCGCACCCACCTCGACCGAGGTGAAACGGCTGCCCTTATCCTTCTTGACCTCTCAGCCACCTTCGACACCATCTCCCATCACACCCTCTGAGCAAGACTCCATGCGCGAATAAGCTCTGGAATGGATCTGCTCTTTAATCACCAGCCGAATACAGAGAGTCAGACTATCCACTGTTCAACTCAGAATCCAAAGAGATCAGCTGTGGAGTGCCTCAGGGATCCTCTCTGAGCCCCACCTTCTTCAACATGGCCCTGCTTGCAGCCATTGTCAGAAGCCACGGACTCAACATCGTCTCCTATGCCAATGACACCCAGCTGATTCTTTTCTTCACTGACGAACCCACAACCACCAAGAGCAACTTCCACAAAGGGATGAAGGCAGTTGCCACCTGGATAAAGGATAGTTGCCTCAAACTTAACTCAGAAAAGACCAAAGTCCTCATCCTGTACTCCACCCCCTCCACCTGCGAAGACTTCTGGTGGCCCGCAGCCCTCTGAACCCCCCCACACCCATAGACCGCGCACAAAACCTCAGCATCATCCTGGACTCCTTGCTCTCACTGAACCGCCAAATCAAAGCCATTGCATCCTCCTGCTTCCACATGCTCCGCCTGCTTTGTAAGATCTTCAAATGGATCCCCACCGAGTCCAGGAAAATGGTCACCCATGCGCTCTTCAGCATCTGACTTGACTATGGCAATGCACTCTACGCCGGCACCACCAAGAAACTCCTAAAGAAACTGCAGAACATCCAGAACACCTCCGCCAGACTCATCCTGAACATCTCATGCTGCAGCCACATTACCGGCCACCTGAGAGACCTTCACTGGCTACCTATCAACAAAAGAATTACCTCCAAGCTCCTCACACATGCCTACCAAGCCCTCCACAATGACAGACCTGCATACCTCAACAACCGCCTCTCCTTCTAAACTCCCACCAGACATCTCCGCTCCGCCCAAATGGCCCTGGCTACCATCCCATGGATCCGCAAGACCACTGCTAGAGGAAGATACTTCTCCTACCTTGCTGTGAAGGTCTGGAACTCCCTGCCTCTGCACCTCAGGCAATCGCCATCGCTGCCGCAATTCAGGAAGGACCTCAAGACCTTGCTGTTCAAATGGACCGCAGATCCACCTCCCCCCCACTCTGTGCCTTGAGAACCCTCACGGGTGAGTAGTCGCACTCTGTAAGAACCTTGATTGATTGATTGAAAGCCACGGAAAACAAGCTGAAATTCACTATTTACGGTTGTTTTCAGCTCGTTTTCCTGCACACCGTGTGATATCAGCTTCTCACTGGGTGACCATGGGATGGGAGCCAATATTGTGTGTGACATGGTAGCACTGTGTGAGTTGGCAGGTCTTCATCTTCTTTATCCACAAACTGTATGATGTATATCGCTCCCTCGCCCGCTAGTCCCCTCCCCGTGTAAAATTAGCTTTGCCGGTAAAGATTAGTTTGAAGTTATACTAGGACCGTGTTGTATGGCAAGTACCAGACAGCCAGTATAAAGAGTTGGAAGACTAGCCATAATATACAACAGACTGTTCTGCTTCCCAACGTCCACAACACTGTGCACAGGGTATGTTTTAAGAAGGGTTGGTACAGCAGGTTCAGTGGCACTGGAGCTCAGAGTCCTGAGTGACCAATTGAATGCTGAAAATTACTGATTTTAATACCCTCAACAGCATCTGCGTGGACCATGGAACACGGATAATTACTGTTTTTATGGCCCCGCAGCAATCAAAAGGGCCTTTTCCTTGCAGGCACCAAGGCCCATGACCAATGTCCAATCAGTGATGTGTGTTCAACAGACATATGCTAGTTGGCTAACTGCCTGTTTATGGCGATTGGGTCATTTTCAGGGCATGCCTTATCTTAACCACACCTGGGAATCGGTAACTTTTTGTATGAATCAGTAGCCTTAGTTTACAGAGTAGGTCCATGATGACCACAAGACAGATGCTCAAAGTGGAGTTACAGAGAAACCTGTTTTCCAGGTTGCACATGTTGTTTTGCTTGTATTAATCTTGAGAATCATAGTTGTTTATATTGGGGTTTTAACCAGATTAGGATGGCATTTTCCTCAGACTTGAATCACTTAGTAGGAATGTCATGCAATGGCAGACGTGCCTTATTTTATCTCACAATGAGTGTGGACATAAAGGTTTAAGGCCAATGAAGCCTTTCATTTTGCCATTCAGTACTGTATTTCTGAAGCACACAAGGTGTGTATGCTATTATCTCAAGTTTGCACTTATGCCACAGTGATAGCGCTGCTGTAGCGCTTGAAATCTTTTATTTTTCGGATTGAAATCAATGCGAGTGACCAACATTTTGTGAGGTCTGCTATGGCATCCACACTCATTTAAGATGGTTCATTTCGTTGCTAACTTCTGCAAAGATGCAAGGGCATGAATTCTATCCAGTCATATTGTGAAATACACTAAATGCATGATTGATGTAGACAGTATTAGTATGTGCTTGCCTGTGATGGATGCATGATATTGATAAGCAGGCTTTTAGGAAAAGTTTGCAAGGATTGACATTTCATATGGCGATCTTTCTTCAAATTGTGTATATATAGTTTATTTGCCTTCTTAGGCTGTAAACGAGTAACGTGTATTCAGGTCAGCTTACAACAAAGCCGGAACCCTGCATGCCTTTACCACGCAGACTTTACCAGGCATGCAACACTACCACGCAAGTCTTTACCATGCAGGATCTTACAACCAGGGCCAGCTTTAGAGCTGTTGGTGCCTGGTGCGACAATCAATTTTGGTGCGCCCCCCGCCCCCATGACCACATCCTCAGATTCCCTCACATACATCAGGCAAAATTGCTCCTTATCTCTCCATAGCCCCTCTCTCAGATACATTTAATTTGTTTTAAAGCACTAGTAAAGGCTGACTTTACTAATAAGAATGTATATCTACCCAAACAAACACTTTTCAGCAACATTAGGAATAGATAATGAAAGACTGGAGGGGGAAACAGAACATCCTAACCTATTTTATGCAGTTTGCATGCATCTCTTTGATGACAGTTCATAACAGTCACTGTTCTGTATTAGGATTGTATCTTGTGAACTGCGGTAACAAAAGGATCTCTCTGACAGAAGCAGTAATCCATTCAGCTATCCACGTAAAATACAGATCTGTGTTCTGCACGGTACACGTTCTTTACAGCAGGCATATTAACCCCCAGCGGTACTTTATGGTGAGTCAAAACTGGCCCTAGACAAATCTCTGATGTCTGTCTTTAGCAAGACCATTAATCTCAAGAGTTATCTTGACATTTTTAATGCTGCTTGAAAACTAGGCGCACAAGGAACTATGCTGAAGGTGTTTTTAAATCATAAGTTATTGCTAAACACAGCGCCCCACCCTGAGGTCAGCGCCCCCTCCCAAGGTCAGCGCCCAGTGCAGCCGCACCAGTCGGACTGCCCTAAAGTCGGACCTGCTTACAACAAATATGCCTTTACCATGCATGCCTTTACAACGAATCTCGTTGTAAAGGCATGAATGGTGACGGCAGATTTGTTGTAAAAGTTTTAAAGGTAAGTATATGTAAGTATTAATTGTTTAAGTATTAAGGGGACGATTACGACTTTGGTGGTCCGATGGACCACCAAACCCGCGGTGGCAGTGCGGCTCCCACCGCACCGGAGGTCCGACCACCCTGTTACGAGTTGGGTGGTCCGACCACCAGAGGACCGCTGCTACCACCAAGGGATCCGTGATCTGCCATGAAAAGTGTGGCAGTGAGGAAACTGTTGCCTCAGGGCCAGGGGATGCATGCAGGGGGGCACATGTTGTGCCCCACTGTATGCAAGTACCCCCAATTCCTGCACGGCATGGACTTAAGAGTCCATGGTGTACAGGAACGGGCTGTGAAACTCCCATTGCGGTGCCTTTCTAAGGCTCAGATATGAGCCTTTGAAAGGCACCGCAGTGGGACCGCTGCCGCAGGACCCCCCCCGCCCTGTATTCCAATCGGAATACGGCTGTCAGCCAGGCTACAGGTACGCCAGCGCACCTCTCCAAGCCCGCCAAACTGGTAATCAGGCCCAAAGTGTTTTAAGTGTTTTTTACACACACACACATATATATATATATATATATATATATATATATATATATATATATATATATATATATATATATATATATCAGAGCACAATCCTTAGTGCATATCCCACACAAAAACAGGTACGGACTCCTTCATTACGGTGCATATATTTCTTTTTTATTTTTTCGTGCTGCCCATGACGCGTTTCGACCACGCCCTGTGGCCTTGATCACATGATCGCGCTACGTTTTGCAAGTTCATTAATAGGGGTAAAGACACCATGTGACAAGTGACATCATTGATTATCATAGAAAACAGACTAAAGTGCTGAACATAACTCACTGGATCAGAGTATCTTACAGCATTACAGTCATAAACTGTTTGAGGGAAATGTAGATATATAAATATATAAATAGGCATGTGCATAAATACAATCACCATAAATATGTCAATAAATGCAAAATAACAAATATAACAACATATTTGTAAAAACTATTCATAACCAATATGTCAGTACATATGCGCTTTCCAATTAGTATGTGGAAAAATGTAAACGTGCATAAATGCATACATATCAACCACGGTTTGGGGAATAAGGCACGCCTAGTTCACTACGCAGTAGTGTTTATACAAGGTAATAGATGCAGATCAGGATAACTGAAAAAGCTTATGTTATTTAAAAGTCGGTGGTAAGATATTTGCTGGTCATACTATAATCCACTCAAATCGTTATCATTCAAAAAGTTGGACTCATTGCCTATTATTTTCGATATTCAATTTGTGTGATGTCTAACCCAAACCATAAGACTGAATAAAAGCAGTTGAAAAACGTGCTATAGCTAACATGCTTATATAAGTTGACAACCACAATCATTTCATTAATAACACCAGCATAAAATATTTATATACAAGTGCGGATCCTGATTGATATATATGTACATATACTACCAAACTTGTATCGACAACACCAATGCGTCCATTGGTGTTGTCCAATAATCAAGGCCTCTGACTCTCTGCTTTGAGGATATTCTAAAATGTAACCTTGAGGGTGTAAAATTACCCAAACTGAAGGTAGAGCAATTGAGACGTATTGAAATAAATCAAATTGTATTTCTTTATTGCACTTGGTCCCTCGTTAAAGTGTAGTAGTGATGATCCACCTTAAAGTGCTAATGTGCATAAAGTGCGTATACTAAAGTGCTCCACATGATGTGATTCTGTGGCTCCACAAATGAGAAGCCCAGCATATTAAAATTATTAATATATAGAAGACATAGCAGCTGAAGAAGAAATATATATATGAGAATAAATGCATTATGAGGGCAACAACTACCTGCTATATTGAAAACAGATGTATAGAATTCATAGAACTAAGCAAATAAGTAAAAACAAAGTTCAAACCAAGATTAGAGGAGCACTAGCAATTATTGAAAGTTGTGTAAATCATCGCCAGTGTTCAACCCCATTGGGAACTTAGTGTCCAGTTCCATAATGTATTTAGATTCAAGCTGTCGGAGAATTTTCTTATGGTTACCTCCTCTTTTGCTTGTCTGGACAGCCTCAATTATGAAATATTGAATACAGCTTAAGCCATTATTGTGTATGGATCTAAAATGCCTCGCCACTGGATATGATGGATCTGAGTTTACAATGGCACGCAAATGTTGCAGGATTCTGGCATAAACCTGCAACTTGGTGCTGCCTACGTAGCGCAGACCCCAGGTGCACTGAAGAACATATTCAGCGTGGTCCGTTCTACATGTATAGTGTCCTTTAAGCTCAATGGGTTCAGAGGAGAAAGCTGTGTAATAAGAGGAGATATCGATGCCAAATTTACATTCATGACAAGTGCTACATTAAAAGAAACCGCGCTTAGGCGTCAGCCAAGTAGTTTTATTGTCAGTTTCAGGGCTGGTCCTTACCAAATCACTCTGCATGGAAAAAGCTCTCCGGAATGTGAAAACTGGCCTGTCAGCTAGCACTTGCCTGAGAGTGGCATCAGTGAGAACAATGGGCCATTGTCGGTTGATAATAGCCCTGATGTTGTTTGCCTGTTTTCTATTTATTGTGATCAGCCGAGCTGTGGATTCCCTACTCTCTGTTGTGTTAGAATGAGGATCACTGTCAGCAGAAACAGCCACGCTAGCTGGATTGAGCAATCTATTTCTGTCTTTGCTATTAGCTTTTATCATGGCGGTCTCTAGCCTGTTGTTATTATAGCCCCTTGCAAGGATTCGTTGTTTTGCTTCTTGCTGACAGTGGATTAGGTCCTTGTCAGAGCTACAGATCCTGCGAATTCTGAGGAACTCCCCATAGGGGATGCTGTTGATAAGGTGTCGCAGGTGAAAGCTTTGCGCATGTAGTACTGAATTGCCTGCTGCTGATTTCCTAAATAAACAAGTCTCAATCTTACCCTGATCAATGTACACTCTGACATCTAAGAAGTGGTGGCATTAGCATCGATGTGCGCAGTAAACTCAAGATTAAGGATGGTTGCATTGATTTTGGTTACGAATTGTTCAGCTTGTGTTCTTGAGCCTCTCCATATAATAAACACATTGGCTATGTACCTCCACCACTGCACAACATGGGAGGCCCAATCCGTATAGTGCTCCACCTTGAGGACTCGCTCCTCCCACCAGCCCACATGAAGACATGCGTAGCTGGGGGAGAAGCAAGCCCCAATGGCCACACCCCTGAGTTGTTGGAAAATAACATTATCAAACATAAAATAGTTGTTATGTAAACACCAATGTATCATTTTTAAAATCATTTTGTTATGGCTGTACATTTCCATCATCCGATTCCCAAGATAATACTCAACAGCCGTGAGACCATAACTATGCGAAATGCTGGTGTATAAAGTGGTAATGTCCATAGTCAAAAGCAGGAATTCACTAGACCAAGGTTGGTTAGTTAGTTTGTTGAGAAAGTCGGTAGTGTCCCGAATGTAAGATGGGAGGCTTACTACAAATTCTTGCAAATAGTAATCAACATATCGTGATGTGTTTTCAAAGAGGCTTTTCCTGGCTGAGATGATAGGCCGTCCTGGCACTGGTGACATGTTCTTGTGCACTTTAGGGATGAAATACATAGTTGGTAAGATTGGAAACTCATTATTGAGGAATGCAAATTCATCTCTTGATATAAGTCCATCCCTCTTCCAACCCACTAATTCATCTTTGAAATCTTTACTTGGTTTTTTCACTTGTGCCATATTGGTTTTTCTATAGCAAGAAATGTCATTTAGATGTTTAGATGTATATCTATATATATGTATGTGTATGTGTGTGTGCAAAAAGAAGTAGAGAACTGTGGGTAGTTCTCAAGTTTAGGTGGAAAGCAGCTCCTGTATAGAGCACTCTCAACCCCAGCGACACTCTAAATTTGCTCACCTCAAATGTCTGCTTTACTATAAAAGTCTTTAGGCATAGGATTAGCACAATGCCATCCACGCCGAGATAGAAAGGGACAAAGTCTTTTGGCATTCCTGCAGCAATGTTTTTGAGCATAGGACTAGCACAGTGCCATCCATGCTGAGCTGTAAAATGACAAAAGTCTTTTACCACTCCAGGCACAGTATTACAGCTTTGAATTGGTAAATTACTAACCTAGCCAATATGAAATGAATAAAAGCAACTCCTGACCAATAGATGTCACATAAGAGAGACCTATTGGCTTTGCCATTGCTTGTTTATGTTTTTGATATGATTAGTTAACAAGAGTCTGTTGTCAATAAAAAGCTCAATGATTTGGCTTTATTTACTTTCTCTGGTCAGGTTCATATAGGATCTGAGTATACTGACCATTCAGGGGGAGCTCTTGGCTTGATTTTAGGCTAATTAAAGAGAAACTCAGGGGTAGATTTACAAACATTTTGGGCAGAGTTAGTGTCACATAAGTGATGCTAACCAGCACAAAATGTTTTTTTTACTAATTTATTTTCCAGTGCAAATCTTGTGTTGTGCTGGAAAGTACCCTGAAAGTAACGCAAAGCAGCGCGAAGCACTGTTCTACATTACTTAGCGCCAAGGGGGCGTTCCATGGGTGGTACATTGGCGTTCCCATGCTACCACCCATGTCTTTTGACACAAAACCCTACATACAAACAGTAGTAGACAGGGTTT
Source organism: Calotriton arnoldi (assembly GCA_963921515.1). NCBI lineage: Eukaryota > Metazoa > Chordata > Amphibia > Caudata > Salamandridae > Calotriton > Calotriton arnoldi. The sequence continues at coordinate 157,955 of CAWUFW010005773.1, read as the reverse complement.
AGCGCTAAAACTTAATGTCATTTGAAAGAAGGCGCTAAGAGGAGAAATGTTTTTATTTCTCCTTTCTTTTTTGACTTTGCATGCGTGCTGCACTATGCAGCACACATTCAAAGTAGGAAAAGTTCTGAAGTGTGTCTATGCATAGTATTTTGTACAGGAAGGGTACCCTTACAGAACAAAACCTATGGTGGACTCAGGCACGCACCCTGGCACTATGGCACCAAGGTGTGTGCCTGGCGCAAGGCAGCACAAATCAGCATTGGCACTAGGGAGAGGGGAGGAGAGAGCCATATCTCTGTAGATATGGCGCTCTCCTTCTCCCTCCCTATCACGCAATGGGGAGCACCATTTTTGGCTGCTGTGCTTCGTTCCATGCCCTTTTGAAAATCTGGGCCTCAGTTTTTTTCGAATTTAGGTTTATAAAGGGTGTGAGTTGTTCCAAGGCCTTTCTTTAGTTTAGCAGTGTCTTATTTAGAGCTATGTTTAAGGCAGAGCTGAGTGTCTTCAGCATTTTGATGTATGTGCAGACAAGCTTGATGATTGCATCATTGAGTTGTTTGATATGTGTGCCTATGAGTGCCGGGGATAGATAAAGCCTTGTATTACTCCATGGGCAGATGGGTAAGATCCCAGGAGACAGTTTCCACCTTAGCCATAACTGAATGATGTATTTTTCATTCTTTTCTGGAGAACGTTGAATAGGATCTTGTGATCAACTCATTTGAACTTTAAAGCTGCTTGAAGAACAATAAGGCATGACTCTCCTTTGTCACATGCTCAGTATACCATCTGACACCAAAAGGGTTCAGGTTCAGTGCTACGCGCTCCTCCAAAATGTGACTGGTTTGAGTCTTACTAAAAACATGACAAATTGTTCAAATAGAAATATCAGGCATTTTACTAATATTGAAATATACTGCATTTGTTACATATTCCATATGTGAGTACATTTCTGGAGAGATGTGCCAGGGAACAAAGTCTCTTAGCCCTCGGTGTCGCTGTAAGGAGGTCTGTGTCCTGCCAGGGTAGGCCGTGACACTGTCTCATGTTTTGAGAACACTCTATGGAACATGGGACGAGCTGCAGTGAGTAAAAGCATACTCACACTTCAAATAAGCACTCAAGGGCTGGGTTTATATTTTGGAATAAATACTGATGTCAGAGCACTTTATCCAGTATGTTCCATTCTGCCCTGGCTTCCTTCAAGGAGGAATAAAACGAACATAGATTTTTGTATTTTTTGTTGGCCTCATAAAAACGTAGACCTCGCCAAGCTACATGAGCAATTTTTTGGATGAATACTGCATCCCCAGACTGTGAGTGGCTGGCACTGTACTCCAGAGTAAAAACCATGTGTGTTACTTCGCAGTGGTTCCACCCATCATTTTAAACAAAAAATGAAAGCTGCTGCTGAATAGCTGATTCCTTTGTGAATGGGACTTTTTAGTGTCCATTTTGTTGGAATCACATAAACCATGAACCACGGAAAGTGAATGCAATTTATGTACACATGTCTTACACGGCAACAGGCCAAACCAATTCATTAATTATTTGAATTGGTTGCCAGGCCAGTCAGAGGCAGCATTGCCAACATGGCAGTACTTGTTTCCACACAGATTAGCTCATTTAAACCACGTACTGCCATTCTCCATTAGTCCCAACGCAAAAAGCAGAGTGGACTATTTGTTCCATGAAAAAGATCACAGGTGCTAGTTTTGACCAGCGGCCATCTTGTGTCCGTCCAGCAGCACCGAAGGACTGAGTCAGACTGCTGCTATGGTTGTGGAGCATTATTTGGGTGCCATGACCAGAAACTCCCTACTTTGTAGGGCATTATCGTGACTGGGAGCGGAAGCCCATCCCATGGCTTTTGGCAGCACATGATGCTTCGTGTGTCTGTCAGATGGAGCCCACGAACAGCCTTTCCCTGACACACACAAGCAGCTGTACAACCAAAGGCCGAGAAGAGAGGCCGCCCTCCAATCAACAAGAACAAGTTTACCTTTGCAGTGTCTGAAGCGAACGGCACCGCCTGCCCGAGAGTGGAGCGTGCTGAAGGTAAACAAAGCAAGTTGACACAGATGCACTTTATTTATTATTGCACTGGCGCTCACAAACATCAGCTGACAGGAACATGGTGTTACCGTTACGTTTTCTGTTTCTTTTTCAGAGTATTTTTAAATCAAATGTAGCGTTTTAATGATACGGAAAATGCATGAAGTATTATCATGTTGTATATCGTTTGCATTGTCTAGATTGGTTAGGGGGGTCTAACCAATCTAGACATTGCAAACGATATACAACCCAACAGCAACGCATGGTTGGTAAAAAAAAGCTGGAAGTTTTCTTTTTATTTTGCCTCAATATGGTTGACCTTGTGATGTATACTTACTGAAAGGCGCCAAACAGAAAGAAAAGTAAAGCAGCCATGATAAAACCTACAAGACAGTCCGCCAGCACGTATTGCAATAGGTCACAACAATCAATGGTCAGTTCAGTCGTAAACACTAGATGGGACACTCACATTTCTGGACCCCGGTGCCACTGCACCTGCTACACTGCCGCACCACTGATAGCTTGGCCGCTGATCTTTAGCGTGTCACCATACATAGGTTTGTATCATTTTTTTTTTACAATTAAACAATCAGATGCCTGATGAAGCAGTGCAAATGCAGGCTTCACTATACATTCAGTGGTTCTGAGGGAACTACTCAGTGAGGTACATGCAGCCAGCGGTGTGGACCGATGTACACATCTTTTACATGTGGTGAATATACCACAACTTTAAATGAGTGAGGGGTCTCAGCTAGATCACAATTATAAATCTAGAATTTTCAGTGATAAAACAATTTCAGAACGGCCCAATATAGCTATTTTCAAACCAGGACGTTTAACACAGCACTGTTTAAACATTCAGAAATAAAGCAAGCCTACACTTGATGTGCCGTTTAGAAAAGATTAGAAAGTGTCCCTTCACGGCACCTAGACCCTGGCATGCACCCTCTGCTTGTAGAAGATGGCTGACTATCCAAGCTTTATCGACTTCGAGACGCTCAGCTGTGCTTTTTTGAAAGGCTGTAATTCACCAAGAGAAGTCAGTTCCATTGAGGGAATATGGTCAGTCTAACCCACATCGCCAAACTCTAAGTCCACTTAAGAAGGCCCGTTGAGTGACGTCTTGATGACTCTATCTCCTCCTATCAGGGAGGAGGGGTCGAGTTTCCCAGGTGCAATCCTCAGAAGGTATCACACCTTAGAATTTTCAAGTCAGGTCATTGTAAAAGCATAACGGTGTGTTGTCTTGAGGTCAGGAGCAGGGTAGGTTAGTGTATCGATACTAGCATTATTTACCTAGTCTTTGAAGTCTTTGATAATCAAACACGTTTGGAAGTGGCTTCCTTTTCGCACAAGAGCACAAGGAGCATCAGGCAGTGGCAAACATTCTTGAAATGGTACTGTTTTCTCCACAAAACCACTAAATTTTGTGCTGACAACAGCTAACCAAAGCACTGAGACAATTGTTTTCAATCACAGGCCGAAGGGCTTCAGGTTCTGTGATATATCCTCCTCTAGAATGTGGCTGGTTAAAGTCTACTAAGTTGTTATTCTTAAGGCACTCTTTTGATTGTCTCCAGTATTTAATATCCAACTTAAATACTGCGAAATGATGAAAAAGGTGGATTTTCATAGAGATGAATTTGAATTTCTATCCTTATCACTTGAGTGACGATTTCAAAATCCCCAAAAAAACGGTTTCAAATAGTGGCGCTACAGATAAGTAATCATATCTGAACTGCAAAAACTGAAAAGTCACTCGAATCAATGTGAATAAATGACATTCTCAAAGAGGCCGCATGCTGGACAGCGTGGTGATAAATGGGAGATACCTTTAGGAGTAGTGTACCGACGTTCCAGAAGGTGAAACATGCTGTGAGTGATAATCCACTCTCCTGGATTTTGTCTAGTGATTAAAAAAATGCTGCTTTAGTTGCTGAAAAGCAAAATTATTTGCTGAAACAGCGCTATTTGCCCAGCAAGCAGTAACTACCATCAACTGTATTTAGTACCAGTTGTTAAGCCATGTGCATGAAGTAAAAACAAATACCAATATCACAGACACTACAGGTGGAAGACTTACATCTGGCTGAGTGATAATTAAAGAACGGTAGTGTCTGTCCCAGATTAAGGGTCTATAAAAGGAGGAAAAAAGGTTTAATATGGATACATCAATTATACTTACAAGATGAGATTATGTCCTTTTCGCAAGCTAGCAGACTTTTGATCTGCCTACATCTTACCTCCCTAAATATCTCCTTTTGAAACAGGCCATTTTGGACGCTCATGTCAAGTATATATTACCAGACTCTCCTAGTGCTCAGATACCCTCATCAAATACTAATAGTCTACATACTCTTCTGCGTCTTAATCCCAAAGCTTCTGTTATTTATAATTACCTACATACTCCAGTTAAACCACGGGATAAAACCAAGGTGGAAATATCATGGGAACACGATCTAGAGGTTTACTGGCCCATGACACTATGGGATAAGATATGGACTAAAATTAGAAAATCCTCTAGGGCGGCGAACACCACACAGACACTTTTCTTTGTTTACAACAGACTTTTACTATCTCCGGTTATTTTGAATGCTAGACACGCTGCACTTTCAGACACCTGTTGGACATGTCTTCGCCCTCACGCGGATTTATATCACTTACTTTTTACATGTCCGCTTGTACATGATTTTTGGAGGAAGGTTTGGACTCAAATCAATTTAATTTTTGGCTCCAATCATCCTTTCTCCACTTCTCATATTTTTTTGGGAAGCTTATCCCCTATCTGGGCGGAATCTAACTCTATTACAAACATTATAGATTTACTATTAGCAGTAGCTTTACAGCAAATAACCAAAAACTGGAAAGACTTTTCCAAATTATCTTATCAAGCATGGTGGTATGCTGTGTGTTACAATCATAGATTGGATACAACTTTTGTTTATCCCATTCACATGGTAATGAAGCGTTCAAATTTGTGGCTACCTATCACATTGTTTATTGATGCTAGTGCCAAACGCTCTTTCTCCCCTAATCCAGCGCAACAAGAAGTATCTAAGTCTCCCTGACCTTCCTTAAATTGATATTACAGTTATTGGTTGTTATATAATTTATATTATCATTTGTATATGAATTATAATCTTCCTTTCTCTGCACCGATCACCTTGCATACCTTTGTCATCTTTTCTCTATTTCAGGATATGTTACCATGCCTTATACATCTAATGTTTTTGTCTCTGAATTTTATTCTCATGTATGAAATGCTTTGTTGTTTTCTTTTTTTAATTTTATTATCCTTTGTATTGTCATTTTGAATTTCCCTTAATAAACTTACTTTTTGAACTGAAAGGGTCTATAAAATACTGGACAGAGTGCCCTAGAGACAATAATGTATGCAGGATGAATTATGTTGAGTGCAGAATTTAAACTGAAAAATACAAATGGCACATCGACCAAGTTTAAAATAATCTACATAACGAAAATTCATTAACTGTCATTAGCGCCTGGAGTTTAGCAGTGGGTCGCCCAATCAGAATGCTCACTTTGTAGGCCATAGCTACCATTGTAGGCCTGCTCAGGGAGTGTCCCGGGGCTGCCGTATCCCAAGGTCCTTCCGGTGGGCTGCTTCAGCCCTGTCCTGGGGGGAATGTGGGGAGAGGGCTAGTCATTTCTTTCTGGGCAACTACTGGTTAAGTCTGGGTGCTGCTGCAAAAAGAAAATGACACTCCCTTCCCTGATCCTGCCACTCGTTGCCATGCTGCAACTAAGCCTGGTCACCCACAGAAGTAGAGAAAAGTAAACAAGCATTGCTATCTACTTTTGCGGTTGACAAGGTCTGCTTTCAGCAAGTCAATGGGTGGTTCCGGCACCCCGCAAAAAGGAAGGGAGAGTGGCTTTTCTTTCAGCAGCAGTACCTGGAGAGAAACAAGGGCAGCATGGAAAACAAACATTTTCTTTTCCACACGCTGTTGTGGCACACAGGGGAGGTGCTAATAGCTTTATTGCGCACACGTGTGTGGCAATACCTGCTGTTAATGACCTTTTCTTCAGTATGGGTCCTCGTCTGCGTGTCGGGCCTATAATTGTGGAGCAGGTATTTAACAGCTGTAATTGCCTGCAGGTGCGCACAAAACAATAAGAAAAATGAATTAATATACATTTATTTAGTTCACAATGCAATTTTAACCTCTGTGCATTTCGGGTCACGAGGTTCTTAGGAGAAACCTGTCATAGAGTGCCAGCTGTTTGTTAGTTTAATAAAGTTTTGAGTTGGTCTCGTAGTAGAATTACTTTGTCGACCAGTAAAGTTCAATGTAGTTGATTATGCTGTCCACCATTACGTTTAACGGTAAAGCATATTAACCATCAAATGCAAATTGTTCTCTCAGTTTCCCTGAGTCATTAAACAGACTCTAGATCCTGTGTGCACAATATTGGGTGTGATTTTGCCTCCGATTGAAACTTCATTTGTAATGAATGGGCATGGTATTGCCTCAAACCCACAATTTTACTCACTCAGTTTCCTCTGTGTAGAGCCTGGACAAAATTGCCTGTGGAAAATTCTGGAATGGGCATAATTTGAGATAATCCTTAGATGGGTACAAAGTGTAATGTTTGTCCCTGGGCTGGCTAAAGCCTGCTGTGATCCACCAGTCTCCACTTTCTGCTCACTCAGAGGAGGTGGACAATGCCCACGATTTCCTCACCGGCATTGGAAAAACATCCGTAAAAAAGCCCTGGTAATTCTGGGTCTGCACAGTAATTCCCCATTGTGAGAAGAAAACTTAGAGTTGCCAGTTTTGGTTTCTGGAATACCGGGTGGAATCAGAGATTCCTGCCCTGCAGTATCCCAGTGCCAAAAACCGACACACTTGTAATCAGGTCCTTGGAGTCTTAAACAAAGAAATAAACCCCCCCAAAAAAAAAAAATCCATGATGACGTCCTTCTGTTTCACAAACGTAGGGGATGCCAGTCAAAGAGTGCATAGGCATATGTTGGCACAGTGTGTAAATTTTGATCTCAGAAGCCACTGTCTGATTTTATAGCAATAGTATGGATCATGTTACATTTTAATTTGCTTTGTTTGAAGTTAGAAGGATTGAAATAATACCTATTTTTCCTATCCGTAAACAGCTATCAGGGCGGTCTGTCTATGGCTGTCGCTGGTAGGATCATGTTTGTACTGACTCACCCCGATCTCTGTTGTACCTGCTGTTTGGGCCATGTTGTCTCACTATTCCACCTCAAGGTCATCTAGTCAACCATATTCTTTCTCCCACGGAAGGAATTCCCTGTTATTTACTGTGCTTGCTCTTACTTTGTTATAAGTATACTGCTTGTCTGTCTGAGTTTCTTTTCCATCAGTTTTTTGCCTGTGTGTGTTTAACTGGGCCATAAGTCACCGTCGGCTGTGTGCTTTACACTGTTTTACCACACATAAAGCAGAGCTATCATGTACATGTTGAGTGGGGGTCTTTTCGGCATCTGCGTTCTGCAGTTTCTGTTCAATTAAATCAACACAAACGTAAATTTTCAATAAAAGTCTTTACCACTTGTACATAGCTTCCATAAGCAAGCATTGACAAAGCCAGCCGTCATATCTTTTTTATGGAGAAAAGTTTCTGTCAGTTAGGACCTGATAGCGGCCTAGAACCGTTTCACCCTGGGCATGCTAGCCATGTCTGATTGGATGAACAGAAATATTCTCCAATTAAACACAGATAAGATGGAGATTATGCTGTTTGGGAAAGCTGCCTCTATGTGGACAGATGATTGGTGGCCTCACCAACTGGGCGTCACTCCTGCGCCTAAACAAGCCATAGAAAATCTTGGGATGAAAATTGACCAAGCTCTCACAATGAGAGAGCACATCTTGGCCACCGCAGGAGTATGCTATTGTAACATGCGCCTTCTGTGCAGAATATTCGCCTACCTTCCATCCTCCGCCCGTAAGACTCTAGTACAAGCCTTAGTATTAAGCAGATTGGACTATGGCAATGCCCTCCTTGTGGATGTCAATGAGACCCTAGTTGCCAAACTCCAGGTAGTCCAAAATACTGCAGCCAGGCTTGTTCTTAACCGCCCTTCAGGCACGTCCTCAGCTCCGTTGCTGAGAGAACTACACTGGCTTCCAGTGAAGAAAAGGTCTTGTTTTAAGATCTGCTGCCTTACCTATAACGCCCTAAAAGGAAAAGGCCCGTTATATTTGCAACAAAAAATCAAAACTTACACCCCATGACGTTGCTTAAGATCCTGTGACAAAGCCTTATTATGTGTGCCTCGCATTCGTCAGACGCGCAGTGGAGGAAAGGCTTTTTCCTATCTGGCTCCCTACTACGGAACAAGCTGCCACTCCATGTTCGCACATGCTCAAACTACTGCAAATTTAGGAAACTTCCCAAATCCCACATATTCTAATCTCCTTCCTTCCGCTCCAATCCCTGCTTCCACACAAGCGCCGAGATGCCTCCGGGTGAGTTGCGCGCTATATCAAATACATATAACATAACATAACATGACTATTGCAAACAGAATAGTGCAGCTTGGGGAGCAGTAGAGCTTCAGAGTGAGCCGCAACAGGACAAGCTTCCCTTGCACATATATGAACAGCATGACAGCAACACAGGGTTCCTTTCATAATGCACTAAACATATACAGGCCAGGCAGCAGTCCACTCACACAGGGCATGGACAGCATAGCCACATTGTAACTTTAACTTACACACATGAAAGGTATAGCATGTGAACAACCATTCAATCACTTCAGACCCTGTGCAGGTGCACACAGACAGCAGCAGAAAGATACAGCAAGCACAGCAGCAGTGCAAACATCACCCACACACAGACCAGAAATGGCCTGCTACTGTCATCTTAGATTCCTTCTCTCTGCCTCCACAGCTCATGGCACAGAGCTCAGCACCCAGTTATTCGACAGCAGTCAGTATTCACTGTAATACCCACCTCCAGATTTTTAGGGTATCTGGGGAAAGAGGCAACAGCACTCACAAACACTCATATCTGCTCCTATAGGGGCTGACATTCTTTACTGATGGCGACTCCCTCCAAGGGCTCCCATCGCACCAGGGCTTGAAGCAGTTTAGTTGCTGTTTATTGCCTGTAACTGGGGGCGGGGTTGGATAAAGATGAGTGTTGCTTCATAAAGCTCATGATGGAAGGTGTAAGACCCCTCATCTTGTATTTAGTTTGCACCCCTCTCTCAATTATGCTGTTTTGTGCCTCGGTCCTGCTGCTTTGTAATGGTTGTGAAATTAGTGTCCCCCTGTGGGCCGTGATCAGAACCACTCATATGTTGCTATGCATGGATGAAAACCCCAATAAAGAGACATTTAGGAAGTCAATTGAGAAACAAATGATTTGATAAGACATTCGGAGAGGTTGAGCTTTAGCATTGGGTGATATTAGAAAAACATTCTTTACAAATGCACAGGTGCATTACAAATGTACTCCCTTTGAGACAATGCAGAGAACTTGGATTTAACCCTCAGTTTGATCAGTAGCCAGTGGAAAGGCATCAGTGCACGAAAATGCGGGCTTGGTCATACACTTTACGAAAGTTATGAAAGATAACTGGTCAGCTTCGGCTGCAGAGTGATATCCATTAGCCTTGTAAAAGGTTGCACTGTTGCTCAAAGAATGCAAGCATACCCTTTTGAAGGACTTAAAAAAGAATGTATATCTTGAAATTCATGTTCATGTTTCACACTCTGCTCTCAAAGCTGCATTTTTCATCAGACATTGGGAGAATCACAGATATGTGCATCTCTCTTTATGGACTCTTGTCCTGAATGCTAAAGTAGTGATACACGTCTAAAATAAATATAAAATGACTCTTCTGTTCTACAGAGCTGTCTTTAATGGAAAAAGAGGCTACATATTTACCGTATATTTGGCTGTCACTGATGAATAATTTTAATTCTGCTGCATAATATTTTCCTCCTCTAACACAAAATTCCAGTGGCCTACTTATAAAATGAGAGTTAAACTCATGTTACCATTTTTAAGTGTGTCTGCAAAGCTCGTATTTCAGATTTAAGCACCATGCAGCTCTCCCTATCCTTTGCAAGGCACAGTTACAGCCAGTGCTTAATTTGAGCCAGTGGTTTGTGGTGCTGGCCACCAGCACTTAATTGTCAACACCGGACCTTATAACATTCTGCCACAAGATGGTGCTGTTTGTCTAATTTATTGTTGAACACAAGAACAGCTGCTTATTAATTCAACCTACATTTAAAATGTCCTGTACCTGCCACCCAAGCCATTCTAATAGCTTTGAGGGCCTGGAATAGTCTGAGTTGTCACACTTGTAGGAACCGGTGGTCAGTAGTTGTGTTGGTCCTGTCATTGGCAGTGCTTTCAGGGCCAGTGGATGGAGCAAGCTGCAGTGGCCTCCTAACAAGGGCCCTTGCACGTACTTTTTTTTACAAATTAACCACTGGTTACAGCTGAACTACAAAGCATTAAATCTAGCATTTGAAATTTAACAACAGTTTCATTTCTTACAGCTGATATCAAGGGCTAGCCAGGAGTGATGCATGATTGTTCCTAAGCTAACGTTTCATAGGTTCACATTTCGAATATGATAGCTAAGCATCCTGTGTCATTTGTGTGCACTTTGCAGCTGACTAAAAAATTTGAAATATGCTGCTATAATAGCTAAAACTATTACCATGTTTTATTGAAAGCTATATGTAGTTTGGGGCTATTAAGCAGATCCTTACTACCCAAGATTCAAATACAAGCTAGCCAGAGTCCTAAAATCAAGATAATTTGGGGTGCACATGCCAAAGAGATGGATTGCTTTAGAGAGTCCAAGGCTCTAGAACCCCCTTTCGTCCCACAGCACCAATGCCTTTCCCAGAAAATCCTTTCTTTGAACTCCCTCAGCCTCAAACCAGTGTAGAACAAGTACTTGTATCACATTAACAGCCAATTCTAGCGTGGTGCCAAACTAGTATAGAGCTAGTACTTCTATCACATTAACAGCCAATTCTAGCGTGGTGCCAAACTAGTATAGAACAAGTACTTGTATCACATTAACAGCCAATTCTAGCGTGGTGCCATACCAGTATAGAACAAGTACTTGTATCACATTAACAGCCAATTCTAGCATAGTGCCATACCAGTATAGAACAAGTACTTGTAACACATTAACAGCCAATTCTTTTTGTAAGTCGGCAGATTGACATTGTTCCCATTCTACATATTTCCTTTTTGTGCTCATATGATTATGGGGCACCATTTCTCCAGAACTTCAGTGTCACCCAGCAATAATGGTGTATTTTCACTGCCTTTAATGCTACAGCCAAACATAGTCACAAACAGATACAGAACTGATATCCTAACATGCTGTTAACTACCTTGTATCATATGAGCATTAAAAGTGCTCCATTAAACTCATCATTAATACATTAGTCTAAAGAGTTAACGAGACAGGGGCTGAATTTCAGAATGTTTAACTTCAGGGCACACGTGTAGCTCCTGTTACCTGGAAGCGAGCCACCAATCAGCAACATCTTACTTCAGTTCTATAGACCAGGTTAAGTTGTTTTGATTACCATAATCACCAAGCTGATGTGATAACTAACAATGTCTTTGCTGAAAGAGCTTCTTACGATGTATGAGTTCATACATGCATTGTTCAGGCACAATTTAAACATTATATTCACTGTAAGGCAGAATTATTGTTTAGGATCAAGAGCAGAAGAAAAAAAACAAATGTTATCAAAATTCACACTCCAATGGGAATCCATGTTTTAAGTGTCATTACTAATATCAGTTCCTACACTTTTAACTGCCCAGCCCTTATAACTGCCCAAAGGTGAAATTGGTTGTTCACCTTGGCAACCAAATGTGTGCAAAGTGTACTGTAATGACATTACCTTTTTCCTGCACTGTAAAACTTTAAAGCAGTTCAAAATCAATAGTATGTAAATTGGAAGGTTCCCAATGGACATATATACTTGTGTGTAGAACAACAAAGTGTTGATATGAAGACTCAGCAGCAAGCAAGTATACTCTCTACGTGAGCTGGCAGCAAGATGGATTGTGAGTGGCTAGCCATTTTTATTGCTGTGTTTACTGAAAGTGCTTCTGAGCAGAAGCTAATGAGAGGAGGGAAGGTCGGTTGTGAATTTAAGTTAACTAGAAACTGAAACTGAAATGAAATCTCATTCTGACATCTGAGTCCTAGATAAAGATCAATCAAGGTGTCCTTTGAAATGTGACATAGGCATGAGAGACAGGATGAGATTTCCAGAGCTTGGGGCCACATGTACGACCGCTACATTTTGCGAGCTCCTAATTGTGACTCTTTGCGATTCACAATCAGGAAGTTGCAAAATGCGATGTACAACAGTGTGTTTAACACTGCTTGCGATTCCCAGTGGGTCGCAAATGAACCTGTCTCATCAATATTCATGAGGCAGGTCGCAATTTGCAACGCATTGGAAGTCGCTAAAAATACAGGAATGGTGGCCTGCTGGGGACAGCAGACCACCATGTCTGTTTTTGCTTTTAAATAAAGCTATGCTTTTGTTTTTTAAAAGCAAAATGGGATGCTTTTCAAGAAGAAAAAATGAAGCTTTTCAGTTTCATTTTTAAGAGTAAGCAGTGGTCCATGGGACCACTGTCTGCTCTTAAAAAACGTTTCCGCAACCATTCACAAAGCATAAGGGATACCTCGGGGACCCCTTCCTGTTTGCGACTGACTTACCACCTACTTGAGGTAGGCGGTAAAAAGCAAATGTTTTATGACCGTATTTTGGTCACAAAACATTCATACAACCTCCTGCGGCTGGCTATTAGGAAGGGATGCCCTTAACACGCCCCTTCATAATACCAACTTGCAAACCCTATTTTGAGAGTCAGTAATAGGCTACTAATTTGCAAAATATGGTTAGTACATGTCATAGGGCTATTTAGCGGTTGCAAATGGCCTGATTCTCAATTTGCCACTACTAAAACCTTTTGTACATGTAGCCCAAAGTGTAGTAATAAAGTTATGAGGCCGCTTACAACTTTCCTGGTAGACTAGCTCACCATCATAGAGAAATACTTGTAGAAAGCAAGCGGTCTGAGAGGGAATGTGATTTGTTAATTTCTGGTTTTACTATCACCCCTTCATCAGGGAAGCAATTATTATATACCTTTTTGTATCTCTTTTATAGCTGTACTTGAAAATGCAAACACACGGTCAGTGTTTAAATTATTTATGGTCTCATTTAAAGGCTGGCAGATGCGGGACATCCACCAGAAAGTGTTGCAAGTCACGCTTGCCAAAATCATACATCCTCCACTCTATTTAGAGTCAGAGGAAGCACCAGCAGAAACCTTTGATTGACCACTTTTCTACCACTGGGCCGTCGATAAATGTTTAACAGTAGGTACAACCTAATTAGGGCAGTCTTTTCATCAGACAAAAAATACCTCTCATTGCTGTAAGAAAACTCCTTGTATTTCCAGATCATTTCTTAATTTTTTTAATTACAAACTCCACTTTGGGAGATTGTTTTTGAAAAAAAAATTATTTGCTGAACGTGCACATTAAACAGGATGCCAGCTCTGTAAAGCTGCTGTCCTGAAGGCAAGGAGGCCCTACTAGCAACGTAGAGATCTCTAAGTATGGCAGGCAGTCTTCTCCATTGCAGCAGAGGGCAGACTTTCAATGACCTGAAAAATCAGTGGACCATCAACCATACCTTTAATAAGTCCCTTCATTGGAGCTGATCATTGACAGACCTCACACATCCCTTTACCAATACTTTATTTGCACCATGTTCTCTATAGAGAAAGACTGAAAACAAAATATAAATATTCACATAGTACATGGGAATAATGCAATCCCTTTATCAATGTGTAGTATTCTGGGGTGGAATTCCTGTTGGGTTCTAGCATGTCATGATGTAAGTAGGCACGAAATGGAAGTGGACTTTAGAAGATGCAAGGGAGCCTTTGGGAGTTGGATCTGTGGCTGCAGCGGTTTGTGGAATAAACCTTTTTCTTATTGGAGTAAACCTGTCTACTTGAATCTCTCTATTTAATGAGTTGTTGGATCTTTAGATTAGCGAAGATTTAAAACTAGGTGTAGTGAGTTTTCTTTGGCACTCAAACACTAGCCATTTTGGCACTTTTCTTGGATTCTAAATTTCTTACCTATACACTGAGTCAGAAATTTCTTGTGAGGAGCAATGCTTGGTAACCTGTGCATTAATACAAGCTGAATTGTCATTGCGGTGGCGTAACATAGGCCCCCGCAGCCCCCGTGGTGTGGAGGGGGGGGTCCTGAGCTGCAGGGGGCCCTCTCAGCACTGTACTCTGGCCTGGAAGCTCCTGATTAAATACGGAGCGGGCCCCTCCACGTACCTTGCAGGGGGTCCCCTCGAGTTTCATTACGCCATTGCATCATTGCAAGTGCACCTTTGACCTTTCTTCACTTATCAAACAAAGCCGTGCTAGCAAAGGCAACAGTGTGGTTTCACTCCTATGTGTTGGATTAGGGTCGACACAAGCTTGCCGGTGTAAGTGGATCCAGTTGGAAAGGTCTTACCGGCAATTTTGCCAGCACGTGTTGCAGAAAGTGATAATGGCGATAAAGAGGGGATGGGTGGAGAAGAATTTTGGCACAGAGGAAGTTAAACCTTTTTGGAGTGTTAAGGATGAATTGTCTTTGAATAAGGGTATGGTATATAGGGGGACTAGATTAGTTCCTCTGGCGTCAATGCGTAAGAAGTTTGTTGTTATGGCCCATGAAGGTCATAAGGGTATTTCCATCCAGGACCAAGGAGCAGTTGTGCATGAGCTATTGGGGTCCTGCCATGTACAGGGAGATAGAGTGAAGTTATGGAGTGTGTAGAATGTTGTCTGAGTGACAAAGTTTGTAAAACCAGAGAGCAGCCCATGGTTATTAGGGAACTGCCAGAGAAAGTCTGGGATGAAATTGCAGTGGATAATATGGCACCAATAAGTGGGATAGCACAGGGTAAGTTTATCATTGTTCTGGTTGATATGTTTTCCTCATGGCCTAAGTTGAAGATTGTAAATTATTTCACTTTCAGGATTGTTATAGAGTTTTTGTCAGAGATTTTTACTAGAGAAGATTTACCAGGTTCATTATTAATGGATAATGGTGTACAATTTGTGTCAAAAGAGATGTGTCTGTTTTTGAAAGAGAGAAAAATCAAGCATGAAAGGTGCGCTGTATACGATCCTGAGACGAATGGCATGGTGGAGAGATTGAATAGAATGGTTAAAGAAGCTATCCAGGTGGCAAGATTTGCTGGAAAGGATTGGAGAATGAAAATTAAGAAGTAGTTGGAAGATTATAGAGGTACTCCGCATGGTATCATGGGAAGGGTGCCATTTGAACTTTTCAGAAGGAGGAAAGCCAATGCCATGTTATCTCCGGCATGGATGAATGAAAGGAAGAGTGTGAAAGATAGTGATGTGAATGGTGAGTGAAAATGTAAGGAGGAAAGAAAGGTGGAGGAAAGGAAGATATACATGGATGAAAGGAAAGTTGCAAAGAATTTTACTAATAAAATGGGAAATGTTGTAAAGGTGAAAGCTCCTGTGAGCCATGAACAGTTCTCCATATTCAGCAGCCCTATGAAAGTTACCAAAATATTCAAGAATGGGGTAAAGACGGACGATTATTGCATCTGGAATTTGAACAGAGTTGTAAAAGTCAAGAATGTGGTTGATCATGGAAGGGCAGTACGGTGACAGGAAGAAGATGTAATAGAAGTTTCAGAGGCCGGAAAGACTGAGGGATTTTATTGTATATAATTACATTTTGCTTTGTATGCATAAGGTTTGTGCATATTTTCTTGTTTCCCTCGGGGTGAGGTATTTCAGTACTTATGTGTGTGGGGTTAGTCCAAATTTCTTTGTTGTAAATAGAAAGGGAGATATGTGGTATTCTGGGGTGGAATATTGGGTGGAATTCCTGTTGTGATCTAGCATGTCACGATATAAGTAAGCAGGGAATGGAAGTGGACTTTAGAAGATACAAGGGAGCCATTGGGAGTTGGAGATGTTGCTGGAGAGCTTTGTGGAATAAACTTATACCATGTTGTAGTCAAGCTGTCCACTTGGATCTCTTTATTTAATGAGTCACTGCATTTTTACATAAAACCTGTCTCTAATGTCCTTATAAAAGGTGACCTGTGACATCTTTAGTCACTTGTAGTAAAGAAATGGTGTAAGTGCTAAACTGTAGTAAGTTATTCCACATGACTTCTGTCAGAAGCCCTTTCAGAGGGCGACAGGGCAAGCAGGATATACTGGGCCCAACCATGCAGGTTATGGCCTTTAACTCCTGATGTCCCAGGGCCGAACTACTATAGGCTCTGAGTAACTGGACCAAAAACTACCCCATCAGCACTTGACTCATTGATCAAGCAGTCCAAGGCTCTTCCATGGGAGGTAGGCAGGGGTGCTGGAACAATTTTCAGAGTGGGGATGCTGACCATCAATGTTACATCACTTAAGTCATAGGGGATGCGAAAAATCCAAGTGTCACACTAAGAACAAGTGTACCAAATGCATTTCCGCAAAAGTGTAGCATTTAGCTGGTGGTGCATTTTAGAGCACAATGTCACAAATATATGATTAGAGCATGACGTGGTAGCACACTGTTATTTTCAGATACTTTCCATTGAAATCCCCACTGGGCCTTGCTCTCTCCAGGCTCTCTCCTCCTCCTCATTACAGGGCACAATGGTCTTAGCAGGCAGACAGGCACGCAGAAGACTGGTGGTCCAGGAACTGGGCAGTATTCTTGATTCCTGAGTGAAGGCCCCTCACCCAGAGAGACTGGAAGCCCTTGGTCCCCAGTCTTGGTTCAAGCAACATGAAGTCTTGGCGATCTTTCCTTTCCTTCTGAGATTGTGCTGTTCACCCGAATATGGGTCACATGCTCCAACCTTTATAGTCAAAATCCAGATGCAAAAAAGGTTTAGTGTCTAGCCTTTGAGATTTGAGTTGGAGTGTCAGCTCCTTTGAAATGCTGTCTTCTCTGCACTGCCCTTTGACAAAGTGACAGTCTGCCACAGCAGGATTGGCTCCAATTTTAAGTTACCCAAAGCACAGGCCACGGGGGTAACTGGGGATCATACCTGGCTGTCAGCTTCCACTGCACCATACAGGTTCAAATGACTATGGGGCATATTTATCAAAGTTTTGCATCACCCTTGCACCACGCAAGGTAGCACAAGGGTGACACAAAATCTAGAATGATATTTACCAAGCCATTCAAGGCCATCTTAAGTGGACCTGCGTGGCTTGAAAAAGTTGGAGTAACGCAAGGCATTGCAATTCGCTGCCTTGCGTTACTCTGCCCCAGGGAGGCATTCCATGGGTGGAGCATGGCTGTTCCAAAATCCCTCTGCTGGGGCAATGTTGATGAGTTATATGCAACTAATGATGTAGCAAAGTTGGCTTTTGGGCATTTCATTCCTGCTTTAAAATCCCTGTCCTTATATCCCCCACTCTACAAAACAGATTGAGGATTATATTATGGGAATGAGATGCTCTGGGACGATGGACCAGACGAGATCTCGATTTTGGTAATTAAAGGGGAGACCACGTTTTGGGTGTTTTTTCTCACCCTAGTGTTTGAATGCTGCAATCAATATTGTGTAATTCCCCTGTCCAGGGACCATTATAGTGCCTTTACACAAAAAGCGCCCTTGCAATCAGCCCTGTAAATTATCATTAAATCACTCTCTTTGACGCTGTTGGAAAAAATCTTGCTATAAGTATTCTTATACATGTACATTTTTGGGTGGAAGAGGAAAAGATACTACCAATTGAACAAGTGGGCTTTAGGAAAACTCATTGCTCTTTAGATAAAATTTTTATGCTGCAAATTAGTGTGAAAAAGTATGTTACCATTCATGGTATTCATGTCTATCCAGTCTTTATATATTTTTCCATAGCGTTTGACAGATTAGATCACCCAACTTTAGAAGAACTGCATTGATAAGGTATGTCTGATAATTTGTGCCAATTAAATACTTGGTGTCAGGTGCTTTTGGAAGGTGATCAGAGTCTGTCTTCTATAATTACAACCAAAAATGGTCTAAAACAAGGTTGTCTCTATGCCCCTATATTGTTTTCCATATATATATCGGACTTGCCTAAACATCTAGGCAAACGTAATGGAGACCCACCAAGAACTGAGGGATGTTTCTTTCCCTGTCTGTTATATTCCGACTACATTGTTATTCTTGATTTAACACCCATGGGTTTGAATAATCAGTTGTCATCATTACAGCAGTTGTCAATCCTGACTTTTTGAAAATTATTGTTTCAATAGTAAAGTCTTATGTCTTAAAGGGAATGAACCTGGGAAACTTGCAGTTATTGCTGGTTTCTTGCTAAGGAGGAACTGGAGGTAGTGAAATCATTCACCTAGCTTGAGAAAATTATGTCCAGCATTTTGACTGAGAAGGAACATATATATCACGTCTCTACTAAAGCTTCGTCGCATACCAATGGGCTATGAGCATTTTATAATGCCATGGGTTGTAGACATTTAGTACATTTGTTATCGGTGTATCAGTATAAATTCCACCAACGCTATTGTTTGCTATAGAGATAATTGATTTGAAAAGTGGGATTTTTTGACAGAAAATGGTACGTCAAATTTTGCGCAAGTTGTGCAAATTTAATTCCTTGGTAGCAGCATGTGCCCTAAGATTAGAGTTCAGATTAGCAAGCACTTTCGTGCAAAGCTTTCCAGTGTGGATCTCAGCAGATGATGGGCATGTGGAACTCATTAAGGGGTTTTATGCGCACTCAAATATTTGAAATTAAAAACAAAATATGGCTTGTCTATAGGAATGTTAATCATAACCTAAGTCTGCTTGAATTAAAGCAGAATATCCTTTTATATGACACTTTTATATGGCTGCTTCTTCTTCCACATGCTCATGTCGTCAATCATTTATATGTACTGATGCAAAGAAGCTGCCATCATAGAGACTGGCCATATGAAGAGCACTTGTGGCACTGGCAGGTTATCTATGATACTGTCTCAACTCTGCCAAGTTCTAGATGACCTCCAGAGTCTGCTTTTTTATCCTGCTGACTGGGCTACACTATCCTACTAACTGAGATATGCCTTGATACAAGTGGGGCCTGTACTGTTTTATTATTAAATCTCTCAGTACTATACAATACAACTAAACACACCATTCAAAGTGAAAGATAATCATCAAATCATGCTCGGTGATAGACTCATATGATGAGCAGATATTTAGGCCATTTCAAAATTGTAACCTCTGCAGCTCTTTTTTTGTTGAAAAGGAGATTTTACTAATATAATATAAACACATCTCAATAAAATACAGCGATATAAAATAAAAACTAACTATACAATCTGTTACGGCAATATGGGGAAAGAGGGGGAGGGAAAGGGGGAAGAGGAGGAAATGACATTCATTTATATCTATTTTTAACATAACTACTTCTATAAATAGCATTGATATGAATACAGTTATGAATAAATAAATTTAAATCATGGGGGTTTAGGTACCTCTTCAACTCGGGGGTTATGAACTTGTGTTGCATTTGGAGATACATCTAGAAAATGAGTAATGGGTGACCAAAGGAAATCTCTTTTCATTGCAAGGGAAATGGGATGGACCTATGCTCTATCCAGTCTGTGGTTATAACAAACCCCATACCACCAAGCTCGGTAGGAAATACTAGTAGCATCCTTCCATGCCCTGATAATCTGTTGGAAAGCAACTGCAAGGAGTAGATCAATAATATGAAAAGTGTTTGAGTGTGAAACCCAGTCATCAGATGCACTACCTAGAAATATATTAACAAAAGTAAAGGGGATTTGTGTATGAACAATATTATTGATTTGTCTCCAGACTTGCTTCCAAAAATTCTGAATATGAGGGTACATAAATAACATGTGTTTTAAGTCTGCTGGGGTCGCATTAAAAAACCAACATGAGGGAGAAAGAGTAGGGTTTATTTTATGTAATGAGACAGGGGTAAGTAAAAGTCTGATGTAAACATAAAATAAAGTTAGAGTAGTATTAGCAGCTCTAGAAGATTTCCTAATTTTAATCCAAACCCTATTCCAGGTAGGAATAGAAAGGGAAAGTTGAAGATCAGTTTCCCAGGACAGTTCCACTTTCGTTTTATCTCTAGTGACTGGAAAAGATGTTAAATGTTTGTATACTTGGGATGCGAATGGACAGAGAGGCAGGACTGACAGAACAGTAGGAGGTGAAGATGAAGAAGTATGAGTGCCAAACGATTGTAAGTTGACCGGATCAGTAAAATTAAGGATGCGTATTTAGATGCATAAGAGGGAGGTAAAGAAAAACTATAAAAGATATCCAAGTATTATCCTGATGAAGTTGGTGAACCCAATGGAGTCCTTTAACAAACCAATCTTTCCAAAAAATAATTCTATTATTAATTCTAAGATGTTTATTGTACCAAATTGAAGATTGCAGACCTTTATCTTTAGGAGAGAGGAGATTTGTAAGTAAAGGTTGGAGCATTTTGCAAGTATTATTAAAAATAGGAAGAGACAGAGACAAAGGACGAAATGTAAAAGATAAAAATTCTTGAAAGGAGAAAGGTTGAAGAAAATATTTTTCAATAGTAGTCCGTAGTGGTAATAATGAATCATCATCGTCTTGGAGTAATAGAGAGGATTGTTTAAGAAAAAATGCGGTATGATAGGCTTGAAAATCTGGGAAATTAACGCCCCCCAAATGTTTAGGTCATTTAAGCTTATGTAGAGACATACAAGGTTTTTTATCATTTAACAAAAATTTCAATATTATAGAATAAATTATTTTAAAATGAGAATTAGGAATATTTATAGGAATATTAGAAACATAAAAAAGTATTATAGGAACCAACATAATTTTTATCGTGTCAAGGCGGCCCCACCATGATAAAAACATGGGATTCCATCTGGATGTGGTAGTTCTCAAGAGATTCTGTAATTCTTTTAAATTCGTTAACATGGAATAGATTTAAACTACAAACCTAGATATTTGATTTTATCCGAGGTCCAACGAAAATCAGAAGAAATATAATGTACTGAAAAACATAGCTTGTTCAGTGGGAGGATTTCACATTTGTCAACATTTAATTTGTAACCAGACACAGATGCAAATAAAAGTACTTCAGATAAGAAGGCCGGCAAAGAAGTCTGTGGTTGTGATAAAAAGAGCAAAATATCATCAGCATAAACAGAGAGTTTTAATTGGTTGGTTCCATATTTAAAACCTGTAATCTGAGAGTTTGAAAAAATTCTAATCAGGAAGAGCTTGAGAGCAAGTTTAAAGAGAAGCAGAGAAAGAGGACATCCATGTTTTACTCCATGATATAAAGAAAAAGATGGCGAGATAAGACCATTAGATAAGATGGAGGAAACAGGAGAAGAGTATAATAAGGAGATATAATTCATAAATGTATGACCAAAACCAAACCAGGATAAGGTAGAAAAAATAAATGACCATCCAACTCTATCGAAAGCTTTCTCAGCATCCAAAGAGATGGCTGCTAAAGAGTCTTTATAGGATTTGGCTTTGGTAAGGACATTAAAGAAGAGTCTAGTGATTTCTGAAAGGTGTCTACCTTTAATAAACCCACACTGTTCATGCCCAATTAGTAGGGGTAAAAAAGGCTCTAAACGAAGAGCTAGAATTGTAGCAAAAATCTTGTAGTCTAAGTTAATTAGAGAAATGGGTCTATAATTTTTACACAAAGTATGATCTTTACCATCCTTGGGAAGAAGACATATCAAAGCCTCTTGATTTTTTGGAAGAAATAAAGAAGTGAAATAATTGATGTAGTTTAGGAATAATAATTCGAGAAAAATAAGAATAAAATTCAATTGGGAAACCATCAGGTCCTGGGGCTCTACCAGGTTTAATAGTACGAATAGCATTAATTATATCTCAATCCCGAATATCCTCATCTAATACCAAAAAATCTAGATCAGAGGAGGAGGGTGGATTAATAGAAGATAAGTATTGAAGTATATCTTCCTGAAGTACAGAGGACTCAGGAGTGTAAAGAGATTAAAAAAAGTGAGTAAATTCTGATAAGATATCTTCATTTTTCTAAACCATATGATTATTGGAAGTGAGAATAGAGCTAATCGTGGTGCATTCTTTTTTAACTTTAAGATAATTAGCTAAAAGTTTCCCCGCCTTATTTTGACCTCCATAATATTTGGCTGAAGATTTGAGTAAGAATGAATTAACATTTTCTGTAGATATTTTATTGAATTCATATTTGGATCTGACAAGTTCTTCTAGACAGGATTTAGAATTTGTGCAAAAAAAGAAATGTTCTAATTGTTTAATGCGTGCCGTAAGTGATTGCAATTTAAGCAAAGAGGATTTCTTTCGAAGAGATACAAAAAATATAATAAAGTCCCTAGAGGCTGCTTTAAAGGTATCCCAGATGATCTGTGGAGACATGGATGGAGTTTCATTTTCAAGAAAGAAAGTGGTGGCAAGAACTTCAAATTTCTGTGTAAAATTGGAATCTAAAAGGAGGGAGTTATTAAATCTCCATCTTCTTGTACCCTGAGTAGGTGGAAAGAGTTCCAAGTTTAAAGTAACCGGGGCATGATCCGAAATTAATATAGAACCAATATCAGAATGAGTAATATGATGTGTGAGTGCTTTTGAAATAAACAGATAATCTATACGAGATTGGGAAGAGTGTACAGGGGAAAAGAAAGTGTATTCTAGAAGTGTAGGATTGCATAGTTGCCAAGCATCTACTAGTGGCCATTGTTGAATAGTGGATGTAAACTGGGAGTGCATAGGAGAGGAAATGAATTTAGACTTAGAATTACTGTCAATAATAGGGTCCATAACCAAATTACAATCTCCACCAACTAATAAGTATTCATCTTGAAAGGACATCAATTTAGATAGTATTGTAGGCCAAAAGGTAACATCTGGGGCTGTAGGTGCATAAAGATTAAAAAGAGTCATGGGGATATTGTTAAGTAACAATGAAACAGAGACCCATCTACCCACATCATCAGCATCTTGCGTGAGAATCTGTACGTCAAGACATTTATGACATAAAATGACTACGCCATTACGATTTCCCGTCCCTGGAGAGGCAAAAACATGACCTACCCATTGTCTTTTAAGTTTAGGGAATTCCTCATCTAAAACATGGGTTTCCTGTAATAAAACTATATCACATTTTAAATTAGATAAATGAGTTAGTACCCTTTGATGCTTTATAGGAGAACCCAAACCCTTAACATTCCAAAAACTACTTTTAGAGCCATTTATAACAGTTGAGGTGATATAAACATTACATAACAATAAGTAAAACACCTAAAAATTGACAGCATTATACAAGTAATAATATTTAACAAAGAGTTTACAGAACTGCACCAGCAATATTGAATAGCAAAGAAATAGAAATAAGTAGTTAAGAAAAGGGAAAAACTAACAAAGAAAAATAGAAGTAGAAACGAAGAGAAAAGAATAAAGAGTGAAAAGGAAAAGGGAAAATTCATTAATAAAGGGGAAGGATTATCTGAAAAAAGATAAAAAAGATGAAGCAAAGAAGGAAAAACATGTACAACAAGGAAGAAATATAAACCATAAATTTCAAAAACATAATGACCGACTACAAAAAACATGAACAAGATGAGGGTGGTGAAGCCACATAAGGAAGATGGCACAACTAACCAGGCAACTCAGGGCGGACCGGGGAGGGAGGACATCATCCAAAGCAGACTGGGGATAACAGAAATCATGTATGAAAATATCCGCACCTAACAGAAGAGAAAAACACAACAGGTGAGTATCACATAGAGAAGCTAGAAAGAACTTAAAACAAAACGAGAGCGAACAACAATCTTTGGGAGACAGAACATATTAAACCATTGGCACCACAAAGTTAAACAGTGGCGAGTCTAGACACATCCATATCCTCTTCTCTGCACTGATCCAAGAATCTTTGTAGCAAAGAAGCATCCTCATAATTTGTAGTTCTGTTTTTATATGTGACTTTGAAAAGGCAAGGATGGAAGAGGCCAAATCTGGCATTGAGAGTACGAAGTGCTGGTCTCATATCTAGGAATTTCTTTCTTCGATCTGCTGTTTCTTTGGCGTAATCTTGAGCAAAAAAGAGATTAGAACCCTGCCACGAGATACGGCCCTTGAGTTTAGCTGCTTGCAAGATCTATAACAAATCTGTATATTCCAAGAAGTATATGAGGACTCCTCTAGGTTTGACTGACGAGGTCGCCATAGTTGGACTGCGACCCACATGATGTGCTCTTTGAATGTTCAAGACAGGGGAGTTGTAAATGTCAAGAACTTGTGGGAGGAATGATTTAAAGAATGAAATGGGGTCTGAGCCTTCCAAGCCTTCTGCCAAACCATATATGTGCAAGTTATTACGTCTATTGCGGTTCTCAAGATTTTCCAATTGTTTTTTGAGAAATGAAATTTCGGATTTCATCGAAGGGACTTGGTTCACCACAACCTGGACAGAGTCCACTTGCTGCTCAAACTGCATAACCTTATTTTCTATATTAGACCACTTGTCATCTAAGGCTTGAAGTCATTTATTGGTTTCCTCCATGTAGGGTCGAAGAGCACGTATTTCTTCAAGAAGCACATCCATAGCATTTGGTGGAGGAGACGTAGTAGGTGAAGGAGGATCTTTTTTGACGCGTTTACCAGAAGATAGCGTAGATGAAGTGGTCAATTTAGGAGTAAGATTGTTAGTGGAAAGGGGAATACTGGATGACGATGACGAAGTTGCCATATGGGGGAGAGGATATTGCCTTCAGAGTTTTCCATATTTGCTGAAAGTACAGAATAAGGGTTGTGGTCTGTCAAAGATGAAAACGGTCAGAAACAACTTCCATGAGGTTAAGGATGGCAAGTTCAGTGAATACTAGATTGCATGTTTAGATTCAAAATTAAATCCTTTGTATTTTATTCCTACTTTGCTGTAGAGCAACATGAAACCATAATGACCATAATGACCATAATGTCGGGCACTAAAACTTGTGAGGGAAAAACGCCATTCGCAGCAAATTGGGACTCTCCAAATAACCAATTCTATGTCTCTCGGTCTGTCAAATTAAAATTCACTGTAGTGTGTCATATTATCCTACGCCATATTCATATCAGCCTTGCGTATATTTTGAACATACTGGGATGGTTCTAAGAATCCCTTTATAATATTGTGTCTTGTCATTGCATCCCAAATAGATAAATAATACTCATTACTGGTTGTTTAAAATAGGAATTGAGATAATTTCAAAGAATTGAAGTTCCTGACCCCTCACGATAATAAGCAGCAGCATGGGATGACAAAATGGCGGGCGGAAGTCCTGTGAGGGGAGACGCGCTGGCAGCAGCTGACGAGAAAGAACGCTCACCGGAGCAGAAAAAAGACGAAAAATGCCTCCAGAGTCCTTCACTGTGTTACAGCAAACAAATGATGGACGGAATGCTGACAATGCCAACATTCTCCCCCAGTCAAAAGATCTGGGTTAAATCCATCGTTCTTTTGCCCACTACGCCACCCCAGTTTGGACCCAGCCATATGCAAATCAGTCTTGACCCTGTGCCCCATGGGAACAGTCCAGACCGAACTGCCAGGCCAGGTCCTCCCTGGACCGGAAACAAGCATTCTGGGACCGGTTTCAGGGTATGTCACCCTTCTTCAGCCAGGCTAGCTTGAATCCAATGGCACAGTGAGCAAGGGACCCACGTCTGGGCATACCCATCCCACTTAGGGCAAAAAGTGTTACAGCAAACAAATGATGGACGGAATGCTGACAATGCAAACATTCTCCCCAGTCAAAAGATCTGGGTTAAATCCATCGTTCTTTTGCCCTCTACGCCACCCCAGTTTGGACCCAGCCATATGCAAATCAGTCTTGACCCTGTGCCCCATGGGAACAGTCCAGACCGAACTGCCAGGACAGGTCCTCGCTGGACCGGAAACAGGTATCCTGGGACCGGTTTCAGAGTATATCACCCTTTTTCAGCCAGGCTAGCTTGAATCCAGTGGCACAGTGAGCAAGGGACCCACGTCTGGGCATACCTATCCCACTTAGGGCAAAAAGTGTTACAGCAAACAAATGATGGACAGAATGCTGACAATGCAAACATTCTCCCCCAGTCAAAAGATCTGGGTTAAATCCATCGTTCTTTTGCCCACTACGCCACCCCAGTTTGGACCCAGCCATACGCAAATCAGTCTTGACCCTGTGCCCTATGGGAACAGTCCAGACCGAACTGCCAGGCCAGGTCCTCCCTGGACCGGAAACAAGCATCCTGGGGCTGGTTTCGGGGTATGTCACCCTTCTTCAGCCAGGCTAGCTTGAATCCAGGGGCACTGTGAGCAAGGGACCCACGTCTGGCCATACCCATCCCACTTAGGGCAAAAAGTGTTACAACAAACAAATGATGGACAGAATGCTGACAATGCAAACATTCTCCCCCAGTCAAAAGATCTGGGTTAAATCCATCATTCTTTTGCCCACTACGCCACCCCAGTTTGGACCCAGCCATACGCAAATCAGTCTTGACCCTGTGCCCCATGGGAACAGTCCAGACCGAACTGCCAGGCCAGGTCCTCCCTGGACTGGAAACAAGCATCCTGGGACCGGTTTCAGGCTATGTCACCCTTCTTCAGCCAGGCTAACTTGAATCCAGTGGCACAGTGAGGAAGGGACCCAGATCTGGGCATACCCATCCCACTTAGGGCAAAAAGTGTTACAGCAAACAAATGATGGACGGAATGCTGACAATGCAAACATTGTCCCCCAGTCAAAAGATCTGGGTTAAATCCATCGTTCTTTTGCCCACTACGCCACCCCAGTTTGGACCCAGCCATATGCAAATCAGTCTTGACC
The DNA here is from genome assembly GCA_963921515.1 of Calotriton arnoldi. NCBI lineage: Eukaryota > Metazoa > Chordata > Amphibia > Caudata > Salamandridae > Calotriton > Calotriton arnoldi. Next base: position 130,975 of record CAWUFW010005773.1, on the reverse strand, counting down.
CTGTGCCCCATGGGAACAGTCCAGACCGAACTGCCAGGCCAGGTCCTCCCTGGACCGGAAACAAGCATCCTGGGACCGGTTTCAGTGTATGTCACCCTTCTTCAGCCAGGCTAGCTTGAATCCAGTGGCACAGTGAGCAAGGGACCCACGTCTGGGCATACCCATCCCACTTAGGGCAAAAAGTGTTACAGCAAACAAATGATGGATGGAATGCTGACAATGCAAACATTCTCCCCCAGTCAAAAGATCTGGGTTAAATCCATTGTTCTTTTGCCCTCTACGCCACCCCAGTTTGGACCCAGCCATATGCAAATCAGTCTTGACCCTGTGCCCCATGGGAACAGTCCAGACCGAACTGCCAGGCCAGGTCCTCGCTGGACCGGAAACAGGTATCCTGGGACCGGTTTCAGAGTATATCACCCTTTTTCAGCCAGGCTAGCTTGAATCCAGTGGCACAGTGAGCAAGGGACCCACGTCTGGGCATACCTATCCCACTTAGGGCAAAAAGTGTTACAGCAAACAAATGATGGACAGAATGCTGACAATGCAAACATTCTCCCCCAGTCAAAAGATCTGGGTTAAATCCATCGTTCTTTTGCCCACTACGCCACCCCAGTTTGGACCCAGCCATATGCAAATCAGTCTTGACCCTGTGCCCCATGGGAACAGTCCAGACCGAACTGCCAGGCCAGGTCCTCCCTGGACCGGAAACAAGCATCCTGGGGCTGGTTTCGGGGTATGTCACCCTTCTTCAGCCAGGCTAGCTTGAATCCAGTGGCACAGTGAGCAAGGGACCCACGTCTGGCCATACCCATCCCACTTAGGGCAAAAAGTGTTACAGCAAACAAATGATGGACAGAATGCTGACAATGCAAACATTCTCCCCCAGTCAAAAGATCTGGGTTAAATCCATCGTTCTTTTGCCCACTACGCCACCCCAGTTTGGACCCAGCCATACGCAAATCAGTCTTGACCCTGTGCCCCATGGGAACAGTCCAGACCGAACTGCCAGGCCAGGTCCTCCCTGGACTGGAAACAAGCATCCTGGGACCGGTTTCAGGGTATGTCACCCTTCTTCAGCCAGGCTAGCTTGAATCCAGTGGCACAGTGAGGAAGGGACCCAGATCTGGGCATACCCATCCCACTTAGGGCAAAAAGTGTTACAGCAAACAAATGATGGACGGAATGCTGACAATGCAAACATTGTCCCCCAGTCAAAAGATCTGGGTTAAATCCATTGTTCTTTTGCCCACTACGCCACCCCAGTTTGGACCCAGCCATATGCAAATCAGTCTTGACCCTGTGCCCCATGGGAACAGTCCAGACCGAACTGCCAGGCCAGGTCCTCCCTGGACCGGAAACAAGCATCCTGGGACCGGTTTCATGGTATGTCACCCTTCTTCAGCCAGGCTAGCTTGAATCCAGTGGCACAGTGAGCAAGGGACCCACGTCTGGGCATACCCATCCCACTTAGGGCAAAAAGTGTTACAGCAAACAAATGATGGATGGAATGCTGACAATGCAAACACTGTCCCCCAGTCAAAAGATCTGGGTTAAATCTATCGTTCTTGTGCCCACTACGCCACCCCAGTTTGGACCCAGCCATATGCAAATCAGTCTTGACCCTGTGCCCCATGGGAACAGTCCAGACCGAACTGCCAGGCCAGGTCCTCCCTGGACCAGAAACAAGCATCCTGGGGCCGGTTTCGGGGTATGTCACCCTTCTTCAGCCAGGCTAGCTTGAATCCAGTGGCACAGTGAGCAAGGGACCCACGTCTGGGCATACCTATCCCACTTATTGCAAAAAGTGTTACAGCAAACAAATGATGGACAGAATGCTGACAATGCAAACATTCTCCCCCAGTCAAAAGATCTGGGTTAAATCCATCGTTCTTTTGCCCACTACGCCACCCCAGTTTGGACCCAGCCATATGCAAATCAGTCTTGACCCTGTGCCCCATGGGAACAGTCCAGACCGAACTGCCAGGCCAGGTCTTCCCTGGACCGGAAACAAGCATCCTGGGGCTGGTTTCGAGGTATGTCACCCTTCTTCAGCCAGGCTAGCTTGAATCCAGGGGCACAGTGAGCAAGGGACCCACGTCTGGCCATACCCATCCCACTTAGGGCAAAAAGTGTTACAGCAAACAAATGATGGACAGAATGCTGACAATGCAAACATTCTCCCCCATACAAAAGATCTGGGTTAAATCCATCGTTCTTTTGCCCACTACGCCACCCCAGTTTGGACCCAGCCATACGCAAATCAGTCTTGACCCTGTGCCCCATGGGAACAGTCCAGACCGAACTGCCAGGCCAGGTCCTCCCTGGACTGGAAACAAGCATCCTGGGACCGGTTTCAGGGTATGTCACCCTTCTTCAGCCAGGCTAACTTGAATCCAGTGGCACAGTGAGGAGGGGACCCAGATCTGGGCATACCCATCCCACTTAGGGCAAAAAGTGTTACAGCAAACAAATGATGGACGGAATGCTGACAATGCAAACATTGTCCCCCAGTCAAAAGATCTGGGTTAAATCCATCGTTCTTTTGCCCACTACGCCACCCCAGTTTGGACCCAGCCATATGCAAATCAGTCTTGACCCTGTGCCCCATGGGAACAGTCCAGACCGAACTGCCAGGCCAGGTCCTCCCTGGACCGGAAACAAGCATCCTGGGACCGGTTTCAGGGTATGTCACCCTTCTTCAGCCAGGCTAGCTTGAATCCAGTGGCACAGTGAGCAAGGGACCCACGTCTGGGCATACCCATCCCACTTAGGGCAAAAAGTGTTACAGCAAACAAATGATGGACGGAATGCTGACAATGCAAACATTCTCCCCCAGTCAAAAGATCTGGGTTAAATCTATCGTTCTTGTGCCCACTACGCCACCCCAGTTTAGACCCAGCCATATGCAAATCAGTCTTGACCCTGTGCCCCATGGGAACAGTCCAGACCGAACTGCCAGGCCAGGTCCTCCCTGGACCGGAAACAAGCATCCTGGGGCCGGTTTCGGGATATGTCACCCTTCTTCAGTCAGGCTAGCTTGAATCCAGTGGCACAGTGAGCAAGGGACCCACGTCTGGGCATACCCATCTTACTTAGGGCAAAAAGTGTTACAGCAAACAAATGATGGATGGAATGCTGACAATGCAAACATTCTCCCCCAGTCAAAAGATCTGGGTTAAATCCATCGTTCTTTTGCCCTCTATGCCACCCCAGTTTGGACCGCAGCCATATGCAAATCAGTCTTGACCCTGTGCCCCATGGGAACAGTCCAGACCGAACTGCCAGGCCAGGTCCTCCCTGGACCAGAAACAAGCATCCTGGGGCCGGTTTCAGGGTATGTCACCCTTCTTCAGCCAGGCTAGCTTGAATCCAGTGGCACAGTGAGCAAGGGACCCACGTCTGGGCATACCCATCCCACTTAGGGCAAAAAGTGTTACAGGAAACAAATGATGGACGGAATGCTGACAATGCAAACATTCTCCCCCAGTCAAAAGATCTGTGTTAAATCCATCGTTCTTTTGCCCACAATGCCACCCCAGTTTGGACCCAGCCATATGCAAATCAGTCTTGACCCTGTGCCCCATGGGAACAGTCCAGACCGAACTGCCAGGCCAGGTCCTCCCTGGATCGGAAACAAGCATCCTGGGACCGGTTTCAGGGTATGTCACCCTCCTTCAGCCAGGCTAGCTTGAATCCAGTGGCACAGTGAGCAAGCGACCCACGTCTGGGCATACCCATCCCACTTAGGGCAAAAAGTGTTACAGCAAACAAATGATGGACGGAATGCTGACAATGCAAACATTCTCCCCCAGTCAAAAGATCTGGGTTAAATCCATCGTTCTTTTGCCGACTATGCCACCCCAGTTTGGACCCAGGCATATGCAAATCAGTCTTGACCCTGTGCCCCATGGGAACAGTCCAGACCGAACTGCCAGGCCAGGTCCTCCCTGGACCGGAAACAAGCATCCTGGGACCAGTTTCAGGGTATGTCACCCTTCTTCAGCCAGGCTAGCTTGAATCCAGTGGCACAGTGAGCAAGGGACCCACGTCTGGGCATACCCATCCCACTTAGGGCAAAAAGTGTTACAGCAAACAAATGATGGATCGGAATGCTGACAATGCAAACATTCTCCCCCAGTCAAAAGATGTTCGGTTAAATCTATCGTTCTTTTGCCCACTACGCCACCCCAGTTTGGACCCAGCCATATGCAAATCAGTGTTGACCCTGTGCCCCATGGGAACAGTCCAGACCAAACTGCCAGGTAAGGTCCTCCCAGGACCGGAAACAAGCATCCTGGGACCGGTTTCAGGGTATGTCACCCTTCTTCAGCCAGGCTAGCTTGAATCCAGTGGCACAGTGAGCAAGGGACCCACGTCTGGGCATAGCGATCCCACTTAGGTCAAAAAGTGTTACAGCAAACAAATGATGGATGGAATGCTGACAATGCAAACATTCTCCCCCAGTCAAAAGATCTGGGTTAAATCCATCGTTCTTTTGCTCTCTACGCTACCCTAGTTTGGACCCAGCCATATGCAAATCAGTCTTGACCCTGTGCCCCATGGTAACAGTCCAGACCGAACTGCCAGGCCAGGTCCTCGCTGGACCGGAAACAAGCATCCTGGGACCGGTTTCAGGGTATGTCACCATTCTTCAGCCAGGCTAGCTTGAATCCAGTGGCACAGTGAGCAAGGGACCCACGTCTGGGCATGCCCATCCCACTTAGGGCAAAAAGTGTTACAGCAAACAAATGATGGATGGAATGCTGACAATGCAAACATTCTCCCCCAGTCAAAAGATCTGGGTTAAATCCATCGTTCTTTTGCCCACTACGCCACCCCAGTTTGGACCCAGCCATATGCAAATCAGTCTTGACCCTGTGCCCCATGGGAACAGTCCAGACCGAACTGCCAGGCCAGGTCCTCGCTGGACCGGAAACAGGTATCCTGGGACCGGTTTCAGAGTATATCACCCTTCTTCAGCCAGGCTAGCTTGAATCCAGTGGCACAGTGAGCAAGGGACCCACGTCTGGGCATACCTATCCCACTTAGGGCAAAAAGTGTTACAGCAAACAAATGATGGACAGAATGCTGACAATGCAAACATTCTCCCCCAGTCAAAAGATCTGGGTTAAATCCATAGTTCTTTTGCCCACTACGCCACCCCAGTTTGGACCCAGCCATATGCAAATCAGTCTTGACCCTGTGCCCCATGGGAACAGTCCAGACCGAACTGCCAGGCCAGGTCCTCCCTGGACCGGAAACAAGCATCCTGGGGCTGGTTTCGGGGTATGTTACCCTTCTTCAGCCAGGCTAGCTTGAATCCAGGGGCACAGTGAGCAAGGGACCCACGTCTGGCCATACCCATCCCACTTAGGGCAAAAAGTGTTACAGCAAACAAATGATGGACAGAATGCTGACAATGCAAACATTCTCCCCCAGTCAAAAGATCTGGGTTAAATCCATCGTTCTTTTGCCCACTACGCCACCCCAGTTTGGACCCAGCCATACGCAAATCAGTCTTGACCCAGTGCCCCATTGGAACAGTCCAGACCGAACTGCCAGGCCAGGTCCTCCCTGGACTGGAAACAAGCATCCTGGGACCGGTTTCAGGGTATGTCACCCTTCTTCAGCCAGGCTAGCTTGAATCCAGTGGCACAGTGAGGAAGGGACCCAGATCAGGGCATACCCATCCCACTTAGGGCAAAAAGTGTTTCAGCAAACAAATGATGGACGGAATGCTGACAATGCAAACATTGTCCCCCAGTCAAAAGATCTGGGTTAAATCTATCGTTCTTTTGCCCACTACGCCACCCCAGTTTGGACCCAGCCATATGCAAATCAGTCTTGACCCTGTGCCCCATGGGAACAGTCCAGACCGATCTGCCAGGCCAGGTCCTCCCTGGACCGGAAACAAGCATCCTGGGACCGGTTTCAGGGTATGTCACCCTTCTTCAGCCAGGCTAGCTTGAATCCAGTGGCACAGTGAGCAAGGGACCCACGTCTGGGCATACCCATCCCACTTAGGGCAAAAAGTGTTACAGCAAACAAATGATGGATGGAATGCTGACAATGCAAACACTGTCCCCCAGTCAAAAGATCTGGGTTAAATCCATCGTTCTTGTGCCCACTACGCCACCCCAGTTTGGACCCAGCCATATGCAAATCAGTCTTGACCCTGTGCCCCATGGGAACAGTCCAGACCGAACTGCCAGGCCAGGTCCTCCCTGGACCGGAAACAAGCATCCTGGGGCCGGTTTCGGGGTATGTCACCCTTCTTCAGTCAGGCTAGCTTGAATCCAGTGGCACAGTGAGCAAGGGACCCACGTCTGGGCATACCCATCCTACTTAGGGCAAAAAGTGTTACAGCAAACAAATGATGGATGGAATGCTGACAATGCAAACATTCTCCCCCAGTCAAAAGATCTGGGTTAAATCCTTCGTTCTTTTGCCCACTACGCCACCCCAGTTTGGACCCAGCCATATGCAAATCAGTCTTGACCCTGTGCCCCATGGGAACAGTCCAGACCGAACTGCCAGGCCAGGTCCTCCCTGGACCAGAAACAAGCATCCTGGGGCCGGTTTCGGGGTATGTCACCCTTCTTCAGCCAGGCTAGCTTGAATCCAGTGGCACAGTGAGCAAGGGACCCACGTCTGGGCATACCCATCCCACTTAGGGCAAAAAGTGTTACAGGAAACAAATGATGGACGGAATGCTGACAATGCAAACATTCTCCCCCAGTCAAAAGATCTGGGTTAAATCCATCGTTCTTTTGCCCACAATGCCACCCCAGTTTGGACCCAGCCATATGCAAATCAGTCTTGACCCTGTGCCCTATGGGAACAGTCCAGACCGAACTGCCATGCCAGGTCCTCCATGGATCGGAAACAAGCATCCTGGGACCGGTTTCAGGGTATGTCACCCTCCTTCAGCCAGGCTAGCTTGAATCCAGTGGCACAGTGAGCAAGCGACCCACGTCTGGGCATACCCATCCAACTTAGGGCAAAAAGTGTTACAGCAAACAAATGATGGACGGAATGCTGACAATGCAAACATTCTCCCCCAGTCAAAAGATCTGGGTTAAATCCATCGTTCTTTTGCCGACTATGCCACCCCAGTTTGGACCCAGGCATATGCAAATCAGTCTTGACCCTGTGCCACATGGGAACAGTCCAGACCGAACTGCCAGGCCAGGTCCTCCCTGGACCAGAAACAAGCATCCTGGGACCGGTTTCAGGGTATGTCACCCTTCTTCAGCCAGGCTAGCTTGAATCCAGTGGCACAGTGAGCAAGGGACCCACGTCTGGGCATACCAATCCCACTTAGGGCAAAAAGTGTTACAGCAAACAAATGATGGATGGAATGCTGACAATGCAAACACTGTCCCCCAGTCAAAAGATCTGGGTTAAATCTATCGTTCTTGTGCCCACTACGCCACCCCAGTTTGGACCCAGCCATATGCAAATCAGTCTTGACCCTGTGCCCCATGGGAACAGTCCAGACCGAACTGACAGGCCAGGTCCTCCCTGGACCGGAAACAAGCATCCTGGGGCCGGTTTCGGGGTATGTCACCCTTCTTCATTCAGGCTAGCTTGAATCCAGTGGCACAGTGAGCAAGGGACCCACGTCTGGGCATACCCATCCTACTTAGGGCAAAAAGTGTTACAGCAAACAAATGATGGATGGAATGCTGACAATGCAAACATTCTCCCCCAGTCAAAAGATCTGGGTTAAATCCATTGTTCTTTTGCCCTCTATGCCACCCCAGTTTGGACGCAGCCATATGCAAATCAGTCTTGACCCTGTGCCCCATGGGAACAGTCCAGACCGAACTGCCAGGCCAGGTCCTCCCTGGACCAGAAACAAGCATCCTGGGGCCGGTTTCGGGGTATGTCACCCTTCTTCAGCCAGGCTAGCTTGAATCCAGTGGCACAGTGAGCAAGGGACCCACGTCTGGGCATACCCATCCCACTTAGGGCAAAAAGTGTTACAGGAAACAAATGATGGACGGAATGCTGACAATGCAAACATTCTCCCCCAGTCAAAAGATCTGGGTTAAATCCATCATTCTTTTGCCCACAATGCCACCCCAGTTTGGACCCAGCCATATGCAAATCAGTCTTGACCCTGTGCCCCATGGGAACAGTCCAGACCGAACTGCCAGGCCAGGTCCTCCCTGGATCGGAAACAAGCATCCTGGGACCGGTTTCAGGGTATGTCACCCTCCTTCAGCCAGGCTAGCTTGAATCCAGTGGCACAGTGAGCAAGCGACCCACGTCTGGGCATACCCATCTCACTTAGGGCAAAAAGTGTTACAGCAAACAAATGATGGACGGAATGCTGACAATGCAAACATTCTCCCCCAGTCAAAAAATCTGGGTTAAATCCATCGTTCTTTTGCCGACTATGCCACCCCAGTTTGGACCCAGGCATATGCAAATCAGTCTTGACCCTGTGCCCCATGGGAACAGTCCAGACCGAACTGCCAGGCCAGGTCCTCCCTGGACCGGAAACAAGCATCCTGGGACCGGTTTCAGGGTATGTCACCCTTCTTCAGCCAGGCTAGCTTGAATCCAGTGGCACAGTGAGCAAGGGACCCACGTCTGGGCATACCCATCCCACTTAGGGCAAAAAGTGTTACAGCAAACAAATGATGGACGGAATGCTGACAATGCAAACATTCTCCCCCAGTCAAAAGATCTTCGTTAAATCCATCGTTCTTTTGCCCACTACGCCACCCCAATTTGGACCCAGCCATATGCAAATCATTGTTGACCCTGTGCCCCATGGGAACAGTCCAGACCGAACTGCCAGGCCAGGTCCTCCCTGGACCGGAAACAAGCATCCTGGGACCGGTTTCAGGGTATGTCACCCTTCTTCAGCCAGGCTAGCTTGAATCCAGTGGCACAGTGAGCAAGGGACCCACGTCTGGGCATAGCCATCCCACTTAGGTCAAAAAGTGTTACAGCAAACAAATGATGGATGGAATGCTGACAAGGCAAACATTCTCCCTCAGTCAAAAGATCTGGTTTAAATCCATCGTTCTTTTGCCCACTACGCCACCCCAGTTTGGATCCAGCCATATGCAAATCAGTCTTGACCCTGTGCCCCATGGGAACAGTCCAGACCAAACTGCCAGGCCCTCCCTGGACCGGAAACAAGCATCCTGGGGCCGGTTTCAGGGTATGTCACCCTTCTTCAGCCAGGCTAGCTTGAATCCAGTGGCACAGTGAGCAAGGGACCCACGTCTGGGCATACCCATCCCACTTAGGGCAAAAAGTGTTACAGCAAACAAATGATGGATGGAATGCTGACAATGCAAACACTGTCCCCCAGTCAAAAGATCTGGGTTTAATCTATCATTCTTTTGCCCACTACGCCACCCCAGTTTGGACCTAGCCATATGCAAATCAGTCTTGACCCTGTGCCCCATGGGAACAGTCCAGACCGAACTGCCAGGCCAGGTCCTCCCTGGACCGGAAACAAGCATCCTGGGACCGGTTTCAGGGTATGTCACCCTTCTTCAGCCAGGCTAGCTTGAATCCAGTGGCACAGTGAGCAAGGGACCCACGTCTGGCAATACCCATCCCACTTAGGGCAAAAAGTGTTACAGCAAACAAATGATGGACGGAATGCTGACAATGCAAACATTCTCCCCCAGTCAAAAGATCTGGGTTAAATCTATCGTTCTTGTGCCCACTTCGCCACCCCAGTTTGGACCCAGCCATATGCAAATCAGTCTTGACCCTGTGCCCCATGGGAACAGTCCAGACCGAACTGCCAGGCCAGGTCCTCCCTGGACCGGAAACAAGCATCCTGGGGCCGGTTTCAGGGTATGTCACCCTTCTTCAGCCAGGCTAGCTTGAATCCAGTGGCACAGTGAGCAAGGGACCCACGTCTGGGCATACCCATCCTACTTAGGGCAAAAAGTGTTACAGCAAACAAATGATGGATGGAATGCTGACAATGCAAACATTCTCCCCCAGTCAAATGATCTGGGTTAAATCCATCGTTCTTTTGCCCTCTATGCCACCCCAGTTTGGACGCAGCCATATGCAAATCAGTCTTGACCCTGTGCCCCATGGGAACAGTCCAGACCGAACTGCCAGGCCAGGTCCTCCCTGGACCGGAAACAAGCATCCTGGGACCGGTTTCAGGGTATGTCACCCTTCTTCAGCCAGGCTAGCTTGAATCCAGTGGCACAGTGAGCAAGGGACCCACGTCTGGGCATACCCATCCCACTTAGGGCAAAAAGTGTTACAGCAAACAAATGATGGACGGAATGCTGACAATGCAAACATTCTCCCCCAGTCAAAAGATCTGGGTTAAATCCATTGTTCTTTTGCCCACTACGCCACCCCAGTTTGGACCCAGCCATATGCAAATCAGTCTTGACCCTGTGCCCCATGGGAACAGTCCAGACCGAACTGCCAGGCCAGGTCCTCCCTGGATCGGAAACAAGCATCCTGGGACCGGTTTCAGGGTATGTCACCCTCCTTCAGCCAGGCTAGCTTGAATCCAGTGGCACAGTGAGCAAGGGACCCACGTCTGGGCATACCCATCCCACTTAGGGCAAAAAGTGTTACAGCAAACAAATGATGGACGGAATGCTGACAATGCAAACATTCTCCCCCAGTCAAAAGATCTGGGTTAAATCCATCGTTCTTTTGCCCACTACGCCACCCCAGTTTGGACCCAGGCATATTGCAAATCAGTCTTGACCCTGTGCCCCATGGGAACAGTCCAGACCGAACTGCCAGGCCAGGTCCTCCCTGGACCGGAAACAAGCATCCTGGGACCGGTTTCAGGGTATGTCACCCTTCTTCAGCCAGGCTAGCTTGAATCCAGTGGCACAGTGAGCAAGGGACCCACGTCTGGGCATACCCATCCCACTTAGGGCAAAAAGTGCTACAGCAAACAAATGATGGACGGAATGCTGACAATGCAAACATTCTCCCCCAGTCAAAAGATCTGGGTTAAATCTATCGTTCTTTTGCCCACTACGCCACCCCAGTTTGGACCCAGCCATATGCAAATCAGTCTTGACCCTGTGCCCCATGGGAACAGTCCAGACCAAACTGCCAGGCCAGGTCCTCCCAGGACCGGAAACAAGCATCCTGGGACCGGTTTCAGGGTATGTCACCCTTCTTCAGCCAGGCTAGCTTGAATCCAGTGGCACAGTGAGCAAGGGACCCACGTCTGGGCATACCCATCCCACTTAGGTCAAAAAGTGTTACAGCAAACAAATGATGGATGGAATGCTGACAAGGCAAACATTCTCCCTCAGTCAAAAGATCTGGGTTAAATCCATCGTTCTTTTGCCCACTACGCCACCCCAGTTTGGACCCAGCCATATGCAAATCAGTCTTGACCCTGTGCCCCATGGGAACAGTCCAGACCGAACTGCCAGGCCAGGTCCTCCCTGGACCGGAAACAAGCATCCTGGGGCCGGTTTCAGGGTATGTCACCCTTCTTCAGCCAGGCTAGCTTGAATCCAGTGGCACAGTGAGCAACGGACCCACGTCTGGGCATGCCCATCCCACTTAGGGCAAAAAGTGTTACAGCAAACAAATGATGGACGGAATGCTGACAATGCAAACATTCTCCCCCAGTCAAAAGATCTGGGTTAAATCCATCGTTCTTTTGCCCTCCACGCCACCCCAGTTTGGACCCAGCCATATGCAAATCAGTCTTGACCCTGTGCCCCATGGTAACAGTCCAGACCGAACTGCCAGGCCAGGTCCTCGCTGGACCGGAAACAAGCATCCTGGGACCGGTTTCAGGGTATGTCACCCTTCTTCAGCCAGGCTAGCTTGAATCCAGTGGCACAGTGAGCAAGGGACCCACGTCTGGGCATGCCCATCCCATTTAGGGCAAAAAGTGTTACAGCAAACAAATGATGGTCGGGATGCTGACAATGCAAACATTCTCCCCCAGTCAAAAGATCTGGGTTAAATCCATCGTTCTTTTGCCCACTACGCCACCCCAGTTTGGACCCAGCCATATGCAAATCAGTCTTGACCCTGTGCCCCATGGGAACAGTCCAGACCGAACTGCCAGGCCAGGTCCTCGCTGGACCGGAAACAGGCATCCTGGGACCGGTTTCAGAGTATATCACCCTTCTTCAGCCAGGCTAGCTTGAATCCAGTGGCACAGTGAGCAAGGGACCCACGTCTGGGCATACCTATCCCACTTAGGGCAAAAAGTGTTACAGCAAACAAATGATGGACAGAATGCTGACAATGCAAACATTCTCCCCCAGTCAAAAGATCTGGGTTAAATCCATAGTTCTTTTGCCCACTACGCCACCCCAGTTTGGACCCAGCCATATGCAAATCAGTCTTGACCCTGTGCCCCATGGGAACAGTCCAGACCGAACTGCCAGGCCAGGTCCTCCCTGGACCGGAAACAAGCATCCTGGGGCTGGTTTCGGGGTATGTTACCCTTCTTCAGCCAGGCTAGCTTGAATCCAGGGGCACAGTGAGCAAGGGACCCACGTCTGGCCATACCCATCCCACTTAGGGCAAAAAGTGTTACAGCAAACAAATGATGGACAGAATGCTGACAATGCAAACATTCTCCCCCAGTCAAAAGATCTGGGTTAAATCCATCGTTCTTTTGCCCACTACGCCACCCCAGTTTGGACCCAGCCATATGCAAATCAGTCTTGACCCTGTGCCCCATGGGAACAGTCCAGACCGAACTGCCAGGCCAGGTCCTCCCTGGACCAGAAACAAGCATCCTGCGGCCGGTTTCGGGGTATGTCACCCTTCTTCAGCCAGGCTAGCTTGAATCCAGTGGCACAGTGAGCAAGGGACCCACGTCTGGGCATACCCTTCCCACTTAGGGCAAAAAGTGTTACAGGAAACAAATGATGGACGGAATGCTGACAATGCAAACATTCTTCCCCAGTCCAAAGATCTGGGTTAAATCCATCGTTCTTTTGCCCACAATGCCACCCCAGTTTGGACCCAGCCATATGCAAATCAGTCTTGACCCTGTGCCCCATGGGAACAGTCCAGACCGAACTGCCAGGCCAGGTCCTCCCTGGATCGGAAACAAGCATCCTGGGACCGGTTTCAGGGTATGTCACCCTCCTTCAGCCAGGCTAGCTTGAATCCAGTGGCACAGTGAGCAAGCGACCCACGTCTGGGCATACCCATCCAACTTAGGGCAAAAAGTGTTACAGCAAACAAATGATGGACGGAATGCTGACAATGCAAACATTCTCCCCCAGTCAAAAGATCTGGGTTAAATCCATCGTTCTTTTGCCCACTACGCCACCCCAGTTTGGACCCAGCCATATGCAAATCAGTCTTGACCCTGTGCCCCATGGGAACAGTCCAGTCCAGACCGAACTGCCAGGCCAGGTCCTCCCTGGACCGGAAACAAGCATCCTGGGACCGGTTTCAGGGTATGTCACCCTTCTTCAGCCAGGCTAGCTTGAATCCAGTGGCACAGTGAGCAAGGGACCCACGTCTGGGCATACCCATCCCACTTAGGGCAAAAAGTGTTACAGCAAACAAATGATGGACGGAATGCTGACAATGCAAACATTCTCCCCCAGTCAAAAGATCTGCGTTAAATCCATCGTTCTTTTGCCCACTACGCCACCCCAGTTTGGACCCAGCCATATGCAAATCAGTCTTGACCCTGTGCCCCATGGGAACAGTCCAGACCGAACTGCCAGGCCAGGTCCTCCCTGGACCGGAAACAAGCATCCTGGGACCGGTTTCAGGGTATGTCACCCTTCTTCAGCCAGGCTAGCTTGAATCCAGTGGCACAGTGAGCAAGGGACCCACGTCTGGGCATACCCATCCCACTTAGGTCAAAAAGTGTTACAGCAAACAAATGATGGATGGAATGCTGACAATGCAAACATTCTCCCTCAGTCAAAAGATCTGGGTTAAATCCATCGTTCTTTTGCCCACTACGCCACCCCAGTTTGGATCCAGCCATATGCAAATCAGTCTTGACCCTGTGCCCCATGGGAACAGTCCAGACCAAACTGCCAGGCCAGGTCCTCCCTGGACCGGAAACAAGCATCCTGGGACCGGTTTCAGGGTATGTCACCCTTCTTCAGCCAGGCTAGCTTGAATCCAGTGGCACAGTGAGCAAGGGACCCACGTCTGGGCATACCCATCCCACTTAGGGCAAAACGTGTTACAGCAAACAAATGATGCACGGAATGCTGACAATGCAAACATTCTCCCCCAGTCAAAAGATCTGGGTTAAATCCATCGTTCTTTTGCCCACTACGCCACCCCAGTTTGGACCCAGGCATATGCAAATCAGTCTTGACCCTGTGCCCCATGGGAACAGTCCAGACCGAACTGCCAGGCCAGGTCCTCCCTGGACCGGAAACAAGCATCCTGGGACCGGTTTCAGGGTATGTCACCCTTCTTCAGCCAGGCTAGCTTGAATCCAGTGGCACAGTGAGCAAGGGACCCACGTCTGGGCATACCCATCCCACTTAGGGCAAAAAGTGTTACAGCAAACAAATGATGGACGGAATGCTGACAATGCAAACATTCTCCCCCAGTCAAAAGATCTTCGTTAAATCTATCGTTCTTTTGCCCACTACACCACCCCAGTTTGGACCCAGCCATATGCAAATCAGTGTTGACCCTGTGCCCCATGGGAACAGTCCAGACCGAACTGCCAGGCCAGGTCCTCCCTGGACCGGAAACAAGCATCCTGGGACCGGTTTCAGGGTATGTCACCCTTCTTCAGCCAGGCTAGCTTGAATCCAGTGGCACAGTGAGCAAGGGACCCACGTCTGGGCATAGCCATCCCACTTAGGTCAAAAAGTGTTACAGCAAACAAATGATGGATGGAATGCTGACAAGGCAAACATTCTCCCTCAGTCATAAGATCTGGTTTAAATCCATCGTTCTTTTGCCCACTACGCCACCCCAGTTTGGATCCAGCCATATGCAAATCAGTCTTGACCCTGTGCCCCATGGGAACAGTCCAGACCAAACTGCCAGGCCCTCCCTGGACCGGAAACAAGCATCCTGGGGCCGGTTTCAGGGTATGTCACCCTTCTTCAGCCAGGCTAGCTTGAATCCAGTGGCACAGTGAGCAAGGGACCCACGTCTGGGCATACCCATCCCACTTAGGGCAAAAAGTGTTACAGCAAACAAATGATGCACGGAATGCTGACAATGCAAACATTCTCCCCCAGTCAAAAGATCTGGGTTAAATCCATCGTTCTTTTGCCCACTACGCCACCCCAGTTTGGACCCAGCCATATGCAAATCAGTCTTGACCCTGTGCCCCATGGTAACAGTCCAGACCGAACTGCCAGGCCAGGTCCTCGCTGGACCGGAAACAAGCATCCTGGGACCGGTTTCAGGGTATGTCACCATTCTTCAGCCAGGCTATCTTGAATCCAGTGGCACAGTGAGCAAGGGACCCACGTTTGGGCATGCCCATCCCACTTAGGGCAAAAAGTGTTACAGCAAACAAATGATGGATGGGATGCTGACAATGCAAACATTGTCCCCCAGTCAAAAGATCTGGGTTAAATCCATCGTTCTTTTGCCCTCTACGGCACCCCAGTTTGGACCCATCCATATGCAAATCAGTCTTGACCCTGTGCCCCATGGGAACAGTCCAGACCGAACTGCCAGGCCAGGTCCTCCCTGGACCGGAAACAAGCATCCTGGGACCGGTTTCAGTGTATGTCACCCTTCTTCAGCCAGGCTAGCTTGAATCCAGTGGCACAGTGAGCAAGGGACCCACGTCTGGGCATACCCATCCCACTTAGGGCAAAAAGTGTTACAGCAAACAAAAGATGGATGGAATGCTGACAATGCAAACATTCTCCCCCAGTCAAAAGATCTGGGTTAAATCCATCGTTCTTTTGCCCTCTACGCCACCCCAGTTTGGACCCAGCCATATGCAAATCAGTCTTGACCCTGTGCCCCATGGGAACAGTCCAGACCGAACTGCCAGGCCAGGTCCTCGCTGGACCGGAAACAGGTATCCTGGGACCGGTTTCACAGTATGTCACCCTTCTTCAGCCAGGCTAGCTTGAATCCAGTGGCACAGTGAGCAAGGGACCCACGTCTGGGCATACCCATCCCACTTAGAGCAAAAAGTGTTACAGCAAACAAATGATGGACAGAATGCTGACAATGCAAACATTCTCCCCCAGTCAAAAGATCTGGGTTAAATCCATCGTTCTTTTGCCCACTACGCCACCCCAGTTTGGACCCAGCCATATGCAAATCAGTCTTGACCCTGTGCCCCATGGGAACAGTCCAGACCGAACTGCCAGGCCAGGTCCTCCCTGGACCGGAAACAAGCATCCTGGGGCTGGTTTCAGGGTATGTCACCCTTCTTCAGCCAGGCTAGCTTGAATCCAGTGGCACAGTGAGCAAGGGACCCACGTCTGGGCATACCCATCCCACTTAGGGCAAAAAGTGTTACAGCAAACAAATGATGGACAGAATGCTGACAATGCAAACATTCTCCCCCAGTCAAAAGATCTGGGTTAAATCCATCGTTCTTTTGCCCACTACGCCACCCCAGTTTGGACCCAGCCATACGCAAATCAGTCTTGACCCTGTGCCCCATGGGAACAGTCCAGACCGAACTGCCAGGCCAGGTCCTCCCTGGACTGGAAACAAGCATCCTGGGACCGGTTTCAGGGTATGTCACCCTTCTTCAGCCAGGCTAGCTTGAATCCAGTGGCACAGTGAGCAAGGGACCCACGATCTGGGCATACCCATCCCACTTAGGGCAAAAAGTGTTACAGCAAACAAATGATGGACGGAATGCTGACAATGCAAACATTGTCACCCAGTCAAAAGATCTGGGTTAAATCCATCGTTCTTTTGCCCACTACGCCACCCCAGTTTGGACCCAGCCATATGCAAATCAGTCTTGACCCTGTGCCCCATGGGAACAGTCCAGACCGAACTGCCAGGCCAGGTCCTCCTGGACCGGAAACAAGCATCCTGGGACCGGTTTCAGGGTATGTCACCCTTCTTCAGCCAGGCTAGCTTGAATCCAGTGGCACAGTGAGCAAGGGACCCACGTCTGGGCATACCCATCCCACTTAGGGCAAAAAGTGTTACAGCAAACAAATGATGGACGGAATGCTGACAATGCAAACATTCTCCCCCAGTCAAAAGATCTGGGTTAAATCCATCTTTCTTGTGCCCACTACGCCACCCCAGTTTAGACCCAGCCATATGCAAATCAGTCTTGACCCTGTGCCCCATGGGAACAGTCCAGACCGAACTGCCAGGCCAGGTCCTCCCTGGACCGGAAACAAGCATCCTGGGACCGGTTTCAGGGATATGTCACCCTTCTTCAGTCAGGCTAGCTTGAATCCAGTGGCACAGTGAGCAAGGGACCCACGTCTGGGCATACCCATCCCACTTAGGGCAAAAAGTGTTACAGCAAACAAATGATGGACGGAATGCTGACAATGCAAACATTCTCCCCCAGTCAAAAGATCTGGGTTAAATCCATCGTTCTTTTGCCCTCTACGCCACCCCAGTTTGGACCCAGCCATATGCAAATCAGTCTTGACCCTGTGCCCCATGGGAACAGTCCAGACCGAACTGCCAGGCCTGGACCTCCCTGGACTGGAAACAAGCATCCTGGGGCCGGTTTCAGGGTATGTCACCCTTCTTCAGCCAGGCTAGCTTGTATCCAGTGGCACAGTGAGCAAGGGAACCACGTCTGGGTATCCCCATCCCACTTAGGGCAAAAAGTGTTACAGCAAACAAATGATGGACGGAATGCTGACAATGCAAACATTCTCCCCCAGTCAAAAGATCTGGGTTAAATCCATCGTTCTTTTGCCCACTATGCCACCCCAGTTTGGACCCAGCCATATGCAAATCAGTCTTGACCCTGTGCCCCATGGGAACAGTCCAGACCGAACTGCCAGGCCAGGTCCTCCCTGGACCGGAAACAAGCATCCTGGGACCGGTTTCAGGGTATGTCACCCTCCTTCAGCCAGGCTAGCTTGAATCCAGTGGCACAGTGAGCAAGCGACCCACGTCTGGGCATACCCATCCCACTTAGGGCAAAAAGTGTTACAGCAAACAAATGATGGACGGAATGCTGACAATGCAAACATTCTCCCCCAGTCAAAAGATCTGGGATAAATCCATCGTTCTTTTGCCGACTATGCCACCCCAGTTTGGACCCAGGCATATGCAAATCAGTCTTGACCCTGTGCCCCATGGGAACAGTCCAGACCGAACTGCCAGGCCAGGTCCTCCCTGGACCGGAAACAAGCATCCTGGGACCGGTTTCAGGGTATGTCACCCTTCTTCAGCCAGGCTAGCTTGAATCCAGTGGCACAGTGAGCAAGGGACCCACGTCTGGGCATACCCATCCCACTTAGGGCAAAAAGTGTTACAGCAAACAAATGATGATCGGAATGCTGACAATGCAAACATTCTCCCCCAGTCAAAAGATGTTCGTTAAATCTATCGTTCTTTTGCCCACTACGCCACCCCAGTTTGGACCCAGCCATATGCAAATCAGTGTTGACCCTGTGCCCCATGGGAACAGTCCAGACCAAACTGCCAGGCAAGGTCCTCCCAGGACCGGAAACAAGCATCCTGGGACCGGTTTCAGGGTATGTCACCCTTCTTCAGCCAGGCTAGCTTGAATCCAGTGGCACAGTGAGCAAGGGACCCACGTCTGGGCATAGCGATCCCACTTAGGTCAAAAAGTGTTACAGCAAACAAATGATGGATGGAATGCTGACAAGGCAAACATTCTCCCTCAGTCATAAGATCTGGTTTAAATCCATCGTTCTTTTGCCCACTACGCCACCCCAGTTTGGATCCAGCCATATGCAAATCAGTCTTGACCCTGTGCCCCATGGGAACAGTCCAGACCAAACTGCCAGGCCCTCCCTGGACCGGAAACAAGCATCCTGGGGCCGGTTTCAGGGTATCTCACCCTTCTTCAGCCAGGCTAGCTTGAATCCAGTGGCACAGTGAGCAAGGGACCCACGTCTGGGCATGCCCATCCCACTTAGGGCAAAAAGTGTTACAGCAAACAAATGATGGACGGAATGCTGACAATGCAAACATTCTCCCCCAGTCAAAAGATCTGGGTTAAATCCATCGTTCTTTTGCTCTCTACGCCACCCTAGTTTGGACCCAGCCATACGCAAATCAGTCTTGACCCTGTGCCCCATGGTAACAGTCCAGACCGAACTGCCAGGCCAGGTCCTCGCTGGACCGGAAACAAGCATCCTGGGACCGGTTTCAGGGTATGTCACCATTCTTCAGCCAGGCTAGCTTGAATCCAGTGGCACAGTGAGCAAGGGACCCACGTCTGGGCATGCCCATCCCACTTAGGGCAAAAAGTGTTACAGCAAACAAATGATGGATGGAATGCTGACAATGCAAACATTCTCCCCCAGTCAAAAGATCTGGGTTAAATCCATCGTTCTTTTGCCCTCTACGCCACCCCAGTTTGGACCCAGCCATATGCAAATCAGTCTTGACCCTGTGCCCCATGGGAACAGTCCAGACCGAACTGCCAGGCCAGGTCCTCGCTGGACCGGAAACAGGTATCCTGGGACCGGTTTCAGAGTATATCACCCTTTTTCAGCCAGGCTAGCTTGAATCCAGTGGCACAGTGAGCAAGGGACCCACGTCTGGGCATACCTATCCCACTTAGGGCAAAAAGTGTTACAGCAAACAAATGATGGACAGAATGCTGACAATGCAAACATTCTCCCCCAGTCAAAAGATCTGGGTTAAATCCATCGTTCTTTTGCCCACTACGCCACCCCAGTTTGGACCCAGCCATATGCAAATCAGTCTTGACCCTGTGCCCCATGGGAACAGTCCAGAGCAAACTGCCAGGCCAGGTCCTCCCTGGACCGGAAACAAGCATCCTGGGGCTGGTTTCGGGGTATGTCACCCTTCTTCAGCCAGGCTAGCTTGAATCCAGGGGCACAGTGAGCAAGGGACCCACGTCTGGCCATACCCATCCCACTTAGGGCAAAAAAGTGTTACAGCAAATAAATGATGGACAGAATGCTGACAATGCAAACATTCTCCCCCAGTCAAAAGATCTGGGTTAAATCCATCGTTCTTTTGCCCACTACGCCACCCCAGTTTGGACCCAGCCATACGCAAATCAGTCTTGACCCTGTGCCCCATTGGAACAGTCCAGACCGAACTGCCAGGCCAGGTCCTCCCTGGACTGGAAACAAGCATCCTGGGACCGGTTTCAGGGTATGTCACCCTTCTTCAGCCAGGCTAGCTTGAATCCAGTGGCACAGTGAGGAAGGGACCCAGATCAGGGCATACCCATCCCACTTAGGGCAAAAAGTGTTTCAGCAAACAAATGATGGACGGAATGCTGACAATGTAAACATTGTCCCCCAGTCAAAAGATCTGGGTTAAATCCATCGTTACTTTGCCCACTACGCCACCCCAGTTTGGACCCAGCCATATGCAAATCAGTCTTGACCCTGTGCCCCATGGGAACAGTCCAGACCGATCTGCCAGGCCAGGTCCTCCCTGGACCGGAAACAAGCATCCTGGGACCGGTTTCAGGGTATGTCACCCTTCTTCAGCCAGGCTAGCTTGAATCCAGTGGCACAGTGAGCAAGGGACCCACGTCTGGGCATACCCATCCCACTTAGGGCAAAAAGTGTTACAGCAAACAAATGATGGATGGAATGCTGACAATGCAAACACTGTCCCCCAGTCAAAAGATCTGGGTTAAATCTATCGTTCTTGTGCCCACTACGCCACCCCAGTTTGGACCCAGCCATATGCAAATCAGTCTTGACCCTGTGCCCCATGGGAACAGTCCAGACCGAACTGCCATGCCAGGTCCTCCCTGGATCGGAAACAAGCATCCTGGGACCGGTTTCAGGGTATGTCACCCTCCTTCAGCCAGGCTAGCTTGAATCCAGTGGCACAGTGAGCAAGCGACCCACGTCTGGGCATACCCATCTCACTTAGGGCAAAAAGTGTTACAGCAAACAAATGATGGACGGAATGCTGACAATGCAAACATTCTCCCCCAGTCAAAAAATCTGGGTTAAATCCATCGTTCTTTTGCCGACTATGCCACCCCAGTTTGGACCCAGGCATATGCAAATCAGTCTTGACCCTGTGCCCCATAGGAACAGTCCAGACCGAACTGCCAGGCCAGGTCCTCCCTGGACCGGAAACAAGCATCCTGGGACCGGTTTCAGGGTATGTCACCCTTCTTCAGCCAGGCTAGCTTGAATCCAGTGGCACAGTGAGCAAGGGACCCACGTCTGGGCATACCAATCCCACTTAGGGCAAAAAGTGTTACAGCAAACAAATGATGGATGGAATGCTGACAATGCAAACACTGTCCCCCAGTCAAAAGATTTGGGTTAAATCTATCGTTCTTGTGCCCACTACGCCACCCCAGTTTGGACCCAGCCATATGCAAATCAGTCTTGACCCTCTGCCCCATGGGAACAGTCCAGACCGAACTGACAGGCCAGGTCCTCCCTGGACCGGAAACAAGCATCCTGGGGCCGGTTTCGGGGTATGTCACCCTTCTTCATTCAGGATAGCTTGAATCCAGTGGCACAGTGAGCAAGGGACCCACGTCTGGGCATACCCATCCTACTTAGGGCAAAAAGTGTTACAGCAAACAAATGATGGATGGAATGCTGACAATGCAAACATTCTCCCCCAGTCAAAAGATCTGGGTTAAATCCATCGTTCTTTTGCCCTCTATGCCACCCCAGTTTGGACGCAGCCATATGCAAATCAGTCTTGACCCTGTGCCCCATGGGAACAGTCCAGACCGAACTGCCAGGCCAGGTCCTCCCTGGACCAGAAACAAGCATCCTGGGGCCGGTTTCGGGGTATGTCACCCTTCTTCAGCCGGGCTAGCTTGAATCCAGTGGCACAGTGAGCAAGGGACCCACGTCTGGGCATACCCATCCCACTTAGGGCAAAAAGTGTTACAGCAAACAAATGATGGACGGAATGCTGACAATGCAAACATTCTCCCCCAGTCAAAAAATCTGGGTTAAATCCATCGTTCTTTTGCCCACTATGCCACCCCAGTTTGGACCCAGCCATATGCAAATCAGTCTTGACCCTGTGCCCCATGGGAACAGTCCAGACCGAACTGCCAGGCCAGGTCCTCCCTGGATCGGAAACAAGCATCCTGGGACCGGTTTCAGGGTATGTCACCCTCCTTCAGCCAGGCTAGCTTGAATCCAGTGTCACAGTGAGCAAGGGACCCACGTCTGGGCATACCCATCCCACTTAGGGCAAAAAGTGTTACAGCAAACAAATGATGGACGGAATGCTGACAATGCAAACATTCTCCCCCAGTCAAAAGATCTTGGTTAAATCCATCGTTCTTTTGCCCACTACGCCACCCCAGTTTGGACCCAGCCATATGCAAATCATTGTTGACCCTGTGCCCCATGGGAACAGTCCAGACCGAACTGCCAGGCCAGGTCCTCCCTGGACCGGAAACAAGCATCCTGGGACCGGTTTCAGGGTATGTCACCCTTCTTCAGCCAGGCTAGCTTGAATCCAGTGGCACAGTGAGCAAGGGACCCACGTCTGGGCATACCCATCCCACTTAGGTCAAAAAGTGTTACAGCAAACAAATGATGGATGGAATGCTGACAAGGCAAACATTCTCCCTCAGTCAAAAGATCTGGGTTAAATCCATCGTTCTTTTGCCCACTACGCCACCCCAGTTTGGACCCAGCCATATGCAAATCAGTCTTGACCCTGTGCCCCATGGGAACAGTCCAGACCAAACTGCCAGGCCAGGTCCTCCCTGGACCGGAAACAAGCATCCTGGGGCCGGTTTCAGGGTATGTCACCCTTCTTCAGCCAGGCTAGCTTGAATCCAGTGGCACAGTGAGCAAGGGACCCACGTCTGGGCATACCCATCCCACTTAGGGCAAAAAGTGTTACAGCAAACAAATGATGGATGGAATGCTGACAATGCAAACATTCTCCCCCAGTCAAAAGATCTGGGTTAAATCTATCATTCTTTTGCCCACTACGCCACCCCAGTTTGGACCTAGCCATATGCAAATCAGTCTTGACCCTGTGCCCCATGGGAACAGTCCAGACCGAACTGCCAGGCCAGGTCCTCCCGGGACCGGAAACAAGCATCCTGGGACCGGTTTCAGGGTATGTCACCCTTCTTCAGCCAGGCGAGCTTGAATCCAGTGGCACAGTGAGCAAGGGACCCACGTCTGGCAATACCCATCCCACTTAGGGCAAAAAGTGTTACAGCAAACAAATGATGGACGGAATGCTGACAATGCAAACATTCTCCCCCAGTCAAAAGATCTGGGTTAAATCCATCGTTCTTTTGCCCACTACGCCACCCCAGTTTGGACCCAGCCATATGCAAATCAGTCTTGACCCTGTGCCCCATGGGAACAGTCCAGACCGAACTGCCAGGCCAGGTCCTCCCTGGACCGGAAACAAGCATCCTGGGACCGGTTTCAGGGTATGTCACCCTTCTTCAGCCAGGCTAGCTTGAATCCAGTGGCACAGTGAGCAAGGGACCCACGTCTGGGCATACCCATCCCACTTAGGGCAAAAAGTGTTACAGCAAACAAATGATGGACGGAATGCTGACAATGCAAACATTCTCCCCCAGTCAAAAGATCTGGGTTAAATCCATCGTTCTTTTGCCCACTACGCCCCCCCAGTTTGGACCCAGCCATATGCAAATCAGTCTTGACCCTGTGCCCCATGGGAACAGTCCAGACCGAACTGCCAGGCCAGGCCCTCCCTGGACCAGAAACAAGCATCCTGGGACCGGTTTCAGGGTATGTCACCCTTCTTCAGCCAGGCTAGCTTGAATCCAGTGGCACCGTGAGCAAGGGACCCACGTCTGGGCATACCCATCCCACTTAGGGCAAAAAGTGTTACAGGAAAGAAATGATGGACGGAATGCTGACAATGCAAACATTCTCCCCCAGTCAAAAGATCTGGGTTAAATCCATTGTTCTTTTGCCCACAATGCCACCCCAGTTTGGACCCAGCCATATGCAAATCAGTCTTGACCCTGTGCCCCATGGGAACAGTCCAGACCGAACTGCCAGGCCAGGTCCTCCCTGGACCAGAAACAAGCATCCTGGGACCGGTTTCAGGGTATGTCACCCTTCTTCAGCCAGGCTAGCTTGAATCCAGTGGCACAGTGAGCAAGGGACCCACGTCTGGGCATACCCATCCCACTTAGGGCAAAAAGTGTTACAGCAAACAAATGATGGACGGAATGCTGACAATGCAAACATTCTCCCCCAGTCAAAAGATCTGGGTTAAATCTATCGTTCTTTTGCCCACTACGCCACCCCAGTTTGGACCCAGCCATATGCAAATCAGTGTTGACCCTGTGCCCCATGGGAACAGTCCAGACCGAACTGCCAGGCCAGGTCCTCCCTGGACCGGAAACAAGCATCCTGGGACCGGTTTCAGGGTATGTCACCCTTCTTCAGCCAGGCTAGCTTGAATCCAGTGGCACAGTGAGCAAGGGACCCACGTCTGGGCATACCCATCCCACTTAGGTCAAAAAGTGTTACAGCAAACAAATGATGGACGGAATGCTGACAATGCAAACATTCTCCCTCAGTCAAAAGATCTGGGTTAAATCCATCGTTCTTTTGCCCACTACGCCACCCCAGTTTGGATCCAGCCATATGCAAATCAGTCTTGACCCTGTGCCCCATGGGAACAGTCCAGACCAAACTGCCAGGCCAGGTCCTCCCTGGACCGGAAACAAGCATCCTGGGGCCGGTTTCAGGGTATGTCACCCTTCTTCAGCCAGGCTAGCTTGAATCCAGTGGCACAGTGAGCAAGGGACCCACGTCTGGGCATACCCATCCCACTTAGGGCAAAAAGTGTTACAGCAAACAAATGATGGACGGAATGCTGACAATGCAAACATTCTCCCCCAGTCAAAAGATCTGGGTTAAATCCATCGTTCTTTTGCCCACTACGCCACCCCAGTTTGGACCCAGCCATATGCAAATCAGTCTTGACCCTGTGCCCCATGGGAACAGTCCAGACCGAACTGCCAGGCCAGGTCCTCGCTGGACCGGAAACAAGCATCCTGGGACCGGTTTCAGGGTATGTCACCATTCTTCAGCCAGGCTAGCTTGAATCCAGTGGCACAGTGAGCAAGGGACCCACGTCTGGGCATGCCCATCCCACTTAGGGCAAAAAGTGTTACAGCAAACAAATGATGGATGGGATGCTGACAATGCAAACATTCTCCCCCAGTCAAAAGATCTGGGTTAAATCCATCGTTCTTTTGCCCACTACGCCACCCCAGTTTGGACCCAGCCATATGCAAATCAGTCTTGACCCTGTGCCCCATGGGAACAGTCCAGACCGAACTGCCAGGCCAGGTCCTCGCTGGACCGGAAACAAGCATCCTGGGACCGGTTTCAGGGTATGTCACCCTTTTTCAGCCAGGCTAGCTTGAATCCAGTGGCACAGTGAGCAAGGGACCCACGTCTGGGCATACCCATCCCACTTAGGGCAAAAAGTGTTACAGCAAACAAATGATGGACGGAATGCTGACAATGCAAACATTCTCCCCCAGTCAAAAGATCTGGGTTAAATCCATAGTTCTTTTGCCCACTACGCCACCCCAGTTTGGACCCAGCCATATGCAAATCAGTCTTGACCCTGTGCCCCATGGGAACAGTCCAGACCGAACTGCCAGGCCAGGTCCTCCCTGGACCGGAAACAAGCATCCTGGGACTGGTTTCAGGGTATGTTACCCTTCTTCAGCCAGGCTAGCTTGAATCCAGTGGCACAGTGAGCAAGGGACCCACGTCTGGGCATACCCATCCCACTTAGGGCAAAAAGTGTTACAGCAAACAAATGATGGACAGAATGCTGACAATGCAAACATTCTCCCCCAGTCAAAAGATCTGGGTTAAATCCATCGTTCTTTTGCCCACTACGCCACCCCAGTTTGGACCCAGCCATATGCAAATCAGTCTTGACCCTGTGCCCCATGGGAACAGTCCAGACCGAACTGCCAGGCCAGGTCCTCCCTGGACCGGAAACAAGCATCCTGGGACCAGTTTCAGGGTATGTCACCCTTCTTCAGCCAGGCTAGCTTGAATCCAGTGGCACAGTGACCAAGGGACCCATGTCTGGGCATACCCATCCCACTTAGGGCAAAAAGTGTTACAGCAAACAAATGATGGATGGAATGCTGACAATGCAAACATTCTCCCCCAGTCAAAAGATCTGGGTTAAATCCATCGTTCTTGTGCCCACTACGCCACCCCAGTTTGGACCCAGCCATATGCAAATCAGTCTTGACCCTGTGCCCCATGGGAACAGTCCAGACCGAACTGCCAGGCCAGGTCCTCCCTGGATCGGAAACAAGCATCCTGGGACCGGTTTCAGGGTATGTCACCCTTCTTCAGCCAGGCTAGCTTGAATCCAGTGGCACAGTGAGCAAGGGACCCACGTCTGGGCATACCCATCCCACTTAGGGCAAAAAGTGTTACAGCAAACAAATGATGGACGGAATGCTGACAATGCAAACATTCTCCCCCAGTCAAAAGATCTGGGTTAAATCCATCGTTCTTTTGCCCACTACGCCACCCCAGTTTGGACCCAGCCATATGCAAATCAGTCTTGACCCTGTGCCCCATGGGAACAGTCCAGACCGAACTGCCAGGCCAGGTCCTCCCTGGACCGGAAACAAGCATCCTGGGACCGGTTTCAGGGTATGTCACCCTTCTTCAGCCAGGCTAGCTTGAATCCAGTGGCACAGTGAGCAAGGGACCCACGTCTGGGCATACCCATCCCACTTAGGGCAAAAAGTGTTACAGCAAACAAATGATGGACGGAATGCTGACAATGCAAACATTCTCCCCCAGTCAAAAGATCTGGGTTAAATCCATCGTTCTTTTGCCCACTACGCCACCCCAGTTTGGACCCAGCCATATGCAAATCAGTCTTGACCCTGTGCCCCATGGGAACAGTCCAGACCGAACTGCCAGGCCAGGTCCTCCCTGGACCGGAAACAAGCATCCTGGGACCGGTTTCAGGGTATGTCACCCTTCTTCAGCCAGGCTAGCTTGAATCCAGTGGCACAGTGAGCAAGGGACCCACGTCTGGGCATACCCATCCCACTTAGGGCAAAAAGTGTTACAGCAAACAAATGATGGACGGAATGCTGACAATGCAAACATTCTCCCTCAGTCAAAAGATCTGGGTTAAATCCATCGTTCTTTTGCCCACTACGCCACCCCAGTTTGGACCCAGCCATATGCAAATCAGTCTTGACCCTGTGCCCCATGGGAACAGTCCAGACCGAACTGCCAGGCCAGGTCCTCCCTGGACCGGAAACAAGCATCCTGGGACCGGTTTCAGGGTATGTCACCCTTCTTCAGCCAGGCTAGCTTGAATCCAGTGGCACAGTGAGCAAGGGACCCACGTCTGGGCATACCCATCCCACTTAGGGCAAAAAGTGTTACAGCAAACAAATGATGGACGGAATGCTGACAATGCAAACATTCTCCCCCAGTCAAAAGATCTGGGTTAAATCCATCGTTCTTTTGCCCACTACGCCACCCCAGTTTGGACCCAGCCATATGCAAATCAGTCTTGACCCTGTGCCCCATGGGAACAGTCCAGACCGAACTGCCAGGCCAGGTCCTCGCTGGACCGGAAACAAGCATCCTGGGACCGGTTTCAGGGTATGTCACCCTTCTTCAGCCAGGCTAGCTTGAATCCAGTGGCACAGTGAGCAAGGGACCCACGTCTGGGCATGCCCATCCCACTTAGGGCAAAAAGTGTTACAGCAAACAAATGATGGACGGAATGCTGACAATGCAAACATTCTCCCCCAGTCAAAAGATCTGGGTTAAATCCATCGTTCTTTTGCCCACTACGCCACCCCAGTTTGGACCCAGCCATATGCAAATCAGTCTTGACCCTGTGCCCCATGGGAACAGTCCAGACCGAACTGCCAGGCCAGGTCCTCCCTGGACCGGAAACAAGCATCCTGGGACCGGTTTCAGGGTATGTCACCCTTCTTCAGCCAGGCTAGCTTGAATCCAGTGGCACAGTGAGCAAGGGACCCACGTCTGGGCATACCCATCCCACTTAGGGCAAAAAGTGTTACAGCAAACAAATGATGGACGGAATGCTGACAATGCAAACATTCTCCCCCAGTCAAAAGATCTGGGTTAAATCCATCGTTCTTTTGCCCACTACGCCACCCCAGTTTGGACCCAGCCATATGCAAATCAGTCTTGACCCTGTGCCCCATGGGAACAGTCCAGACCGAACTGCCAGGCCAGGTCCTCCCTGGACCGGAAACAAGCATCCTGGGACCGGTTTCAGGGTATGTCACCCTTCTTCAGCCAGGCTAGCTTGAATCCAGTGGCACAGTGAGCAAGGGACCCACGTCTGGGCATACCCATCCCACTTAGGGCAAAAAGTGTTACAGCAAACAAATGATGGACGGAATGCTGACAATGCAAACATTCTCCCCCAGTCAAAAGATCTGGGTTAAATCCATCGTTCTTTTGCCCACTACGCCACCCCAGTTTGGACCCAGCCATATGCAAATCAGTCTTGACCCTGTGCCCCATGGGAACAGTCCAGACCGAACTGCCAGGCCAGGTCCTCCCTGGACCGGAAACAAGCATCCTGGGACCGGTTTCAGGGTATGTCACCCTTCTTCAGCCAGGCTAGCTTGAATCCAGTGGCACAGTGAGCAAGGGACCCACGTCTGGGCATACCCATCCCACTTAGGGCAAAAAGTGTTACAGCAAACAAATGATGGACGGAATGCTGACAATGCAAACATTCTCCCCCAGTCAAAAGATCTGGGTTAAATCCATCGTTCTTTTGCCCACTACGCCACCCCAGTTTGGACCCAGCCATATGCAAATCAGTCTTGACCCTGTGCCCCATGGGAACAGTCCAGACCGAACTGCCAGGCCAGGTCCTCCCTGGACCGGAAACAAGCATCCTGGGACCGGTTTCAGGGTATGTCACCCTTCTTCAGCCAGGCTAGCTTGAATCCAGTGGCACAGTGAGCAAGGGACCCACGTCTGGGCATACCCATCCCACTTAGGGCAAAAAGTGTTACAGCAAACAAATGATGGACGGAATGCTGACAATGCAAACATTCTCCCCCAGTCAAAAGATCTGGGTTAAATCCATCGTTCTTTTGCCCACTACGCCACCCCAGTTTGGACCCAGCCATATGCAAATCAGTCTTGACCCTGTGCCCCATGGGAACAGTCCAGACCGAACTGCCAGGCCAGGTCCTCCCTGGACCGGAAACAAGCATCCTGGGACCGGTTTCAGGGTATGTCACCCTTCTTCAGCCAGGCTAGCTTGAATCCAGTGGCACAGTGAGCAAGGGACCCACGTCTGGGCATACCCATCCCACTTAGGGCAAAAAGTGTTACAGCAAACAAATGATGGACGGAATGCTGACAATGCAAACATTCTCCCCCAGTCAAAAGATCTGGGTTAAATCCATCGTTCTTTTGCCCACTACGCCACCCCAGTTTGGACCCAGCCATATGCAAATCAGTCTTGACCCTGTGCCCCATGGGAACAGTCCAGACCGAACTGCCAGGCCAGGTCCTCCCTGGACCGGAAACAAGCATCCTGGGACCGGTTTCAGGGTATGTCACCCTTCTTCAGCCAGGCTAGCTTGAATCCAGTGGCACAGTGAGCAAGGGACCCACGTCTGGGCATACCCATCCCACTTAGGGCAAAAAGTGTTACAGCAAACAAATGATGGACGGAATGCTGACAATGCAAACATTCTCCCCCAGTCAAAAGATCTGGGTTAAATCCATCGTTCTTTTGCCCACTACGCCACCCCAGTTTGGACCCAGCCATATGCAAATCAGTCTTGACCCTGTGCCCCATGGGAACAGTCCAGACCGAACTGCCAGGCCAGGTCCTCCCTGGACCGGAAACAAGCATCCTGGGACCGGTTTCAGGGTATGTCACCCTTCTTCAGCCAGGCTAGCTTGAATCCAGTGGCACAGTGAGCAAGGGACCCACGTCTGGGCATACCCATCCCACTTAGGGCAAAAAGTGTTACAGCAAACAAATGATGGACGGAATGCTGACAATGCAAACATTCTCCCCCAGTCAAAAGATCTGGGTTAAATCCATCGTTCTTTTGCCCACTACGCCACCCCAGTTTGGACCCAGCCATATGCAAATCAGTCTTGACCCTGTGCCCCATGGGAACAGTCCAGACCGAACTGCCAGGCCAGGTCCTCCCTGGACCGGAAACAAGCATCCTGGGACCGGTTTCAGGGTATGTCACCCTTCTTCAGCCAGGCTAGCTTGAATCCAGTGGCACAGTGAGCAAGGGACCCACGTCTGGGCATACCCATCCCACTTAGGGCAAAAAGTGTTACAGCAAACAAATGATGGACGGAATGCTGACAATGCAAACATTCTCCCCCAGTCAAAAGATCTGGGTTAAATCCATCGTTCTTTTGCCCACTACGCCACCCCAGTTTGGACCCAGCCATATGCAAATCAGTCTTGACCCTGTGCCCCATGGGAACAGTCCAGACCGAACTGCCAGGCCAGGTCCTCCCTGGACCGGAAACAAGCATCCTGGGACCGGTTTCAGGGTATGTCACCCTTCTTCAGCCAGGCTAGCTTGAATCCAGTGGCACAGTGAGCAAGGGACCCACGTCTGGGCATACCCATCCCACTTAGGGCAAAAAGTGTTACAGCAAACAAATGATGGACGGAATGCTGACAATGCAAACATTCTCCCCCAGTCAAAAGATCTGGGTTAAATCCATCGTTCTTTTGCCCACTACGCCACCCCAGTTTGGACCCAGCCATATGCAAATCAGTCTTGACCCTGTGCCCCATGGGAACAGTCCAGACCGAACTGCCAGGCCAGGTCCTCCTGGACCGGAAACAAGCATCCTGGGACCGGTTTCAGGGTATGTCACCCTTCTTCAGCCAGGCTAGCTTGAATCCAGTGGCACAGTGAGCAAGGGACCCACGTCTGGGCATACCCATCCCACTTAGGGCAAAAAGTGTTACAGCAAACAAATGATGGACGGAATGCTGACAATGCAAACATTCTCCCCCAGTCAAAAGATCTGGGTTAAATCCATCGTTCTTTTGCCCACTACGCCACCCCAGTTTGGACCCAGCCATATGCAAATCAGTCTTGACCCTGTGCCCCATGGGAACAGTCCAGACCGAACTGCCAGGCCAGGTCCTCCCTGGACCGGAAACAAGCATCCTGGGACCGGTTTCAGGGTATGTCACCCTTCTTCAGCCAGGCTAGCTTGAATCCAGTGGCACAGTGAGCAAGGGACCCACGTCTGGGCATACCCATCCCACTTAGGGCAAAAAGTGTTACAGCAAACAAATGATGGACGGAATGCTGACAATGCAAACATTCTCCCCCAGTCAAAAGATCTGGGTTAAATCCATCGTTCTTTTGCCCACTACGCCACCCCAGTTTGGACCCAGCCATATGCAAATCAGTCTTGACCCTGTGCCCCATGGGAACAGTCCAGACCGAACTGCCAGGCCAGGTCCTCCCTGGACCGGAAACAAGCATCCTGGGACCGGTTTCAGGGTATGTCACCCTTCTTCAGCCAGGCTAGCTTGAATCCAGTGGCACAGTGAGCAAGGGACCCACGTCTGGGCATACCCATCCCACTTAGGGCGAAAAGTGTTACAGCAAACAAATGATGGACGGAATGCTGACAATGCAAACATTCTCCCCCAGTCAAAAGATCTGGGTTAAATCCATCGTTCTTTTGCCCACTACGCCACCCCAGTTTGGACCCAGCCATATGCAAATCAGTCTTGACCCTGTGCCCCATGGGAACAGTCCAGACCGAACTGCCAGGCCAGGTCCTCCCTGGACCGGAAACAAGCATCCTGGGACCGGTTTCAGGGTATGTCACCCTTCTTCAGCCAGGCTAGCTTGAATCCAGTGGCACAGTGAGCAAGGGACCCACGTCTGGGCATACCCATCCCACTTAGGGCAAAAAGTGTTACAGCAAACAAATGATGGACGGAATGCTGACAATGCAAACATTCTCCCCCAGTCAAAAGATCTGGGTTAAATCCATCGTTCTTTTGCCCACTACGCCACCCCAGTTTGGACCCAGCCATATGCAAATCAGTCTTGACCCTGTGCCCCATGGGAACAGTCCAGACCGAACTGCCAGGCCAGGTCCTCCCTGGACCGGAAACAAGCATCCTGGGACCGGTTTCAGGGTATGTCACCCTTCTTCAGCCAGGCTAGCTTGAATCCAGTGGCACAGTGAGCAAGGGACCCACGTCTGGGCATACCCATCCCACTTAGGGCAAAAAGTGTTACAGCAAACAAATGATGGACGGAATGCTGACAATGCAAACATTCTCCCCCAGTCAAAAGATCTGGGTTAAATCCATCGTTCTTTTGCCCACTACGCCACCCCAGTTTGGACCCAGCCATATGCAAATCAGTCTTGACCCTGTGCCCCATGGGAACAGTCCAGACCGAACTGCCAGGCCAGGTCCTCCCTGGATCGGAAACAAGCATCCTGGGACCGGTTTCAGGGTATGTCACCCTTCTTCAGCCAGGCTAGCTTGAATCCAGTGGCACAGTGAGCAAGGGACCCACGTCTGGGCATACCCATCCCACTTAGGGCAAAAAGTGTTACAGCAAACAAATGATGGACGGAATGCTGACAATGCAAACATTCTCCCCCAGTCAAAAGATCTGGGTTAAATCCATCGTTCTTTTGCCCACTACGCCACCCCAGTTTGGACCCAGCCATATGCAAATCAGTCTTGACCCTGTGCCCCATGGGAACAGTCCAGACCGAACTGCCAGGCCAGGTCCTCCCTGGACCGGAAACAAGCATCCTGGGACCGGTTTCAGGGTATGTCACCCTTCTTCAGCCAGGCTAGCTTGAATCCAGTGGCACAGTGAGCAAGGGACCCACGTCTGGGCATACCCATCCCACTTAGGGCAAAAAGTGTTACAGCAAACAAATGATGGACGGAATGCTGACAATGCAAACATTCTCCCCCAGTCAAAAGATCTGGGTTAAATCCATCGTTCTTTTGCCCACTACGCCACCCCAGTTTGGACCCAGCCATATGCAAATCAGTCTTGACCCTGTGCCCCATGGGAACAGTCCAGACCGAACTGCCAGGCCAGGTCCTCCCTGGACCGGAAACAAGCATCCTGGGACCGGTTTCAGGGTATGTCACCCTTCTTCAGCCAGGCTAGCTTGAATCCAGTGGCACAGTGAGCAAGGGACCCACGTCTGGGCATACCCATCCCACTTAGGGCAAAAAGTGTTACAGCAAACAAATGATGGACGGAATGCTGACAATGCAAACATTCTCCCCCAGTCAAAAGATCTGGGTTAAATCCATCGTTCTTTTGCCCACTACGCCACCCCAGTTTGGACCCAGCCATATGCAAATCAGTCTTGACCCTGTGCCCCATGGGAACAGTCCAGACCGAACTGCCAGGCCAGGTCCTCCCTGGACCGGAAACAAGCATCCTGGGACCGGTTTCAGGGTATGTCACCCTTCTTCAGCCAGGCTAGCTTGAATCCAGTGGCACAGTGAGCAAGGGACCCACGTCTGGGCATACCCATCCCACTTAGGGCAAAAAGTGTTACAGCAAACAAATGATGGACGGAATGCTGACAATGCAAACATTCTCCCCCAGTCAAAAGATCTGGGTTAAATCCATCGTTCTTTTGCCCACTACGCCACCCCAGTTTGGACCCAGCCATATGCAAATCAGTCTTGACCCTGTGCCCCATGGGAACAGTCCAGACCGAACTGCCAGGCCAGGTCCTCCCTGGACCGGAAACAAGCATCCTGGGACCGGTTTCAGGGTATGTCACCCTTCTTCAGCCAGGCTAGCTTGAATCCAGTGGCACAGTGAGCAAGGGACCCACGTCTGGGCATACCCATCCCACTTAGGGCGAAAAGTGTTACAGCAAACAAATGATGGACGGAATGCTGACAATGCAAACATTCTCCCCCAGTCAAAAGATCTGGGTTAAATCCATCGTTCTTTTGCCCACTACGCCACCCCAGTTTGGACCCAGCCATATGCAAATCAGTCTTGACCCTGTGCCCCATGGGAACAGTCCAGACCGAACTGCCAGGCCAGGTCCTCCCTGGACCGGAAACAAGCATCCTGGGACCGGTTTCAGGGTATGTCACCCTTCTTCAGCCAGGCTAGCTTGAATCCAGTGGCACAGTGAGCAAGGGACCCACGTCTGGGCATACCCATCCCACTTAGGGCAAAAAGTGTTACAGCAAACAAATGATGGACGGAATGCTGACAATGCAAACATTCTCCCCCAGTCAAAAGATCTGGGTTAAATCCATCGTTCTTTTGCCCACTACGCCACCCCAGTTTGGACCCAGCCATATGCAAATCAGTCTTGACCCTGTGCCCCATGGGAACAGTCCAGACCGAACTGCCAGGCCAGGTCCTCCCTGGACCGGAAACAAGCATCCTGGGACCGGTTTCAGGGTATGTCACCCTTCTTCAGCCAGGCTAGCTTGAATCCAGTGGCACAGTGAGCAAGGGACCCACGTCTGGGCATACCCATCCCACTTAGGGCAAAAAGTGTTACAGCAAACAAATGATGGACGGAATGCTGACAATGCAAACATTCTCCCCCAGTCAAAAGATCTGGGTTAAATCCATCGTTCTTTTGCCCACTACGCCACCCCAGTTTGGACCCAGCCATATGCAAATCAGTCTTGACCCTGTGCCCCATGGGAACAGTCCAGACCGAACTGCCAGGCCAGGTCCTCCCTGGACCGGAAACAAGCATCCTGGGACCGGTTTCAGGGTATGTCACCCTTCTTCAGCCAGGCTAGCTTGAATCCAGTGGCACAGTGAGCAAGGGACCCACGTCTGGGCATACCCATCCCACTTAGGGCAAAAAGTGTTACAGCAAACAAATGATGGACGGAATGCTGACAATGCAAACATTCTCCCCCAGTCAAAAGATCTGGGTTAAATCCATCGTTCTTTTGCCCACTACGCCACCCCAGTTTGGACCCAGCCATATGCAAATCAGTCTTGACCCTGTGCCCCATGGGAACAGTCCAGACCGAACTGCCAGGCCAGGTCCTCCCTGGACCGGAAACAAGCATCCTGGGACCGGTTTCAGGGTATGTCACCCTTCTTCAGCCAGGCTAGCTTGAATCCAGTGGCACAGTGAGCAAGGGACCCACGTCTGGGCATACCCATCCCACTTAGGGCGAAAAGTGTTACAGCAAACAAATGATGGACGGAATGCTGACAATGCAAACATTCTCCCCCAGTCAAAAGATCTGGGTTAAATCCATCGTTCTTTTGCCCACTACGCCACCCCAGTTTGGACCCAGCCATATGCAAATCAGTCTTGACCCTGTGCCCCATGGGAACAGTCCAGACCGAACTGCCAGGCCAGGTCCTCCCTGGACCGGAAACAAGCATCCTGGGACCGGTTTCAGGGTATGTCACCCTTCTTCAGCCAGGCTAGCTTGAATCCAGTGGCACAGTGAGCAAGGGACCCACGTCTGGGCATACCCATCCCACTTAGGGCAAAAAGTGTTACAGCAAACAAATGATGGACGGAATGCTGACAATGCAAACATTCTCCCCCAGTCAAAAGATCTGGGTTAAATCCATCGTTCTTTTGCCCACTACGCCACCCCAGTTTGGACCCAGCCATATGCAAATCAGTCTTGACCCTGTGCCCCATGGGAACAGTCCAGACCGAACTGCCAGGCCAGGTCCTCCCTGGACCGGAAACAAGCATCCTGGGACCGGTTTCAGGGTATGTCACCCTTCTTCAGCCAGGCTAGCTTGAATCCAGTGGCACAGTGAGCAAGGGACCCACGTCTGGGCATACCCATCCCACTTAGGGCAAAAAGTGTTACAGCAAACAAATGATGGACGGAATGCTGACAATGCAAACATTCTCCCCCAGTCAAAAGATCTGGGTTAAATCCATCGTTCTTTTGCCCACTACGCCACCCCAGTTTGGACCCAGCCATATGCAAATCAGTCTTGACCCTGTGCCCCATGGGAACAGTCCAGACCGAACTGCCAGGCCAGGTCCTCCCTGGACCGGAAACAAGCATCCTGGGACCGGTTTCAGGGTATGTCACCCTTCTTCAGCCAGGCTAGCTTGAATCCAGTGGCACAGTGAGCAAGGGACCCACGTCTGGGCATACCCATCCCACTTAGGTCAAAAAGTGTTACAGCAAACAAATGATGGACGGAATGCTGACAATGCAAACATTCTCCCCCAGTCAAAAGATCTGGGTTAAATCCATCGTTCTTTTGCCCACTACGCCACCCCAGTTTGGACCCAGCCATATGCAAATCAGTCTTGACCCTGTGCCCCATGGGAACAGTCCAGACCGAACTGCCAGGCCAGGTCCTCCCTGGACCGGAAACAAGCATCCTGGGACCGGTTTCAGGGTATGTCACCCTTCTTCAGCCAGGCTAGCTTGAATCCAGTGGCACAGTGAGCAAGGGACCCACGTCTGGGCATACCCATCCCACTTAGGGCAAAAAGTGTTACAGCAAACAAATGATGGACGGAATGCTGACAATGCAAACATTCTCCCCCAGTCAAAAGATCTGGGTTAAATCCATCGTTCTTTTGCCCACTACGCCACCCCAGTTTGGACCCAGCCATATGCAAATCAGTCTTGACCCTGTGCCCCATGGGAACAGTCCAGACCGAACTGCCAGGCCAGGTCCTCCCTGGACCGGAAACAAGCATCCTGGGACCGGTTTCAGGGTATGTCACCCTTCTTCAGCCAGGCTAGCTTGAATCCAGTGGCACAGTGAGCAAGGGACCCACGTCTGGGCATACCCATCCCACTTAGGGCAAAAAGTGTTACAGCAAACAAATGATGGACGGAATGCTGACAATGCAAACATTCTCCCCCAGTCAAAAGATCTGGGTTAAATCCATCGTTCTTTTGCCCACTACGCCACCCCAGTTTGGACCCAGCCATATGCAAATCAGTCTTGACCCTGTGCCCCATGGGAACAGTCCAGACCGAACTGCCAGGCCAGGTCCTCCCTGGACCGGAAACAAGCATCCTGGGACCGGTTTCAGGGTATGTCACCCTTCTTCAGCCAGGCTAGCTTGAATCCAGTGGCACAGTGAGCAAGGGACCCACGTCTGGGCATACCCATCCCACTTAGGGCAAAAAGTGTTACAGCAAACAAATGATGGACGGAATGCTGACAATGCAAACATTCTCCCCCAGTCAAAAGATCTGGGTTAAATCCATCGTTCTTTTGCCCACTACGCCACCCCAGTTTGGACCCAGCCATATGCAAATCAGTCTTGACCCTGTGCCCCATGGGAACAGTCCAGACCGAACTGCCAGGCCAGGTCCTCCCTGGACCGGAAACAAGCATCCTGGGACCGGTTTCAGGGTATGTCACCCTTCTTCAGCCAGGCTAGCTTGAATCCAGTGGCACAGTGAGCAAGGGACCCACGTCTGGGCATACCCATCCCACTTAGGGCAAAAAGTGTTACAGCAAACAAATGATGGACGGAATGCTGACAATGCAAACATTCTCCCCCAGTCAAAAGATCTGGGTTAAATCCATCGTTCTTTTGCCCACTACGCCACCCCAGTTTGGACCCAGCCATATGCAAATCAGTCTTGACCCTGTGCCCCATGGGAACAGTCCAGACCGAACTGCCAGGCCAGGTCCTCCCTGGACCGGAAACAAGCATCCTGGGACCGGTTTCAGGGTATGTCACCCTTCTTCAGCCAGGCTAGCTTGAATCCAGTGGCACAGTGAGCAAGGGACCCACGTCTGGGCATACCCATCCCACTTAGGGCAAAAAGTGTTACAGCAAACAAATGATGGACGGAATGCTGACAATGCAAACATTCTCCCCCAGTCAAAAGATCTGGGTTAAATCCATCGTTCTTTTGCCCACTACGCCACCCCAGTTTGGACCCAGCCATATGCAAATCAGTCTTGACCCTGTGCCCCATGGGAACAGTCCAGACCGAACTGCCAGGCCAGGTCCTCCCTGGACCGGAAACAAGCATCCTGGGACCGGTTTCAGGGTATGTCACCCTTCTTCAGCCAGGCTAGCTTGAATCCAGTGGCACAGTGAGCAAGGGACCCACGTCTGGGCATACCCATCCCACTTAGGGCGAAAAGTGTTACAGCAAACAAATGATGGACGGAATGCTGACAATGCAAACATTCTCCCCCAGTCAAAAGATCTGGGTTAAATCCATCGTTCTTTTGCCCACTACGCCACCCCAGTTTGGACCCAGCCATATGCAAATCAGTCTTGACCCTGTGCCCCATGGGAACAGTCCAGACCGAACTGCCAGGCCAGGTCCTCCCTGGACCGGAAACAAGCATCCTGGGACCGGTTTCAGGGTATGTCACCCTTCTTCAGCCAGGCTAGCTTGAATCCAGTGGCACAGTGAGCAAGGGACCCACGTCTGGGCATACCCATCCCACTTAGGGCAAAAAGTGTTACAGCAAACAAATGATGGACGGAATGCTGACAATGCAAACATTCTCCCCCAGTCAAAAGATCTGGGTTAAATCCATCGTTCTTTTGCCCACTACGCCACCCCAGTTTGGACCCAGCCATATGCAAATCAGTCTTGACCCTGTGCCCCATGGGAACAGTCCAGACCGAACTGCCAGGCCAGGTCCTCCCTGACCGGAAACAAGCATCCTGGGACCGGTTTCAGGGTATGTCACCCTTCTTCAGCCAGGCTAGCTTGAATCCAGTGGCACAGTGAGCAAGGGACCCACGTCTGGGCATACCCATCCCACTTAGGGCAAAAAGTGTTACAGCAAACAAATGATGGACGGAATGCTGACAATGCAAACATTCTCCCCCAGTCAAAAGATCTGGGTTAAATCCATCGTTCTTTTGCCCACTACGCCACCCCAGTTTGGACCCAGCCATATGCAAATCAGTCTTGACCCTGTGCCCCATGGGAACAGTCCAGACCGAACTGCCAGGCCAGGTCCTCCCTGGACCGGAAACAAGCATCCTGGGACCGGTTTCAGGGTATGTCACCCTTCTTCAGCCAGGCTAGCTTGAATCCAGTGGCACAGTGAGCAAGGGACCCACGTCTGGGCATACCCATCCCACTTAGGGCAAAAAGTGTTACAGCAAACAAATGATGGACGGAATGCTGACAATGCAAACATTCTCCCCCAGTCAAAAGATCTGGGTTAAATCCATCGTTCTTTTGCCCACTACGCCACCCCAGTTTGGACCCAGCCATATGCAAATCAGTCTTGACCCTGTGCCCCATGGGAACAGTCCAGACCGAACTGCCAGGCCAGGTCCTCCCTGGACCGGAAACAAGCATCCTGGGACCGGTTTCAGGGTATGTCACCCTTCTTCAGCCAGGCTAGCTTGAATCCAGTGGCACAGTGAGCAAGGGACCCACGTCTGGGCATACCCATCCCACTTAGGGCGAAAAGTGTTACAGCAAACAAATGATGGACGGAATGCTGACAATGCAAACATTCTCCCCCAGTCAAAAGATCTGGGTTAAATCCATCGTTCTTTTGCCCACTACGCCACCCCAGTTTGGACCCAGCCATATGCAAATCAGTCTTGACCCTGTGCCCCATGGGAACAGTCCAGACCGAACTGCCAGGCCAGGTCCTCCCTGGACCGGAAACAAGCATCCTGGGACCGGTTTCAGGGTATGTCACCCTTCTTCAGCCAGGCTAGCTTGAATCCAGTGGCACAGTGAGCAAGGGACCCACGTCTGGGCATACCCATCCCACTTAGGGCAAAAAGTGTTACAGCAAACAAATGATGGACGGAATGCTGACAATGCAAACATTCTCCCCCAGTCAAAAGATCTGGGTTAAATCCATCGTTCTTTTGCCCACTACGCCACCCCAGTTTGGACCCAGCCATATGCAAATCAGTCTTGACCCTGTGCCCCATGGGAACAGTCCAGACCGAACTGCCAGGCCAGGTCCTCCCTGGACCGGAAACAAGCATCCTGGGACCGGTTTCAGGGTATGTCACCCTTCTTCAGCCAGGCTAGCTTGAATCCAGTGGCACAGTGAGCAAGGGACCCACGTCTGGGCATACCCATCCCACTTAGGGCAAAAAGTGTTACAGCAAACAAATGATGGACGGAATGCTGACAATGCAAACATTCTCCCCCAGTCAAAAGATCTGGGTTAAATCCATCGTTCTTTTGCCCACTACGCCACCCCAGTTTGGACCCAGCCATATGCAAATCAGTCTTGACCCTGTGCCCCATGGGAACAGTCCAGACCGAACTGCCAGGCCAGGTCCTCCCTGGACCGGAAACAAGCATCCTGGGACCGGTTTCAGGGTATGTCACCCTTCTTCAGCCAGGCTAGCTTGAATCCAGTGGCACAGTGAGCAAGGGACCCACGTCTGGGCATACCCATCCCACTTAGGGCGAAAAGTGTTACAGCAAACAAATGATGGACGGAATGCTGACAATGCAAACATTCTCCCCCAGTCAAAAGATCTGGGTTAAATCCATCGTTCTTTTGCCCACTACGCCACCCCAGTTTGGACCCAGCCATATGCAAATCAGTCTTGACCCTGTGCCCCATGGGAACAGTCCAGACCGAACTGCCAGGCCAGGTCCTCCCTGGACCGGAAACAAGCATCCTGGGACCGGTTTCAGGGTATGTCACCCTTCTTCAGCCAGGCTAGCTTGAATCCAGTGGCACAGTGAGCAAGGGACCCACGTCTGGGCATACCCATCCCACTTAGGGCAAAAAGTGTTACAGCAAACAAATGATGGACGGAATGCTGACAATGCAAACATTCTCCCCCAGTCAAAAGATCTGGGTTAAATCCATCGTTCTTTTGCCCACTACGCCACCCCAGTTTGGACCCAGCCATATGCAAATCAGTCTTGACCCTGTGCCCCATGGGAACAGTCCAGACCGAACTGCCAGGCCAGGTCCTCCCTGGACCGGAAACAAGCATCCTGGGACCGGTTTCAGGGTATGTCACCCTTCTTCAGCCAGGCTAGCTTGAATCCAGTGGCACAGTGAGCAAGGGACCCACGTCTGGGCATACCCATCCCACTTAGGGCGAAAAGTGTTACAGCAAACAAATGATGGACGGAATGCTGACAATGCAAACATTCTCCCCCAGTCAAAAGATCTGGGTTAAATCCATCGTTCTTTTGCCCACTACGCCACCCCAGTTTGGACCCAGCCATATGCAAATCAGTCTTGACCCTGTGCCCCATGGGAACAGTCCAGACCGAACTGCCAGGCCAGGTCCTCCCTGGACCGGAAACAAGCATCCTGGGACCGGTTTCAGGGTATGTCACCCTTCTTCAGCCAGGCTAGCTTGAATCCAGTGGCACAGTGAGCAAGGGACCCACGTCTGGGCATACCCATCCCACTTAGGGCAAAAAGTGTTACAGCAAACAAATGATGGACGGAATGCTGACAATGCAAACATTCTCCCCCAGTCAAAAGATCTGGGTTAAATCCATCGTTCTTTTGCCCACTACGCCACCCCAGTTTGGACCCAGCCATATGCAAATCAGTCTTGACCCTGTGCCCCATGGGAACAGTCCAGACCGAACTGCCAGGCCAGGTCCTCCCTGGACCGGAAACAAGCATCCTGGGACCGGTTTCAGGGTATGTCACCCTTCTTCAGCCAGGCTAGCTTGAATCCAGTGGCACAGTGAGCAAGGGACCCACGTCTGGGCATACCCATCCCACTTAGGGCGAAAAGTGTTACAGCAAACAAATGATGGACGGAATGCTGACAATGCAAACATTCTCCCCCAGTCAAAAGATCTGGGTTAAATCCATCGTTCTTTTGCCCACTACGCCACCCCAGTTTGGACCCAGCCATATGCAAATCAGTCTTGACCCTGTGCCCCATGGGAACAGTCCAGACCGAACTGCCAGGCCAGGTCCTCCCTGGACCGGAAACAAGCATCCTGGGACCGGTTTCAGGGTATGTCACCCTTCTTCAGCCAGGCTAGCTTGAATCCAGTGGCACAGTGAGCAAGGGACCCACGTCTGGGCATACCCATCCCACTTAGGGCAAAAAGTGTTACAGCAAACAAATGATGGACGGAATGCTGACAATGCAAACATTCTCCCCCAGTCAAAAGATCTGGGTTAAATCCATCGTTCTTTTGCCCACTACGCCACCCCAGTTTGGACCCAGCCATATGCAAATCAGTCTTGACCCTGTGCCCCATGGGAACAGTCCAGACCGAACTGCCAGGCCAGGTCCTCCCTGGACCGGAAACAAGCATCCTGGGACCGGTTTCAGGGTATGTCACCCTTCTTCAGCCAGGCTAGCTTGAATCCAGTGGCACAGTGAGCAAGGGACCCACGTCTGGGCATACCCATCCCACTTAGGGCAAAAAGTGTTACAGCAAACAAATGATGGACGGAATGCTGACAATGCAAACATTCTCCCCCAGTCAAAAGATCTGGGTTAAATCCATCGTTCTTTTGCCCACTACGCCACCCCAGTTTGGACCCAGCCATATGCAAATCAGTCTTGACCCTGTGCCCCATGGGAACAGTCCAGACCGAACTGCCAGGCCAGGTCCTCCCTGGACCGGAAACAAGCATCCTGGGACCGGTTTCAGGGTATGTCACCCTTCTTCAGCCAGGCTAGCTTGAATCCAGTGGCACAGTGAGCAAGGGACCCACGTCTGGGCATACCCATCCCACTTAGGGCAAAAAGTGTTACAGCAAACAAATGATGGACGGAATGCTGACAATGCAAACATTCTCCCCCAGTCAAAAGATCTGGGTTAAATCCATCGTTCTTTTGCCCACTACGCCACCCCAGTTTGGACCCAGCCATATGCAAATCAGTCTTGACCCTGTGCCCCATGGGAACAGTCCAGACCGAACTGCCAGGCCAGGTCCTCCCTGGACCGGAAACAAGCATCCTGGGACCGGTTTCAGGGTATGTCACCCTTCTTCAGCCAGGCTAGCTTGAATCCAGTGGCACAGTGAGCAAGGGACCCACGTCTGGGCATACCCATCCCACTTAGGGCAAAAAGTGTTACAGCAAACAAATGATGGACGGAATGCTGACAATGCAAACATTCTTCCCCAGTCAAAAGATCTGGGTTAAATCCATCGTTCTTTTGCCCACTACGCCACCCCAGTTTGGACCCAGCCATATGCAAATCAGTCTTGACCCTGTGCCCCATGGGAACAGTCCAGACCGAACTGCCAGGCCAGGTCCTCCCTGGATCGGAAACAAGCCTCCTTGGACCGGTTTCAGGGTATGTCACCCTTCTTCAGCCAGGCTAGCTTGAATCCAGTGGCACAGTGAGCAAGGGACCCACGTCTGGGCATACCCATCCCACTTAGGGCAAAAAGTGTTACAGCAAACAAATGATGGACGGAATGCTGACAATGCAAACATTCTCCCCCAGTCAAAAGATCTGGGTTAAATCCATCGTTCTTTTGCCCACTACGCCACCCCAGTTTGGACCCAGCCATATGCAAATCAGTCTTGACCCTGTGCCCCATGGGAACAGTCCAGACCGAACTGCCAGGCCAGGTCCTCCCTGGACCGGAAACAAGCATCCTGGGACCGGTTTCAGGGTATGTCACCCTTCTTCAGCCAGGCTAGCTTGAATCCAGTGGCACAGTGAGCAAGGGACCCACGTCTGGGCATACCCATCCCACTTAGGGCGAAAAGTGTTACAGCAAACAAATGATGGACGGAATGCTGACAATGCAAACATTCTCCCCCAGTCAAAAGATCTGGGTTAAATCCATCGTTCTTTTGCCCACTACGCCACCCCAGTTTGGACCCAGCCATATGCAAATCAGTCTTGACCCTGTGCCCCATGGGAACAGTCCAGACCGAACTGCCAGGCCAGGTCCTCCCTGGACCGGAAACAAGCATCCTGGGACCGGTTTCAGGGTATGTCACCCTTCTTCAGCCAGGCTAGCTTGAATCCAGTGGCACAGTGAGCAAGGGACCCACGTCTGGGCATACCCATCCCACTTAGGGCGAAAAGTGTTACAGCAAACAAATGATGGACGGAATGCTGACAATGCAAACATTCTCCCCCAGTCAAAAGATCTGGGTTAAATCCATCGTTC
This sequence comes from Calotriton arnoldi, assembly GCA_963921515.1. NCBI lineage: Eukaryota > Metazoa > Chordata > Amphibia > Caudata > Salamandridae > Calotriton > Calotriton arnoldi. Next base: position 86,838 of record CAWUFW010005773.1, on the reverse strand, counting down.
TTTTGCCCACTACGCCACCCCAGTTTGGACCCAGCCATATGCAAATCAGTCTTGACCCTGTGCCCCATGGGAACAGTCCAGACCGAACTGCCAGGCCAGGTCCTCCCTGGACCGGAAACAAGCATCCTGGGACCGGTTTCAGGGTATGTCACCCTTCTTCAGCCAGGCTAGCTTGAATCCAGTGGCACAGTGAGCAAGGGACCCACGTCTGGGCATACCCATCCCACTTAGGGCAAAAAGTGTTACAGCAAACAAATGATGGACGGAATGCTGACAATGCAAACATTCTCCCCCAGTCAAAAGATCTGGGTTAAATCCATCGTTCTTTTGCCCACTACGCCACCCCAGTTTGGACCCAGCCATATGCAAATCAGTCTTGACCCTGTGCCCCATGGGAACAGTCCAGACCGAACTGCCAGGCCAGGTCCTCCCTGGACCGGAAACAAGCATCCTGGGACCGGTTTCAGGGTATGTCACCCTTCTTCAGCCAGGCTAGCTTGAATCCAGTGGCACAGTGAGCAAGGGACCCACGTCTGGGCATACCCATCCCACTTAGGGCGAAAAGTGTTACAGCAAACAAATGATGGACGGAATGCTGACAATGCAAACATTCTCCCCCAGTCAAAAGATCTGGGTTAAATCCATCGTTCTTTTGCCCACTACGCCACCCCAGTTTGGACCCAGCCATATGCAAATCAGTCTTGACCCTGTGCCCCATGGGAACAGTCCAGACCGAACTGCCAGGCCAGGTCCTCCCTGGACCGGAAACAAGCATCCTGGGACCGGTTTCAGGGTATGTCACCCTTCTTCAGCCAGGCTAGCTTGAATCCAGTGGCACAGTGAGCAAGGGACCCACGTCTGGGCATACCCATCCCACTTAGGGCGAAAAGTGTTACAGCAAACAAATGATGGACGGAATGCTGACAATGCAAACATTCTCCCCCAGTCAAAAGATCTGGGTTAAATCCATCGTTCTTTTGCCCACTACGCCACCCCAGTTTGGACCCAGCCATATGCAAATCAGTCTTGACCCTGTGCCCCATGGGAACAGTCCAGACCGAACTGCCAGGCCAGGTCCTCCCTGGACCGGAAACAAGCATCCTGGGACCGGTTTCAGGGTATGTCACCCTTCTTCAGCCAGGCTAGCTTGAATCCAGTGGCACAGTGAGCAAGGGACCCACGTCTGGGCATACCCATCCCACTTAGGGCAAAAAGTGTTACAGCAAACAAATGATGGACGGAATGCTGACAATGCAAACATTCTCCCCCAGTCAAAAGATCTGGGTTAAATCCATCGTTCTTTTGCCCACTACGCCACCCCAGTTTGGACCCAGCCATATGCAAATCAGTCTTGACCCTGTGCCCCATGGGAACAGTCCAGACCGAACTGCCAGGCCAGGTCCTCCCTGGACCGGAAACAAGCATCCTGGGACCGGTTTCAGGGTATGTCACCCTTCTTCAGCCAGGCTAGCTTGAATCCAGTGGCACAGTGAGCAAGGGACCCACGTCTGGGCATACCCATCCCACTTAGGGCGAAAAGTGTTACAGCAAACAAATGATGGACGGAATGCTGACAATGCAAACATTCTCCCCCAGTCAAAAGATCTGGGTTAAATCCATCGTTCTTTTGCCCACTACGCCACCCCAGTTTGGACCCAGCCATATGCAAATCAGTCTTGACCCTGTGCCCCATGGGAACAGTCCAGACCGAACTGCCAGGCCAGGTCCTCCCTGGACCGGAAACAAGCATCCTGGGACCGGTTTCAGGGTATGTCACCCTTCTTCAGCCAGGCTAGCTTGAATCCAGTGGCACAGTGAGCAAGGGACCCACGTCTGGGCATACCCATCCCACTTAGGGCAAAAAGTGTTACAGCAAACAAATGATGGACGGAATGCTGACAATGCAAACATTCTCCCCCAGTCAAAAGATCTGGGTTAAATCCATCGTTCTTTTGCCCACTACGCCACCCCAGTTTGGACCCAGCCATATGCAAATCAGTCTTGACCCTGTGCCCCATGGGAACAGTCCAGACCGAACTGCCAGGCCAGGTCCTCCCTGGACCGGAAACAAGCATCCTGGGACCGGTTTCAGGGTATGTCACCCTTCTTCAGCCAGGCTAGCTTGAATCCAGTGGCACAGTGAGCAAGGGACCCACGTCTGGGCATACCCATCCCACTTAGGGCAAAAAGTGTTACAGCAAACAAATGATGGACGGAATGCTGACAATGCAAACATTCTCCCCCAGTCAAAAGATCTGGGTTAAATCCATCGTTCTTTTGCCCACTACGCCACCCCAGTTTGGACCCAGCCATATGCAAATCAGTCTTGACCCTGTGCCCCATGGGAACAGTCCAGACCGAACTGCCAGGCCAGGTCCTCCCTGGACCGGAAACAAGCATCCTGGGACCGGTTTCAGGGTATGTCACCCTTCTTCAGCCAGGCTAGCTTGAATCCAGTGGCACAGTGAGCAAGGGACCCACGTCTGGGCATACCCATCCCACTTAGGGCAAAAAGTGTTACAGCAAACAAATGATGGACGGAATGCTGACAATGCAAACATTCTCCCCCAGTCAAAAGATCTGGGTTAAATCCATCGTTCTTTTGCCCACTACGCCACCCCAGTTTGGACCCAGCCATATGCAAATCAGTCTTGACCCTGTGCCCCATGGGAACAGTCCAGACCGAACTGCCAGGCCAGGTCCTCCCTGGACCGGAAACAAGCATCCTGGGACCGGTTTCAGGGTATGTCACCCTTCTTCAGCCAGGCTAGCTTGAATCCAGTGGCACAGTGAGCAAGGGACCCACGTCTGGGCATACCCATCCCACTTAGGGCGAAAAGTGTTACAGCAAACAAATGATGGACGGAATGCTGACAATGCAAACATTCTCCCCCAGTCAAAAGATCTGGGTTAAATCCATCGTTCTTTTGCCCACTACGCCACCCCAGTTTGGACCCAGCCATATGCAAATCAGTCTTGACCCTGTGCCCCATGGGAACAGTCCAGACCGAACTGCCAGGCCAGGTCCTCCCTGGACCGGAAACAAGCATCCTGGGACCGGTTTCAGGGTATGTCACCCTTCTTCAGCCAGGCTAGCTTGAATCCAGTGGCACAGTGAGCAAGGGACCCACGTCTGGGCATACCCATCCCACTTAGGGCAAAAAGTGTTACAGCAAACAAATGATGGACGGAATGCTGACAATGCAAACATTCTCCCCAGTCAAAAGATCTGGGTTAAATCCATCGTTCTTTTGCCCACTACGCCACCCCAGTTTGGACCCAGCCATATGCAAATCAGTCTTGACCCTGTGCCCCATGGGAACAGTCCAGACCGAACTGCCAGGCCAGGTCCTCCCTGGACCGGAAACAAGCATCCTGGGACCGGTTTCAGGGTATGTCACCCTTCTTCAGCCAGGCTAGCTTGAATCCAGTGGCACAGTGAGCAAGGGACCCACGTCTGGGCATACCCATCCCACTTAGGGCAAAAAGTGTTACAGCAAACAAATGATGGACGGAATGCTGACAATGCAAACATTCTCCCCCAGTCAAAAGATCTGGGTTAAATCCATCGTTCTTTTGCCCACTACGCCACCCCAGTTTGGACCCAGCCATATGCAAATCAGTCTTGACCCTGTGCCCCATGGGAACAGTCCAGACCGAACTGCCAGGCCAGGTCCTCCCTGGATCGGAAACAAGCATCCTGGGACCGGTTTCAGGGTATGTCACCCTTCTTCAGCCAGGCTAGCTTGAATCCAGTGGCACAGTGAGCAAGGGACCCACGTCTGGGCATACCCATCCCACTTAGGGCAAAAAGTGTTACAGCAAACAAATGATGGACGGAATGCTGACAATGCAAACATTCTCCCCCAGTCAAAAGATCTGGGTTAAATCCATCGTTCTTTTGCCCACTACGCCACCCCAGTTTGGACCCAGCCATATGCAAATCAGTCTTGACCCTGTGCCCCATGGGAACAGTCCAGACCGAACTGCCAGGCCAGGTCCTCCCTGGACCGGAAACAAGCATCCTGGGACCGGTTTCAGGGTATGTCACCCTTCTTCAGCCAGGCTAGCTTGAATCCAGTGGCACAGTGAGCAAGGGACCCACGTCTGGGCATACCCATCCCACTTAGGGCAAAAAGTGTTACAGCAAACAAATGATGGACGGAATGCTGACAATGCAAACATTCTCCCCCAGTCAAAAGATCTGGGTTAAATCCATCGTTCTTTTGCCCACTACGCCACCCCAGTTTGGACCCAGCCATATGCAAATCAGTCTTGACCCTGTGCCCCATGGGAACAGTCCAGACCGAACTGCCAGGCCAGGTCCTCCCTGGACCGGAAACAAGCATCCTGGGACCGGTTTCAGGGTATGTCACCCTTCTTCAGCCAGGCTAGCTTGAATCCAGTGGCACAGTGAGCAAGGGACCCACGTCTGGGCATACCCATCCCACTTAGGGCAAAAAGTGTTACAGCAAACAAATGATGGACGGAATGCTGACAATGCAAACATTCTCCCTCAGTCGAAAGATCTGGGTTAAATCCATCGTTCTTTTGCCCACTACGCCACCCCAGTTTGGACCCAGCCATATGCAAATCAGTCTTGACCCTGTGCCCCATGGGAACAGTCCAGACCGAACTGCCAGGCCAGGTCCTCCCTGGACCGGAAACAAGCATCCTGGGACCGGTTTCAGGGTATGTCACCCTTCTTCAGCCAGGCTAGCTTGAATCCAGTGGCACAGTGAGCAAGGGACCCACGTCTGGGCATACCCATCCCACTTAGGGCAAAAAGTGTTACAGCAAACAAATGATGGACGGAATGCTGACAATGCAAACATTCTCCCCCAGTCAAAAGATCTGGGTTAAATCCATCGTTCTTTTGCCCACTACGCCACCCCAGTTTGGACCCAGCCATATGCAAATCAGTCTTGACCCTGTGCCCCATGGGAACAGTCCAGACCGAACTGCCAGGCCAGGTCCTCCCTGGACCGGAAACAAGCATCCTGGGACCGGTTTCAGGGTATGTCACCCTTCTTCAGCCAGGCTAGCTTGAATCCAGTGGCACAGTGAGCAAGGGACCCACGTCTGGGCATACCCATCCCACTTAGGGCGAAAAGTGTTACAGCAAACAAATGATGGACGGAATGCTGACAATGCAAACATTCTCCCCCAGTCAAAAGATCTGGGTTAAATCCATCGTTCTTTTGCCCACTACGCCACCCCAGTTTGGACCCAGCCATATGCAAATCAGTCTTGACCCTGTGCCCCATGGGAACAGTCCAGACCGAACTGCCAGGCCAGGTCCTCCCTGGACCGGAAACAAGCATCCTGGGACCGGTTTCAGGGTATGTCACCCTTCTTCAGCCAGGCTAGCTTGAATCCAGTGGCACAGTGAGCAAGGGACCCACGTCTGGGCATACCCATCCCACTTAGGGCAAAAAGTGTTACAGCAAACAAATGATGGACGGAATGCTGACAATGCAAACATTCTCCCCCAGTCAAAAGATCTTCGTTAAATCTATTGTTCTTTTGCCCACTACGCCACCCCAGTATGTCACCCTTCTTCAGCCAGGCTAGCTTGAATCCAGTGGCACAGTGAGCAAGGGACCCACGTTTGGGCATGCCCATCCCACTTAGGGCAAAAAGTGTTACAGCAAACAAATGATGGATGGGATGCTGACAATGCAAACATTGTCCCCCAGTCAAAAGATCTGGGTTAAATCCATCGTTCTTTTGCCCACTACGCCACCCCAGTTTGGACCCAGCCATATGCAAATCAGTCTTGACCCTGTGCCCCATGGGAACAGTCCAGACCGAACTGCCAGGCCAGGTCCTCCCTGGACCGGAAACAAGCATCCTGGGACCGGTTTCAGGGTATGTCACCCTTCTTCAGCCAGGCTAGCTTGAATCCAGTGGCACAGTGAGCAAGGGACCCACGTCTGGGCATACCCATCCCACTTAGGGCAAAAAGTGTTACAGCAAACAAATGATGGACGGAATGCTGACAATGCAAACATTCTCCCCCAGTCAAAAGATCTGGGTTAAATCCATCGTTCTTTTGCCCACTACGCCACCCCAGTTTGGACCCAGCCATATGCAAATCAGTCTTGACCCTGTGCCCCATGGGAACAGTCCAGACCGAACTGCCAGGCCAGGTCCTCCCTGGACCGGAAACAAGCATCCTGGGACCGGTTTCAGGGTATGTCACCCTTCTTCAGCCAGGCTAGCTTGAATCCAGTGGCACAGTGAGCAAGGGACCCACGTCTGGGCATACCCATCCCACTTAGGGCAAAAAGTGTTACAGCAAACAAATGATGGACGGAATGCTGACAATGCAAACATTCTCCCCCAGTCAAAAGATCTGGGTTAAATCCATCGTTCTTTTGCCCACTACGCCACCCCAGTTTGGACCCAGCCATATGCAAATCAGTCTTGACCCTGTGCCCCATGGGAACAGTCCAGACCGAACTGCCAGGCCAGGTCCTCCCTGGACCGGAAACAAGCATCCTGGGACCGGTTTCAGGGTATGTCACCCTTCTTCAGCCAGGCTAGCTTGAATCCAGTGGCACAGTGAGCAAGGGACCCACGTCTGGGCATACCCATCCCACTTAGGGCGAAAAGTGTTACAGCAAACAAATGATGGACGGAATGCTGACAATGCAAACATTCTCCCCCAGTCAAAAGATCTGGGTTAAATCCATCGTTCTTTTGCCCACTACGCCACCCCAGTTTGGACCCAGCCATATGCAAATCAGTCTTGACCCTGTGCCCCATGGGAACAGTCCAGACCGAACTGCCAGGCCAGGTCCTCCCTGGACCGGAAACAAGCATCCTGGGACCGGTTTCAGGGTATGTCACCCTTCTTCAGCCAGGCTAGCTTGAATCCAGTGGCACAGTGAGCAAGGGACCCACGTCTGGGCATACCCATCCCACTTAGGGCAAAAAGTGTTACAGCAAACAAATGATGGACGGAATGCTGACAATGCAAACATTCTCCCCCAGTCAAAAGATCTGGGTTAAATCCATCGTTCTTTTGCCCACTACGCCACCCCAGTTTGGACCCAGCCATATGCAAATCAGTCTTGACCCTGTGCCCCATGGGAACAGTCCAGACCGAACTGCCAGGCCAGGTCCTCCCTGGACCGGAAACAAGCATCCTGGGACCGGTTTCAGGGTATGTCACCCTTCTTCAGCCAGGCTAGCTTGAATCCAGTGGCACAGTGAGCAAGGGACCCACGTCTGGGCATACCCATCCCACTTAGGTCAAAAAGTGTTACAGCAAACAAATGATGGACGGAATGCTGACAATGCAAACATTCTCCCTCAGTCAAAAGATCTGGGTTAAATCCATCGTTCTTTTGCCCACTACGCCACCCCAGTTTGGACCCAGCCATATGCAAATCAGTCTTGACCCTGTGCCCCATGGGAACAGTCCAGACCGAACTGCCAGGCCAGGTCCTCCCTGGACCGGAAACAAGCATCCTGGGACCGGTTTCAGGGTATGTCACCCTTCTTCAGCCAGGCTAGCTTGAATCCAGTGGCACAGTGAGCAAGGGACCCACGTCTGGGCATACCCATCCCACTTAGGGCGAAAAGTGTTACAGCAAACAAATGATGGACGGAATGCTGACAATGCAAACATTCTCCCCCAGTCAAAAGATCTGGGTTAAATCCATCGTTCTTTTGCCCACTACGCCACCCCAGTTTGGACCCAGCCATATGCAAATCAGTCTTGACCCTGTGCCCCATGGGAACAGTCCAGACCGAACTGCCAGGCCAGGTCCTCCCTGGACCGGAAACAAGCATCCTGGGACCGGTTTCAGGGTATGTCACCCTTCTTCAGCCAGGCTAGCTTGAATCCAGTGGCACAGTGAGCAAGGGACCCACGTCTGGGCATACCCATCCCACTTAGGGCAAAAAGTGTTACAGCAAACAAATGATGGACGGAATGCTGACAATGCAAACATTCTCCCCCAGTCAAAAGATCTGGGTTAAATCCATCGTTCTTTTGCCCACTACGCCACCCCAGTTTGGACCCAGCCATATGCAAATCAGTCTTGACCCTGTGCCCCATGGGAACAGTCCAGACCGAACTGCCAGGCCAGGTCCTCCCTGGACCGGAAACAAGCATCCTGGGACCGGTTTCAGGGTATGTCACCCTTCTTCAGCCAGGCTAGCTTGAATCCAGTGGCACAGTGAGCAAGGGACCCACGTCTGGGCATACCCATCCCACTTAGGGCGAAAAGTGTTACAGCAAACAAATGATGGACGGAATGCTGACAATGCAAACATTCTCCCCCAGTCAAAAGATCTGGGTTAAATCCATCGTTCTTTTGCCCACTACGCCACCCCAGTTTGGACCCAGCCATATGCAAATCAGTCTTGACCCTGTGCCCCATGGGAACAGTCCAGACCGAACTGCCAGGCCAGGTCCTCCCTGGACCGGAAACAAGCATCCTGGGACCGGTTTCAGGGTATGTCACCCTTCTTCAGCCAGGCTAGCTTGAATCCAGTGGCACAGTGAGCAAGGGACCCACGTCTGGGCATACCCATCCCACTTAGGGCAAAAAGTGTTACAGCAAACAAATGATGGACGGAATGCTGACAATGCAAACATTCTCCCCCAGTCAAAAGATCTGGGTTAAATCCATCGTTCTTTTGCCCACTACGCCACCCCAGTTTGGACCCAGCCATATGCAAATCAGTCTTGACCCTGTGCCCCATGGGAACAGTCCAGACCGAACTGCCAGGCCAGGTCCTCCCTGGACCGGAAACAAGCATCCTGGGACCGGTTTCAGGGTATGTCACCCTTCTTCAGCCAGGCTAGCTTGAATCCAGTGGCACAGTGAGCAAGGGACCCACGTCTGGGCATACCCATCCCACTTAGGGCAAAAAGTGTTACAGCAAACAAATGATGGACGGAATGCTGACAATGCAAACATTCTCCCCCAGTCAAAAGATCTGGGTTAAATCCATCGTTCTTTTGCCCACTACGCCACCCCAGTTTGGACCCAGCCATATGCAAATCAGTCTTGACCCTGTGCCCCATGGGAACAGTCCAGACCGAACTGCCAGGCCAGGTCCTCCCTGGACCGGAAACAAGCATCCTGGGACCGGTTTCAGGGTATGTCACCCTTCTTCAGCCAGGCTAGCTTGAATCCAGTGGCACAGTGAGCAAGGGACCCACGTCTGGGCATACCCATCCCACTTAGGGCAAAAAGTGTTACAGCAAACAAATGATGGACGGAATGCTGACAATGCAAACATTCTCCCCCAGTCAAAAGATCTGGGTTAAATCCATCGTTCTTTTGCCCACTACGCCACCCCAGTTTGGACCCAGCCATATGCAAATCAGTCTTGACCCTGTGCCCCATGGGAACAGTCCAGACCGAACTGCCAGGCCAGGTCCTCCCTGGACCGGAAACAAGCATCCTGGGACCGGTTTCAGGGTATGTCACCCTTCTTCAGCCAGGCTAGCTTGAATCCAGTGGCACAGTGAGCAAGGGACCCACGTCTGGGCATACCCATCCCACTTAGGGCGAAAAGTGTTACAGCAAACAAATGATGGACGGAATGCTGACAATGCAAACATTCTCCCCCAGTCAAAAGATCTGGGTTAAATCCATCGTTCTTTTGCCCACTACGCCACCCCAGTTTGGACCCAGCCATATGCAAATCAGTCTTGACCCTGTGCCCCATGGGAACAGTCCAGACCGAACTGCCAGGCCAGGTCCTCCCTTGACCGGAAACAAGCATCCTGGGACCAGTTTCAGGGTATGTCACCCTACTTCAGCCAGGCTAGCTTGAATCCAGTGGCACAGTGAGCAAGGGACCCACGTCTGGGCATACCCATCCCACTTAGGGCAAAAAGTGTTACAGCAAACAAATGATGGACGGAATGCTGACAATGCAAACATTCTCCCCCAGTCAAAAGATCTGGGTTAAATCCATCGTTCTTGTGCCCACTACGCCACCCCAGTTTGGACCCAGCCATATGCAAATCAGTCTTGACCCTGTGCCCCATGGGAACAGTCCAGACCGAACTGCCAGGCCAGGTCCTCCCTGGACCGGAAACAAGCATCCTGGGACCGGTTTCAGGGTATGTCACCCTTCTTCAGCCAGGCTAGCTTGAATCCAGTGGCACAGTGAGCAAGGGACCCACGTCTGGGCATACCCATCCCACTTAGGGCAAAAAGTGTTACAGCAAACAAATGATGGACGGAATGCTGACAATGCAAACATTCTCCCCCAGTCAAAAGATCTGGGTTAAATCCATCGTTCTTTTGCCCACTACGCCACCCCAGTTTGGACCCAGCCATATGCAAACCAGTCTTGACCCTGTGCCCCATGGGAACAGTCCAGACCGAACTGCCAGGCCAGGTCCTCCCTGGACCGGAAACAAGCATCCTGGGACCGGTTTCAGGGTATGTCACCCTTCTTCAGCCAGGCTAGCTTGAATCCAGTGGCACAGTGAGCAAGGGACCCACGTCTGGGCATACCCATCCCACTTAGGGCAAAAAGTGTTACAGCAAACAAATGATGGACGGAATGCTGACAATGCAAACATTCTCCCCCAGTCAAAAGATCTGGGTTAAATCCATCGTTCTTTTGCCCACTATGCCACCCCAGTTTGGACCCAGCCATATGCAAATCAGTCTTGACCCTGTGCCCCATGGGAACAGTCCAGACCGAACTGCCAGGCCAGGTCCTCCCTGGATCGGAAACAAGCATCCTGGGACCGGTTTCAGGGTATGTCACCCTTCTTCAGCCAGGCTAGCTTGAATCCAGTGGCACAGTGAGCAAGGGACCCACGTCTGGGCATACCCATCCCACTTAGGGCAAAAAGTGTTACAGCAAACAAATGATGGACGGAATGCTGACAATGCAAACATTCTCCCCCAGTCAAAAGATCTGGGTTAAATCCATCGTTCTTTTGCCCACTACGCCACCCCAGTTTGGACCCAGCCATATGCAAATCAGTCTTGACCCTGTGCCCCATGGGAACAGTCCAGACCGAACTGCCAGGCCAGGTCCTCCCTGGACCGGAAACAAGCATCCTGGGACCGGTTTCAGGGTATGTCACCCTTCTTCAGCCAGGCTAGCTTGAATCCAGTGGCACAGTGAGCAAGGGACCCACGTCTGGGCATACCCATCCCACTTAGGGCAAAAAGTGTTACAGCAAACAAATGATGGACGGAATGCTGACAATGCAAACATTCTCCCCCAGTCAAAAGATCTGGGTTAAATCCATCGTTCTTTTGCCCACTACGCCACCCCAGTTTGGACCCAGCCATATGCAAATCAGTCTTGACCCTGTGCCCCATGGGAACAGTCCAGACCGAACTGCCAGGCCAGGTCCTCCCTGGACCGGAAACAAGCATCCTGGGACCGGTTTCAGGGTATGTCACCCTTCTTCAGCCAGGCTAGCTTGAATCCAGTGGCACAGTGAGCAAGGGACCCACGTCTGGGCATACCCATCCCACTTAGGGCGAAAAGTGTTACAGCAAACAAATGATGGATGGAATGCTGACAATGCAAACATTCTCCCCCAGTCAAAAGATCTGGGTTAAATCCATCGTTCTTTTGCCCACTACGCCACCCCAGTTTGGACCCAGCCATATGCAAATCAGTCTTGACCCTGTGCCCCATGGGAACAGTCCAGACCGAACTGCCAGGCCAGGTCCTCCCTGGACCGGAAACAAGCATCCTGGGACCGGTTTCAGGGTATGTCACCCTTCTTCAGCCAGGCTAGCTTGAATCCAGTGGCACAGTGAGCAAGGGACCCACGTCTGGGCATACCCATCCCACTTAGGGCAAAAAGTGTTACAGCAAACAAATGATGGACGGAATGCTGACAATGCAAACATTCTCCCCCAGTCAAAAGATCTGGGTTAAATCCATCGTTCTTTTGCCCACTACGCCACCCCAGTTTGGACCCAGCCATATGCAAATCAGTCTTGACCCTGTGCCCCATGGGAACAGTCCAGACCGAACTGCCAGGCCAGGTCCTCCCTGGACCGGAAACAAGCATCCTGGGACCGGTTTCAGGGTATGTCACCCTTCTTCAGCCAGGCTAGCTTGAATCCAGTGGCACAGTGAGCAAGGGACCCACGTCTGGGCATACCCATCCCACTTAGGGCAAAAAGTGTTACAGCAAACAAATGATGGACGGAATGCTGACAATGCAAACATTCTCCCCCAGTCAAAAGATCTGGGTTAAATCCATCGTTCTTTTGCCCACTACGCCACCCCAGTTTGGACCCAGCCATATGCAAATCAGTCTTGACCCTGTGCCCCATGGGAACAGTCCAGACCGAACTGCCAGGCCAGGTCCTCCCTGGACCGGAAACAAGCATCCTGGGACCGGTTTCAGGGTATGTCACCCTTCTTCAGCCAGGCTAGCTTGAATCCAGTGGCACAGTGAGCAAGGGACCCACGTCTGGGCATACCCATCCCACTTAGGGCGAAAAGTGTTACAGCAAACAAATGATGGACGGAATGCTGACAATGCAAACATTCTCCCCCAGTCAAAAGATCTGGGTTAAATCCATCGTTCTTTTGCCCACTACGCCACCCCAGTTTGGACCCAGCCATATGCAAATCAGTCTTGACCCTGTGCCTCATGGGAACAGTCCAGACCGAACTGCCAGGCCAGGTCCTCCCTGGACCGGAAACAAGCATCCTGGGACCGGTTTCAGGGTATGTCACCCTTCTTCAGCCAGGCTAGCTTGAATCCAGTGGCACAGTGAGCAAGGGACCCACGTCTGGGCATACCCATTCCCACTTAGGGCAAAAAGTGTTACAGCAAACAAATGATGGACGGAATGCTGACAATGCAAACATTCTCCCCAGTCAAAAGATCTGGGTTAAATCCATCGTTCTTTTGCCCACTACGCCACCCCAGTTTGGACCCAGCCATATGCAAATCAGTCTTGACCCTGTGCCCCATGGGAACAGTCCAGACCGAACTGCCAGGCCAGGTCCTCCCTGGACCGGAAACAAGCATCCTGGGACCGGTTTCAGGGTATGTCACCCTTCTTCAGCCAGGCTAGCTTGAATCCAGTGGCACAGTGAGCAAGGGACCCACGTCTGGGCATACCCATCCCACTTAGGGCAAAAAGTGTTACAGCAAACAAATGATGGACGGAATGCTGACAATGCAAACATTCTCCCCCAGTCAAAAGATCTGGGTTAAATCCATCGTTCTTTTGCCCACTACGCCACCCCAGTTTGGACCCAGCCATATGCAAATCAGTCTTGACCCTGTGCCCCATGGGAACAGTCCAGACCGAACTGCCAGGCCAGGTCCTCCCTGGACCGGAAACAAGCATCCTGGGACCGGTTTCAGGGTATGTCACCCTTCTTCAGCCAGGCTAGCTTGAATCCAGTGGCACAGTGAGCAAGGGACCCACGTCTGGGCATACCCATCCCACTTAGGGCGAAAAGTGTTACAGCAAACAAATGATGGACGGAATGCTGACAATGCAAACATTCTCTCCCAGTCAAAAGATCTGGGTTGAAATCCATCGTTCTTTTGCCCACTACGCCACCCCAGTTTGGACCCAGCCATATGCAAATCAGTCTTGACCCTGTGCCCCATGGGAACAGTCCAGACCGAACTGCCAGGCCAGGTCCTCCCTGGACCGGAAACAAGCATCCTGGGACCGGTTTCAGGGTATGTCACCCTTCTTCAGCCAGGCTAGCTTGAATCCAGTGGCACAGTGAGCAAGGGACCCACGTCTGGGCATACCCATCCCACTTAGGGCAAAAAGTGTTACAGCAAACAAATGATGGACGGAATGCTGACAATGCAAACATTCTCCCCCAGTCAAAAGATCTGGGTTAAATCCATCGTTCTTTTGCCCACTACGCCACCCCAGTTTGGACCCAGCCATATGCAAATCAGTCTTGACCCTGTGCCCCATGGGAACAGTCCAGACCGAACTGCCAGGCCAGGTCCTCGCTGGACCGGAAACAAGCATCCTGGGACCGGTTTCAGGGTATGTCACCCTTCTTCAGCCAGGCTAGCTTGAATCCAGTGGCACAGTGAGCAAGGGACCCACGTCTGGGCATACCCATCCCACTTAGGGCAAAAAGTGTTACAGCAAACAAATGATGGACGGAATGCTGACAATGCAAACATTCTCCCCCAGTCAAAAGATCTGGGTTAAATCCATCGTTCTTTTGCCCACTACGCCACCCCAGTTTGGACCCAGCCATATGCAAATCAGTCTTGACCCTGTGCCCCATGGGAACAGTCCAGACCGAACTGCCAGGCCAGGTCCTCCCTGGACCGGAAACAAGCATCCTGGGACCGGTTTCAGGGTATGTCACCCTTCTTCAGCCAGGCTAGCTTGAATCCAGTGGCACAGTGAGCAAGGGACCCACGTCTGGGCATACCCATCCCACTTAGGGCGAAAAGTGTTACAGCAAACAAATGATGGACGGAATGCTGACAATGCAAACATTCTCCCCCAGTCAAAAGATCTGCGTTAAATCCATCGTTCTTTTGCCCACTACGCCACCCCAGTTTGGACCCAGCCATATGCAAATCAGTGCTTGACCCTGTGCCCCATGGGAACAGTCCAGACCGAACTGCCAGGCCAGGTCCTCCCTGGACCGGAAACAAGCATCCTGGGACCGGTTTCAGGGTATGTCACCCTTCTTCAGCCAGGCTAGCTTGAATCCAGTGGCACAGTGAGCAAGGGACCCACGTCTGGGCATACCCATCCCACTTAGGGCAAAAAGTGTTACAGCAAACAAATGATGGACGGAATGCTGACAATGCAAACATTCTCCCTCAGTCAAAAGATCTGGGTTAAATCCATCGTTCTTTTGCCCACTACGCCACCCCAGTTTGGACCCAGCCATATGCAAATCAGTCTTGACCCTGTGCCCCATGGGAACAGTCCAGACCGAACTGCCAGGCCAGGTCCTCCCTGGACCGGAAACAAGCATCCTGGGGCCGGTTTCAGGGTATGTCACCCTTCTTCAGCCAGGCTAGCTTGAATCCAGTGGCACAGTGAGCAAGGGACCCACGTCTGGGCATACCCATCCCACTTAGGGCAAAAAGTGTTACAGCAAACAAATGATGGACGGAATGCTGACAATGCAAACATTCTCCCCCAGTCAAAAGATCTGGGTTAAATCCATCGTTCTTTTGCCCACTACGCCACCCCAGTTTGGACCCAGCCATATGCAAATCAGTCTTGACCCTGTGCCCCATGGGAACAGTCCAGACCGAACTGCCAGGCCAGGTCCTCGCTGGACCGGAAACAAGCATCCTGGGACCGGTTTCAGGGTATGTCACCATTCTTCAGCCAGGCTAGCTTGAATCCAGTGGCACAGTGAGCAAGGGACCCACGTCTGGGCATACCCATCCCACTTAGGGCGAAAAGTGTTACAGCAAACAAATGATGGACGGAATGCTGACAATGCAAACATTCTCCCCCAGTCAAAAGATCTGGGTTAAATCCATCGTTCTTTTGCCCACTACGCCACCCCAGTTTGGACCCAGCCATATGCAAATCAGTCTTGACCCTGTGCCTCATGGGAACAGTCCAGACCGAACTGCCAGGCCAGGTCCTCGCTGGACCGGAAACAAGCATCCTGGGACCGGTTTCAGGGTATGTCACCCTTCTTCAGCCAGGCTAGCTTGAATCCAGTGGCACAGTGAGCAAGGGACCCACGTCTGGGCATACCCATCCCACTTAGGGCGAAAAGTGTTACAGCAAACAAATGATGGACGGAATGCTGACAATGCAAACATTCTCCCCCAGTCAAAAGATCTGGGTTAAATCCATCGTTCTTTTGCCCACTACGCCACCCCAGTTTGGACCCAGCCATATGCAAATCAGTCTTGACCCTGTGCCCCATGGGAACAGTCCAGACCGAACTGCCAGGCCAGGTCCTCCCTGGACCGGAAACAAGCATCCTGGGACCGGTTTCAGGGTATGTCACCCTTCTTCAGCCAGGCTAGCTTGAATCCAGTGGCACAGTGAGCAAGGGACCCACGTCTGGGCATACCCATCCCACTTAGGGCAAAAAGTGTTACAGCAAACAAATGATGGACGGAATGCTGACAATGCAAACATTCTCCCCCAGTCAAAAGATCTGGGTTAAATCCATCGTTCTTTTGCCCACTACGCCACCCCAGTTTGGACCCAGCCATATGCAAATCAGTCTTGACCCTGTGCCCCATGGGAACAGTCCAGACCGAACTGCCAGGCCAGGTCCTCCCTGGACCGGAAACAAGCATCCTGGGACCGGTTTCAGGGTATGTCACCCTTCTTCAGCCAGGCTAGCTTGAATCCAGTGGCACAGTGAGCAAGGGACCCACGTCTGGGCATACCCATCCCACTTAGGGCAAAAAGTGTTACAGCAAACAAATGATGGACGGAATGCTGACAATGCAAACATTCTCCCCCAGTCAAAAGATCTGGGTTAAATCCATCGTTCTTTTGCCCACTACGCCACCCCAGTTTGGACCCAGCCATATGCAAATCAGTCTTGACCCTGTGCCCCATGGGAACAGTCCAGACCGAACTGCCAGGCCAGGTCCTCCCTGGACCGGAAACAAGCATCCTGGGACCGGTTTCAGGGTATGTCACCCTTCTTCAGCCAGGCTAGCTTGAATCCAGTGGCACAGTGAGCAAGGGACCCACGTCTGGGCATACCCATCCCACTTAGGGCAAAAAGTGTTACAGCAAACAAATGATGGACGGAATGCTGACAATGCAAACATTCTCCCCCAGTCAAAAGATCTGGGTTAAATCCATCGTTCTTTTGCCCACTACGCCACCCCAGTTTGGACCCAGCCATATGCAAATCAGTCTTGACCCTGTGCCCCATGGGAACAGTCCAGACCGAACTGCCAGGCCAGGTCCTCCCTGGACCGGAAACAAGCATCCTGGGACCGGTTTCAGGGTATGTCACCCTTCTTCAGCCAGGCTAGCTTGAATCCAGTGGCACAGTGAGCAAGGGACCCACGTCTGGGCATACCCATCCCACTTAGGGCAAAAAGTGTTACAGCAAACAAATGATGGACGGAATGCTGACAATGCAAACATTCTCCCCCAGTCAAAAGATCTGGGTTAAATCCATCGTTCTTTTGCCCACTACGCCACCCCAGTTTGGACCCAGCCATATGCAAATCAGTCTTGACCCTGTGCCCCATGGGAACAGTCCAGACCGAACTGCCAGGCCAGGTCCTCCCTGGACCGGAAACAAGCATCCTGGGACCGGTTTCAGGGTATGTCACCCTTCTTCAGCCAGGCTAGCTTGAATCCAGTGGCACAGTGAGCAAGGGACCCACGTCTGGGCATACCCATCCCACTTAGGGCAAAAAGTGTTACAGCAAACAAATGATGGACGGAATGCTGACAATGCAAACATTCTCCCCCAGTCAAAAGATCTGGGTTAAATCCATCGTTCTTTTGCCCACTACGCCACCCCAGTTTGGACCCAGCCATATGCAAATCAGTCTTGACCCTGTGCCCCATGGGAACAGTCCAGACCGAACTGCCAGGCCAGGTCCTCCCTGGACCGGAAACAAGCATCCTGGGACCGGTTTCAGGGTATGTCACCCTTCTTCAGCCAGGCTAGCTTGAATCCAGTGGCACAGTGAGCAAGGGACCCACGTCTGGGCATACCCATCCCACTTAGGGCAAAAAGTGTTACAAGCAAACAAATGATGGACGGAATGCTGACAATGCAAACATTCTCCCCCAGTCAAAAGATCTGGGTTAAATCCATCGTTCTTTTGCCCACTACGCCACCCCAGTTTGGACCCAGCCATATGCAAATCAGTCTTGACCCTGTGCCCCATGGGAACAGTCCAGACCGAACTGCCAGGCCAGGTCCTCGCTGGACCGGAAACAAGCATCCTGGGACCGGTTTCAGGGTATGTCACCCTTCTTCAGCCAGGCTAGCTTGAATCCAGTGGCACAGTGAGCAAGGGACCCACGTCTGGGCATACCCATCCCACTTAGGGCAAAAAGTGTTACAGCAAACAAATGATGGACGGAATGCTGACAATGCAAACATTCTCCCCCAGTCAAAAGATCTGGGTTAAATCCATCGTTCTTTTGCCCACTACGCCACCCCAGTTTGGACCCAGCCATATGCAAATCAGTCTTGACCCTGTGCCCCATGGGAACAGTCCAGACCGAACTGCCAGGCCAGGTCCTCCCTGGACCGGAAACAAGCATCCTGGGACCGGTTTCAGGGTATGTCACCCTTCTTCAGCCAGGCTAGCTTGAATCCAGTGGCACAGTGAGCAAGGGACCCACGTCTGGGCATACCCATCCCACTTAGGGCGAAAAGTGTTACAGCAAACAAATGATGGACGGAATGCTGACAATGCAAACATTCTCCCCCAGTCAAAAGATCTGGGTTAAATCCATCGTTCTTTTGCCCACTACGCCACCCCAGTTTGGACCCAGCCATATGCAAATCAGTCTTGACCCTGTGCCCCATGGGAACAGTCCAGACCGAACTGCCAGGCCAGGTCCTCCCTGGACCGGAAACAAGCATCCTGGGACCGGTTTCAGGGTATGTCACCCTTCTTCAGCCAGGCTAGCTTGAATCCAGTGGCACAGTGAGCAAGGGACCCACGTCTGGGCATACCCATCCCACTTAGGGCGAAAAGTGTTACAGCAAACAAATGATGGACGGAATGCTGACAATGCAAACATTCTCCCCCAGTCAAAAGATCTGGGTTAAATCCATCGTTCTTTTGCCCACTACGCCACCCCAGTTTGGACCCAGCCATATGCAAATCAGTCTTGACCCTGTGCCCCATGGGAACAGTCCAGACCGAACTGCCAGGCCAGGTCCTCCCTGGACCGGAAACAAGCATCCTGGGACCGGTTTCAGGGTATGTCACCCTTCTTCAGCCAGGCTAGCTTGAATCCAGTGGCACAGTGAGCAAGGGACCCACGTCTGGGCATACCCATCCCACTTAGGGCAAAAAGTGTTACAGCAAACAAATGATGGACGGAATGCTGACAATGCAAACATTCTCCCCCAGTCAAAAGATCTGGGTTAAATCCATCGTTCTTTTGCCCACTACGCCACCCCAGTTTGGACCCAGCCATATGCAAATCAGTCTTGACCCTGTGCCCCATGGGAACAGTCCAGACCGAACTGCCAGGCCAGGTCCTCCCTGGACCGGAAACAAGCATCCTGGGACCGGTTTCAGGGTATGTCACCCTTCTTCAGCCAGGCTAGCTTGAATCCAGTGGCACAGTGAGCAAGGGACCCACGTCTGGGCATACCCATCCCACTTAGGGCAAAAAGTGTTACAAGCAAACAAATGATGGACGGAATGCTGACAATGCAAACATTCTCCCCCAGTCAAAAGATCTGGGTTAAATCCATCGTTCTTTTGCCCACTACGCCACCCCAGTTTGGACCCAGCCATATGCAAATCAGTCTTGACCCTGTGCCCCATGGGAACAGTCCAGACTGAACTGCCAGGCCAGGTCCTCGCTGGACCGGAAACAGAGCATCCTGGGACCGGTTTCAGAGTATGTCACCCTTCTTCAGCCAGGCTAGCTTGAATCCAGTGGCACAGTGAGCAAGGGACCCACGTCTGGGCATACCTATCCCACTTAGGGCGAAAAGTGTTACAGCAAACAAATGATGGACAGAATGCTGACAATGCAAACATTCTCCCCCAGTCAAAAGATCTGGGTTAAATCCATCGTTCTTTTGCCCACTACGCCACCCCAGTTTGGACCCAGCCATATGCAAATCAGTCTTGACCCTGTGCCCCATGGGAACAGTCCAGACCGAACTGCCAGGCCAGGTCCTCCCTGGACCGGAAACAAGCATCCTGGGACCGGTTTCAGGGTATGTCACCCTTCTTCAGCCAGGCTAGCTTGAATCCAGTGGCACAGTGAGCAAGGGACCCACGTCTGGGCATACCCATCCCACTTAGGGCAAAAAGTGTTACAGCAAACAAATGATGGACGGAATGCTGACAATGCAAACATTCTCCCCCAGTCAAAAGATCTGGGTTAAATCCATCGTTCTTTTGCCCACTACGCCACCCCAGTTTGGACCCAGCCATATGCAAATCAGTCTTGACCCTGTGCCCCATGGGAACAGTCCAGACCGAACTGCCAGGCCAGGTCCTCCCTGGACCGGAAACAAGCATCCTGGGACCGGTTTCAGGGTATGTCACCCTTCTTCAGCCAGGCTAGCTTGAATCCAGTGGCACAGTGAGCAAGGGACCCACGTCTGGGCATACCCATCCCACTTAGGGCAAAAAGTGTTACAGCAAACAAATGATGGACGGAATGCTGACAATGCAAACATTCTCTCCCAGTCAAAAGATCTGGGTTGAAATCCATCGTTCTTTTGCCCACTACGCCACCCCAGTTTGGACCCAGCCATATGCAAATCAGTCTTGACCCTGTGCCACATGGGAACAGTCCAGACCGAACTGCCAGGCCAGGTCTTCCCTGGACCGGAAACAAGCATACTGGGACCGGTTTCAGGGTATGTCACTCTTCTTCAGCCAGGCTAGCTTGAATCCAGTGGCACAGTGAGCAAGGGACCCACGTCTGGGCATACCCATCCCACTTAGGGCAAAAAGTGTTACAGCAAACAAATGATGGACGGAATGCTGACAATGCAAACATTCTCCCCCAGTCAAAAGATCTGGGTTAAATCCATCGTTCTTTTGCCCACTACGCCACCCCAGTTTGGACCCAGCCATATGCAAATCAGTCTTGACCCTGTGCCCCATGGTAACAGTCCAGACCGAACTGCCAGGCCAGGTCCTCGCTGGACCGGAAACAAGCATCCTGGGACCGGTTTCAGGGTATGTCACCATTCTTCAGCCAGGCTAGCTTGAATCCAGTGGCACAGTGAGCAAGGGACCCACGTCTGGGCATACCCATCCCACTTAGGGCAAAAAGTGTTACAGCAAACAAATGATGGACGGAATGCTGACAATGCAAACATTCTCCCCCAGTCAAAAGATCTGGGTTAAATCCATCGTTCTTTTGCCCACTACGCCACCCCAGTTTGGACCCAGCCATATGCAAATCAGTCTTGACCCTGTGCCCCATGGGAACAGTCCAGACCGAACTGCCAGGCCAGGTCCTCCCTGGACCGGAAACAAGCATCCTGGGACCGGTTTCAGGGTATGTCACCCTTCTTCAGCCAGGCTAGCTTGAATCCAGTGGCACAGTGAGCAAGGGACCCACGTCTGGGCATACCCATCCCACTTAGGGCGAAAAGTGTTACAGCAAACAAATGATGGACGGAATGCTGACAATGCAAACATTCTCCCCCAGTCAAAAGATCTGCGTTAAATCTATCGTTCTTTTGCCCACTACGCCACCCCAGTTTGGACCCAGCCATATGCAAATCAGTGTTGACCCTGTGCCCCATGGGAACAGTCCAGACCGAACTGCCAGGCCAGGTCCTCCCTGGACCGGAAACAAGCATCCTGGGACCGGTTTCAGGGTATGTCACCCTTCTTCAGCCAGGCTAGCTTGAATCCAGTGGCACAGTGAGCAAGGGACCCACGTCTGGGCATACCCATCCCACTTAGGTCGAAAAGTGTTACAGCAAACAAATGATGGACGGAATGCTGACAAGGCAAACATTCTCCCTCAGTCAAAAGATCTGGGTTAAATCCATCGTTCTTTTGCCCACTACGCCACCCCAGTTTGGACCCAGCCATATGCAAATCAGTCTTGACCCTGTGCCCCATGGGAACAGTCCAGACCAAACTGCCAGGCCAGGTCCTCCCTGGACCGGAAACAAGCATCCTGGGACCGGTTTCAGGGTATGTCACCCTTCTTCAGCCAGGCTAGCTTGAATCCAGTGGCACAGTGAGCAAGGGACCCACGTCTGGGCATACCCATCCCACTTAGGGCAAAAAGTGTTACAGCAAACAAATGATGGACGGAATGCTGACAATGCAAACATTCTCCCCCAGTCAAAAGATCTGGGTTAAATCCATCGTTCTTTTGCCCACTACGCCACCCCAGTTTGGACCCAGCCATATGCAAATCAGTCTTGACCCTGTGCCCCATGGGAACAGTCCAGACCGAACTGCCAGGCCAGGTCCTCGCTGGACCGGAAACAAGCATCCTGGGACCGGTTTCAGGGTATGTCACCCTTCTTCAGCCAGGCTAGCTTGAATCCAGTGGCACAGTGAGCAAGGGACCCACGTTTGGGCATACCCATCCCACTTAGGGCAAAAAGTGTTACAGCAAACAAATGATGGATGGGATGCTGACAATGCAAACATTCTCCACCAGTCAAAAGATCTGGGTTAAATCCATCGTTCTTTTGCCCACTACGCCACCCCAGTTTGGACCCAGCCATATGCAAATCAGTCTTGACCCTGTGCCCCATGGGAACAGTCCAGACCGAACTGCCAGGCCAGGTCCTCGCTGGACCGGAAACAAGCATCCTGGGACCGGTTTCAGGGTATGTCACCCTTCTTCAGCCAGGCTAGCTTGAATCCAGTGGCACAGTGAGCAAGGGACCCACGTCTGGGCATACCTATCCCACTTAGGGCGAAAAGTGTTACAGCAAACAAATGATGGACGGAATGCTGACAATGCAAACATTCTCCCCCAGTCAAAAGATCTGGGTTAAATCCATAGTTCTTTTGCCCACTACGCCACCCCAGTTTGGACCCAGCCATATGCAAATCAGTCTTGACCCTGTGCCCCATGGGAACAGTCCAGACCGAACTGCCAGGCCAGGTCCTCCCTGGACCGGAAACAAGCATCCTGGGGCCGGTTTCAGGGTATGTCACCCTTCTTCAGCCAGGCTAGCTTGAATCCAGTGGCACAGTGAGCAAGGGACCCACGTCTGGGCATACCCATCCCACTTAGGGCAAAAAGTGTTACAGCAAACAAATGATGGACAGAATGCTGACAATGCAAACATTCTCCCCCAGTCAAAAGATCTGGGTTAAATCCATCGTTCTTTTGCCCACTACGCCACCCCAGTTTGGACCCAGCCATATGCAAATCAGTCTTGACCCTGTGCCCCATGGGAACAGTCCAGACCGAACTGCCAGGCCAGGTCCTCCCTGGACCGGAAACAAGCATCCTGGGACCGGTTTCAGGGTATGTCACCCTTCTTCAGCCAGGCTAGCTTGAATCCAGTGGCACAGTGAGCAAGGGACCCACGTCTGGGCATACCCATCCCACTTAGGGCAAAAAGTGTTACAGCAAACAAATGATGGATGGAATGCTGACAATGCAAACACTGTCCCCCAGTCAAAAGATCTGGGTTAAATCTATCGTTCTTGTGCCCACTACGCCACCCCAGTTTGGACCCAGCCATATGCAAATCAGTCTTGACCCTGTG
Source organism: Calotriton arnoldi (assembly GCA_963921515.1). Lineage (NCBI taxonomy): Eukaryota > Metazoa > Chordata > Amphibia > Caudata > Salamandridae > Calotriton > Calotriton arnoldi. The sequence goes on along the minus strand of CAWUFW010005773.1, from coordinate 63,492 downwards.
CCCCATGGGAACAGTCCAGACCGAACTGCCAGGCCAGGTCCTCCCTGGACCGGAAACAAGCATCCTGGGACCGGTTTCAGGGTATGTCACCCTTCTTCAGTCAGGCTAGCTTGAATCCAGTGGCACAGTGAGCAAGGGACCCACGTCTGGGCATACCCATCCTACTTAGGGCAAAAAGTGTTACAGCAAACAAATGATGGATGGAATGCTGACAATGCAAACATTCTCCCCCAGTCAAAAGATCTGGGTTAAATCCATTGTTCTTTTGCCCTCTATGCCACCCCAGTTTGGACGCAGCCATATGCAAATCAGTCTTGACCCTGTGCCCCATGGGAACAGTCCAGACCGAACTGCCAGGCCAGGTCCTCCCTGGACCAGAAACAAGCATCCTGGGGCCGGTTTCAGGGTATGTCACTCTTCTTCAGCCAGGCTAGCTTGAATCCAGTGGCACAGTGAGCAAGGGACCCACGTCTGGGCATACCCATCCCACTTAGGGCGAAAAGTGTTACAGGAAACAAATGATGGACGGAATGCTGACAATGCAAACATTCTCCCCCAGTCAAAAGATCTGGGTTAAATCCATCGTTCTTTTGCCGACTATGCCACCCCAGTTTGAACCCAGGCATATGCAAATCAGTCTTGACCCTGTGCCCCATGGGAACAGTCCAGACCGAACTGCCAGGCCAGGTCCTCCCTGGACCGGAAACAAGCATCCTGGGACCGGTTTCAGGGTATGTCACCCTTCTTCAGCCAGGCTAGCTTGAATCCAGTGGCACAGTGAGCAAGGGACCCACGTCTGGGCATACCCATCCCACTTAGGGCAAAAAGTGTTACAGCAAACAAATGATGGACGGAATGCTGACAATGCAAACATTCTCCCCCAGTCAAAAGATCTTCGTTAAATCTATTGTTCTTTTGCCCACTACGCCACCCCAGTTTGGACCCAGCCATATGCAAATCAGTGTTGACCCTGTGCCCCATGGGAACAGTCCAGACCGAACTGCCAGGCCAGGTCCTCCCTGGACCGGAAACAAGCATCCTGGGACCGGTTTCAGGGTATGTCACCCTTCTTCAGCCAGGCTAGCTTGAATCCAGTGGCACAGTGAGCAAGGGACCCACGTCTGGGCATAGCCATCCCACTTAGGTCAAAAAGTGTTACAGCAAACAAATGATGGATGGAATGCTGACAAGGCAAACATTCTCCCTCAGTCATAAGATCTGGTTTAAATCCATCATTCTTTTGCCCACTACGCCACCCCAGTTTGGATCCAGCCATATGCAAATCAGTCTTGACCCTGTGCCCCATGGGAACAGTCCAGACCAAACTGCCAGGCCCTCCCTGGACCGGAAACAAGCATCCTGGGGCCGCTTTCAGGGTATGTCACCCTTCTTCAGCCAGGCTAGCTTGAATCCAGTGGCACAGTGAGCAAGGGACCCACGTCTGGGCATTCCCATCCCACTTAGGGCAAAAAGTGTTACAGCAAACAAATGATGCACGGAATGCTGACAATGCAAACATTCTCCCCCAGTCAAAAGATCTGGGTTAAATCCATCGTTCTTTTGCCCACTACGCCACCCCAGTTTGGACCCAGCCATATGCAAATCAGTCTTGACCCTGTGCCCCATGGTAACAGTCCAGACCGAACTGCCAGGCCAGGTCCTCCCTGGACCGGAAACAAGCATCCTGGGACCCGTTTCAGGGTATGTCACCATTCTTCAGCCAGGCTAGCTTGAATCCAGTGGCACAGTGAGCAAGGGACCCACGTCTGGGCATGCCCATCCCACTTAGGGCAAAAAGTGTTACAAGAAACAAATGATGGACCGAATGCTGACAATGCAAACATTCTCCCCCAGTCAAAAGATCTGGTTAAATCCATCGTTCTTTTGCCCTCTACGCCACCCCAGTTTGGACCCAGCCATATGCAAATCAGTCTTGACCCTGTGCCCCATGGGAACAGTCCAGACTGAACTGCCAGGCCAGGTCCTCGCTGGACCGGAAACAGATATCCTGGGACCGGTTTCAGAGTATATCACCTTTTTCAGCCAGGCTAGCTTGAATCCAGTGGCACAGTGAGCAAGGGACCCACGTCTGGGCATACCTATCCCACTTAGGGCAAAAAGTGTTACTGCAAACAAATGATGGACAGAATGCTGACAATGCAAACATTCTCCCCCAGTCAAAAGATCTGGGTTAAATCCATCGTTCTTTTGCCCACTACGCCACCCCAGTTTGGACCCAGCCATATGCAAATCAGTCTTGACCCTGTGCCTCATGGGAACAGTCCAGACCGAACTGCCAGTCCAGGTCCTCCCTGGACCGGAAACAAGCATCCTGGGATCGGTTTCAGGGTATGTCACCCTTCTTCAGCCAGGCAAACTTGAATCCAGTGGCACAGTGAGCAAGTGACCCACATCTGGGCATACCATTCCCACTTAGGGCAAAAAGTGTTACAGCAAACAAATGATGGACGGAATGCTGACAAAGCAAATATTCTCCCCCAGTCAAAAGATCTGGGTTAAATCCATCGTTCTTTTGCCCACTACGCCACCCCAGTTTGGACCCAGCCATATGCAAATCAGTCTTGACCCTGTGCCCCATGGGAACAGTCCAGACCGAACTGCCAGGCCAGGTCCTCCCTGGACCAGAAACAAGCATCCTGGGGCCGGTTTCGGGGTATGTCACCCTTCTTCAGCCAGGCTAGCTTGAATCCAGTGGCACAGTGAGCAAGGGACCCACGTCTGGGCATACCCATCCCACTTAGGGCAAAAAGTGTTACAGCAAACAAATGATGGACGGAATGCTGACAATGCAAACATTCTCCCCCAGTCAAAAGATCTTCGTTAAATCTATCGTTCTTTTGCCCACTACGCCACCCCAGTTTGGACCCAGCCATATGCAAATCAGTGTTGACCCTGTGCCCCATGGGAACAGTCCAGACCGAACTGCCAGGCCAGGTCCTCCCTGGACCGGAAACAAGCATCCTGGGACCGGTTTCAGGGTATGTCACCCTTCTTCAGCCAGGCTAGCTTGAATCCAGTGGCACAGTGAGCAAGGGATCCACGTCTGGGCATAGCCATCCCACTTAGGTCAAAAAGTGTTACAGCAAACAAATGATGGATGGAATGCTGACAAGGCAAACATTCTCTCTCAGTCATAAGATCTGGTTGAAATCCATCGTTCTTTTGCCCACTACGCCACCCCAGTTTGGATCCAGCCATATGCAAATCAGTCTTGACCCTGTGCCCCATGGGAACAGTCCAGACCGAACTGCCAGGCCCTCCCTGGACCGGAAACAAGCATCCTGGGGCCGGTTTCAGGGTATGTCACTCTTCTTCAGCCAGGCTAGCTTGAATCCAGTGGCACAGTGAGCAAGGGACCCACGTCTGGGTATACCCATCCCACTTAGGGCAAAAAGTGTTACAGCAAACAAATGATGGACGGAATGCTAACAATGCAAACATTCTCCCCCAGTCAAAAGATCTGGGTTAAATCCATCGTTCTTTTGCCCACTACGCCACCCCAGTTTGGACCCAGCCATATGCAAATCAGTCTTGACCCTGTGCCCCATGGTAACAGTCCAGACCGAACTGCCAGGCCAGGTCCTTGCTGGACCGGAAACAAGCATCCTGGGACCGGTTTCAGGGTATGTCACCATTCTTCAGCCAGGCTAGCTTGAATCCAGTGGCCCAGTGAGCAAGGGACCCACGTCTGGGCATGCCCATCCCACTTAGGGCAAAAAGTGTTACAGCAAACAAATGATGGACGGAATGCTGACAATGCAAACATTCTCCCCCAGTCAAAAGATCTGGGTTAAATCCATCGTTCTTTTGCCCACTACGCCACCCCAGTTTGGACCCAGCCATATGCAAATCAGTCTTGACCCTGTGCCCCATGGGAACAGTCCAGACCGAACTGCCAGGCCAGGTCATCCCTGGACCGGAAACAAGCATCCTGGGACCGGTTTCAGGGTATGTCACTCTTCTTCAGCCAGGCTAGCTTGAATCCAGTGGCACAGTGAGCAAGGGACGCACGTCTGGGCATACCCATCCCACATAGGGCAAAAAGTGTTACAGCAAACAAATGATGGACAGAATGCTGACAATGCAAACATTCTCCCCCAGTCAAAAGATCTGGGTTAAATCCATCGTTCTTCTGCCCACTACGCCACCCCAGTTTGGACCCAGCCATATGCAAATCAGTCTTGACCCTGTGCCTCATGGGAACAGTCCAGACCGAACTGCCAGGCCAGGTCCTCCCTGGACCGGAAACAAGCATCCTGGGATCGGTTTCAGGGTATGTCACCCTTCTTCAGCCAGGCTAACTTGAATCCAGTGGCACAGTGAGCAAGGGACCCACGTCTGGGCATACGATTCCCACTTAGGGCAAAAAGTGTTACAGCAAACAAATGATGGACGGAATGCTGAGAAAGCAAACATTCTCCCCCAGTCAAAAGATTTGGGTTAAATCCATCGTTCTTTTGCCCACTACACCACCCCAGTTTGGACCCAGCCATATGCAAATCAGTCTTGACCCTGTGCCCCATGGGAACAGTCCAGACCGAACTGCCAGGCCAGGGCCTCCCTGGACCGGAAACAAGCATCCTGGGACCGGTTTCAGGGTATGTTACCCTTCTTTAGCCAGGCTAGCTTGAATCCAGTGGCACAGTGAGCAAGGGACCCACGTCTGGGAATACCCATCCCACTTAGGGCAAAAAGTGTTACAGCAAACAAATGATGGACGGAATGCTGACAATGCAAACATTCTCCTCAGTCAAAAGATCTGGGTTAAATCCATCGTTCTTTTGCCCACTACGCCACCCCAGTTTGGACCCAGCCTTATGCAAATCAGTCTTGACCCTGTGCCCCATGGAAACAGTCCAGTCCGAACTGCCAGGCCACAAAGTATTCCATTTGTGTGCGTTTACGTGGTGACGGTCTGCAGGAAAAGCCGTTACTACGACCGAGCCGGCATCAAGCCCCGCCCGACCTCTTCAGCTCTAAATTCTTTAAACAATATTCCCCTTGCTTTCAAGATCCCTTCAATCTACTATGACTTCATACTTAGATTATTTCACTTTTGAAGCATCTTATTATTTGGTCTGCCTTATCACACAGTCACACAAGAGACTGCAGAAATCCTCTCCATGACTTGTGTTTTGTCCTGGCTATTAACAGCCTAGTTGTCTTATTTTAACAAGATTATACATGCTTCCAAATCACATGGATTTTACAAGGAATTTACAAATAATTGAGCACAAGACTATCTATTCAGTTAGTACTTCTTTTCCTATTTACTGTTTAGTGCCAAGTTGCATCTCACTCCATGCCTTGATCATTGAATCCCTCTTTTCCAGATAGCACAAAAATGGTGTCCATCCCTTTTCTGTTTAAAGAGAAGTGTTGACTGCCTGCTTGCATCTATATTAATGCAGCACAATAATATGCTATTTCAGAAACTGTTTAAGGTTTATAAGACCCATGATACAGGATATAAATATATGAAATCGCATTCTTGAGTGACCACCTTTTTAGGGGACTTGGCCCCCTCATACTATCAGAAAATTTCCAAATATGTTATGAAAAGTTATGTCACTAATCTGTCAGACTAGAGCCTCACAGGGGCAAAACTAATACTAGAGATTGCTGTACACTCTGAACATATGCTTAGGGGACATATAAATGAAAGGCTAGGGCATCACACTACAAAGATATACCAGGCATCAGCTTTTTATCAGATTCCATCTTCTGCCACTGCTGTTGTAAATTCCTTTTGAGTGTTTTGCTTATCTGATTGCTGCTATTTCACAGCACACCAGAGTCTGTATAGTTATCCTCTTTTTATTTTTTTCTTCCTCTCCTTGTTTCTTTCTTTTCTAATTTATTTACTACCTTCTTTATTTCTTCTTTTCTTTTTATCTTTCTTTCTTAGTTTCTTTCTTTCTTTCTTTGCCTCTTTCTCTTTTCTTTTTTCTTTCACTTGTCTTCTTCCATTCTTTTTTCTCTCTTTCCTTTTCTCTTTCTTTATTTCGCCAGTAGCAAATTATTTTTTCTTAGATTGATGAGAGCCCAGCATATTCCCAAGCAATAAAGTTTTGCAAAACAAAACAAGAATTGCTAGAAGGCTGGCATCCAGCACCAAACCTTTGGCTTTGCCAATGATGTTTATGTTTTGATGGTTTTTGTTCTAAGAGTGGGAATGTGAAAGTGGATGGATGTGCAGGGTCGAACTAGGACATAAACTAGACCTGGGCGCAAAAATAAATGTGGACTCCATTAATGAATTAGATAGTTAAAAAGTGGCCCATGTTTGCAATTGGGGCAGATCTGTCAAGTGGAAGTGATTTACAAGGCATGGGAGTCTGCATGAATGTGAGGCTGGTGTAGACAAAGCATATGGGCGCCGTTAATAAATAAATAAAGGCGCAGGTTGAGTGGTGCTCGAGGACAGCTGAGTGCCAGCAGTGCTTGAGGACAGATAAAGAAATAGTGCTTACACGTGTTGAAAGAACATGCAGCGTAAGAGCCAATGTAACAGGGGCAGTCCCTATGGGAGGTGACAACATTTAAAAAGGGGGAACTAGTAACCAATGTAAAGCCCAAGGACAGTTAGAGGAGAATATAGAAAATATGGGAGGGGCTTAGAAAATATGGGAGGGGCTTCAAGCCCTTATCCTGAACAAAGCATGTCTCAAAGAGACAACGCAAGGGCTGCCTAGGCGAAATCTGACAACCAGCCCACATACTGATCTGTCAGACGAGCACATCAGGCAATGTCTTATTGCCCTATATGCCAGTCTGACCCCGTGAATGTGCAAATGTGTAGTGGGTGTGATTGTCCAATTGCTCCATTGAAGTGGTTGATTTCAGGGGGTGATGTGATCATACAAATGACTAAACAATGATTTAGGCTGTTCTTTGTTTTTAGGTAGGTATCCAGTCAGTGCAGCTGATGCAGTATTAGTAAAACAGAATGCAAAGAGGGTCGGCGTTTTGGTGCAGCCTTTGCTGCACCATTTTGTTTTAAACCAAAACCCTAAAATCGAGGGTTGTTTCTGAAAAACACAATGACAATGGTCTTGAAGTGTAGGCAGTTCTCTTACTGCGTGTGGGGTCCCTTGCTTATTTTCCTGCCCAGTCCAGGGAGGTAGTACCTTCAACTCGGGGGGGGGGATGTGGCCTAACGGCTAGAGCGGTCGCCTCGGACCTGTGGATCCAGACACGAATCTCGGCAGGGATGCTCAACATCCTGTGATTCTGGGCAAATCACTTAATCTCCCCATGCCTGAAAAAAAATGAATGTGTCCATCTGTAACGCAACTGGGGCTCGTGTAAAGCGCTCTGATACCTTCGGGTCTAATTTGCGCTATATAAAACTAAAAAAAAAACACTAAAAAAAACTCTACCAATGACCTCTCAAAAGTCCCACTGGGCATTCTGGGTGCCTCAGGAGGTGCAGAAGAGTAGTAAGTTGCAGACCAGAAGATGTGGTGGCTGCATTCAGCTTCCTTTGCTGAGTGGTCACTGACTACATAACCAGTAGAGTTCTTTGATGAACTGTTAGCTAACCATTACCATCCCTTGATTGTTTGATCATTTTGGGTAGCATAAACTGTGGCCATCAAACCGACTTTTCCATAAAGATATAGTGAATTTAAAAGATGTGTTTCTCCAATGAGACATTTTTAGAAGCAGCTCATTCAGGAAGACTTTACGGTTGTCTCACTGATTGTCTCTTACATAATCGCACTGCCTTAGTACTGCAGAACAGGAAGACATTAACCTGAAGGTATGGGACTCATAAAACCTTAAACGTATCTCATTAAATGTATCCACAGTTTTCATTTATTTTCTCGGAGAGGAAGCTCTAACTCGAGCATTAGTCATGAGTCTGCCACTTGTTCCTTTACGTCCGTTGGTGTTTAATGCGCAGAGCTGTACTGTAACTTTATATTTGCATGGTATATTGGTCTGGTTACCCAAGATACACCTATTCATCGTTGTTTTAGAATCTTAAAGCCAAAAAAAAATACAGCGTTTTAAAACTTATGGTTTATTATCTCTCCACGCCACCAGCTGGAAAAGTTATACTCAAAGTACGACCTGGGGGGCGCTCGCCGCCCTCCTGCCCTGCACATACTGCCCCCCTGCTGTACGACCACGCAGGGCATCATTTTACTCGAGAGAGTACTAACTTTCAGAAGTATGGTAAGTAAACAGGCAAGAATTTATTTACAAGCTAACTGAAGAATAGGAAAAAAAGCAAAAAGGTATCCTGCACCACATAACTTTAGAAACACATTTATTTTTTAAAGCATCTTGCAACAAATGTTTAAAAATATGACAAATTCTCTTCAAAATTCACAAAATTGTATTTCATTAACATACAGATGTGTTTCACCTTATTATATCAAATTATATCAGTGCATTGAGAAGTATTTTTTAAAAGTGCACATAAAAACATTCATTCTCCTCCCACCTTGACAACAATGCCAATAGTGAACTGAGAGGCAGGTCATATGTCACATCAAACGTTCTGGGTGGCCTGGGTTGTTATTTTACATGGACAACAGTATAATTTATTAAATCAAACACAAGAGAAGTTTATGTACAGTGCATTTTCTGAACACATGTATTTCAATGTGCTCTTTCATTTGTTAATGAAGAAAAAGGAGGCAAAGTGAAATACAACAATTGCCAAGGGTCACATAATTTGGTCAAGTGGGGAAGCCAGGACTGAATCTAGGTTTTCTGGTTTAACATTGTTAAATTGTATTTCATTCGAATCCATAATGAAGTTCTTTCTTTTTACACTTGACTGCCCTAAGGTAGTGTTAGCAAGTAGAGAAGGCTTACCCTAAGGTGCGGTAAAGGGATAGGGATTCAGATATAGCATAAAACAGTATTATCAATTCTATAACTCTTCTAGAGACTATGGGCTTAATTTAGAGGGCAGTATGGAATAAAACCCTCAAAAAACCTTCATGACTCATTGACTACATCATGCACATGCGTAGGTTTCCCAGTGCACATGTTACCTCCCCCCCCACACACACACCCTCCAGCAAAGACCCACTTCCACCCTGCTGGCATCAATGAGGCACTCTGGCACACCACAGACCATACTTTGTGGCACCAGGGAAAATGTTTGTGAGTACCCATGATGCGGGCAATAGTTGGTGCAGCACTGAGTGTTCTCTACTGCAGACAGCTGCATGGTAGTGGCAGTGGCGACTACTCCAGGGCAGTAGTGGTAGGACAGGGAGGGGTGGGCTTAAAAAAAAAGAAAATATCACTTACCTGCCGACAGGCCAGCTGGCCGCCACCTGTTCTCCGTCCTCTTCTGTCAACTGGAAGCACACAGGCTCCCAGAATCCCCTAGCCAATCACTAAGCTGCTGCCACCAGCATGACAGCAGTGTCGTAATTGGTCTGAGCGGCCTGGTTCGGCACTCAGATAGGGAGTGGGAGCCTGTGCATGTTCTCCACACAGGCTGTGCAATACAGCCCGGTGGAGAACATGCTAATTGCGCATAGCAATTTGACTGGCCCAAGATGGTCGGCCAAACCGTCATGTGCACTTAAGTGCATCAACCACTCCTCCCCCTGCTGGCTCTGACAACAGCCAAGCCCTGCCCCAAAACAGGCTTCAGCACGGAAAAATATAATGATAATAACATCGTTTAATTATCATTTTACTTTTACTTTTTTGCACTGCTGAAAAGCAGTGGGGCATTGCTCCTCCGCCTTAGTGGAGGAGCCGCCGCTGGGTAGTGGGAACACAGGTGACATAAAAAAGCTGCATGTATTTGAATCTATTTTGATGAATCCAGCAGGCAGCCTCCTGAGCCACATACATCAATTCACTGCTGCTGTATGCAGTAAGAAATATTAATTTCAGATCAATGTGGGAAGGCAAAATAAAAATGCAAGGATGGTGACTAATGTGAAGTGGTCAGCAACCTGCCTTTCCACATTCAGCTGATGACTGCATAGAAAAAGGGAATAACTTGGTAGTGAACACCCCAAACTATGTAAGGCGGCCATTGGTAGAATTTACAAGATGTATGGTTGTGTTATTCCAGGGGATCATGTGTCAAATGGTAACAAATTGTGCTATTCTCACCCATCTGCATATGTCTACTTTATGTAATAGGTCTCTAGACACAGGTCTTTTCTGTTGCTTCCATGTCTAGGATTTCTCACTCTCCTCCCAAGTGCCCCACAGTTTGCACGTTCTCATGTACTCGATAATGCGAGCTTTGAATTGTGCTGGTTGTGAATTTTGATCTGATTTCCAGACCAAGTCATGTCGGTTAATGAGTTAAACATGCAATTGTACCCTAATCAGAGGTACACAAACATTGAATGTGTGCTGTTAACCACACACCTTGCACCAGGCTTTACCTTTGCAAAAATCATGTAGACAGAAACCTTCAGTGAGCATAATTTGCATGTGGGTTATTATCCTAATTCGTGTGTTAATGGGAGGTTGCGCACAAATCGAGGCTAGTGCCCAAACAGGCCTTGTTTACCCTGAATCAGACAGCACTGATTATACTTTGATTACTGAATTACTGCAAATACACATATTTAGTATTGGAAAATGAAATTTAGTGAAACACTATTAATCAGAAATCGCATGCTAACAATAGAACACTACTAGAGATATTAAATTACGCTTGTTTTGTACCAATGCTCTGGCATGATTGTTGCGATCCCCTTTAAGGGGACATGAGATATGGAATACATGTTTTAATCCAATAGGACCTATAATTGTGATCAGCATGCTTGTTCAAAGTGTTTCCTGGTAATGCATACAAAGGCCATTCTGTAAGCCAATAAAATAATTTCAAAGGAAAGTGGTGGTCACTGTTATCCTCATAAGAAATATCAATTACTTTAATGAAAGCGACCAAACAATTTAGGGGATAAATTTAGTACAGATAAATTCCCCTCAATAAAAGTCTAAACATGCATACCTTCTCTACAGTAGTTGCTTTATGCGTCTGAAACTTGAATGATAATTTGATTCAAAGAGCCGTGTCCTTAAAAATGATACATTTAAAGTTGTATCCTTTGTTTCATATATGTTTCTTGAAAGATTTTCATTTTGTAATAATGGCATAATTGTCTAAAAGACAATGCCAAATTGAAGATTTGCAAGGGCATTGACACAACAGATAGAAACTCACTGATAAAAAAAAATTGCTCCTCATACATGCCCAGATGCGCGTACACTCACACAGACGCCTTTATACACGCAGACACTCACACATTCAAAAACACAGGGTTACTCTGTGATTCAGTGCTCTAGGTGTAATTATCTATTTTAGTAATGACGAGAAAATGTGATATCTGAACTGTCCTGGAGGCGCAATGGCTGTGTGTGCCCACTTTTTCATCCCCCAGGGCTCTGTGGTATCACAGAAGACCTCATAGATACTTGTGCAGCCCCTTCTATAATACACATAGGACTGGTGCACGTGAAGTTGCTGCTGCTATTTCAAGGGGTATTTTCTCCTTTGCATAGCCCATGCAAATGAGGAAACATTTTGCCTTTTAGTCCGCGGCATGTCATAAATGTGGCGCAGAAGGAAAAGCTGTCAGTGGGTGCACTGACTATACGCCACTGCACTGTGCACTGTTCATGGACCTCCCGAGGATGACCTTTGCAAGGGGGCAATAGGGGGTCCCAAAGAACCCCCAGACAGCCACCTGCAGACAGGTACAGTAACTTCCTGCTCCCACCTACAGGGTGATCCCAGCCTCCCCTTTAATACGCAGGCCAGGCTGCTGACTGTGCTGTAACAGGCTGACTGACTACTTCAATTAGCCAGTTCATCTTTCACGAATGAAAATCCCTGAGAGCAGGCACACTTTTGGAGAAGCACATTCACTGTGATAGTGTGTACTGACCTGGTCTTAGCTGGGCGCATCCTGCTATATGTGCGGCTCCAAGCAGACCAGTGTGCCGTATCTGTAATATGGGCCCTGGTCATTTTATTACAGTATTTTCTTACAGCCTGAAGAACAGACGCATTATTCAGATTGATTTAAAATGCTCTTTATTATGTAGTTACACTATGGACATATAAGGAGGGTAGATATTATATTATTACTGTCTGATACCATATCCCTTGGGCTGCTAGGATTGGAGCATATCCATCTGTGGCTGTTTTCATGTGCCTTTTAGAAGGGTTCTGGTTTCAGTGGATGAAAAGTTGAGGTTTTACTACAGAAATGGGGTGAAGTCCAGATAGTTTTTCAACTGTTTGGCAGAAGTGTAAGACATCTGTGGATGCATTCAGTGCTTAATAAGTTGCAAACCATGGACATCTCAATAATGTGTTACCACCGTGTAATAATAATGAATGATTTAGGTTTTGCTCACTTTTCCCTTCTCTGTATGGGTCAAAACCTGGCATTCCCAGATCCACTTCCTTTGCAGTGGTACTGGTTTTCTTTTTGCTTGTGAGGCTGGATACCAGGATCTGACAACCCACAAATTATGGGAGAAGAGTAAATTCCTTCGCTTTTGTTAAATCTCCACCAAAGTTGGCTCTTCAGAGTCTGGAGCCCGTTCAATGGGATGTTTGGAGATTTCGGCATACATTTTGAAGTCCCAAGGTATTGTCTGCTGATCATTTACAAACCCCCGTTTTTTAGAACTCTATTTACCACTTTACTGTTGCATGCCCAAAGTGCCCTAGCTAGCACAAGGAAAAGCTATATGTCTTTGGCTTGCCAGCGAAGGCTGTGGTGCAGGTGAAGCCCCATAATTTTGGTGCTGGAAAACATAGACCTAGATTTACTAAGGGTTGCGCGGGCGCTCAGTTTTCCACTGTGCATGCAGGCTTACAAAATAGTAAGTAACTCAATGCAATTCTTTGCGTCACTTTGTGCCAGTTTAATGCCCAACCAATCCGTAGTAAATAGCCCTCCGTAATATTCGACTGTTCTTTCGACTTAATTATTATTTGCACAGATGAGTGCTGCTCTGTATCAAAATTTAGGAATTTGGATCCCAGAGTAGTAAACTGTGCAACATCTTATGTCTACCTTTAACACAGGGAACCCCTTGTTGAACTGGATTCCTAGTGATGTGGATGGGGGTGTTGCAGACTTTTAATCTGGACGGCTATATTTCCTTTCCTTGAAATACCAGTTTTTGGACACATTTTCTACACTTTAGTTGTGAGAACCATATTTGTTCAAACTGGGTTGCTATAAAATTGCACATTTTTGATTTGCCAGACTAACTAAGAGAAAATGAATTCGCCTAGCCCATGTATTTTGGCTTTTGATTGTTTCAACAGATAGATACAATCTGATCAGCAACCTTTTTCTTGCCAAAGAGTAAGACTGACTTCACTTGAGACGACCAATTGGAATCACCGGAAATACCTATTTCAATTTTCTGAATTTGAGCTTTAATGCCTCCATGTTACTTGCAATAAACGGTTGTATATTATTGTTGAAAAAGCCTTAGTGCCTCTACGATATGCTATCATGGTGACTGCACCTTTTTCAGGCAACAACAGAACAAGCTGTGTGCATAAACTGAATTTATTTATAATGTTACAGTGCATTGGTCAGCTGGAATGTGTGTCATATTTATTTAACGCTTCAGCTAGTTTTGGTAGCCTGGAACAATCAGCGAACTGACTGCATTAGAAGAAGTACGAAAACTGCAAAAGCAAGGTAATTAAATTATGGAGAACAGAGCATTTAACCACAATGTAAAATTCCCCGGGCATTCACCCAGTAGGCCTCAGTAGAGGCATGCACAATTTGCCACATCAAACGAGAGGTTCGTGACCACACCTAAGAAGGGTAAGTGGCAGGTTTTGTTAATAAGTGAAAAAAACGGACAGCAAAAGTAGCAGAACTAAAACGAGTTTCCAGATGCTGGCCAAGGTTAAAGGTCTGAATAGTACAAAAAATACAAAGGTGACAGGTTTAAATTTTATCTGCATATTTAATATTATGAGAAGAGGAAGACAAACAGAATGGGGCCAATTCACAAAGGCAATCTGAGACAAAAGTCTAACTTTACGTCGGGCTGGAATCTACGGCTCAAGCTATACTCTCCAGCTCAAGCTGTACTCTCCGGGTCAGGCCGGAATCTCCACACCCAGGGGCGTAATCTCTGGCTTGGGCTGGATGAAGTGCAATCAATGGGCTGGAAAGTAATTTTTACAAAAAGGAACATTAGGAATATGAAATAAATGGTAGAGGAGGTCATGAAAATCAGTTTGGGCAGGGAAAAGGGTGTGGCCAGACACTACATCACATCCCAGAAAAGTTGACTTCTTTGCATCAAATTGCGTTCCGGCCCATTGATTACACTTCATCAGGCCCAAGCCAGAGATTCCGGCACGAATGGAAACAGAAAGATACGACTCGTAAATGACCTCTGCGAATATCAAATTTCGTAATTTGTTTTTAAAAATAGATTTTATTGGGTTTTCAGTAGGTATATAACAATGGATTACTGGTTACAGTGGTGATATTTGAAAGGCGACCAATGCAATGAAAATTACTTAACAATAACAAAAATAAATTGTTCCAATTACAGTCACCTATTACTCCCATTTGTGGGATAGTATAACAGAAGGAAACAGAACAACGGTCCAATATTCAGTCTCATCAACCGTCTAGTTAAACGTTTGTCTCATATTGCCTTTGTGAATCAGACCCAATATGTTTTTAATTTCTAATAATTTGCATTTTTTGCATTGTCAGTTTCTTCAAAGCAAAACACATTTTCTTCTTCAAGGAAGTTTGCAGATGCAATAGGCTTCATCTGCAAGAGCACACGATTGGTACTGATTCTACATTTACGCCAACAGAGGGAATTCACAACAGCGCATATTCTGAAAGGGGGCAGACTTTCAGCAGTCATTTCTTTCAGACTTGCACTGTCACGGTGCTAGAATTGTGAAAGTGATGGACAGTGAGAGAGTCACAAGTTTGCGATTATTCACAAACTGCCCTTGTGTGTGTTTTTTAACCCACAATTTGGGCATATATACTCCTTTACTCAAGAAATTGTACAAGTAAACTACAATTTTTCATATGGAAACAATATTTTCACGTGTGGAAAAGAAGAAAAAATAGATGTAAATGCAATTGCTCGTCAAATATAACTATATACCGACAGACATTCAGCAATCAAAAAAGCAGTCTTTCTAGTGTGAGCCTTCCGTACACAAATCAAAGACTTTCATATATTTAGATACATACCCTATAAGCAATTTTACACTCCCAGTAAAGGTATACGTCTTTGACTCGGAAGGTACTATTTTTTATGTGAAATTGTTCTGATATTTTAAATAATTACTTTATGAGTATAATCAATCCCAAACTCCGGACACTTCGTGAACTTACTTCTCACACATGATACTCTAAGATTCTTGCTCAGTCAGCACCTTTTACAGTTTTGGGGATGGAGAGTAAGAGGAGATGGTGAATTGACTTGAGGGGCAGGTTTCAGCAGGTTGGTCCAAAAAGGGTTCTGCTGTTGCGGGCATTCAAAGGAAGAGGGCGGCGCCTCCCATCTGCGTCACCAGGGCTTTATTAGGGGAAACACAGACGCCAATCTCTGCGGAGTAGCCACTGTGCACGTGGTAACCAGATGTTACCAGTGTAAAATAACCTAGGGTGTTAAACGGATGACTCAGTGAAAATGTAATTACACAACAGTCATGTGCTATTAGGGACAGGGTCGCTTGTTTGAATCACATCTGGTTCCTTTTGCACACCAGTACTGGGAAACAGGAACTTTGAAAGTTTACAAGTGTGTGTTTTTATCTCTTTCTCAAAGATGAGCACTTCACAAATGTATGACTTTGCTGGAACATCTCAAGAACAGTTATCTTTCTCTTTCATCTCGGTCTCTCGGTCTTTTTGTCATATCCTTTCTTTTTCAAAGGGCCATATTTACATAGAACATCATGGACCAGAATGAAGAACATAGCGGGAAAGTGTTTTCCATGAGCCAATACTTTTATGCTTTCAAGCAATTGGGTAATAAGAATACACGTTTTTAAGTACAGAAACCTCCATTTACCTCCTTGGCATCTCCTGCCACGCACGACACCTCTACCCTTGCCCATGGTGTGGCTGTACAACATAGTCAAAGAGACTGCGCTTTTCAAAAAACAGATTGCATTGCTAAGCGGAAGTGTGAGCGCCCTCGTTCTGGATGTGAGATAAGGAAGCAACAATATGTGTCTGCGTGAGTCTTGACGGACATGACATCATCCTCTATTTTAATGATGACAATGCAATGTTGAAAACTGATAGAGAAACACAAATTAGTAAAAAAATAATAATAATAATAATGCTGGTGTAAGTCGTAGGCTCGTCCTAAATAAATAAAGTAGAGGCCCCTGAATGTATTAGAATTGTACTTATTCACCAGTCAGGAATTGCTTCTGTTTAGTGTGGGCTCGTTGTAGCCCCAGTAAGGCATTTCTTCTTCCTCCCTGAAAGGACTGGGTACAGGGCCGCACACACGTCCCGCATCAAACCATGAACGGAACAGGAGACGTGAATCCCACTGGGTGACTTCAAGAGCTGCATGGATTTCTTGCATTTCTTATCCTTGTCATGTGACTTACTGGCCTTGGGTGATGCAGCCAAGGGTTCCAGTCCACCTGTTGTTAACGTGTTCGTGTTACACACAAATACATTTTAAAACAAATGTGCAGTTTGTGACAGTTACAAAGATGTCCTGCGTGTTTGCGATTGTTGTGCTTTGTATTATGAGTCAAAGATAAAAGATGCTGTGCGTCTTTCACAGGGTATGCTGCAGCCAGGGCTCTCTGTAACTTTCATCTAGATTATTCGTCAAAACTAGTTGTAATCCTGATGTGGTATTGAATCCAGCAGAAGACAGCCATCCCAGGTACCTTCAACAAAGGAGAAAGGGGCGTTCCTTTGCAGTGCTCCAGACATGGGTTGGAAGACACTTCCACAGAAAGCATCTAATCAGGGAAGAATCCATATCTCAGTGAAGGCAATCTCCCTGTGGATTTAGCCACCTTCTAAAAATATGAGGATTTTCCATTACCACTCAACTCTAAATCAACATCTACTGCTTTAAAATAAGCTAAAGACTTACCTGCCCCCCTGGGTATGTGCATTTTTAGGTCGAGCCTCGAGTAGCGCACAAGCGCTGCTAGGCGAAGACTTTATGTAAGGGGGTTTGAAAAGCTGACCAGACGCTCGTGCGTCGTGGCCTTTTTCGGGCGGTTACGCGCGCGGCAGATGTGTTTCCCTTTATCGTGCCCAGACGCGGGCGCGATAATTTGAAACACATGCCGGGAAAAGGCCATGACGCACGAGCGTCTGGTCAGCTGAGCAGGCTGCCGCGCTCGCTCGCCCCCGCTCCTCTCTTGTCTCACTCATGCGGCCTCACGTGTCACTTCGCCTTTCAGCGCTCACCTGCCGTTCTTCGTGTCTCTCCCATTGTCTGCGCGTTACCAGTGCCGTGATCGCGATGTTTCAATTCGTTCTGCAGGGGCCAGTCTTGATCTTCCAGGCTTCACTGAGCGCCGCCCGCTTGCCTTCCAGCGTTGCCTTCCTCCAGCGCTCAGCGCGGCTACGCCAATACTTGACTTCAGTGCAGCAGGCTGTTCCGCGCGCACCCGTCTTCCGCTCAGGCCGCTACTTCACCTCTTCTCCGTGCTAAGATATCGGCCGTTGTTTTTTGTCGCCCCGGTGCCGATAGTTTCTCCAGGCTGGCAGGTTCTATTTTAAATGTATGGAGGTCAGTTTAGTACAGGATAACTGGAGGATATTGAGCGCAGACGAAGGAGCTCGCTCAACACGCGGCCATCTCCAGACCACGCAACCTCTGCCCCCTACCAGAAAACAGAGTTATCCGAACAGGCGTGTCCCTGAATCTGCAAGACAATTTGCTCTGCAGCAGAGATGTGTGTTTTCAAGCCTTACAGAAAACGAAAGACTCACTGACAAGCACATAAAAGGTAAATATTTTCGTATTCAGCCAATTCCAGAGAAATGCTAAATGGTGTGCTTGAATTGACAGTGGAAGTGGGTGCTCTGGTCACAGATATATTTTGAAGGTAATGGGGGTGTATATTCCTTTTGTGCTAGATAATATTAACAAGGAAAGATCAGTCAGACATTTGACCTATCACTTCAATAATACCATTTAGCTGCAGACGCTGCGGTTATCTATCTTCTTGCTTATGTCTAATTTCTCAACCACTGGCAAGTTAAATGAACAGCTGAAGCCTTGGATGTTACTTTCATAGAATCTTTCACAATTAGTTTTGCAGTGTTATATGTGTGACATTTCTAGCAAAACAAAAACTGTGAATAAGCGTGAATAAGTGCGGTGCTGGAGAAGCCTCAGTTGGCTTGGCACATTCTGGCCTGTTAACGGGGTATAATTAGGTTTTGTGGCATGATGCCTGTTCTCTTCCTCATCACTCGCTCGCCTTTATACTGCAATGTTTCCCCTTGGGTTTCCTCTCACCCTTCCTCTCTCCCATGCTGGTCTTATCCCAATGCCCCCACCTCTCCATTTGTTTTCCAATTTGCTCTCTTTTCCTTGTCCACACCTTTTCTTCCCTCTGATGCATTTGAAATCTCCATTAACTTGCTCTCTCACTCCTGTCTCTCCCATGTGTCTCCCATCTAGCTACTACCCCACCTTTGGTTCGGCAACTTTCTACCTTCTTTTACCTAGTCCTTCCCACATATTACTATGACACTGCCTTTTCTGCTTTATCCACTTACTGTTCTCTGTATTCTAAATCTTCTCTCCGGCTTTTCATTTCCAATCCTGTCTACTTTGCTAGAGCGGTCTCTTTAGTGTCACCAACGTTCCACCCTCTATTTCTGCCACTTCTCTTCTCTGTCACTTTTTTGCTATCTTACCTGGCTTGACCGTTTTTATTCTCAATATATTTTATTCTGCCTTCTCTTTGATGCCCTGTGATCCACCTCTATTACCTTTCTGTGCCACTCTCTTCAGTTCTCAATTCTGTATTATCCCTAAATCATTGTCTAGACTCTCCAAGCTGTGGTTCCCTTTTTCCTATGACTGTCTGGCTCAGTGTCTTTTCTTTTTTTTTTTAACCAGATTTTATTGGGGTTTTGCATACTTATTTCATAATCACGACACATTCACTGCATATCTTTGAGAAAAAGCATTGATATGTCACTGTCATCCCCATTTTGGTGAACATTGTTAACAGTTCCAACCACTGTTCCCAATAAGCCGCGCGCCCGCGCGCCCGCGCACTTCTCTACCCGCGAGCGCGCAGTGCCATGTGTGGAGCGCGCACAGACGGCACATCCCGCAAGAGTATTCGCGCCGCCGCCGCTTTAAAAGGCGCAGGGCGCGAAAACGGGCATTTCCATATTGCGGAGGATGGCGGCGGAAGTGACCACTTTGCAGTGAATACTCGGGAGCGGAGGTAAGTGTTGGCCACTTGCTGTACTTTTGTTTCTTGCGCGTGTGCTTTTGTATTGCCCTGAACTGTTTGTTTGCTGTATTCTTTTATTAGTAAAGCGAGGCTGCGGGGAGATTGTGTGCTTTTATTTAAGTATTCATGTTAATTGCAGCCCCTTCACGAGCTGCGATTAACATGAATACTTAAATAAAAGCACACAATCTTCCCGCAGCCTCACTTTACTAACAAAACAATACAGCAAGTCTGCAAACAAGGCAGATTACCCTAAAAGCACACTCCGTGTTTTTAAACTTGCTGTATTGTTTTGTTAGTAAAGCGAGGCTGCGCGCAGGTTGAGTGCTTTTGTTTAAGTATCTATGTTAATCGCAGCCCCTTCACGAGCTGCGATTAACATAGATACTTAAATAAAAGCACTCAACCTGCGCCGCAGCCTCGCTTACTAACAAAACAATACAGCAAGTTTAAAAACACGGAGTGTGCTTTTAGAGTAATCGGCCTTGTTTGCAGACTTGCTGTATTGTTTTGATAGTAAAGCGAGGCTGCGGGCAGATTGAGTGCTTTTGTCTAAGTATCTATGTTAATCGCAGCTCGTGGAGGGGCTGCAATTAACATGAGATCTACAGATAAGCCTGCGTGATCAAGCTGGAATCTTGACGCATGACTAGCCTTTCGTTGTTTTCCAGCGGGAAGAATAGGGAATTTGCATTGTATTTTTGTAGGACTGCAGAAGGTGCATTTGGATGTACTCTTCTATGAGCCACCATTTCTGCCAGTCTTCTGATTGTATCATCCTCAGTGGGGGCATTTTGATTAACCAGTCATTTTGGGTTTGCAAAGTTTGTTGCAAGGTAGAACTTTCTTGCTGTGAGGCATGTGCAATCTATTCCAAAGCTAATTGCAGTGTCTCTGCTGTTGTTGAAGTAGCACTTCCATTCAGAAGTCAATTACGTCCCACTTCTCACAGCACTTTGCAATAAGTCACAAAAGAAAATACATCCCTAAATAGGTCAGGTTTCTGCTACTTTTTAAACACATTTATTTACACAATTTTACATATTTATTTTGGTTCTTGGTAAATGTGCTATAAGATACAATCTTATGTTTGGTCCTTCATATTTCTGGTGTTGGTCATGCACCCTGTGGTTCCGGGTCTCTTATCTCTCCCAGAAAGATTGCCCCAAAAAATAGGCATGTAGAATTGAGAAAAAAGAAATGTGTGTATATAATGGACAAAATTCTGACTCCTTCTTTTACTCATCTTTTCTTTACTGTCTTTCTTCTCCGCTCTTTGCTTTTACTGTCAAAATCCCTTCAGTCTTTTCCTTTCTGTCTGCTTCTAACTTTCTTTAACTTCCTTTTCTATCTTTCTTTCACTTCTTTTGTCTTTAATATTCAAGACTTGGGCACTCCATTAGCCTCTCTTCCATGGCTAATGATGATATATGCCTGAAATAAAGTCAGTTCTTCCCACTCTCCGTCCTTTATTCTTAGATATTTGCCTGGGTACAAGAATTATCCTTAGGTCCTTAGGGAAAGTCATGTCTCCTAGTGTAGCTGTGTGTGCACTAGTCTTTCTCTTCACACCCTCTCTGGCATCTCTTTGGAGTTTGCCCTTCCTCAACATCTTACTGGCTCACACATTTCCCCAACTCCGTTCTCGCTCCTCTGCCCTGCAGCCTCTCTGTTTTCACTCCTTAGTGGGAAGTTGGCATTTGGTGTCTTTGTGCCTCACGCTGTCTTCAGCATATAGGTCGACTCCCTCGAGTCTGTGTAAATTTGAGCAACTGGCCCCTTTTTCCCACAGCGACCTCCGTGTGCTACTGTTCTCCCCCCACCCCCAAGTCTTCCCCTTCCTATCTAGAGGATAGTCTTTTTACTTTCTCTGGTCTCGCTCTTTATTCTGTCTTCCTCCCAGTTCTGGAACTGTCTCCTTCTCATCTTTCTATCCTGTCTAATGCTCTTCAGTCGAATCCTTTTCTTTTCTAATTTCTTTGCAGGTTGCACCCTCCTGGAAGACAAGAGGTCTGTCTTTACGACCCTACCCATCCTCAAGCTAAGTCTGCTCCATCATGATAGATACAGATACTGGAGAACTGTAGTTACAGATAAAGTAACCTGCTTCTTTTTCAGCATTGGATCTTTCATAAATTCACATGCATGAACGAGGCAAGCAATCAGTACTAATACCAACAATTACCTAAATAGGAGACCATTGTCTGCCCCATCCCTGAATCTCTCACAGCTTCTGTGTCCAAGCAGTAGTGCCTTGTGAATGTGTAGCAGCTTTTCCTTGTAGCCACCCTGAAAATAACTGTCAATGGAACTACTGGCCTACAGCCCTGCCACTGCTTCTCTCGTCGAATGTTCAATGACTTTTACCAGCAGGGTGCTGTTTGCTTAACCTGACAGTAGCTGATGGCTGCCACTATCCGCCTGGTCCCTCCTTGCTTGGACCGTGGGTCACCTTTGTTCCTTCCAAAGGAGAGAAAAACTGATCTGTCCACTTAAAACGTTCTATTCTAACAATATAATACATCAAACATCTGCTAATATCCAGGAAGTAGCGTCCTCTCCACTGCATTGATGGATCTGTAGAGAAATACACAGATGAAAGTCTGTGGGAACTTAGCACAAACATCTGGTTGGTATGAAGAATACAGGTATGCTTATAGAAACTAAGGAAGGGTTATTTGATAGTGCTCGAATTTCACTGTCCATTGTGGCTGACATCATCACCAGCAGCAAAGCCACACTCCAAGACGTACTTAACATCTGCTTTATGAATAGGCTCAAATGGACGTATCAGCTGCAACAAGACCATATCAAGTTCTTATTTGACCAATGGTTGAGTGAATCAGGGAGACTGAATCACCGGAATTGCGAAATCTCAAATTCGGTTCTATGTGCATCCCGATGGACCTATGCTTATGCCCTTTTTGTGCAAGCAGGAGCTTGGAGGTAACTGGAGATCCATGTGCAAATGCTGGCTCGGTCATCTCTGGGGCTATGAGTATGATGCAGGATGTCTCTAACTTGATTTGAAAACCGGCCTTAAGACCCTTAACGTGGTGCTGTATGTGTGAAAATCCACCATCTTTTCACTTTTTAAGTAAACGTTTGGAGTGACATTTGGCGCTGCACACGCGCTCGGTCTGATTCCTGGCGCACATAGCCATTGTTGCAGCGCACAGAGACCCTCCACTGCCGCACACAGAGGAAAAAAATTAGAGGGAACATTGGTTCCAACTCTTCCTCCCCCCGTGAGTCGATTCCAGCTTCTGTACGTCAGCTTCAGTGATATACATGTATTCTCTAGGGGACGCTGTTCGATGGTGCGTGTAGGCAATATATATATATATATATATGAGGTTCAGTGGGGTAGGATCAAGGAGGGGGGCACTAACTGTGCGACTCGGCCAAGTCCATCTCCTCTGTGCTCATTCGATGGAGGTCGTGAGGGCACTGCCGTAGCAACATCTAGGTCCAATGCTATTAAGTCGTCGACCAACCCTCCCCAGGCCCTGGCCGTGTCTAGTGTGGCTATGCCGCATCGGGCTTCCCTCAGAAGTACTCTCCCTTTGCAGCACACCCATTTTTCTAATTCTCTCCACCATGTCGCTACTCTCGCCCCCCCCCCCCCGTCGACTTCCAGTTCCTGGTGATTTTCCGTTTGGCAGGACATACGCAAGATCCTGGAATTTCCGTGTCACTTTGGTTTTACCTGTGCACGGGAACCATCCCAATAAGCAATGACTCGGGTGTGAGGAATCTCCCTGTCTGTAACCGTTTCCACTATGCTAAGGTCCTCCTCCCAGGGCATGCTGCTTCCTCCAACTGAAAATATCTTCTAATTCTCACCGGGGTAAGTGCTGTAATATACTCCAACTGACACTCAGCACATCACCAGACACTCATGCATTTTATGACATCACCAAGCATTCAGCATTCCATTCATCACCAAGCACTCCAGCACTCATCATGGCTGAGCAGTAGGGAAGATGTAGCTAAGGAAAAGGAATGGCAACAGTTAAGTCACAACTGTAAGGTATGCCCTATTCAGGATATAGTAGTTGATTAACTTGAAACGCGTGTTCCGCAAAACGTTTGGGGTCCTCTACTATGGTCTCCCAGTCCGCCTCAGGGATCTGGGTCCACAGGTCCTCCTCCCATATCAGGCGCAATCGCTCCATTGGCTGCTGGAGAGTGTGACGTATCGCCTTGTAGAGGCACGAGACTGTTTTGATCGTGCCTGCCGATAAAGCCACATATCGACAGCAGCTCAGTGACCTTGGTTCTGTGGACCCTGTACCCCAGTGTTTCCTGAATACCGAGGTGAGGGCCCTGTCTAGGAGAAAATGGCCCCAGGGTAGATCAAATTCAGCATGAAATTTGTCAAAGGGGAGTAACGCAGAGTCTCGAAAGAGATTCCCAACCGTAGTCGCCCCGTAGCTACCCACGGTCTGGCTCTGTGTCTTTTCTTTGTCCTTTTCCTGTGCTCTCTCTCTCTTTCCTGTATCACTATCTGACCCTTCCTGAATGGCTATCCTATATTACTTTCTCCTCTCTTCTGTGTCTCACTGCCATGTGGCCACACTACTGGGGAGGTTAAAGTTTGCCTGGAAAAAGCACGGGTTTTCCCATTATTAAAAAATGAAGTTACTTTCCCTTTTCGCTGCAAATGGGTAGGGGGGTAAGATGGGCATGCTCGCTCACTCATGCTCTTCCAGTCAACACTCAACTGCTTCTCGCAAAACAACCCTATTACGGTCCTACCTCCAAAACCAAAAACTGTTTTCCTGGAAGATATTTGACCTGTCCATAGGAATTGTTACTCAGACCGTTTAAACTGAACGCTGACTGCCTCGGTTCCTATGACTGCTTGGTACAATGAGAATTTATTAGACCGATTACTCCAACATTTTATAATGTCTTACTCCACCACTGATAAAATCGAGAGCTGTATATCTGTTAATGATTTCCTCTTCCATGCACATGTTACTTTGTACAGTTGTTGATTAGTCACCACTTTCGGAGTGTGACTCGTGGTTCATAATAGATGTGAAAGCACCTCACATAGCTGCCAAGGTTTCGGATTGCTATGTGTGACATCTTCTTAATTTCAGTGTAATTATGAGTGACATTTCAAGGACTAGGAGTGACACTTTCTCGCAAGCAAACTCAAGCAGTGAAGATGAGGGAAACATAAATATCAGAAATTAAACCCATGTGAGCAACAAGGAACTCTAATTCGAGTCACATCATAAGCCACAACCTGTATTACTGAGCTGTGCGCCCCGGTCCTGCATGCTGCCCACTACCTGCCAAGCCCTGCTGGTGCCACCATCACACCAGTAGCAGCCTGTCACACAGATCTACACAACAGGCTCTTCTGACTCAGTGATGCTTGGCGCGCTGAGAAGTTACGTTGGCAAGCACCACAGTGGCTCTCACAGTCACCTGACCCAAAGCGAGTTAGTGCGAGCGACTACTAACACAGCTTACTGTCAGTAGAAGACAGACTGCTGTGTGATGTACAGTTCGCAGCTGTAACAGGGCAGACGGGGCAGCTCAGAAGATGGTCATGACTGTGGCACAAGAAAAAAAACAAGCATTGGCATAGCCAATAGGTCTTGCCGTTGGGACCTTATAAGTGTTTAGCCATGCAACAGTTGATTTTGTTGCACCAAGGATATTGTGCTGCATAACTAAATACTTATAAGGTCCAAAAAGCGAGACCTATTGGCTATGCCAATGCTTGTTCCTGTTTGCCTACAGTCCCAGAAATGCTGGCTACAAATTACGTGAAAAATAATGCTTTATCCATTTTTGTATATTCGGTTCTCCAGACCATAAAGGGTATATAAAGGAATGTTTGGGCTGATATCTTGAATTCCATTTGCTACCCGGTTGGGCAGCGGATAAAAATGTTTCATGAATTGTTACATGCTCATAATTTAAATGTAAAGTTGTGTATAAAAAATATTTTGGATTTTTGGGTTGCACTATAAAAAAATATGTTTTGAAGAAAGGTATATACACTTAAATTCAAAACCTCGGTTGTGGCAATTAAGTATGATTGAAATGTATTTTACGCAGGTGTAATATTGCTTAATTTCCTGCATTTTGCATGATGATTATTAAGGAACATGCTCAAGATTATGCTAGGGGTGGGGGGGACTCATGGAGCTTCACTCCACGGAAGTCTGCGAAGTTACAGAAAAACGCCATGAAATTTAGCGGAATTCCACCAATGTGCAGAAAATATGCAGCTCTTGCTGCAATTTAGCTCCGGTAGTGCGAGCAGCGCTGAAAATCAGTGCAAATGGCACTATGCATTGCTCAAGAGGACACGTCCATCCGAGTTGATTTTGTGGCGGCTCGAGTAGAAAATCTACTTGAGCTGCAGCAAATCCACTGGAACGGCAGCCCTCTGACCACAAATGCCAGGGACCGTCCGCACTAGACAATCATGCATGGGGATGCCAAATCTTGCTTGTGCTTGCAAACTCGCATATTCTGGAGCCTCGTGGGAGAAAAATTCCGTCATGCTGCAATTGGCTGATTGTGGCCAGAGCTCTGCATTAAAGAGTAACTTAGAATGGCCAAATTTCCACTAATTTCACGGGAGGAATGGAACATTCCGCCCACAGCTAGATTACGCCATTAAGGCACGTCATATAACTGAGATTTCATTTGGGTAAAATTGATGTGGCAAGAGCACTAAAAAATGCGAACAGACAGAACATGAATGGCTGTTGTTTGCATAACACACAATTGTGAGCTGTTGTTTAGAGCAAACTGTGTCCTCTCATCCAAAATGGTTGTGAGGACACATTTTGACCTAAAAAATAGAGCAAACTGTTGCTCCAGCATTTGTCATTTTGTCATACTAATGCAGAATTTGTGTAATTGTTAGGCATTTGCACCAATTCACAAAAGAAAGTTACTTCAGTTTCACCCAGGCATAATGTTAATATTAGTGTTTAGTAAATAAACTATAAAAATAAATCAGCAGCACAGTAATTCTAGAGGAAGAATATCAACCTTACAACAAACGGTGTGACTAGCTAACGCCAATATCTAAGTCTTTCACCTGCAGGAGTTTGCAGTCTAAGGTACATCCATATAAATGTTGTCATCTGTCTTCTATTGGACACATTTCATGCTATTTTTCCACCACTTTGTTTTTGAGGACCATAGCTAACGTTGCCAGAACAAATGTATTTGCTGCAAACATCATTCTAAGTCGCAGGTACCTTGAGAGGTAATGTTGCACCTAGTAAATTCTGATACACCAGGATTCAGTATTTACCAGATGTGGGGTTATCTCAACATTCTATGGTCTGCACAGCAGAATGGAGGATAAAGCAGTAATTCTTCACATTTCCCTGTATCCCGCGTTGCAATACTTGAAATGTTGCGAAGTTTCCATGCACCAATTCCACCAGGTTTTATCTGGCATAATATCTTTGGGGTACAAGTTTGGTATTTTTGCACTAGACGTAACTCTAATTTGTGTGCAAACTTCCATTTGTGCCCACAAGAGGATTACAACCTTAACAAAATGAGAGCCTATACCTCCTGACAGAGCAGGATCTATTTTGCTTATGTTTGCACATGTCATGTCCTTTGAGAACATTTGCACCACCCATAATGGGTGTTGGAGAGAATCTGTTGTACCACTTTGGGTTTAGGAGGAGATGGCGACATGTGGATAAGGCAATCCCAATGGGATGCAAGAAGAAATCAGGCAGACCTGATGTAAATTCATAGGAGAAGAGTACAACCTAGTAGACACCTCTCAATCTAGAAATTCTCCTCCCCCCACGAAATTCACAGGAGGAAAGGTTGCTATGAAGAAGCAGAAACACAACTAATTTAGCGCACAGACTGTATGTATTTATATCTGTGTGAATATATGTGACATTTGTGTAATGGCAACCTAGCTAAAAGGCAGCAGAACTCGGTACAGGGTCAAATACGAGGATGCAGTCTAAAGCTGATTGGAGAAGAAAATGGGTTCTATGAACAGAGGTGGACAGTTACGTCCTTTTGGTGTTGGGTTAGGTATTTATATATGCAGTATTTGTATAGTGCAGACTAGCTAAAAGGCAGAAGTATTCAGTTGTAATGCAAGGGAAGCGGGCTAGTTCAGGAAAATGCTAGGTCACATTTCCAGCTCACCTAGTAATAGATCCACCATGCAAACCTAGCTGAAAAATAGTCAAGTGAAAGGGAAGGATCACGATACGTGGTCATGTGAAGACTATCAGAGAAAGGGCAAGTAAAGGGAAGGTCTGTCTAATGTGGCAGCCGATGAATGATGTAGACAAATAGAATCTTCCTAAATTGAAAACTATTGTGAGTTTGGCTAGAGGCTATCTATCTGTGTGGGCCATTATTACATCTGCAAAATAAATAGAGGCAAATCTACCCTCTATAAAGTGTTCTGCAAGGGCAGCAGAGGTTTATGCACCAGAGGCATTGCAAATTTTATCTCAAAAGTGAAAGTGCATTTTCAGTCTTCATGTATTCAGTAACATGTTTGGAGGGCACCCAGCTTGTAGAAGAAACATACTGACCTTTCCATGACGTTTGCTACAATTTTCATGTAGGGATGTAACAGGCTAACATTGAAAGATACAGTGGAGGACCAGTCACACTAGATGGAGAAGCTGTTTTGCCAATATTTATCCAAAACTG
Source organism: Calotriton arnoldi (assembly GCA_963921515.1). Lineage (NCBI taxonomy): Eukaryota > Metazoa > Chordata > Amphibia > Caudata > Salamandridae > Calotriton > Calotriton arnoldi. The sequence continues at coordinate 35,336 of CAWUFW010005773.1, read as the reverse complement.
ATACTGGACATTGTTGGAGATACTGGCCGAGCTGGATGAATCACCATCTAACCTATATCTGAAATTTAATGCATCCTGCTTCCACGAAATGGCTTGCAAGTAACACTAGAAATACTGTCACTCATGCCATAATTACCAGCAGATTTGGCAGCTAGACTCATCATCGATATCCGACCCAGAATTTGCATCACACCATACCTTAGGGAGCTCCATTAGCTCCAGATACACAAACGTACTGATTTCAAACTCCTCACACACTCATCCAAGGCATTACACAACTTAGCCCCCACCTGCCTGAACAGTCACATCCCCTTCCACCAACCACCCAGAGACCAACACTCAGCAGGACTCCTATTCACACATATACTACGCATACACAGAACTAGATCAGGAGGGCGGGCATTCTATTGCATTGCCCATAAAGCATCAAACTGCCTCACACTCCAAATCAGAGCCTTCTCCTCTCTTCTTGAATTCTGCAAGAAGCCGAAGACCTGGCTTTTCACTTAATCAAACTATTATAGGCAGGGCTAGGCACACAACCTGCTCAGCACCAGGATACCCTTGCGAATGACAGTGCACTTTACAAATATACATAGCATAACATAACCCTGTTCTGTGGCTTTCTAGACTCCACAATAGCCCCCTCAAGGCCATCCAGCACACCGCAGACGGCTCATCAAAGACCCCATAAAATATGACCTCACCAACCCCATCATAATAGAAATCCACTGAATCAATTTATCTGCAAACAACATCTTCAAGGCTATCTGCATAATCTGCTAAGCCATTATGACCTGAACCCCCACCTGTTCAGCAGACAAGTTAATCTTCTTTGTGGGCACTTGTGATACCCACAGCCAGGCTCCCATCAGACTAGAGGCAAAGACATTTCAACACAGTAAACACACTTTCCCTCTCAGAACCCAGCACCCTCCACCTAAATCGACTCTGTTTGCATCTATGCATTTGACTCTGTGCAGCAGTCTACTGCCTTTCTGTTAAGTTTGTGCTGTACAAATATCACATTCATACATATTTAAAGGCATGAAAGGATGCTTCAATGGAAAAAGGGATATTATATTGTTAGGTCGTACTCTACAGGAAGACACAAAAAAGAAGAAGTTTAAGCAGAATAGCACAATGCTGAAACATAATGGCAAGAGCCCTTTTAGGAATGTTGAGGCACAAGTTGGGACTGGCATTAGCTGAAGATGCATAAAGTGAAGTATAATGAGAAATAAAGGCTACATAGTCTCCTTATTGTCACTCAGTGGCAGCTGGCACGAATCAGGGGTGGCTGGGCAGAGGGTGGGAGGGGGTGTAAAAAACAAATCAACTTACCTTATTGCCCCTTCTCTTCTCCGTCGTCTCTTGCATCGGGCTGGAAACAGGAAGCACCCATGCTCCCCTAGCATTGTGATTGGTCTGAGAGCCGTGGTTCAGCGCTCAGTCAGGGAATGGGAGCCTGGGCATGTTCTCCACCCAGGCTGTTATGCCCGAGACGGCCGGCTAAACATTCATGCACACTTACAGAGTGCTCACCACTCCTCCCCCTACTCTGAGAGCAGAGCAGCCCTGCCCCGCTCCACCTCACAAAACTGCTGCCACAGGAAAAAATAAAATGATAATAACATTGAGTTATTATATTATTTTTCCTTTTTTTACCCTGCGAAAGCAGTGGGGCAGTGCTTCTCCGTCTTAGCGGAGGAGCCGCCACTGCTGTCACTTAACAAAGTTACAGGGGATCATAGAGCTGAGTCCCAGAGATTCCCTTTAAGTGTACAGAAAAAGATTACAAGCTCTGGAGAGGAAGAGTAGATATGATGATGTCTGAAATAATAAGGAGCTGCTAACATCAAGAGACGAACCAAAGATCCCACAAAACATATTCATCTTGATCCTTCTATATTGGATATTTGTTCCACTGTTAATTTTCACTGTTACATGCCCTCCTCTCCTCCAGATTGCAAATGCTCCTGAACACATTGGAGCCCCCCTGATCATTAGAATGTTGGGCCGTGGCTTCCGCAAACCAAGAGAGTAGGATGCTCCGGCTGTTATTAGACCTAAGCAAGTGTTATGACCACAGCCTCTCGCTAACTCTTCCCAGCCTGGTAAGTCAGAGTTAGCATAGTCTGTGCCATGCATGAGCAGCAAGGGCAGCAGCAAAGGGAACTCTGTGATTAATTTCTTCCCAGAACAGAGCTGGCTAAGGACAACTAAAGCGCCCGCTCTATTCACAGGGTGAACAGCACCTCAACAGGCTCAGAATTCAGAGACTGTGTTCAACCCAACTCAGAATATACATGGTACAATGGAAACTAGCACAATTTCACAGCATCCTCCACGTCCTTTCTGTTTACACAACCAATGACTCTTCAATACTGCAGGCAATAAAAGAGGGTCAGAGATGTGACTTTGACTGTGAGAGAGATGTTACTATAGTGTGCACTGATAATAATGGTTGTGATTCAGGCCTTAATGTTACTCCTGTTATTCTCAATACGTTCCAGCTAAAATGTTAACAAGAGGTCACTCAAAAGTCTACACACTATGACACTATTCCCTTCACTGCCTTTAATACATGTACTATCCCTATTGCCTCTTAAAACTGATACAGCTGTGGAGTACCACTCTCTTTTATATCAAAACCCCGTTGATATCAGTCCTCCTAATCAATCCACAGGTTTTGTGAAAGGCTGTTACAAAGTCAAACCACTCTAATATCCTATCATATGAATGAACTTGATAACACGCTAATTACTAGCAACAGTCTTGAGTCTGCTTCGAGTGAAATAGACAAACTGATACGGTCTGCAGTATCACTGGCTCAGATGGCAGACCCACAAAGGGCCTTTTTTCTTTGTCCAATGTTTCTGACTATGGATTTAAAGCACACTCAGAGGCTGAAACTGATACAGGCATAACTGATTATCTTGCTCATGCTGTAGCATCTTGGGGGAACTTCATGAACGGGTCTTGAGTGGAGGTGGTGGATCGGGGTGAGAGTGATAGCGATGCAAGCAACAGTAGCAAAGATGCTTCGCTATGGGACAATACGGCCCACCATCTCACTCCTACTCCAAAAGTCATGAAATCATGAGCCCCCTTAGAGGTCAGGCCAGACAAAAACTTATCTGCTCATCTGAGTGAATCAGAAAATCAGTCAGTGGAACATTAAACTGCAGCAATCTATGATTTATTGTGTGCCTGCGCATGATCAGTTTGAAAACCCAGGTCACAGTGTGAAAGTTATTTATACAAAAGTCTGTTATTGGTACTCGAATTACTGAGATAAAAGAATGCACAAATAAATTAGAACATGTTACTTTAGTAATTTGATTTATCAAATACAATCAGCAGAAGCAGCCCTAAGGTCTGATGGACAAAATAGAAGACATGGAAAACTAGATGAGACCCAATAATTTACAAGTATTAGGCATTGAGGATGGGGTGTTGAAGGGGATGACCCACGTCATTTTATTGTTCAACTACTTCAGAGAGCTTTTCCTGATCTCCAAGAGTGGGACATTGATTGCCAGTGCAACAAGCACATATTTTCCTCTTCAGTGGACAGAGAAGAAAAAGGAACTTGCATCATTGGGTGGTATTAATGCCCATCTAGCCTGGTACCATCCTGAATTTTTGCCTTGACTGTTTTTGCTGGCTGTAGAACTCTGTGCACTTTACCCCTGCTAGCCAGTGGAAAAGTGTTGATGCTCCCCCTTTTAACATGATGAAAACTGCATAGCTCTGGCTGGCATATTTATCTTACCAATAAATTCCCAGTATATGGTACCAGAGGATACTCAGGGGCCTGTAAGTTACCTGTCACAAGTGGACTGCAGCACTCATTGTCCCATCTAGTATAGTGTCAATTTAAACATGATTGCAGGCCTGCCACATGTAGCCTGGTTGTGCAGATTTCAACTACAAATGCAACTTGTCAAAATAATCCTTTTTTAACAGGCCTAGACTCTCCTTTTAAATATTTTTGTCACCCCTAAGTTGGCCTTAAATGCCCATAAGGCAGGGTGCACAATATTTAAAAGTAGGAGATGTAATAGTTTAATGTTGTATATGTCCCTACAGTGAAAAAAAAACCCTTCAAGCTATTTTCACTGTAGCCGGGTCAGCTATTCCTAGGGAGGCATTAGGAAGCAATATTACATTTAATATTTGTTATCTCTGCTTCGGAAACAGCTATGGAGTTCATCTTTGGACTTATTAAAATAATTACTATAAGTCCAATTAATTGGTAAAGTTGGAATTGTAGTCAATATTTTAGAACAGGTGCTTTTATAGAACATTTACCTGTTACCTGCCTAAAATCCCTAGAAGTCCATTTGCATGAGTTTCAGACTTTCACCTTGGAGCTGAATAGCCCCCTTAATGAGGTGTAAACTTACCCCCAGACCTGTGGCAAAGGCCTTGGGTGTGGGGAGGTATTCAGTTTCTCTGGCTGGCTGACCATCTTTGCTGTGCTCAGGAACTCAATTAACTTCAAAGGGGGCTACCTGATCATGGTCAAATGAATTTAACATCTGGTCCTGCCCCCTTCCTTTGTCACCTAGCCATCCAGGCGCCAGTCCCAGTTGGAGATGAGCTTTCCCAGAACATGATTTGAGTGACCATAGAGTAGGGATTGCTTATTTCTCTTGCCACATCTTAGGTTGGTGGAAAAAAGGAGGAGGAACCTTATAAACTGAAGTAGGGACAGGGTAATCAAGAAAAAAACTGAACAGGTCCCTACCTAAACATTTATGTGGATCATGTGTTGTGTTATGCAGTGTTCCAGTATCACAGTGTTAACAATAGTAAAACAGTTATTAAAACACCAGTTGCAAGGGAATTACAATAGTAAATAAGTACATTTAGAACAGGGAGGCAAAAGAACAGCATGTAACATGTTACAATTCAGTTTTTATTCATAATTATTAAAATTAAACACAAAAATCTTACACAATTAAAAAACAGATAAAAAAAATTTCATAATATGTAACACAGAAATATTGATAAGAACAGAGAAAACTACAAAGCAGTCGACGCGGCGTTTCGGTGAGACATGGATCAACCACCTTCTTCAGGACAGAGTTTTCTAAAAACAGTATTAAATAATATAGCAAAATATTAGCTGATACATATTCGATTAACAATCCTCTTGTTACATTTCATTTTGCGTTCCCTATTTTTCAGGTTTAAACATTAATGTCTAGTTACCCATTGCAACCCAAAATTACTTATAACAGAAAACTATAACTGCAGTACCCGTAATAGGCTAGAAAAGGCTAAAACAGGCTAAAAGGCAAGCTAAAAAACAACACATGATCCATCCATGCTGTGTAGACCTACCTATTAGGATACATGAGACAGAGAAGTCATGAATCCCTCATTCAATTGGGAAGACTAACTTTCCTCTGAATAAATAAAATCAGGAATGTCCTGAAAAAGGAGAATGAGATATACGTGAATGCACGATTTAATGAGTTTTGATGGTCACTAGGGTTTGCAGAATAATGTTACCCAAAAGGTTATGGCTAAAACCCACATAGGACTACAACCAAGTCGCAATTAAATACGGCGTACCTTTTTTATGTGGTACTATTCATTCACAATTGCGTTCGTAGGAGTCACCGTTGTAGTAGGAAATATTAATTGATGGCCTTTAAATTGTGGGAAGTAAAAAAATAAGTATAAGATTATGTGGCCACACAGTTTTTGATTCCAAGTGTAATAATGGCTAAGACAACAAATTTACCATTAAAAACCAGTGTTGTTTTATGAACAATACAGGTGAGCCGTGATCGTGCCTGTGACTTGTATCATAACGTCTTTTGTTATATTTGACGAAAAAGAACTAGGAAGAAAACATAGAATAATTATTGGTATTGGTATGCTCCAATGCGGAAAAAGCTATAGTATTAGAGCTAATACTTTATGGTCTAAATTAATCGTTACCTGGTTATGTTGCTATCTGGATTTTGCAACGAAGTAAATAGAATCTGTAAAGACACAACAGAAAGGAACATTTGTTCGTATCCCAGCCATCGGTGTCGGTAGTTACTCTATTGCGTCAAAACAAAGGGAAATGTTGACGTTGGCTTAACCCCTTACTAGAACCGACTATCGGCTATTTATGATTTAGATTTTAAGACTACGCGAACTAAGTCACACAGAAGGTCTATATAGAGTTCACTACATTCTAATTTCTAATTTATGCAGAACTGGCGCCGACTAATTCATGAAGAATCAAAAGAAAAAAGAAAAATAAAGCCTTTATATCACTGTAATATCTGGCAAGAGCGCGGCCATCTTTGAAATGTCTAATGAGTGCTATACTAGAGCCAGCTGCTCTAAAAGACATATCCAATTGACGACCTCATCGGTATAGGCGCCAACTTACCCAGATATCTCTTCAATATGACATAGTATTTTGGACTTATAGTATCCGGGCATCTATTGATGACAAAAACAGTCACTAAATATGTCACACGTCCATTCAGCTGAAAGTAGGCGGACATGTTGGGATGGGGAAGTATGCAAAACTTCATTAAATGAAGTTATATTTATAATCATAGGAATAAAACATCCCAGATTGATATCTACTACGGGCAGCGTTGGTCACAGACACAAAGTGGGGAAATATGCACCCCAAAACAAAGCAAAATATAATTGAATGTGACCATCGGGATAAAACATCCCGGATAGATGTACGGACGGCCCTAGACACGAGCATAGTTAGGAAATGACAATGTAAGTCACCCTAAGAAATAAAATAAAATGAAAAAAATAGAATAAAATAGAAGCAAGGACAAAAACCAGAGTCTCCTTAGATTAATCTTTCCCAGTCTTCCTTGCTGTTTAATCCCTGTCTAAAAGTCTTAAATTTAGACATGTAGAATTGCTCGTGTTTTTTGCGTTTTGTAGTAAGGTCGCCACCCCGTGTGTTTGTTTCAATCATATCAATGACACACCATCTCAGATGTTCGACCTTGTGTCCCTTCTCTATCCAGTGTTCTACTAAAGGGGCATTCCTCTTATTGGTACGAATTGCAGACTTGTGTTCATTGATTCTAATTCTGATTTCTCTAGATGTTTCTCCAATGTAACCTAAGTTACATGGACACATAATTAAGCAAATGAGATTTTTAGTACGACAGTTAGCCATCTTTTTAAAGTTGTGAGTTACATCATTGTGAATAATCTTTGGTCCTTTGATAATATTCGTGCAGTTGTTACAAGAGCTACATGGAAAGGTACCAATGGGTAAGGGAGTGTTCATAATGCTCAATTGTTTGTTCTGGTTATCACTCCTATGGATATGGACAAGGCAATTTCTAATTGTCCTGTTCCGCCGAAAGGAGAACATAGGTTTCTCCAATTTAGATTTGCCTTGAGAATCAATGAGATGCCAATTTCTATGAATAATATTTTTGATTTTATTACTAATGTTGCTGTAGTTAGTAACAAAGATTAGAGGCAAACTCTGTGGGTTTTTGTTGCCTTGTTTGGTCTCAAAAAACGAATCCCTGTTGTAATATTTAGCACGTTTGTATGCACGTTTAATTAATTTTCTTGGGTAGCCCCTATCTAGGAGTTTCTTCGTTAATATGTCAGCATGTATATTGTAGTCGTTGATATTACTATAGTTGCGTCTAATTCTTAGAAATTGGCTAAAGGGGATGCTATCCTTTTGGCTTGCTGGGTGGTTACTATTGTAGTGAAGAATAGTGTTTCTGTCAGTGGGCTTTGTAAAAATTTCCACTTGGAGTTGGCCGTTGGCGTTTTTGATCTTAATATCTAGAAAGTCACAGCTCTGTTTGTTAATAGATGATGTGAATCGCAGATTCAGATCGCCTAGATTAAGCAATCGATGAATTCCATAAGGGATTCCTTTGTTCCTTCCCAAATGAAAAAAATATCATCAATATAACGCGACCAGGCTGTTATATTTTCATAAAATGGGGCTGCTATGTTAAAAATGTGCCTCTCTTCAAATCTAGCAACATACAAACATGCCAGACTATGAGCGCAGGTCGCTCCCATGCTGGTCCCTTTAGTCTGTTTGAAGAAATCTCTAGTGAATAAAAAGATATTATTTTTGAGGATAATTTCAACACAGTCGATGATAAAGGTTGCATGAGATGACAGGTCTCCTTCATTATTGCTCATAAGGTCTTTAACCATTTGTATTGTATCATCTTGGGGGATGTTAGAATATAAAGCTTCAATGTCCAGAGTCACCATCCATTGAGTTTCACTATCAAATGTGAGGTTTTCAATCTTACTAATGATTGCTGTTGTGTCCTTAATATATGCTTTCTGTTGTGTCACTAATGGTTGTAAAAAAATGTCAACATATTTACTCAGTGGTTCGGTAAGCGAGTCAATGCTGGACACTATTGGTCTCATTGGCGGATTGTCTATGTTCTTATGGACCTTAGCTAGCCCGTATAGGGCAGGAATTACAGGATGCAAGTTATTCAGAAAATTGTATTCATCTTGACAGATGATTTCGTCTTCTTTAGCTAATAGTAATAGATTTGTCACCTTATGTGTTAGTGCATTCCATTCCTCTCTACTGGATTTCTGATAGTGATGTGTATTGTTAAGGGAGACATCATTTTGTTGTTATAGTCGTTTGTGTCCATGACTACGATGCCTCCGCCTTTATCAGCAGGCTTGATCGTTAGACTTTGGCAGTGTTCTAAAGTAGATAAGGCCATGCGTTGTTGGGTTGCAAGGTTCTTATCAATCCAAATTTTTTTATTTAGGAGGTCATCTGTACTTTTCTCCACTATTCTTTCGAAGACTTCAATGTCTTTTTTAACTAGTTGTATTGGAGGGGGCCAGGTAGATTTTGGTTTAAGACCTGATTTATTCATGGTTGGAAACTCCTCTTTTCCATCAAAATAACAATTGAGGCGTATTTTCCTAAAAAACAATTGTATATCTCTCTCTAAGGTGTATCTGTCCACAGGAGATGTGACAGCGTATCCTAACTCTTTTTCCAAGACCGTCACCTCATCCTGTGTCAGTACCCTACTGGAGAGATTGATAATGGGAGCCTTCTCTGTTAGTCCCAGTGTTTCTGGCTTCTGGTGTTCGGGCGATTCAGGGCAGGGTTCGGGGTGAAAAAAAACCCTCTTCCTCTGCCCCCTCTTCCTCTGCCCCTGTTCTGGCCATGATTGTTTGGGCATTTCTCTAAAAAAGAAAAAGTATCCCTACTTGTTCCAGGGGTCACCTCCCTATTTTTAGTATTATAGTCATCTTTTGTATGCTCATTTTCTGAATCTGAGCTGGTGTATGATGTGTCAAAGAACATGACCCTCTTTTTTGGGAAATTTCTTCTAGGTTGTACCCAGGTTCTTCTATTATATGGTTCTTCCCTGGGCCTATCGTAAAAGTCTTTTTGAAGGTAGGGGTAGACATGTTCCAGGCTGTATTTGGAAATGTCATTCTTCAGTTTATTTGCTTTTTTATTCACCAGATATTCTCTATATCCAGTGATATCTTGTTGGATTTGATCTAGTTTCTTTTTTGCCTCTTCTAAAGAAGTGCTTTCTTTTAGTTTTAGTTCCATCTCTTCAATTTCTTTCTTTTCTATAATCAGGACCTCATGTGCTGTTTCTATTATTAAAAGCATCCAATCACGGCTGCTTCTGTTTGCAATAAAAGTCCAGTTTTCTATAAATTTCTGGTTTTTAATAAATACCCCAAGTTCATTAGTAACCTGTAGGCCTTTGGGTATGTTACACTTTTTGCAGTATTGATTTTTTTTTTTTTTTTCTTTTTAAACTCTTTTTATTGTTAACATGAGGTCATAATAACAAAGCAGATAAAGTAGACAGGAATACCAGTATCATAACATAACATAAAGAAAATAAATAAAAAATAAATAAAAAATTAATTTAAAAAAAAAGGATAATTAGAGAGGAATACCGTTTGTCTTTAAGTAAATGTTCCCCAAATTTTTTCCATTTTGTACAATGATCGAATCCCCTAGTTTTAGCAAGTGCGGACTCCATGTTATATATTTCTTTAACAATACCCCACCATTCCAACGTCGTTGGTGAGCTCCTTGCAATCCAGACCCGGGCTATAGCTAACCTAGCACAAGCTAATAAAATAGTTATAAGATCTCTCTGGCTAGGGTCTCCAATCTGTCCACCAAGCAACACATCTGACACTGTGAGTAATATAGGTTTTCCAAGCTTATGAGACATAATTCTGGTGACTCCTCGCCAGAATTCTGTTAATAACGGGCATTGAAAAAACATATGTTGCAAATCAGCTCCAAATAAATCACATTTTGGACATCTAGTCCGATCACTAATGGAATTAGCTGGTGACCATTTCGCTATCCTTTCAGGAGTGTAATACAGTGAGCAGATAGTTCTATGCAATTGTAGTCTCAGATTAGATGAGTGTACTGATTTACAAATACCACCGAATGCAGACGAAATAGTTTTAGCAGTAATAGTAATCCCCATTTTCTGACTCCAACGTGCAGCTAATCTCCCACAATCATCTTCTTTATAAGAATTAAAACCTTTATATCCAACACTAATCAATGATTTAACTTTAGCTGAATACATACAATCCCATATATCAGAATCTAATAGCACCGTAAGTTTCATACTGCGTATAAAATAATCACAAATTTGATAGTATTTTAGCCGCATGCTCTCCGTGATATTATATAGCAGCTTTAATTTATCAAATGTTGAAAATCCATTAGAATCATATAGATCCCCTAAATTTTTTATACCCAGATTGTCCCATTGTCTCCCACCCCCATCATGAAAGATTCCTGGGAGGATTGGATTATCCCATAAGGGAAGTTTAGGATGATACATTGGTATTTTGTATTTATTAACGACAGCCCTCCAGATGAATACAATATCCCGTGCAGTCTTGAATTTGACCCGCTTAAAATAGTTTGGGTCGTTGGTTCGATACAAAAACATTTTAGCTTCTTCTCCCAGCATAAATACATAGTAGAAGAGGGGATTATTATCAGGATTTATTAAACTACGCATCCGTCCCAAGAAGGCCGACCAGAAGTATAATTTAAAATCTGGGAAGTCAAGACCCCCTTGACTAAATGGAAGTTTTAATAACTCAATTGCGCGACGCGCTTTTTTATAACTCCAAATAAAACTACTTAATATACCATCTAAACGTTTGAAAAAAGAATTATTAATACGAAAAGGAATAGACCGGAATAAATAAAGAAATTTAGGGAGAATCTTCATTTTAATTAAATTTATACGTCCACTTATACTGAGAGGGACCTTGTGCCATTTTTTCAATATGATGGCTGTCTCTTTCAGTAATATGTCATAGTTTAATGCCCCTATCTCTACTGAGTTGGCCGAGACTTTGATCCCCAAGTAAGTAGCAGTATTACAGACTCCTTGTATCGGATTCAATGATCTATAGTTCATCACTACTTGAGTTTTATTTGTATTCAGTCTATAGCCTGAAACAGCCCCAAATCTCCTTGCTTCCAAGAAGATACCTTCCATAGCTTCTTCTACATCAACTGAGTATACCGCAATATCGTCTGCATATACCGTTATTTTAAGAGTATTCAGACCTGAGACAAAAGGAATTATACGTGACTGATTTTGTAATGCCACTAAAAATGGTTCCATAGACAGGGCAAATAATAAAGGTGACAGAGGGCACCCTTGACGGGTTCCCCGGAGTATAAAAAAAATGATGATTGCAGCCCTGCGTAGCAAACTTTAGCACTAGGGTAATCATAAAGGGCTTGTATCCATTGTAGAAACTGACCTTTAAGCCCAAAGATTTTTAATATAGCCCAGAGATAATCCCACCCCACTCGGTCAAATGCTTTCTCCGCATCTAATAGTATCATACCGAGTGGGGTCGACTTAACCCTGGCAACATCAAATGCTGTACAGGCCGTATTAATATGGGTTGTAGTATCCCTGCCCGGGATAAACCCATGTTGCTGTGGAGATACCAAGCTAGACATTATTGGGGCAAGACGAGTAGCCAGTATTTTAGCAAATATTTTTGCGTCAGTATTTATAAGAGAGATGGGTCTATACGACCCACACTCATCAGCTGGCTTGTTTTTTTTAAAAAGAATACAATCTGCGTGATATTCCATGATTTAGGAGCTTTCCTCCAGATCCGATGTACCCAGCTACTAAACTAAATAATGGGGCTAGTTCCTCAATACACTTTTTGTACAGTTCCATAGGAATTGAATCTTCTCCGGATGCTTTGCCCGATGATAGAGCAGCAACTGCCAATTTAATTTCGGCCAATGTAACATCACTAGTCAGCATATCTAGTTGTTCATCCTCAATACGATTCACTGAGTTAATTTGTAAATATGTATCGATGTCACCTAAAACCGGATTAGTTTCAGGAGTATATAACTCCTTATAATAATTAGCAAATTGTTCAAGTATCTGCTGGGGTCTATTATACGTCACATTATTTGGCCCTTTAATACCCTTAACTAAAACTTTTGCTTTTTCATCTGCCACCTTATATGCTAGTATTTTCCCTACTTTCTCCCCACCCTCATACTGGGATAAACGATATTTATTCAATTTAATGAGGCTTCTTTCCCTAAATGTATTTTTTAAAGCAGATTTAAGATCCACTAGCCTGTAGCCCAATTCTTCTATTTCGATTGAGCCCTGCAAAAGTGCTTCAGCCATTTTATTTTCTACTGAGAGTATTCTTGCGATGGTTTCGTCTGCCCTCTTTTTACGTTCCTGATTCTGTCTAAATATATACTGTTGAGTAAAGCCCCTGATGCTAGCTTTACAAGTATCCCAGACCACAGTATGTAAAGCTGAACCAATATTAATTTCAAGAAATTCTTTTATATGTATCTTAAGTTTAAATATAAAATCCTCATTTGAAAAAAGATGTCTAGGAAATGAAAAAAGCCGGGGACTCTGTTTCCCTGTCTTAATTTTAAAGGAGATGAGGATAGGGTTGTGATCAGAAGTAACCCTTGGGCATATCTCCATCTGGCTTGTCTCCAAAACGCTATCTGATACCCAGGCCATATCTATGCGGGAGCACAATTTATGCGGAGCGGAGTAGTAAGTATAGCCGGCCACATCAGGATGTAATACCCGCCAAGCATCTTTTATGGCATGCATCCGTCCTAATTCTCTAATTGCTGCCCGTGTTTTACGCATCCTCTTAAATGCCCCCCGTCTGGTAGTATCCACATCATAATTCATAATACAGTTAAAATCACCCATTACCAACCGCTCCCCCGCCCAGCCCAACAATTCCATATTGACCTTATCCACAACAGTAGGATCGTCTATATTTGGTCCATACAGAACGCAGAACGTATATTTACTGCCCTGAACTATGATCTGAGCTATAGCCCATCTGCCATTTTTATCTGAAAGTGTCTTACTAATCTCAACTTTAAATTGTTTATGTTTCAAAATTGCGACCCCTCGAATTGAAGCGTTTAATTCTGAGCTGACAACTACTTCATACCCTAATTGTTTTAAAAGATTCCGGTCTTTATAAGAGATGTGTGTTTCTGAAATTAAGACTATGTGCGGATTATACATCCTTAACTCTTCAAGGACCAATCTACGTTTATTCCTACTATTCAATCCCGCCACATTCCACGTTAAACATCTTATTCTATCCATTCCGTGAATTTTTTCAAAAGAAAAGAGGAAAAAAAGTCCCATCACTTGTCTTCTCATTATGCATTTCCCTCATGTTATTTTTATTAAATGTAACCCCCCGTGAACCCCTCCCACCCCACCCGTCACCCCCGACCCCTCCCCCCACCCTACTCCCCTTTCTCACGGAGGAGACTACCTTAATCTGATCAGCTGCCATTGGTCTAGGCAGCCTTGAAGAGATACAGCCATGGAGATCCCCCCCCCTCTCGATCCCTTAACTCCAACACCTTAGATAGCACAACCAGTTAGTGAGCCTTAGCCATATTCTTCATAGAAAGAGTAGATCGCCGCCCCCATCAACAATCCTAAATTATTATACATTTTTATATACTTGGACCATTAACATATTATTAGTGGCAAACACCGCTCTATGTTATTATTCTGCTATTTCTCTGCAGCTTCTCTTCGCCATTTGACTAACATCTTCTCAACTTCCCGATCATCCATGAAGAAATATGTATGACCACTCTTAAGTACTTTTAGCCGTGCTGGTTCTTGAAGAAAAGCTTGTCCCCCAAGAGCCTTGATAGGGTCAATGTATTGTCGCAGTTTCCAGCGTTTCTCCATAGTAATTTTACTCAGATCTGATCTAACAAAGAAAGTTACAGATTCTGTCGTAACTGGAGTATTAGGGCGAGCCTTCAGTGCTACCGCCTGTCTCAGCAAGAAATTTCCCACATAGATCAGAAAGGGGCGAGGGTATTGACTTCCCTTATTCTTCTGTACTAACGGTAATCTGTGGACCCTCTGCAGTTGCGAGTCCCAGTCCCAGTCAGAGAGATCAGGGAATGCTTTTTGAAAGAGTTGAACCATATACGCTCTTGGATCTCCCCCTCCGCCCCTTCTGGGATGCCAAAAAGTCGTAAGTTTTGTCGACGTTGTCGATTTTCCATGTCTTCTACCTTGGCCTGTAGGCTTATGATCTGAGCTTCATGTGTATTTACACAGACTTCTGTGCGAGAAGACAGTTCTTCAGTATCCACCACCCTCTGTTGTAATTCTGCCATCTCCTGCGTCAAGCCCCCTAGTTTGCCTGCCAACTCAGATAAAGAGCGATGCATTTTATCATTGTCTTCTCGTACTTGCACATAGTGTTGCTGCGCTTCATATTTCTGCTCGCTAAGAAGTTGAAGTATCAGGTCAAATGATGTTTTCTCTTTACTGACCCCAATCTCAACTCCCGGCTGAGCAATTGGTTGATTCAGATTCAGATTCAAACTCTGACTTTCCGTAATATGGACCAAGTTATTAGCCGGAGACATAGCTGGATGTATTATTTGATCAGGCCGATCTAACTTAGGGCTATCCAATGATCCTGGTATAATTGCATGAATTATATTAGTTGTATTAGCTTTCGTGAGGCCCTCCTCCAATAGACTGGAGCTTGACAACCGAAGTGCCATCGTCTTAACACCTCCCTTTGCTTGCACCCATTTTCGTAAAGGACTATTATCAGCGATAGCCTTAGTTCTTACGGTAGATTGCCCGCAGGTCAGTTTTTTATTTTTATTTTTAAACTTGCCTCTGCCTTTCTTGCCCACAAAGCCCTTATTCGCTCCCATAGGGGCTGTTATAGTCTCCTCCGTGTCTTCGCGCTCTTCATTAGAGCCTGAGTCCACACACGCATCTGCATCTTCCGTCAAGTTATCTATAGCTGCATACATCTTTGCCCCCAGCTCTGCCAGTGAATCCGTACCAATATTAGAGGGATACGTCCCAGGGTCTAATGTGCCAGACATGTCCTGTAGTGTATTTACCAGCCCTTGGTAGTTTAATGCTTCAGCTACCCCAACCGCCCGAAGGAGCCGGAGGGGCTGACAAGATCTTGGTCCATTACTCCTACTACAGATGTTGTAGGTACTGCTGTTGGTACTATTATTTCTTTATTTTCGGCCCCCGGACCCCTGACCAGCATCTCATTTGTTACTTCTGTCTCCAAAACCAAAAATCCGCTATGCCAGGGATCACTGAGGGCCTCGCTACTTAGTACTGCAATTGTGTTGCCCAGCTTAATTGCTGGGTTTGAGACCGCGGTAACAATGTTGCCATTAGTCTCCCTCTCCGTTTCTCTCTTTTCAGGTTTGCTGGCAGTATCTTCAACCGGTTTAAAGAGCTGTGGCATGCGGATGAGTGATTTATTCAGAGTCTGACCTGTTTTCTCCAATGAAGTCCCTTCATTATTGTTTTCTCCAGCCGCAGCAGTCCTACCGGTACGCGTGGATCTAGCTGGATTCTTAGGTGCCATCGCTTGTTGTAGCAGGGACTGTGCTCCGATCTGAACCCGAGCTCCGACCTGTGCTCCAGCCTCCGGCAGAATCCAGAACGTGGCAGGGACGACTGTGAGCGGTAGACGTGGCCAGTCGAGCGCTGATCGGCCCGAGGCTCTCCCTGCAGGTAGCCGTTTGACCCGCAGCAGCCACCAGATACGAGCCCCGCTTGAACGCCACATCCAACTCTTCACCCGTGTTCACCGGGCTGATCCGAGACCTGCTCCTCGTTATTTCACCCCCTCGAACTGGGTTCACAGGTACAGCAGCATATTTGGCGTATTTTAGCAATCAGCAAAGTGTTGGCGTTATCAGTATGTGACAGCGTATCCTAACTCTTTTTCCAAGACCGTCACCTCATCCTGTGTCAGTACCCTACTGGAGAGATTGATAATGGGAGCCTTCTCTGTTAGTCCCAGTGTTTCTGGCTTCTGTTGTTCGGGCGATTCAGGGCAGGGTTCGGGGTGAAAAAAACCCCTCTTCCTCTGCCCCCTCTTCCTCTGCCCCTGTTCTGGCCATGATTGTTTGGGCATTTCTCTAAAAAAGAAAAAAGTATCCCTACTTGTTCCAGGGGTCACCTCCCTATTTTTAGTATTATAGTCATCTTTTGTATGCTCATTTTCTGAATCTGAGCTGGTGTATGATGTGTCAAAGAACATGACCCTCTTTTTTGGGAAATTTCTTCTAGGTTGTACCCAGGTTCTTCTATTATATGGTTCTTCCCTGGGCCTATCGTAAAAGTCTTTTTGAAGGTAGGGGTAGACATGTTCCAGGCTGTATTTGGAAATGTCATTCTTCAGTTTATTTGCTTTTTTATTCACCAGATATTCTCTATATCCAGTGATATCTTGTTGGATTTGATCTAGTTTCTTTTTGCCTCTTCTAAAGAAGTGCTTTCTTTTAGTTTTAGTTCCATCTCTTCAATTTCTTTCTTTTCTATAATCAGGACCTCATGTGCTGTTTCTATTATTAAAAGCATCCAATCACGGCTGCTCCTGTTTGCAATAAAAGTCCAGTTTTCTATAAATTTCTGGTTTTTAATAAATACCCCAAGTTCATTAGTAAACTGTAGGCCTTTGGGTATGTTACACTTTTTGCAGTATTGAATTAAAAAATCCACGTGCAGTTCATTCCTTATGGTTTTTTTCTTATAGTTCCATAAATTTTTCCATTCTTCTTCATCACTGTTGGTGATTGTGATAGAAGAAATGTTTTTTGCGGTACCATTAATGATTTTATTGAATTGGTCCTCTGTGAAACCATATGTTTTGAGGACATCTATCTTAAAGATTGGGCTGTCAGTCCCTATCGTTATGGGACAATATGTTTTTAGTAAACTCCCAGCTCCCAAGCTGTACATAGTCAGTGGAAAAAGGAGGAGGAACCCTATAAACTGAAGTAGGGACAGGGTAATCAAGAAAAAAACTGAACAGGTCCCTACCTAAACATTTATGTGGATCATGTGTTGTGTTATGCAGTGTTCCAGTATCACAGTGTTAACAATAGTAAAACAGTTATTAAAACACCAGTTGCAAGGGAATTACAATAGTAAATAAGTACATTTAGAACAGGAAGGCAAAAGAACAGCATGCAACATGTTACAATTCAGTTTTTATTCATAATTATTCAAATTAAACACAAAAATCTTACACAATTAAAAAACAGATAAAAACAATTTCATAATATGTAACACAGAAGTGTTGATAAGAACAAAGAAAACTACAAAGCAGTCGATGCGGCGTTTCGGTGAGACATGGATCAACCACCTTCTTCAGGACAGAGTTTTCTAAAAACAGTATTAAATAATATAGCAAAATATTAGCTGATACATATTCGATTAACAATCCTCATGTTACATTTCATTTGCGTTCCCTATTTTTCAGGTTTAAACATTAATGTCTAGTTACCCATTGCAACCCAAAATTACTTATAATAGAAAACTATAACTGCAGTACCCATAATAGGCTAGAAAAGGCTAAAAGGCAAGCTGAAATACAACACAAGATCCATCCATGCTGTGTAGACCTACCTATTAGGATACACGAGACAGAGAAGTCATGAATCCCTTATTCAATTGGGAAGACTAACTTTCCTCTGAATAAATAAAATCAGGAATGTCCTGAAAAAGGAGAATGAGATATACGTGAATGCACGATTTAATGAGTTTTGATGGTCACTAGTGTTTGCAGAGTAATGTTACCCAAAGGGTTATGGCTAAAACCCACATAGGACTACAACCTAGTCGCAATTAAATACGGCGTACCTTTTTATGTGGTACTATTCCTTCACAATTGCGTTCGTAGGAGTCACCGTTGTAGTAGGAAATATTAATTGTTGGCCTTTAAATTGTGGGAAGTAAAAAAATAAGTATAAGATTATGTGGCTACACAGTTTTTGATTCCAAGTGTAATAATGGCTAAGACAACAAATTTACCATTAAAAACCAGTGTCGTTTTATGAACAATACAGGTGAGCCGTGATTGTGCCTGTGACTTGTATCATAACGTCTTTTGTTATATTTGACGAAAAAGAACTAGGAAGAAAACATAGAATAATTATTGGTATTGGTATGCTCCAATGCGGAAAAAGCTATAGTATCAGAGCTAATACTTTATGGTCTAAATTAATCGTTACCTGGTTATGTTGCTATCTGGATTTTGCAACAAAGTAAATAGAATCTGTAAAGACACAACAGAAAGGAACAGGAAAAGAAAAAATAAAGCCTTTATATCACTGTAATATCTGGCAAGAGCGGCGGCCATCTTTGAAATGTCTAATGAGTGCTATACTAGAGCCAGCTGCTCTAAAAGACATATCTAATTGACGACCTCATCGGTATAGGCGCCAACTTACCCAGATATCTCTTTATTATGACATAGTATTTTGGACTTATAGTATCCGGGCATCTATTGATGACAAAAACAGTCACTAAATATGTCACACGTCCATTCAGCTGAAAGTAGGCGGACATGTTGGGATGGGGAAGTATGCAAAACTTCATTAAATGAAGTTATATTTATAATCATAGGAATAAAACATCCCAGATTGATATCTACTACGGGCAGCGTTGGTCACAGACACAAAGTGGGGAAATATGCACCCCAAAACAAAGCAAAATATAATTGAATGTGACCATCGGGATAAAACATCCCGGATAGATGTACGGACTGACCCTAGACACGAGCATAGTTAGGAAATGACAATGTAAGTCACCCTAAGAAATAAAATAAAATGAAAAAAATGAAAAAAATAGAATAAAATAGAAGCAAGGACAAAAACCAGAGTCTCCTTAGATTAATCTTTCCCAGTCTTCTTTGCTGTTTAATCCCTGTCTAAAAGTCTTAAATTTAGACATGTAGAATTGCTCGTGTTTTTGCGTTTTGTAGTAAGGTCGCCACCCCGTGTGTTTGTTTCAATCATATCAATGACACACCATCTCAGATGTTCGACCTTGTGTCCCTTCTCTATCCAGTGTTCTACTAAAGGGGCATTCCTCTTATTGGTACGAATTGCAGACTTGTGTTCATTGATTCTAATTCTGATTTCTCTAGATGTTTCTCCAATGTAACCTAAGTTACATGGACACATAATTAAGCAAATGAGATTTTTAGTACGACAGTTAGCCATCTTTTTAAAGTTGTGAGTTACATCATTGTGAATAATCTTTGGTCCTTTGATAATATTCGTGCAGTTGTTACAAGAGCTACATGGAAAGGTACCAATGGGTAAGGGAGTGTTCATAATGCTCAATTGTTTGTTCTGGTTATCACTCCTATGGATATGGACAAGGCAATTTCTAATTGTCCTGTTCCACCGAAAGGAGAACATAGGTTTCTCCAATTTAGATTTGCCTTGAGAATCAATGAGATGCCAATTTCTATGAATAATATTTTTGATTTTATTACTAATGTTGCTGTAGTTAGTAACAAAGATTAGAGGCAAACTCTGTGGGTTTTTGTTGCCTTGTTTGGTCTCAAAAAACGAATCCCTGTTGTAATATTTAGCACGTTTGTATGCACGTTTAATTAATTTTCTTGGGTAGCCCCTATCTAGGAGTTTCTTCGTTAATATGTCAGCATGTATATTGTAGTCGTTGATATTACTACAGTTGCGTCTAATTCTTAGAAATTGGCTAAAGGGGATGCTATCCTTTTGGCTTGCTGGGTGGTTACTATTGTAGTGAAGAATAGTGTTTCTGTCAGTGGGTTTTGTAAAAATTTCCACTTGGAGTTGGCCGTTGGCGTTTTTGATCTTAATATCTAGAAAGTCACAGCTCTGTTTGTTAATAGATGATGTGAATCGCAGATTCAGATCGCCTAGATTAAGCCAATCGATGAATTCCATAAGGGATTCCTTTGTTCCTTCCCAAATGAAAAAAATATCATCAATATAACGCGACCAGGCTGTTATATTTTCATAAAATGGGGCTGCTATGTTAAAAATGTGCCTCTCTTCAAATCTAGCAACATACAAACATGCCAGACTAGGAGCGCAGGTCGCTCCCATGCTGGTCCCTTTAGTCTGTTTGAAGAAATCTCTAGTGAATAAAAGATATTATTTTTGAGGATAATTTCAACACAGTCGATGATAAAGGTTGCATGAGATGACAGGTCTCCTTCATTATTGCTCATAGGGTCTTTAACCATTTGTATTGTATCATCTTGGGGGATGTTAGAATATAAAGCTTCAATGTCCAGAGTCACCATCCATTGAGTTTCACTATCAAATGTGAGGTTTTCAATCTTACTAATCATTGCTGTTGTGTCCTTAATATATGCTTTCTGTTGTGTCACTAATGGTTGTAAAAAATGTCAACATATTTACTCAGTGGTTCGGTAAGCGAGTCAATGCTGGACACTATTGGTCTCATGGGCGGATTGTCTATGTTCTTATGGACCTTAGCCAGCCCGTATAGGGCAGGAATTACAGGATGCAAGTTATTCAGAAAATTGTATTCATCATGACAGATGATTTCGTCTTCTTTAGCTAATAGTAATAGATTTGTCACCTTATGTGTTAGTGCATTCCATTCCTCTCTACTGGATTTCTGATAGTGATGTGTATTGTTAAGGGAGACATCATTTTGTTGTTATAGTCGTTTGTGTCCATGACTACGATGCCTCCGCCTTTATCAGCAGGCTTGATCGTTAGACTTTGGCAGTGTTCTAAAGTAGATAAGGCCATGCGTTGTTGGGTTGCAAGGTTCTTATCAATCCAAATTTTTTTATTTAGGAGGTCATCTGTACTTTTCTCCACTATTCTTTCGAAGACTTCAATGTCTTTTTTAACTAGTTGATTTGGAGGGGTCCAGGTAGATTTTGGTTTAAGACCTGATTTATTCATGGTTGGAAACTCCACTTTTCCATCAAAATAACAATTGAGGCGTATTTTCCTAAAAAAAAATTGTATATCTCTCTCTAAGGTGTATCTGCCCACAGGAGATGTGACAGCGTATCCTAACCCTTTTTCCAAGACCGTCACCTCATCCTGTGTCAGTACCCTACTGGAGAGATTGATAATGGGAGCCTTCTCTGTTAGTCCCAGTGTTTCTGGCTTCTGGTGTTCGGGCGATTCAGGGCAGGGTTCGGGGTGAAAAAACCCCCTCTTCCTCTGCCCCCTCTTCCTCTGCCCCTGTTCTGGCCATGATTGTTTGGGCATTTCTCTAAAAAAGAAAAAGTATCCCTACTTGTTCCAGGGGTCACCTCCCTATTTTTAGTATTATAGTCATCTTTTGTATGCTCATTTTCTGAATCTGAGCTGGTGTATGATGTGTCAAAGAACATGACCCTCTTTTTTGGGAAATTTCTTCTAGGTTGTACCCATGTTCTTCTATTATATGGTTCTTCCCTGGGCCTATCGTAAAAGTCTTTTTGAATGTAGGGGTAGACATGTTCCAGGCTGTATTTGGAAATGTCATTCTTCAGTTTATTTGCTTTTTATTCACCAGATATTCTCTATATCCAGTGATATCTTGTTGGATTTGATCTAGTTTCTTTTTGCCTCTTCTAAAGAAGTGCTTTCTTTTAGTTTTAGTTCCATCTCTTCAATTTCTTTCTTTTCTATAATCAGGACCTCATGTGCTGTTTCTATTATTAAAAGCATCCAATCACTGCTGCACCTGTTTGCAATAAAAGTCCAGTTTTCTATAAATTTCTGGTTTTTCATAAATACCCCAGGTTCATTAGTAACCTGTAGGCCTTTGGGTATGATACACTTTTTGCAGTATTGAATTAAAAAATCCACGTGCAGTTCATTCCTTATGGTTTTTTTCTTATAGTTCCATACATTTTTCCATTCTTCTTCATCACTGTTGGTTATTGTGATAGAAGAAATTTTTTTGCGGTACCATTAATGATTTTATTGAATTGGTCCTCTGTGAAACCATATGTTTTGAGGACATCTATCTTAAAGATTGGGCTGTCAGTCCCTATCGTTATGGGACAATATGTTTTTAGTAAACTCCCAGCTCACAAGCTGTACATAGTCAGTGGAAAAAAGGAGGAGGAACCCTATAAACTGAAGTAGGGACAGGGTAATCAAGAAAAAAACTGAACAGGTCCCTACCTAAACATTTATGTGGATCATGTGTTGTGTTATGCAGTGTTCCAGTATCACAGTGTTAACAATAGTAAAACAGTTATTAAAACACCAGTTGCAAGGGAATTACAATAGTAAATAAGTACATTTAGAACAGGAAGGCAAAAGAACAGCATGCAACATGTTACAATTCAGTTTTTATTCATAATTATTCAAATTAAACACAAAAATCTTACACAATTAAAAAACAGATAAAAACAATTTCATAATATGTAACACAGAAGTGTTGATAAGAACAAAGAAAACTACAAAGCAGTCGATGCGGCGTTTCGGTGAGACATGGATCAACCACCTTCTTCAGGACAGAGTTTTCTAAAAACAGTATTAAATAATATAGCAAAATATTAGCTGATACATATTCGATTAACAATCCTCATGTTACATTTCATTTGCGTTCCCTATTTTTCAGGTTTAAACATTAATGTCTAGTTACCCATTGCAACCCAAAATTACTTATAATAGAAAACTATAACTGCAGTACCCATAATAGGCTAGAAAAGGCTAAAAGGCAAGCTGAAAAACAACACATGATCCATCCATGCTGTGTAGACCTACCTATTAGGATACACGAGACAGAGAAGTCATGAATCCCTTATTCAATTGGGAAGACTAACTTTCCTCTGAATAAATAAAATCAGGAATGTCCTGAAAAAAGGAGAATGAGATATACGTGAATGCACGATTTAATGAGTTTTGATGGTCACTAGTGTTTGCAGAGTAATGTTACCCAAAGGGTTATGGCTAAAACCCACATAGGACTACAACCTAGTCGCAATTAAATACGGCGTACCTTTTTATGTGGTACTATTCCTTCACAATTGCGTTCGTAGGAGTCACCGTTGTAGTAGGACATATTAATTGTTGGCCTTTAAATTGTGGGAAGTAAAAAAATAAGTATAAGATTATGTGGCTACACAGTTTTTGATTCCAAGTGTAATAATGGCTAAGACAACAAATTTACCATTAAAAACCAGTGTCGTTTTATGAACAATACAGGTGAGCCGTGATCGTGCCTGTGACTTGGATCATAACGTCTTTTGTTATATTTGACGAAAAAGAACTAGGAAGAAAACATAGAATAATTATTGGTATTGGTATGCTCCAATGCGGAAAAAGCTATAGTATCAGAGCTAATACTTTAACGGTCTAAATTAATCGTTACCTGGTTATGTTGCTATCTGGATTTTGCAACGAAGTAAATAGAATCTGTAAAGATACAACAGAAAGGAACATTTGTTCGTATCCCAGCCATCGGTGTCGGTAGTTACTCTATTGCGTCAAAACAAAGGGGAATGTTGACGTTGTCTTAACCCCTTACTTGAACCGACTATCAGCTAATTATGATTTAGATATTAAGACTACGCGAACTAAGTCACACAGAAGGTCCAATTCATGAGATATTCTCAAGTATGTATACAAAAGGAAATGCAATTCTACGCCACGAATAGGCACTTTTTTTGGCTTAACACATTTACTCATCGCCCTGTTTTAAAATGAGGCGTGGCACCAAAAGTTTATCGTTCGCGAGGAAAAGTATAAGACATATGTCTGCGTAAAGGGATTATGTTTACCACGGAGGTACCATATCTATCTCTTATAACAGAGGTGACATATCTTACGAGTTTAGGTCTAATGAATATCTTCTACACCCTCGCTGTAGCGCGATCTCCCCATTTAGGCTAAACTGCTGTATCTCTTTAATGCAGAGCAATAGAGTTTGCTAACTTAGACCTTCGCATTAGCTTTCCCGCTGTCTAGGTTCTTTGATGGAGAGGCTAACGAGCATATACTCGATGTGCCCAGTTCTTACCTGATAAAAGTACTGCGCCCTCCCTACTCACTACGAACGTCTTCCGGGTCAGGATACGTGAATGTCCTGACTCGGAACGCGGTTTAAATATCTTGGTGCGTGTCATGTGATCCAACCGGTTCGTGAATATTACGTAGCTAACCATCTTAATTTATACTGACTTTCGCTCTATATAGAGTTCACTACATTCTAATTTCTAATTTATGCAGAACGGGCGCCGAATAATTCATG
Organism: Calotriton arnoldi; assembly: GCA_963921515.1. Lineage (NCBI taxonomy): Eukaryota > Metazoa > Chordata > Amphibia > Caudata > Salamandridae > Calotriton > Calotriton arnoldi. The sequence goes on along the minus strand of CAWUFW010005773.1, from coordinate 10,713 downwards.
AAGAATCAAAAAGAAAAAAGAAAAAATAAAGCCTTTATATCATTGTAATATCTGGCAAGAGTGGCAGCCATCTTTGAAATGTTTAATGAGTGCTATACTAGAGCCAGCTGCTCTAAAAGACATATCCAATTGACGACCTCATCGGTATAGGCGCCAACTTACCCAGATATTATAGTCATGAATTAGTCGGTGCCCGTTCTGCATAAATTAGAAATAAATTAGAAATTAGAATGTAGTGAACTCTATATAGAGCGAAAATCAGTATAAATTAAGATGGTAAGGTACGTAATATTCACGAACCGGTTGGATCACATGACACGCACCAAGATATTTAAACCGCGTTCCGAGTCAGGACATTCACGTATCCTGACCCGGAAGACGTTCGTAGCGAGTAGGGAGGCCGCAGTACTTTTATCAGGTAAGAACTGGGCACATCGAGTATATGCTCGTTAGCCTCTCCATCAAAGAACCTAGACAGCACGAAAGCTAATGCGAAGGTCTAAGTTAGCGAACTCTATTGCTCTGCATTAAAGAGACACAGCAGTTTAGCCTAAATGGGGAGATCGCGCTACAGCGAGGGTGTAGAAGATATTCATTAGACCTAAACTTGTAAGATAGGTTACCTCTGTTATAAGAGATAGATATGGTACCTCCGTGGTAAACATAATCCCTTTAAGCAGACATATGTCTTATACTTTTCCTCGCGAACCATAAACTTTTGGTGCCACGCCTCATATTAAAACAGGGCGAGGAGTAAATGTGTTGAGCCAAAAAAAGTGCCTATTCGTGACGTAGAATTGCATTTCCTTTTGTATACATACTTGAGAATACCTCATGAATTGGACCTTCTGTGTGACTTAGTTCGCGTAGTCTTAATATCTAAATCATAAATAGCCGATAGTCGGTTCTAGTAAGGAGTTAAGACAATGTCAACATTCCCTTTGTTTTGACGCAATAGAGTAACTACCGACACCGATGGCTGGGATACGAACAAATGTTCCTTTCTGTTGTATCTTTACAGATTCTATTTACTTCGTTGCAAAATCCAGATAGCAACATAACCAGGTAACAATTAATTTAGACCATAAAGTATTAGCTCTAATACTATAGCTTTTCCGCATTGGAGCATACCAATACCAATAATTATTCTATGTTTTCTTCCTAGTTCTTTTCGTCAAATATAACAAAAGACGTTATGATCCAAGTCACAGGCACGATCACGGCTCACCTGTATTGTTCATAAAACGACACTGGTTTTTAATGGTAAATTTGTTGTCTTAGCCATTATTACACTTGGGATCAAAAACTGTGTGGCCACATAATCTTATACTTATTTTTTTACTTCCCACAATTTAAAGGCCATCAATTAATATTTCCTACTACAACTGTGACTCCTACGAACGCAATTGTGAAGGAATAGTACCACATAAAAAGGTAAGCCGTATTTAATTGCGACTAGGTTGTAGTCCTATGTGGGCTTTAGCCATAACCCTTTGGGTAACATTACTCTGCAAACACTAGTGACCATCAAAACTCATTAAATCGTGCATTCACGTATATCTCATTCTCCTTTTTTCAGGACATTCCTGATTTTATTTATTCAGAAGAAAGTTAGTCTTCCCAATTGAATAAGGGATTCATGACTTCTCTGTCTCGTGTATCCTAATAGGTAGGTCTACACAGCATGGATGGATCATGTGTTGTTTTTAGCTTGCCTTTTAGCCTGTTTTAGCCTTTTCTAGCCTATTACGGGTACTGCAGTTATAGTTATCTGTTATAAGTAATTTTGGGTTGCAATGGGTAACTAGACATTAATGTTTAAACCTGAAAATAGGGAATGCAAATGAAATGTAACATGAGGATTGTTAATCGAATATGTATCAGCTAATATTTTGCTATATTATTTAATACTGTTTTTAGAAAACTCTGTCCTGAAGGTGGTTGATCCATGTCTCACCGAAACACTGTGTCGACTGCTTTGTAGTTTTCTTTGTTCTTATCAACACTTCTGTGTTACATATTATGAAATTGTTTTTATCTGTTTTTTAATTGTGTAAGATTTTTTGTATTTAATTTTAATAATTATGAATAAAAACTGAATTGTAACATGTTACATGCTGTTCTTTTGCCTTCCTGTTCTAAATGTACTTATTTACTATTGTAATTCCCTTGCAACTGGTGTTTTAATAACTGTTTTACTATTGTTAACACTGTGATACTGGAACACTGCATAACACAACACATGATCCACATAAATGTTTACGTAGGGACCTGTTCAGTTTTTTTCACATCTTAGGTTGGCCACAGGAGCTCTACACAAAGGAAGACAGGTTTTGCCATGTTGGTTTTGGGAATAGAGGAGCACTGTGAGATTGTTTGCAGTAAAACAACAAAAAGTGCTGCAAAAGAGGGCACCCTCACCTCTGAGAACTTTTCCCCCATTGGTTACTGAGTGGCCAGGGAGCTTACCCCACCCACAGTAGGGCATTAGTCTTAAATGTGGCATCCCAAGCACCTTCTTCAAATCCCTTCTGAACTTGTAGAAGAACAGAAGAGGATTTGGTCTGCTGTCTGTGACCTGAAAAGAGCCCTGAAGACTGGACCTGATCTCTCCCTCTTGTACCCAGGATAAATAAGTGACTTCCAAGTGTCATAAAGCTGACCTACTGTTTGGGCTACAGGGACACAGCAAGTTTCAAGAGGCCTTTTTCTGCCTTCCCAGCTAACCAATTACAACTCAACCTGACCTGGACCCTGCTGCTGATCTCTGCTGGAGTGAGTCTTGACCCCCAAGTGCTGTCTACAAGTTCCCGTACCTTTGACTGGTATCGAAGTGTACTCTTCCTAACTGTTAGAAATGGGGGTCTCTAGTAGGCCTGGGCAGTGAACTCCGCTCCGCTCGCAAAGTTTGCGGAGTTTTCTGCACTCCGTGTTACGCGGAGATCGCGGAGCTCCCAAAAACTCAGTTTCGCGTTGGGTAGCGTAGTTTTCCTTGCTCGTGTTCGTCAACCTCAAGTTGGCGACCGCGAGCGAGGAAAATCAACCTCCTGGCGAGATTTTTCCTCATTCTCGATCGTCAACATCAAGTTGGCGAGCGCGAGCGTGGAAAATCAACATCCCAGCGAGATTTCTCAACGCGGGGGGGGTCAGGTTTCTCAGTGCGAGTTGTTGCATATGCTGGCGACCACTCGCGTTGAGAAAGCTGCCGCTAGAGTAAAAATCTACTCGAGCGGCAGAAAAGGAAAGCTTGCACTGTGCATGGTGCGTTCGCAATGATTGCATAGTGCGGACAAGCATCCGGCACTGTGCAATCACCGCGAACGGCATTTTTCTATTATACTCCGCCGTTCGCGCAGCTCTGCGTAGTGCGACGGAGTTGTTTTTGCACTTCGCGGTGTTCCGCGTAGTGCAACTCCGCGAACTCCGCCCAGGGTTAGTCTCTAGTTGGCAGAGGTAGGTACCTTTGTACAAATAGGGACCCTTGCTTCTAGTCAGGGTAAGGGGAATATATACTTCTAAAATAACCCCTATTCACCCCCTTGGTAGCTTGGCACGAGCAGACAGGCTTATCTCAGAGGCAGTGTGTAAAGCATTTATGAACACATACAGTAATACAGTGAAAACACTACAAATGGACACCACACCAGTTTAGAAAAATAAGTCATCTTTATCTAAACCAAAACAAGACCAAGCGGCAAAAATCCACATACAGTAATAAAAATATGACTTTCAGATGGTAGAAATAGTTCAGTTCAAAGCAAATTGCAGATGCAACACTTTTCACACAAAGTACCTTGGATGCGTCACGCAAACAAACAAAACGGGCCACAGGGAAGGTGATGCGTCGGTTCCCTACACTCAGGGAAGGTGATGCGTCAGTTCCTTGCTCCGGGGGAGCTAATGCGTCGGTTCCTTACTGCTGCGCAGGGGAGGTGATGCGTTGGTTCCTTACCAGAGAGGAGGTGATGCGTCGGTTTCTTACTGCGTGGGGAGGTGATGCGTCAGTTTCTTACTGCGTTCCCCAGCGATGCGACAAACTTGGCGCCTTGATGCGATGTGATGATCCGGCGCGATGCATGGATTCTTGCAGCCTCACAGCAGGCCTTGCGTCGAAATCGGTGCGGTGATCTCAGACTTTGGAGATCGTTGCACTCGAGGCGGCGATTTCTCAAGCCGCGGCAGGCGCTGCGACGGTTTTTTCGGTGATGCGTCGGAAACAGGTACGGATGCGTCACTCTTCTCAGTTGTTGTGTTGATTTTCCAGCTCCCAGCGGAAAACAGTCTCTAGAGGTCCAAAACAACAGCAGGCACCTCTTTGCAGGTCAGAACTCCCAGCAAGGCAGTTCAGGGGAGCTGGTGGTGAAGTATTTGTGTCCCTGAGACTTCAGAACAGGAGGCAAGCTCAATTTCAAGCCCTTGGAGATCTTCAAGCAGGGGACACAGCAAAGAGCAAAGTCCTTTCTCCTTTCCTTGGCAGCAAGTAGCCACTGCAGGCCAACCCCAGACAGCAAACAGCACAGGGGCAGTATTCCTCCTCAGCTTCTCCGGCTCTTCTCCTTGGCAAAGGTTCCTCTTGATTCCCAGAAGTGATCTAAAGTTCTGGGGTCTGGGCCCCAATATTTATATCACAAAATCCTTTGTTCTCTGGTGGAAGGAAGCCCTGTGCTCAGTCAAAACCAGTTCTGTCCTCACTGGTGCAGCTTCCTGGCAGGAGGTGGAGACAGTATTGTCCTTGGCAGACCAGGCCCATTCAGGTAAAAGGAATTCTCCTCCCCCTACTCTAAATGCAGCCCAGGTCTATTCAGCCCAGCCCTGACTCCTCAGGCTCTCTGGAGCCACTGCTCCTCCCCAGCCCCTGTCACCAAAAGCCAGACATGCACTACACAAACCTAGCAGAGGCACACTGGATAGCTAAGAAAGAAAATACCCACTTTCTAAAAGTGGTATTTTCAAACACAGAATGTAAAAATGACCCTGACTAAAAGATGCATTTTAACATTCTGAGTTCAGGCATACTGAATTTTATTTTCCTACCTTGTTCCCAGGGGTAGTTATGTTTATAAGATGTTATCAACAAATTCCCCATTCTATCCTATTGGAACAGGTAGCCTTGCAATAGTGAAAAATGAAATTGGCAGTATTTCATTATCAGGACATGCCACACACACCAGGGTATGTCTTACCTTTCACATACACTGCACCCTGCCCACAGGGGTACCTTGGGCCTACCTTAGGGGTGACTAACATGTAAGAAAAGGGAAGGGTAGGGCATGGCAAGTGGGTGCACTTGCCAAGTTGACATGGCAGTACCAGACTACACACAGGCTCTGCAACGGCAGGCCTGAGTTACATTTACAGGCTGATTATGTGGGTGGCACAATCAGTGCTGCAGCCCACTAGCAGCATTTGATTTACAGGCCCTGGTCACACACAGTGCACTGTACTAGGGACTGACTAGTAAATCAAATCAGCCAATCATGGAAACACCAATCCATAACAACAATTTACAAAGGGAGCACTTGCACTTTGGCACTGAACAGCAGTGGCAAAGTGCCCAAAGCATCTAAACCAGCAAAACGGAGTCCAGACACAGCAAAAACACAGGAGGCAAAGGCAAAAAATGCAGGCGAGACCCACGCCAATGGTGCCAGGTCTAACACTAACCTTTACTGAAAACTGTGACTTAGAAAATTTTCACCAATGTTTTTGCTCTGAGGGCCAGTGGGGTACTGGTTCCAACCTGCCAAGCCGATCCAACGTTATCGATGGGACAGATACTCAGGTTGCTCCTGCTACGTTGTCCAAAGCAGCAAATCTGGCGTATGTATCTGTGAATATACATTTACTTTTATTGTGACCCCAACTATAAAGCAGCAGAGCACTGTGTGGCAGAGGACTTCAAAAAGTGTGACCTCTGTCAGGGACTGTCCGGGACTATGTCGGGAACACAGTCAGGGACTTGGGCAAGGACTGGGAACGGGGTATAAAATGTACAGAGAGAGAGAGGAGTACAGCGCTGCCCAGGATCACACAGGAAGTCAGAGGAGAAAAGGGATCCAAAGGGGGAAGCCTGTACAAAGGAACAAGATGGCTAAGACTCAGAAAGGAAGGGCACTCACAAGGCAATTTAGCATTCAGACTAACTACACCCAAGACGGACGTGCAAGATATATATATATATATATAATACAACATTAACAATAAAGGGGAGCATGGGGTAAAGCACTCAGGAGCTCCACACGGTAAGACTGAAGCTCAGTAAGTTTCTCACCCACAATTGCTGTTACAGATACTGACTGCAAATACCCACATATAGGATATGCATGCAAAGGCAGGGTCTGTGGAGCTTATTCCTATGGTGATGTTATAAATGTAACTCAAAGACAATACTCACAGTGAACAAGAAACACCACCTAGGTAGTCAGCTGTGCCCACGGATCCTGGTGATCAAACAGGAACACGCAAGGCAGTAACAGCAAGGGGGTAGAACTAAACACAAGCACAACAGACAAGGAGCTAGCAAGGAGGAGTGCTTAACAGGAAAGGAAGGAAATCACAGGACACACTTGGCAGAATGCAGGTAAACATACAAGGTAACAGAAGCAAGACAGCAGAATAGAAAGACAGCAAACTAGAACTGGAACCAAGGAAATGGGAAGAAAGGCAGGGACTGGAAAGGATATACAGAAGGGGAGGCTACAAGGGTATACTAGAATAGTGCAGGTTCAGGAATCAAGAAAATAAAGTAGCATAGAAGGCAGTGCTGGGGCAGGAACAAGAATTGAGCAAAAGCTCAGGAGTCAAAGTAGCACTGCAGGTAGTGCTAGTTCAGGAGAAGGGAAACTGCTGCAGGTCAGGAACAAGGAATGCTAAGGCTCAGGAGTCAAGGTAGTTCAGGAGAAGGGAAACTGCTGCAGGTCAGGAACAAGGAATGCTAAGGCTCAGGAGTCAAGGTAGCACTGAAGGCAGTGCAAGTTCAGGAACAAGGGAAACTGCTGCAGTTCAGGAACAGGAACAAAGAATAACTATAGCTCAGGAACTCAGGAAACAAGGTAGCACTGCAAGCAGTGCTAATTCAGGCACAAGGAATAGCTATAGCTCAGGAAACAAGGTAGCACTGCAGGCAGTGCTAATTCAGGCACAAGGAATAGCTATAGCTCAGGAATCAAGGATTAACTATAGCTCAGGAATCAAGGAATATCAAAAACACTGGAAACAAGGTTATCAAAAGCTCAGGAAACACTGGAAACAAGGATTGGCCTCACCGGTATACAGCTACAATGACCAACACTGGGCTGAAGGGAGCTGGGGCTTAAAAGAGCTCACAGTAATCACTTGCATCAGGTGTGAGTAGGCTAGCAGCAGCCAGCCACAGGTGAACTGAATTACTCCACCCATCCTTGGCCTGCAGGGGTGGAGACAAAGCAGTGAGCAGGGGATTCTGGGTAATGGAGTTTCAGGCATGAGCAGGATGGCTTCCACAAAACCCGGCATGGATTGTGAATGGATGTCAATTCCCAAATAGTGTCCAAATGGCTGGAAGTCAGTATGTACATGAAGGGGAGGGTCTAGAAGCTTGTCATGACACTGGAGAGTCCCACAGTTCAGCCCCCTGGTGGTGGACACGAAAACGCAGGAAGCAAGTTGTGACAGTACACCCCCTCCAAGGACCGTCTCCCGGAATCTGGAACTGGATTCAAAGCCTTTGCTCCTAAGAAGTAAGTTAATTTCCATCAGAGATGTAGTGCAAGATACCAGAGGACTGCAGGAAAACTGTGATGTTCTGGAGGGTAGGACAATAGGCTGAAAATTAACAGCAGCATCCAAAGCAGAACTTTGAGGAGGGAAGCACTCGGATGCAGGAGGCAGAATAGAATGCAGATCTGAAGAGTCCAAATCCAGTAACAGGAGCTTAGAAGCCTGAATTAAAGGTGTTTGAAGTCCTGATGAAGGCAGGCTAGAGTAGCACTCTGAAAACAAAGGAAGATTGACTGTAGGGTCAAAAGCAGATAACGGATTGGCAGGAGGCACAGAGGTTAAAGGCAAACTGGCTGAAGCCAAAGGAGGTGACCTGAAGCAGACCTGAAGTTCTGGACCTGGAGGAAAACCTACAAAAGACTCACAAGCAGGAGACTTTGGAAGCAGATATGCAGGAGACCCACGCCCTGGAGGCTTACATGTTGAGAGTTTTGTCTCTGATGCTGGAGATTCAATCTCTGAATGTATCCGTACTGAGACCTCTGAAGGCTGGCAAACTGGAAGCACAGGGCCAAAAAGTAGGCAAGATAGAGGCTCAAGGCCAGAAGGCAGGCAGCCTGGAAGCTCTGGTGCTGAAGGCAGGCAGCCTGGAAGCTCTGGTGCTGAAGGCAGGCAGCCTGGAAGCTCTGGTGCTGAAGGCAGGCAGCCTGGAAGCTCTGGTGCCGACAGCAGGCAGCCTGGAAGCTCTGGTGCCGACGGCAGGCAGCCTGGAAGCTCTGGTGCCGACGGCAGGCAGCCTGGAAGTTCTGGCTCGGAAGTCAGACAGCCTGGAAGCTCTGGCTCGGAAGTCAGACAGGCTGGAAGCTCTGGCTCGGAAGTCAGACAGGCTGGAAGCTCTGGCTCGGAAGTCAGACAGGCTGGAAGCTCTGGCTCGGAAGTCAGACAGGCTGGAAGCTCTGGCTCGGAAGTCAGACAGGCTGGAAGCTCTGGCTCGGAAGTCAGACAGGCTGGAAGCTCTGACTTAGTAGGCAGGTGAGCTGTGGACTTGGGCTCTAAATGCAGGCAGTCTAGCGGCTCCGGTACTAATGGCAGGCAGGCTGCAGGCTCGGGCTCAGATGGCAGACAAGCTGCAGGCTCGAGCTCGGATGGCAGGCAGGCTGCAGACTGAAGTTCAGAAGGCAGCAGGCCTGCTGAGGACTCTGGAGACTCTGAAAGAAGACTAGCTGATGGCAGAGAGGCACAAGGATGACAGACTTTAAATTCTGGGAATGGCGATTGCCCATGAACAGTAGATTCCCTGTTGTCAATAGTGAAATTTTCACAGTTCCTTGGCTCATTAAAACACACTGATGTTCTTTCTTCGGGATGGCTCAGATTAGTGCTTTTCTTAGAGTCTCTGATGACCAGACTTCCTTTACCATTTGGCAGTTCACAACTCTTAGTCAGAGGAAATAGGCCAGAGATTACTTGGTCATGGGAGATCTTTTCATTTTCTTCAGCATTACAAGGTGGTACAAATGCATCGGAGCATAGAGCATTATCATTTCCTGACTTTTCAATTTGTGTTGTGCTTGAAGGCAAGGGAGCAAACAAGGGGTCAGGATTTTGTTTCTTCTCAGCAAAGAGGTTGACTTCAGTTGCAGCAGTTAAATCAAGAGCATTGGCTGAGTCACAGGACATTGTCACATCAGGGAATATGTGGGTCAATGGTTCAGGTTTTGTCTGTATGTCAATGGCCTGTCTATGGGTTATCTCTGAGATAGACCTGACCTCACTACCAGGAAAAGAAAGCAAAGAGTTGTTTTGTGTCTTGCCTGGAATTTGGGGTTCCTCAAAACTGGAGGGACATATCTCAGATGTAGCATCTAGATGTAATTTAGCACTAGAAGACAAAACAGGAGTTAGAAATTCAGAATTCAAACAAATACTTTCCTTAACTGTACTTTGAGACATGGTACTATGGCTATTCTGAGTGGAATCTGAGTGATCAGCCACAGTATTATTTACGCAATTACTGGACCAGCTCTGAGGGGACCGCAAAATAGTGCGCAAGGTTTCATTCTCCATTTCTAAGGAGGCTAACATAGAAGCTGAAAAGTAGTCTTGTATCAGGGTTTTAGATTCCCACTTGAACTCTGGGTTATAGTTTTTTAACAGAGTCTGAAACATTTTATTCTCTTGTTGTAATTCCAAAATCTTCGATTCCAATATATCCTGTGAAGATTGTAGATCTTTTTCTACAAGGACAGCGGTAGACTTTGAAACTTCACAACAAGCAACAGAACTAAATCTTGGATTTTGTTTAAACTGGCTATTAGCTGTCTGTGTTCTAGAAGGTGCTTTCTCTATTTTGTTAATCTGATTGTTTGCTTTGAATGTAGCATTAAACATTGTCTCTTTAGTATCAGGGACTGTGATCTTTACTGGGTCACAAGACTGAGGTATTTCATTTGTATGGAAAACAGAGGTTATATAATGCATCTGCTCTTTCTTTGTCTGTTGTGTGGTTAAACAAGCTTTAACTAGTGTCATTGAACTACTGGTTTGGTAAGGTGTCGATAAAAACTGTCTGGAAATTGTCTTCAAAGAAAACATTGTCTTGACAGGGGTCTCTGAGTTACAAACTTCAGAAAAATGTCCCCTAATAGTACCACTCTCTAAATTACTATTTTGTCTTTCTGCTGCCAACAAGGTTTGCAGAAATTTGTTTTCATCCTGTAGATCACTGGCTGACATCAGGTGAGGATCAGGGTTACAGATGGAATGAAAATCTAACATAGAAGGATCAGCCAACCACAGGGAATAATATTCAGCACGTAAAGTCTGTTTTGTTCCATGAATCGATCTCTAGAGTTTAAGGACTTTCTAATAGGGTGTACAGAACTGCGCTGCCTTGACAATGGATTTCTGCCAACATACGCAGACTTTCCGGATCTGTTGCAAAACATCTTGGCAAGAACTGACAGGGTGGGTTTTAATAAAAAGGTAGCTAACTGAACACAAAGAAACCTCACA